>JARJIL010000008.1:8942000-10364500 GCA_038502395.1 Dittrichia graveolens | reverse complement strand
TCAACTTTGACTCCATCACTTCAAATGACAAGCCCCAGAAAGTGAACTTCTTGCATCCATAACTCGCACTTTGAGTACTTGGCATACAATTGCTCCTGCTTCAATGTTTCAAGAACCTGTCTCAAATGAATCTCGTGATCAGCTTCAGATTAGAATAAACCAGAATGTCGTCAATAAATACTATCACAGATTTATCCATAAACACTGTAGGTGCATTAGTCAAACCGAACGGCGTGACTAAGAATTCATAATGGCCATACCGGGTACGGAAAGTAGTTTTAGCAACATCTTCGTCAGAAACTCGTACATGGTGATAACTCGACCTCAGATCAATCTTCGAAAAATATGAAGCACCCTGCAACTGATCAAATAAATCATCAATTCTGAGCAGTGGGTATTTATTCTTAACCGTCCTCTTATTCAGTTCCCTGTAGTCAATACACATTCGCAGGGTACCGTCCTTCTTTTCACAAACAAAATTGGTGCACCCCACGGTAAAGAACTCGGACGAATAAAACCCCGATCTAATAAATCCTGAATCAGTGTCATCATCTCCCTAATCTTAGAAGGAGCCAATCTGTAAGGAGATCTTGCCACTGGATTAGAACTTGGTATTAAATCAATCTTGTACTCTACCTCTCGAACGGGAGGTAGCCCAGGTAACTCATCCGGAAACACTTCAGGATAATCTGATACGACTCGCACATCAGTAACTACCCGCTTCTCCATTCTAGCATCAATAGCATATGCCAGAAAACACTCGCATCCCTTACTCAAGGATTTCTTAGATTTTAACATGGATATGATAGGAAACGCAGACCTATTCCTTTCCCCTCAAGCCACCACGTGCGACCCATCAGACAATGGAAAAGAAATCAGCTTCCTATGACATTTAATGCTCGCCCTATGCTTACTCAGCCAATCCATCCCCAAAACCACATCAAAACCTTCCAAAGGCATTAAAAGGAAAGATACCGGGAAGCATTTACCATCTATATCAATCTCAACCCCGGTTACAGAAGTTGTAACATGAACTATCTTACCATTTGCTACTTCTATCTCAAGCGGTACATAAATAACAGTAGTAGGCAATTTCAATTTATCACAAAAAGCCACAGAAATAAAGGAGCGATTCGCTCCAGAATCAAATAATAAACGCGCAAGTAGGGAGTTTATTAAAAACATACCAGTGATAACTTCATTGGTGGCAGTAGCATCGTCTACTGTCATACGGAACGCCCTACCCTCCGGTGTCGGAGGATTCTTTCATTTCTGCGCCCCTTACGATGATCCCCTAACTTCCCCTTCCCTGTCCCCGTCCCGGCTCTTCTCCCTGTAGGGCAATCACCAGCCTCGTGCCCTTCCTTTCAACAGTTCCATCAAACATTATGAGGGAACCTGCAATCTTTCGCCTCGTGTCCATGTGTTCCACAACGCATGCAACACATGGTCTGAGGAGTACACTGCCGAGTGTGGGTGGATCTACATCGGGTACACCATTGGGATTTTACATTTGTACCCCCCGTGGTTGGCTTCCGACTCTGGTTTCCCTGGGATGAATTACCCTGCCATTTCTTCTTCTACTGACCACCCGCCTGATCATACGTCGGCTTCTGCAAAGCCGCCTCATCTTTATTCTGTTTATCCTTAGCTTGGATGTCCCCCTCAGCAGATTTCGCCAAGGTGAAAGCCTGGGACAACGATCCAGCTAACCGTGTGGTACTATTATACTCCGGCAACAATGCTCCTATAAAGTGTTGAACCTGGGAAGGTTCATCAGGCACCCAATGAGTCACAAACCTCAACTTCACATTAAACTGCTCCATCAGCTCATCAACCGTCATCTTCTTCGTCATTCTCAATTCCATGAACTTCTGCCTTATCTTATTCAATTCAAAGGCGTTGCAGTACTGCTCGCATAGTTTGTTTCAAAATTCATCCCTCGTTATTGCATCCATCTGAGCTATCGATAGATGTGTGCTAATGGAATCCCACCAAACCATCACCTTACCCTTCAACATCCTTGTCGCAAAACATACTCTCATTTCATCTTCACAGTTGTAAGCATCCAAAATTCTTGCAGTATCTCGCAACTAGTGTAAAGTGACTTTAGGATCCGTGCTACCATGGTATTCATCCGGTTTACAATCCAAAAACTGCTTGTAGGTACATGGCTTCCTGTATCCCATGTTAGGCGGAAATACCACGTAAGGATAAGAATACGATCCGTGAGGCATAGATCCTTGAGAATAAGACCCCTGAGGTAATAACGGGTAGAAGAACGGTTAAGACATCGGTTGAGATAATGGTGGTAACGGTACAGATACGGGAGGAATCTCAGCCAAAGTAGTGATTGCTGGAAAGATCGGTGGTATCTCGGGTGAAGTTGAAATCACAGTAGTAACCGGTGGTTGAGTTACAGGAACTTGTCTTTGTTGCTTAGTTCCTTTCTCAAGTCTTGTAACTGACCTTCTAACCGAAAGATATACTCATCTCTTTCATCTCCAGCGGGTACCAGATGTACCAACATTTTGCAGAGTTTCCACTGTTGTAGTAGGGACTTCAGCAGTAGACGGGACAGTAGGGGCACCGGTTGAGTGATCACGATCGGCCATTGTTTTTCTGTAACAATCACATCACCTCACGATTTATTAGATAAATCCGTTAGTACATAACATACTAAACTTCACCACACTCCAATTCATCCCAATCCCACACCCAAGGAGTAATCGACCTTCCACGAGCCAAGATTTGGGAATGTAACATTTCCACTGTGCCTACATCGCCAAACCAAGGCTCTGATACCAAACTTGTAACACCGTATTTTCAACCCAAAAATTTTCATTTTAATTAACACCGCGGAAGAGATTAAATGCCAAAAGTATTTACAACTGTACATACACACTCTAGTTTAATTATCAGCATTACAAAAACACGGCTCGTCACAAGTAACACATCAGAGGCCTAGGTGATTACTCCCCAAGCTAACCACTCTCAGCTGAGCCGCTGACTTACCAAAACTTGTAAAAAGAGTGAGTGGTGGGGGATTAGCACAAAGCTAAGTGAATGGAGTACAACCACAACAGATATATCAGCCAGAACCGCATGATATCAACAACAACATATAAGAGATAATCCTATCCCGAGAAGACTGGCGGTTCTGCAGCAACCTACAACCAATGCCGGTCCAAATAAAGGTTTACCGATAGTTCATTTGCTATTCTCACACAGTATTACCTTAAGTTGCAACAAGTGCATCAAAAGATCCCAATACTGATTAGCCGATAGTAAACAAACCCAGCCAATGGCCAAGCCGAGACTGACTTCACAAATAATGTATACATATCACCGACGCAACAATTAATTTACAACCAATCAGTTAATCAATTATATGATATAAAATCTATCCATGTGTAAAACCAATAATAGCTGCAACAAAAACAGTTACAACTAATACCAATAACAGCTGCAACAAAACCAGTTACAGCTAATACTATTCGTGAGTAAACATCCAATCACCTCGAGTTAATGAACTCCCACTTAGTGATCTTATTTTACTGAGCCTTGTCTGTTCCTGAGAATACAACAACCAAACATCAATATCTAATTCATAAATATATATTAAACATATATTTATATCATCTTTAAATCAAACATACATGTTAGATTCACATATGAATGAACACTTAGTTTATTACATCAAATAAACAACACACAGCCAAAAATATTGGATTTCAAGAAAAATTGGATACAACCATTGGAGTCCGCTAACACCATCGGATTTAAGGGAATCCGCAACTACCTTCAGATTCAATCTCGGATTTCAATCAATCGGAATTCACTCATGGAACCCACCATCGGATTTCATCCCCTATCCGGATTTCACAAATCCCGGATTCACAAGTATCGGATTTCAACATTCGGTTTTCCAAGTTGTCGGTTTTCATCAATTCGGATTTCATCATCTACCTTACAATCCGACAACTTTAATGATTCATATTCACACTTTATATAAACTTACCAAAACATACACATACATGTTTAATCACGCTATGATGCATTATAAACACCTTTAAACCACATAATCACTTGAAACATAGAAAACCCACTATCGATGGTTTCTATCATGTTCATACTTGGTGATTATACACAAAACCCAGCATGTTATAATAGTAACACTAGCATGAATCATGATTTAATATAAATCAAGGAAACATACAAACCTTTAACTTGAATCTACCAAATCAAAATGCCAAATCCGAATATGTTCTTCTTTGCTTGTTCTCTCGGTTTTGCATACACAGTTCACACACTTCACATATTGCAATGAAGAGGTGATTTCTATTGTATATCCCATATAAGCCACATGTACATAGAACTTAATTAACCAAGCAGGAGGTGTCGACCTCTTAATTCAAGTTACATGCACACACACACTAATCCGTACATATATATATAAAAACCAATATATATATAACACTTAATTAAAAGTATTATTATCTAACAGTTAAATAACTATAAAACAAATGGTAAACACGTATTAACTTACCAACGCCTACGTGTCTACTAGGCCCAAATGCAGGATATTACATTGAGCCTATCCATACTGGTAGAGTAGGAGAGGAAATAAGAACTGAAGTAGAGTTGTATTCTTTAGTTGTCAGCAGGGAGTAGATTAGCAGTGACACAAACCTTGGAAAAGGAATGTGTTGAGACCTTGAGCGTGCGGTCAGTGAGACCACAACACTATCCATGATCAGTTCAGCATAGTCAATGTTGTGACCATGAATTATGGCATAAACCATCTTTAGTATAGCTTCGTTGACTTGATCTAGTCCACCAGTTTTACTCGTCATGCAGAAGTTCAGATGAGCAATTAGGCAGTTCCACTCCTTTGAGAGGTGAGTGCGAACCATTGAGGTTCCTTTCACTTTGTGCTCATCAGCATACTGAAGAAAGTCAACAGAAGATCCTTCGCATTGGCAGTGGCCGAAGTTAGATTCCGGCGAGGAAGATGCAGAATAGTGGCGAGAAAGTCTTTGGAGATTTAAGCCGGTTTAGTGTGAGAGAGCCGTAGAGCAATCAAATGAATACACAATAGATTCAAGTAGAGAGAATGTACGGAAACACCTTAAAGTGTGTGTTTTCTATTCAATATTATGTCAAAAGGTTACAAGGAAAGTAGGCTACAATACTATTTATACTAAATACAAAGTAAATCATAAAAGCACTAAATTGTGAATAGACTTTAAACACAAATGTAACTCTAACATTATCCCCCTTGTTTAAGTCTAGCTCATATTTCTTTGACCCATCTTTCTCTGCCAATTTCTGATCATTTTTCTTTCATCGCGTTTGGTATCGAATAGCTTTATGACTTGAGTTAATCGCTTGGTCTACTTCATCCTTTAAGCTCATACTATAATCCAAAATTTTTAAGGCCCAAATCTTCAATGATCCTTCTGAATAGGCATTAACTTCTTTGAACCTTAAGAAGAACTTTTCTCTTTTACTGTTAAATAAAACAATCCCTTCCTCTCCCTTAAACTCTTCATCATCACTCTAGACAACTTGAAACATCTTCAGTTGGTCAATTTTTGAATGCTTCGTGTTTGTCTTCAGCAGATTTATTTTGGCTTTATCAGATTCAGCTCCCAACTGAAGATCAGTATATTCTGCTATTTGACATCTGTGCCTGATGAACTCCTGAGCTTCTTATAACTAGCTAAATCTTCAGCATTCTTTTCTAATTTCATTTCGAGCTCCTCTAGTAGAAAATTAACGTCACTAACGTTTACGAATTTTAGGTCCACATGCCCAATTGTATAACTCTTCATATCTGACCCTGTGACGAGATAGTTGATCATTTCTTTGTAGAAAACTCTCTGAACTCCAACAAAATTAGGTTTTATGATATGATATTTTGACTTGACTTCCTCTTTCAATGCAGTATGCATATTGAGAATCATCTTTGCTTTAACATCCTCTACATCTTTTGCACCCAACATATTCACGTCCAACATCTCTTCTATTTCATATGCGTAGATGTCGACAAATTTTTCTTCTAGAAAGGCCAATGGTATATCTTGGTACCTCTAGTTTCTGACGGTTTTCTTGAGGGCCTCCCTAGTTAGCACATAGCTTTTCTTTACATTTGGTAAAGATCCAGTGTGAACCAGATCTATTTGAGCAGTTTTAGGGATATTCCATTCTGACTGTTTTGATATTTCTTTGATTTGACTTTCTTTCAGCTGTTGTTTTCTGATGTCTGAAGGAGTAACTCTGAATTGCTTAAGAGATGGCGGAAATTGTTTTGTCACTTCTTTCTGCACTTTCATCACACTATCCAAATTGTATCTTTCAAGCCCTGATTCATCAACAATCTTGGAAGAAGACTTTTCAACCTCTTGCTTGCTCAGCCATAAGGCTAGCGTCAAATCCTCATCCTCTGCCACAACCTCAGGAACATTTGACTCCTCAAATTCAACCATTTCAGTCTGCTTACCCTAATACTTTTGTTTGAACGATGTTTCCTCAAATCTGGCAGCAACTGCACCGATTCGCTGAGCAGCCGGGGTATCAAAATAAGTTTTTAAATGTTTCTCCCCCTCAGGACGATCGGTGTCTTAGTCATCATCGTCATGCCTAGGTCGTTTTGATGACCAGGCAGCAGCATTACAAGTAGACTCAACCTCAATTCTCAATAATGATAAGATATCTAAATCCTCTAAACTGCTATCACCCTTGCCAATCAACTTAACCATTAATAAACTGTTTAACTCATCCACTGAAAAGGCATCTGTAACCTTATCCTTCACTACCGGGATCACTTAGATTACCCGTTGAGGTTCCAGCACCTCCAGAAACAAATTTTGTAGATGAAGGACCACCCACTTTCACAGCTAGATTGACATTGGTTGTGGTGGGATTTCCTACTAATCCTCGGATATGGCTTGTAAAGGCTTCATCTATAGTAGTTCCAGCTGGTCTATCACAGAATAAACCAGTTATTGCTTCAAGTGTTTCTCTGCGTTTTGAAAGAAAATCAACAATCTGTTGATAATTATCGATGTGCGCAGAGACGACAAGTGTGGCCTAGAGAGGAGTGCCACTTGTTTCAATAACAGTTTCCTCCAAAGAAGGATCTGATAGATTATGTGCTTTATCTCCGTGTGATGAAACAATATCCTGTTGAGAGGATACTGAGTGGCTTGGAGGGGTTTGTGCATGCTCTGGTGGGAAGCCAGAGTCTTTTTCAATTCCAGGTATAAACCCGATAGTGGATGTGGTGTCCCGGCTAGAAATGGCTGAGGGAATCTCAGCACTTACATATTCATTTCTCCTAACACTCACTCCTTCGCTTTGTTTTTGCCTCTCAGCATCTTCTTCTACGTTAAGCGCAGTAATATCATCATACATCAATTGCGTATCAATATCTGAAAAGTCCATCATTTGGTCATAATCAGGTAAACTAGTATGTACTCTTTGACCATGAGGACCTAACTCCTCCTTAATCTGTTCACGAAACATTTTCTCCATATGTTTTTGGAACGAATCAGTATCACTTTCAGATGTGTCCAGAGAAACTCCCTCTCTAAGCTCACTAACACCTTCACTTTCTTCTCCACCCCTCTCATTTATATTTTCTCTTTGCTCTCCCCTGTCAGCTTCTCCCGTAGAAGACTGACTCCTAATTTGACTAGCACTCGAGGATCCTAACGTTCTTGGGGTAGGATCAACAGGCTCTTGTAGATCCATAAGAACAATGTTATGTACTCTCACATACTCCTGGACCACTTCACTTTCCAAATCCAACAAATGTACTAACTCAGCAGGCATCACGAACGGTTGAATATCAGGCATCGCCGGGATTTTGTATAATTTTATCATCATTTGAATCTGCACTGCTGGCTCACCATCACGCCTCGAGATATCAGTATCTCTGGTCATTACCCATTGAATTATCATAGAAAGAAACCGTGGAAACGGTAAGAAGTTACGTCTTTTTCGGGGCATCACTTTCTCCCTCACCACCTTGGCTATCTCCACAAATAGTAATTTTGCATAGTCAAAATGAAAATGCTTAGCCATTCCAACCAGCACCTTCAATGCAAAGGCATTGGCACCATCTGTCCTTTTGGTCACACTTGTCAAACACCGCATGATTATAGCATATAAAGTTTGCCACTGAGGAACGAGTCCTGAACGTTTAAATTTTGACATGCCGGTCAATTCATCTCCTCTCCATCCAAGATCCATCACATGGGTTATAATTTGTTTGTCTGTAGGGATTGGATCAAAGTCAGGTTTTAGTGGATAAGAGGTTGATTTGGGTAGTCTAAGAATTCTCCGGATGCTTTTAATACCCATCTCAAATTCAACTTGCTCTATTTGGCCAGCAAGTACGGGAAGGCCTTCAGCACTTTTAGTTAAAGATAAAGAACTCCATAATTGTTGTACGTACACCTCTAGAACAAGGAGGATTCTAAGCTATAAATGTTGAAGTATTCATGCACAAATCAAGCTGAATATCAATTACAAATGCATGATGTTCATGAAGAATCCTGATCATCATGAGGGGGACAAAGTTTAAAGAAATTGAAATTCAGTTGATCTTGATAGAAGGAAACAAAAATATTAGCTGATTCTTACTGAGTTGAAGATGATGATGAGTTCTTATCATCAAAATTGTGCAGCTAAAGAAAACCAGATTCATATGTTGAGAGGGAGACAAAGAAAAGTTTAATTCTAAAAAATCAATATATGTCAAGTCAAAGGGGAGCAAAGAAAAGAGATATCTATCAAATTTGAAAAAGATCAAGAGCTATATTCAAGGGGGAGAGAACAAAATATTCCTCATGCAAAAGGAAAGCTTATTTGAAGACAAGAGAGATCAAGATTAGAAAGAATAGGTAGAAGATTTGAAAAAGCTGAAAATCACTACATGTTAAATTGATAATACAACCAAAAGTTTGAAAAGCCTAAGGTTAAATGTAAAGTATAAAATTATATAGAAATAGGAGTTTACTTGAGAAAATACTCATAGAGTATAAATAGGGATATGACCCTTGTAATATGTGAGTTTTGCCAAAATCAATGTTTAAGTGTGTGTTTTGTATGGTGTAAATCTTCTACACACTACATTCTTGCATTACACCATTCATACTCGAACCACTTCGGACTATCAAGTGGTATCAGAGCCTAAGGAGTGTGATTTGATTCTGAATTCAACATACAAGTTCAAGATTTTTGAAGAATTTGAAGAAAACCGAGAACACATTTTGAGATTTTTGGGTTTTCATCAAATTTTGTGATTTTCGTGAAGATTATGGTTGATTGATGCTCGTTTATCATTTTAGAATCATTCTGGAGTGAACGAGATCAAATTAACAACAAAAAAGCAAGCAAATAGAAGATTTTAGTATCTTTTGTGAAAAACGAGTTTTGGGGAAAATCGTCTAATTCGATATCAATTGGTTGTTGTTTATCAGAAATATATAGATTCGTGCAAATTTGAAGAATTTTTGAATCTGAACGGGTTGAAGATGAAGGTACCGGATTTTGAATATGAATGTATCAGATTTTGAAGATGAAGTTATCGGATTTCATAAATCCGATTGTGTGTACTGGATTTGCCAATCTATCGGATTTGAAAGTATCGGATTTGGCTTCTTCCGGATTTGAATGTATCGGATTTTGCTTCATCCGGATTTGAAAGTGTCGGATTTGCCTTCTACCGGATTTGAATGTGTCGGATTTTGAAAGTACCAGATTTGGGATTTGGCGGATTTGGAAAAATTTTCAATTTACTTATCATTTTCACCATAGGAATTTTCTTATCAGCTCGACCCCAGCCAGGGGCTCTGCCCCTTGGACCCTGCCAGAGGTTGCCACCCCTGGACCCCGCTATCAGGGGCGCTGCCCCCGAACCCCCGTAGTCGTTGTGACTGAATTTTCTGGTCACCTTGATTCCTAAGACAAGTGTTTGAATTTTTTGGCTGAGTCAAGAGTTCTCCAAGTTTCAGTTGTCATTCTGAAGTTTCTAGATTTGGTTTACTTTTTGTCATTGCTACCATATGCTGATTGTCTAGTACCTTATGTCTAGTCATCCTACCCTTTCCTAACTGATTTTTGGTTCTTCTTTCTTAGTGCCACCAATTTTTTGTCTCAAAACCATATTTTAGCCATCTATTCCTTGTTTCTTTTGAGTCTTTGTTATCTTATATCAGTCATTTCTGACGACCCAGATCACATTGTTGGTAAAATTGTTTGTAGGATTGACCAACATCAAATTACTTCAGGTTTTTGAAAAAAAATTTTATTACATGCGAATGCTCTTGAGTAAAGATGGATCCGACTCACTGATTATTATATCAAAGTCGTCTACCCACTTATGTGTACCAAAGTTCTTTTTCACCCGTATGTCTTCCAAATTTTTTTGGGACTTGCGGTGATTTGGTCAAGGTTGATTACACAGTATTGGGAGACTTACTTGACAACATCAATCTTGAATATCAGGTTACATCCAACAAAAAGTTATAAATCTTCACGAATTCAGATCAAATCATTACCACTCCTTAACGATCGAGAGTGGTTCGAGTATCTACTCATGTCATACAACAAATGGAGATCTTTTTGGCATGAATATGTAGGATCCTCCCCATCCCTTTTCCATGTTTGTTACAACTGAATCTCATAGTGATGTCCTTAATGCATGATGCTCATAATTTATCATAATCATCAAGAAGGGGAGAATAAAAATAAAAAATAAGTAAAGAAATTTTACATTGTTGATTCAGTTGTTGATGGAGAGTAAAAGAACATATTGAAAAGTTATTATGTCTACTCAAGGGGGAGGAAGACAAAGAAATGTCAGTCTATATCATGTCTAGGGGGAGTCAAGATAGTCAGACTTATGAAGACATGAGAACAATCTGAGCTACATTGTAAGGGGAGACAAAAAGAAGATTCTTCCCAACACATCAAAAGTGTTTATGCTGCCGCTGTCAAAAGCTCAAGATAAAGCATTGTTTCAGACTGATGTATTTGATGGGACGCTACATCCAAAACTGCTTATATAATCTAAGGAAGACAGATAGAATCCTTAGGTTACTGTCGTTTACACTCCTATTGCAATACAAAGGGGGAAAATATAAAGTATAAAATTGTATAGAAATAGGAGTTTACTTGAGAAAATACTCATAGAGTATAAATATGGATATCACCCTTGTAATATGTGAGTTTTGCCATAATCAATGTTTAAGTGTGTGTTTTGTATGGTGTAAATCTTCTACACACTACATTCTTGCATTACTCCATTCATACTCGAACCACTAGGGACTATCAAGAGCATGCTGAAGTGGATGATCTGGCCAGGGTTTTAGGGTTGATGACTTGAGCGGTCATCCAAAATTCACATAGATGTTCCTCAAACATTGAAACTTTTGCAAAGAGGGCAAAGTTCAAGGGGCAATTGTGGAGATAGGACATGATTTGGTGAAGTGGGGAAGATGAAAGAGGAACAGTAAGGTCAGCTGGACAGTTGTTATCTTTGAAACAAATGCAAGAGAGTGAAATCCTGGGAATAATGTCATCACGGAGAGTAACCTTTGCAGTAGCTACTTTGGGAGCCATTTTTCACGCACAGAAGGAAAGTACAAATTTCAAAGTTACTAGCGCCGGAGAAGATGAATTGCAGGTGGGTAATTGGAAGAGGTGGTTTTGGGGTTTTAAAGGAGCTTAAAACCAAAGGATCAGAACGGTTGATTAAAGCAAGGGTGAAAATGGGCGCGTGGATGCGGAGAACGCGCAAATTTACTTTTTGGTGTGTCAAACGATTATTGGTGAAAGCCATTTCTACGGGAGTAACTTTAGAAGCTACCATACTTAACAACAAACCATTAGTAAAGGCATAGAATTTCACAAAGAAATAAGATGATATTTATCACCGGAAAATCCGAAAATAATATTCACATTTTCCTCCGGAATTCGTAATCCATAACAATGATGAATAAAATAACGCAAACACAGTAAGCTAGAATAAACACAATAAAAAAACATAATGCCAACAAGAATAAGAGCTAAGTTTGGATATAACTTAAACCATTTTTACAAAAGATGTTTACAAGGATTATCATCACAAGCTACGTAAGGTGCTCAAAAGAAACACAAGACATTGCTTAAGAAATTATATATATTTGTGATGAAACATCAATTCCTATTCCTTCATCCGGAATGCGAACGGTGATCGCATAGCACACAGAAAAGAAAATGAAGGTGATGGTGATGGTGAACTCCATGAGGACTTAGAGCTGATAAAATGGGAGATTTTCTTTGATTTGGGAAGAAGATGAAAAAGGAAAGAAAACCTATACCCTCTTATAAAAGAAAATTACTCATGATTACTCTTCAGAAAGATTTAAAAGTCAGAGAGATATAAGGTAAAAGTAATTATTCAAGCTTAGCTGTTAGGGTGGCTGGCATTAAATGTAACAAAAAATAATGAATAATAACAATCAAATTTACCTGAAATAGTCACACTTCTGACGGATTGAGTATTCCAATTTCTGCAACCAATAAATTGAACCGATGTTCATCCAAGGCTTTAGTGAAAACATCAGCGAGCTGATGTTCAGTGGAAATAAATCGAAGCTCTAATTCATTTTTCGCGATATGATCTCGAATGAAGTGATGATGAACATCAATGTGCTTCGTGCGAGAATGAACAACCGGATTATTTGATATAGCTATGGTACTAGTGTTTTCACAATATATGTGAGTCTTCTGAAATGAATTGCCATAATCAGCAAGCTAATGTTGCATCCATAGAATTTGTGCACAACAACTCCTAGCTGAAATGTATTCAGCATCAGCGGTAGACAAGGAAATTGAATTTTGCTTTTTTGCTTTGCCAACTAACCAATTTTCTGCCTAGCAACTAACAACCACCGGTGGTGCTCTTCCTATCTATTTGACACAGAAACTGATAAGATCGAAACCGGAGTCACGTGAGTACCATAACCCAAGTTGAGGCGTCCCTTTATCTAAAGATCCTTCTGACAACAGTTAAATTCGACTCCTTTGGATTTGTCTGAAATCTTGCACATAAACACGTGGAAAACATGATATCTGGTCGACTAGCTGTCAGATAAAGAAGGGAACCGATCATTGCTCTCAAAGTAAGAAGATCCACTGCTTTTCCATTTGGATCGGGGGTGAGCTTAGTTTTTGGTACAATGGGAGTCTTCATTGGTGAGGAATCAATGAAGTTAAACTTTTTGAGTAAGTCCTTCACATACTTACCTTGATTGGTGAAGATGCCTTGGTTAGATTGTTTTATCTGAAGCCCAAGAAAGAAATTTAGTTCCCCCATCATACTCATTTTGAACTTTTCTGACATTATCTTTTCAAACTTCTTGCATAAATGATCAGCTGTTGATCCAAAAATGATATCATCAACATAAATTTGAACAAGAATTAGTTATCCTTTTTCACTGAATAAGAACAGAGTTTGTCAATGTTGCCTCGCTGAAATCCGTTCTTCAGAAGACGGGTAGACAATGTGTCAAACCATGCGCGTGGAGCTTGCTTCAGTCCATAGAGAGCCTTGTCAAGCCTGTAGACATGATTCGGGAATTATTGACTTTCAAAACCAGGAGGTTGCTGAACAAACACTTCCTCTTGTAGTTCTCCGTTCAGAAAGGCGGTTTTTACATCCATCAGAAAGACCTTAAGGCCTTTGAATGTTGCGAAAGCAAGAAACATACGTATTGCCTCTAGATGAGCTAATGGAGCAAACGTCTCATCATAATCGATACCCTCCTCCTGGCAATATCCCTTAGCAACCAACCATGCCTTGTTTCAAACCACTGAACCTGTTTCAGCACATTTGTTTCTGTACACCCATTTCGTACCAATAATTGACTTATCTTCAGGAGGAGAGATAAGTTTCCATACTTTATTTCTTTCTAATTCATTCAGCTCTTGTTAAAAAATGATTTCATAAAAAATGCAAAAGGCTGAGGTAACTGAATTACGGGTTTGCATACCAATGTTAGGATTTCCAATGACATTTGTGAAAGGATGAGCACGAGTCCATTTGGTGACTCTCAATGGGTGCTCCCGATTCTCTTCGGCAGAGGTATCTCTTGGTAATGATTGACCTTCAGCGATCTGAAATTCATTCACCGACTACAAGTTGTCGTCAGGCTTTGTCTCTTGAGAATAGTCTTCAACATCATCGTCAAAAGAACCATGTAGAAGTGTATCGAACTCTTCAGAGATAACTTGATCAGTGTGATTTGAACTTGATTGAATATCAAATTCATCAAACGTGACATTCATGGTTTCAACCACGGAGTATTTCTTGGGAAGGAAAATACCATAAGCTTTCGAAATATTAGAATACCCCAAAAACACGCCTTGTTCTCCTTTGGGATCAAATTTACTTTTCTAATCTTTGGTATTGAGGATAAAACACGTACTTCCAAAAATCTTGAAGTAACCAACATTAGGTGTCTTCAGGTGAAGTAACTCATACGAAGTTTTGTTGTGCCGCTTGACAATGATAGACCTGTTTTGAGTATAACATGCAATGTTTACCGCTTCAGCCCAAAATTGTCCTTTCAGGGATGGTTGAGCGAGCATTGTACGAGTTGCCTCAATTAAGGTTCTATTTCTTCTTTCAGTAACCCCGTTTTGTTGTTGGGTATATGGTGCTGAGAAATTTTGGATTATGCCATTGATATCATAGAATTCTTGAAGAGTTGAGTTTTTGAACTCCGTTCCATGATCACTACGGAGTTGCTTGACTTGTGTGTCAAGCTGCCTTTGAATACGACAAATAAAATTCATGAGAATTTCAACAGTATCACTATTGTTTTTCAAAAAGAATATGTTTTTCCCGAATATGAATAAAACTAACTATGAATAAAATCAAAGTGCGGAAATAGTTTTAAAGCAACGAACACACAAAAGTTTTCAAAGTAGGATTATATTAATAACCAAACTTCAAAGAGTGCACAAGAACAAACTTGAGCACGGAGTACAAACTAAATCAAGAACAAACTTGAATGCAAATTAGCAAACAAACGTTTAACCTTTTCTCGTTAATCGAGCAGGTATTTATAGGCTAAGTAAACTAATCCTGACCATCTAATTTATTTACACGTGTACCGTTCTACACTTAATTAGGAACAGAAAACAAGATTGTTGTGTCGAGCTCCTTCAGAATGCGCAGATCGTGCACTTTACATAAAAGGAAGATTCTGATTGTCAGATGTATCTTCAGCTCAGAAGACCCTTTGATGACTGAAGACAAACTTCAGCTTGATACTCAAATGTGCAGATCGTGCACTTTACGCATGCGGACTGCCACATGATACTCATAAGGCAACCCTTCTGCTTATCGTTCAATCTGATCAGTAACACAATAACCTCGAGCGAACTGCATCTTGTCAGTGAATGTGGTGTTATACTTGGATATAGTCATGTTTCCCTTCGTCAACTCTAAAAATTCCCGCCGGGCCTTTGCCTAAGCGCCCTGGATGCAGTATCGGGTCATGAGCTTATCGACGAACATTTTCCAGGTTAGTTTGTTCCGGGTGGCCTTAGACAGAGTTGTGTAAACAGAATCCCACCATTCTAAAGCCTTTCACTCGAGCCTCATCACAGCATAATCAACCATTTGCTCATGGGTGTAGTTTCCCGCTGGGAAGATCTGCTCCATTTTCCTCAACCAACGGAGGCATCCCTGCGGATCCTCACCCCCTTTGTAGACCGGAGGTTTGCAATCCATAAAGTTCCTATGCGTACTAGGCTTCCTTGGGTTTTTCCTCTGCTCCACCTAGGTCGATACACTTTCGGTCTCACTCTTCACACCATTGTCCTTCTCCGTTTTGGGCTCCGAATGACCAATACCTGCATCTCTTAACTGTTTCTGCATGCGGGCAATTTCAGCATCCCTCGCCCGTAGTTGTTCCTCCATATGTGCCTGTCGTGCTAGGCTACCCTGGCTGCACTGACTTTGGTGAGTTCCCGCTAGTCCGCTACGCTGATTCTCATTTCCTGCCAAGTTGTTGTTAGAGTGGTAGACCGAGTAGGTGTCCTCAATGATGTTTGTGCCTTGGATAATCGGGGCACCACTGCCAGCCTCATTACTTGGAACAATTGGGGATCTGTTGCCAGCCCCACCATTACCGCGACCTGCTCCAAGCATGATGTTGTTGGTTCTGCGTGTTCCAACCATTTTGCTTCTGCAAGACAACACGATAACAAGTTGGAATTTAGAGAGTTTAGCACGAGCTGGAAATCAAGAGTCTTTAGTCAAGAGAGGAGAAAGATTCCTATAAGCACTCCTACACACACCACCGCCTAGGGTTCAGTTCATTCCTATTCGAGCCGCACTAGCCGTGAGTCCAAGTGCCGGCCTCAGCACTTAGTTCACTCACAGTCTGGCTCTTATACCAACTTGGAACACCGTGATTTCCACAAAATACCGTTTAATAAAAAAATTTCCAATACTTAATAACTAATTGCAACGGAAGTCTCAAACCATAAATATAAAGATTGTAAACCGATAGTACCAGGATGTCACACCATGTTCAAACCGTTACACAGTTTAAATAACAAAAGAACTATTAAATAGTTCATTGGTATCGAGTGCCAACTAATTATCTACTCATAAGTAACCCGCCTCACAAAGCCGAGCCCTAAGCCACCTGCATGAGTACAAGACACATTTCAAAAGAACAAGTGTCAGCTTACGCCTCGTGAGTCAATAGGGTTAAGTCAACAAAATCCGAAAAAAGATGACTAAGATAAACATTAATACAGTTATAATATAACCATACCCGACCCGCATGTGTGTTTGACCCATCCCGTGAAACCCGCATAACATAAAACATGTACATGAGTCAAACAACTGCAACATATAACCATCCACATACCGCATAACAACCACATACCACATAACAATTCACATACCGCATACCGTAGTCCGTATAACTACCCGCTAAGTTTTCCCTAGCCATTAGGCCCCGGCTAGCTAGGTAACCCGTTCGCTAATCATAAGCTAATTAACTCGTACATCGATTGGGTAGCTACTCCCGATCCATGTATGAGTGTACATTAGACGATATTTATGCTACTCCGACTGTGGAGGTACAAATACCGCATTGTCGTTCAGATGTGAGTACAGTCGGAAACCACCGTCATCTCCTCCTCACATCCACATGATGTATGATCAAGCCCACCGTATCGGCCTACATCACTCCAGTTCCCGCACCCAACCGAGTCTGTATACCATGTGTCGCAAAGGTTGTCTAGAAAACCCCGCAACTCCGCTTGTGGGTAGCACTTTTTTTCCTAAAAGGTCATTCCAACCTAATAGGTCCAATACCGTGATGAGCATGCAAGGTTACTACCCCCGCCCAGCAGTTCATGTACATATACATAAATAGCATGAGTAATAGTATAAACCGTAAGCAATCTTAGCATGCAATCATAACCATGTAGACATACACAGATCTTATACATGTACACGTAAAACAATTACCATACTAAACCATTAGATATATTTACATTAAAACCGTTCAAAAATATATTATTTGTCTATGTACTTGGTTTTGAAAAACTACTGAACTCACCTGAGATCCGAGAGTCGAAATCGTAAATATCACCGAGAAGATTACGGAGCAACCTATAGAATAACGAGTCCTAATAAGTAACCGAGGGACGAACACTAAAACAAACGGTACACGAAATATGAATCGTAATCAATCGCAATTGCAATTCAATCACAATTGCAATTCAATCACAATTGCAATTTAAGTTCTTTCAACAACAATCGTAGTTCAAAACTCCACCAAACCAATCGTAGTTCACCAAATGATGCAATTGCAATTCAAATTTCTATAACCATAATGGTAATTTACTACCCAAAAGAATCATACTTCACCCATAAGCTCATTCGTAATTCCCTTCCTCCTAAAATCATAATTGTAGTTGCTTCATATATGCAATTCAAATTCCTAGAGGACAATCGTAATTGACAATTGCTATTGAGAAACCAATCACAATTCATCTCAAGTATACACCAAAGAATCGTAATTGATCCCTATGCCTAATTGTAATTCCCCCTAAAAAACAATCGTAGTTCAATTCAACAACAACAAGAGGATCATAATTGGACCTTGTTTGGAATTACAATTCATTTTTAACACATATGCATGGAACCTCCAGGCCATGTGAACCAGTGGAGAACCACCCCTAATCATCACGTCATTTAACATAATTCTTGATTAAAGCCATCACTTTTACATTTCTATATTCATAATTAAACCCATAAATCAAACCCCTAACAACAAATTAATGCCTAAACATCAACATCCATTTAACACTTGCCTAATTTCCATGAGTGGAACCCTACAACCAACAGGTTGTTCGAGCATAAAAATCCTCCAAAACACAATTTATGTGCTTGCAAAATAATTATTAATCATTTGGGATGCAAGACTAAGGGTTAAATACACTTACTTTCTTGATAACTACCACAAGATCACCAACACTTGTTCTTCCTTCTTGATCTATCGCGAGCACAAGAGAACTCCAAAAAAAAAAATAGCCGTGAACCTTAATTGGGGGTTGCCAACATGTTTAAAACCCTAATTAACATTAATCCTTTTAATCCCCTCTTAATCCTTCTGTATTTTCCTTATTAATGCCTTGGCCCCTTTCCTTTTATTTTATTTAAAATGTAACCTTAACATACTAATTGTCCCCCAATTTCCAGATAACAACAATATACATATATATTTTCTAGAAATATTACCTCAATTCCTGGTCGTTACTATCCCCCTCTCCTTAAAAATATTCCGTCCCGGAATCAGGCACTTTAGCAAATAGTTTAGGGTAACGAGCCTTCAAATCATCTCCAGTTTCCCAAGTTAGGTCTGAGCCGTGTTTGTTTCTCCACTGTACTTTAACCATCTTAACTCGCTTCTTTCTTAGTTGTTTCGTTTGCCGATCAAGAATAGCTGCCAGCTCTTCGGCTCCTCGGCCAGGCACTTCCGTAAGTAGAAGATATGGAACACATTGTGAATACCCACCAATTCGGGTGGTAACTCTAACTTGTAAGCTTGATCTCTGATTCTCTCTAGTACTGTGAATGGATCTATGAACCGTGGTCCAAGTTTACCGCGCTTCCCAAATCGTATAATACCTTTCCATGGTGACACTTTGAGCATCACCTTCTCACCTACTTCGAAGGTCTTAGGTTGATGCTTCCTATCCGAATACTTTTTTTATCTTTCACGAGCTACCCGTACACGATCACGAGCAACCGCTACTTTATCCGCCGTTAGCTGCACAATCTCGGGCCCAACAAACTTCTTCTCCCCTGGCTCCAACCAGCAAGTAGGGGTACGACACTTCCTCCCGTAGAGCATTTCGTATGGTGACATGTCTATACTTGCGTGGTATGTGTTATTGTAGGCAAACTCCACGAGTGGTAGATGAGTATCCTAGCTACCTCCGTACTCGATCACACAAGCGCGTAACATATCTTCGAGTGTTTGGATAGTTCTTTCACTTTGTCCGGCAGTTTGAGGGTGATACGCATTACTTAAATGTACTTTAGTACCTAACTCCTCCTCAAGCTTCCGCCAAAATCTTGAAGCAAACCGATTATCTCGGTCCGAGACAATGGATAAAGGAACTCTATGCCTCGCAACTATCTCCCGTACATAGAGTTTAGCTAGATTTTCCAACTTCTCATTTTCTTTAGTTGCCAAGAAGTGAGCGCTCTTTGTCAATCAATCTACTATAACCCATATCATGTCATTGCCCCGCTGAGTTTTTGGTAGCTTAGTGACAAAATCCATAGTGATTTTATCCCATTTCCACTCGGGTATTTCCAACTATTTCAATTCACCGTAATGTTTTTGATGCTCCGCTCTCACCTGAGAACATGTAACACACTTTGATACATAATCTGCTACATCTGTCTTCATTCCTGGATGAATAGAATACTTTGACCGATGAGTGTCTCGCAACAAGGTGTCACGAACTCCACCAATCTTGGGTATCCAGATCTGGCCTTGAAAGGTCTTTAACCCTCGACTATCATTTTCAAGTAGTAACCATTGCTTCACCATTACCTCCTCTTTTAGGTTTTCTTCCTTCAAACCCTCTGTTTGTGCTGCTCGGATCCGTTCGAAGATATCTGGAATGACCACCAGTCCCATAGACTTTAACCGGTAAGAATTATGAGGCTCCTTACGACTCAAGGCATCTGCCACCACATTAGCTTTCCCCCGATGGTAGCTAATCTCACAGTCGTAATCAATCAATAGTTCCATCCACCGTCGCTGCCTCATATTTAGCTCTTTCTGGTTCTGGATGTATTGTAGACTCTTGTGATCCGTATATATGGTGCACCTTGTACCGTAGAGATAATGACACCATAACTTCAGAATAAACAAAACCGCAGCTAATTCTAGATCATGAATAGGGTAATTCCTTTCCGCATCCTTAAGTTGTCTCGAAGCATAGGCGATGACCTTGCCCCGTTGCATAAGGACACACCCCAACCCAGAGTAGGATGCATCACTATATACAACGAAATCCTCATTCCCCTCAGGTAGTGAAAGAATGGGAGCTTCACATAGATGCTTCTTCAGGGTAGTAAAGGCTTTCTCTTGTTTATCTGTCCACACAAATGGCTCCGTTTTCCTTGTCAGTTTTGTCAAAGGTGTAGCTATTTTCGAGAAGTCCTTAATGAACCTCCGATAGTAACCCGCTAGACCTAAAAAACTCCGAATTTCAGTAGCCTCTATCTTAGCTGAATCCACTTTAATCCCATCCACACCAACCACATGACCTAGGAACTGTACCTCCCTTAAGCAAAATTCACACTTTGAGAATTTGGCATAAAGCTTTTCTTCTCGCAGCATGTCCAGAACCTCTCGCAGATGTCGTCGATGATCCTCAGCCATACGAGAGTATATCAAAATATCATCTATGAAAACGATAACCGATTTATCCAAGAAGGGACGACAGACCCGATTCATTAGATCCATGAATATCGCTAGCGCATTCGTCAAACCAAAAGGCATCACATGAAACTCATAGTGACCGTAACGAGTCCTGAACGCTGTCTGATGATAGCCAGATCGCAGATCGATTTTAGAAAAATAACCCGCACCCTGGAGTTGATCAAACAAATCGTCGATCCTTGGAAGCAGATACTTGTTCTCTACCATAACTTTGTTCAATTCCCGATAATCGATACACATACGCATGGTACCGTCCTTTTTCTTAACGAACAAGACCGGAGCTTCCCAGGGTGAAGAACTCAGTCGGATGAAACCCTTGTCGAGAAGCTCTTGGAGCTAAGTCATGATTTCCTTCATTACTGAAGGCGCTAACCGATAAGGTGCTTTAGCAATAGGAGCTGCACCAGGAACTAGATCAATTTGAAACTCTATCTGCCACGATGGTAGTAATCCTGGTAGGTCATCTAGTAAGATGTCTGCGTAATCCTTTACCACCTCCACATCAGATAAAACCGTTTTCTTCTTAGACGCTTCAACCACATGGGCCAAAAACGCCTGACAACCTTTACCTAGGCACTTGCGTGTCTTGAGAATTGAGATTAGGGACAGAGTCCCCGGATTATTCTCCCCGTAGGCGATTGCATAACCGCCCGCTGGAAGAGGAACACGAATGAGCTTTTTAGCACAAAGGATCTCCGCATAATTATAAGATAACCAATCCATCCCAATAACCACGTCAAAACCCTCGAGATCCATAGGAATAAGAGTAAGAGGAAAAATAGTATCACCAATATCTACCGTGTAGTTATAATATTTTTCCCTAATAATGACGGGTTTCCCCACCGCCACTTCAATTTCTAAGGCCGCATCTAAAGGACTGCGAGGTAAGTTGAAACCCGCACAAAAATTACTAGATACAATAGACCTACTGGCACCCGAATCAAATAACACATTAGCAGGTATAGAATTAATCAAATAGGTACCGAAAATCACCTCATCGTTGCGCCTTGCTTCCTCCGCCGTCATGTTGAAGGCGCGTCCCTTAGCTTTGGGTGCATCATTCTTCTTTTCCGGTGCTCCAGATCGTACCTTAGGCTTGGTACATTCAAAACTTATATGACCCATCTCTCGGCAATTGTAACAAATTTGCTCTTTGCTAGTGCAGTCTTCAAACCGATGCCCGACCTTACCACATCGTTTGTAGCGATTGGTAGCAGTAGTGCATGCACCCCGGTGATACGAGGGGCATTCCTTACAATAGACTGACTTATCCCGCTGATCATCTTTCTGACTATATTTCTTTTGATTGAAACTTTTCTTCTTAGAGGACCCGGATGGTCCATCCCACTTCCGCTTATCCCCGGTCCTTAGATTAGCCCTGTCTCGCTTCGTCAAATCATGTTCCACCCGATATGCTTCGTCCATTTCTTCACCCACCGTCTTACGCATGCAGACTGCCACTTGATACTCATAAGGCAACACTTATGTATATCGTTAAATCTGATCGGCTTCAGTAACACAATAACCTCGAGCGATCTGCATCTTGTAAGTGAATGTGGTGTTATACTTGGCTATAGTCATGTTTCCCTTCGTCAACACCAAAAATTCCCGCGGGGACTTTGCCTGAGCGCCCTGGCTGCAGTATCGGGTCATGAGCTTGTCGACGAACATTTCCCAGGTTAGTTTCTTACGGGTAGCCTTAGACAGAGTTGTGTACACTGAATCCCACCATTCTAAAGCCTCTCCCTCGAGCCTCATCACAGCATAATCAACCATTTGGTCATGGGTGTAGTTTCCCGCTTGGAAGATCTGCTCCATTTTCCTTAACCAACGGAGGCATCCCTGCGGATCCTCACCCCCTTTGTAGACCGGAGGTTTGCAATCCATAAAGTTCCTATGCGTACTAGGATTCCTTGGGTTTTTCCTCTACTCCACCTTGGTCGATACACTTTCGGTATCACTCTTCACACCATTGTCCTTCTCCGTTTCGGGCTCCGAATGACCAATACCTGCATCTCTTAACTGCTTCTGCATGCGGGCAATTTTAGCATCCCTCGCCCGTAGCTGTTCCTCCATATGTGCCTGTCGTGCTAGGCTACCCTGGCTGCGCCGACTTTGGTGAGTTCCCGCTGGTCCACTACGCTGATTCTTATTTCCCGCCAAGTTGTTCTTAGAGTGGTAGGCCGAGTAGGTGTCAATGATGTTTGTGCCTTGGATAATCGGGGCACCACTTCCAGCCTCATTACCTGGAACAATTGGGGATCTGTTGCCAGCCCCACCATTACCGCGACCTGCTCCAAGCATGATGTTGTTGGTTCTGCGTGTTCCAACCATTTCTCTTCTGCAAGACAACATGGTAACGAGTTGGAATTTGGAGAGTTTAGCACGAGCTGGAAATCGAGAGTCTTTAGTCAAGAGAGGAGAAAGAGTCCTATAAGCACTCCTACACACACCACCCCCTAGGGCCCAGTTCATTCCTATTCGAGCCGAACTAGCCGTGAGTCCAAGTGCCGGCCTCAGCACTTAGTTTACTCACAGCCTGGCTCTCATACCAACTTGTAACACCGTGATTTCAAAAAATACCGTTTAATAAAAAAATTTCCAATACTTAATAACTAATAGCAACGGAAGTCTCAAACCATAAATATAAAGATTGTAAACCGATAGTACGACGATGTTACACCGTGTTCAAACCGTTACAGAGTTTAAACAACAAAAGAACTATTAAATAGTTCATTGGTATCGAGTGCCAACTAATTATCTACCCATAAGTAACCCGCCTCACAAAGCCGAGCCCTAAGCCACCTGCATGAGTAGAAGACACATTTCAAAAGAACAAGTGTCAGCTTACGCCTCGTGAGTCAATAGGGTTAAGTCAACAAATTCCGTAAAAAGATGATTAAGATAAACATTAATACAGTTATAATATAACCATACCCGACCCGCATGTGTGTTTGACCCATCCCGTGAAACCCGCATAACATAAAACATGTACATGAGTCAAACAACTACAACATATAACCATCCACATACCGCATAACAACCACATACCACATAACAATTCACATACCGCATACCGTAGTCCGTATAACTACCCACTAAGTTTTCCCTAGAGATTGGGCCCCGGCTAGCTAGGTAACCCATTCGCTAATCACACGCTAATTAACTCGTACATCGATTGGGTAGCTACTTCCTATCCATGTATGAGTGTACATTAGACGATGTTTATGCTACTCCGACTGTGCATGTACAAATACTTCATTGTCGTTCAGATGTGAGTACACTCAGAAACCACCATCATCTCCTCCTCACATCCACATGATGTATGATCAAGCCCACCGTATCAGCCTACATCACTCCAGTACCCGGACCCAACCGAGTCCGTCTACCATAAGTCGCAAAGGTTGTCTAGAAAACCCCGCAACTCCGCTTCTGGCTAGCACTTTTTTTTCCTAAAAGGTCATTCCAACCTAATAGGTCCTATACCGTGATGAGCATGCAAGGTTACTACCCCCGCCCAGCAGTTCATGTACATACACATAAATAGCATGAGTAATAGTATAAACCGTAAGTAATCTTAGCATGCAATCATAACCATGTAGACATCACACAGATCTTATACATGTACACGTAAAACAATTACCATACTAAACCATTAGATATATTTACATTAAAACCATTCAAAAATATATTATTTGTCTATGTACTCAGTTTTGAAAAACTACTGAACTCAGCTGAGATCTGACAGTCGAAATTGAAAATATCACCGAGAAGATTACCGAGCAACCTACAGAATAACGAGTCCTAATAAGTAACCGAGGGACGAACACTAAAACAAAAGGTACACGAAATATGAATCGTAATCAATAGCAATTGCAATTCAATTACAATTCAATCATAATTGCAATTTAAGTTCTTTCAACTACAATCGTAGTTTAAAACTCCACCAAACCAATCGTAGTTCACCATATGATGCAATTGCAATTCAAATTTCTATAACAATAATTGTAATTTACTACACAAAAGAATCATAATTCACCCATAAGCTCATTCGTAATTCCCTTCCTCCTAAAATCATAATTGTAGTTGCTTCATATATGCAATTGAAATTCCTAGAGGTCAATCGTAATTGACATTTGCTATTGAGAAACCAATCACAATTAATCTCAAGTATACACCAAAGAATCGTAATTGATCCCTATGCCTAATTGTAATTCCCCCTAAAAAACAATCGTAGTTCAATTCAACAACAACAAGAGGATCATAATTGGACCTTGTTTGGAATTACAATTCATTTTTAACACATATCCATGGAACCTCCAGGCCATGTGAACCAGTCGAGAACCACCCCTAATCATCAAGTCATTTAACATAATTCTTGATTAAAGCCATCACTTTTACATTTCTATGTTCATAATTAACCCCATAAATCAAACCCCTAACAACAAATTAATGCCTAAACATCAACATCCCTTTAACACGTGCCTAATTTCCATGAGTGGAACCCTACAACCAACAGGCTGTTCGAGCATAAATAATCCTCCAAAACACAATTTAAATGCTTGCAAAATAATTATTAATCATTCGGGATGCAAGACTACGGGTTAAATACACTAACTTGCTTGATAACTACCACAAGATCACCAACACTTGTTCTTCCTTCTTGATCTATCGAGAGCACAAGAGAACTCCAAAAAAAACTGAGCTGAACCTTAATTGGGGGCTACCAACATGTTTAAAACCCTAATTAACATTAATCCTTTTAATCCCCTCTTAATCCTTTGTATTTTCCTTATTAACCCCTTGGCCCCTTGCCTTTTATTTTATTTAAAATGTAACCTTAACATACTAATTGTCCCCCAATTTCCACATAACAACAATATACATATATATTTTCTAGAAATATTACCTCAATTCCTGGTCGTTACAAATCAGCGGGGTATCATCCGGAGAATCCTCACTTGAAGCTTAGTGAGAGATGATGGGACTGGAAGGAACATTGGGTTTGTGGCGTTTGGCGGTTGAGAATGTTTTTTGCGGTTGAGTAGAGGTTGGTTGTTTAGTGGTGGTGGATTTGGGTACGGCCAAAGGTTTGGTGGATGGCTTAGTTGAAGTGGATGTGAGCTTCCTTTTCTTTGATTTCGATAGAGAGGACTAAAGCATTTGAGGTTTAGAAGGTGCAACTTTAGAATATAAACCTGAATATGGTGGTGGAATAACAGGAGAGGGCTCCAGCGAGACTAGTGCAAGCATTGGGGTAGTCAAAGCTAGGTTGAAGGCAGACGAGGAACCTGTCCATACTGAACCCGGTAGTGAGGGAGATGGAAGCAGAACTGAAGCAGAGTTATATGCTTCAAGTGGTAACACGTAGTAGATAACCAGTGACACAAACCTAGGAAAAGGAATGTGTTGAGACCTTGTGCGGGCCGTCACTGAGACCACAAAACTTTTCATGATGAGTTCAGTGTAGTCAATGTTATGACCTTGGATAATAGCATAGGCCATTTTCAGAACGGCTTCATTGACTTGGTCAAGACCACTGGTTTTGCTCGTCGAACAGAAGTTCAGATGAGCAATCAGATAGTTCCACTCCTTTGGAAGACGAGTGCGAACCATAGAGTTACCTTTGACTTTGTGCTCATCAGTATGCATACCGAAAGAATGAGAAGAGCAACTCCTTAGCGTTGGCAGTTGATGAGGTGAGTTCCCGGCGAGGAAGATTAAGAACAGATGTAAGAAACTTTGTGGTGATTTCAGCAAACTTGCTACCAGAGAGCATACTGAAGTGAATACTTTGGCTGGAGGTTTTGGGTTTGATGAATTCAGCGGTCATCCAGAACTCACAGAGGTGTTCTTCAAACATCGGAACCTTTGCGGAGAGAGAAAAGTTCAATGGGCAGTTGCGAAGATAGGTCATGATTTGGTGAAGTAGTGAGGATGAAGGAGGGATGGTTAGGTCAGCGGCGAAATTGTTATCTTTGAAACACATTGATTCCAGTGGGATTTCGGGGACAACATCAGTTGGAAGAGTTACCTTCGCAGAAGCAATTTTGGGGGCCATTGATTCAAGCACAAGAGCTGTTTTTGCTTTTGAACAAGAGAAATCGCCGGAGAAGATGATTTGCAGGTAAAGAACTTGAAGGGGCGATATGGGGTTTTAAAGGGGTTTAAACTTAATCAATCTTGGTGGTTGAGAAAATCTAGGGTGAAAATGAGCACGTGAAACCGGAAAATACGCAAGGATAACTTTTGTGATGTCAAACAGTTATTGGGTAAACCAATTTACCTAGTGTTATCTTGGAACTAGCTAAACTCCATCAATAAACCATTAGCAGGAAGATAAAAATTTCACAATGCAAAGGAAAAAAATAATCCAAACTTTGCATTTGAAATTTTAGTCTTAACAAAAAGAAAAATAAATAGACGAAAGAAAGAAAAAAAAAACTTAAAGAAAAGCACAATGCCAACAAGAATAATAGTTAAGCTTGGAAATTACTAATTCCATATATGAACAAAAGATGATTACATGATGTTAATCACAATTTACATAGACTGCCAAAAGAAAAAAATTACATTCATGTTTAAGATAACACAAATATTTGAGAGGAGACTTCTATCCCAATCCCTTCATCAAGGATGCGAACAGTGATCACATAGCACACCGGGAAGAAAACGAAAATGATTGTGAATTCCATGAGTTTTCGAGAAAGTGAAAGATTTTATTAGAATCGTTTCTTGATTTGCAGAAGATGAAAAAGGAAAGAAAATCTTTGGATGTTTATAAAGAAATTTACTAATGATTACGCTTCAGAAATGATTTGACAGTCAGATAGAGGTAGGGTAAAAGTAATTATTCAAGCTTAGCAATTAGGGTGGCTGACATTAAATGTGACAAGAAAGAATGAACAGTAACAATTAAACTTACTTGAAATAGCTATATTGTTCAAAGATTTAGCATTCCTATTTCTTCAATCAGTTGATTGAACCGGTGTTCATCTAGGGCTTTTGTGAAGATGTCAGCTAGCTGATGTTGAGTGGAGATGAAACGAAGCTCAATTTCATTCTTGGCTATGTGATCTCGAATAAAATGATGGTGAACATCAATGTGCTTTGTACGAGAATGGAGCACCGGATTATTGGAGATTGCAATAGCACTTGTGTTATCACAATAGATAGGAGTGCGCTGAAAGGAGATGCTGTAGTCAGCGAGCTGATGTTGCATCCATAAAACTTGTGCGCAACAACTCCGAGCTGAAATGTATTCAGCTTCAGCGGTGGATAGAGAAATGAAATTCTGCTTCTTGCTTTGCCAACTTACTAGTTTTCCACATAGTAGCTGACACCCACCGGTAGTACTCTTCCTATCAATCTGACATCTGGCATAGTCTGAATCTGAAAATCCAATTGATTCAAAGCCGGAGTCTCTGGGGTACCATAGCCCAAGTGCAGGAGTTCCTTTCAGGTATCTGAAAATTCGTCTGACGACCGTCAAATGTGATTCTTTTGGGTTTGCCTGAAACCTTGCACATAGGCATGTGGAGAACATAATATCAGGACGACTGGCCGTCAAATATAGTAAAGATCCGATCATCCCTCTGAATATGGGATGATCAACTACTTTCCCATTTGGATCAGCGGTAAGCTTGGTCTTTGGGACAATGGGACTCTTCATAGGGGAGGACTCTCAAATGTTGAACTTCTTGAGTAAGTCTTTGACATATTTCCCTTGATTAATGAAGATGCCTTGGTCAGATTGCTTTATCTGAAGCCCAAGGAAGAAATTCAGTTCTCCCATCATGCTCATTTTGAATTTCTCTGACATTATTTTCTCAAATTTCTTGCATAAGCGATTGTCAGTAGATCCAAATATAATATCATCAACATAAATTTGAACTAGAATGAGTTCACCTTTTTCTCTACACTGAAATAGAGTTTTATCGATGTTCCCTCTCTGAAATCCATTTTTCAGAAGATGAGTGGACAAAGTATCATACCAGGCATGCGGAGCCTGTTTCAGTCCATAAAGGGCTTTGTTGAGCTTGTACACGTAGTTTGGAATGTTGGGATTTTCGAATCAAGGAGGTTGTTGAACAAATACTTCTTCTTGAAGTTCTTCATTTAGAAAGGCGCTTTTAACGTCTATCTGAAAGACCTTGAATCCCATGAATAATGCAAAGGCTAGAAACATGCGTATTGCCTCCAGACGAGCAACTGGAGCAAACGTTTCATCATAATCTATCCCTTCCTCTTGAAAGTAGCCCTTTGCAATTAGTCTAGCCTTGTTACTCACAACTGACCCAGTTTCATCTCGTTTATTCCTCAGGACCCATTTTGTGTCAATAATAGACTTGTCTTCAAGTGGGGCAATCAGCGTCCACACCTTGTTTCTTTCAATTTCGTTAAGCTCGTCTTGCATAGCGACCACCCAGTTTGGATCCTTCAGAGCTTCATCGACTTTCTTTGGTTCGATATGTGATATAAATTCAGAGAACATGCAGAATGCAGATGTAATTGAATTTCGGGTTTACACACCAGTATGTAGATCACCAATCACATTTGTGATGGGATGAGCTCGAGTCCATTTCGTGACCCTTTGTGGTTTATCCTGTTGCTCATCAGAGGAGTCATTTGTTTCAAAGAGATCTTCAGTGACCTGATTCACATTAACAGAAACAAAATTATCGTCAGTATTTACCTCCTGAGAATAGTTATCCAAGTCATCATTAAATTACTCTTCTAAAAGAGCATCAAATTTATTGTAGACAATTTGATCAGTATGATTGGAGGTTGACTCTGCATTGAATTCATCAAAGGTGACATTAATTGTTTCAACCACAGAGTTCTTCTTTAGAAGAAAAACATGATAAGCTTTAGAGATATCAGCATAGCCTAGAAACACTCCTTGTTCTCCTTTGGAATCAAATTTGCTTTTCTGATCTTTGGTGTTTAGGATGAAGTATGTACTTCCAAAAACTTTGAAGTATCCAATATTTGGTGACTTCAGATAAAGTAATTCGTAGGGAGTTTTGCTGTGGCGCTTGACGATGATGGACCTGTTCTGAGTATAGCAAGCAACATTAACAGCTTCAACCCAAAAATGGCCTTTGAGAGATGCTTCAGCTAGCATAGCTCTAGCAGCTTTTATCAGGGTCCTATTTCTTCTTTTAGCAACCCCATTTTGCTGAGGGTTATATAGGGCTGAGAAGTTTTGGATGATGCCATTTTCATCACAAAAATCTTGGAGAGTAGAGTTTTTGAACTTTGTTCCATGATCACTCCGAAGCTGTTTAACTTGTGTGTCAAACAGTCTTTGAACACGACGAATAAAGCTCATCAGAACTTCAACGGTATCACATTTGTTACGCAAGAAGAATACCCATGTGAACCTGGTGTATTCATCAACTACAACCAGAGTATACTTCTTGCCTCCCATGCTAGGAGAACTGACAAGACCAAAGAGATCCATATGTAGTAGATGAAAGGCGGAGTTAACTTGGTTACAATGTTTTGATTTAAAAACAGACATCTTTTGCTTTCCTTTCTCACATGCATGACATAGCTTGTCTTTTTGAAACCGAACTGACGGTAGACCTCTGGTAAGCTGAAGCTTAGAGAGTTTGCTGATGTTTTTGAAGTTGAGATGGGATAATCTTTTATGCCATAAACAGTTAACTTTGGAATCAGCTTCTGAAAAGAAACAAGCATCTCTTTCAGAGGTGGCAGAGTTGAAATCAACAACATACATGTTACCCTGCCTCTTTGCTTGTAAGACCTCTTTGCCTTTCTTGTTAATGATTGAGCCTTTGGTCTTCTTGAAATGCACTTCATAATCCGCATCACACAACTGACTAATGCTAATCAGGTTGTGTTCGATCAAGTCCTGTCACATGAGCAACATTCTTAATGTTAATTGAACCTTGGTTGAGATAACCATAACCGTCAGTTTTGCCATATTTTCCTCCACCAAATGTGACCTTGGGGCCATTTGCTTCTTGAACCCCATTCAGTAGGGACTTACATCCGGTCATATGCCTTGAGCATCCACTGTTAAGGTACCAAATGTTTTCATGCTGAACGCCCTACATAGACAGTTGAAAACTTTAGTTCATTTGAAGAGCCCAACCTTTACTGGGCTCCAAGACACAGTGCTTAGAAGCGCAACTCGAGACTTTGCCTTCATTAGAACAAGAGATAGCTTCATGACCTCTTACTCCACATTTATAGCATTTTCGAGTGGATTTAGAATTCTTTGCCTTAACTCTTTTATTTTTCTTCTCTTTTTCACCAATTAACTTTAAAACTTTGAAAAGAGAATCCTGAACTTCTTTTAGTTTGGATACAGGCAAAGCAAAGGTTTTATCACTATTTTTGGTTTTGGAGGGTTTTGAATTTTCAGCTTTGGATTGTAAGGTTTCAACTGATGATTCTTCATTAGATGAAATCATGGGAATGATAATGTCGTAGAAGATACTAGCTTCAGGAAGAAAGATAGAGTTGGATGACTCAGCTATTTTGATTTCACAAGATATTTCACCAACTGATTCAGATGAAGACTGGTTGAGGGTTTCAGTACAGGTTTCAGGTACGACTATAGGTTGGGTTTCAGTAGGACTTGGTGTAATGGGTATTTCAGTGATTGGTTCAGTAGTTTTGTTGGCAAGAGTATCATACTCAGTAGGAAGTTGAAGATTTCTAATTTCAGAATTTGTTCTTTCAGAAAAGCTTGGATTTACAACTTCAGACTTGGTGAATCTCTTTTTAAGGTGATTTTGATTTCCAACATCATTAATACTTATGTCATTAAAAATCATTTCATCGACATTTATACACTTGTTACTAAAATCACGGCTTGTTTAATGTGTCATATGCCTACTCTTTCTCTTTGAATTACCATCTGATGATTTATACTCTCAAATGCTAGTTTATTTGGACTCAACCAAAGATCAATAATTGACTGACGATCTTTCACTTTTTCATTAGAGTCTTGCAAATCCATTTACACATTGTTGAGTTCATTTGTTAAAAATTCGAGATGATTCTTTAAGGCATAATACTTTTGAAGAAATTGCTCATTTTCTTTTTCAATGACATTTATTTCAGAGGTGAGCTTGGTGATAGTTTGTTTAGATTTGTTTTGATTGTTATGTGCAATTGTCAGATCAGAACACAAATAAGCAAACATATCATCCTTTTCATTCATTTAATAATTTTTGAAATTCGATACTTTATACATCATGGTGGGATTCCATCCTTCTGCTGAGCTTAGTTTTTCAGCCTCAGCCAGATCCTTGCTAAACTTGCTTTCGGTGGCCATTAAGCACATTTCAGGATGTACAGTTCCAAGGATTTCTTCAGCCACCAGGCATTTACCTCTGACTTCATTTTCTTCTTCTTCATCTGAAGATGTTTTAGAATCAGTCCAGTCAAGGTCATCAGCTATCATGGCCTTTTCCTTCTTCCTTTCATTTAAAGCTTTAAGGGCCTTATATTTAGCCTTGTATTTATCAACCTTAAAAGGAAACCCTTTCTTAGGATTTGAGGAGGTCTCCTTCACATAACAGTCGGCTGCATAATGACCAGGCTTCCCATATTTGAAGCACTCATTCTTGGACCCTTCACATGAGCCCTTTTTCTCTGATGATCCCATCAGACTTAAACTTCTGAAACTTTTTATAATTTTTCATGATGAAGGCTTTTTTGGTACCTTCATCATGAGGCCTTTCTTCCTCCTCAACTTCATTTATTTGAGGCTCATCATCATAATCAGAGTCTTAAGTTTGCTTGTATTTGACTCTTTGAGGATTTTCAGCAACAAGGGCCAGAGTTTTCTTGAAGGCCTTCTTCAAATCAGTTTTCTGAATGCGAGTTTGTTCAACATTTAGCAGGATTCCGTATAGCTTACGCATGTTCATGTCCTTGAGCATGTTTTGGTTCTCAGGATCATGTACATGGTATCCCATTCAGATGGGAGGGAATCCAGAAATCTGTTAAGTATTTGGAATTGCTCTTTGACAACTCCAATTTCAGTCATGTTGTTCAGTAGACATGTAAATCTGGTGTAGACCTCAGTAAGAGACTCTGAGTCTTTTGCATAGAAGCTTTCATACTTGCTTATGTTGTTGGTCTTCTTGTTCTCACGAACTTCAACAGTTCCTTTGAACGATATGCAGATGCTCTCCCACATATCCTTAGCTGTTTTCAGATTACAAATAGTATGAAATATTTTATTAGGTAAAGCAATGACAATACTGTTTCGTATCTTAGCATCTAGACCCACTAGCTTCTTCTCCTCCTCTGTCCATTGAGATCTTTGTTTCGGACGAGAGCGAATGGAGGTTTCAGCAGAATGAGTCTCCATAGAGTGGTTTGAGGAATATAAGGACCTTCCTCCAAAACAACAAGAGAGTTGCAATCAAGATTTCTAAATACAAAAGCATTCTATTTTTTCCACATAGAAAAATGTTCGATAGAAAACTTTGGTGGTTTGGCTGAGGAGCCATTATCGATGTAATCAAACTTCGACATGTTGAACAGATCACTAATTTTTAGATAAAATTAGAACCTGCTCTGATACCAATTGTTTTTCCCGAATATGAATAAAACTAACTATGAATAAAATCAAAGTGCGGAAATAGTTTTAAAGCAACGAACACACGAAACTTTTCAAAGTAGGATTATATTAATAACCAAACTTCAAAGAGTGCACAAGAACAAACTTGAGCACGGAGTACAAACTAAATCAAGAACAAACTTGAATGCAAATTAGTGAACAAACGCTTAACCTTTTCTCATTAATCGAGCAGGTATTTATAGGCTAACTAAACTAATCCTGACCATCTAATTTATTTACACGTGTACCGATCTACACTTAATTAGGAACTAAAAACAAGATTGCCGTTTCGAGCTCCTTCAGAATGCGCAGATCGTGCACTTTACATAACAGGAAGATTTTGGTTGTCAGATGTATCTTTAGTTCAGAAGACCCTTTGATGACTAAAGACAAATTTCAGCTGACGTTCACTTCAGAACTAATCTTCAGATGAACTACGGGCTTCTTTCTTTAGATGACGCGTCAGAACAGTTTACAAAAAAATAAGATATTACACCTTCAGTCGCCTTCTTCGAAAGCTTCTTCAGGAATGAAATATATACAAATAAAAGGACTAACAGAATACCCATGTGAACATGGTGTATTCGTCAACTACCACCACAGTGTACTTTCCACTCATACTCAGAGAACTTACAGGACCAAACAGATCCATGTGTAACAAATGAAGAGCGGAGTCGATTTGATTACAAAGTTTGGACTTGTATATAGAGTTCTTTTGCTTCCCTTGTTTACAGGCATGACACATCTTGTCTTTTAAGAACCGAATAGACGGTAGGCCTCTAGTCAGCTGAAGCTTTGAAAGCTTGCTTATGCTTTTGAAATTCAGATGAGATAACCGCTTGTGCCATCACCAATTAACTTTTAAATCAGCTTTGGAGTAGAAGCATGCATCTGTTTCACAAGAGGCAGAACTAAAATTGACAACATACATATTTCCTTGCCTCTTTGCTTGCAGTACTTCTTTACCTTTATTGTTGAATATCGAACCTTTTGTCTTTTTGAAGTGAACCTCATAATCCGCATCACATAGTCGACTGATGGTGATTAGGTTATGTTCGAGCCCGGTGACATGAGCAACATTTTTTATATTCACAGATCCTTGATTCAGATACCCATATCCATCTGTTTTGCCACACTTTCCTCCACCAAAAGTAACCTTGGGGCCATTTGCCTCTCGTACCCCATTCAGTAGGGATTTACATCCGGTCATATGCCTTGAACATCAACTGTCAAGATACCAAATGTTGTCATGATAATCACCCTGCACAAGCAACTTATAGTTAGTTCATTTGATGAGCCCAAACTTTAGTGGGCTCTAAAACACAATGCTCACAGGATCAATGTTTATTTGAAGTTTTGCATTCATTTGAACAAGAGGCTGCTTCATGACCTCTTATTCCACATTTGTAACATTTCCTGGTTATTTTTTAATTTAGTTTCTTTATCTTCTCTTTTTTCTTGCTTTTCTCCTTTTCTCCGATTACTTTCAAAATTTTGAAAATGGAATCTTGAACCTCCTTGAGTTTAGACATAGGTAGAACGAATGCTTTGTTGAGATTGAGAGTTTGGGAGGTCTTGATTTCAGTATGGGGTTTCAAGATTCAACAAATCAATGGGAATCGTTACATCATAGAAGATATTGGTTTCAGGATGAAAACTCAAATCAAAGGACTCATAGTTCTTGTTTTTCGAGTCTTCTTTAGCAATAGGTTCAGAAATGGTTTCAGAAGAGGTTTCAGAAGTAGTTTGAGAAATGGTTTGCTTGGGTGTTTCAGAAGTACAAGACTTTTTAGAAGAAGACATTTGTTCTTTTGAGTGTTCCTTTACAGGCTCTTCAGAACATTGTTCTAAAGGTATGCTTGCTTGGTTCTCATACTCAGATGGAAGTTGGAGATTTTGGATTTCTGAATTAGTTCTTTAAGAAAAACTAGGATTCAGATGTTCTGGTTTGTAAAAATGTTTATAAAGAAGATTTGGGTTTCCAACATCGTTAATGCTAATGTCATTAAACACCATTTCATCCACATGTTTGCACTTCTTACTGAAATCAGCGGCTTTTTTAATGTGTCCTATGTCTATTCTTTCTCTTTGAATGATCATTTAATGATTTATGTTTTCAAAAGCTAATTTATTAGGACTCAAGTTTTACACTTTTGAGTTCATTTGTTAGAAATTCAAGATGATTTTTCAAAGCATATGACTTGAAGAAAGTTTTCGTTTTTAGTTTCGACAACATTGATTGCAGAAGTGAGTTTGGTGATAGTTTGTTTAGATTTGTTTTGATTGTTATGAGCAATTGTGAGATCAGAACACAAATAAGCAAACATATCATCCTTTTCATTCAAGCTATAATTTTTGAAGTTGGATACTTTGTATATCAGACTGGGGTTCCATCCTTCAGTAGAGCTCAATTTCTCAGCTTCAGCTAGGTCACTGCTAAACTTTCTTTCAGTGGCCATTAGGCACATCTCTGGATGTGCTGATCCAAATGTCTCTTCGGCAACCAAGCACTTTCCTTTCTTCTTACTCCTATCGTCCTCATCCGATGAGGTTTCAGAATCCGTCCAATTAAGATCATCAGCAATCATGACTTTTTCCTTCTTTCTTTTCTCGTTGGATGCTTTTAGGGCCTTGTATTTATCAGCTTTAGAGGGATAACTCTTCTTCAGATTTGATGGGGTTTCCCTAACAAAGCAATCTGCTGCAAAGTGACCAGACTTACTACACTTGAAGCATTCATTCTTGGAGCTTTCAAACGAGCCTTTTTTCTCATAGGAGAATTTCTTTTCAATCTTCTCTTTCCATCAGATTTGAACTTCTGGAATTTTTTTAAATTTTTTATAATGAATGCTTTTTCTAAACATTCATCATCAGACCCTTCTTCCTCTTTAGCATCATTCTTCAGTAAACTTGTATTTGGCCTTTGGGGGGTTTTCAGCCAAAGACTTCTTGAATGCTTTCTTCAAGTCATTTTTCTGAATACGGGTTTGTTCATCATTCATCAGAATCCCGTATAGTTTACACATGTTCATGTCCTTGAGCATATTGTTTGTTCTCAAGATCATGCACATGGTGTCCCATTCAGAGGGAAGGGAATCAAGAAACCGGTTTAGAATCTGGAATTATTCTCTAACAACCCCGACTTCAAGCATGTCATTAAGAAGTCATGTAAACCTAATGTAGACTTCAGTGAGAGACTCTGAGTCTTTAGCACAAAAACTTTCATACTTGCGTATGATATTAGTCTTCTTATTTTCATGAACCTCGACAGTTCCTTCAAAAGATATGCATATACTCTCCCACATATCCTGGGCAGTTTTCACATTGCAAACAATATGGAAAATCTCATCCGGTAAAGCCATCACCTTATTGTTTCTTAGTTTTGCATCAAGGCCGACAAGCTTCCTTTCCTCCTCAGTCCATTGAGATCTTGGTTTTGGACGAGAGGGAATAGAGGTTTCACAAGAACCAGTCTCCATGGAGATGGTCTAAGAAACAAAAGGGCCTTCCTCTAAAATGGAAAGAGAATTGAAATCAATGTTTTCCAAATATAGCAGCATACGATTTTTCCAGCTTGAAAAATGTTCGATTGAAATCTTTGGAGATTTGGCTGAGGAGCCATTTTCAAGGTATTCAAACTTCGACATTTGAACAGATCACTAATTTATAGATTAAATTAGAACGTGCTCCGATACCAATTGTTTTTTCCGACGAAGTAAAAAACTAACAATGATAAATAATCAAAGTGTGGAAATAGTTTAAGAATACGAACACACGAAAGTTTTCAAAGTAAGATTATATTAATAACCAAACTTCAAAGAGTGCACAAGAACAAACTTGAGCACCCAGTACAAACTAACCAAGAACTTACTTCAATACAAAATAGCGAACAAACGCTTAACCTTTTCTCAAACAGTGAGAAGGTATTTATATGCTACGTAAACTAATCCCGACCATCTAAACAAATTACATGTGTACTATTCTACACAAAGTTAGGAACAGAAATCTAACATTCCGTTTATGTTCCTTTAGAAGCGCTAATTGCGCACTTTACTAAACTAGTAGATGCTTGTACTTCAATTTGCGTTCACTTTAGAACTAATCTTCAGATGAACTTCAAGGCTTCTTTCTTCATATGAGGTGCGTCAGGACAATTTACAAATTGAACAAAGAATGATCCTTTAGATGCTTTCTTTGAAAGCCTCTTTAGGAATGAAATATATACAAATATAGGACTAACAATAATATAAATATAAAACGCCATTTTTAGTCATTCTTTTAAACATATTAATTGCGTTATGGTAAACTAAAGATTTTTTAAAATTATAGCAATTACCAAATAAATAATAGAAAAGTAAATCTAGTTGTAAACTATGACAATCCTTTAAAATATTTTATTTGCCAAATGTTCTGAATCACATACATCCATATAAAAATATCATAATAAAAATCTTAATCATAACTGGATATCAAAATAATGAATTAACAGAATTTGTGGAAGAAGATTTTGAAGTAGTCTTGAGTAACTTGAGTTCATTTTGTCACTAAATTTCCGTAGATCTAACTCCGGGAATATGGTTTTAAATCAAACTTTGTGTTTTTTTAAGAATGAAGTTAATTAAGTGTTTCTAATGCCTTTATCACCTTAGCATTTTAAAGAAATTCAAGAAAAATAAAAATCTTGTCGTTATGCATGGTAACATGAGGGGATTCGCAAATGCATCAAACTTTGGAGTTGCAACACTTAAGTGGTTTTTTCGGTGACTATTTTTGCGATATTTTGATGGGTTTTAACTTTGCATGCAAACTATTTATCAATCATTTATGAAATTCAAATTTGACATACTTATAAATCATTTAAAACTAGTAAACTATTATTACTTGAAGAAAAATATTTATCAAACATTTATGAAAGTTAAATTTTTCATATTTGAATATTATTTAGAGCTTGAAGAATATTTATCAAACATTTATCATTTAAATCATTTAAAACTAGAAAAGATATTTATCAAACATTCATATGCATTACACAACATATAATACCCCCAAGAAGAAAACAAGATACAAGGAACAAAGTAACATTTTCTAAAAACTTATAAAAAAGTAATAACATGAAACAATATTTCTTAAATTATACTAAAATCGTGAGTAATAAAACATGATAATGCGTTCCATCTTTTCAAGTGACATATTGATAAGCAACTAGTTTAAAGAATATTAAAAAGGTTATATAGATACTAATAGAAAAAAATTACTCACTCTTCGTCACCGTAAAGAAAGAAACGATTGTGTACAAGACCATACAATATTTTTGTTGGAACAATTAATTATCATTTAGTTTAGTTATCGAGAATCATGGATAGTATATCTTACATGGAATTTAAGCTCACGTTTAATAGTTAATGTCTCTATATAAGAAATATGTCTCACATAAGACATATGAGTTAAAAACTTCCTATAATATGTTAATTCTTTATATCTCAATATCAAAAGTCAACGGTGCTTGAATGTTTGAATAAATGTTATTAACAATAACATGGGGTAGAAAATTCTTCTCGTTTGTTAAGCAACTCAAGACTTTAACAAATGATATATAAAATTCTTTTTTATAAAAATAGTTTGACCTTGTTTTTAAATCAATAATAAAATACCAACAAGAGAAAATGTACACTAAACATATGCTAGTGAATACCATATATAACAATGTAATATATCAATAATATCTTTAAGAATTTAATATTATATATATTAATTAATCATAAATATAGAGATATGATACACCCGCCTATTATTTATTTTTACTTCATCCTCCTAACTATTTATCAATTAGTTAAAGTTAGTAACTATTATTAAGCTAAGAAAAATATTTATGAATCATTTATTGAACTTAAATTTGACTTATTTGAATATGTGTTAGAACTTGAAAAATTGCTTTAAGTTTAATTCATCACACGTTATCCATATACATTTATCCAAGAAAATAAGGGTGATTAGATAAATTAATTTCCTTCCGGAGACCTTTTGGCCATATTTCTACTACGTTCAAATTTATGTCAAAATCAATAATGTAATAATATAAATATTGTAATGAACCTCTACAACAATCACTAAAGTAATATAAATATTCGTTAAAAAACATTTTGAGTCATGCATTTAAACATATTAACTTCTTTCGAGTAAATACAAGGTTTTTAAATTTTAAGAAATAACCAAATATATAACAGAAAATTAAATCTATTTCAGAACTATGACAATCATTTAAATCATTCTTAATGGTAGGTACGTGTTAATTTGAAACTAGAGATTTTCATTAGCATGGGAAAAACAAACATTTTTTTATTTTACTGGATGCTAAAAGAGTCATGTTCAATATGTAACGTATAATTCCTGAAAGAAGTAATGAAGATATAAGCAAGACATATAATTTTTAAAAACTAATAAAAAAATTCAAACCAATATTTCATAAACACTACTATAACATGTTAATTGTTCATAACGTGGTATCAAAACTCAAGAGTTCTATAATGTTTGATAAAATGTTATGATCGATAACATGTTCTAGAAAATTCTTCTGGTCGTTTAAACAACTCATGGCATTACCAAAAAATATATCAACTTATTTTCTACAAAAATAGTTTGACCCTATTTTTAACTCAATAATATGATATGATCAAAGAGAAGATGTATGATGAACATTTCCTAGCCAATACTACGTATAACATAGTAATATATAAATGATATCTTTAAGCATTTAATGTTTCATATCGTAATTAATTCTTTTGAAATAAAGCTATATATTTAAAGAAATGATATATCCAGCTACTATTTGTTCTTACTTCATTCTTCTACGTGTCTATCAATCATTTAAAACTACTAAACTAGTATTAGTCAATTAAAAATTTGTATCATCATTTAAGAAAGTTAAATTTGACATATTTGAACATTATCTGGATCTTGAAGAAACTACTTTAAATTTCTCAATCTTCTTTTGTTCATATATATTTAGAAGGAAATTAAAGTGATTACCCATACTAATTCCCTTCGTAAGACCTTATCACCATATCTCTAATATGTTCTCACCGTAATAATTTAATTATTGTTTCCTACCTCTACAATAATAACTATAATAATATAAATGTAAAACGCCATTTTTAGTCATTCTTTTAAACATATTAATTGTCTTATGGTAAACTAAACATTTTTAAAATTATAGCAATTACCAAATATATAATAGAAAAATAAATCTAGTTGTAAACTAGGACAATCCTCTAAAATATTTTATTTGCCAAATGCTCTGAATCACATACATCCATATAATCATATCATAATCATAATAATAATCTTAATCATAGCAGAATTTGTGGAAGAAGATTTTGAAGTAGTCTTGAGTAACTAACTTGAGTTCATTTTGTCACTAAATTTGCGTAGATCTAACTATGGGAATATGGTTTTCAATCAAACCTTGTGTTTTTTTTAAGAATGAGGTTAATTAAGTGTTTCTAATTCTTTGCTTTCTATTTTGAACACTATGTGTCTTTAATTATGGAGTTTGAATTGTCATCGATCAAGCAAACTGGGTTAGGTGTTGCACCTTGGGGTAAAGAATTTAATGGATTGCCATGCGAAGAAATTTCTTCATGTTTCTAAATGGTCCTACCTACAAGATTGACATTCCATAAACAAATGGTGTCTGATATGAATTATTTGGTAATGCTTGGAAAATAATCTATCATCATTTTCATCTAATGCACAAGTTCATGTTCGTTTCCTAGCACCTCTGTATGCTTTCATTATGGTTATGTTTGATTAACATGTTGAAATGTTTAATGCCTTTATCACGTTAGCATACAAAAGAAATCCAAGAAAAATACAAATCATGTCGTTATGCGTTGTAACCGAGGGGTTCGTAAATGCATCAAACCATATATAACAATGTAATGTATCAATAATATCTTTAAGCATTTAATATTAGATATATTAAATAATTCATTTTGAATAGAACTATAAATAAAGAGATATTATACATCTCCTATTATTTATTTTCCTAACTATTTATCAATCAATTAAACTTAGTAACTATTATTAGGCTTTGAAAAATATTTATGAAAGTTAAATTTGACTTATTTGAATATCTTTTAGGACTTGAAAAATTAGTTTAAATTTTAATAACCACATTTTATACATATATATTTATCCAAGAAAATAAGGGTGTTTAGACAAATTAATTGCCTTACGGAGACCTTTTGGCCATATCTCTACTACGTTCTAACTTAAGTCAAAATCAACACTGTAATAATATAAATATTGTAATCAAACTCTACAATAATCACTAAAGTAATATAAATATTAGTTAAAAATCATTTTGAGTCATGCATTTAAAAATATTAGTTAAAAATCATTTTGAGTCATGAATTTTATAAAACACTACTAAAAGTGTGGTAATAGAAGAAAAAGTGATGATGCAAAGTTGATAACATAGTAAGGGTTATATAGATAGTAATAGGAAAATATTTTACTCACTCTAGGTCAATATAAAAAAAAAACAAAAATTTGTGTATAAGACCATTAAGAAATTTTTTTGTTGATTTATTTCAATTATAGCGATCCACCAATTGTGTATCTTACATAGAATGTAAGCACACGTTTATTTCCCTATATATGAAATATTTGTCACATAAGAAGCTTGAGATGAAAACTTTATATAACATGTTAATTGTTCATAACTCAAGAGTGCTTTAATGTTTGACAAAATGTTATGAACCATAACATGCTGTAGAAAATTCTTCCCATCGTTTAAACAACTCATGGCTCTACCAAAGGATATACCAACTTATTTTTTACAAAAATAGTTTGACCCAATTTTTATCTCAATAAGATGATATGATCACACAGAAGATGTATGATGAACATTTCCTAGACAATACTATATATAGCATAGTAATATATAAATGATAGTTTTAAGCATTTTTTGTTAGATATATTAATTTATTCTTTTGAAATAAAGCTATATATTTTGAGAAATAATATATCTTCCTACTATTTGTTTTTACTTCATTCTTCTACCTATCTATTAATCACTTAAAACTAGTAAACTAGTATTAGTCAATGAAAAATATATATCAATCATTTAAGAAACATAAATTTGACATATTTGAATATTATTTTGATCCAGAAGAAACTACTTTAAATTTCTCAATAATCATTTGTTCATATATATTCATATAAGGACATAGAAGTGATTACCCATACTAATTCCCTTCATGAGACCTTATCACCATATCTCTAGTACGTTCTCACCGTAATAATGTATATTACATACCTCTACGATAATCACTACAATAATATAAATGTAAAACGCCATTTTTAGTCATGATTTTAAACATATTAATTGCCTTATGGTAAACTATAGATTTTTAAAATTATAGCAATTACCAAATAAATAGTAGAAAAATAAATCTAGTTGGAAACTATGACAATCCTTTAAAATATTTTATTTGCCAAATGTTCTGAATCACATATATCTATATAATCATAATAAAAATCTTAATCATAACCGAATGTCAAAATAATGAATTAGCAGAATTTGTGGAAGAAGATTTTGAAGTAGACTTGAGTAAGTAACTTGGGTTCATTTTGTCACTAAATTTGCTTAGATCTTACTCCATGAAAATGGTTTTCAATCAATGTTTATGTTTGTTTGTTCTAAAGAATCAGGTTAGTTAAGTGTTTCTACATTCATGTATGTATATATTCAATGGTACGTATGTGTTAACATGAAAAAACCTCCACATTTTCATTACAATTGGTAAATAAAAAAAACGTTTTTGTTATTTTACTCATTGCGAGTGGAGTCATATTCAATACACAACATATAATACCCCTATGAAGTAAAGAAGATACAAGGAAAGAACTAACATTTTCTTAAAACTAGTAAGGAAAGAACTAACGTTTTTGTCACTAAATTTGCGTAGATCTAACTCCAGGAATATGGTTCTCAATCAAACTTTGTGTTTGCTTGTTTTAAAGAATGAGGTTAATTAAGTGTTTCTAATTCTTTGCTTTCTATTTTGAACACTATGTGTCTTTAATTATGGAGTTTGAATTGTCATCGTTCAAGCAAACTTGGTTAGGTGTTGTACCTTGGGGTAAAGAATTTAATGGATAGGCGTGCGAAGAAGTTTCTTCATGTTTTTAAACGGTCATACCTACAAGATTGACGTTTCATATACAAATGGTGTCCCATATGAATTAATTCGTAACCGTTGGAAAATAACCTATCATCATTTTCATCTAATGAACAAGTTCATGTTGGTTTTCTAGCACCAAGGTCCGTATGCTTTCATGATGATTATGTTTGATTCACATGTTGAAATGTTTAATGCCTTTATCACCTTAGCATAAAGAAGAAATCCAAGAAAAATACAATTCATGTCGTTATGCGTGGTAACTAGAGAGGATTCATAAATGCATCAAACTTTGGAGTTGGAATACTTAAGTGCTTTGTTCCGTGACTATTTTTGTGATATTTTGTTGGGATTTTCCTTTGCATGCAAACTATTTATCAATCATTTATCAAATTCAAATTTGACATACTTATAAATCATTTAAATATAGTAAACTATTATTAGTTGATAAAAATTATTTATCAAACATTTGTGAAAGTTAAATTTGTCATATTTGAATATTATTTAAAGCTTGAAGAAATTACTTCAAATTTCTCAATCATATTTTGTTCATATATAATTATACAAGAAAATAGGGGTGATTACGTGTACAAATGGCGTTGGGGAGACATCTTCGCCATATCTTTACTACAATCATGTATTTATATATCCAATGGTACGTATATGTTAACATGTAACTAGGTACACATTTTCGTTGCAATATGTAAATAAAAAAACATTTTTTTATTTTACACATTGCGAGTGGAGTCATATGCATTACACAACATATATTACCTATACAAATTGCGTTGGGGGGACCTCTTCATCATATCTTTACTACATTCATGTATGTATATATCCAATGGTACGTATGTGTTAACATGAAACTAGCTACACATTTTTATTACAATTGGTAAATAAAAAAACATTTTTGTTATTTTACTAATTGCGAGTGGATTCATATGCATTTCACAACATATAATACCCCGAGTAAGTAAACAAGATATAAGGAAAGAACTAACATTTTCTAAAAACTAGTAATAAAATATAACATGAAACAATATTTCTTAAATAATACTAAAATCGTGAGTAATAATACATGATAATACGTTGCGTCTTTTAAAGTGACATATTGATAAACAACTATTTTAAAGAATATTAAAAAGGTTATATAGATACTAATAGAAGAAAAATTACTCACTCTTCAAAGAAACGTTTGTGTAGAAAACTATACAATTTTTTTGTTAGAACAATTAAGCTCACATTTAATAGTTAATATCCCTATATACGAAATATGTCTCACATATGAGTTGAAAACTTCCTATAACATATTAATTCTTTATATCACAATATCAAAACTCAAGGGTGCTTGAATGTTTGAATAAATGCTAAGAGCAATAACATGGTGTTGAAAGTTCTTCTCGTTTCTTAAGCAACACAAGACTTTAATAAATGATATATAAAATTCTTTTCGAAAAAAAATTGGTTTACCTTGTTTTTAAATCAAGAATAAAATACCAACAAGAGAATATGTATAGTAAACATGTGCTAGCGAATACCGTATATAACAATGTAATTTATCAATAACATCTTTAAGAATTTAAAATTAGATATATTAATTAATTATTTTTAAATAGAACTATAAATATAGAGCTATCATACATCCACCTATTATTTGTTTTTAATTCATCCTCCTAACTATTTATCAATCAATTAAAGTTAGTAACTATTACTAGGCTATGAAAAATATTAATGAATCATTTATGAAAGTTAAATATAACTTATTTTAATATCTTTTAGGATTTGAAAAATTACTTTAAATTTTATTAATCACACTTTGTCCATATGTATTTATCCAAGAAAATAAGGTTGATTAGACAAATTAATTGCATTCCGGAGACCTTTTGGCCATATCTCTACTACATTCGAACTTAATTCAAAATCAACAATCTAATAATATAAATATTGTAATCAAACTCTACAATAATCACTAAAGTAATATAAATATTCATTAAAAATCATTTTAAGTCATGCATTTAAACACATTAGTTTCCTTACAATAAACATAAGCTTTTTAAAATTTATGAAATAACCAAATCTATAATAGAAAATTAAATCGACTTGACAACTATGACAATCATTTAAATTATTCTTATTTCCAAAAATTTGTTACAATTAAATTTTTGAATCGTTATATTATATACCTTTCCGTTCCATTAATTGCTCACAAAAATAATATAAGCATGACAAAAATAAATTGGAAGTTATTCAATGTTCTTAATAAATTACATAATTAATAAATACGAGCTCATGTATGTATATACACAATGGTATGTATGTGTTAATTTGAAACTAGAGATTTTCATTACAAGGGGGCAAATCTAACCTTTTTTTATTTTACTCAATGCTAAGAGAGTCATGTGCATTATGCAATGTATAATTCTTCCAAGAAGTTTGAGATGAAAACTTTCTATAACATGTTAATTGTTCATAACGTGCTATCAAAACTCAAGAGTGCTTTAATGTTTGACAAAATGTTATGAACGATAACATGTTGTAGAAAATTCTTCTCGTCGTTGAAACAACTCATGACTTTACCAAAGGATATATCAACTTATTTTCTACAAAAATAGTTTGACCCTATTTTAACTCAATAACATGATATGAGCAAAGAGAAGATGTATGATAAACACTTCCTAGCTAATACTATATATAGCATAGTAATATATTGTTAGTCCTTTATTTGTATATATTCCAGAAGGAGCTTTCGAAAAAAGCGACTCAACGAGTATTCTTTATTCTTTTGTAAGCTCACTTGTAAAATAAATGTGGTAGAAAAAGAAAATGAACAGTTTCTTCAAGAATCATATGCCTTAAGAAATCATCTTGACTTTTTAACAAATGAACTCAAAAATGTGAAAATGGATTTACAAGACTCTAACGAAAAAGTGAAAGATCGTTAGTCGATTATTGATATATGGTTGAGTCCTAATAAATTAGCATTTGAGAGTATAAATCATGAGATGGTTATTCAAAGAGAGAGAGTAGGCATTGGACACATTAAAAAGCTGTTGATTTTAGCAAGAAGTGTAAAAATGTCGATGAAATGATTTTTGACGATATAAGCATTAATGATATTGCAAATCGAAATCTCCTTAACAGGAGATTCACCAAATCTGAAGTTTTGAATCCAAGTTTTCCTCAAAGAACAAATTCTGAAATAAGAAATTTTCAACTTCCTACTGAGTACGATTCCCTTGCCAGCAAAACTCCTCAACCAATCCGTGAAATACCTGTTACGCCAACTCCTACTGAAATCCAACCTGAAGTTGTGTCTGAAACTAGTACTAAAACCTTCAACAAGTCTTCGTCTGAATCAGTTGGTGAAATATCTTCTTATAACAAAATAGCTGAGTTATCTGACTCTAGCTTTATTCCTGAAGCCACTGTCTTCTATGACATTATTATCCCCATGATCTCTTCAGATGAAGATTCATCGGTTGAATCTTCAAGACACAAAACTGAAAATTCCAAACCCTCCAAAACCAAAAATCTTGATAAAACCTTTGCTCTGCATGTATCAAAACTCAAACAAGTTAAAGATTCTCTTTTCAAAATTCTGAAGTTAATCGGTGAAAAAGAGAAAAACAAGAAGAATAAAAGGATTAAGGCAAAAAATTCTAAGTCAAAAAGAAAATGTTATAAGTGTGGAGTAAAAGGTCATGAAGTGACTTCTTGCTCAAATGAAGGCAAAGTTTCTAGTTGCTCTCCTAAGCATTGTGTTTTGGAGCCTAGTAAAGTTTCGGCTCATCAAATGAACTAACTTTTCAACTATCTGTGTAGGGCAATCAGCATGATAACATTTGTTACCTTGATAGTGGATGCTCAAGGCATATGACCGGATGTAAGTTCCTACTAAATGGGGTTCAAGCAACAAATGGCCCTAAAGTTACATTTGGTGGAGGAAAATGTGGCAAAACAGATGGTTATGGTTATCTAAACCAAGGTTCAGTCAGCATTAAAAATGTTGCTCATGTTACAGGACTTGAACACAACCTTATGAGCATTAGTCAGTTATGTGATGCAGATTATGAAGTGCGTTTCAAGAAGACCAAGGGTTCAATCTTCAACAAGAAAGACAAAGAAGTCTTAGACGCAAAAAGGCACGGAAATATGTACGTTGTTGATTTTAACTCTGCCACCTCTGAAAAAGATGCATGCTTCTTTTCAGAAGCCGACTCCAAAGTTAACTGGTTATGGCATAAAAGGTTATCCCATCTCAACTTCAAAAACATTAGCAAACTCTCTAAGCTTCAGCTTACCAGAGGTCCGTATGTTCGGTTTTAGAAAGACAAGCTATGTCACGCGTGTGAGAAGGGAAAGCAATAGAAGTCAGTCTTCAAATCAAAACACTGTAACCAAGTCAACTCAGCCTTTCAGTTACTTCTTATGGATCACTTTGGTCCTGTAAGCTCACCCTGTATGGGAGGCAAGAAATATACCTCGGTGGTTGTTGATGAATACACCAGATTCACATGGGTATTCTTCTTGCGCAATAAAAGTGATACTGCTAAAATTCTGATGAGCTTTATTCGTCGTGTTCAAAGACAATTTGACACACAAGTTAAACAGCTTCGCAGTGATCATGGAAAAGAATTCAGGAACTCAACTCTTCCAGATTTTTGTGATGAAAATGGCATCTTCCAAAACATCTCAGCTCCATATACCCCTCAGCAAAATGGGGTTGCTGAAAGGAGAAATAGAACCTTGATTGAAGCAGCCCGAACTATGCTAGCCGAAGCATCTTTGAAAGGGCATTTCTGGGCTGGAGCTGTTAATGCTGCTTGCTACACTCAGAACAGGTCCGTCATTGTCAAGCGACACAGTAAAACTCCCTACGAGTTACTGTATCTGAAGTCACCCAACGTTGGATACTTCAAAGTTTTTGGAAGCACATGCTTCATGCTGAACACCAAAGATTAGAAAAGCAAATTTGATCGAAAAGGGGAAAAGGGGTGTTTATGGGCTATTTTAACATCTCTAAAGCTTATCATGTGTTTCTTCCCAAGAAAAACTCTGTGATTGAAACAATAAATGCCAGTTTTGATGAATTTGACGCTTAGTCAACCTCAAATCATACTGATCAAGTTGTCTCTGAAGAATTTGATGCTCTTTTACAAGAGTCATTCAATGATGACTTGGATGACTACTCTTAATAGGTAAAAACTGACAATAATGTTGTTTCTGTTGATGTGAATCAGGTCACTGAAGATCTATTGGAATCAAACATCTCTTCTGCTGATGAGCAACATGAACAACCAACAAGAGTCACAAAATGGACTCGAGCTCATCCCATCACAAATGTTAGTGGAAATCCAAACACTAGAGTGCAAACCCGAAATTCGATTACCTCTGCATTTTGCATGTTCTCTGAATTCATATCACAAATCGAACCAAAGAAAGTCGATGAAGCTTTGAAGGACCCAAACTGGGTGGTCGCTATGCAAGACGAGCTTAACGAATTCGAAAGGAACAAGGTTTGGAAGCTAATTGCCCCACCTGAAGACAAGTCCATTATTGTCACAAAGTAGGTCTTCAGAAACAAACGAGATGAAACAGGGTCAGTGGTGCGTAACAAGGCCATATTAGTTGCAAAGGGTTACTATCAAAAGGAAGGGATAGATTATGATGAAACATTTGCTCCAGATGCTCGTCTGGTGGAAATACGCATGTTCCTCGCCTTTGCAGCGTTTACGGGATTCAAGGTCTTTCAGATGGACGTTAAAAGTGCCTTTCTGAATGAAGAACTTCCTGGATTCGAAAGTCCCAAGTTTCCAAACTATGTGTATAAGCTCGACAAAGCAATATATGGACTTAAGCAAGCTCCGCGTGCATGGTATGATACACTGTCCACTCATCTTCTGAAGAATGAGAGAGGGAACATTGAAAAAACTCTATTTCTATGTAGAGAAAAAGGTAACTCGTTCTAGTTCAAATTTATGTTGACGATATTATTTTTGGTTCTACTGACAATCGTTTGTGCAAGAAGTTTGAGAAAATCATGTCAGAGAAATTCAAAATGAGCATGATGGGAGAACTGAGCTTCTTCCTTGGGCTTCAGATTATGCAATCTGACCAAGGAAATTTCATCAATCAAGGGAAATATGTCAATGACCTACTCAAGAAGTTCAACTTTTCAGACTCCTCCCTGATGAAGACCCCAGTTGTTCCAAAAACCAAGCTCACATCTGATCCGAAGGGGAAAGCAGTTGATCTTCCCACATTCAGAGGGATGATCGGATCCTTGCTATATCTGACAGCTAGTCGTCCTGACATAATGTTTTCCACATGCTTATGTGTAAGGTTTTAGGCGAATCCAAAGGAATCACATCTAACAGCTGTTAGAAGGACTTTCAGACACCTGAAAGGTACACCTGAATTAGGGCTATGGTACTCCAGAGACTCCGGCTTTGATCCAATTTGATTTTCAGATTCAGATTACACCGGATGTCAGGTTGATAGAAAGAGCACAACCGGTGGTTGTCAGTTACTTGGCGGCAAGTTAGTAAGCTGGCAAAGCAAAAAGCAAAACTCAATATCCTTATCCACCGCTAAAGCTGAATAAATTTCAGCTGGGAGTTGTTGCGCACAGGTCCTATGGATGCAACATCAGCTCGCTGACTATGGCATCTCCTTTCAGCGCACTCCTATTTATTTTGATAACACAAGTGCTACTGCAATTTCCAATAATCCTGTGATTCATTCTCGCACAAAACACATTGATGTATGACATCATTTCATTCGAGATCATATAGCAAAGAATGAAATCGAGCTTCGATTCATCTCTCCTGAACATCAGCTCGCAGACATCTTCACAAAAGCTCTGGATGAACACCGGTTCAACCTACTAGTTGCAGAAATTGGAATGCTAAATCCTTGAGAAATGTAGCTATTTCACGTAAATTTGATTGTTACTATTCATTCTTTCTTGTCACATTTAATACCGGCCACCCTAATAGCTAAGCTTGAATATTTACTTTTACTCCGTCTCTCTCTGACTGTCAAATCATCTCTGAAGCGTAATCATGAGTAATTTTCTTTATAAACAACCGAAGATTTTCTATTCTTTTTCATCGTCTGCAAAATTTCACAAAAATCTTTCACCTTTTTCTTCCAAACTCATGGAGCTTACTATTACGTTCGTCTTCTTTCCAGTTTGCTATGTGATCACCATTCGTATTCCTCATGAAGGGATTGGGATTGATGTATCATCTCAAATATATGTCTTATCTTAAACATGGTTGTAATTTTACCTTTTGGCAGTCAATGTAAATCATGTAATCATCTTTTGTTTATATGGAATTAGTAATATCCAAGCTTAGTTCTTATTCTTGTTGGCATTGGGTTTCTTATTTTTTTTATTTACTTCCGTTTCCTTTTATGTTTTTTGAGATTAAAAATTTCCAATGCAAAGTTTGGATATTTTTTATCCCTTTGCCTTGTGAAATTTTATATTCTTGCTAATGGTTTGATGATGAAGCTTAGTTGTTTCCAAGATTACACCGGGTAAAATGGTTTAACCAATAACTGTTTGACACCACAAAAGTTATCCTTGCGTATTTTCCGCAATCACTCGCCCATTTTCACCCTAGATTCACTCAACCGCTCGGATTGCCTCAGTTTAAACCCCTTTAAAACCCCCAAATCACACTTTCAAGTTCTTTACCTACAAATCATCTTCTCCGGTGATCTCTCTTTGTTCAAAATTAAATACTCTCTTTGTGCTTGATCCTATGGCTCCCAAGATTGCTTCTACGAGGGTGACTCTCCCAGTGATGTCGTTCCCAAAATTCCCCTTGCGTTCATCTGTTTCAAGGACAACAACTACGCCGCTGACCTCACCATCCCTCCATCATCCTCACCACTTCACCAAATCATGACTTACCTTCATAACTGCCCATTGAACTTTGCTCTCTCAGCAAAGGTTCCTATGTTCGAAGAACATCTCTGTAAGTTCTGGATGACCGCTGAAGTCATTAAACCCAAAACCTCCGGCCAAAGTATTCACTGCAGTATGCTCTGTGGTAGCAAGCCCGCTGAAATCTCCAAGGATTTTCTTACATCTGTTCTCCATCTTCCTTGCCGGGAACTCACCTCATCCACTGCCACCGCTAAGGAGCTACTCTTCGCCTTCTTTCAATACGCTGATGAGCATAAAGTGAAAGGAAACTCAATGGTTCGCACTCGCCTCCCTAAGGAGTGGAACTGTCTAATTGCTCATCAGAACTTCTGTATATCCAACAAAACCGGTGGTCTTGACCAAGTCAATGCAGCAGTTCTAAAAATGGCTTATCACATCATTCATGGTTAGAACATTGACTATGTTGACCTTATCCTGAAAGCCTTGTGGTCTCACTGACGGCTCGGTCAAGGTCTCAACACACTCCTTTTCCTAGTTTTGTGTCCTTGGTTATCTACTCCTTGCTGAGAACTGAAGAATACAATTCTGCTTCAGTTCTGCTTCCATCCCCTTCACTACCAGGTTCAGTATGGACAGGATCTTCGTCTGCCTTCAACCCTGCATTAACCACACCAATGCTTGCACTTGTCTCTATGAAGCCTTCTCCTATCATCCCTTTGCCTTATTCAGGATTATCCACTAAAGCTGCACCCTCTGCGACCCAAAACCCTGTGCTTCAGTCCTCCTCTTCTAAAACAAAGAAAAGGAAACATATACCCACTTCTTCTAAGCTACCCATCAAACCTTCAACTATTCCAAAATCAACCACCACTACAAAACCAACCCCTACCACGACTCAACCACCCAATACACTCCGAACCGCCAAACGCAAAAAATCCATCATTCCCTCAAATCCTATCATCTCCTACTATGCTTCTGGTGAGGACTCCCCGGATGAAACACCTTTGGTTCGTCGCAAGACTCAAATTCAAAGATCAAAATCAACTGAAGTTGTTGAGGTAAGATCTCCTTTGCTTAAGTTTTCTAAACCCAGTCTAACTGATGAAGAGACAGCTAACACCCAGGCTATCCCTGAGGTCCCACTTCCACAAAAACAAGTACATGACACTGACAAAAACAAGTCAGTCGAGACTTCATCTATCCCCACCAATGAGTCTGCTAGCACACCAACTACAACTCAGGTTCCACCCGTACAGGGAACTACCATTCCTGTTTCTGTTGAAATTCCACCTCTATCCCTGAAATTCCCCCTCTATCCCTTGATGCATCAGTATACCCAACTGGTACTATGGATATAGACCAAGCACAAGATGTGTCAGTAACCAAACCAGCTGACTCTGATGCTCAGCCTAATACTAGTGATGAAACTACAATTCCCGTAGTTTATGAGGTCTAACCAGTTGATGACTCTTCACTCCTCCCTGAAGATGAAGCTGCACCTAAATCCCTTGATGTGTCACAAAACCTAAATGACACTATGGATTCAACCAGGGCAGATGATTTATCAATTCCACACCAAACTGGGAGTGATGCCCAACCTTCCAAAATCAATGACACTAAAGTTCAACCTCCTTAAGTTGAGATTACCCATGCTAATGAAGACACAGTCTTAAACCAGACTGTAACTGAAGCAACTGTGCCCCAAGGCCCTTGATGTATCAGTCACTCCTACTGATGCTACGGCCTCCACATCCCTTCTTAACAAACTCTTTGATCTCACTTCTCTTAAAACAACTGTCAATCCTTTTGATGACAGTGATGCTTTTGATTTTCTTTAATCCCCCAAGTCTGTACATTCCCAACCTTCTGAGCCTTCAATAGACATTGCTTCCTCCAGGGAAAGTCTATCGGAAATTGTTCTTTATGTTTCTCATCTACTCAAGACCAATATTTTTCAAGGGTCTTGTATATCCAATAATCAAACCAAGCTCGAAACGGAGCTCCACTCTCTTGTTGATTCTCTCAACAATCAGTTCACAACTCTCACCCAACCATTGACTGTCAAAATCTGACACGTCATGGGATGTTTAAACAGTTTCAGAATCTTGTCAAAACTTTCATCCAAAAGTTGACAACATTCACGCTGTCAATCTTCTGAAACAACAACTCGCCAGTTGCAGGATTTATTTGCTCCCTTCTTCTTTGGCCTCTCCAATGAGATTTCGGCCATGTCCGGATCGATAGAAGCTTGAGGAATCTCTATAGCTTCTAAGGGGGAGAAAGTTCGAACACAGTCCAAAATCTGTCAGATTATGAGAAAGAAAGCTGCCGCTGATCGGAAAATTATCAAATGACAAAGAAAGTATTCACGAGTTGAAGCCATGCAAAGATTAGAAGATGAAGTGGCTCACCTCAAAGCCGCTGAAGAGAATAAGAATAAAGCCTTGATCGATTTCAAGGCCAGGCTAGCCAAATCTGAAGAAGCTAAGGCACTTGCTGAGGGGGAGCTCAAGCGTCTCCTTGATCAGAGGAAAGTTGAAGCTGAACTCTTTAGTTCAGAGTTAGATGGAGCTGAATGTCATCAATCAAGCAAATTGGGTTAGGTGTTGCACCGTGGGGTATCAATTAATTGGTAATGCATGGAAAATAATTTATCCTCATTTTCATCTAATGACCAAGTTCATGCTGGTTTTCTAGCACCAAGGTTCGTATGATTTTATGATGATTATATTTGATTCAGATGTCGAAATGTTTAATGCCTTAATCACCTTAGCATAAAGAAGAAATCCAAGAAAAATACAAATCTTGTTGTTATGCGTGGTAACCTGAGGGGATTCGCAAATGCATCAAACTTTGGAGTTGGAACACTTATGTGGTTTGTTCGGTGACTATTTTTGCGATATTTTGATGGGTTTTAACTTTGCATGCAAACTATTTATCAATCATTTATGAAATTCAAATCTGACATACTTATAAATCATTTAAAACTAGTAAACTATTAAAACTAGTAAATTTGTCATATTTGAATATTATTTAGAGCTTGAAGAATATTTATCAAACATTTATCATTTAAATCATTTAAAACTAGTAAAAATATTTATCAAACATTCATATGCATTACACAACATATAATACCCCCAAGAAGGAAACAAGATATAAGGAAAAATATTTATCAAACATTTATCCTTTAAATCATTTAAAACGCTTAACCTTTTCTCATTAATCGAGCAGGTATTTATAGGCTAAGTAAACTAATCCTGACCATCTAATTTATTTACACGTGTACCGCTCTACACTTAATTAGGAACAGAAAACAAGATTGCCGTTTCGAGCTCCTTCAGAATACATAACAAGAAGATTCTGGTTGTCAGATGTATCATCAGTTCAGAAGACCCTTTGATGACTGAAGACAAACTTCAGCTGACTTCACTTCAGAACTAATCTTCAGATGAACTACGGGCTTCGTTCTTCAGATGACGCGTCATAACAGTTTACAAAAGAATAAGATATTACACCTTCAGTCGCTTTCTGCGAAAGCTTCTTCACGAATGGAATATATACAAATAAAAGGACTAACAATCTCCCCGTATTTGTTTATAATCCATGACTATTTACAAAAATTAATAAAGAATAGAAAGAATAAAGAATAAAGAATTACTATTCTAAATATCCAGTTTGAACTCTTCAGGAGAAGATTCCTTTGGAGCTTTGAGATTTATTTGCTTCAAGTATTCAATCAGAATGTCTTTGACTCCTGGATTTTTATTGTCGATAAAATATCGAAGAGATCTCAGATGAAGCTAGTCAGCCTTGGCAAAGTCTAAAACTCTCTAAAAACGAATCTTGTCATATGCATCAAGAAAATAAAATCCCCTCGGATTTGAGAGAACTTTACCCACTTTAGGAATGAAACCAGGAGGCAACGTGGGGTCGAAGCCTTTGCAATTTGGAAGCTCTCCAATAGATATCAGCTCCAAGATTTGTTCCTGAGATTTCTTGAGAGTGAGCCTCCTCTAAAACTTTAACTTCTGAGCTCGAGTGGGTTTCTCTTTCTGTGGCATGATAATTGCATCAGATCCCCTTTTCTTTACTTCCTCTTCATAATATTCAATTACTTGGGTGATCTCTCGTTGAATGAACTTAACATCATCAGTTTGCTTGCGTTTTGATAAACAAGGAAGTATTTCATTCCATTCAGACACAGCATAATTGAGGTTGACATCCTTGACAGATTGTATGCTGAAGAGAGGAAGATTTTTGCGCTGAACATTCACAAGTATTTCATTATTTACCTTCTTTAGCTTTATTGCCGTGATTTTATCTGGATGCCTTCTCTGATGTCGAGATCTTAGCCACTTTTCTTTCTTTTCTTCCATGATCCTTTTCTTCTCCTCAATTAAAGCTTTTTCAGCTTCAATGTTATCCTGAATCTGTTTTTGATGATTGAATGGAGATAGTTCAATTTTGTTCGCAGCAAGTTCTTCAAGTGCCATTTTCTCTGCTGCTATTCTGCCAAGTTCATCAGCCACTTTCAAGTCTTTTACTCTTGGATTTTCATCATCTAAGTCACTTAATTCATATATACCCTTACTCATCTGATCATCCGGAGAGACTATCACCATTTTCCCTTTACCTTTATCAGATTGGCTTGGCTGACCACTAGATGAAGAAGTAGCTGATTGAATGGGAGTCTGAGAGGCTTTAGCTTCAGTTATGATTTGCTGACATTCAGCTCCATCTAGCTCTGAACTGAAAAGTTCTGCTTCAGCCTTTCTTTGACGAAGGAGACTCTTGAGATCCCCCTTAGCAAGTGCCTTAGCTTCTTTGGCTTTGGCTAACCTGGCCTCGAAATCGATCAAGGCATTAATCTTGTTTTCTTCAGCGGCTTTGAGGTGAGCCACTTCCTCTTCTAATCTTTGTAAGTATTAAGCACGTGATTACTTTCTATCCCATTTGATTATCTTCCGATCAGCGGAAGCCTTCTTTCTTATAATCTGACAGATTTTGGACTCTCTTCGAACTTTCTCCCCCTTAGAAGCTGTAGAGATTCCTGAAGCTTCTACCGACTAAGACAAGGACGAAATCTCTCTTGAAAGGCCAGAGAAGGAGGGAGCAAACAATTCTTGCAACTGATGAGTTACCGTTTCAGAAAGATTGACAGCATGGATGTTGTCAACCTTGGAGGAAAGAGAATTTACAGAGGTGGAGAGAGTAGAGAGTTGAGTGTTTAGTTTAGAAAACTCAAGAGTGGCAGAATCAGCTATTGTTTTCACAAGATGGTGAAGAGTTGTGTACATCCCATGTAGTATCAGATTTTTACAATCAATGGTTTGGGTGAGGGTGGTGAATTGAGTTTTGATAGACTCAACAAGAGATCTAAGCTCAGTTTCAAGCTTGGCTTAATTGTTGGCGACACAATGTCCCTGAAAGGTGTTTGTCTTAACTGAATTAGAGACAAAAAGAACGAGTTCAGATAGACTTTCCAATGAGGAAGCAATGTCTATTGAAGGCTCAGAAGTTTGAGAATGTACAGACTTGGGGGATTGAAGATAATCCAAAGCGTCACTGTCATCAAAAGGATTGACAGTTGTATTAGGAGAAGGGATGTCAAACAAGGTGTGTAGGAGAGATGGGGAGGCTGTAGCATCAGTAGGAGTGACTGATGCATCAAGGGCCTGAGGCTCATGTGTTTCAGTTAAAGTCTAGTTTAAGACCGTGTCTTCATTAGCAGTAGGAATCTCGACTGAAGTAGGTTGACCTTTAGTGTCATTGATAATGGAAGGTTGGGCATCACTCTCAGTTTGGTGTGAAACTGATAAATCATCTGCCCTAGTAGAATCCATAGTGTCAATGGAGTTTTGTGACACATCAAGGGATTTGGGTGCAGTTTCATTTTCAGGGTGAACTGAAGAATCATCAACTGGTTGGACCTCCGAAACTAGGGGAATTGTAGTTCCATCATTGGTGATGGGCTGAGCATCAGTGTTAGCTGTTTTAGGTGCTGACTCATCATGTGCTTGGTCGATATCCATAGTATCAGTTGGGTTTACTGATACATTAAGGGATAGAGGGGGAATTTCAGCAAGCAGGAATGGGTGTTCCCTGTTCTGGTGGTCCCTGAGTTGCAGTGGGTGTGCTGGCAAACTCAATGGTAGGGATAAAGGAAGTCTCGGCTGACTGGTGTTTGTCAGTGTTCTGAACTTGTCGTAGTGGAAGTAGGACTTCAGGAACAGCTTGGTTTGGGGCTGTCTCTTCATTAGTCAGACTAGGTTTAGAGAATTTAAGTAAAGGAGATCGTACCTGAACATCTTCTGCGGATTTTGATGAGTGAAGTTGAGTTTTGCGAAGAATGAGCGGGGTATCATCCGGAGAATCCTCACTTGAAGCATAGTGAGAGATGATGGGACTGGAACGAACGTTGGGTTTGTGGCATTTGGTGGTTGAGAATGTTTTTTGCGGTTGAGCGGAGGTTGGTTGTTTAGTGGTGGTGGATTTGGGTACGGCCAAAGGTTTGGTGGATGGCTTAGTTGAAGTGGATATGAGCTTCCTTTTCTTTGATTTCAATGGAGAGGACTGAAGCATTTGAGGTTTAGAAGGTGCAACTTCAGAATATAAACCTGAATATGGTGGTGGAATGGCAGGAGAGGGCTTTAGCGAGACTAGTGCAAGCATTGGGGCAGTCAGAGCTGGGTTGAAGGCAGACGAGGAACCTGTCCATACTCAACCCGGTAGCGAGGGAGATGGAAGCAGAACTGAAGCAGAGTTGTATGCTTCAAGTGGTAACAGGGAGTAGATAACCAGTGACACAAACCTAGGAAAAGGAATGTGTTGAGACCTTGTGCGGGCCATCAGTGAGACCACAAGACTTTCCGTGATGAGTTCAGCGTAGTCAATGTTATGACCATGGATAATAGCATAGGCCATTTTCAGAACGGCTTCATTGACTTGGTCAAGACCACCAGTTTTGCTCGTCAAATAGAAGTTCAGATGAGCAATCAGACAGTTCCACTCCTTTGGAAGACGAGTGCGAACCATAGAGTTACCTTTGACTTTGAGCTCATCAGCATACTGAAAGAATGAGAAGAGCAACTCCTTAGCGTTGGCAGTTGATGAGGTGAGTTCCCGGCGAGGAAGATGAAGAACAGATGCAAGAAACTTCATGGTGATTTCAGCAAACTTGCTACCAGAGAGCATACTGAAGTGAATACTTTGGCCGGAGGTTTTGAGTTTGATGATTTCAACGGTCATCCAAAACTCACAGAGGTGTTCTTCAAACATTGGAACCATTGCGGAGAGAGAAAAGTGTAACGCCCCAAAATCTTAAATAAAGTAAAACTCTAATAATAAAAGTATTCTAGAAATAAAAGGAGTTTACACAAAGCGGAAGCTAAAGCTATCACTGAATGCTCTAGTTCAGTTACAAAAGTTGTACCAAATATTTACAATAAAGATTTGCTTTCACAAAATACAACCAGGCGTTAGTTTTCAAAATACAAATTTACTCCCAAATCACAACCTCTGTCAAACTGGGACCTAGCCCTCGGAGGAATCACGCCCTGCAAAACAACAGTATGCAATATCTGATAAGCCACAAGGCTTAGTGAGAAAACTAAACTGTAAATCATATAAGCATGCGCATACACATATACGAATGATGTAACAATTCTTATGGACACAGTACTGCACCATCTTAGCATCCGCCAAGAAGGCTAAAATGTTGCCCGTAGCAACTACTGCACAAAACAACGTGCTACAGCTCTCCCTCTCGTGATCCTCTGATCAATAATATATCACATTGCAATGTACCACACACATATCACAGATATGAATTAGAGTTCATAAAACTCACCTCAGCAACTAGTATCACACAGATATAAGCCAGATAACTCAATACACGTCAAACAGTAATCCCTACAACTATATAATCATTTAATCAAGAGATGTACGAATCAACATTTAACAAATAAAACAAGGCAGGGGACCTACACGGGCCGTGTACCCCTACACGGGCCGTGTCTCAAGCACTCTACACGACCACACCTGGCCACATGGCCAGTGTTGTCCACGTCACCTATACGGGCCGTGTTATGTACTCGGGCCTTGTACACTACACACTACACGACCATGTCTCATCTACATGGACGGTGTTGACAACTCACCTACACGGGCCGTGTGCCTTCACACGGGCTGTGTACCTCAATCTCTACACGACCATGTATCCAACATGGCCCTGTGACCGCCTTTTACACTACACGGGCCGTGTACTCTACAGACCAGCCGACTGTTCTTCATAACAGTCGGTGTGCTAAGCCACAAAACCGACTAAAAACACATAAAACACTACTGGGGTGTTTTCCTACACCCCCAAACAGCTTGCAAACCAACCATAACAATAAAAACAGCTAGAACTATGATTCACCATGAATCAAACCTCAAAACCTACTAGAACACCAAGAACAAGCAATAAAGAAAGCTTACCTCAACTTGTAGCTACTAGAATCAGATGAATATCACTTGTCCTCTGTTGTTCTAACTCCAAAAACTCAAGGAACTCAGCTCTAGCTCTCTCTCTCAATGGCAACACGAGAAATAATGCAAACTTTGACTCTCAAGAGTCCAAGCTAGCTATATATATACATATCTTTCAAAAATGGCACAATTGGTACCTGGAGTTTCTAGTTCCAGAAATTACAACACAAGTCCCCCAAGTTTCTAAACACCTCCTAATCTCAATTAGGAAATACCAAAACGCATCATATCGAAACGTTACTAATAATAGGAATTTCTGAACCTTGGGTGTTACAACTCTTCCCCACTTGAAAACGATTTCGTCCCCGAAATCAACTGCTGAAGAGTTCTGGGTAGTTACGTATCATCTCACTCTCTGGTTCCCAAGTATAATCTGACCCTTTTCGGTGTTTCCACTGAACTTTAACCAACACAATATGTTTATTACGTAATGCTTTAACTTTTCTTTCCAGTATAGCAACAGGTTGCTCAACATAATTCAATTTATCATCAACGCATACATCCTCCAGTGGCACAAATGCAGACTCTTCTGCTAAACATTTTCGAAGATGAGACACGTGGAAGGTATTGTGTATCTTGGATAACTCTTCTGTTAGTTCCAGTCTGTATGCAACTTTCCCCACACGAGCACTAACTCTGAACGGTCCAATAAACCTTAGACCCAGTTTACTTCTCTTTCTGAATCTAATAACCCCCTTCCACGGTGACACCTTTAACAGCACATAATCACCCACTTGGAACTCTAGTGGTGATCTTCTTTTATCCGCGTAACTCTTTTGTCTGCTCTGAGCTGCTAGCAATCTATCTCTGATCTACTGAATCTGCTCTATTGTACGTTGTACCACCTCTGTACTTCCCAATTCTCTCTGTCCCACTTCACCCTAACAAATCGGAGTCCGACACTTTCTACCATACAACATTTCATAAGGCGGCATTCCCAAACTGGAATGATAACTATTATTATAAGAAAACTCCGCAAGTGGTAGATAAGAATCCCAACTCCCTCCAAAATCAATAATACACGCGCGTAGTATATCCTCCAGGGTTTGAATCGTCCTCTCACTTTGACCATCAGTCTGCGGATGAAATGCGGTACTAAGATGAAGCTTAGTCCCCATTTCGCCATGAAATCTATTCCAAAACTTGGAAGTAAATCGAGTATCTCTATCTGACACAATAGACACTGGTACACCATGACGAGATACTATTTCTTTCATATACACCTCTGATAGCTTCTCTGATGAGTAAGTTTCTTTAATAGGAATAAAATGCGCGCTCTTAGTCAATCTATCCACAATTACCCAAATAGCATCGTAACCTCTAGGGGTCTTAGGTAATTTAGTAATTAGATCCATAGTAATATTCTCCCACTTCCAGACCGGTATCTCTAAAGGTTGTAATTTCCCATGCGGCTTCTGGTGTTCAGCTTTCACTTGCAGACACGTAAGACACCTCTTCATACCTGGCCAGCAATACTCTACCTTCAAATCTTTATACATTTTTGTCACCCCCTGGTGAATAGAAAATTTAGATATATGAGCATCACTCAAAAGAGTTTCTCTGACTTCTCCTTGATTAGGTACCCACACTCGTCCACAGCATAAGAATATATCACGACTATCCTTAAAAAAATTAGTTACCTACCCTTAATCCGCTCTTTGTTGTGATTTTCCTCTTTAACTGCTTCCAGCTGAGCATCTCTTATAACATCCAATAATGGCGTAGTCACCGTCATCCGTAATAACTCATTCTTCCAAAGCACCGACCCCGACTTCCTTCTCAAAGCATCTGCCACAACATTGGCTTTCCCCGGGTGATAAAGTATCTCACAATCATAATCCTTCAGAAGCTCTAACCACCTTCTCTGCCTCATATTAAGATTCTTCTGATCCACAAAATATTTCAGACTTTTGTGATCAGTATAAATAGTACACTTCACTCCATACAAATAATGTCTCCAAATCTTCAATGCAAAAATCACTGCTGCTAGCTCCAAATCGTGAGTTGGGTAATTAATCTCATTCGGCTTAAGTTGTCGCGAAACATAAGCAATCACTCTACCTCTCTGCATCAAAACACATCCCAACCCAATTAAGAAGCATCACAGAACACAATCATATCTTCCACTCCTTCTGGCAAAGCAAGAACAGGTGCCTCACATAACCTTTGCTTGATAGTTGGAAACGCAGCCTCTTGTTCATATCCCCATACAAACTATGCATTCTTCCTGGTTAGCTTGGTCGAGGGAACGGCAGTCTTTGAAAAATTCTGAATGAATCTCCTGAATAACCTACTAACCCTAAAAAGCTTCTAATTTCGGTAGCGTTCCTCGGAGGTTCCCACTTCATTACTGCATCAACCTTCGCAGGATCAACTTTAATTCCTTCCTTGTTAATCAGATGACCCAAGAATTGCACCTCTTGAATCCAAAATTCACACTTGGAGAATTTAGCATACAGCTTCTCTCTTCGCAACGTCTCCAAAACCTCTTTCAAATGCCTTTCATGCTCTGTCGGGTTTCTTGAATACACGAGAATAGCATCAATAAACATAATAACAGATTTGTCCAACATCGGACGACAAACTCTATTCATAAGATCCATAAATGCTGCAGATGCATTTGTAAGACCAAATGGCATAACCACAAACTCAAAATGCCCGTACCGCGTCCTAAACGCAGTTGTAGGAATATCTTCCTCCAGCACTTTCAACTGATGATAACCCGACCTTAGATCAATCTTTGAAAACCACGACGCCCCTTGCAACTGATCAAACAAATCGTCTATTCTGGGCAAAGGATACTTATTCTTCACAGTCACTTTATTAAGTTCACGGTAATCAATACACATACGAAACGTACCGTCTTTCTTCTTTACAAACAAAATGGGAGCGCCCCACGGTGAACTGCTAGGTCTGATAAAACCTTTATCCAACAAATCTTGCAACTGTTTCATCAACTCCTGCATCTCTGGCGGTGCAAGTCTGTACAGAGCTCTGGCAATCGGCGCAGCCCCCGGTACCAACTCAACTCTGAACTCTACTTGCCTATCAGGCGGTATTCCAGGCAGATCATCAGGAAAAACATCTGGATACTCACGTAATACTGTCACATCATTCACACTCTCATGTCTCTTTTCTAATTTCGAATCGACAAAATAAGCTAAAAAGGTTGTACACCAATGCTGAAGGTATTTCCGAGCTCTAGTCACGGAACACAAACACATTCGCTTACTTTCTCTATCACCAAAAATTGATAGTTCTTCCCCACTTGGGGCCTGAACTCGAATCAATTTTTGCCCACACAGAATGGTTGCTTGATGACACCCAAGCCAATCCATTCCCACTACCACTTGAAACTCTCTCATAGGTATAGGGATAAGCTCAATAGGAAATCTAACAGAGTCTATCTCTTGTACATTATCTCTATATACATCAGTCACGAGCACAGACTTATCATCAACTATTTCTACCTCGAGAGGGGGACTCAGTTTACTACATACTTGCTTGAAACTTTTACAGAAAGAAATAGATACAAACGACTTGCTAGCACCGGAATCAAATAATACTAAAGCAGGAAGATAATTTACGAGATATGTACCTACAACCACATCAGGTTTCCTCTGTGCTTCCTTAGCAGTTAATTGAAAGGCCCTCCCCTTACTCTTGGAAGTATCCTTTTTCTTTACCTCTTTATTCTCTGTAATCCGCAGTGGTGGCAAAGATGGAGTATTTCTCGATCCGGTTGAACGGTTGGATGCAGTGAGTTGGGGACAATTGGCTTTCTGGTGGCCTGGCTGATAACAGTGAAAACATACACTCAATGAACTACGACATTCTTTTCCCATATAGCCCGGCTTGCCACATTTAAAACAGTGAATAACATTTGTCTGACAGTTCCCGTAGTGACTCTTCTTACACTTCTGACACACCCTCGGTGCTTCCTTTTTCTCTCCATACTCTACCCTCGGCTTCTTGTTCTGTGGTGTCGATCCTTCCACTGGTCTCTTCTCTTTTACCTGCCTCTCTAACTCTAACTCTCTCGCCCGCACAACATCCATCATGGACTTCAAGGTCTGATGCTTGCTCGAATCAATAAACTCTCTAATACTCGGTTTCAAAACCATCATGTAGCGATACATTTTCATCTTCTCGTTGGCTACATAATCAGGACAAAAACGTGCCTTCTCATGAAACTTGGCATTAATCTCTGGTATGGTCTCTGTAGTCTGCTTCAGCTTGTGGAACTCATCAGCTATACGGTCAACCTCGGACTGCGGAACAAACTGTTCCGTAGTAATCTCTTTAAACTCTGCCCAGGTCATGGCCTCAATCTGAGTGTCACCCCTCATCTTCTTTTCCAGATCCAACCAATCTTTGGCTGCACCTCTCAACTGGTTTGTAGCAAACCTCACTTTGTTTTCTGGAGCACACGAACACGTATGAAATGCTCCCTCTAACTCTAATAACCACCTATAACTCACAATCGGATTAGTATATCCATTAAACAACGGTGGCTGGCACGCAACAAAATCTTTAGAGGTACACCCTTTCGGCGCATCTCTAATAATCACTTGCGGTTGAGGATTAACCCTTTCCTCCCTACCAGCTAACGCAGCTGCCACTTCCTATCATACAGCTTCCCCTGTACTTTCCTTCAGATGATCTACCACTTGGGTAATAATAAACGGTATGGCTTTCTCTAAAGCTTTGCCGATTTCCTCAGCAACAGTCACTCTAGGTTGGGTTTCAGCGAACCCCTGATGCAACTCTGGTGTCTCATCCGCTTGAGTATTATGGGCCACAGGTGGCCTCCTCCTACCACTTGCACTGGTATCTACCCCCTCTCGTCTATTACTTGGACCACCCTCAAGACGATCCGTAGTTCATGACCCTCTAGTATTCACCATCCTGATAGCATAGATAAAGCATTAAGACAAAAGGTAGCTTTACCACACCATCCTCTATATCAAACAATCTCAAGTACAAACAATATCTCAGTACACTTATCCTCAGACCCAAAGTAGTTCTATACATACTAAGGCATCTATAATCTCAAGTGCACTACCTCTTACAAGTACCCCTCACCCAATTCACAAGATTCCTCATGATTCTATCAAGTTCTAACATGTATCATATGTCTGTAATAATATGGGCCCTTATATTATCCATAACACACTACACACGTTCGATCTTAACTTTATCACAAAAGTCCCGATTCACAGGCTTAGGCCATGCATCACTAGCATATCATATCATATAAAGCATCACGTATCTGACACTAGCATCATCAATATCTCAGGTATCTCTATACCACAAATAGCAATATAAACAGTTAGCATATTCTCAATGCAACACTCTGTACCTCCACGAAGCTGCAAGCCTCCAGTTTGACTAAAATCTGCAGAACCATGGTTTAAGTCCAGACGATGCATAACACACGTCCAGATCCCTCAAACCTTGGCTCTGATACCAAGTTGTAACGCCCCAAAATCTTAAATAAAGTAAAACTCGAATAATAAAAGTATTTTAGAAATAAAAGGAGTTTACACAAAGCGGAAGCTAAAGATATCACTGAACCCACTAGTTCAGTTACAAAAGTTCTACTAAATATTTACAATAATGATTTGCTTTCACAAAATACAACCAGGCGTTAGTTTTCAAAATACAAATTTACTCCCAAATCATAACCTCTGTCAAACTGGGGCCTTGCCCTTGGAGGAATCACGCCCTACAAAACAACAGTATGCAGTATCTGATAAGCCACAAGGCTTAGTGAGAAAACTAAACTGTGAATCATATAAGCATGCGCATACACATATACGAATGTTGTAACAGTTCTTATGGACACAGTACTGCACCATCTTAGCATCCGCCAACAAGGATAAAATGCTGCCCGTAGCAACTACTGCACAAAGCAGCGTGCTACAGCTCTCTCTCTGGTGATACTCTGATCAATAATATATCACATTGCAATGTACCACACACATATCACAGATATGAATTAGAGTTCAGCAAACTCACCTGAGCAACTAGTATCACACAGATATAAGCCAGATAACTCAGTAAACATCAAACAGTAATCCCTACAATTATTTAATCATATAATCAAGAGATGTACTAATCAACACTTAACAAATAAAACAAGGCAGTGGACCTACACGGGCCGTGTCTCAAGCACTCTACACGACCACACCTGGCCACATGGCCAGTGTTGTCAATGTCACCTACACGGGCCGTGTTATGTACACGGGCCGTGTACACTACACACTACACGACCATGTGTCATCTACATGGACGGTGTTGACAACTCACCTACACGGGCTGTGTGCCTTCGCACGGGCCGTGTACCTCAATCTCTACACGACCATGTATACCAACATGGCCCTGTGACCACCTTCTACACTACACGGCCGTGTACCGCTACACGGGCCGTGTACTCTACAGACTAGCCGACTTTTCTTCATAACAATCGGTGTTCTAAGCCACAAAACCGACTAAAAACACATAAAACTCTATTGGGGTGTTTTCCTACACCCCCAAACAACTTGTAAACCAACCATAACAATGAAAACAGCTAGAACTATGATTCACCATGAATCAAACCTCAAAACCTACTAGAACACCAAGAACAAGCAATAAAGAAAGCTTACCTCAACTTGTAGCTACTAGAATCAGATGAATATCACTTGTCCTCTGTTTTTCTAACTCTAGAAACTCAAGGAACTCAGCTCTAGCTCTCTCTCTCGATGGCAACAGGAGAAATAATGCAAACTTTGACTCTCAAGAGTCAAAGCTAGCTATATATATACATATCTTTCAAAAATGGCACAATTGGTCCCTGGAGTTTCTAGTTCGAGAAATTACAACACAAGTCCCCCAAGCTTCTAAACACCTCCTAATCTCAATTAGGAAATACCAAAACGCATTATATCAAAACGTTAATAATAATAGGAATTTCCGAACCTTGGGTGTTACAAAAAGCTCAATGGGCAGTTGCGAATATAGGTCATGATTTGGTGAAGTGGTGAGGATGAAGGAGGGATGGTTAGCTCAGTGGCGAAATTTTTATCTTTGAAACAGATTGGTTCGAGTGGGATTTTGGGGACAACATCAGTCGGAAGAGTTACATGCGCAGGATCAATTTTGGGGGCCATTGATTCAAGAATAAGAGTTGTTTTTGCTGTTGAACAAGAGAAATCGTCGGAGAAATGATTTGCAGGTAAAGAACTTGAAGGGGCGATATGGGTTTTAAAGGGGTTTAAATTTAATCAATCATGGCGGTTGAGAAAATCTAGGGTGAAAATGAGCATGTGAAGCCGGAAAATACGCAAGGATAACTTTTGTGATGTCAAACAGTTATTGGGTAAACCAATTTACCCAGTGTTATCTTGGAACTAGCTAAACTCCATCAACAAACCATTTGCAGGAAGATAAAAATTTCACAATGCAAACGAAAAAAAAATCCAAACTTTGCATTTGAAATCAGTTGATTGAACCGGTGTTCATCTAGGGCTTTTGTCAAGATGTCAGCTAGCTGATGTTCAGTGGAGATGAAACGAAGCTCAATTTCATTCTTGGCTATGTGATGTCGAATAAAATGATGGCGAACATCAATGTGCTTTGTACGAGAATGGAGCACCGGATTATTGGAGATTGCAATAGCACTTGTGTTATCACAATAGATAGGAGTGCGCTGAAAGGAGATGCCATAGTCAGCGAGCTGATGTTGCATCCATAAAACTTGTGCGCAACAACTCCCAGCTGAAATGTATTCTGCTTTAGCGCTGGATAGAGAAATGATGTTCTGCTTCTTGCTTTGCCAACTTACTAGTTTTCCACATAGTAGCTAACACCCACCGGTAGTACTCTTCCTATCAATCTGACATCCGACATAGTCTGAATCTGAAAATCAAATTAATTCAAAGCCGGAGTCTCTGGAGTTCCATAGCCCAAGTGCAGGAGTTCCTTTCAGGTATCTGAAAATTCGTCTGACAGCCGTCAAATGTGATTCTTTTGGGTTTGCCTGAAACCTTGCACATAGGCATGTGGAGAACATTATATCAGGACGACTGGCCGTCAAATATAGTAAAGATCCGATCATCACTCTGAATGTGGGAAGATCAACTGCTTTCCCATTTGGATCAGCGGTAAGCTTGGTCTTTGGGACAATGGGAGTCTTCATAGGGGAGGACTCTAAAAAGTTGAACTTCTTGAGTAAGTCTTTGCCATATTTCCCTTTATTAATGAAGATGCCTTGGTGAGATTGCTTTATCTGAAGCCCAAGGAAGAAATTCAGTTCTCCCATCATGCTCATTTTAAATTTCTCTGACATTATTTTCTCAAATTTCTTGCATAAACGATTGTCAGTAGATCCAAATATAATATCATCAACATAAATTTGATCTAGAATGAGTTCACCTTTTTCTCTACACTGAAATAGAGTTTTATCGATGTTCCCTCTCTGAAATCCAATTTTCAGAAGATGAGTGGACAAAGTATCATACCAGGCACGCGGAGCCTGTTTCAGTCTATAAAGTGCTTTGTCGAGCTTGTACACGTAATTTGGAAAATTGGGATTTTCGAATCCAGGAGGTTGTTGAATAAGTACTTCTTCTTTAAGTTCTTCATTCAGAAAGGCGCTTTTAACATCCATCTGAAAGACCTTGAATCCCTTGAATACTACAAAGGCTAGAAACATGCGTATTGCCTCCAGACGAGCAACTGGAGCAAACGTTTCATCATAATCTATCCCTTCCTCTTGACAGTAGCCCTTTCCAACTAGTCTAGCCTTGTTACGCACAACTGACCCAGTTTCATCACGTTTGTTCCTGAAGACCCATTTTGTGCCAATAATAGACTTGTCTTCATGGGGCGATCGGCGTCCACACCTTGTTTCTTTCAATTTCGTTAAGCTCCTCTTGCATAGCGACCACCCAGTTTGGATCCTTCAGAGCTTCATCGACTTTCTTTGGTTCCACCTGTGATATAAATTCAGAGAACATGCAGAATGCAGATGTAATTGAATTTCAGGTTTACACACCAGTATGTGGATCACCAATCACATTTGTGATGGGATGAGCTCGAGTCTATTTCGTGACCTTTTGTGGTTGATCATGTTGCTCATCAGAGGAGTCATTTGTTTCCAAGAGATCTTCAGTGACCAGATTCACATTAAGAGAAACATGTTGGTCCCTAAGAGGGTGAACAAGCAACCGATATAGTGTAGGAGGGGGGTTGAATACACTTTTTAACAATCAAACAAATTAATCAAATGTATATTCAATTATCAACCAATACAATAACTCTTGTCACTCTCAATTCAAATCAACAAGATGATTTGATATTACAATGATTATAACCTCAACTCTCTCTAAACACTCTTGAATCACAAACTAATTGATGATCGAATTTCTTATTAAAACTGATTAACAAGAACTCTTGAAAACTCTCTCTCTAACTTTGAACTTACAAAGTTATCGCAACACACGCGTATCAAGTATCACGATCACACGTACATTTTGCAACTTATGCAGTCTTGCAACTTAAGCAGTCATCGTTGTGTATCGCGTATCTGTTCTCGTATACACGTAAGAACATCTATGTAAAACCCATGAGAAGGTTTATACTTATACTTGATATATCTACGAGTAAATCGCAGTTTAAATATAGAACTTATCTTTTCTTTAAAACCGTAACAAACTCCTTAATTAGAACATATCTAATTAATTCCATTTGAGATTTCTATCCAACTAATAGATAGTTTAAATTAGGTTTAGATATCCTAATTTAAATGTCGTAGATATAGATAGTTTATAACAGAATTTAGAACTTACTTAAATTATGAACTGACTTCTGACGCTTAGCTGACATACTCAGTCTTGACCTTGTCAAGCTGACTTCTTGAATCTTGGATTATTGAATCTTCAAGTCTTCAAATCTTCAAGTCTTCATTCTTAAGACCTATCTCAGCTTAGAAGTCACTGAGTTATCTAGTACTTACATAGAAAACTCTATATCTGTTTATACGCTGGCTACTCTGCTGAAGCTGACTAGTCAGTCTATAACAGACTTACATAATTCCTAACTCTTAACTTATCATCTATACATATTGATAGTTTGTCTCATCAAATCTAACTATTCTAAACATGGGACTAACAATCTCCCCTATTTGATGATGACAAAACATTGAATCAAATAAGTTATAGGTTAATAGAATTATGTTGAACCACCAAAGTGTTGAACTGATCTATACTTATTCACGTATCTTGAACTTACAAGATGTTTATGTTACAAATCTATTATAAGACTTGTATTCTAAGTACTTGAATTTATAACTATTTAGATTCTGAACCTATTAGAGTTAATTTAAGTTTTGAACTTACAAAACTTATATTACTGAAGTTATCAGTTTACAATTGAACACATCAATCATCAGCTTAAACTTACAAAGCTGTCTGTTTGAAGATATCAAACATAATTTTTGAACATATCAAACTTGATTTTATATTTATGAACATATCATTTACATTTTAGCTTAATCTTTATGATTAGCTTCTGCACACTTAGTGCTAACAAAAACATAGAACTAATCTATTTACTCAACGTAATCTTCAACTTCTAACCACATATCAGAACATTTAAGTTCCCAAATTGCAGCTTTCTTGAGAGCATCAACCATAATCTCTTCACCTACTGGCATCTCTTTCATCTCAGCTTTTCTTGATCTGATTTCTTTGTTGAGATGATATCTGAATACCGAGTTTTGAATTGAGTCATCACATAGAATTCTCAAGTACAGAATTAATTCCAGATTTGCCAAATGAAGATCTTTTACTTTCAAGAAACATTGATTACCTTCCACATCAAGATACAAGAATCCTTCAAAAGGTTGAGTGATATAAGTGTTCTATCTGAATTCAACTTCCTCTGGAACTTGTAAAATGATGTCTCTTTTTGCTCGCTGGCTTGCTGCTTTAACTCTTGTAGCTTTGCCTCGATTAAGAAAGGTATCAATTTTATCAGCAAGAATCTCACCTAGCTGATCGATTCTTATGAAGATTGTCTTAAGCACATCAACTATCTCTTGTCTGATTTGACTCTTTTTCATCTGCTTGATAGTTGTGGCTACTGTCTTCAACTCTGGGAATCCCAACTTGTACATACATCTCATATCTAGACCAATTTCTTGTTTGTTGTCTAGTACAAAGTTGATGATTACCAATTCTCCTTTTCTACTCACTGTATTTGATTCAATATTGTTATTGAAGTGTTTTCTTTTATGACAATGCCTTAGATCCACATCTGAGTAGGGAATTGGGGCAGCTCTTGGACCAGAATAATCAGCTTCAGCTTCAGCTCTGGCAGCCTTAGCTTTAGCATTTTCTCGTTGAACTTCAGCTTGTCGTTGCTGCTCTTTTATTTCCTCCACTGTTAGGCCTAGTTCTTTAGCCATCTATTGTAACATTTGCTCAGCAAGTATGTCACTGGCTTTCTGTGCTGCATCAGCTTCATCACTTGAGTCAGATTCATGTGTAACTATTTGAGACTTACCCTGTTGCTCTGGCTCAGGCTCAGCAATGATGACATTTCTTTTCTTCGCTAGAGGCATAACACTTCTTTTCTTTCTTTTTACCATCTCAAACACCTTATTCTTCCCTTTATCCATTTGTGAGGCTTGAACGGACTCAGCTTCAACAAATTTTGGCAAATTAGCTTGAGGAAGGTTGGTGTGAACAGCTTGAGATGTTTCTTCAAGTGGAGTTTCTGGTTGAGCTTGTGAAGTTGTGGTTATTTGGACTGTTGGAGCCTGTTGTTGTTGAGAAGGCTGATCTACAGTACTCATGAACTGATCATGAGCTCGTTCAAATTGTACTTCTTCTGTATGCTCCCCCTTTTTGTCATCATCAATAGGGGAGGGTCTAAGTTTGAACATGAAGCTTTCAAAGTTGGCAACTGAAGTTGACAAATCATTTAGTTTGCACATCAACTTGGTTTTGTCAGCTTTCCTCTTTTTATGCAGGAGCTCAAACTGGGATTGTAGATAGTCCATAATGACTTTAGCATCGGTAGTCATTAGTGTGGGCTCCGCAGGTCTTCTTCTTACTTCAACGTCCTCCTGTCCAGTGGGAGAGTGTATTTCCACCGTAGGAGTGGCTGTTGAGTGTTCCTAAATCGGTAAGGATGTGGGTCCCATATCCAAAGGTTGGTGAAGACCTATGGAATCAAGGGGCCAGAATGGAGACCCTGTAAACCTTCCTGGTGTATGAAAGGTTCATTGATAGTTCGTGCGAGAGTGTGTAAGAATAGAAGAGAAGAATGACCAAGTTCGTGAGGTATGATGTTGGGGTGAGCTAGGCTTATTTGTGAGGAGGGGGTTAATTGACCCTGGGGATTGGTCATTATTTCAATGTTACCTTCATGGGGTTGTGAAGGCACAAAAGTAGGCTCTCCCATGGCACTAGTAAGTATGGGTTGAGTAGACACCATACCCGGTATAGGCTTAAGGGTTGAACTGAGCCTAGAGGTTGGCACCTTAAGAGAAGGTGTCTCCCTCTCAGCTCCTGCCGGTGAAGGTATCAATGTGATATCAACTCCAGTGCCCTTTGGAGGTGAAGGACCACCTTTGGCAGTTTTCCTTGTATAGGTGTAGGAAATATCCTTTGTAGCAGTGGGCTGACCAAGGTTGGCTGTAGATTGTAAAATAGATGGAGATGTTTGAGGTGGAGGAGAGGGGTTAGACTGAGTTGGGCTTGACTTAGTCCTATCTCCTAAATTTGGAGATGAAGAAGTAAAAGAGAGAGAAGGAGATAAGGGTTGAGAAATCATACTTGCTGCACCTAGCAGTGGAGACTCAGAGGTAGGAAACAAACTCCTTTGCTTAGAACTCGAAGTGGTGGATGGAATTATTTGATGACGAGGTCTAAACTGAGTCCTAGTTTGATCAGCTTGAGGAGACTCGGCCTCAGAACCAACATCATCACCCACTTCTGCCGTAACTTCCTCCTCTGTCTCAGCTTCACTTGACTCAGGAGTCTGAACCTGTACATACGCCCTCATCTGAGCACTCAATGTAGGGTGCCCAGGGAAAATATCATGGGCGAACATCCTGTAGCTGAGAACAGGAGTAGGGATTGACTCATATTGAGCATTATATCTTCTACCCAACCTGTCCTCGATGACCATGGATATGAATCTTGCAAAGGGTACAATAGTGTCCCTCATGTTCTTGGTCACCAATGACTTGAATGTCTCAAAGATCAACTCAGCGTAATCCACTCGTCGATCATAAAATAAGTTGTATAATAGTTGCATTTCAAAGTCATTTACATTATTCAGGCCTCCCACCTTGTATCCAAGAGAACGAACCACAGTGGATACCATAAATCCCCATGCCGTCTGGAAAACAGATTTCCGTATGACGCCAATAACTTGAGGATGACTCATTAAGGGTAAAAAACTTCTTAATGTTTCCCTAGAAACCATCTCTTCACATTGATTGTGAATTGGAACATGAAGAATTCGGCGGAGACAGTTTGCATCGACTTCTATCGCCACTTGTCCACTTAGGATTGTGCCCCGTATAACCGTTGGGTTACATCGAGTTTACACGTGTACCAGAATTCTGTGAGAAGTTGAGGGATGAGCACAGCAGGTCCACGAAGAAATGCATGTGCCAGGGGACCCTTGCGAATGTAGGAGACCCACTCCTCATATCCCCTGCCAATTTTGGACTTTGGAATGTCGGTACAGGCGATAAGGTTGTTTTGTTTATAGGTGGGGAGTGCATTGTTCTTGAAATTTCCACCACGAATCATTTGTTCAGTTAGATTTAGACTATACCCCTCCATTGAAATCAAATTATCGTATTGGATTGCACTTAGCAGTAATAAGCACTTAGACATGAACTCTGCACACAGCAACGTTAGGGTTTAAGAGAGAAGAATATTTTGGAAATTTAAACGAAATACGACGAACAATCGCTCTTATTTATACCTTTTCAATGTGAGAGAAAAGTTACCGTTATCTGATGGTAATAAAAATGACCGATACCGTAAAATTGTCTAGGCAGTTTGTTATAACGGCAAAATTTATTGTTAGGACTAACCTAGACTAGTGGAACTCTCCACACTTTGGAACTGATTACCCAGTTGAACCTGAATGATCAGCTTATATGGAGTATTCAGCTGATCCTGAACGTTCAGCTTATGAAGCACTCAGCTGATCCTGAACGTTCAGCTTATGTGAAGCACTTAGCTTCAGCTTGAGCACTTAGCTCAGATTTTGACACTTAGTCAACTATAGCACTTAGCAAATATTAAACAGAGATAAAGAATGGAACATACCAATTAAGTGTTGAGCATTCCAATGAAGACTAACTCTATATTTCCCTTTTCTGCAATATCTCTGATGAAGTGATGTCTTATCTCAATGTGCTTGGTTCTTGAGTGAAACACTGGGTTCTGTGTAATGGCAATAACACTTTGATTTTCGCATAATATGGGAGTCTTTGAATAATGCAGATCAAAGTCCTTCAGCTGATGTTGCATCCACAATATTTGAGCACAACAACTCCCTGTAGCTACATATTCAGATTCAGCTGTTGAAATTGCCACTGAGTTTTGTTTCTTGCTTGTCCAACTGACTAATTTTCCACCCAAAAGTTGACATCCTCCAGTAGTACTCTTTCTATCAAGACCATATCCTACGAAGACTGTATCGTAGTACCCTATCAGCTCAAATCCTGATCCTTTGGGATACCACAAACCTAATTTTGGTGTTCCCTTCAGATATTTGAGTATTCTTTTTACAGCTAGCAAGTGTGATTCCTTTGGATCAGCCTGATATCGTGCACAAACACATGTAGCAAACATTATATCAGGTCTGCTTGCTGTTAAATAGAGTAATGAACCTATCATTCCTCTGTATGTAGTCTGACATACAGACTTTCCATCAATGTCCTTGTGTAACATATGAGACTTTGCGGGATGGATTGAGTCTAATCCATATTTCTTAATCAGATCAAAGACATACTTGCTCTGATTAATGAATATACCATCTTCTTTCTGATAGATTTGAAGTCCCAAAACGTATGTCATCTCACACATCATGCTCATTCTGTATTGATTAGACATTATATTGGAGAACCAATCACACAGATCTTGGTTTGTTGATCCAAAGATAATGTCATCCACATAAATTTGAACCAGAATGACATGTCCTCTACTCTTTCTTATAAAAAGAGTTTTATCAATTCTTCCTCTGACAAAATCATTTGAGAGAAAATAGGTGGATAGTGTATCATACCAGGCTCTTGGAGCTTGCTTGAGTCCATACAAATCCTTGTCCAACTTATAGACATAATCTGGATGTTTTGCATCAATAAAACCAGGGGGTTGTTTCACATAGACCTCCTCCTGTAGTGATCCATTCAAAAATGCACTTTTAACATCCATTTGATACACTTTAAAGTTTTTGAAGGCAGCATAGGCTAGAAACAACCTTATAGCTTCAATCCTCGCAATAGGGGCAAAGGTTTCATCATAATCAATACCTTCTTCTTGTCGATATCCGTGAGCTACTAGCCTTGCCTTGTTTCTGATCACTACTCCATCCTTGTCCATTTTATTTCTATAGACCCACTTAGTGCCTATAATTGTTTTTCCTTTGGGAGCAGGGACAAGGGTCCGGACCTTATTTCTTTGAAATTCCGTCAGCTCCTCTTGCATAGCTATAATCCAATCTTCATCTTTTAGAGCCTCTTCAGTCTTCTATGGTTCAATTTGAGATAGAAAACTAGAGTAAGCAACATAGTTTGCATTTGCCTTAGATCTAGTTAACACACCATCTTCAACGTTCCAAATGACATCATCAAGAGGATGATCTTTTAATACTTTGAAGGTAGTTGTGGGAGACTGAGGTTCTGGGTCTGATTTAGAGCAGTTTCTCTCAGACTGAGTAGGAGTTACTTCTTCAGTTTGAGTAGAAATTTGATGATCACTTAGATCTTCAATCTGACATGTACCTGATGGTTCACCGAGATTCTCAGGCTGATTATCTTCATTATTGATAATTTCTTTCAGTGATGCACGCTTGTCAGATTTACTATCATCATCATCAGAATCATCCATAATGTTGGGGAAATAATCACTTCACCCTAATAATCAACTCTGCCTATCCTGAAACATATAATTTGATGATAACCAAACCCTACATTCAGTATGACTTAGAAAGAATTCAAACATGTTTTGTTTGAATCAGTTTATGTAAAAATATGCTAAGTATGGAACCATCAGCTGAGGAAAATAAGCCATCAGCTGAGCATCAGATCCTACTCCAAGTATCAGGCAAAGGATATCAGCCAAGGAGCATCAAATGAAGAAAACAAGTAAAGAAGACCATCAACTGAGGAAAACAGTCTATCAGCTGAGGAAAATTGTTGATCTGAGTAAACAGTTTGATCAGCTGAGTTAAGAAAGTGATCAGCTGAGTGAAGAATTTGATCAACTGAGTGCCTACTCTATCAGCTGAGTAAACAATTGGATCAGCTGAAGCTCAGAGCATTAGCTAAGTAAGTCTTTCTTTACACAAGTCATCTCCCCTTATAAACTGATGTATTTGATTGATCAGCGAGAATTCTTGATCAACTGATCATACAAATACATGAGCTTATGTTCTCCTAAGCTTACTATTGATCAGCTGAGCATCTATATGATCAGCTGAGCAATATGTATCAACTTAGTCCTAGCAAAAAGTGATCAACTGATATGTTTTGTCAACTGAGTTGTGAATATTAGAGTTCCTTGTACAATCTGTTAGCTGAGTCATGAAAAATGTCAAATCTACTCTATCTTTTCAGATTGTAAGTCATATGTAAACGGCAGAACATGTGTTGTTCTATTATGCCTTAGATCTTTGTTTGTAAAAGTAAAATGCACTTTTTGCATCAAGTATGAGACAAAAAGGTTTGATCTTATCCTCTGGAAAAGGATAATGATACCTCAAACAGACGAAGATCTTGAAGATTTGTTCAAGCAACTGAGTATGGCTGGCAATCCCATACTTGGTAAACTCAAATCAATCAGAAGCATGGTGTTCATTAAAGTACAATCATGGAAAGGAAAGATACTTCTACACGACAGTAGATGTGGACTTTAATACTTTATATTGTGAATGGGTTGCACTTTTGCAGAAAAGTACAATTACTTTTATCATACATTTGATTAAAGTAACTTTACTTTTCACCCACTCCTTTACAATTAAAATATTATATTTTCACATCCTCTTGGTCTCTTACCTTCATGCAACCGGATCCACCAAGACTTCTATATATACTCATGCATGGTGGACATGCAAATAGAGAATACTACACAACACAAAAAAAGTGAAGTCTCTACTACACTAAAAGAAAATCTCATCAGTTGAGAAATTTCGTAGAGTATAAGCATTGTGTAGAATCAAACTTGCTCATGTGTTGAACACTCTAAATACATTAGTTGTTTTAGAGTTAGCTTGTCTATGTGTTAGAAAAATTGATTGCCACCTTTTATTGTACTTAGAATTTCCGCTTCTAGTACATGTAATTCTTGATTCATATCAATAAGAATTATATAAAAGTATATAAGTGTGTCTTTAATTTTTAAAAGCTAAAGTTTGTATTCACCCCCCCCCCCTTCTACAAACATTTGTTGTTGTGTACTCAATCTGGGACTAACACATAACATACATGGGATTTGATGTGAGATATTCTTTACTCCTTTCAAGCTCACTCAGACTAACCGAGCCAGCTTGAGCTCTGTTGGATTCATCAATACTTGTCTCATCAAACGTAACATGTACTGACACTTTGAATTACCTTTCTTTTGAGATTAAAGACTCTGTAAGATTTGGAGATTGAAGAATATCCAACAAATATCCCTTGATCAGCTTTGGATTCCAACTTATGGAGCTGATCTCTTTGGTTTAGCGCATAGCATGTTGAACCAAAAATATGGAAATATCCAATGTTGGGTTTTCTGCCATGATACATCTCGTAAGATGTTTTACTATGTATTTTCACTATGATTGATCTATTCTGAGTATAGCAGGCTGTAGTCACAGCTTCTGCCCAGAAGCTCAGCTTGAGCTTTGCCTCACATAGCATGGTTCTGGCAGCTTCAATTAAGGTTCTGTTTCTCCTTTCAGCAACTCCATTTTGTTGTGGAGTTCTTACAGATGAGAAATTCTGGATAATTCCTTTCTCTTCACAAAAGCCTTCAAGGGTTGAGTTTCTGAACTCAGTCCAATGATCACTTCTGAGTTGTTTAAGAGACTTACCCTTTTGCAACTCTTCTTGTCTTATGAAGCTGATTAACTCATATGCAGCTTCACTTTTGGCTTTTAAGAAGATTACCCAAGTGAATCTTGTGAACTCATCAACAATCACTAGAGTATACTTTTTGCCACTTAGGCTTGGGGTGCTGATAGGTCCAAATATGTCCAAATGCAACATATGCAATGGTTCTGTGATTGAGAAATTCTGTTTGGACTTGAAGGATCCCTTATGATGTTTTCCCATTTCACAGGCTGAGCAGAGTTTGTCTTTAGCAAATGTTATCTTAGGCAGACCAGAGACTAACTCTTTGCTAGACAACTTGTTAATATATTTGATGTTTAAATGAGACAGTCTTTTGTGCCATAACTAGCTCAACTTGGGAGTTAAGTCAGAGTACAAGCAGGTTTTAGTTGAAGGATCTACGGAGCTGAGATCTAACAAATAGATATATCTCTCTCTTTTTGCCATTAATATTGGTTTTCCCTTCTAGTCATAAATTGTTCCTGCATGCTTTCTGAAGGTGACTTCATAATCCTCATCACACAGTTGACTGATACTTATCACGTTGTGTTTAAGGCCTTCAACATATGCTACCTTTTTGAAAGTGACTTTTCCGGCAGTTATCTTTCCATAACCTTTAGTCCTTCCCTGAGAATTATCCCCAAATGTCACCTTGGGTCCTTCATTGTTTTGGAATTCACTTAGAATCCCCTTGCTTCTTGTAATGTGCCTTGAGCATCCACTATCGAGATACCACTTGTAGGAGCCCTGCACATGATTAACTAAACATATTAGTTTCTTTTTGGAACCCACTGTTTAGTGGGTCCTGAGGATGAGCACTTAACTGATCCTTTAGAGTTTGATTGATCAGCTCGAACAGATTATGGTTCTGTTTTGGACTGATCATCCTTTTCGTTTTCAGGTCTAAGATTGGTACTTACACAATCTTTGGCCTCATGACCTCTATCACCACACTTATAACATTTTCTTCTAAAGATGGGTGTTTGGGTGATTTCTTTCAGTTTTCCAACATTAAATTTGGATTCAGATTTATGGTCATATGATGTGGATAACCTTTCAATCCTCTTCGACAGTTTGTCTACTTGATTTTTACTGACTTTGGACTTACCTTTGTCAGCCTTATGGTTACCTCTATTTGGTGAGGTCTGACTTACAGACAACTTCCTATTTTTAGACATTCTTTCATGTATGACTTGAGAATTATGTCTTTTTGAGTTAACATGAGATATTCTATCAAAAAAAGTTGTTCTCACTGGATTGTAATCTAATATTTTGAAAACTGACTTACAGTTTCGGTTGGATCTGGAACATTCAGCTTGATGGTTTGAGTGAATAACCTGAGGACTTTGGTTTGGTCTCACAAACTTATTAGTTTTGACCTGTTTCCCTTCCTTGTTCCTTAAGAATGTTCTTGGGAGTATGTCATCTGATTTCATCGTTTTGTCTTCAAGACTTTCTTGATCTTCGATGATTTCATCATCAGTAGCACTATAATCTCCCCCTAGTACTACTTTAACTTGTTTTGGTATCTGCTGGTTAATACACTTCTCTGCTTCTCTTGATGACTTACACCAAGATTCACAGATTTTTCTTAGATTGCCAGCTTGTTCTTTTGATTCTTGCAGTTCTTCACTTAGAAGATTGTTTATATGAAGCTGACATTCATAATCACTTTGGACCTTTTTACCAGCATTTAAGAGAGTTTCAAAGTGTTTAAGTTCATCTTTTAGTTTTGAAATTTCAGTTTTCAAACTAGATTGAACTGTGAGAGAGGTTTTGAAGTCATTCAACAAAGAGTTGAACATTAGACATTTTTGTTCATCAGTGTAAGAGCTGAAGTTATTTACCTTATACATTGAGGCAAGATCTCAGTTACTGGTTTGCTTACTCAGCTTAGCTGCTTCTGCTAGATCCTCATCAAAGGAACTGTCTTCTAACTCATAGTCAACTTGTTCCTCTTCATCCTCAATGGCCATCAAACACCTATCTGGCTCATCATCATCTGAAGTAGATGATTCAGTATCTCAAGTTTCAGCAAGGAGGCCTTCGGTGTTTTCATCTGGCTTGCCTTTGAGTCTTTGATATTTCTTTTTATATTTATCAGCTCTTTAGGCATTTTTGTCAGCTACTGAAGCTGATTCTCCCTTCTTTACTCTGCACTCAGCAGCTATGTGTCCTATCCTCTGACAGTTATAGCACTTAGCTTTCATAGGATCAAAAGTAGACTTACCACTTTTGCTTCTGTCAGATTGACACCTTCCTCTTCTGAACTGTCTAAAATTTCTTGCTAACATTGCCATTTGTTCAGTAAGAGCATCCATCTCTTCATCATCTGAACCAGAGTTAAGACGTACTTCCTCAGATTCAGATTCAGAGTCAGTCTCAGCTTGAGATTTTTTAGATCCCTTCTTTTTCTCTTCTGCAGTTAATGCAGATCCAGCATCGTTTATAGATACTTTTAGTTGTTGATAGGCCACTTTCTTCTGTTCCATAATCTGTTGATGATTTAGAAGGAAACCATAGATAGATCTGAGATCATATTTTCCTAAGGTTCCTCCAGCATGAAGTGCAATGGTGATCTCATTGAATTGTTCTGGTAACACATCCAAGAATTTGAGTACCAACTCATTCTCATCTTTCTTGACACCTACCAAGATCAGATCATTTATCAAGCATTGAAATCTGGTAAACAAATATGCCAGAGTTTCATTCTTTTTAGCAAAGAAAGTTTCATAAGAACGACTTAGATTTGTCTTCTTATGTTGCTTGACCAAGTCAGTGCCTTCATACGTGACACTGAGAGTATCCCACATCTCTTTTGCAGTTTGGCACCCAGCCACAATATGCAGAAGAGGATTTGTTCAAGCATTTGCTATAACGTTTTGTGCCTTGTCATCAAGATTGAACAGTTTACGATCTTCCTCAGTCCAAGATGCTTAAGGCTTAGGAGTTTCTCTAGAGGGAACAGTTTTGTCAGTGGCAGTAATATGGATCATTGGTATGATTGAGCCATCTTCAATCACGGTACTCGTCCTGTAATCCACAGACTTCAGATATAGCATGGCTCTAAACTTCTACATAGGATAGTCAGTGCCATCAAAGATAGGACAACCTTTTGCCGCCATTGTTGGTATGTGACTTGATTGCTTGCTAGTAGACATCTTAACCTCTTGACAGCGGATCTTGATCTTCAACTTATGAAGAAACTTGCTCTGATACCAGTTGTTGGTCCCTAAGAGGGTGAACAAGTAACCGATACAGTGTAGAAGGGGGGGTTGAATACACTTTTAAACAATCAAACAAATTAATCAAATGTATATTCAATTATCAACCAGTACAATAACTATTATCACTCTCTAATCAAATCAACAGGATGATTTGATATTACAATGATTATAACCTCAACTCTCTCTAAACACTCTTGAATCACAAACTAATTGATGATCGAATTTCTTGTTAAAACTGATTAACAAGAACTCTTGAAAACTCTCTCTCTCTAACTTTGAACTTACAAAGTTATCGCAACACACGCGTATCAAGTATCACGATCATACGTACGTTATGCAACTTATGCAGTCTTGCAACTTATACAGTCATCGTTATGTATCGCGTATCTGTTCTCGTACACACGTAAGAACATCTATGTAAAACCCAGGAGAAGGTTTATACTTATACTTGATATATCTACGAGTAAATCGCAGTTTAAAGATAGAACTTATCTTTTCTTTAAAACCGTAACAAACTCCTTAATTAGAACATATCTAATTAATTCCGTTTGAGATTTCTATCCAACTAAGTATGGAACCATCAGCTGAGGAAAATAAGCCATCAGCTGAGCATCAGATCCTACTCCAAGTATCAGGCAAAGGATATCAGCCAAGGAGCATCAAATGAAGAAAACAAGTAAAGAAGACCATCAGCTGAGGAAAACAGTCTATCAGCTGAGGAAAATTGTTGATCTGAGTAAACAGTTTGATCAGCTGAGTTAAGAAAGTGATCAGCTGAGTGAAGAATTTGATCAACTGAGTGCCTACTCTATCACCTGAGTAAACAATTGGATCAGCTGAAGCTCAGAGCATTAGCTAAGTAAGTCTTTCTTTACACAAGTCATCTCCCCTTATAAACTGATGTATTTGATTGATCAGCGAGAATTCTTGATCAACTGATCATACAAATACATGAGCTTATGTTCTCCTAAGCTTACTATTGATCAGCTGAGCATCTATATGATCAGCTGAGCAATATGTATCAACTTAGTCCTAGCAAAAAGTGATCAACTGATATATTTTGTCAACTGAGTAGTGAATATCAAAGTTCCTTGTACAATCTGTTAGCTGAGTCGTGAAAAATGTCAAATCTACTCTATCTTTTCAGATTGTAAGTCATATGTAAAAGGCAGAACATGTGTTGTTCTATTATGCCTTAGATCTTTGTTTGTAAAAGTAAAATGCACTTTTTGGATCAAGTATGAGACAAAAAGGTTTGATCTTATCATCTGGAAAAGGATAATGATACCTCAACAGACGAAGATCATGAAGATTTGTTCAAGCCACTAAGTATGGCTGGCAATCCCATACTTGGTAAAGTCAAATCAATTAGAAGCATGGTGTTGATTAAAGTACAATCATGGAAAGGGAAAGGTACTTCTACACGACAGTAGATGTGGACTTTAATACTTTATATTGTGAATGGGTTGCACTTTTGTAGAAAAGTAAAATTACTTTTATCATACATTAGATTAAAGTAACTTTACTTTTCACCCACTCCTTTACAATTAAAATATTATATTTCCACATCCTCTTGGTCTCTTACCTTCATGCAACCGGATCCACCAAGACTTCTATATATACTCATGCATGGTGGACATGCAAATAGAGAATACTACACAACACAAAAAAAGTGAGGTCTCTACTACACTAAAAGAAAATCTCATCAGTTGAGAAATTTCGTAGAGTATAAGCATTGTGTAGAATCAAACTAGTTCATATGTTGAACACTCTAAATACATTAGTTGTTTTAGAGTTAGCTTTTCTATGTGTTAGACAAATTGATTGCCACCTTTTATTGTACTTAGAATTTCCGCTTCTAGTACATGTAATTCTTGATTCATATCAATAAGAATTATATAAAAGTATATAAGTGTGTCTTTAATTTTTAAAAGCTAAAGTTTGTTTTCAACCCCCCATTCTACTAACATTTGTTGTTGCGTACTCAATCTGGGACTAACAACTGGTATCAGAGAAGGTTAGATAATCAATATCTAGATCTGTTTTGCTTACTCTACAACTGCTTCTACCCCTCTCAATATGGCCTCATCCGCAAACAATATGAATATCTCAAACACTGGGTCCTTAACAAGATGTCCCATGTTTGACGCTGAAAATTTCTCCATGTGGAAAAGTAGAGCACATCTTTTCCTATCCACCCTGATATCCAAATGCTTGAAATAGTCACTGATGGTCCTTATGTTCCAACATCAGTGTTATCTATCCCATTAGAATCTGAAGATCAAACCTCTATAACTGAAAGAATCATAACCAAAGCCATGCATCTGTGGACAGATGAGGATAAGAGGTTGGTTAGCCTAGATGTTAAGGTTAGATCAGCTCTTGGCTCTGCACTACCCAATGAAATCTATCATCAAGTGCTTAACTGTTCATCTGCAAAAGAGATGTTAGATACACTCACAGTTGCATATGAAGGGACTGAAGAGGTAAAGGAGAACAAGAAGCTCCTCCTCAAAAGAGAGTATGAATTCTTCTTTGCTCGGAAAGGTGAGAGTCTTACACAGACATACACCAGGTTCAACTACTTAGTTAATGACTTGAAAAGGGCAGACATAACCAAGAGCAACTTTGTCTTGGTGAACAAGTTTCTAGACTCCCTCCCTGAAACATGGGATCACTTTGTCACTGTTCTAAGATATAGTGGGAATATTAAGGGAATGTCTGTGGTTGCTCTCTATGGTAACTTACTCAACCATGAGCAATCAGTCAAGCAAAGGAAATTGTCATCCAAGGAGATGAAGGAGGTAGTGAAAGCTGCACCAACTGCCCTTGTATCAAGAGATACAAAGATGAGAAGCTTTGCAGCTATTGATTCTGGTTCTCATGAAGAAGGAGATGGAGAGGAGAGTACTGGAGAAAGTGACTAGGAGAAGAATTGTGAGGAAAGTAATCTGGAGGAGTTGGTTGAAGGTGTAGCTATGCTGGTTAAGAAGTTCAGACCTTTCAAGAAGGGAAAGGGTGTTAAGAGGTTCAGCAAGAGGTCATCAAAGTTTGTCAAGCTCAAATCCACTTTTGATGCCTCCACAACAGAGTGTTATAAGTGTGGCAAGATTGGTCACATAGCCAGTGACTGTAAGTCCAAATATAACACTGGTTCTTCATCTGTGCAAAATCAGGAGGGCAAGATTGATTATGAAGCCAAGTATAAGAAACTCCTTGCTGTTGTCCTTGACAAGAAGAAGAAGAAGAAGAAAGCCCAGGGCCAAGTTCTTGTTGCTGAAGAAGAAGATTGGGCAGAAGAAGATCTCTCCTCAGATGAAGATGAGGTGATCTCTGCTCAGTTCTGCATGATGGCCAACAACAATGATGGTAGTTCCTTTGATGAAGACATGAAAAAGGTTGCTAAAGCTTGTTCAACTACCAGCTGGGATCCTTCTTCTATGTATCAGGTTGGAAAATTTATTAACTATGATAATAAAGAGAAGAATGCTATGTTTGATTACTTGTGTATTTATTTCCATTCTGTTATTCAAAGAGAGAAGAAGCTAAAACTAGAAGTAGAATCACTAAAGGAAAAGTTAATTCTTAAGGTTGAGGAACTTAAGCAGATAACAATCTTAAATGATGAACTAGTCAATCAAAAGATACTTAATGAGATCTTAGTAAAAGAAACTAGTGAAGCAACCAAAAAGTTTAATGACCTCCAAAAAGTAGTAAAGTCTTGGTGTGTATCTGCAGAAAAGACCACTCAGTGTGTCAAGGAGCAGATACCCAAACAAGTTCAAGCTATTATTGGTGGAAATTACTCTAAGGCTACTAACTATGTTGATTATAGTAAGAACCTTAATATCTTAGACAAAGCTGACATCTTGCCACAGACCTTTCACAAGACTGTTAAAGGGAAAAGTGTGTTCACAAATATGTTTGTTAGAGGCAAGAGTTCCCACTCAAAAGAATCAATTATTCCTTCTGTTGAATCATCCTCTAGTAAGATTTCAGAATGTAAAAATACTAATAACAAAAAGTCAAAGGATGTGATTAAAGGAAAGGAATCATTAGTTGAGACCTCAGAGACATTATGTTGTCAAACCTTGAAAACAGATGACTTAATTCTTAGCATTTCACAAACTAAAGAATCATTAGCTAATACTACTCCATCAGCTGATAGGTTAGTAGATGATAAATGCTCAGCTGATAACCTGTTAGCTGATCATAGCTCATCTTCTAAACAATTAGTTGATCTAGAAGTAATCAACTCTCCTTTAATAGAAGAAACTATGAGTAAAAAGACTGATGTTCACATTGTTCCCATTTCTGCCACTCCAAAGATTGGTCAAAACCTTTCCAAAAACAAAGATCAATCTAAGGTGCCTGTAAATAAAGACCTAAGAAATTTACAGGATAAGCTTCATAAGCTGAATGGTCAAATTAGTCAAATGATGACTGATAAGAAATTTCATAAGCATTCAAACCATGTTGTTCAATGCTCCAAGGCCACAAAATCTCAAAAATGTTATAAATGTGGAAGCAAAGAGCATAAGGCATTTGAATGTTCTTTAGAAGGGAATTCAAGACAGCGGACTTGTAATGATAACATAGTCACTCCTCTCATACATAAGAAACCTGAGATGAAGTGGAAAGCTAGGTGCATTCCACAGGGATCCACTGAGTAGTGGATTCCTACGTGTGTCACTAACTCCTCTTTCATTCAAATCTGTGCAGGGTGTTGGTTCTTGGTTTCTTGACAGTGGATGTTCAAGAACCATGACAGGTAACAAGGCTTTGCTTAGTAACTACAAGAAAGAGAAAGGTCCAAGGGTGACTTTTGGTGACAACAACCATGGGCAAACTAAAGGCTATGGTGAGCTTCATAATGGGAACCTCAAGCTGTCAAAAGTTTCATATGTCAATGGGCTGAAATATAATCTCATAAGCATAAGCCAATTGTGTGATGGAGATAATGAAGTCCACTTCACAAAGACAGGAGGCTCCATCATAAATAAAGAAGGTAATACAGTGTTCAGTGCCAAGAGAACCAAGGATGTGTATACACTTGACATGTCCTCTGGTGACCCTTCAAAGGAAACATGTTTGTACTCCAAGAATAATGAGGATACAAACTGGGTGTGGCACAAGAGGCTTTCCCATCTTAATTTCAAAAACATCAACAAGTTGAGCAAGGGTGAACTAGTGTCAGGACTACCTTCACTGACTTATCTTAAGCCTAAACCATGCACTGCTTGTGAGAAGGGAAAGCAGCATAAGGTATCATTTCCATCCAAGCAGGCCTTCTCAATTACAAACCTTTCTATATGTTGCACATGGATCTCTTTGGTCCTGTTGCAACTGCTAGTATTGGTGGAAGTAAGTATGCTCTTGTATTGGTTGATGAATTCTCAAGATATACTTGGGTTTTCTTTCTTAAAGCAAAGAGTAAGGATGCTGAAGAGATTATCTGTTTTATCAAGAAGATGGAAGTGTTGAATGGCAATCTGGTGAGGAGTCTTAGAAGTGATCATGGAACTGAATTCAGAAATCAAACTCTAGAATCTTTCTGTGATGAGAAAGGGATATCTCAAAACTTTTCTGCTCCAAGAACCCCACAACAAAATGGTGTAGCTGAAAGAAGAAATAGAACATTGATTGAAGCTGCCAGAACCATGTTGTGTGAAAGTGGGTTACCATTTAATTTCTGGGCTAAGGCTGTAAGTTGTACATGTTTCACACAGAATAGGTCCCTTATTATCAAGAGGCACAACAAAACTCCATTTGAAGTGCTCAAGGGAAGGAAGCCAAGCATCAGCTTTCTGCATATCTTTGGTTGTCAATGTTTCATACTTAATCAAAAAGATCAATTGCAGAAGTTTGCTCCCAGAGCTGATGAAGGAGTATTTGTAGGTTACTCTGTGATTTCTAAAGCATACAGAGTATACAACCTCAGAACCAAAGTCATAGAAGAATCTATCAATGTAAGTTTTAATGGAAATGACTTTGTTGCTTCATGTTCTTCTAATCATGTTTCAGGTGAAGAATTTAATGATCTTATGCAAACTGGAGAAGTTCCTTCAGAGCAAGTAGATCCCTCTCCACCAGCTGCTCATGATTTAGATGAACCTGTCACTATCTAAATTTTTAACCATGTATAACCATCCTCATCCAATCCTATACCTCTACTGAATCATGTGGAAAATGACTCAACATCATTAGATTCCAATTCCATATCACTCATTCCCTCTTCAGTAGAGATACCCACAGATTGCAATAATAAAGTTATATCAGCCACTCAAAATGAACTCATTTCTACTGCTGATAGCCAACATATAACTTCTTCTCCCCAAATCCAAATGAATCCCAATTACCAAGAAATCCAAAAAGCCCTCAAAGACCTCAAGCACCATCCTCATAATTCGGTGATAGGCAACATAGATGATCCAGTTCGAACAAGATCAAAAGCTTGCAACATCTGTTTGTATTCTGGATTTGTCTCAATGATTGAACCAAAGAAGGTTGATGAAGCTCTCAATGATCCTTACTGGGTGTCTGCCATGCAAGAGGAACTGGCAGAATTCAAAAGAAATAATGTGTGGACTTTGGTACCCAAACCAAAGGATAAATCCATTATTGGAACAAAGTGGGTGTTTAGAAATAAGCTAGATGAAAATGGGCAAATCATCAGAAACAAAGCAAGGCTAGTGGCACAGGGATACCGTCAAGAAGAAGGTATTGATTTTGATGAAACCTTTGCCCCTGCCTTCAAAAGCTTCAAAGTGTTCCAAATGGATGTGAAGAGTGCATTTCTGAATGGAGATTTGAAAGAAGAGGTGTATGTTAAACAACCTCCTGGTTTTGAGGAGTCAAGCTTACCTGATCATGTTTACTTCCTAAACAAAGCATTATATGGTCTTAAGCAAGCTCCAAGAGCCTGGTATGATACCCTCTCTTCTTTTCTCATTAACAAAGGTTATACAAGAGGATGTATAGATAGCACTTTATTTATTAGGAAGTACAAAGGTGATGTGATACTTGTGCAGATATATGTAGATGATATAATATTTGGGTCTACTAATTTGGAACTATGCAAAAAGTTTTCTAAACTCATATCTGATAATTATCAAATGAGCATGATGGGTGTGTTAAATTATTTTCTTGGTTTGCAAATTAAATAAGAGGTTGATGGTATTTTCTTTCATCAAACAAAGTATGTCAAAGATTTACTCAAGAAGTTTGATTTTGAAAACTGTTCTTCAATGAAAACACCTATGTCTACTTCTATTAAGTTAGGAAAGGACACTGATGGCAAATCAGTGAACATTACTACTTATAGAGGAATGATGGAGTCACTTTTATACCTCACTACAAGTAGAATAGATATAATGTTTTCAACATGTCTCTGTGCAAGATATCAAGCAGACCCTAAGGAATCACATCTTGCTGCTATTAAGAATATATTCAAATATCTCAAAGGAACTCCTAATCTTGGTCTTTGGTACCCCAAAGACTCAGATTTTGAGTTAGTTGGATATTCTGATTCTGATTTTGCAGGATGCACGTTAGACAGAAAAAGTACTTCAGGTGGTTGTCAACTTCTAGGAGGAAGATTGATTAGTTGGTCTAGTAAGAAACAGAATTCAGTGTCAACATCTAATGCAAAAGAAGAATACATTGCTGCAGGAAGCTGTTGTGCTCAAATTTTGTGGTTACAAAATCAACTACTTGATTATGATATGAAGTTTGAAGACACCCCAATTCTTTGTGAAAATACAAGTGCAATCTCCATCTCAAATAATCCAGTCATGCATTCAGAAACAAAGCATATTGAAATCAAACATCATTTTCTCAGAGATAATGTGCGAAAGAAGAAGGTAACTTTGCACTACATTAACACTGATTTAAAACTTGCAGATTTATTCACAAAGCCATTAGATGAAGCAAGGTTCAACTTCCTAATATCCAAACTAGGCATGCTAAATTTTTAGTTTAAAATAATGTTAATTTAGTTTGTGTCAATTTATAAGTGTTGAAATTTACTTATCTAAGCATATCTAAGTCTTACTTGATTTGTGTAAACTGAGTAACTATGCTCAGCTAATGCCTATCAGCTGATCAAATTTACTCAGCTGATCACTTTAAGATAAGGAAGACATGCTCAGCTAAGTACTTTAATTAGCTGATACCCAAATTCTCACTATCAAGTGAAAGTTTTCTATCAACTGATACCCCTCAGCTGATAGTTTTCCATCGGCTGATACCCTTCAACTAATAGTTTTTCATCAGCTGATACTCTCCTTGATCAGCTGATGATTCTACACTTAGTAAATTTCCACTATTTACTCTCATTTAATGCTTTTTAACCCTAGTTATTTACTCCGTTTGTCAGTTTTCATTTAATTGCTAGTTAATTTGTTTTCCGTTAGAACTTTTGGCAGTATCTAACGATCTCTATTAACTAATCTTCATAAATATCCCAATTTCTCTCTCATTCACCTTTACCTGTTCAAACTTTCCAAATTCCCTCTCTCTCTACAAAGAACTACCCTACCTTCTCTCTCGATACTCACTGTTCATCATCCCAACCAAAGAACTACCCTACCTATATTCCAGACCCGGCTGTTAACCCTGGTGAGAATGTTTCACCCAATCAACCAATGAATATAACTCCCAACAACATTCTTCTTTGCACCACCATCCCTGCCTCACGAGAAAACCAAGGTTATGAACCAATGGTTCAGTTCCTTCAAGCCCATCCCCTATTTGAAAGTCTCACCGCTTATCCACACTACATTTACCCTACCATTATCGGTGAACTTTGGTACTCCGCAACCTATAACCTAAACACCAACACCATCCACTGCACCCTAGCCCAAGGAAACTATCATCTCCAGATCACCACCGAAACCCTTCGTGAAGCCTCTGCTATTCCTAACTTCCCACCGTACACCGCTTTTCCCTCCACAGCAGAAGTTCAAACCGTTTTAGACACCATCGGCTACAATGAACCTGTAGTGCATGGTCAAGTCAAGGTCTCTGCTCTCGCTCATCCATGGAAGTATTTAGTCAACGTGGTCATATGTTGCTTCGGTCCTAAATCTGGAAGCCATCATCTCATCAACCAAACCGAGCTTCTGGTGCTCTATGCCCTAGTCTTTGGGGTAAATATCGACTTTGCTCAAGTGATATTTTCGGACCTTATTGATAAAATCACCCAAAGCACCAACAAGAAATCATCAAGGTCGCAGGTGCCCTACATTAGACTATTGAGCCTGATAGCCATGAGGGAGATTGGAGAGGATGATTATGTGGGCTTAACAGAACATCTTGAGCATATACCTATCCCTGCCATGGGTGCAAAGATATTCCATTTCTTAAAGGCAAGCAGAGGTCCTCCAATCTCTGCCCAAATGCAAGAGCTGATAGATGTTGCAAACGACAATGCAGATGATAATGATGGCGATGAAAATGATGATGATAATGATAGTGATGATGATGCTGATGAAAGCCACACTGGCTCTAAGGATGATGATGATGATGCTGGTGATGGTGATGCTGGTGATTTTGCTCCTCCCAGTCCAATGGAACTAAGTCCTCTTGGTGATAATGGTGATGCCCAAGAACAAGAGATCTCTGAGCAACTTTTGGAGCTCATTGACATAAGTAGGCACATCATGTCCCAAGGTATGGATAGTACTGATTTCACCTCTGAGGATATTCAAATGGTCGTCCCAACCTTTGATAGCCCATCCTCATCTCCAGTCCAAACACCACTCCAACAGCCAAGCTCTAGTGAACCTCCTGTGGTCACTAGTTCTACTCCTATCCGTAGCCCCATATATACAAGGTCACCAGAAGTGACTCATTATGAGCACTTTGAGGGAGTGCAATCCACACCTCTGACCTTAACTCTAATTACCCTCCCTCATGTTGAGGGGGAGCAATTGGAAGTTGCAACCTTTCAGTCAGTGGATGTATCGTCACAACAGGATACATCTGTACAAATGGGACTTAACCCGTTAGCTGAGACAACCTCCCAAAAGCTTGATCTCATTGAAAGACAGACCTCAACCCAAGGTCACACTGTGTCTATCCCACAATTGAGTCAGCCTATACCATCTACATTCTCCCAACAGAATGTAGATCCAATAAGGGATTCCCTGTTATTGAGTGTATCCCACACCCAGTCCACTTACCATGCACCTATTATTAATTCAATTCTTACACTTGCACAACCTGCCAATGCTAGTGGTACAAACCAACCACTTGCACAGGGCTCAACTCTTTTCCCAACGAATTTGAGCTTATACACCAAGGCTCAAATGAGGGGACACAAACCTTACCCAAGTTCTTTGAACCTCTATTTACTCCTTCCACCTCTACCCCATCCATATCTTCCCAAACCACAAACCTTACCCTTATCCACACCATAAACTAGAACATTGATCATCTAACCCAAACCTTCCAAGCATTCCAAACCCAAACCTCTATTCAACTGTCTAGACTTGCAAAAGACATTGAGCTCCTCAATACCCCACTCCAACACTCCCATACACCCATTGATCTTACACCCCTCCTAACCAAAATAGACCATCTTTCTACACTTCTTCCCTCTCACCCACACATTCCCAGCCTACCTCAATCTACCATATCTACCCTAAACCAAACCATATCCAACCTCCTATCCCAACTCCAAACCCTACGCCCAATCAACCCAAACATTTTTGTACCTATTCCTGAACAACTCCTTCCCATGCCTTCCTTTCTCAAAGGCATCCTTGATGACATAGAATCCTTAAAAGAATAATCCAGAATGAGTCATCTCTCATTATGGAAAGATATCAAAGATCTAAAGCATGACCTCTCCCTTCAGCTTTCTAAAATTACCTCTACTCCTTCCTCAACCCATAACCCTACCCGTGCCCCTACCCCATCCCATAAGCCTGCAGCAGGTGACTCCCTCCTCTTTTTGATGATGCCAAAAAGGGGGAGAAATTCTCAAGTTCTTCCAGGGAGGATGATCCTGACTCAGAGGATATTGATGCTGCCTATGCTGAAACAGCCACCAAAATCATGTAGCAGGAAGCACCCAAAGCAACAGCTCCCTCACCCATTAAAAGAAAAGCATTTTCTGAGGGGGAGCAAAGGTTTCCAAAAGGCTGAAAAAGATGGCAAACAGGCCAAAGCCTAAAAGAAAAGTTGCTGAGGGTTGCTCTCCACCAATCACCATAGAGTCTGATTCTGATGATGAGGATGATACTCCACTTTCTGACATCCTCAGAAGAAGACAAAGCCCTAAGCCATCTGCTCCACAAGTCCAATCTACCCCATCAGTCCAAAAGGCTTCAACCTCTACTCCTAAGGATAAAGGCAAACAAAAGATGATAGATGAGCAAGTTGAAGCAGATGATCAAATGAAAAGGGAGCTTGCTCTTAAAGAAATGAAGAAAGGGAGAATGCTCAAATGGCTCAAGCATTGGGTGTTTCAGTTGAGGAAATCTACCAAGCCAAAGAGCTATAATATTAGCAAGAGCAAGAACAAAGTCAAAATCAAGTTGCTGCTCAACACACATTGGCAAAGGAAAAATCTCAGGCTGAACTACTCAAAGCTAGATCCCATGCTGATGCCATCAAAACCCTCTTCAACCTTGATTTATCTGCTCCTATCAACCTAAGTCAACAAAGACTTCAAAGCTTCAGAGAAAGAATCAACATTATGAGAAACAAAACAGAACCAACTCCAATAACAAGAGCCACTGCCCATAAAGGTGATGGTGAACCCTACCTTAAAGCAATAAGATAGAACAACTTCAACAGCTGTGAAGTTGTATCCTATGAGACGTGTCACATATATGGGTTTACAGAGTTAGTTGAGATCCTGTACCTTCTCTTCAAATCCAAATCCAAGTCAAAGCTCAAAGTTCAATTCATTCAGAAAATTCAGAATTGGATAGCTCTAGCTGTGTCACAAAGGGCCTTCACTCCAGATGACTATTACAGGCATGTGCACACAGTTGATAATCTTCATAAGAAAGGCACCAAGCCCTTCAAACCATTTGAGCTAAGAGAGGTACTACCCCAGCATGAATTCCTATCAGATTTTGAGGGTCTTAACACATCTCTTCCACTGAACATCACTCCTGAGTTGTACAAGTTTATAATTATGCCTATTGAAGGTATATTCTTTTTGGACAGAGCTGGCACATGGAGGTTCTTTAGATAGTCTGAAATCCTTAAAGCTAGCAAGAAGTTTCTATTTGGGCTAAGGATATCTACAAGAGGCAAAACTGGAAAGCAAAACTTTGAAGCCCTTGTTCAAGCCCAATGTGAAGTCTTAGTTGAAGCTGATCCCCATGCCAAAGATTTTGAAGTTAAAGAAGAACCATGGTGGGATGATTGAAGACTGATTCTAACTCTGAAGATTTTGTTGTTATTTAGTTGATTGTACATTATAGAATAGTTAGTTACTAGTTAATCTATGTAATCACTTATGTACATTTCTTTATTCCGTTATTTCAAGTGATATTTATGTATATCAGAAAATCAAAAGCATATAAAAATGGAAAAAATAAAAAGATACCACAAAAACAGACAAAATGGTACAACACAGAAAAAGATTCCACAAAAACAGAACAAAATAGAACATTAGAAAAGAAACCAAAAACAGAACAAGGTTCAAATAAAAAGAGCTACCAAAAACAGATATCTAGGTAGCCATATGTACTTAAAAGTTTAAATCTTTTGTAATTCGAAGTCAAAATGATTCTTCAAAAAGAAAAAGGTTTTGTCCTCATCAAATAGGGGGAGATTGTTGGGGAAATAATCACTTCACCCTAATAATCAACTCTGCCTATCCTAAAACATAGAATTTGATGATAACCAAACCCTACATTCAGTATGACTTAGAAAGAATTCAAACATGTGTTGTTTGAATCAGTTTATGTAAAAATATGCTAAGTATGGAACCATCAGCTAAGGAAAATAAATCATTAGCAGAGCATCAGATCCTACTCAAAGTACCAGCCAAAGGATATCAGCCAAGGAGCATCAGATGAAGAAAACAAGTAAAGAAGACCATCAACTGAGGAAAACAATCTATCAGCTGAGCAAAATTGTTGTTCAGCTGATGGAAATATTTTATCAACTGAGTAAACAGTTTGATTAGTTGAGTGAAGAAAGTGATCAGCTGAGTGAAGAATTTGATCAGCTGAGTGCCCACTCTATCAGCTGAGTGAACAATTGGATCAGCTAAGGTCAAGAGCATCAGCTAAGTAAGTCTTTCTTTACACAAGTCATCTCCCCTTATAAACTGATGTATTTGATTGATCAGCTGAGCATTCTTGATCAACTGATCATACAAATACATGAGCTTATGTTCTCCTAAGTTTACTATTGATCAGCTCAGCATCTATATGATCAGCTGAGCAATATGTATAAACTGAGTCCTAGCAAAAAGTGATCAACTGATATGTTTTGTCAACTGAGTTGTGAATATTAGAGTTCCTTGTACAATCTGTTAGCTGAGTCATGAAAAATGTCAAATCTACTCTATCTTTTCAGATTGTAAGTCATATGTAAACGGCAGAACATGTGTTGTTCTATTATGCCTTAGATCTTTGTTTGTAAAAGTAAAATGCACTTTTTGCATCAAGTATGAGACAAAAAGGTTTGATCTTATCCTCTGGAAAAGGATAATGATACCTCAAACAGACGAAGATCTTGAAGATTTGTTCAAGCAACTGAGTATGGCTGGCAATCCCATACTTGGTAAAGTCAAATCAATCAGAAGCATGGTGTTCATTAAAGTACAATCATGGAAAGGAAAGATACTTCTACACGACAGTAGATGTGGACTTTAATACTTTATATTGTGAATGGGTTGCACTTTTGCAGAAAAGTACAATTACTTTTATCATACATTTGATTAAAGTAACTTTACTTTTCACCCACTCCTTTACAATTAAAATATTATATTTTCACATCCTCTTGGTCTCTTACCTTCATGCAACCGGATCCACCAAGACTTCTATATATACTCATGCATGGTGGACATGCAAATAGAGAATACTACACAACACAAAAAAAGTGAAGTCTCTACTACACTAAAAGAAAATCTCATCAGTTGAGAAATTTCGTAGAGTATAAGCATTGTGTAGAATCAAACTTGCTCATGTGTTGAACACTCTAAATACATTAGTTGTTTTAGAGTTAGCTTGTCTATGTGTTAGAAAAATTGATTGCCACCTTTTATTGTACTTAGAATTTCCGCTTCTAGTACATGTAATTCTTGATTCATATCAATAAGAATTATATAAAAGTATATAAGTGTGTCTTTAATTTTTAAAAGCTAAAGTTTGTATTCACCCCCCCCCCCCCCTTCTACAAACATTTGTTGTTGTGTACTCAATCTGGGACTAACACATAACATACATGGGATTTGATGTGAGATATTCTTTACTCCTTTCAAGCTCACTCAGACTAACCGAGCCAGCTTGAGCTCTGTTGGATTCATCAATACTTGTCTCATCAAACGTAACATGTACTGACACTTTGAATTACCTTTCTTTTGAGATTAAAGACTCTGTAAGATTTGGAGATTGAAGAATATCCAACAAATATCCCTTGATCAGCTTTGGATTCCAACTTATGGAGCTGATCTCTTTGGTTTAGCGCAAAGCATGTTGAACCAAAAATATGGAAATATCCAATGTTGGGTTTTCTGCCATGATACATCTCGTAAGATGTTTTACTATGTATTTTCACTATGATTGATCTATTCTGAGTATAGCAGGCTGTAGTCACAGCTTCTGCCCAGAAGCTCAGCTTGAGCTTTGCCTCACATAGCATGGTTCTGGCAGCTTCAATTAAGGTTCTGTTTCTCCTTTCAGCAACTCCATTTTGTTGTGGAGTTCTTACAGATGAGAAATTCTGGATAATTCCTTTCTCTTCACAAAAGCCTTCAAGGGTTGAGTTTCTGAACTCAGTCCAATGATCACTTCTGAGTTGTTTAAGAGACTTACCCTTTTGCAACTCTTCTTGTCTTATGAAGCTGATTAACTCATATGCAGCTTCACTTTTGGCTTTTAAGAAGATTACCCAAGTGAATCTTGTGAACTCATCAACAATCACTAGAGTATACTTTTTGCCACTTAGGCTTGGGGTGCTGATAGGTCCAAATAGGTCCAAATGCAACATATGCAATGGTTCTGTGATTGAGAAATTCTGTTTGGACTTGAAGGATCCCTTATGATGTTTTCCCATTTCACAGGCTGAGCAGAGTTTGTCTTTAGCAAATGTTATCTTAGGCAGACCAGAGACTAACTCTTTGCTAGACAACTTGTTAATATATTTGATGTTTAAATGAGACAGTCTTTTGTGCCATAACTAGCTCAACTTGGGAGTTAAGTCAGAGTACAAGCAGGTTTTAGTTGAAGGATCTACGGAGCTGAGATCTAACAAATAGATATATCTCTCTCTTTTTGCCATTAATATTGGTTTTCCCTTCTAGTCATAAATTGTTCCTGCATGCTTTCTGAAGGTGACTTCATAATCCTCATCACACAGTTGACTGATACTTATCACGTTGTGTTTAAGGCCTTCAACATATGCTACCTTTTTGAAAGTGACTTTTCCGGCAGTTATCTTTCCATAACCTTTAGTCCTTCCCTGAGAATTATCCCCAAATGTCACCTTGGGTCCTTCATTGTTTTGGAATTCACTTAGAATCCCCTTGCTTCTTGTAATGTGCCTTGAGCATCCACTATCGAGATACCACTTGTAGGAGCCCTGCACATGATTAACTAAACATATTAGTTTCTTTTTGGAACCCACTGTTTAGTGGGTCCTGAGGATGAGCACTTAACTGATCCTTTAGAGTTTGATTGATCAGCTCGAACAGATTCTGGTTCTGTTTTGGACTGATCATCCTTTTCGTTTTCAGGTCTAAGATTGGTACTTACACAATCTTTGGCCTCATGACCTCTATCACCACACTTATAACATTTTCTTCTAAAGATGGGTGTTTGGGTGATTTCTTTCAGTTTTCCAACATTAAATTTGGATTCAGATTTATGGTCATATGATGTGGATAACCTTTCAATCCTCTTCGACAGTTTGTCTACTTGATTTTTACTGACTTTGGACTTACCTTTGTCAGCCTTATGGTTACCTCTATTTGGTGAGGTCTGACTTACAGACAACTTCCTATTTTTAGACATTCTTTCATGTATGACTTGAGAATTATGTCTTTTTGAGTTAACATGAGATATTCTATCAAAAAAAGTTGTTCTCACTGGATTGTAATCTAATATTTTGAAAACTGACTTACAGTTTCGGTTGGATCTGGAACATTCAGCTTGATGGTTTGAGTGAATAACCTGAGGACTTTGGTTTGGTCTCACAAACTTATTGGTTTTGACCTGTTTCCCTTCCTTGTTCCTTAAGAATGTTCTTGGGAGTATGTCATCTGATTTCATCGTTTTGTCTTCAAGACTTTCTTGATCTTCGATGATTTCATCATCAGTAGCACTATAATCTCCCACTAGTACTACTTTAACTTGTTTTGGTATCTGCTGGTTAATACACTTCTCTGCTTCTCTTGATGACTTACACCAAGATTCACAGATTTTTCTTAGATTGCCAGCTTGTTTTTTTGATTCTTGCAGTTCTTCACTTAGAAGATTGTTTATATGAAGCTGACATTCATAATCACTTTGGACCTTTTTACCAGCATTTAAGAGAGTTTCAAAGTGTTTAAGTTCATCTTTTAGTTTTGAAATTTCAGTTTTCAAACTAGATTGAACTGTGAGAGAGGTTTTGAAGTCATTCAACAAAGAGTTGAACATTAGACATTTTTGTTCATCAGTGTAAGAGCTGAAGTTATTTACCTTATACATTGAGGCAGGATCTCAGTTACTGGTTTGCTTACTCAGCTTAGCTGCTTCTGCTAGATCCTCATCAAAGGAACTGTCTTCTAACTCATAGTCAACTTGTTCCTCTTCATCCTCAATGGCCATCAAACACCTATCTGGCTCATCATCATCTGAAGTAGATGATTCAGTATCTCAAGTTTCAGCAAGGAGGCCTTCGGTGTTTTCATCTGGCTTGCCTTTGAGTCTTTGATATTTCTTTTTATATTTATCAGCTCTGTAGGCATTTTTGTCAGCTACTGAAGCTGATTCTCCCTTCTTTACTCTGCACTCAGCAGCTATGTGTCCTATCCTCTGACAGTTATAGCACTTAGCTTTCATAGGATCAAAAGTAGACTTACCACTTTTGCTTCTGTCAGATTGACACCTTCCTCTTCTGAACTGTCTAAAATTTCTTGCTAACATTGCCATTTGTTCAGTAAGAGCATCCATCTCTTCATCATCTGAACCAGAGTTAAGACGTACTTCCTCAGATTCAGATTCAGAGTCAGTCTCAGCTTGAGATTTTTTAGATCCCTTCTTTTTCTCTTCTGCAGTTAATGCAGATCCAGCATCGTTTATAGATACTTTTAGTTGTTGATAGGCCACTTTCTTCTGTTCCATAATCTGTTGATGATTTAGAAGGAAACCATAGATAGATCTGAGATCATATTTTCCTAAGGTTCCTCCAGCATGAAGTGCAATGGTGATCTCATTGAATTGTTCTGGTAACACATCCAAGAATTTGAGTACCAACTCATTCTCATCTTTCTTGACACCTACCAAGATCAGATCATTTATCAAGCATTGAAATCTGGTAAACAAATATGCCAGAGTTTCATTCTTTTTAGCAAAGAAAGTTTCATAAGAACGACTTAGATTTGTCTTCTTATGTTGCTTGACCAAGTCAGTGCCTTCATACGTGACACTGAGAGTATCCCACATCTCTTTTGCAGTTTGGCACCCAGCCACAATATGCAGAAGAGGATTTGTTCAAGCATTTGCTATAACGTTTTGTGCCTTGTCATCAAGATTGAACAGTTTACGATCTTCCTCAGTCCAAGATGCTTAAGGCTTAGGAGTTTCTCTAGAGGGAACAGTTTTGTCAGTGGCAGTAATATGGATCATTGGTATGATTGAGCCATCTTCAATCACGGTACTCGTCCTGTGATCCACAGACTTCAGATATAGCATGGCTCTAAACTTCTACATAGGATAGTCAGTGCCATCAAAGATAGGATAACCTTTTGCCGCCATTGTTGGTATGTGACTTGATTGCTTGCTAGTAGACATCTTAACCTCTTGACAGCGGATCTTGATCTTCAACTTATGAAGAAACTTGCTCTGATACCAGTTGTTGGTCCCTAAGAGGGTGAACAAGTAACCGATACAGTGTAGAAGGGGGGGTTGAATACACTTTTAAACAATCAAACAAATTAATCAAATGTATATTCAATTATCAACCAGTACAATAACTATTATCACTCTCTAATCAAATCAACAGGATGATTTGATATTAAAATGATTATAACCTCAACTCTCTCTAAACACTCTTGAATCACAAACTAATTGATGATCGAATTTCTTGTTAAAACTGATTAACAAGAACTCTTGAAAACTCTCTCTCTCTAACTTTGAACTTACAAAGTTATCGCAACACACGCGTATCAAGTATCACGATCATACGTACGTTATGCAACTTATGCAGTCTTGCAACTTATACAGTCATCGTTATGTATCGCGTATCTGTTCTCGTACACACGTAAGAACATCTATGTAAAACCCAGGAGAAGGTTTATACTTATACTTGATATATCTACGAGTAAATCGCAGTTTAAAGATAGAACTTATGTTTTCTTTAAAACCGTAACAAACTCCTTAATTAGAACATATCTAATTAATTCCGTTTGAGATTTCTATCCAACTAATATATAGTTTAAATTAGGTTTAGATATCCTAATTTAAATGTCGTAGATATAGAGAGTTTATGACAGAATTTATAACTTACTTAAATTCTGAACTGACTTCTGACGCTGAGCTGACATACTCCGTCTTGACCTTGTCAAGCTGACTTCTTGAATCTTGGATTATTGAATCTTCAAGTCTTCAAATATTCAAGTCTTCAAGTCTTAATTCTTAAGACCTATCTCAGCTTAGAAGTCACTGAGTTGTCTAGTACTTACATAGAAAACTCTATATCTGTTTATACGCTGACTACTCAGCTAAAGCTGACTAGTCAGTCTATAACAGACTTACATAATTCCTAACTCTTAACTTATCATCTGTACATATCGATAGTTTGTCTCATCAAATCTAACTATTCTAAAAAAGGGACTAACAAAACAACATTATCGTCAGTATTTATCTCCTTAGAATAGTCATCCAAGTCATCATTAAATGACTCTTGTAAAAGAGCATCAAATTCATCGTAGACAATTTGATTAGTATGATTGGAGGTTGACTCTGCATTGAATTCATCAAAGGTGACATTAATTGTTTCAACCACAGAGTTCTTCTTTGGAAGAAAAACACAATAAGCTTTTGAGATATCAGAATAGCCTAGAAACACTCCTTGTTCTCCTTTGGGATCAAATTTGTTTTTCTGCTTTTTGGTGTTTAGGATGAAGCATGTACTTCAAAAAACATTGAAGTATCCGACATTTGGTGACTTTAGATAATGTAATTCGTATGGAGTTTTGCTCTGGCGCTTGACGATGATGGACCTGTTCTGAGTATAGCAAGCAGCATTAACAGCTTCAGCCCAGAAATGGCCTTTCAGAGATGCTTCAGCTAGCATAGTTCTGGCTGCTTCTATCAGGGTCCTATTTCTTCTTTAAGCAACCCCATTTTGCTGAGGGGTATATGGGGCTGAGAAGTTTTGGATGATGCCATTTTCGTCACAAAAATCTTGGAGAGTAGAGTTTTTGAACTCTGTTCCATGATCACTTCGAAGCTGTTTAACTTGTGTGTCAAACTGTCTTTGAACACGACGAATAAAGCTCATCGGAACATCAGCAGTATCACTTTTGTTACGCAAGAAGAATACCCATGTGAACCTGGTGTATTCATCAACTACAACCAGAGTATACTTCTTGCCTCCCATGCTAGGAGAACTGACAGGACCAAAGAGATCCATATGTAGTAGATGAAAGGCGGAGTTAACTTGGTTACAATGTTTTGATTTAAAAACAGACATCTTTTGCTTTCCTTTTTCACATGCATGACACAGCTTGTCTTTCTGAAACCGAATTGACGGTAGACCTCTGGTAAGCTGAAGCTTAGAGAGTTTGTTGATGTTTTTGAAGTTGAGATGGGATAATCTTTTGTGCCATAACCAGTTAACTTTGGAATCAGCTTCTGAAAAGAAACAAGCATCTCTTTCAGAGGTGGCAGAGTTGAAATCAACAACATACATGTTACCCTGCCTCTTTGCTTGTAAGACCTCTTTGCCTTTCTTGTTAAAGATTGAGCCTTTGGTCTTCATGAAATGCACTTCATAATCCACATCACATAACTAATTGATGCTGATCAGGTTGTGTTCAAGTCCTGTCACATGAGCAACATTCTTAATGTTAACTGAACCTTTGTTGAGATAACCATAGCCGTCAGTTTTGCCATATTTTCCTCCACCAAATGTGACCTTGGGGCCATTTGCTTCTTGAACCCCATTCAGTAGGGACTTACATCCGGTCATATGCCTTGAGCATCCACTGTCAAGGTACAAAATGTTACCATGCTAAATGCACTACACAGACAGTTGAAAAAGTTAGTTCATTTGAAGAGCCCAAACTTTACTGGGCTCCAAGACACACTGCTTAGAAGAGAAACTTGAGACTTTGCCTTCATTAGAACAAGAGATAGCTTCATGAGCTCTTACTCCCATTTATAGCATTTTCGAGTGGATTTAGAATTCGTTGCCTTAACTCTTTTATTTTTCTTCTCTTTTTCACCAATTAACTTTAAAACTTTGAAAAGAGAATCCTTAACTTCTTTGAGTTTGGATACGGGCAAAGCAAACGTTTTATCACTATTTTTGGTTTTGGAGGGTTTTGAATTTTCAGCTTTTGATTGTAAGGTTTCAACTGATGATTCTTCATTTGATGAAATCATGGGAATGATAATGTCGTAGAAGATACTGGCTTCAGGAAGAAAGCTAGAGTTAGATTACTCAACTATTTTGATTTCAGAAGATATTTCACCAACTGATTCAAATGAAGACTGGTTGAGGGTTTCAGTACACGTTTCAGGTACGACTATAGGTTGGGTTTCAGTAGGACTTTGTGTAATGGATTTTTCAGTGATTGGTTCAGTAGTTTTGTTGGCAAGAGTATCATACTCAGTAGGAAGTTGAAGATTTCTAATTTCAGAATTTGTTCTTTCAGAAAAGCTTGGATTTACAACTTCAGACTTGGTGAATCTCTTTTTAAGGAGATTTTGATTTCCAACATCATTAATACTTATGTCATTAAAAATCATTTCATCGACATTTTTACACTTTTTGCTGAAATCAGCGGCTTGTTTAATGTGTCCTATGCCTACTCTTTCTCTTGAATTACCATGTGATGATTTATACTCTCAAATGCTAGTTTATTTGTACTCAACCAAAGATCAATAATCGACTGACGATCTTTCACTTTTTCATTAGAGTCTTTCAAATCCATTTTCACATTGTTGAGTGTATTTGTTAAAAATTCAAGATGATTCTTTAAGGCATAAGACTCTTGAAGAAATTGCTCATTTTCTTTTTCAATGACATTTATTTTAGTGGTGAGCTTGGTGATAGTTTGTTTAGATTTGTTTGAATTGTTATGTGCAATTGTCAGATCAGAACACAAATAAGCAAACCTATCATCCTTTTCATTCATTGAATAATTTTTGAAATTCGATACCTTATACATCATGGTGGGATTCCATCCTTCTGCTGAGCTTAGTTTTTCAGCCTCAGCCAGATCCTTGCTGAACTTGCTTTCAGTGGCCATTAAGCACATTTCAGGATGTGCAGTTCCTAAGATTTCTTCAGCCACCAGGCATTTACCTCTGGCTTCATTTTCTTCTTCTTCATCTGAAGATGTTTCAGAATCAGTCCAGTCAAGGTCATCAACTATCATGGCCTTTTCCTTCTTCCTTTCATTTGAAGCTTTGAGGGCCTTATATTTAGCCTTGTATTTATCAGCCTTAGAAGGAAACCCTTTCTTAGGATTTGAGGAGGTCTCCTTCACATAACAGTCGGCTGCATAATGACCAGACTTCCCACATTTGAAGCACTCATTCTTGGACCCTTCAGATGTGCCCTTTTTCTGTGATGATCCCATCAGACTTAAACTTCTGAAACTTTTTATAAGTTTTCATGATGAAGGATTTTTCGGTACGTTCATCAGCAGACCTTTCTTCCTCCTCAGCTTCATTTATCTGAGGCTCATCATCATAATCAGGGTCTTCAGTTTGCTTGTATTTGACTCTTTGAGGATTTTCAGCAACAAGGGCCAGAGTTTTCTTAAAGGCCTTCTTCAAATCAGTTTTCTGAATGCGAGTTTGTTCATCATTCAGCAGGATTCCGTATAGCTTACGCATGTTCATGTCCCTGAGCATGTTGTTGGTTCTCAGGATCATGCACATGGTATCCCATTCAGATGGGAGGGAATCCAGAAATCTGTTAAGTATTTGAAATTGCTCTCTGACAACTCCAACTTCAGTCATGTCGTTCAGTAGACATGTAAATCTGGTGTAGACCTCAGTGAGAGACTCTGAGTCTTTTGCACAAAAGCTTTCATACTTGCGTATGATGTTGGTCTTCTTGTTCTCACTAACTTCAACAGTTCCTTCGAACGATATGCAGATGCTCTCCCACATATCCTTAGCTGTTTTCAGATTACAAACAGTATTAAATATTTCATTAGGTAAAGCAATGACAATATTGTTTCGTATCTTAGCATCTAGACCCACTAGCTTCTTCTCCTCCTATGTCCATTGAGATCTTGGTTTCGGACGAGAGGGAATGGAGGTTTAGCAGAACTAGTCTCCATGGAGATGGTTTGAGGAATATAAGGACCTTCCTCCAAAACAACAAGAGAGTTGCAATCAAGATTTCTAAATACAAAAGCATTCTATTTTTCGAGCTAGAAAAATGTTCAATAGAAAACTTTGGTGGTTTGGCAAAGGAGCCATTATCGATGTAATCAAACTTCGACATGTTGAACAGATCACTAATTTATAGATAAAATTAGAACATTGTAATGCCCCAATTTCAATAAACAATGTAAAAGTAGAATATTTTTCATAAAAGCACATATCTGGTTTAAAATACATAAGCGGAAACGTTTTCATAACAAAACTGTGCTAGCAGCAAAAGATACACCCTTAAGTATAAACGTAGTGTACTGTCAAAGTGAAATATTTACATAACCAGGCGTTAAGAGTTTATTGTTTAAAACTGAAAAGCAGTCAAACAGGAGCTTTGCCTTTGCCCTTGCTGCATCCTGCAAAACATTATAAAACAGTATCTGATAAGCTACGAGAGCTTAGTGAGTAATCTAAACAAAACATCATAAGAACTCACGTATACAATCACATGAAGATAATACACGCATGTCTGGCAATTTAAGCTAGCCTCTGGTTCTAGACCCAGGGCAGCAACATAGGTCACAGTACTGTACCGCATCTGAGCCTTACCGTACATATAAGTACGCTTACATATACACATGTATAACATAGCATGTTAGTAATATGATATGAAACTACACATGCTGCTGATATGAAGTGAAGTCTAGAAGACTCACCTTATAACTGTAATATGCAATACTCCACAGATCAATGATACAGGTAATATGTCAATCACCTCCTATATAAACAATACATAAGGTATTATGATCTGAAATAGGGCCTACACGGGCCGTGTCCCTTTAATGCTACACGACCTAAGCTGGCAACATGGCCAGTGTGGTCTAGTCACCCTACACGGGCCGTGTACCTCTACACGGGCCATGTACCTCTTATGCTACACGACCATGTAACCTTACATGGCCCTGTGACCGCCTTTACTACTACACGGCCGTGTACCGCTACACGGGCCGTGTACACTACAGACCAGTAGAATGTTCTTATCAAGAACTATCGGATTTCACCAAAAATCCGATAGTTTCATAATAAAATCAACTAGAGGTGTTTTCCTACACCTCCTACAACTGATATACTTAATCTAAACCATATAAAGAAGTCCTAACATGATTCTACCATTAGAATCATGTGTTTAACATACAAAACTTCAAAAACAAAGTTTGAAAGCTTGCCTCAAGTTGTATACTTGTTGTTAGTCCCAAGTGGTTCGAGTATGAATGGAGTAATGCAAGAATGTAATGTGAAGAAGATTTACACCGTACAAAACACACACTTAAAAATTGATTATGGCAAAAACTCACTTATTACAAGGGTCATATCCCTATTTATACTCTCTGAGTATTTTCTCAAGTAAACTCCAATTTTTATACAATTTTATACTTTACACTTGCTAGGCTCTTGATATAGGCACTAGTTCTGCTGTGTTCTTCAAAGAAAAATGAAAGTTGCTAAGGCTAGCTCTTGAACTCGTGGGTTGCAGAAGTTAAAATGAGAACTTTGACTACTAAGTCAAAGTTGGTGAAATATATATATATATATATACATATATATATATAAGTTTCAACTATTGACACAACAGCCCCTGGACTTAATCAAGTTGCAATTTGACGGTTTTTGCCCCTCTAGTTTTATATTTACATCTAAACACATATAGGCAACTTGTAAAAACGTATAACCCTTCCGGTTAAATAATAATTTTAGGAATATCGAACCTTGGGTGTTACAACTCTTCCCCACTTGGAATGATTTCGTCCTCGAAATTAATTGTTGAAGAGTTCTGGATAATTATGCATCATTTCCTGTTCAGGCTCCCAAGTAAAGTCTGAGCCTTTCCTGTGCTTCCATTGGACTTTGACCAGTCCAATCTGTTTGTTACGTAGGGTCTTGATCTTTCTTTCCAATATAGCTATAGGCTGCTCCACGTAGTTCAATCTATTATCAACAGTAACATCTTCCAATGGTACGATTGCAGACTCGTCTGCTAAACATTTTCTGAGATGCGATACATGGAAGGTGTTATGAATCTGAGACAGTTCAGCTAGTAACTCTAATATGTAAGCAACCTTTCCCACACGTGCAACAATCTTGAATGGTCCAATAAACCATGGACCGAGCTTTCCTCTCTTTCTGAATTGGATAACACCTTTCCACGGCGATACTTTTAACAACACATAGTCTCCCACCTGAAACTCAAGCGGTGATCTACGTCTATCTGCATAACTTTTCTGTCTACTTTGGGCAGTTAGCAATCTATCTCTGATAAGCAGAATGTGTTCTGTCATTTGTTGAACCACTTCTGTACTACCCAACTCTCTCTGACCCACTTCACCCCAGCATACCGGAGTTCTGCACTTCCTACAATAAAGCATTTCATACGGGTGCATCCCGATACTGGAATGATAGCATTTATTATACGAAAACTCTGCCAGTGGTAAATAAGAATCCCAGCTTCCATATCTTCTAGAGTTTGAATAGTTCTTTCACTCTGACCATCGGTCTAAGGATGATAAGTTGTGCTGAGATGTAATCTAGTTCCAAGATCTTCATGAAATTTGCTCCAGAATCTAGAAGTAAATCTGGTATCTCTGTCTGACACAATTGAAACTGGTACACCATGGCGAGTCACAATCTCTTTAACATAAACATCTACCAACCTTTCTGAAGGATAAGTCTCATTAATGGGAATAAAATGTGCACTCTTAGTTAATCGGTCTACGATTACCCATATAGCATCATAACCACGTGGGGTCCCAGGTAATTTGGTAATCAGGTCCATAGTAATGTTTTCCCATTTCCAGACTGGAATTTCAAACGGTTGCAACTTCCCGTGAGGTTTCTAGTGTTCAGCTTTCACTTGTAAACAAGTAAGGCATCTTTCTACATATCATTCTATATCACGTTTCATGCCGGGCCACAAAAAATAAATCTTCAGATCCTTATACATTTTAGTAGCCCCTGGATGAATAGAGAATCTGGACTTATGAGCTTCATTAATAAGTGTCTGACATGCATCACCATAAACCGGTACCCATATACGACCATAACGGGTCCATACATCACGAATGTCTTTAATAAAATCTGCCACCTACCCCTTAATTCGTTATGAGTTATGATTTTCACTTCTGATTGCTTCTAACTAAGCTTTTCATATAACATTAATGATAGGCATCGTAACTGTCATCTTTAGAAACTGGTTCTTCACAAGCACCATTCCTGACTTTCTGCTTAGAGCATCAGCTACCACATTTGCTTTCCGTGGATGATAGTGTATATCACAATCATAATCTTTCAACAATTCCAGCCAACGCTTCTGTCTCATGTTAAGATTCTTCTGATCTTTGAAATACTTCAAACTTTCATGATCTATATAAATAGTGAATCTCACACCATATAAATAATGCCTCTATATCTTGAGTGCAAAGACTACAACTGCTAACTCCAAATCATGAGTTGGGTATTTACTTTCATGTGGCTTCAACTGTCGTGAAGCATAAGCTATAAATCTACCTTTATGCATCAGTACACAACCCAATCCACGATATGAAGCATCAAAGAATACTACCATATATTCAACCCCTTCTGGTAAAGCGAGAACCAGTGCCTCACATAACTTCTGCTTAAGAGTTGAGAAAGCAGACTGCTGTTCACTACCCCAAACAAATTTGACATTCTTTTTAGTTAACTGAGTTAAAGGAACAGCAGTTTTGGAAAAATTCTGAATAAATCTCCGGTAATAACCTGCCAATCCCAGAAAACTTCGAACTTCGGTTGGGTTCCTTGGCGGTTCCCATTTCATCACAGCATCTACCTTCACAGGATCCACTTTAATCCCATCTTGATTAATTAAATGACCCAGAAATTGCACTTCTTGAATCCAAAATTCACATTAAAGAATTTGGCATATAATCGTTCTCTTCTCAAGGTTTCCAAAACTTCTCTGACATGTCTTTCATGATCCTTCGGATTCCTCGAATAAATCAGTATATCGTCAATAATCACAATCACCGATTTATCTAACATCGGTCTGCAAACTCTGTTCATCAGATCCATAAATGCTGCTGGTGCATTCGTAAGACCAAACGGCATCACCACAAACTCAAAATGTCCGTATCGGAGTCTGAATGCGGTTTTAGGAATATCTTCCTTTCTGATTTTAACTGGTGGTACCCTGACCTCAAGTCTATTTTAGAAAACCACGATGCTCTCTGTAACTGATCAAACAGATCATCTATTCTGGGTAACGGGTATTTATTCTTGATGGTCACCTTATTAAGCTCATGATAATCAATGCACATACGAAAGGTACCATCCTTCTTCTTAACGAATAATATTGGAGCACCCCAGGGAGAACTACTGGGTCTAATAAACCCCTTATCTACCAGTTCCTGTAGTTGTTTCATCAATTCTTGCATCTCTGGTGGAGCAAGTCTGTATGGAGCTCTGGCAACTGGTGAAGCTTCCGGTACTAAATCAATTCTGAACTTGACTTGTGTGTCTGGTGGCACACCTGGTAAGTCTTCAGGGAAGACATCAGGGTATTCACATACTACCCTCACATCATCTAGGCTCGTCTGTCTCTTTTCTAATTTCGTATCTATCACATAAGCTAAGAAAGCTGTATACCCATGATGCAAATACTTTCGGGCTCTACACACTGAACATACACATGATTTTCCCTTTCTGACATCACCATATATAGATAGTTCTTCCCCACTTGGGGTATGAACTCGTATAACTTTCTGCCCACACATGATGGTAGGCTGGTTATAACCTAACCAATCCATTCCAACCACTACTTGTAATTCTCTCATAGTCATGGGTATAAGTTCAATAGGGAATCTAACCGTATCTATTTCTAACACATTACTCTTACACACATCAGATACAATTACAGTTTTATCATCAACAATTTCAACTTCAAGGGGAGAATCTAGCTTTTCACACATTTGGTTGAAATTTTTATAGAAAGAAACAGATACAAATGATTTACTTGCACTAGAATCAAATAGCACAAGAGCAGGCAAATTATTGACAAGATATGTACCTGTTACTACATCCGGTTCGGTTTTAGCTTCCTCAGCCGTAAGCTGGAAAGCCCTTCCTTTAGGTCTGGAAGTTTCTTCCTTTTTCACTTCTTTCACCCAGAGCTTCGGGGCGGGGGTAGAGCTGGAGCAGGTCTCGATCCGGTAGACGGTGCATTTGATAACAGTTTTGGGCATTCTGACCTCTGATGGCCCGGCTGATAACAGTTAAAGCATACACGTAACGGATTCTTGCAATCCTTCCCCACATGACCTGTCTTGCCACACTTATAACATGCAGAAGACCCGAGCCGACATTCTCCGAGGTGATGCTTCTTACAATTCCGACATAACGGGTAACTCTTTTGCACCACCTTCTTATCTGATTGCTCAAATCTCTGTTTCTTGTAAACTGGTGCATTTTTCTCAATCACCTTTCTCTCTTTATCTTGTCTTTCCAATTCCAATTCCCTTGCTCTAGCCGCGTCCATCATGGACTTCAACGTCTGATGCTTACTGGCATCAATAAACTCCCTCACACTTGGTTTAAGTACCATCATATACCTGTACATATACATCTTTTCATTTGCAACATAATCGGGGCAGAAGCGTGCTTGTTCTAAAAATTTAGCATTAATCTCTGGAACAGTTTCTGTTGTCTGCTTCAGCCTGTGAAACTCATCCACTATCCTGTCAATCTCGGACTGAGGAACGAACTGCTCTATCACCAATTCTTTAAATTGCTCCCAAGTCATAGTCTCAATCTGAGTATAACCCCTTTGCTTCACCTCCATATCCCACCAATCTTTTGCAGCGCCCCGCATCTGATTGGTAGCGTATCTCACTTTAAACTCAGGTGCACATGAGCAGGTATGAAAAGCACCCTCTATCTCTGAGATCCATATGTGGCTGATAACTGGATCTGTAGACCCATGAAACAACGGAGGTTGACATGCTAAAAAATCTTTGAACGTGCAACTCTTAGGTACATCACGAATAATCACTTGTGGCTAGGGATTAAATCCTTCGCCACCTGCAGCAAATCTGGTTGCAAGCTCTTGTCTGATCATTTCTCTGTTCTGATCTTTTATATGTTTTACCACCTGGGTAACAATGAAAGGAATGCTCTGTTCTAATGCTCTGTCGATCTCCCAAGCGACAGTCTTTTGTACGGTAGGTTCCACTATTCTTTCATTCAGATCCGGTGCTCCCTCATTCACAACCTGTTGATTCCTAATCGGAATCTGCTCACCGGTAACACTGGTTTCTATACCCTCTGGTCTATGGCTGGGACCACCTATTGGCTGCTCGCGAACCTCTAGTATTAACCATCCTGATAGTATAGATAAAGCATTAAGATATAGGTAGCTTTATCACACCACCCTCTATATGAACTAAATATTCATAGATCTAACAACTTAATATACCTTATCTTTAAAACCAAAGTATTTCTATACATACTAAGGCATTCTATTTAAACATACAATACCAGGTATACTATCTTCATACAAGTACCCCTCACCTGATTCACAAGATCCTTCATGATTCCACTAAGTTCCAACATGTATCATGTGTTTGTAATAATATGGGCCCTATATTATTCTAAACACACTACACACGTTCAATCTTAACTTTATCACAAAAAGTCCCGATTCACAGGCTTAGGCCAAGTATCATCAGTATAATATCATATAATCATATAAATCATAAAGATTCTGCATATAGCATATCAATCTCCGTATTAAGTACAATGAATTTACACTGTTAGTTTACTCACCAAGCTACAAGTACAAGCCTCCAGTTTGACAAACTTTTCAAAACCATGGTTCAAGTCAAAACTGTGATTCACACAATCCAGATCTCTCAAACAGTGGCTCTGATACCAAGTTGTAATGCCCCAATTTCAATAAACAATGTAAAATTAGAATATTTTTCATAAAAGCACATATCTTGTTTAAAAGACATAAGCGGAAATGTTTTCATAACAAAACTGTGCTAGCAGCAAAAGATACACCCTTAAGTACAAACGTAGTGTACTGACAAAGTGAAATATCTACACAACTGGGCGTTAAGAGTTTATTGTTTAAAACTGAAAAGCAGTCACACAGGAGCTTTGCCTTTGCCCTTGCTGCATCCTGCAAAACATTTTAAAACAGTATCTAATAAGCTACGAGAGCTTAGTGAATAATCTAAACAAAACATCATAAGAACACGCGTATACAATCACATGAAGATAATACACGCATGTCTGGCAATCAAAGCTAGCCTCTGGTTTTAGACCCAGGGCAGCAACATAGGTCACAGTACTGTACTACATCTGAGCCTTACCGCACATAGCAGTATGCTTACATATACACATGTATAACATAGCATGTTAGTAAAATGATATGAAACTACACATGCTGTTGATATGTAGTGAAGTCTAGAAGACTCAACTTATAACTGTAATATGCAATACTCCACAGATCAATGATACGGGTAATATGTCAATCACTTCCTATATAAACAATACATAAATAATACATAAGGTATTATGATCTGAAATAGGGCCTACACGGGCCGTGTATCCCTACACGGTCTGTGTCCCTTTAATGCTACACGACCTAAGCTGGCAACATGACCAGTGTGGTCTAGTTACCCTACACGGGCTGTGTACCTCTTATGCTACACGACCATGTAACCTTACATGGCCCTGTGACCGCCTTTACTACTACACGGCCGTGTACCGCTACACGGGCCGTGTACACTATAGACGAGCAGACTGTTCTTATCAAGAACTGTCGGATTTCACCAAAAATCCGATAGTTTCATCATAAAATTAACTAGAGGTGTTTTCATACACCTCCTACAACTGATATACTTAATCTAAACCATATAAAGAAGTCCTAACATGATTCCACCATTAGAATCATGTGTTTATCATACAAAACTTCAAAAACAAAGTTTGAAAGCTTACCTCAAGTTGTATACTTGCTAGGCTCTTGCTATAGGCACTAGTTCTGCTGTGTTCTTCAAAGAAAAATGAAAGTTGCTAAGGCTAGCTCTTGAACTCGTGGGTTGCAGAAGTTAAGATGAGAACTTTGACTACTAAGTCAAAGTTGGTGAAATATATATATATATATATATATATATATAAGTTTCAACTATTGACACAACAGCCCCTGGACTTAATCAAGTTGCAATTTGACGGTTTTAGCCCCTCTAGTTTTTTATTTACATCTAAACACATAAAGGCAACTTGTAAAAATGTATAACCCTTCCTGTTAAATAATAATTTTAGGAATATCGAACCTTGGGTGTTACAAACATGCTCTGATACCAATTGGTTTTCCCGAATATGAATAAAATCAAAGTGCGGAAATGGTTTTAAAGCAACGAACACACGAAAGTTTTCAAAGTAGGATTATATTAATAACCAAACTTCAAAGAGTGCACAAGAACAAACTTCAACACGGAGTACAAACTAAATCAAGAACAAATTTGAATGAAAATTAGTGAACAAACGCTTAACCTTTTCTCATTAATCGAGCAGGTATTTATAGGCTAAGTAAACTAATCCTGACCATGTAATTTATTTACACGTGTACCGCTCTACACTTAATTAGGAACAGAAAACAAGATTCCCGTTTCGAGCTCCTTCAGAATGCGCAAATCGTGCACTTTACATAACAGGAAGATTTTGGTTGTCAGATGTATCTTCAGTTCAGAAGACCCTTTGATGACTAAAGACAAACTTCAGCTGACGTTCACTTCAGAACTAATCTTCAAATGAACTACGGGCTTCTTTCTTCAGATGACACGTCAGAACAGTTTACAAAAGAATAAGATATTACACCTTCGGTCGCTTTCTTCGAAAGATTATTCAGGAATGGAATATATACAAATAAAAGGACTAACAGAATACCCATGTGAACCTGGTGTATTCGTCAACTACCACCGGAGAGTACTTCTTTCCACTCATACTCAGAGAGCTTACGGGACCAAAGAGATCCATGTGTAACAAATGAAGAGCGGAGTCGATTTGATTACAAAGTTTGGACTTGTATATAGACTTCTTTTGCTTCCCTTGTTTACACGCATGACACATCTTGTCTTTTAAGAACCGAACAGATGGTAGGCCTCTAGTCAGCTCAAGCTTTGAAAGCTTGCTTATGCTTTTGAAATTCAGATGAGATAACCGCTTGTGCCATCACCAATTAACTTTTGAATCAGCTTTGGAGTAGAAGCATGCATCTGTTTCAGAAGAGGCAGAACTAAAATCGACAACATACATATTTCCTTGCCTCTTTGCTTGCAGTACTTCTTTACCTTTATTGTTGAATATCGAACCTTTTGTCTTTTTTAAGTGAACCTCATAATCCGCACCACATAGTCGACTAATGCTGATTAGGTTATGTTCGAGTCCGGTGACATGAGCAACAATTTTGATATTCACAGTTCCTTGATTCAGATACCCATATCCATCTGTTTGGCCACACTTTCCTCCACCAAAAGTAACCTTGGGGCCATTTGCCTCTCGTACCCCATTCAGTAGGGACTTACATCCGGTCATATGCCTTGAACATCCACTATCAAGGTACCAAATGTTGTCATGATGATCACCCTGCACAAGCAACCTATAGTTAGTTCATTTGATGAGCCCAAACTTTACTGGGCTCCATGACACAATGCTCACAGGATCAATGTTTATTTGAAGTTTTGCATTCATTTGAACAAGAGGCTGCTTCATGATCTCTTATTCCACATTTGTAACATTTCCTGGTTATTTTTTAATTTAGTTGCTTTATCTTCTTGTTTTTCATGCTTTTCTCTGATTAATTTCAAAATTTTGAACATGGAATCTTGAACCTCCTTGAGTTTGGACATAGGTAGAAGGAATGCTTTGTTGAGATTGAGAGTTTGGGAGGTCTTGATTTCTTCAGTGATGGGTTTTGAAGATTCAACAAATCAATGGGAATCGTTACTTCATAGAACATGTTGGTTTCAGGATGAAAACTCAAATCAAAGGACTCATAGTTCTTGTTTTTCGAGTCTTCTTTAGCAATGGGTTTAGAAATGGTTTCAAAAGAGGTTTCAGAAGTGGTTTCAGAAATGGCTTGCTTGGGTGTTTCAGAAGTATAAGACTTTTTAGAAGAAGACATTTGTTCTTTTGAGTGTTCCTTTACAGGCTGTTCAGAACATTGTTCTAAAGGTATGCTTGCTTGGTTCTCATACTCATATGGAAGTTGAAGATTTCGGATTTCAGAATTAGTTCTTTCAAAAAAACTAGGATTCAGATGTTCTGATTTGTTAAAATGTTTATAAAGAAGATTTGGGTTTCCAACATCGTTAATGCTAATGTCATTAAACACCATTTCATCCACATGTTTGCACTTCTTACTAAAATAAGCGGCTTGTTTAATGTGTCCTATGTCTACTCTTTCTCTTTGAATGATCATTTAATGATTTATGCTTTCAAAAGCTAATTTGTTAGGACTCAACCAGAGATCAATAATCCACCGATGATCATTCATCTTTTTGTTCGAGACTTGCAGATCCAGTTTTACACTTTTGAGTTCATTTGTTAGAAATTCAAGATGATTTTTCAAAGCATATGATTCTTGAAGAAATTTTTCGTTTTTAGTTTCGACAACATTGATTTCAGAAGTTAGTTTGGTGATAGTTTGTTTAGATTTGTTTTGATTGTTATGAGCAATTGTGAGATCAGAACACAAATAAGCAAACATATCATCCTTTTCATTCAAGCTATAATTTTTGAAGTTGGATACCTTGTTTATCAGAGTGGGGTTCCATCCTTCAGCTGAGCTCAATTTCTCAGCTTTAGCTAGGTCACTGCTAAACTTGCTAAATGTCTCTTCGGCAACCAAGCACTTTCCTTTCACCTTACTCCTATCGTCCTCATCCGATGAGGTTTCAGAATCCGTCCAATTAAGATCATCAGCAATCATGACTTTTTCCTTCTTTCTTTTCTCGTTGGATGCTTTTAGGGCCTTGTATTTATCAGCTTTAGAGGGATAACTCTTCTTCAGATTTGATGGGGTTTCCCTAACAAAGCAATCTGCTGCAAAGTGACCAGACTTACTGTAACACCGTAATTTTAACCCAAAAATTTTCACTTTTTCATTACACTGCGGAAGCGTTTTAAACAACAAAGTAACTACAACTAATTACAACCACTGTTTACAAAGTATCAGTATTACACAACACGGCTTGTCACAAATACTTTATCAGAGTCCTAGGTGATTACTTCCCAAGCTAACCACTCTCAGCCGAGCCGCTGACTTACCAAAACCTGTAAAAAGAGTGAGAGGTGGGGGATTAGCACAAAGCTAAGTGAATGGAGTATCACAAAACAGATATATCAGCCAGAACCACATGTTTAGCCAATAGCAAATGAACCCAGCCCATAAGCCCAGTCGTAAACTGACTTCACTTCCAACATGTATACATATCACCGAATACAACAATTAACATTCACAATTAATTAACCAACAGATATACAATCTATCCAACCATGGTTGCAACCAAACCAGTACAACTAATATCACCCGTGCGCAAACATCCACTCACCTCTGATTCTCAGCTATTCCACTCAGTGATCTAATGAAACTGAGCCTTGTCTGTTCATGAGAACACAACAAACTGAAATCAGTATTCAATTCATAAATGCATATCAATTATATATTTATATCCATTTAATCAAACATAAACATGTAAGATTCACATATGCACGCACATATAACTCATAGCATTAAACAATGCAAAACAACCAGCCAAAACTATCGGATTTCATGAGAAATCCCACATTACCATCGGAATCCGCAACCCCTATCGGATTTCAAAGAAATCTGATACATCCATCGGATTTCAAGGAATCCGATACTTCCTTCGGATTACACTTAGTACAATCGGATTTTCCATGCTACTCGGATTTCATACTTAGGATTCCACATTCGGATTTCATGAGTATCGGATTCTAAGTTCCGGATTCAACACCCGGATTTCACTAGAATCGGATTTATTGTATCGGTTTTCATCATCAACACCAAAATCCACAACCTTCAACCTTTCAAGAATCCGATCACTTCAAACCATGCATAATTCATCTTCCCAGAACACACAAATCATATACAAGATTATAAAAACACATATAAACATGTTTATACACACAAACATGCATCAAAACACCCTTATATCCCAAGAACACCAAATCCGATACACTCATAGAGCATGTTCATATCAATCCCACACAAACCGTAGCATGTTAGTAACTAATCAAAGCATATTAACATGAATCATTGAATTACCAACACCTTTAAAGCTTGAATCATACAACCTAGAAACCACAAAATTCCGATTATCTTGTTCTTCATTGCTTTCTTCTTTGCTCCTCGGTTTACACCCAATAACACACACACATGCAACTTCAAAATGAAGTAAGCTCCACTAAACCCACATATACATATTCAATTATATTGTAAGCATGAGGTGTCATGGTTTTAAGCCTCTAAACACATGCACACACACACACACACCCCCGTACATATATATATATATATATATATATATATATATATATATATCAACACATATATATAACATTTAAATGATTAACAATCAATTAAACTTAAACTGGATTCCGTCCTCGGAATCTATTCATCATTAAACAACTGCGGGTAACGAGCTTTCATATCGGCTTCAGTTTCCCACGTCAAGTCTGAACCCAAACTATGTTTCCACTTAACCAGAACCATTGGAATCTGTTTCTTTCGCAGTTTTGTCACTTTCCGGTCCAATAGTTCTACGGGTTTTTCCACCAACTTCTTGCTGGAATCCACTTTAAGATCATGTAGAGGTAGAATCTGACTCTCATCCTCAACTCTACATTTCCGCAAGTAACACACGTTGAAGGTATTGTGAATACCTGACAATTCTGCCGGTAGGTCCAGAGTAACCGTATGATCATATACCACCCGTTGGACACGGAACGGTCTAATATAACACGGAGGTAGCTTTCCCCGCTTCCCAAAACGGATAACCCCCTTCCACGGTGAAACTTTCAGATAAACCAATTCCCCCTCAAGAAAAGTAACAGACCTACGACGCGGATCAGCATACATCTTCTGGCGATCCCTCGCAACTTTCAATTTATCTCGCGCAATAGCTACTTTATCTGTGGTGATCTGCACAATATCAGGACCTGCATACTCTGTTTCTCACCCGCCTCTAACCAACAAGTAGGAGTATGGCAGCGACGACCATATCGCATCTCATAAGGTGGCATACCGATATTCGAATGATAAGAATTGTTGTACGCGAATTCAATCAACGGCAGATGGGAAACCCAAGAACCTCCCGCTGTAAGCTGTGTGGGGGTGGTAAGCTGTACTCAGATTCACATGTGTACCCAACTCTCGCTGTAAACTGTTCCGGAAGTTCGACACAAACCAGGAATCTCTATCTGACACAATCGAAAGTGGTATACCATGTCGGGAAACAATTTCATCTATATACAACTGAGCCAATTTACTGAGTGATGCCGTCTCACTGGTAGCCAAGAAGTGAGCACTCTTGGTCAATCTTTCAACGATCACCCAAATCATATCATTATTCCTCCACCTACGTGGAAGTTTCGTTACGAAATCCATCGTTATGTGCTCCCACTTCCACTCTGGAATCTGTAACTGTTTCAATGATCCATAGGGTTTCTGGTGCTCTACCTTAACTTGGGCACAAATATGGCAAGCCTCCACAAACTGTGCAACATTTGTCTTCATTGTAGGCCACCAATACAACACCTTTAGATCGTTATACATTCTTGTGCTACCTGGATGAACAGATAGTCTCGATTTATGAGCTTCAGTCATGATCAAATTCCGGAGACGTCCAAGCAAAAGCACCCAAACACGAGATTGGTAAACCTTCAATCCCCGAGAATCATCAGTCAAGTCATTCTTTTTCTTGGTCATAATCTTCGACTTCAGATTTTCATCCCTCAAGGCTTCCAACTGAGCTGCCTTCAATCTGTCAATCAAGTCGGAGACTATTTCAATTCGCATAAACTTGACATGTTCAATAACTCCCTTGCGACTCAAAGCATCGGCTACCACGTTGGCTTTCCCTGGATGTTAGCGAATCTCGCAATCATAATCTTTAACAAGTTCCAACCATCGCCTCTGTCGCATGTTGAGTTCATTCTGCAAAAACACATAATGTAGGTTTTTGTGATCCGTACAAATGACGCACTTTGTACCATAAAGATAGTGTCTCCACAATTTTAACGCAAAAACTACAACGGCCAGTTCTAAATCATAGGTTGGATAATTCTTCTCATTAGGTTTCAACTGACGAGAAGCATACGCAATCACTCTATCCCGTTGCATCAACACACAACCCAACCCTGCCAATGACGCGTCACAGTAAACTATGAAGTCATCTGACCCATCCGGTAAAGCAAGAATAGGAGCCTGGCACAAGAGTTGTTTCAACGTCTGAAAAGCTCTCTCCTGTTCATCACTCCATCTAAATTGAACCTCCTTGCGAGTCAGTTTAGTCATGGGATTCGCAATCTTAGAAAAATCTTTAATGAATCTCCTATAATACCCAGCCAATCCCAAGAAGCTTTTATTCTCAGAAGGCGACTTCGGAGCCTCCCAGTTCATTACTACTTCTATCTTTGCCGGATCTACTTTGACTCCATCACTGCAAATGACATGCCCCAGAAAGTGAACTTCTCGCATCCAGAATTCACACTTCGAATACTTGGCATACAATTACTCTCGTTTCAAAGTTTCAAGAACCCGTCTCAAATGAATCTCGTGATCAGCTTCAGATTTCGAATAAACCAGAATGTCGTCAATAAATACTATCACGGATTTATCCAAAACGGTCGACAAACCTGGTTCATCAAATCCATGAACACTGTAGGTGCGTTGGTCAAACCGAATGGCATGAATAAAAACTCATAATAGCCATACCTGGTACGGAAAGCAGTCTTAGCATTATCCCCGTCAGAAACTCGTACCTGGTGATAACCCGATCTCAAATCAATCTTCGAGAAATACGAAGCACCCTGCAACTGATCAAACAAATCATCAATCCTGGGCAGAGGGTACTTATTCTTCACTGTCCGCTTATTCAGTTCCTGTAATCAATACACATTCGCAGAGTACCATCTTTCTTTTTCACAAACAAGACTGGTGCACCCCACGGTGAAGAACTCGGACGAATAAATCCCTGATCCAACAAATCCTGAATCTGTGTCATCATCTCCTTTATTTTAGATGGAGCCAACCGATAAGGAGATCTAGCCACTGGATTAGAACCTGGTATCAAATCAATCTTGTACTCTACCTCTCGAACGGGAGGTAACCCAGGTAACTCATCCGGAAATACTTCAGGAAATTCTCATACAACTCGTACATCAGTAACTGCCCGTTTCTCTTTTCTAGCATCAATCGCATATGCTAGAAAAGATTCGCATCCCTTACTCAAGGATTTCTTGGCTTTCAACATTGAAATGATAGGAAATACAGACTTGTTCCTTTCCCCTCGAGCCACCACACGCGACCCATCAGATAACGGAAACGAAATCAGCTTCCTATGACATTTAATACTCGCCCTGTGCTTACTCAGCCAATCCATCCCCAAAATCACATCAAACCCCGCTAATGGCATCAACAGGAATGATACAGGAAAGCACTTACCATCAATATCAATTTCAGCACCCGTCACAGAAGTCGTAACAGGCACTATCTTACCATCTGCTACTTCTATATCAATCGGCACACAGATACTACTAGTAGGCAAATTTAACTTAGCACAAAATGCTACAGAAATAAAGGAGTGATTCGCTCCAGAATCAAACAATACATGAGCAGGTAAGGAGTTTATAAAGAACGTACCGGTGATCACGTCATCAGTGGCAGTAGCATCATCTAATGTCATCCGGAACGCCCTACCCTCCGGAGTCGGAGGATTCTTCCTTTTCTGCCCACCCGCTGCAGACGAGCCCCTAACCCCCTGCCCCTATCCCAGTCCCTGCCACTGGTCTTCTCCCTGTAGGGCAATCACCCGCCCTATGACCCTCCTGATGGCAGTTCCAACATACATTCTGAGGGTACGGACAATCCTTAGATTCGTGCCCGTGCATTCCACATCGCACTCAACGCATAGTTTGAGCAGTACACTGCCCAGTATGAGTAGCCCTGCACCTCATGCACCACTGTGATTTATTCCCCGAATCCCCTGTAGAGGCTTTTCTACCTTGGTTTCCCCTAGACTGGTTACCCTGCCATTTCTTCTTTTGCTAGCTACCCCAGTCTAATCATACCACGGCTTCTGCAAAGCTGCCTCATCCTTGCACTGTTTATCCTTGGCCTGGATGCCCCCCTCAGCAGATTTTGCCAAGGTGAAGGCCTGGGACAAAGATCCAGCCAACCTCGTGGTGCTCCTGTATTCTAGCAACAAAGCCCCAATAAAGTGCTGAACCTTGGAAGATTCATCAGGAACCCACTGAGTTACAAACCTCAGTTTTGAGTTGAACTGTTCAATCAGTTCATCCACCGTCATTTTCCTTGTTATCTTCAGTTCCATGAACTCCTGCCTTATTTTATTCAATTCAAAGGCGTTGCAGTACTGTTCACACAACTTATCCCGAAATTGGTTTCAAGTGATTGAATCCATTTCTGGTTCCAAGATCCTTGCAGTATCCCTCAGCCAGTTCAGAGTAACATTGGGATCCGTGCTGCCATGGTATTCATCAGGTTTACAATCCAGAAATTGTTTATAAGTACACGGCTACCTGTAACCCATTCCTGGGGAAATCCCATAAACGGATACGAGTAAGATCCAGATCCTTGTGGCATTGACCCCTGTGGAATAGATCCTTGAGGATAAGGTCCTTGTGGAAACAATGGATAATAGAAAAGGTTGAGTCATCGGTTGAGTAAACGGTAGTATCGGCATTGACATTGGAGGAACCTCTACCAATGTAGTAATTGCTGGAAAGATAGGGGGTATCGCAACCGTAGTTGAAGCTACAGAAATAACTGGTGGTTGTGCTGCAGAAGCCTGCCTCTGCTGCTCTAATTCTGATCTCAAATCTTGCAGCTGACCTTCCAGTTGAAATATGTACTCATCCCTCTCATCAACCGTTGTACCAAATGTAGCACCGTTAGTTGGAATCTCAAGTGTTGCAGTAGGAACCTCAACAGTAGTTAGGACAGTAGGGGTACTGGTTGAGTAATCACGTCCAACCATTATTATCTGTAACAATCATATCACCTCACGATTTATTAGACAAATCCGTTAGTACACAACATACTAACTCCACCCTCTCCAATTCACCCCAATCCCACACCCAATGAGTAATCGACCTACCACGAGCCAAGATTTGGGAATGTAACACTTCCACTGTGCCTACACTGCCAAACCTAGGCTCGGATACCAAACTTGTAACACCGTATTTTTAACCCAAAAATTTTCACTTTTAAATTACACCGCGGAAGCGTTTTAAACAAAAAAGTAATTACAACGAATTAGAACCGCTGTTTACAAAATATCAGTATTACAAAACACGGCTCGTCATAAATACTTTATCAAAGTCCTAGGTGATTACTCCGCAAGCTAACCACTCTCAGCCGAGCCGCTGATTTACCAAAACCTGTAAAAAGAGTGAGAGGTGGGGGATTAGCACAAAGCTAAGTGAATGGAGTATCACAAAACAGATATATCAGCCAGAACCGCATGATATCAACAACCACAAATAAGCACCCTCGGAAGACCGGCGGTTCTGCAGGAACCTACAACCAATGCCGGCCAAAGCAAAGGTTTACCGATAGTCCATTTGCTATCCTCACACAATATCATCCTCTAGTAGCAACAAATGCATCCCAAGGTCCTGATACTGATTAGCCAATAGCAAATGAACCCAGCCCATAAGCCCAGTCGTAAACTGACTTCCCTTCGAACATGTATACATATCACAGAATACAACAATTAACATTCACAGTTAATTAACCAACAGATATACAATCTATCCAACCATGGTTGCAACAAAACCAGTACAACTAATATCACCCGTGAGCAAACATCCAATCACCTCTGATTCTCAGCTATTCCACTCAGTGAACTAATGTTACTGAGTCTTGTCTGTTCCTAAGAACACAACAAACTGAAATCAGTATTCAATTCATAAATGTATATCAGTTATATATTTATATCCATTTAATCAAACATAAACATGTAAGATTCACATATGCAAGCACATATAACTCATAGCATTAAACAATGCAAAACAACTAGCCAAAACTGTCGGATTTCATGAGAAATCCGACATTACCATCAGAATCCGCAACCCTTATCGGATTTCAAAGAAATCCGATACATCCATCGGATTTCAAGGAATCCGATACTTCCTTCGGATTACACTTAGTACAATCGGATTTTCCATTCTACTCGGATTTCATACTTAGGATTCCACATTCAGATTTCATGAGTATCGGATTCTAAGTTCCGGATTCAACCCCCAGATTTCACTAGAATCGGATTTATTGTATCGGTTTTCATCATCAACACCAAAATCCGCAACCTTCGACCTTTCAAGAATCCGATCACTTCAAACCATGCATAATTCATCTTCCCATAACACACAAATCATATACAAGATTATAAAAACACATATAAACATGTTTATACACATAAACATGCATCAAAACACCCTTATACCCCAAGAACACCAAATCCGATACACTCATATAGCATGTTCATATCAATCCCACTCAAACCGTAACATGTTAGTAACTAATCAAAGCATATTAACATGAATCATGGAATTATCAACAACCTTTAAAGCTTGAATCACACAACCTAGAAACAACAAAATTCCGATTGTCTTGTTCTTCCTTGCTTTATTCTTTGCTCTCGGTTTACACCCAATAACACACACACATGCAACTTCAAAATGAAGTAAGCTCCACTAAACCCACATATACATATTCAATTATATTGTAAGCATGAGGTGTCATGGTTTTAAGCCTCTAAACACATGCGCACATACACACACACCCGTACATACATATATATATATATATATCAACACATATATATAACATTTAAATCATTAACAATCAATTAAACATAAACCAAATCAAATATAATTCACGTGTTACATACCCCAAGCCTACGTTTCTACTAGGCCCAATCTCAGGATGTTACACATACCACATTTAAAGCATTCATTCTTGGAGCTTTCAAACGAGCCCTTTTTCTCATAGGAAAAATTAAATTTCAATCTTCTCTTCCCATCAGATTTGAACTTCTGGAATTTTTTTTAATTTTTTATAATGAATGCTTTTTCTAAACATTCATCATCAGACCCTTCTTCCTCTTAAGCATCATTCTTCAATAAACCTGTATTTGGCCTTTGGGGGGGTTTTCAGCCACAAGAGCCAAACTTTTCTTGAATGCTTTCTTCAAGTCATTTTTCTGAACACGGGTTTGTTCATCATTTAGTAGAATCTCGTATAGTTTACGCATGTTTATGTCCTTGAGCATATTGTTTGTTCTTAAGATCATGCACATGGTGTCCCATTCAGAGGGAAGGGAATCAAGAAACCGGTTTAGAATCTGGAATTGTTCTCTAACAACCCCGACTTCAAGCATGTCATTAAGAAGACATGTAAACCTAATGTAGACTTCAGTGAGAGACTCTGAGTCTTTAGCACAAAAACTTTCATACTTGCGTATGATATTAGTCTTCTTATGTTCATGAACCTCGATAGTTTCTTCAAATGATATGCATATACTCTCCCACATATCCTGGGCAGTTTTCACATTGCAAACAATATGGAAGATCTCATCTGGTAAAGGGATCACTATATTGTTTCTTAGTTTTGCATCAAGGCCGACAAGCTTCTTTTCCTCCTCAGTCCATTGTGATCTTGGTTTTGGACGAGAGGGAATAGAGGTTTTAGAAGAACCACTCTCCATGGAGATGGTCTAAGAAATAAAAGGGCCTTCCTCAGCATACGATTTTTCCAGCTTGAAAAATGTTCCATTGAAAACTTTGGAGGTTTGGCTGAGGAGCCATTTTCAAGGTATTCAAACTTCGATATTTGAACAGATCACTAATTTATAGATTAAATTAGAACGTGCTCTGATACCAATTGTTTTTTCCGACGAATTAAAAAACTAACAATGATAAATAATCAAAGTGTGGAAATAGTTTAAGAATACGAACACACGAAAGTTTTCAAAGTAAGATTATATTAATAACCAAACTTCAAAGAGTGCAAAAGAACAAACTTGAGCACCCAGTACAAACTAATCAAGAACTTACTTCAATAAAAAATAGTGAACAAACGCTTAACCTTTTCTCAAACAGTGAGAAGGTATTTATATGCTACATAAACTAATCCCGACCATCTAAACAAATTACACGTGTACTTATCTACACAAAGTTAGGAACAAAAATCTAACATTCCGTTTATGTTCCTTTAGAAGCGCTAATTGCGCACTTTACTAAACTAGTAGATGCTTGTACTTCAATTTGTGTTCACTTCAGAACTAATCTTCGGATGAACTTCAAGGCTTCTTTTTTCATATGAGGTGCGTCAGGACAATTTACAAATTGAATAAAGAATGATCCTTTAGATGCTTTCTTTGAAAGCCTCTTTAGGAATGAAATATATACAAATATAGGACTAACAATAATATAAATGTAAAACTCCATTTTTAGTCATTCTTTTAAACATATTAATTGCCTGATGGTAAACTAAAGATATTTAAAATTATGGCAATTACCAAATAAATAATAGAAAAGTAAATCTAGTTGTAAACTATGACAATCCTTTAAAATATTTTATATGCCAAATGTTCTGAATCACATACATCCATATAATCATATCATAATCATAATAAAAATCTTAATCATAACTGGATATCAAAATAATGAATTAGCAGAATTGGTGGAAGAAGATTTTGAAGTAGTCTTGAGTAACTTGAGTTCATTTTGTCACTAAATTTGCGTAGATCTAACTCCGGGAATAAGGTTTTAAATCAAACTTTGTGTTTTTTTAAGAATGAGGTTAATTAAGTGTTTCTTATTCTTTGCTTTCTATTTGGAACACTACGTGTCTTTAATTATGGAGTTTGAATTGTCATCAATCAAGCAAACTGGGTTAGGTGTTGCACCTTAGTATAGAGAAATATATCTTTGATAAGACATATGAGTTGAAAACTTCCTATAACATGTTAATTCTTTATATCGCAATATCAAAACTTAAAGGTATGAATGTTTGAATTAATGTTATGAACAATAACATGGTGTAGAAAATTCTTCTCGTTTCTTAAGCAACACAAGACTTTAATAAATGATGTATAAAATTCTTTTCTAAAAAATAGTTTGACCTTGTTTTTAAATCAATAAACAACAGAGATGTACAGTATGCTAGCGAATACCGTATATAACAATATAATATATCAATAATATCTTTAAGCATTTAATATTAGATATATTAATTAATTATTTTTAAATAGAACTATAAATATAGAGATATGATACATCCACCTATTCTTTGTCTTTACTTCATCCTCCTAACTATTTATCAATCAATTAAAGTTAGTAACTATTATTAGGCTATGAAAAATATTAATGAATCATTTATGAAAGTTAAATATAACTTATTTGAATATCTTTTAGGATTTGAAAAATTACTTTAAATTTTATTAATCAAACTTTGTTCATATGTATTTATCCAAGAAAATAAGGGTGATTAGACAAATTAATTGCATTCCGGAGACCTTTTGGCCATATCTCTACTACATTGGAACTTAAGTCAAAATCAACAATCTAATAATATAAATATTGTAATCAAACTCTACAATAATCAATAAAGTAATATAAATATTCGTTAAAAATCATTTTAAGTCATGCATTTAAACATATTAGTTTCCTTAGAATAAACACAAGCTTTTTAAAATTTATGAAATAACCAAATATATAATAGAAAATTAAATCTACTTGACAACTCTTACAATCATTTAAATTATTCTTATTCCCAAAAATTTGTTACAATTAAATTTTTTAATGATTATATTATATATCTTTCCATTCCATTAATTGCTCACAAAAATAATATAACTATGACCAAAATAAATTGAAAGTTATTCAATGTTCTTAATAAATTACATAATTAATAAATACGAGCTCAAGTATGTATATACACAATGGTACGTACGTGTTAATTTGAAACTAGAGATTTTCATTACCATGGGCAAAACTAACCTTTTTTTTATTTTACTCAATGCTATGTATAATTCTTCTAAGAAGTTTGAGATGAATACTTTCTATAACATGTTAATTGTTCATAATGTGCTATCAAAACTCAAGAATGCTTTAATGTTTGACAAAATGTTATGAGTCATAACATGTTGTAGAAAATTCTTCTCGTCGTTGAAACAACTCATGGCTTTACCAATGGATATATCAACTTATTTTCTACAAAAATAGTTTGACCCTATTTTTTTAACTCAATAATATGATATGAGCAAAGAGAAGATGTATGATAAACATTTCCTAGCCAATACTATATATAGCATAGTAATATATAAATGATATCTTTAAGCATTTGATGTTTGATATATTAATTAATTCTTTTGAAATAAAGCTATATATTTAGAGAACTGATATATGGTCGTATTATTTGGTCTTACTTCATTCTTCTACCTATCTATCAACCATTTAAAACTAGTAAACTAGTATTAAACCATGAAAAATATACATCAATCATTTAAGAAAGTTAAATTTGACATATTTGAATATTATTTAGATCTTGCAGAGGCTACTTTAAATTTCTCAATCATCTTTTGTTCATATATATTTATACAATGAAATAGAGCTGATTACCCGTACTAATTCCCTTCATGAGACCTTATCACCATATCTCTACTACATTCTCACCGTAATAATGTAATTACTGTTACGTACCTCTACAATAATATAAATGTAAAACGCCCTCGGTCATGCTTTTAAACATGTTATTAGCCTTATGGTAAACTAAAGATTTTTAAAATTATAGAAATTACCAAATAAATAATAGAAAAATAAATCTAGTTGGAAACTATGACAATCCTTTATAATATTTTATTTGCCAAATGTTGTGAATCACGTATATCCATATAATCATATCATAATCATAATAAAAATCTTAATCATAACTCAATATCAAAATAATGAATTAGCAGAATTGCGGAAGAAGATTTTGAAGTAGTCTTTAGTAAGTAACTTCGGTTCATTTTGTCACTAAATTTGCGTAGATCTAAATCCGGGAATATGGTTTTCTATCAAACTTTGTGTTTGTTTGTTTTAAAGAATGAGGTTAATTAAGTGTTTCTAATTCTTTGCTTTCTTTTTTTGAACAATATGTGTCTTTAATTATGGAGTTTGAATTGTCATCGTTCAAGCAAACTAGGTTATGTGTTGCACCTTGGGGTAAAGAATAAAATGGATAGGGGTGCGAAGAAGTTTCTTCATGTTTGTAAATAATCGTACCTACAAGATTGACATTTCATATACAAATTGTGTGCGGTATGAATTAATTCGTAACGCTTGGAAAATAACCTATCATCATTTTCATCTAATGCAGAAGTTCATGTTGGTTTTCTAGCACCAAGGTCCGTATGCTTTCATCATGATTATGTTGATTCGGATGTTGAAATGTTTAATGACTTTATCACCTTAGCATAAAGAAGAAATCCAAGAAAAATACAAATCATGTCGTTATGCGTGGTAACCAGAGGGGATTCGTAAATGCATCAAACTTTGGAGTTCGAATACTTAAGTGGTTTGTTCGGTGAATATTTTTGCGATATTTTAATGCGTTTTTACTTTGCATGCAAACTATTTATCAATCATTTATCAAATTCAAATTTGACATACTTATAACTCATTTAAAAATAGTAAACTATTATTAGTTGAAGAAAATTATTTATCAAACATTTATGAAAGTTAAATTTGTCATATTTGAATATTATTTAGAGCTTGAAAAAATTACTTAAAATTTCTCAATCATATTTTGTTCATATATAATTATACAAGGAAATAGGGGTGATTACGTGTACAAATTGTGTTGGGAGACCTCTTCGCCATATCTTTACTAGATTCATGTATGTATATATCCAATGGTACGTATGTGTTAACATGAAACTAGCTACACATTTTCATTGCAATTGGTAAATAAGAAAACATTTTTGTTATTTTACTCATTGCGAGTGGAGTCATATGCATTTCACAACATATAATACCCCGAAAAAGTAAATAAGATATAAGGAAAGAACTAACATTTTCTAAAAACTAGTAAGAAAGTAATAACCTACAACAATATTTCTTAAATAATAATAAAATAGTGAGTAATAATACATGATAATACGTTGCGTCTTTAAAGTGACATATTGATAAACAACTATTTTAAAGAACATTAAAAAGGTTATATAGATACTAATAGAAAAAAATTACTCACTCTTCGTCACCTTAAAGAAAGAAACTGTTTTTCCCCAACAAAGTAAAAACTAACAATGATTATTTATCAAAGTGCGGAAATAGTTTTAAATGACGAACACACGAAAGTTTTCAAAGTAAGATTATATTAATAACCAGACTTTAAAGAGTGCACAAGAACAAACTTGAGCACCGAGTACAAAGTAAAACAAGGAAAAACTTGAATGCAAATTAGCAAACAAACGCTTAACCTTTTCTCGAACAATGAGAAGGTATTTATAAGCTAAGTAAATATAATCCTAACCATCTAATTTAATTACACGTGTACTGCTCTGCATAATGTTAGGAACAGAAAACTAGACTACCGTTTCAAGTTCCTTCAGAAGCGCTCATTGCGCATTTTACATAACACCAAGATGCTGGTACTGAAACGTGCTTTAATAATGAAGACCTTTTGATAACTGAAAGACTTACTTCAGTTGTTGTTCAATTCAGAACTAATCTTCATATGAACTTCACGGCTTCTATCTTCAAATGTGGTGCGTCAGAACAATTTAAAAATGAATAAAGAATTAATCTCCCCCTATTTGTTTATAATCCATGACTATTTACAAATATAGGACTAACAATATCCCCGTATTTGTTTATAATCCATGACTATTTACAAGAAAAATAAAGAATGATAAGAATAAAGAATAAAAGAATTTACTCTATGAAATAATTGGTTTGAACTCATCAGGAATGGGTTCACTTGGAGTTTTGAGCTCGTCTTGTTTCGGATACTCATCCAGAATGTCTTTGATAGCAGGATCTTTAGGATCAATGAAGTATATGAGAGACTTCAGATGAAGAATGTCAGCCCTAGCAAACTCTGACACTCTATTAAAACGAATCTTGTTATTGGCATCAAGGAAGTGGAACCCTCTTGGATTAGAGAGAACTTTTCCTACTTTAGGAATGAATCCGGGAGGTAAAGATATATCCATGCCTTTGCAGTTAGGAAGCTCTCTAATAGAGATCAGCTCAAGAATTTGGTGCCGAGACTTTTTGTGTGTGAGCTTTCTTCTCTGAAATTTTATCATGTAGGCCGTTGAAGGTCTATCTTTTCAATATATGAGTTCAGCGTCAGATCCTTTCTTCTTTATTTCCTCTTGATAAAACACAATCACTTTGGTGATCTCTCTCTGAACGAATTCAAAGTCCTCAGTCAGCTTGTGTTTTGAGAGGCAAGCCATGATTTCAGTCCATTCGGAGAAAGCACACTTGTGCTTGACTTGTGTACTGAGTTTGAGACAGAGATTGGAAGATTTCTGCGTTAAAGATTTAGAAAATTTTCATTTTTAACTTTCTTCGGTCTTACTGAAGTGATTTTCTCTGGATGTAATCTTTGATACCTAGATACCAACCATTCTTCTTGTTTTGCTGCCATCATCAGTTTCTTCTTTTCTTGTTTTGCTTTTCCAGCTTCAATTTCCTCTTGAAGCTTTTGTTGGTGTGCGAGAGGGGATAGAGCCAACTTCTCTACTGCTTGTCTTCCAAGTTCATCAGCCATTCTCTTTTCTTTGGCATTCGGATTTTCATCATCAAAGTCATCTTTACCATATTTACCTATTCTCATGAGATCATCCGGAGAACATGTTACCACCTTCCTTTTACCTTTTACCTTTCTCAATGTTTTAACCTTTGTCAACAATTCATTCTGAACATTGTCTCTCCCACATGTTCAACTCATCTGTATATATGTATTCACTATAATCAACATCTGTTGGACAATACAAACGCATCTTCTGCAACCTTCAAGTCAAGGGTTAAATCATTCCTCTGAGGAATCATTACCTATCGCAAGACATAAACCATCCCTCCAATTCCATAGCATAACATCATATATTGATCCAACAAATACAATATCTCAACGTATCATAAATCTTTTCAAATTTACCAATCATCATCATAGGTTATCTTTACTCATTAAGTATAATGACAACTCATAATCTTAGTTATATCTCTATCAAAACATCTCTTGGTTGTCATCAATTCCTTCCAAGCCTCGGTAATTTATCCACTTTCCTTCTTCTTTGCACAAACATAAACATATATATATATATATATACACACACACACATATACAAACACGGTTTGCAAAGCAATCTTACAACACATTGCATAGCATGCAATTCAACTAATCTGAAAACATTCTTCTTTAGCATCTCATACCCAATTCACATGATTTCAAATATCACATACGTACCATCATATCATTTTCTGACATAAACATCAAATAATTGCACGATTTAGATAACATATCTCATCAAACTCTGACATAAGCGACAAACTCTTCAAACTCTGAAAATCGCCCGGACGCGTCGCGTCCAACGCACCGCCACGTCGCGTCGCTCCAAAATATCGGATTTCATCAAAATCCTGGATTTCGACACCGGATTTCAAGTGTGAGATTTCGGGGTCTCAGATTCTTAAATGTCGGATTCTTGGGTGCTAGATTCCAAATCATCGGATTTCTATCCCTTGGATTCAAAGAATCCGCCAAAACAGACGCGACACGTCCAAAAGAATGACGCGTGGAGTCGCGTCGTACCTGCATCTTCTTCTCCAATTTTCCAGCCGACTCAAACGTACAAAATCTCATTTAAACCTCCTTTTTTTCAATCCAAAACAATCTTAAACGTTTATAACGTTATATAACATGTATACAACTAACATGAACTTCTTAGAATTCATTAAAACACCAAATCATGTAAAAGTCACTTATCACCTTTGAGCTTTAAGCTCCAACAATGGTGGTTTCACATGTAGCCATGTATTTCAACATATAAACATCTCAAAACTATGTGTAGCATGATATAAACGCATAATAACCTTAACTTTGATTTAGGGGATCACAAATCTTCAACTCAACAATTCAAGTTTGCAAGCTTTTTGAGATGTTCTTCAACAATGGTTTTGCTCTCAACCCACACACACACACACTCTTTTCACTTTGCTAGAAAAATGAGCAGGTGGCTACACGTACACACATATATGATTTCCTTTCTTGTTATCCATTTACCTAACCACATACATACATGCACACATACAACATACATAATCTCATACTTACATACCTTTTTCTTTTTCTTTTGTTTCCATTTCCAATAACACATATATTTACATATATATATATATATATATATTTCAATTCATTATATATTTAATTGATTCCAAACAACCACATAATCAATTTAACACAAATAGGTATGCACCGCTAACCCGCTAATCAACTAGCCCGGGTTTGCGGGTGTTATAGGTATTCGGGGCTACAAGCCCAAAACTTATGTATGGGAGTAAATCATAGCATCTAAATAAGAATAGACTTTGTAGTTAACAGCTCAAGTCACTCTAAGGTCATCTAGAGTCACTTAGGCTCCTTATGCGTTGTTATTAGCATTACCTAAAAAGAACACTCGAAAATGTCAACAAAAAGTTGGTGAGCTTGTAGGTTTACAAGTAAAAGTAAGTTGAGCCATGTATAGTAAGTTGTATGACAATAAACACGTAAGGTATTGATGCAGGGTCTTCAAGAAATAGTAATAGTAACAACAACCCTCATGTTGATCCTCATCTCGTTGGGTATTGTCTCATGTGGCCTTAGTTTATGTTTATCCTTTTTATTAGTTAATATTTATCTAATGTTTGAATAGCTATTATTTAGGATTACGTTTATCTTGTTACTCTCCTGTTTATTTTCAATTCTTATGTAACTTAGGGGACTTTTGTTTTCTTTGATTATTAACTGGAATTCTTCAATAATTCTTTTGGTTTGCAACCTGTTTTGAGATCTGGCCATTTGAGCAACGTAATGGCCAGATGGGGTCGCCCTGGTGATCTCGCCAGTCGAAACGCCGACAAAGGCAACGATGCAGATCCGAGAGACCCGCATGATATTGAAATAGAACGCCTTCAACAACGAGTTCGGGAATTGGAACTTTTGCACGAAGATCAAACCAACGAAATCGAGTCAGACCCAAGCATCTGGGAAACACTTGAGGATGAGGAGAATCCCTTTGGTACACACACACAAGACAGTTTCAACAACAACAGCAGGATGATCCCCTCCGCAACATGGGGATTAAGATCGAGATTCCCGAGTTCAACGGCACCACACATCCGGACGACTTCATCGATTAGTTAAGTACAGTTGAACGAGTTTTCGATTTACGAGACATTCCACATCAGTTAAAGGTTAAGCTTGTTGCCATCAAACTTCGCAAGTATGCTTCGTTGTGGTGGGATCATGTAAAGAATAAGAGACGTCAAGAAGGGAAATCAAGGGTAGATACATGGGCAAAGATGAAAAATTTGTTGCAAGGTAAATTCCTTCCCCATTAACCATCGTCAGGAGGCTTTTCTTGAATACCATGATGCTGCACAACTTGATCTTTCTGTGGGAGATTTTATTACAAAGTTCCATCGGTTAAGAATGAGGTGTGCCATGGATGAGGAAGAGGAGCACACGATAGCTCTGTTTCTTAGTGGGTTAAGATCTGAGATTTCTGATGTCGTGCAATTGCAGCAATATTGGACCTATACAGATGTTTGTCGCTTAGCTTTGAAGGTGGAAAAGCAACTTAAAGGTAAGACCCGTCCATGGGTTGGAAAACCGACATCCTCGGTGCGACCGACAACAACCCAAAACACAAGACCCGCCGCCCCCAAAGTTGACACCGGTTCAGGTACTAATCCTAACTTGACATCCCAACGTGTTATTCGATGTTTCAAATGTCAGGGACTCGGACACCTGGCACGAGAATGTCCTAACAAGCAACTAGTCACCCTTGTGGACGAGCAACAACAAACACCTATATATAACACTGAAAACGAAGATGGGGCGATTGAGGAGGAGGGTAGGTCCTTTATGCTGACCAAGGTGAAGCCTTGATTTCACAACGAGTTTTGAGCACCACAGCAGCCCCGTCTTTAGATGATCACTCTTGGCGTCCAAACAATATCTTCCACACTAAATTCACCACTAAAGGAAAGGTTTGCGACATGATAATTGATGGTGGTAGTTGTGAAAACATGGTAGCAACGCATATGGTCGAGAAGTTGAGCCTACGAGTCGAGAACCATCCAGCCCCGTATCAATTGACTTGGCTAAAGAAAGGTAATGTTGTTAAAGTTAATAAACGTTGTTTGGTCCACTTTTCAATTGGTAATAAGTACACTGACGATGTTTGGTGTGAGGTAATCCCTATGGACGCTTGCCATATTTTGTTGGGGAGACCATGGCAATTTGATAGGAAAACGAAGCATGATGGGTTTAAAAATATATATACATTCATTAAGGATGGCGTTCACATTACCTTAGCACCTTTGGATACTCGGTCTTCGAGAATGGACAGCCCACTTATATCCAAGTCAGAAATTGTGGGTCTTACTAGAAGCAACCCCCACACAATTTTGTTGGCTTTGTTTGTACAGGAGATTACTCAAGCTGAATTATCGATACCTGTCGCAGTTCAACCTTTGTTAATTGAGTTCCAAGACATATTCCCGGACGACATACCAGCTGGCCTACCCATGATGCGTGACATCCAACATTGCATAGACTTTGTACCAGGTGCAATGATTCCAAACAAACCCGCTTATCAAATGAACCCAGCTGAGTTGTAGAATTACACCGACAAGTAAACGACCTACTTGACAAGGGACTCATCCATGAAAGCATGAGTCCATGTGCCGTTCCCACTCTATTAGTTCCAAAACATGGGGGTGCCTATCGCATGTGTATTGACAGTCGCGCTCTTAACAAAATTACTATTAAATACCGATTTCCCATCCCGCGGTTTGAAGATCTAATTGATCATCTACATGGTGCGACAGTATTTTCAAAGATTGACTTGCGAAGTGGATATCATCAGATTCGAGTTAGACCCGGTGATGAGTGGAAAACTGCATTCAAAACTCGTGACGGGCTTTACGAATGGATGGTCATGCCATTTGAATTATCAAATGCACCGAGTACGTTCATGCGTCTAATGAACCACATTTTTAAATCTTTTATTGGCAGTTTTCTTGTGGTATACTTTGATGACATTTTGGTTTTTAGCAAGGATGTCTCCCAACATTTATCACACCTACGACGGGTTTTTATGGTTCTCCGTGATCAAAAGTTGTATGCCAACTTCGGTAAATGCCACTTTTTAGCATCAGAGGTCACGTTCCTTGGGTATTTGGTATCAAAAGAAGGTATACGAATGGAAAAAAGTAAGGTGGAGGCAATTTTGAGTTGGCCTACGCCAACAACAATTAACGATATTCACCGTTTTCATGGTTTGGCATCATTTTACCAACGGTTTATTAAAAATTTCAGTAGTATTATCGAGCCAATGATGGATTGTATGCGTGGAGGTACTTTTACGTGGAAAAAAGATGCCCATAATGCATTTCAAGCGCTGAAGGAACGTGTAACTCAAGCCCCATGTTTGGCGTTGCGTAACTTTAATGAAGTGTTTCAAGTCGAGTGTGATGCATCCGGCCTCGGTATCCGGGGTGTATTAAGCCAGAATCAGCGGCCCATTGCCTTCTTTAGTGAAAAGTTTAGTGATACGCGACGCAAATATTCTACCTACCATAAGGAATTTTGTGCCATTGTACGTACTGTTGAATTTTGGTGACACTATCAGCTACCTGCCGAGTTCATCCTTTACTCGGACCATGAGGCTCTTAAATTTATTCATGGACAACATACACTTAAACCCCGTCATGCTAAATGGGTAGAAACATTTCAAGCTTATTCATTTCGTTCTTTGTACGAGGATGATCCAGATTTTAAGGAGGTTTGGGGAAAATGTCATAGCCAACCATTTAAAGATTTCTCTTTGCATGATGGGTACTTGTTTAAGGGTGCTCGTTTGTGTATTCCTTTATGTTCATTGCGTGATGCTGTTATTCTTGAGAGTCATGCAGGAGGGTTAGCGGGGCACTTTGGGCGGGATAAAACACTCGAACTGATCCAGAGCAATTTCTATTGGCCTAGACAAGAACGGGATGTGTCACGAATTATTAATCGTTGCAAGATTTGCCATGTTGCAAAAACACGAAGCACAAACGCCGGGCTTTATACTCCGTTACCTGTCCCTATGGCCCCATGGGAGGATGTAAGTTTGGATTTTGTGTTGGGTTTGCCACTAACACAACACCATAAAGATTCTATCATGGTAGTCGTTGATCGTTTTTCAAAGATGGCGCATTTTGTTCCTTGTGCGAAGACGTATGATGCGAGTCAGGTTGCCGGTTTGTACTTTGCTGAAATTGTTCGTCTTCACGGTATCCCAAAAACAATTACATCTGACCGAGATGTTAAATTTGTTAGCCATTTTTGGAGAACACTTTGGAAGCGTATGGGATCCAAGTTGCAATTTAGTATCTCACACCACCTGCAAACGGATGGGCAAATGGAGGTCACGAATCGCAGCCTTGGTAATTTACTGCGTAGCCTTGTTGGGGATCATCCGAAACAATGGGACCTTATTATACCGCATGCTGAATTTGCGTATAACCGATCGCTTAACCGTACGACTGGTACCTCGTTTATGGTTGTGTATGGGAAAAATCCTATCACTCCCCTCGATTTAGCTCGCCTACCCCTCCCCGAAGGTGATCATGAGGAAGGGAAAGTTCAGTCTGTACCTATCCAAGAGCTCCATCAGCAAGTGCGAGAAAAAATTCATAAACAAACAGAACGGTATCAAACACAGGCTAATAAGCATCATAAGAAGGTGGTCTTCAAGGAGGGTGATCTTGTCTGGATCCATCTACGGAAGGAGCGCTTTCCAGGTGGACGTTTTGGTAAGTTACAGCCTCGAGCTGATGGACCTTTTCGTGTTTTGCAGCGCATTAATGACAATGCGTATAAGATCGAACTTCCGGGCCATTATGGTGTGTCTGCCACTTTCAATGTTGCTGATTTGCATCCATATGACCCAGCTTTAGATGACTTTGTGGACTCGGAGGCGAGTCCTTTTCAAGAGGGAGAGGATGATGCAGGGCCTTCAAGCAATAGTAACAGTAACAGCAACCCACATGTTGATCCTCATCTCGTTGGGTGTTATCTCATGTGGCCATAGTTTATGTTTATCCTTTTTATTAGTTATTATTTATCTATTGTTTGAATAGCTATTATTTAGGATTAAGTTTATCTTGTTACTCTCCTATTTATTTTCAATTCTTACGTATCTTAGGGGACTTTTGTGTTCTTTGGTTATTAACTGGAATTCTTCAATAATTCTTTTGGTTTGCAACCTGAGATCTGGCCATTTGAGCAACGTAACTTGCATTAGGCATGGTACACAATAGTAGTATTGCGATACCCAGAACCTAAGTTCACCGGACACGAGTCATTTGTTTTCTAACGATCGCCTACCGCCGGAGCTACAAATTGGCTATAGATAATAATGAGATAATCAATAGTTTTTACCGAACACGGGTTCAATAGGCAATCCTGATCGTGGGCACAATAGTAATAACCCTAATACGGGTTCTATAAGTGCACAGATACCAGGTATTTGTCATAAAAGAAAATCATAGAAATGAAACATTGACATAGCATAAAGAATTTCTAAAAATACTTTTGAGTGTCATTTTCCAGAATAAAATACATAAAAAAGGGCGATGAGTATTCACCTTAATAAACAACTTAGTCCATTGAGTCTTAGAACGCTCTCAAATCTAGAAACAATTAGTTCATATAGGTTATATTTGATTCACGAGTAAAACTCCTCTTTGTACAAACTTTGAATGATCAAGTTAAATTTGGATTCACGATTAAGTTTTTACACTAAGTTGCATAAGTGCATCCATCTCTTGGGTCTAACCCCAATATATATATACATATATATATATATATACATATATATATACATATATATATATGTGTATATATATATATACATATATACATATATATATATATAAGTTTTTGAAATTTTGTTTATTTTCCTCTTAAATTGTGTAGGTTTAATTCTGAAATTTTAGGTACTCTTCATGTATTTTTAAATTAATCCAAACGTCCTAATTATTTTCGTAAATTTTTAGGGCAAAGACCTTAATGTCTCTATTATTTTATATAAATTTTTCTTAAAGTTTAACAACATGTTTATTACTTTTAAGAAATACTTTAATTGGTGTTGGTCAGAAAATACCTACAACTTGCGTGACAGAAAGTTTTTATTTATTTAAAATACTAAAAACCTTTAATAAACTCTAAAAAATTTACAGTAACTTAAAAACACATAACAATTCATTCACACAAGTTTTTGTTCATTAATTCGGATCTTTGAATATTTTAAACTCTTAATATAGAAATTCCCTAACCTTATAGATTTGACAATTAAAAAGTCTTTACCCAATTAGAATAGAAAATAAAACCAATAAATTCTAATATTTTCTACAGTGATTATAAACACCCTAAAGTTTATTCCTATTATGTTTTGACCTCTAATTCGTAATCTTGAATAAGTTATGATGTTTGAAACTCTATTAACGTATAACCCTAGGATTTCCAAATTCAATAACAAGAATGTTTTTAATTAATTAAAATAGAAAACCAACTTAACAAATTCTAAAATTTTTACAGGACTTTGAAAACGCCTCTAATATTCCTCATATTTATTTTGAAGAATTTTCGTGATGTTTAGAATAGGTTTTAGGAATATCAAAGTTGGTAGATTAAAACTGTCATAAAACAATTTGCGCACCTAAACAATTTTGATTATTTGTGTAACTAAATCAACTTATTTTTGTATTAAACCAGTTGGAGACAAAATTAGACTCAGAGAACTTGATTTTAGAACCAGAAATCGATTTATTTAGGTTTGCTTTGGTCAAGATATGAACTCTTGAAGTTCACTTATATTTTCTGTCCAGATTACAGTCCATTGATTCTTCATGTTTTTTATTTGTTAATGCCATTCTTTGGGTTTGTCACTCATTCAAACACATCAAAATCATTACTTTATATATAATTAGGATGTATTTGATTCTAATGGTGATTTATTAGTCAAGATGATGGAAAGAAACAAAAAGAAGAGATTACATGCATGCATGTATGGAAGAGATTATCTATGCTCTTGATGTCCAAGGGAGCTTGATCTTGAATGGATGAAGAACACCACCTAGATTGCTCCTAGAGGGGCTGGAACTTGGTTGGAGAAAGGGTTTGGGGAGACAAAAAACGTGTGGGGTGGTGTGTATGTGTGTTGGTGATGATTTATGGTAGTTCTAGGTGTGTATGTCAACCATGAATGATTTGATAAGTCAATTCACAAGTTTTGGAAGGTGTATAACCCCTCCCCATGCCTTGGCCATTTTTTTAATATTGTTGTTGTCGTTGTTGTTATTATTATTATTATTATTATTATTATTATTATTATTATTATTATTAACTCTATTATTATTTATATTATATTGTAATGTAGTGTGACATTTTTTCCTTTTAGTAAGTGCATTATGTGTTTCATGTGTTATACCAATGTTATTAAACTTATTCGAGGGATTTGTTGTCTAGAATTTATTTTTAGTACTAATTGTTGTTTTGTTTCAATTATTACACATAATTTAGTTTAGTGTGTTTATTTTATTGTTCTATTCGCCAATTTGTTGCACCCAAGGTACTTGTACAACTTAAATCGGGCATTAGGAAATCGATCAAACTTTAGAGATCTTGCTTCTTCTATTGTTAGAATAACTATGATATTCGAGGCATTAGACATGGCTAACCCTTAGTACTTAGCACTTACTAGGTTTTAAGAGTTCACTCGAGCACACAACTAATGGCGCTTATAAGTCGACTCAACCAACCTATTTTGGTGACGGATGTCACAACATTCCCCCGTTAGAAGAATTTCTTCCCGAAATTCAACTAGAACTGAAGTTAGAAATTTACTTGTCGAATAGATGTGGGTATTTAGTCCTCATGTGATCTTTCCTTGATTTGAAATATCTTGTCTGTGGTTTCTTGTATAATCTCTGGCCCAATAAGTTAACTTTCCCCCACATCAACCCAAACAATGGGTGATCGACACTTCCGCCCGTATAGTGCCTCGAACGGGGCGCATTTGATGCTTGTATGGTAATTTTTGTTATAAGAAAATTTAATGTGAGGATGGTGTATGTCCCAGCTTCCTCGCTCTGTAGGATAGTACGCTCACTCTGTTCATCATTTTGAGGATGGTAGGCCGTACTCATGTCCGGTCTTGTCCAAGCCATGAAGTGAACCGACTATCCCGATCGGATATAATAGACACTGGCACCCCATGTCTAGCCACTACCTCTTTAATGTATATTACATATCTCGGAGATTGTGGTACATCTTATCTGCTCCCAGATGAACGGAATACCCCGTCGTGTGAGCCTCATCCGTTATTAGTGTCCTCAAATCTCGAGCTCTTGGAACCCAGATTCGTTTCACAAAGTATAACCCACCATCCTCTCTTTTCTCAAATTGTTTGTCCAACCCTCGCAACATCTCATTCGGAGCGTTCTTATCATCCATTGCTTCTTTCTCAGCTTCGAGTATTTTGTCCTTCATACCCGATTATATTGTCATGCTCATTGCCCGTATTCTCCTGGGCTTGACCCTCTCCTTCCTACTTAAAGCATCATCTACCACATTCGCCTTACATGGGTGGTAACAAATTTCATAATCATAATAACTAAAAAGTTCCATCAAACGCCTCTGTCTCATGTTTAACTCCTTTTGATCGAAGATGTGCTGTAAGCTCTTATGGTGGGTGTAAATAATACTTTCCGTACCATACATGTAGTGTCTCCAATTCTTGAGTGCAAAGAACATGGCTTTCTAAATCATGGGTAGTATTGTTTTTCTCATGGACTTTTAATTGTCGGGACGCGTATGCAATTACTTTGCCCCTCTGCATCAACACACATCCAGGACCCTAGTTCGACGCATCGTAATACACTACAAAGTCGTGGGTCCATCGGGAAGCGTTAGTATTGGAGAGTTACACAACCTATCCTTTAGTGTCTGAAAGGCTACCTAGTGTTTGAAAGGATGCCTCTTGATCTTCGTTCCAATCAAACTTCTTGTCTGTAACATCCTCAGAAACGGCCTAGACGTATGCTGACGTGGTACGTGTAATAAGTAAAATAAGTTGAATAAAATATATATATATATATATATAATTGTAGTTATCAAAGAAAATAACTAAATTAGTTATTTAATGAGTAAACATAAAATATTAGTAAAAATATAAAAGAATAAAAGGTTATAAAATGATTTAGAACAAGGTTTCCAAAAATATCCCCGTTAGTTAAAACGGGTACTTGTGCGTTAAGTTGTAAGTTGAAAAGGGGAACAAAATACCCACTTGTGGATAAATGAAACCCACAAGTCGGTCTCCCTCTTTACTCACGTATACACACACAGACAACTCATTTGTTTGCCTTTTGTGTGTGTGTTCTTGTTGTTGTGAAGAAGAAAACATGGAGAAGATCATTCAAGCTCAAGACTTGCTGTAAATTCAAGTTATAATCTGTGGATAGACTTCATCTTCATCTTCTTCACTCTTTCTTGTAAGTAAATCCACCATGTTCTTCTTGTTCTTCATAGTTTGATCATTTAGGTCAAATGGGTCAAAATTGCAAATTGATTTCTATAATTGAAACCAATGATTCCAATGTATTTCTACATCATTTCTAAGTGATAAGAAATCAGATTCTTGAATTAAAATGGTGTTCATGGTTGAATTTGGAAAAAAAGCTCAAATGGGTCAAAAATGGGGATTTTGATCCCAATCTTTGAATTGGATGCTAAAGTGAGGATTAAGAGTTGTTTCTAGCTTAGTTTAAGTACCTTTTTCATATGTGAACACTGGAATTCGATTTGGAACCGTTTTGTTGAGTTTTGGGTATGAAAATGGCAAGAACAGAGGCTGAAATCGCGCAGGGCTACATAGCAGTCCTTGCGGGCGCAAGGAATACCCCTTGCGGCCGCAAGGGAACCTTGCTTATCGCCGTAAGGCCTTCCTCTTGCGGGCGCAAGGGCCTGTCAATCCTTGTGGGCGCAAGCAATTCTGCTTGTGGCCGCAAGGAACTCTGTTTCAACAAATAGTTTGCTGTCTCGCGTGGTTTTGACCTTGGGAATGTTTGTTTAGGTGAACCAGTTGATCAAGAATCATCTGTGACATAGTGCTTACCTGTTATAGCTACACAGGTGAGTAACAGTTAACTCGAGCATGATATTAATAGTATTATAAAGATGTTTTGTGTGATAAACCATGAAATTGTAGTTATGCATGTTTAGAGGTTTAAATGAACCAATTGTGATAACCAAATGATATGTATACATGTTTAAAGACCAGAGTAGGTCATTATTGATGTGTTAAAGGCCTATGTAGGTCAGTCTTGATATGTATGCATGTGAAAGACCTTGTAGGTCATAATTGAAATATGAAAAGGCCTGTTTAGGTCACTCTTGATATAGGTTTATGAACCAATTATGAGAATCAAGTGATATGTATGCATGTAAAAGATCTTGTAGATCATTGTTTATATGTGAAAAGGCCTGATTAGGTCACTCTTGATATGTAAAGGGCCGGAGTAGGCCATTGTGTTTGTGAAGAGGCTGAGTAGGCCATTGTTTGAGTGCCGGTACTACATTGTAGAGGTTGTGGTGCGGAATTCGATGATCATGAATTATGGTTCTTGCAAAACCGCCGCCCACAATACTAACTCGGGGCTCTCAGTTCCCACTGATCCCAAATGGGATATGTTCCCGAAGAACGCAATGGTTGACCGCTACCCGCTTCTCCACCGGCGCGGAGGAAGTAACGGTTTCCCCAGTGAGGATCATTGAGCCGGGTTTATAGCCCTACAAGACGTGATGCCTGCTGACAACCGGAACTTCAACGTGTGTTAGGATAGACGAAGTTATGTGATGCATGAAATATGTTATGATACTGTTAATGTACTGCTCTTGCTTTAATTGTTATTCACTAGCTATTTATAGCTAACCCTCTCATGTTCATTCCTAATGCAGGTAAATAGACTAAAGGTGAGCACGGGTACCTGCAGGGGTGACATGTTAGGTTCTTAGGGAACACTGTAATAAGTCAATGTTATGTAATGTTTAGTGTAATGGTGGATCTAGTTCGTAACCTTGGAAACTTTGTTAAACAATACTTTTGTAATTACAACTTATATTTCTATAAGTTGTAAAATGTGAAATAAATAATTCGCTTCCACACGCGTTTTGATAAAAAAAATACTCTGAAATTTAAGGACTGGCATTACAAGTTGGTATCAGAGCCTTAGTTTGAGTGAATTGAGTACTATATATAGTATTCAGTCTCAAACTCGGGTTCATACTCGACCATTACTACGTGTTCCCAAAGGGTGGTATTGGGGTGTGAAGAGTGATTTGTATGTTTGTTGATGGATCTGGGTTGGATCCGTCTCGTTAAAATTGTTAGTTATTGCAGAGTGCATGCCAGCGGATCCAAACTGGAGCCGCCTAGTTGAACTTGTTATTGTGTATGCTACATTATGTAACTATGAAAGCTATATGTAAGTTAGTAAGATATATGATTTATATACTAGATACTATACTTTTAGATATAAGTATAGAAAATTAACTAACATGACTGATTCTTTGAGAGATGATGAAAAGGATGCTTACATCCTACGATTGGAGGCTCAAATGCAATAGGCAAACGTGTGTGAATCTTTACGTATGATTAGGGAGACTTAGAAATCTCCTACCTTCGGATCTTCTTGAGTTGTTAATTCCGTACGTTGGTTGGCACTACTAATGATCGTTCCACGGTAGAGATCTGGATCAGAGAGATGCAAAATGTCTTTGAATTCGACGAGTGTGATGAGAATATCAAGTGAATTAGAATTAAGAAAGTAATGAATCATGAAACTGAATGAATATGTAAAAGATACAATAAGTGCCTTAATGGTACAAATCAACAGAGTTATGTAAGATAACTCGAAACGATAACGGTGAAGGTATAAATTACGATAAATAAGGGAACTGTCCTCAGTTCCTATGAAAAGTAATTGATAATAAATGATGAAATCTAAGTGATTAACAAAAGAAGAATTGTGGGTTCACGATTCGTTTATCTAAAATGCTAAATGAGATTGAACAGAAGGAAGATTAACTCTATTGAGTTAAAATGTGTAAGTGCAATTAACACTTTATAGTAGAACCATTCGTGAGATCTAACGTGAGGAACAAATTGTAGTCATGAGATCGTTGTTAGGATTTAATGTAATGAGCTCAAAGATTATGTATCTAACTGATCAAACGTGTGACTTTCAAAAAGTATCATAAATGATATGTCATGGTTCAAACGAACAATGACATAAAGACATAAAAGTCAAGATGTATAGGTAAGAGAAAATAATTTCTAAAAGTTGAGAGTGAAATGAATATGAAGGTAACCCTGTCAGTGGTTACAAGTAAATGAGTGAAGTTAGTGATTGAGATAAAAATGGGGACACAAAGTTCCATTTAGTAGTAATAAAGTCTAAGATTATGAAGTGTATAAAGTAATGCATATGTGTAAAATAGCAATGGGCATGGAAAATTCATGTATCGTATGAATTTCCAGAAATGATGAGTTCACCTATGGGTGTAACTCTGATAATAAGAATAGAGACCTTACGAGGTAAGTTGAGAAAAAAATTAGTGGGTTTGAAAATAATTGGTAAAGTCAGAAGTGGTGATTTACTAAAGTGAAGTATACATACAAACGAATGAAATTTAGTTGTTGTTATGAATGGGTAGTGTTTTGATAAACACCATTCTTAACATAAAATGAAATTTGAGAAATTGTGTAGAAAGACATGATGTAAAAGTAAGTAATATTAGAATCAAAGATGTGTGAGTATTAAGTAATATGAAATGAAGGTTTTAAAGTTGATCTAGTGAAGATTGGAGCTGTGATGAATTGGGAGACTCCTCGGAATCCTCTGAGATAAAGAGTTTCTTAGGTCTTGCTGGATACTACAGAGGTTTTATCCAGAATTTTTCTAAATTTGCTGGTCCATTGACCAAATTGATCCGCAAAGATGTGGGGTATGTGTGGAGTAAAGATCAGGAGAAAGCATTCTAGACTCTGAAGCAATTGTTACGCCAAGCACCAATACTAACATTGCCTAATGGGTCTGAAGACTTTGTTGTCTATAGTCATGCTTTATATGCAAGTCTAGGTTGTGTTTTGATACAACGAGACAAAGTGATTGCATATGCTTCTCGTCAACTGAAGATGCACGAGAAGAATTATCCTGCACATGATCTGGAGCTTGCAGCTTCGGTGTTTGCTTTGAAGATATGGCGTCATTATTTGTATAGCACCAAATGTATTGTATGCACAGATCGAAAGAGTTTGCGGTATGTGTTTACGCAGAAAGAGCTAAACATGAGACAAAGACGTTGGTTGGAGTTAGTCAAGAATTATGATTGAGAGATCAAGTATCATCCGGGCAAGGCAGATGTAGTAGCTGATGCATTGAGTCGAAAGGACTTTTCTGCAATGGCTAAAGTCATGAAGATGACTATTGAATCTGATGTCATTGCTCAGTTGAAAGTAGTACAACAAGAAGCATTGCAAGAAAACAACTTAAAAGCTGAGACAATGATTAAAATATCAAAGCAATTGGGAGAAGACAGTCGGGGTCTGAAGATATTTCAATCCTGAATCTAAGTACCGAATCTTGGTGGCAATCGGGAGACAATCTTACACGAGGCACACAAATCTAGATTGTCTATTCATCCCGAAAGCACAAAAATGTATCAAGACTTAAAATCATTGTAATGGTAGCCTACATTGAAGCGCGACATAGCTTCATTTGTAGAAAAAATGCTGCCAAGTCAGTGCACATTTTCTTGTGACTAATGAGTCTGCACCTATGAATCGTTTGGCACAATTGTATATTAGTGAGGTGGTGTCACGACATGGCATACCTCTATCTATTGTTTCAGATCGTGATTCACGATTCACATCAAACTTTTGGCATAGTCTTCAACGTGAACTTGGTACGCGGGTGAATCTTAGCACAACATACCATCCCTAAACAGACGGATAGTCCGAAAGGATTATTCAAACTCTTGAAGATATGCTGAAAGCTTGTATTTTGGAATTTGGTAATTCTTGGCATTCAATAATACCCTCTATAACAATTTAATATATCAATAATACCTTTAAGAATTTAATATTAGATATATTTATTTATTCTTTTAAAATAGAACTATAAATATAGAGATATGATGCATCCGTCTATTAGTTTTTACATCATCCTCCTAACTATTTATCAATCAATTAAAGTTAGTAACTATTATTAGGCTATGAAAATTATTTATGAATCATTTAGAACGTTAAATTTGACATATTTGAATATCTTTTAGGACTTGAAAAATTATTTTAAATTTTATTAATGTGATTAGACAAATTAATTGCCTTCGGGAGACCTTTTGGCCATATCTCTACTATGTTCTAACTTAAGTCAAAATTAAAATTGTAATAATATAAATATTGTAATCAAACTCTATAATAATCACTAAAGTAATATAAATATTCGTTAACAATCATTTTGAGTCATGCATTTAAACATATTAGTTTTCTTATAGTAAACACAAGCTTTTTAAATTTTAAGAAATAACCAAATATATAATAGAAAATTAAATCTACTTGACAAGTACGGCAATCATTTAAATTATTCTTATTTCAAAAAATTTGTTATAATTTAATTTAAGAATGATTATATTATATATTTTTCATTCCATTAATTGCTCATAAAAATAATATAACCATGACCAAAATAAATAGGAAGTTATTCAATGTTTTTAATTAATTACATAATTAATAAATACGAGCACATATATGTATACACACAATGGTACGTACGTGTTAATTTGAAACTAGAGATTTTCATTACCATGGGCAAACCAAACATTTTTTTTATTTTACGCAATGTTAACAGCGTCATGTGCATTATGCAACGTATAATTCCTCCAATAAGTAAATAAGATATAAGCAAGACATATAATTTTTAAAAAGTAGTAAAAAAAATAATAATTCAAAGCAATATTTTATAAACACTACTAAAAGTGTGGTAATAGAAGAATAAGTGATGATGCACTTTATCTTCTAAAGAGTTATATGTAACACCATAATTTCAACCCATTTTTTTTAAATTACTGCGGAAGCAATAGTTTAATATAAATATATATATGATTACAAAACCAATATATAAAACCATGGTTAATTGTTTTGTAACTAAACAACATCAACAGTGTAGTGTTACATATACTACTGGCTCATCAAAACAAAATCAGAGTAGCGGTTAATTATTCCCCAAGCACGCCACTCCTCAGCCGAACCACTGACTTACCAAAACCTACAAAATGGAGTAAGAGGTGGGGGATTAGCACAAAGCTAAGTGAATGAAAGTTAATCCAAAAAATAGTAACAATGCAACCGAAATATACATAGTAAACAAGCAATCGAGAAGACCGGCGGTTCTGCAGGAACATACAACCAATGCCAGCCAAAGCAAAGGTTTACCGATAGTTTATTTTCTATTCTCACACAGTATTACCCTTATGTTGCAACAAATGCATCAAAAGATCCAAATACTGCTTAGCCGATAGCAAACAAACCCAGCCCATATGTGTTGGGAAATAGGCTAAGTAAGTTAAAACTATTAGACATGCAAAAGCAAAACGGTTGGAGAAAGTTTTGAGAAAACAGTTTTGAAACTGTTAGTACAAAAGATTCAGAACTGTTAGTTATATCATAACAACTGTTGAAAGACAATGAAGAGAAGACTGTTAGAAGAAACTTAGAACTGTTTATTCAACAAACAGTTTCTGTTGAGATATTTATGGAAACTAGTATCTTTGTGGATTTAGAATATATCTTATCAAGATTTGAAGATTATCAAGATTATCTCGCAAGATAGAAGATTAACAAACTTCAACTAATCAAGGAAGACCATGAGGGTTATAAATACTCTGTTTAGAATAGTTTGTTAGTATTGATTGATCGATAGTTTTACACTTATTCGTATTGTTTATTGTTTTCAGAAAGTGTATTAGCCTCCAAGTTTCTATGAAACCTAAGAACAGATTGTGTTCTTCGTCTAACAAAAGAGTTAGATTGGAGTTGTAGGTGAATATTGTAATCATCCTTGATTATTAATAAACATCTTGTGTTTTGAAATTATTCTTTGAAGTGATTAAATTGTTCTTGTGATTAAAACCTTTATTAATCAATTAAGTGTGATTCCGCAACTTCTTAGTTGATTGTGATTAAATTCAAATATTGTCTTTTCATACAACTTTGATTTAAGTTCGTAAAGATAATTCTTGTTATTTATTTTGATTCTATACGATCCTGACAAGTGGTATCAGAGCCTTAACATTAAGTTTCTTTTGATCACCAGATAAAGGTTTTTCACAATCTGCTGTGTTTTATTGATTTAAAGTCTTTCCATTGTTTTATTGAGAATTCTCAATCACTGTATTGCAATGGAGTCTGGTGGATCTTCTGATAACACTGGATTTGGGTCAAACATTCGTGTTCCCATGCTCAAACCAACTTATTTTGAGATGTGGAAACTGAGAATCAAGCAGCATGTTCAATTGATGGACTATGCTGTTTGGGAAATCATTGAGAATGAGCCCACAACTCCTGTTGATTTAGATGATATTGGAAATCCTAGGAAGAAACCACCACCAAAAACAGATGCTGAAAGAAAAGAGAGGATGCTAGAGATGAAAGCTCTAAGCATTCTTCAGATTGCTATTCCAAATGAATATCAACATCAGTAAAAAAGTTTGAGAGTGCTCATGAATTATGGAATGCATTAGAGAAAAGGTTTGTAAGGAATGCAAGTTCCAAAAAAAATCAAAGGGATCTTCTCAAACAAGCTTATGAGAACTTTTCTAGTCGAAAGAATGAGAGTATCACTCAGATCTTTGATAGGTTCTATAAGCTGGTAAGTCAACTTGAGAGTTCAAAGGTTAGAATAGAGCAAGATGAGATCAATAGAAAGTTTCTTAGGTCCTTAGGTGATGAATGGACAGTGTATGCTGCACAATGGAGAACTAAGGATTCTTTGGAAGATATAGAATTAGATGACCTCTACAACAGTTTGATTGTGTTTGAAGGGGAAATTGAAGGAAAAAGGAAGTCTGTGACCCCTAGTCACAATGCTGCTCTTCTCTCATCCTCAGGTATGGACTCAAATCTTTCTTTAACTAACTCTGTTGATGGTTGTGTAGGTACTGTTACTGGAGTAGATATGAATACTTCAGATGCAGTGCTTGAAGCATTCTTAGCCAGTCATGCACATTCAACCCTTAAAAATGAGGATCTTGAGCAAGTGCATCCAGATGATCTTGAGGAGATGGATCTCAAATGGCAGATGGCTATGCTAACTCTAAGAGCAAAGAGATTCATCAAAAGAACAGGAAGACAAAACATGAACTTCAGGGCTGATGGTCAGACTGGATTTGACAAATCCAAAGTAAGATGTTTCAAATGTCAACAGCATGGTCACTTTGCTAGAGAATGCAGATCTGGTGGACAAAGCCAGAATCAAGGTCAAAATTCAACTCCCACCTCATCAGCATTGGTCTCTCAAGAAGATTATGGGTTTGATTGGACTGATCAGGATGAGCAAGCTACTCACAATAAAGCATTGATGGCATTGACTAACTCCTCCATCAACATGGATTCATTAGAGACAGAAGACATTCTAGTATCTTCTAAACTATGTCCTAGTGAATGTAGAGCTATAGTTAAAAGGTTTAGAGAACACAATAGAAAGGTTTGGGCTGCTCTAAGCAAAATGGAAGAAAGAAGGTATGAAACCAGTGTTGTAATTGAGAGCTTTGAAAAGAAAATCAAAGATTATCAGGCTAATGAATTGCAAATGGACTATGATAGAAAGTATCATAAGTGGGAGAAAGAGCAACTTTAAGAAGAGATTGATAGTCTTAAGGAGAAGTTGAGTGAGAAAGAGAATAAAATAGATGAATTGACCAAGAAATTGAATGGTGTGGACATGGATTTGAGCATGTTTAAAGCTTCATCTCTTAAGCTTGAAACTGTTTTGAAATCACAGATCTCAAATAAAGTAAAAATAGGCATAGGCTACAAACAGACTCCTCCTCCATACAATCACACCTATATAACTCCCATGACTGATGTAGCTGAAAGGTATGTTAATGAACCACTAGAGGAAGAATTGAAGTCAGCAGATCCACAACTAGAGAGTGAATATGAGGGAGTTGTGTATGAGGTAATTGATGAGAAGGAGGGATATGTGAAGAAAGAAGAAGTCATTCCAATTGAAAATCATATCTGTTGTGAACCAAAAGCACCTAAATCTTCATCATAACATGTGATGTTTGTAAAAGCATCCTCAGGACCTTCCACCAGTGAACCAAAGCCCTTTAAAACTGTTACTTCTATAAACAGTTTCACTACTATTGAAAACAGTCCCCACCTTTACACTAATAGTTCCAAAGAAAGTCCAAACAGTTTTCATCCAAAAACCTCAACTGTTAGTATTAAGACCAAAGGAAAGAAGAAGATTGATGAAGTTGTAGTTGCAAAACAGAAGAAGGAAGCTTCAAAATCAAAATCCAAAAACAAACATGTGAAGAAGCATACAGAAGTGCCTATTTGCACATGCAAACAGGGTGTGCAAAAGTTTCCTCTTCAGCACCAGTGAGGGGAAATCAAAGAAATAGAAAACAGTTATGGGCACAAAGAAGTGGGTTACCTATAGTCAAAATAAAAAAAATGTTACATTTGTGGGAAAGCAAATCACTTGGCTCACAATTGTTATCATAATCAACAGCTCTATAGGATCCAGAAACCAAGTACGAGAAAACAGTCTAACAGTTCTTCAACTGTTAAGCCAAAATAGTCTAACAGTTCTTCAACTGTTAAGCCAAAATCAAAAAATGTTTGTTTGGCTTGGGTAAAAATGCAAAAACAAACAGTTTCTAAAAAGACTAAATCTGATAATTCTTCTAAAAGTCAAACCAAGTCACATGTTAATCACAACAGTTGGAAACCACATGTTCTTACTAAATACTCTTCACACAGAATAGAGAAATATAATTGGGATGAAATTAAGAAAACTCAATCCGTAGTTAAGTATTATGACATGAATGGTGTACCCAAGACCTGCATGGCTTGGGTACTTCCTACTACTAACTGAGTTTATTTTGTGCAGAGCATTCATATGGCCAATCAAGGAGCAATCTGGCATGTGGATAGTGGATGCTAAAGGCACATGACTGGAAATCCACACTGCTTGAAGGATTTCAAAAGAATCAATGGAGGATTTGTAGCATTCGGAGGAAATCCAAAGGGAGGAAGAATCACAGGTAAGGGAGCTGTAGATGCACGTAACGTTACTTTTAATGATGCTTACTTTGTCAAACAACTCAAATACAATCTGTTGAGTGTGTCCCAAATCTGTGACATTGGAAACAAAGTAGTGTTTACCGATACTGAATGCATTATCCTTTCAAAATATTTTAAGTTAACTGAAAAGGATATTCTTTTAAGAACACCAAGAAAGGATAATGTTTACTGTTTGGATACACAAAAAGTTGCTTAGCAGAATGTTTTAAGTTGTTTACTCTCCAAGGCATCTCATGATGAGTCTGCCATTTGGCATAGAAGGATGTGTCACATGAACTTTAAAACCATGAATTTGTTAACTAAAAACAGTTTGGTAATAGGTTTACCTCAAAAGGAATTCTCATGTGATGATCATTGTATTGCTTGTCTCAAAGGCAAGCAACACAAAACTTCTTTTAAAACCAAAGAAGTTTCTTCCATCTCTGCACCTTTACAGTTATTGCACATAGATCTTTTTGGTCCTACATTTGTGGTTAGTATAGGGAAGAAAGCTTATTGTTTAGTCATAGTTGATGATTTCGCCAGATTTACTTGGGTTCAATTTCTTAGATCTAAGGATGAAACTGCATAGTTAGTTAAATCTCTTATTCTTAGAATTGAAAATCAGTCTGATTTAAAGGTGAAAGTCATTAGGTCTGACAATGGGTCTGAATTCAAGAACTATGAGCTAAACAGTTTCTGTGAAGAGAAAGGGATTGAAAGACAGTTTAGTGCTCCTAGGACTCCACAATAGAATGGAGTGGCTGAGAGAAGGAATAGGACTTTGATAGAGGCTGCTAGATCAATGCTAGCTGATTCTAGGCTCCCAATGACATTTTGGGCAGAAGTTGTGAACACTGCTTGCTATGTTCAGAATAGAGTACAAGTTGTCAAGTCCAAAGGGAAAACTCCCTATGAGTTGTTTCTTCACAGAAGCCATTGATCAACTTTTTGAAACCATTTGGATATCCCTGAACTATCCTCAATACCAAGTCCCAATTAGGAGAGTTTGAAAGCAAGGCTGAAGAAGGATTCTTTGTAGGCTACTCCACTCAAAGCAAAGCATATAGAGTCTTCAACAATGTGTCTAGGATCATAGAAGATAGTATGCATGTATCTTTCAATGAGAATAAGCTCAATGCTGCAGGTAATGGTCCCGAGTGGTTATTTGATGTTGATGCACTAACCAAATCCTAGTCTTTTGAGTTTTCTACAGAAACAGTTGCAGATATTCCTACAGCTGTTGGTACAAACCAACAAACTGTTTCCAACAGTGTCAACAGTCTTGAGACAGTTTGTTTAAATCCAACAACTGTTGATGAAAACACAGTACCTAAAGACTTTGTTGTGCTTTCTCTCACTGAAAATAATTCTTCAAATGCTGATGGTCAAATAAATAATGAAGCTGACATGGAATCTCATGTTCCTACCCATCACCATGCATCTGGACATCAAACAGTTCATGACCAAGTGTGTATCACTTCTGGGAATGCAAGAAACTCTGAGGTTGATATGTCAAATTTGGAGAATGTCGTGCCTGAAGAGAACATCCCTACATCAAGAGTTCACAAGAATCATCCTACAATATAGATTATAAGTGATCCTACCACATCCATTCAAACAAGGGCTATGCTGCAAAATGAAAACAGTGGTGTAACTCATGAACAGTTTGATGTGAATGCCTGCTTTCTGTCTTAGACAGAACCAAAGAAACAATAGAGTCATTGAGAGACCCTTCTTGGGTAGAAGCAATGCAAGAGGAACTTTTACAGTTCCAAATTCAGCAAGTGTGGAAGCTGGTAGAACTCCCTAGAGGCAAAAGAGCAATTGGCACCAAGTGGGTGTTCAGAAATAAGAAGCATGAAAGAGGTATAGTCATCAAGAATAAGGCTAGACTTGTTGCACAGGGTTATACTCAGGAAGAGGGTATAGATTATGATGATGTCTTTGAACCAGTTGCCAGAATATAAGCTATCAGATTGTTCCTTGCCTATGCAAGTTTCAAAGGATTTAAGGTATATCAAATGGATGTCAAATCAGCTTTCCTCTATGGAACTATTGATGAGGAGGTATATGTGTGTCAACCACCTGGTTTTGAAGACTCAAAGTATCCTGATAGGGTATATAGGTTGGATAAAGCCTTGTATGGGTTACATCAGGCTCCTAGTGCTTGGTATGAGACATTGTCATCTCATTTGATTGAGAATGGTTTTAAAAGAGGCACAATTGATAAAACATTGTTTACATAGATTGTTGAAACAGAGATGTTACTTGTACAGATCTATGTTGATGATATAGATGAGCTCCATGGGGGAACTTACATTCTTTTTGGGGTTACAGGTTAAGCAAAAGCCATCTGGTATCTTTCTCAGTCAGTCAAAGTATGTCAAAGACATTTTGGACAAGTTTGGATATCAAGATGCAAAGCTAGAAAGCACTCCCATGGAAACACACAAACAGTTGGGAGCAGATCCTGAGGGGGAGGATGTAGACATACACTTGTATAGGTCTATGATAGGTTCATTAATGTACTTAACTGCTTCTAGACCAGATATAATGTTTGCTGTGTGTGTTTGTGCCAGGTTTCAATGTAGTCCCAAGATGTCACACCTCTTTGCTGTAAAAAGGATCTTTAGGTACCTCAAAGGCCAACAAAAATTAGGTCTGTGGTATCCTAAGGATTCACCTTTTGAATTAGTGGCATATTCTGATAGTGACTATGGTGGAGCAAATGTGGATAGAAAATCAACATCTGGAGGATGTCAATTCTTTGGCTCAAGACTGGTATCATGGCAATGCAAGAAACAAACAACAGTGTCCACTTCAACAAATTAGGCTAAATATATTGCTGCATCAAGTTGTTGTTCACAAGTATTATGGATTCAGAATCAGCTTCTGGATTATGGTATGACTCTTTTTGAATACTCCTATCTATGTTGATAACACAAGTGCTATCAGCATTGTAAACAATCCAGTGAAGCATTCAAAAACAAAACACATAGAGATCAGGTTTCACTTCATCAGAGACTGCAATGAGAAAAAGTTAATCCAAGTTTTAAAAGTACATACTGATGATCAGTTAGCTGATCTGTTTACCAAAGCATTTGATGTGAGCAGATTTAACTTTCTAATCTCAAATATTTGCATGATTAACTTAGAATAATGATTTGTTAGCTATTGTTTCTATGATTTTTGTGTTTTCACACTAACAGTTTGAAACTGTTAGTCGTCAGTCTAACAACTGTTTATGAAAGTGTTCAGGGATTTACAGTGAAAATTGTAACTAATAGTTTTCAACTGTTAGTAGTTTGGTGTTACAACTGTTAGGCAACCTGCCTAATCAGTTAAGGGGGAGTGTTACACTTGAAGTTCATTAACCAAACAGTTTTCAACGGTTAGCTCTATATCTTCCGTCAACTATTAGTCAAGGGTATTTAGGTCTTTGAAGATATTCTGAGGGATTTTGAATTGCATTTAATATGCATTACATATATAAGTCATTCCCTCCTCACAGTTTTCTTTATGCTTACTAACCTTCAATCGAACGCTAAAACCCTAAACGCTCTCTTCGAAATCACCATGGCTCCCATTCCGTTTGTCAAAGAACACAACATGCTCGCCTTCCTCTCCAAACCAGCTGAGTTGCATGTCTTTCATGACATGATCGACTATCTTACCCTGTCAAATCTCAATACTTCTCTCACCATCAATCCAACCATTTACACTTCTCATCTCGACCAGTTCTGGAAAAATGCTATGCTCACTGAAATAGATAGAGTGCAATGGATCACTTCAAATGTAGATAGCCATGATGTTTCAGTCGCTGAGAATACCATCCGTGAACACCTTCACCTTAATGATCTTGAGTGTGAGTATTATGATTCAGTCTCCTTGTAATTCTTGCATGAGGAGTTGGTTAAACTGGGGTATGAGGGCCCTAGGGGAAAGGGTACCTTTTACAAAGGACAATTCTGTGCTCAATGGAAATATTTAATACATACCTTACAACAATGTCTAAGCCCCAAAAGAACTGGCTGGAATGAGTTTGGAAGCAACATTGCTTTGGCCTTAATCTGTTTGGCCAACAATCGTCGCTTCAACTTTTCTAAATTAATTTTTAATGGTATGGTAAAGCATCTCGGGACCAAATATGGTCTCTTTTTGATGTACCCCAGATTTGTGCAAACATGTTTAAACTCTTTATTGCCAAATCTTCAAACTCACAGGAGGGTTCTGATTCCCTCTGCTCATGTGGCCTCCACATTGAGCAAACTGTTGATAAATGGAAAGAATCTCTCTGGTAACATCACTCCACCACTTTCTGCAATGGTGGAGTTTCATTCAAGAAATAGAGCTGCCAGAGCTGAGCATGAAGCCCAAACTATTGCTACACCACCAACTCTGGAACCCACAGCTCACGATACTCAAATATCTCCCTCTGCTTCCCCTTCTCAAGCTACAACACAAGCCCCCTCACTTATAACATTCAGAAAGAGGAAGAGAACTGTTGGTGCTTCTTCCACCACAGTCCCACCATCCCAAACTGTAAGCCCTGCACAAGTGCATTCACCTATAGCATTCACCTGTGCAGAATATCCAAAGGGAACCCATTGTGCTGTCTCCCAAGCACACTAAGGAGGTGATCACTCTAATGGAGGGTGATCATGTGCTTCTTGAGGCTGACACTACTGTTTCATCCGCAAGGGATGAATAGGGGAGTGTCAACATAAGTAAGACCTCACCCACGGCAACAAAGGCTGGTCAAACACATTTTGGAAATCCCCAATACCAAGAACAAAGGGGTACTGGTGAGGGAACTTCTAGGAGTGACCCACTAGTTTTATCTGCCGGTGATATGTTTGAAGTGGCAACACTTGCTGACATTGAGGCTAGTATGAAACACAAGGCATTGACGAATCCTGAACTAGTACCATTTCTTGTTGCCTTTCCTTACCTCAAAAAGAGTAGTACCTTACAAGACAAGCTGCTTGCCAAGCATAATGAGCTTATTATTCAGCAAAACAATCAAATCAAGGCTTTGTCATCCACTCTATTGCAAGCTACGGATGTTCTTCGAATCCATGATCAAATGTTCAAACAGATTCATGCCACTCCCTCTCAAACAGTTCCAATCAAAAAGGGGGAGAATGAAATCATAAAGGAGCAAGAGAAGGATGTGCAAGGTACACAAACAACTGCACCAGAATTACTAACAGTTGCAACTCCACAAACAACAGTTGCTCAAACAGTTGCAAAGGCTCAACCACTAGAAGATAAATTGTCTGCTATTGATAGAGTGTTGATCAATAGGATGATCATGTCTGGGGATTATCCGACAACAGAGGTATTCAAATCATGGTCCAAAGCTAAACAAAATCATTTGATTGAGGTTGGTGCTCAAACGCTTAATATTAGCACATTCAAAATGGCATAAAAGATTGATGATGGGTGGCTGGATGGAAAAGTGTCTAAACTAGAGCCGATTGCACCTAAGCCAGGGTTCAAAGGCATTGCAATTCAAGAATCAAAGAAAGATGAGAAGATGCCTCCTGTGCTAGGAAAGGGAAAGGAAGTTGTTGTTAATATTCCAAAGTTAAAACTCTCAAAAGAACAACAAGAGGAGTATGATCATGAGCTTGCACAAAGGCTAAATGCTGAGATGGAGCAACAAGAGCAAAAATGTTTTAAATTAGCTCAAGAGATGGCCGATGAGATCACAAAGGAAATTGAAGAGGAAGAAAAGGCAAAGAAGGCAGATAAGGGAGTAAAAAGAAAGAAAATTGAAAGAAAGAAAACAGTTCCAACTTCAAAGCAAACAGCTGAAAAGAAAAGACAAATATCTAAACCTAAACAGCTTCAACAATCCCAAACAGTTCAAACATCTAAAGAGAAAGCAAAGGCTGGTATGGTTCAAACCGTTTTGCAAGGCAGGCTCAGAATGGAGCTTGTTAATTTTTCTATGGTCGAACCCTATAAAACAACTTAAGTATATTGTTCAATATCTTAAGTTAGGGGGAGATTGTTGGGAAATAGGCTAAGTAAGTTAAAACTGTTGGACATGCAAAAGAAAAACTGTTGGAGAAAGTTTTGAGAAAACAGTTTTGAAACTGTTAGTACAAAAGTTATATCATAACAACTGTTGGAAGACAATGAAGAGAAGACTGTTAGAAGAAACTCAGAACTGTTTATTCAACAAACAGTTTCTGTTGAGATATTTATGGAAACTACTATCTTTGTGGATTTAAAAGATGTCTTATCAAGATTTGAAGATTATCAAGATTATCTCGCAAGATAGAAGATTAACAAACTTCAACTAATCAAGGAAGACCAAGAGGGTTATAAATACTCTGTTTAGAATAGTTTGTTAGTATTGATTGATCGATAGTTTTACACTTATTCGTATTGTTTATTGTTTTCAAAAAGTGTATTAGCCGCCAAGTTTCTCCGAAACCTAAGAAAAGATTGTGTTCTTCGTCTAACAAAAGAGTTAGATTGGATGTGTAGGTGAATATTGTAATCCTTGATTATTAATAAACATCTTGTGTTTTGAAGTTATTCTTTGAAGTGATTAAATTGTTCTTGTGATTAAAACCTTTATTAATCAATTAAGTGTGATTCCGCAACTTCTTAGTTGATTGTAATTAAATTCAAATATTGTCTTTTCATATAACTCTGATTTAAGTTCGTAAAGATAATTCTTGTTATTTATTTTGATTCTATACGATCTTGACAATATGCCCAGCCGAAACTGACTTCTCATCCGAGTCATGTGCACATATAAATGATTAATTAACACAAACCAAGTAATCAATCAGCAGACAATAAGTCTATCGAAGTATCAAACCAACATTTGTAACCAAACTAATACAACTTAACCAAATGTGAGTTAAACATACACTCACCTTAGATCTCCGAATCACCAACACAGTAATCTAATTTCACTGAGTCTTGTCTCGTCGTGTGAACACATGATAACTTGAATTAGTAATCAATTCATAATTATATCAAAATATCAAGTTTAGAACCAAACGGTTCAAAACCAACCCGTCACATTTCACATGTGAAAACCAACATTTAGAACATGTCTAAATGCATCCAATCTATATTCAAGGTACCAAACATGTTACAAGCACCAAAACATGGACAAAGTGCATATACATACTAATTTACTCATAAACGGGTCAAAACCAACCCGTTATGTCTAACATGTAAAACCAATTTGAAATACATATCCAACCGTCCAAGATCACTATATATATAATAGAAAACAAGTAGGAATCAATGAAACTTGCATAAACCTTTCCAAACATCCTATCATGATTTCAAGTAAGCATAAATTCCAAATTATAACCCATATATGCTATCCAAGATTAACTAACCCAAGTATAACAATTGAATCATGATTAGTATCAAATATAAACAACCAAAACTAAATAAAATTGAAATATTGTAGAAAAACGAGCAAAACTGTTTCTCTCAGCAGAGAACGCGACGCGTTCCATACTTGGACGTGACGCGTCCGTGGCTGAAAAGCAACAATTGTGCAGTTTTGGTTATGTCCTGTTCCAGCTTAAACAAATACTCCAAAACTCAATAAAAATTCCAGAAATCAGATTTGTAGCAGTTTTCTAGCATTACCAAACTCATATAACACCTAAAACATAACCATAAACACTTCAATGTTTACCAAATCATCAAAACCCATTACTATCTTCAACCTCCAACTTCTAAAATGGAGTTCTAATGCTTCCATTAAACTACACACAGAACTTACACATGATTTCAATACCATATCATCGTATAATTACTACCAATTACATAACCAACCTTAATTCCATCAATTAGGCAAATACCAAAACTCAAGAACCCTAACTTTGAAGCAAGAAATTCATGGAAGAAGATGGAGCAATTCAAGAACATAACTTACCTTAAATTGAAGTAATAATCCACACAAATTGCAAGAATTAATCAAGATATAGAGGCTGCCTTCAAGGATTCTTCAAACCATGCTCAAGAACAAGTGAAGAAGATAAGTTCAAGGAATGAAAGCAAGAGGTGGAGGAGTCTGCCTATGACTCACGACCCAAAACACACAGTAGACTTACCTTCTTTCTAACTCCTAGTTAATTAATTAAGCAATCCTACTCAATTAATTATTTATCAACGAGGTATTATTCGTGACCCTTATCAAAAAACGAATCCAAATAATCAATTAAACACATAAAAATATAAAATATATATTTTCCCTTTTTAACCTTGTGGCTTTAAATTAAATTAATAATTTTCTAAATAATACAAATAAACAAGTAACACACATACCAAGACACGTCCTACTAGGCCGGTGATTAGGGTGTTACATTATATATATTTATAAAATACAATGTTGAGAACATAGTAAGGGATATACAGATACGACAAGGAAATTTTTTTACTCACTCTAGGTCAATATAAAGAAAACAAAAGTTTGTGTATAACACAATTAAGAAATTTTTTTGTTGATTTATTTTAATTATAGAGATCCACGAATAGTGTATCCTACATAGAATTTAAGCACACGTTTACTAGTTAATGTCCCTATATATGAAATATTTGTCACATAAGAAGTTTGAGATAAAAACTTTGTATAACATGCTAATGGTTCATAAGGTGCTATCAAAACTCAATAGTGCTGTAATGTTTGACAAAATGTTATGAATGATAACATGTTGTAGAAAATTCTTCTCGTCGTTGAAACAACTCATGGCTTTACCAAAGGATATATTAAACTATTTTCTACAAAAATACTTTGACCCTATTTTTAACTCAATAATATGATATGAGCAAACAGAAGATGTATGATGAACATTTCCTAGCCAATACTATATATAGCATAGTAATATATAAATGATATCTTTAAGCATTTAATGTTTAGATATATTAATTAATTATTTTGAAATAAAGCTATATATTTAGAGAAATGATATATCCTCCTACTATTTGTTCTTAGTTCATTCTTCTACCTATTTATCAATCATTTAAAACTAGTAAACTAGTATTAGTCAATGAAAAATATATATCAATTATTTAAGAAAGTTAAATTTGGCATATTTGAATATTATTTGGATCTTGAAGAAATTACTTTAAATTTCTCAATCATCTTTTGTTCATATATATTTATATAAGGAAATAGAAGTGTTGAACCATTTATAGTTTACTTTCTATGGTTGTCATAAATTCCACATGAAGTTGCGATGTTAATATAACTCTTAAAGATCTTTCCCAACAAGCAAGATATACTCAACAACGAAGAATGAGATGTTACAAATATATAAAAATCTAATATATAAATAATATCTTTATGCATTTAATGTTTGATATATTAATTAATTCTTGTAAAATGGAGCTATAAATATATAGATATGATATATACTCCTTTACTATGTGTTCTTATTTCATCCTCGTACTTATTTGAATATCTTTTATGACTGGAAAAATTACTTTAATTTTTATTAATCACATTTAATCCATATATATTTATCCAAGAAAATAAGGGTGATTAGACAAATTAATTGCCTTCGGGAGACTTTTTAGCCATCTACTTCGTTCTAACTTAAGTCAAAATCAACAATGTAATAATACAAATATTGTAATCAAACTCTACAATAATCACTAAAGTAATATAAATATTCGTTAAAAATCATTTTGAGTCATGCATTTCAACATATTAGTATCCTTAGACTAAACACAAGCTATTCAAATTTTAAGAAAACCATATATATAATAGAAAATTAAATCTACTTGACAACTATGACAATGATTTAAATTATTCTCATTTCCATAAATTTATTATAATTAAATTTATGAATGATTATATTATATATTTTCCATTCCATTAATTTCTCACAAAAATAATATAACCATGACCAAAATAAATAGGAAGTTATTCAATGTTCTTAATAAATTACATAATTAATAAATACGTGCTCATGTATGTATATACACAATGGTACGTACGTGTTAATTTGAAACTAGAGATTTTCATTACCATGGGCAAAACAAACATTTTTTTTACTCAATGCTAACAGAGTCATGCGCATTATGCAACGTACAATTCCTCCAAGAAGTAAAGAAGATATAAGCAAGACATATAATTTTTAAAAACTAGTAAAAAAATAATAATTCAAAGCAATGTTTCATAAACACTACTAAAAGTGTAGTAATAGAAGAAAAAGTGATGATGCACTTTATCTTTTAAAGAGTTATGTATATTTATAAAATTCAATGTTTAGAACATAGTAAGGGATATATAGATACTAATAGGAAAATATTTTACTCATTCTAGGTCAATATAAAGAAAACAAAATTTTGTGTATAAGACCATTAAGAATTTTTTTTTTGAATTTTTTTAATTATAGAGATCCACGAATAGTAATGTATCAATAATATCTTTAAGCATTTAATATTAGATATATTAATTAATTCTTTTTAAATTGAACTATAAATATAGAGATATGATACATCCGTCTATTATTTGTTTTTACTTCATCCTGCTAACTATTTTCAATCAATTAAAGTTAGTAACTATTATTAGGTTATGAAAAATATTTATGAATCATTTATGAAAGTTCAATTTGATTTATTTTAATATCTTTTAGGACTTGAAAAATTACTTTAACTTTTATTAATCACATTTTATCCATATATATATATATATATATATATATATATCCAAGGAAAGAAAATAAGGGTGATTAGACAAATTAATTGTCTTGGGGAGACTTTTTGGCCATATATCTACTACGTTCTAACTTAAGTCAAAATCAACACGGTAATAATATAAATATTGTAATCAAACTCTACAATAATCACTAAAGTAATATAAATATTCGTTAAAAATCATTTTGACTCATGCATTTAAAGATATTAGTTTTCTTATAGTAAACACAAGCTTTTTAAATTTTAAGAAATAATGAAATATATAATAGAAAATTAAATCTACTTGACAACTATGACAATGATTTAAATTATTCTTATTTCCATAAATTTGTTATAATTAAATTTATGAATGATTATATTATATATTTTCCATTCCATTAATTTCTCACAAAAATAATATAACAATGACCAAAATAAATAGGAAGTTATTCAATGTTCTTAATAAATTACATAATTAATAAATACGAGCTCATGTACGTATATACACAATGGTATGTACGTGTTAATTTGAATCTAGAGATTTTCATTACCATGGGCAAAGCAATTTTTTTTATTTTACTCAATGCCAATAGAGTCATGTGCATTATGCAAGGTATAATTCTTTCAAGAAGTAAAGAAGGTATAAGCAAGACATATAATTATTAAAAAGTAATAAAAAATAATAATACAAAGCAATATTTCATAAACACTACTAAAAGTGTTGTAATAGATGAAAAAGTGAAGATTCACTTTATCTTTTATTGAGTTATATATATTTATAAAATACTAATAGGAAACTATTTTATTCACTCTAGGTGAATATAAAGAAAACAAAAGTTTGTGAATAAGACCATTAAGAATTTTTTTTTGATTTATTTTAATCATAGCGATCCACGAATAGTGTATCTTACATAGAATGTAAGCACAAGTTTAATAGTTAATGTCCCTATATATGAAATATTTATCACATAAGAAGTTTTAGATAAAAACTTTCTATAACATGTTAATTGTTCATAACGTGCTATCAAAACTCAAGAGTGCTTTAATGTTTGACAAAATATTATTAACGATAACATGTTATAGAAAATTCTTCTCGTCACCCAAACAACTCATTGCGTTACAAAAGGATATATCAACTTATTTTCTACAAAAATAGTTTGACCCTATTTTTAACTTAATAATATGATATGAGCAAAGAGAAGATGTTTGATGAACATTTCCTAGCCAATACTACATATAGCATAGTAATATATAAATGATATCGTTAAGCATTTAATGTTTGATATATATATATATATATATATATATATATTAATTCTATTGAAATAAAGCTATATATTTAGAGAAATGATATATCCTCCTACTATTTGTTCTTACTTCATTCTTCTACCTATCTATGAATCATTTAAAACTAGTAAAGTAGTATTAGTCAATTAAAAATATATAAAAATATATTTAAGAAAGTTAAATTTGACATATTTGAATATTATTTGGATCTTGAAGAAACTACTTTAAATTTCTCAATCATCTTTTGTTCATATATATTTATATAAGGAAATGGAAGTGATAAAAACTATTTTAAAGAACGTTAAAAAGGTTATATAGATACTAATAGAAAAAAATTACTCACTATTCACCACCGTAAAGAAAGAAACATTTGTGTACAAGACCATACAATTTTTTATATCCCATAAGTGATTAATTAAAGTGCGGAAATAGTTTTTAGAATACAAACACACCAAAGTTTTCAAAGCACTCAAAAACAAACTTTAGCACCTAGTACAAACTAATCAAGAACTTACTTGAAAACAAATTAGCGAACAAAAGCTTAACTTTCTTAAAGAGTGAGAGGATATTTATACGCTAAGTAAACTAATCCTCACCATCTAATTTATTTCCACGTGTACTGCTCTACATAAAGTTAGGAACATAAATCCAAATTGCCATTTGATTTCCTTTAGTAGAGTTGATTTCGCACATTGCTTAACGGGTAGATGCTCGTACTGAAATGTGCTTCCAGTAGTAAGGCCTCTAGGTAACGGAAGACTTACTTCAGTTTGTGTTCGTCTTCAGAACTAATCTTCACATGAACACTTAGGCTTCTTTCTTGAGATATGTAGAGTCAGGACACATTAAAAAAGAATAATGAATAAAGAATTAACCTTTAGATGCTTTCTTTGAAAGGCATCTTCACGAATGGAATATATACAAATACGAGACTAACAATCTCCCCCTGTTTGTTTATACTACATGACTATTTACAAAATGAATAATAAATAAACGGTACAAAGAATGAAATAATGAACTCTAAGTAACAACACGTTTGAACTCATGGGAAACGGGTTCAATGGGCGTTTTGAGATCGATCTGCTTTACCAAAGGATATATTAACTTATTTTCTACAAAAATAGTTTGACCCTATTTTTAACTCAATAATATGATATGAGCAAAGAGAAGATGTATGATGAACATTTCCTACCAATACTATATATAGCATAGTAATATATAAATGATATCTTTAAGCATTTAATGTTTAGATATATTGATTAATTATTTTGAAATAAAGCTATATATTTAGACAAATGATATATCCTCCTAATATTTGTTTTTAGTTCATTCTTCTACCTATTTATCAATCATTTAAAAATAGTAAACTAGTATTAGTCAATGAAAAATATATATCAATCATTTAAGAAAGTTAAATTTGGCATATTTGAATATTATTTGGATCTTGAAGAAACTACTCTAAATTTCTCAATCATCTTTTGTTCATATATATTTATATAAGGAAATAGAAGTGTTGAACCATTTATAGTTTACTTTCTATGGTTGTCATAAATTCCACATGAAGTTGCTATCTTAATATAACTCTTAAAGATCTTTTCCAACAAGCAAGATATACTCAACAACGAAGAATGAGATGTTACAAATATATAAAAATAAAATATATTAATAATATCTTTATGCATTTAATGTTTGATATATTAATTAATTCTTGTAAAATAGAGCTATAAATATATAGATATGATATATACTCCTCTACTATGTGTTCTTATTTTATCCTCTTACTTATTTGAATATCTTTTATGACTTGAAAAATTACTTTAAATTTTAATAATCACATGTAATCCATATATATTTATCCAAGAAAATAAGGGTGATTAGACAAATTAATTGCCTTCGGGAGACTTTTTAGCCATATATGTACTACGTTCTAACTTAAGTCAAAATCAACACTGTAATATTATAAATATTGTAATCAAACTCTACAATAATCACTAAAGTAATATAACTATTCGTTAAAAATCATTTTGAGTCATGCATTTCAACATATTAGTTTCCTTAGACTAAACACAAGCTTTTCAAATTTTAAGAAAACCATATATATAATAGAAAATTAAATCTACTTGACAACTATGACAATGATTTAAATTATTCTCATTTCCATAAATTTATTATAATTAAATTTATGAATGATTATATTATATATTTTCCATTCCATTAATTTCTCACAAAAATAATATAACCATGACCAAAATAAATAGGAAGTTATTCAATGTTCTTAATAAATTACATAATTAATAAATACGAGCTCATGTATCTATGTACACAATGGTACGTACGTGTTAATTTGAAACTAGAGATTTTCATTACCATGGGCAAAACAAACATTTTTTTTACTCAATGCTAACAGAGTCATGCGCATTATGCAACGTATAATTCCTCCAAGAAGTAAAGAAGATATAAGCAAGACATATAATTTTTAAAAACTAGTAAAAAAATAATAATTCAAAGCAATGTTTCATAAACACTACTAAAAGTGTAGTAATAGAAGAAAAAGTGATGATGCACTTTATCTTTTAAAGAGTTATGTATATTTATAAAATTCAATGTTGAGAACATAGTAAGGGATATATAGATACTAATAGGAAAATATTTTACTCGGTGTAGGTCAATATAAAGAAAACAAAAGTTTGTGTATAAGACCATTAAGAATTTTTTTTTGTTGATTTATTTTAATCATAGAGATCCACGAATAGTAATGTATCAATAATATCTTTAAGCATTTAATATTAGATATATTAATTAATTCTTTTTAAATTGAACTATAAATATAGAGATATGATACATCCACCTATTATTTGTTTTTACTTCATCCTCCTAACTATTTTCAATCAATTAAAGTTAGTAACTATTATTAGGCTATGAAAAATATTTATGAATCATTTATGAAAGTTCAATTTGATTTATTTGAATATCTTTTAGGACTTGAAAAATTACTTTAACTTTTATTAATCACATTTTATCCATATATATATATATAAATAAATAAATATAAATATATATATATATATATATATCCAAGGAAAGAAAATAAGGGTGATTAAACAAATTAATTGCCTTCGGGAGACTTTTTGGCCATATATCTACTACATTCTAACTTAAGTCAAAATCAACACTGTAATAATATAAATATTGTAATCAAACTCTACAATTGGCAAAACAATTTTTTTTTATTTTACTCAATGCCAACAAAGTCATGTGCATTATGCAACGTATAATTCCTTCATGAAGTAAATAAGGTATAAGCAAGACATATAATTATTAAAAAGTAATAAAAAATAATAATACAAAGCAATATTTCATAAACACTACTAAAAGTGTTGTAATTGATGAAAATAGGAAACTATTTTACTCACTCTAGGTGAATATAAAGAAAAGAAAAGTTTGTGAATAAGACCGTTAAGAATTTTTTTGATTTATTTTAATCTTAGCGATCCACGAATAGTGTATCTTACATAGAATGTAAGCACAAGTTTAATAGTTAATGTCCGTATATATGAAATATTTATCACATAAGAAGTTTGAGATGAAAACTTCCTATAACATGTTAATTGTTCATAACATGCTATCAAACTTTCTATAACATGTTTGACAAAATATTATGAACGATAACATGTTGTAGAAAATTTTTCTCGTCGTCGAAACAACTCATGGCGTTACAAAAGGATATATCAACTTATTTTCTACAAAAATAGTTTGATCCTATTTTTAACTCAATAATATGATATGAGCAAAGAGATGATGTATCATGAACATTTCCTAGCCAATACTACATATAGCATAGTAATATATAAATGATATCTTTAAGCATTTAATGTTTGATATATATATATATATATATATATATATTAATTCTATTGAAATAAAACTATATATTTAGAGAAATGATATATCCTCCTACTATTTGTTCTTACTTCATTCTTCTACCTATCTATGAATCATTTAAAACTAGTAAAGTAGTATTAGTCAATTAAAAATATATAAAAATATATTTAAGAAAGTTAAATTTGACATATTTGAATATTATTTGGATCTTGAAGAAACTACTTTAAATTTCTCAATCATCTTTTGTTCATATATATTTATATAAGGAAATGGAAGTGATAAAAACTATTTTAAAGAACGTTAAAAAGGTTATATAGATACTAATAGAAAAAAATTACTCACTATTCACCACCGTAAAGAAAGAAACATTTGTGTACAAGACCATACAATTTTTTATATCCCATAAGTGATTAATTAAAGTGCGGAAATAGTTTTTAGAATACAAACACACCAAAGTTTTCAAAGCACTCAAAAACAAACTTTAGCACCTAGTACAAACTAATCAAGAACTTACTTGAAAACAAATTAGCGAACAAAAGCTTAACTTTCTTAAAGAGTGAGAGGATATTTATACGCTAAGTAAACTAATCCTCACCATCTAATTTATTTCCACGTGTACTGCTCTACATAAAGTTAGGAACATAAATCCAAATTGCCATTTGATTTCCTTTAGTAGAGTTGATTTCGCACATTGCTTAACGGGTAGATGCTCGTACTGAAATGTGCTTCCAGTAGTAAGGCCTCTAGGTAACGGAAGACTTACTTCAGTTTGTGTTCGTCTTCAGAACTAATCTTCACATGAACACTTAGGCTTCTTTCTTGAGATATGTAGAGTCAGGACACATTAAAAAAGAATAATGAATAAAGAATTAACCTTTAGATGCTTTCTTTGAAAGGCATCTTCACGAATGGAATATATACAAATACGAGACTAACAATCTCCCCCTGTTTGTTTATACTACATGACTATTTACAAAATGAATAATAAATAAACGGTACAAAGAATGAAATAATGAACTCTAAGTAACAACACGTTTGAACTCATGGGAAATGGGTTCAATGGGCGTTTTGAGATCGATCTGCTTGAGATATTCATCCGGGATGTCTTTTGTAGATGATTCTTTATGATCAATGAAGTTTGTGAGTGACTTTAAATGCAGAAAATCAGCTTTGGCAAAATCTGAAACTCTCTGATATCTCGTGGAGAGCTTCCCAACTGCAAAGGCTTTGATATTCCTTACCTTTGGATTCATTCCTGAAGTGGGTAAAGTTCTCTCAAATCCAAGGGGATTTTGATAAGATTCATTTTCAGTGAGTTTCAGATTTTGCCAACGCTGATAGGCTTCATCTGAGCAGATACTTCATAGACCATAAAGATCCGGCTGACAAAGACATTCTGGATGAATACATGAAATAAATGGAGCTCAAAACTCCCAATGAACTTGTTCTCGAGGAGTTCAAACAGGTTATTTAGAATAATAATTCATTCATTCTTTATTCTTTCTATTCTTTATTTATTTTGTAAATAGTCATGGATTATAAAAAATAGGGGGAGATTGTTAGTCCTTTATTTGTATATATTCCATTCCTGAAGGAGCTTTCGAAGAAAGTGACTGAAGAAGTATTCTTTATTCTTTTGTAAACTGTTCTGACGAGCCATGTGAATAAAGAAGCCTAAAAAGTGAACGTCAGCTCAAGTTAGTCTTCAGTTATCAAAGGGTCTTCTACGCCTGTTATGTAAAGTGCACGATCTACGCATCTAAAGGAGCTTGAAACGGCAATCTTGTTTTCTTTTCCTAATTTTGTGAAGAACGGTACACGTGTAATTAATTTAGATGGTCAAGATAAGTTTACTTAGCGTATAAATACCTTCTCGTTATTCGAGTAAAGGTTAAGCGTTTGTTCGCTAATTTGCATTCAAGTTTGTTCTTGATTTAGCTTATACTCGGTTTTTTACTTATTGCGAAAAACATATTTAAATAATATCTTTAAGCATTTAATATTTGATATATTAAATAATTCTTTTGAAATAAAGCTATATATTTAGAGAACTGATATATCGTCGTACTATTTGTTCTTACTTCATTCTTCTACCTATCTATCAATCATTTAAAACTTGTAAACGAGTATTAAACAATGAAAAATATATATCAATCATTTAAGAAAGTTAAATTTGACATATTTGAATATTATTTGGATCTTGCATAAACTGCTTTAAATTTCTCAATCATCTTTTGTTCATATATATTTATATAAGGAAATTGAACTCATTACCCATACTAATTTCCTTCATGAGACCTTAGCACAATATCTCTAGTACGTTCTCACTACCATAACGTAATTATTGTTACCTACCTCTAGAATAATCACTACAATAATATAATTGTAAAACACAATTTTCAGTTATGATTTTAAACATGTTAATAGCCTTATGGTAAACTAAAGATTTTTAAAATTATAGCAATTACCAAATAAATAATAGAAAATTAAATCTAGTTGGAAACTATGACAATCCTTTATGATATTTTATTTGCCAAATGTTGTGAATCATATATATCCATATAATCATATCATAATCATAATAAAAATCTTAATCATAACTCAATATCAAAATAATGAATTAGCAGAATTGGTGGAAGAAGATTTTGAAGTAGTCTTGAGTAAGTAACTTCGGTTCATTTTGTCTCTAAATTTGCGTAGATCTAACTCCGAGAATATGGTTTTCAATCAAATTTGGGTTTGTTTGTTTTAAAGAATGAGGTTAATTAAGTGTTTCTAATTCTTTGCTTTCTATTTTTAACAGTATGTGTCTTTAATTATGTACTTTGAATTCTCATCGTTCAAGCAAACTAGGTTAGGTGTTGCACCTTGGGATAAAGAATTTAATGGATAGGCGTGCGGATAATTTTCTTCATGTTTGTAAATTATCGTACCTACAAGATTGACATTTCATATACAAATAGTGTCCGGAATGAATTAATTCGTAATGCTTGGAAAATAATCTATCATCATTTTCATCTATTGCACAAGTTCATGTTGGTTTTCTAGCACCAAGGTCCGTATGCTTTGATGATGATTATGTTTGATTCGGATGTTAAAATGTTTAATGCCTTTATCACCTTAGCATAGAGAAGAAATCCAAGAAAAATAAAAATCATGTCGTTATGCGTTGTAACCGGGATTCGTAAATGCATCAAACTTTGGAGTTGGAATACTTAAGTGGTGTGTTCCGTGACTATTTTTGCGATATTTTGATGCGTTTTTTTACTTTGCATGCAAACTATTTATGAATCAATTATCAAATTCAAATTTGACATACTTATAAATCATTTAAAAATAGTAACTATTATTAGTTGAAAAAAATTATTTATCAAACATTTATGAAAGTTACATTTGTCATATTTGAATATTATTTATAGCTTGAAGAAAATACTTTAAATTTCTCAATCATCTTTTGTTCATATATATTTATATAAGGAAATAGAGCTCATTACCCATACTAATTCCCTTCGTGAGACCTTAGCACCATATCTCTAGTACGTTCTAACCGTCATAATGTAATTATTGTTACCTACCTCTAGAATAATCACTACAATAATATAATTGTAAAACGCAATTTTCAGTCATGCTTTTAAACATGTTAATAGCCTTATGGTAAACTAAAGATTTTTAAAATTATAACAATTACCAAATAAATAATAGAAAAATAAATCGAGTTGGAAACTATGACAATCCTTTATGATATTTTATTTGCCAAATGTTGTGAATCACATATATCCATATAATCATATCATAATCATAATAATAATCTTAATCATAACTCAATATCAAAATAATGAATTAGCAGAATTGGTGGAAGAAGATTTTGAAATAGTCTTGAGTAAGTAGCTTCGGTTCATTTTGTCACTAAATTTGCATAGATCTAACTCCGGGAATATGGTTTTCAATCAAACTTTGTGCTTGTTTGTTGTAAAGAATGAGGTTAATTAAGTGTTTCTAATTCTTTGCTTTCTATCTTTAACACTATGTGTCTTTAATTATGGTGTTTGAATTGTCATCGTTCAAGCAAACTAGGTTAGGTGTTGCACCTTGGGGTAAAGAATTTGATAGATAGGCGTGCGAAGAAGCTTCTTCATGTTTGTAAATGATCGTACCTACAAAATTGACATTTCATATACATATGGTGTCCGGTATGAATTAATTCGTAACGCTTGGAAAATAATCCATCATCATTTTCATCTAATGCACAAGTTCATGTTAGTTTTCTAGCACCAAGGTCCGCATGCTTTGATGATGATTATGTTTGATTCGGATGTTGAAATGTTTAATGCCTTTATCACCTTAGCATAGAGAAGAAATCCAAGAAAAATACAAATCATGTCGTTATGCGTTGTAACCGGAGGGGATTCGTAAATGCATCAAACTTTGTAGTTGGAATACTTAAGTGGTTTGTTCTGTGACTATTTTTGCGATATGTTGATGCGTTTTTACTTTGCATGCAAACTATTTATCAATCATTTATCAAATTCAAATTTGACATACCTATAAATCATTTAAAAATAGTAAACTATTATTAGTTGAAGAAAATTATTTATCAAACATTTATGAAAGTTACATTTGTCATATTTGAATATTGTTTATAGCTTGAAGAAATTACTTCAAATTTCTCAATAATGTTTTGTTCATATATATTTATACATCGAAATTGGGGTGATTACCCTTACAAATTGCATTCGGGAGACCTCTTCGCCATATCTTTACTACATTCATGTATGTATATATCCAATGGTACGTATGTATTAACATGAAACTAGCTACACATTTTCATTGCAATTCGTAAATAAAAAACATTTTTGTTATTTTACTCATTGCGAATGGAGTCATATGCATTACACAACATATAATACCCCAAGAAGTAAATAAGATACAAGGAAAGAACTAACATTTTCTAAAAACTAGTAAGAAAGTAATAACATGACACAATATTTCTTAAATAATACTAAAATCGTGAGTAATAATACATGATAATACGTTGCGTCTTTTAAAGTGACATATTGATAAACAACTATTTTAAAGAACATTAAAAAGGTTATATAGATACAAATAGAAAAAAATTACTCACTCTTCATCACCTTAAAGAAAGAAACGTTTGTGTACAAAACCATACAATTTTTTTGTTAGAACAAATATGTTAGTCCTTTTATTTGTATATATTCCATTTCTGAAGAAGCTTTCGAAGAAAGCGACCGAAGGTGTAAAATATTATTCTTTTGTAAACTATTCAGACGAGTCATCTAAAGAAAGAAGCCCGTAGTTCACCTGAAGATTAGTTCTGAAGTGAACGTCAGCTGAAGATTGTCTTCGGTCATCAAAGGGTCTTCCGATGACAACCCTGTTATGTAAAGAGCACGATCTGCGCATTCTGAAGGAGCTCGAAACGACAATCTTGTTTTCTGTTCCTAATTAAGTGTAGAACGGTACACGTGTAAATAAATTAGATGGTCAGGATTAGTTTACTTAGCCTATAAATACCTGCTCGATTAACGAGAAACGGTTAAGCGTTTGTTCGCTAATTTGCATTCAAGTTTGTTCTTGATTTAGTTTGTACTGTGTGCTCAAGTTTGTTCTTGTGCACTCTTTGAAGTTTGGTCATTAATATAATCCTACTTTGAAAACTTCCGTGTGTTCGTTGCTTTAAAACTATTTCCGCACTTTGATTTCATTCATAGTTAGTTTTATTCATATTCGGGAAAAACAATTGGTATCAGAGCAGGTTCTAATTTTATCTATAAATTAGTGATCTGTTCAACATGTCGAAGTTTGATTACATCGATAATGGCTCCTCTGCCAAACCACCAAAGTTTTCAATCGAACATTTTTCCAGCTCGAAAAACTGAATGCTTTTATATTTAGAAAATCTTGACTTCAATTCTCTTGTTGTTTTGGAGGAAGGTCCTAATATTCCTCAAACCATCTCCATGGAGACTGGTTCTGCTGAAACCTCCATTCCCTCTCGTCCGAAACCAAGATCTCAATGGACAGAGGAGGGGTCTGGATGCTAAGATATGAAACAACATTGTCATTGCCTTACCTAACGAAATATTTCATATTGTTTGTAACCTGAAAACAACTAAGGATATGTGGGAGAGCATCTGCATATCGTTCGAAGGAACTGTTGAAGTTCAAGAGAACAAGAAGACCAACATCATACGCAAGTATGAAAGTTTCTGGGCTAAAGACTCAGAGTCTCTCACTGAGGTCTATACTAGGTTTACATGTCTACCGAACAACATGACTGAAGTTTCAATTGTCAGAGAGCAATTCCAAATACTTAACAGATTTCTGGATTCCCTACCATCTGAATAGGACACCATGTGCATGATCCTGAGAACCAACAACATGCTTTTGGACATTAACATGCGTAAGCTATATGGAATCCTGTTGAATGATGAACAGACTCGCATTCAGAAAACTGATTTGAAGAAGGCCTTCAAGAAAAATATGGCCCTTGTTGCTGAAAATCCTCAAAGAGTCAAGTACAAGCAAACTGAAGGCTCTGATGATGAGCCTCACATAAATGTAGCTGAGGAGGAAGAAAGGTATGATGATGAAGGTACAGAAAAAGCCTGCATCATGAAAAATTATAAAAAGTTTCAGAAGTTCAAGTCTGATGGGAAGAGAAGATTTGATAAGAAGTTCTCATCAGAGAAAAAGGGGTCATCTAAGGGTCCAAGAATGAGTGCTTCAAGTGTGGGAAGCCTGGTCATTATGCAGCAGACTGCTATGTGAAGGAAACCTTCAAATCCTAAGAAAGGGTTTCCTTCTAAGGCTGATAAATACAAAGCTAAATATAAAGCCCTTAAAGCTTTAAATGAAAGGAAGAAGGAAAAGGCCATGATAGCTGATGACCTTGGCTGGACTGACTTTGAAACATCTTCGGATGAAGAAGAAAATGAAGTCAGAGGTAAATGTCTAGTGGCTGAAGAAATCCTTGGAACTACACATCCTGAATTGTGCTTGATGGCCATTGAAAGCAAGTTCAGCAAGGATCTGCCTGAGGCTGAAAAACTAAGCTCAGCACAAGGCTGGAATCCCACCATGATGTATAAGGTATCGAATTTCAAAAATTATTCAATGAATGAGAAGGATGATATGTTTGCTTATTTGTGTTCTGATGTGACATTTGCACATAACAATGGAAACAAATCTAAACAAACTATCACCAAGCTCACCTCTGAAATAAATGTCATCGAAAAAAAATGAGCAATTTCTTCAAGTGTCGTATGCCTTAAAGAATCATCTCGAACTTTTAACAAATGAACTCAAAAATGTGAAAATAGATTTGCAAGACTCTAACGAAAAAGTGAAAGATCGTCAGTCGATTATTAATCTTTGGTTGAGTCCAAATAAACTAGCATTTGAGAGTATCAATCATCAGATGATAATTCAAAGAGAAAGAGTGGGCATAGGACACATTAAACAAGCTGCTGATTTCAGCAGAAAGTGTAAAAATGTCGATTAAATGATTTTTATTGACATAAGTATTAATGATGTTGGAAATTAAAATCTACTTAAAAAGAGATTTACCAAATCTGAAGTTGTAAATCCAAGTTTTTCTAAAAGAACAAATTCTGAAATTAGAAATCTTCAACTTCCCACTGAGTATGATACTCTTGCCAATGAAACTACTGAACCAATCACTGAAATACCCATTACACCAAGTTCTACCGAAACCCATCATGAAGTTATGTCTGTAACCCCAAATGTAACCGAACCTATAGTCATGACTGAAATCTGTACTGCAACCTTCGACCAATCTTCATCTGATTCAGTCGGTGAAATATCTTCTGAAATCAAAATAATTGAGTCATCCAACTCAAGCTTTCTTCCTTAAGCCAGTGTTTTCTACGACATTATCATTCCCATGATTTCATCAACTGAAGAATCATCGGTTGAAACCTTACAATCTAAAGCTGAAAATTCAAAATCCTCCAAAACCAAAAACAGTGATGAAACCTTTGCCTTGCCCGTATCCAAACTCAAAGAAGTTAAGGATTCTCTTTTCAAAGTTTTAAAGTTAATCGGTGAAAAAGAGAAGAAAAAAAAAAGATTAAGGCAAAGAATTCTAAATCCACTCGGAAATGCTATAAATGTGGAGTAAGAGGTCATGAAGCTACTGCTTGTTCTAATGAAAACAAGATCTCGAGTTGCTCTTCTAAGCAGTTTGTCTTGGAGCCCAATAAAGTTTGGGCTATTTAAATGAACTAATCTTTTCAATTATCTGTGTAGGGCGTTCAGCATGATAACATTTGGTACCTTGACAGTGGATGCTCAAGGCATATGACCGGATGTAAGTCCCTACTCAATGAGGTTCAAGAAGCAAATGGCCCCAAGGTCACTTTTGGTGGAGGAAAATGTGGCAAAACTGATGGCTATGGTTATCTCAACAAAGGTTCAGTTAACATTAAGAATGTTGCTCATGTGACAGGACTTGAACACAACCTGATCAACATCAATCAGTTGTGTGATGTGGATTATGAAGTGCATTTCAAGAAGACCAAAGGCTCAATCTTTAACAAGAAAGGAAAAGAGGTCTTACAAGCAAAAAGGCAGGGTAACATGTATGTTGTTGATTTCAACTCTTCCACCTCTGAAATAGATGCTTGCTTCTTTTCAGAAGCTGATTCCAAAGTTAACTGGTTATGGCACAAAAGGCTATCTCATCTCAACTTCAGAAACATGAGCAAACTCTCTCAGCTTAAGCTTACCAGAGGTCTACCATCAGTTCGGTTTTAGAAAGACAAGCTGTGTCATGCATGTGAGAAAGGAAAGCAAAAGAAGTCGGTCTTCAAATCAAAACATTGCAACCAAGTTAACTCTGCCTTTCATCTCTTACATATAGATCTCTTTGGTACTGTCAGTTCTCCTAGCATGGGAGGCAAGAAGTATACTATGGTTGTAGTTGATGAATACACCAGGTTTACATGGGTATTTTTCTTGCGTAACAAAAGTGATACTGCTAAAGTCCTGATGAGCTTTATACGCCGTGTTCAGAGACAATTTAACACACTAGTTAAACAGCTTCGCAGTGATCATGGAACAGAGTTCAGAAACTCTACCCTCCAAGACTTCTGTGATGAAAATGGCATCATCCAAAACTTCTCAGCTCCATATACACCTCAGCAAAATGGGGTTACTGAAAGAAGAAATAGGACCCTGATAGAAGCAGCCAGAACGATGCTAGCCGAAGCATCTCTGAAAGGTCATTTCTAGGCTGAAGCTGTTAATGCTGCTTGCTATACTCAGAACAGGTCTATCATTGTGAAACGCCAGAGCAAAACTCCTTACGAGTTACTTTATCTGAAGTCACCCAATGTCGGATACTTCAAAGTCTTTAGAACTACATGCTTCATCCTGAACACAAAAGATTAGAAAAGTAAGTTTGATCCCAAAGGAGAACAAGGAGTGTTCTTAGGCTATTCTGATATCTCTAAAGCATATCGGGTTTTTCTTCCCAAAAAGAACTCTGTGGTTGAAACAATAAATGTTACCTTTGATAAATTCAATGCAGAGTCAACCCGCAATCATACTGATTTTCCGATGAATTTGATGCTCTTCTACAAGAGTCGTTTAATGATGATTTGGATGACTATTCTCAGGAGGTGAATACTGACGTTAATGTTGCTCCTGCTAATGTGAATCAGGTCACTGAAGATCTCTTGGAAACAAATAACTCCTCTGCTGATGGACAACAGGATCAACCACAAAGGGTCACGAAATGGACTCGAGCTCATCCCATCACAAATGTGATTGGTGACGAAATACTGGTGTACAAACTCGAAATGCAAGCATGTCTGCATTCTGCATGTTCTCTGAATTTATATCACATATCGAACCAAAGAAAGTCGATGAGGTTCTGAAGGATCCGAACTGGGTGGTCGCTATGCAAGATGAGCTTAATGAATTTGAAAGGAACAAAGTGTGGACGCTGACTGACCCACCTGAAGACAAGTCCATTATTGGCACAAAATGGGTCTTCAGGAACAAACGTGATGAAACTGGGTCAGTTATGCGTAACAAGGCCAAACTGGTTGCAAAAGGCAACTGTCAAGAGGAAGGGATAGACTATGATAAAACGTTTGCTCCAGTCGCTCGTTTGGAGGCAATACGTATGTTCTTAGCCTTTGCAGCCTTCAAGGGAATCAAGGTCTTTCAGATGGATGTCAAAAGCGCCTTTCTGAATGGGGAACTTCAAGAAGAAGTATTTGTTCAGCAACCTCCTGGATTCGAAAATCCGAAGTTTCCACGCCACGTTTATAAGCTTGACAAAGCCCTTTATGGACTGAAACAGGCTCCACGTGCCTGGTATGATACTTTGTCCACCCATCTTCTGAAAAATGGATTTCAAAGAGGGAACATCGATAAAACTCTATTTCAGTGTAGAGAAAAAGGTGAACTAATTCTAGTTCAAATTTTTGTCGATGATATTATATTTGACTCAACTGACAATCGTTTATGCAAGAAATTTGAGAAAATAATCTTAGAAAAGTTCAAAATGAGCATGATGGTGTAGAAAATTCTTCTCGTTTCTTAAGCAACACAAGACTTTAATAAATGATGTATAAAACTCTTTTTTAAAAAAATTTCTTGACCTTGTTTTAAGTCAATAATAAAATACCAACAAGAGAAGATGTAATGTAAACATATGCTAGCGAATACCGTATATAATAATGTAATATATCAATAATATCTTTAAGAATTTAATATTAGATATATGAATTAATTCTTTTTAAATAGAACTACAAATATAGAGATATGATACATCCACCTCTTATTTGTTTTTACTTCATCCTCCTAACTATTTATCAATCAATTAAAGTTAGTAACTATTACTAGGCTATGAAACATATTAATGAATCATTTATCAAAGTTAAATATAACTTATTTGAATATCTTTTAGGATTTGAAAAATTACTTTAAATTTTATTAATCACACTATGTCCATATGTATTTATCAAAGAAAAGAAAATAAGGGTGATTAGACAAATTAATTGCATTCCGGAGACCTTTTGGCCATATCTCTATTACATTCGAACTTAAGTTAAAATAAACAATCTAATAATATAAATACTGTAATCAAACTCTACAATAATCACTAAAGTAATATAAATAATCATTAAAAATCTTTTTATGTCATGCATTTAAACATATTAGTTTCCTTACAATAAACACATGCTTTTTAAAAGTTATGAAATAACCAAATATATAATAGAAAATTAAATCTACTTGACAACTATGACAATCATTTAAATTATTATTATTTCCAAAATTTTGTTATAATTAAATTTTTGAATGATTATATTATATACCTTTTCATTCCATTAATTGCTCACAAAAATAATATAACCATGAGCAAAATAATTAGGTAGTTATTCAATGTTCTTAATAAATTACATAATTAGTAAATACGAGCTCATGTATGTATTTACACAATGGTACGTACGTGTTAATTTGAAACTAGAGATTTTCATTACCACGGGCAAAACTAACCTTTTTTATTTTACTCAATGCTAACAGAGTCATGTGCATTATGCAATGTATAATTCCTCCAAGAAGTTTGAGATGAAAACTTTCTAAAACATGTTAATTGTTCATAACGTGCTATCAAAACTCAAGAGTGCTTTAATGTTTGACAAAATGTTATGAAGTAAGAACAAATAGTCGTACTATTTGTTCTTACTTCATTCTTCTATGTATCTACCAATCATTTAAAACTAGTAAACTAGTATTAATGTATCGTCCCAATTTTTTTTTGAAACAAGTGTAAATAATTGTAAATATATACATATAAACCAAGTTACGTAAATAACTGTAGTCATTCAGACAAAATTCCACACGAGGTCCCACACTCGGAACTACACGTCGTACAATAGTAATTTATGTAAAGTAATTAATTACAAATTTAAAATCCAATAAAATATTTGTTTAACTAAACAGCGGAAACGTTTGAAATAAATGAGCCGTCTTCCATAAAAGAATAAGTCAACAACAGTAAGCATAAAGCTTAGCGCCCTAGGCATGTACATAACACATAACAATCCATCATCACATATCAATTCATATAATACTGACGCAGTGCATTGACCAAGATTTCACTTTTCATATGACTGCCCAAGGCCACCAGGGGTCTTATGTCTCTTACAATCACATCTGATTGCCATGGGTCTTACGTCTCTTACAATCACATCTGACTGCCAGGGGTCTTACGTCTCTTACAATCACATCTGACTGCCCAAAGCACCCAGGGGTCTTGCGTCTCTTTGGGTCAAGGTCGACTACCCAAGGGTTTTACATCTTCCCGTGCCGGAGTTGTGTTTTCACTCCATAATATAACACAACCCTTCACTTCACATATCCATATATCATTTACACATTCACACATACAATCAAATCACTTTAGTTACACTTTCAGCACAAATAATACATGCACATACACTAATATAATGTATAAGTTAGTGTAACTCACCTGGTTGTAGCACACAATATCCAATAGAAATAAATCACGTAACCCCACTTTTGTCTCTACCGGTAAACACCTACAATGGCGGTACAAGTAGCATTAATATTCTTATCTCTCTCTATTTATATATATATATATATATTCCATTCAGTTATTTTATATCTTCCCGCGATTGAATATACGAAACTCTCGACCTAACCCGAACTCAAGTTAAATGGGTCTAGGCCCGCTTACACGTCTTAAGAGTTCGGTTTACGGCTGACACGTGGAACCTTGTGTGATTTGGATTGAAAACCTAAGTCTTTGATTCAATTGAAAACTCAAGTTTTGAATTCAATTGAAAACCTAGGTTTTCAACTCAATTGAAAACCCTAGTTTTCAATTGATTCAAGTCACTTCAAAACCTTAGTTTTCAATTCAATTGAAAACCTTAGTTTTCAACTCAATTGAAAACCTTAGTTTTCAACTCAATTGAAAACTCTAAGTTTTCAATCCAACACATGAAGGTTTTTAGTCTAAACCATAAAACGAGTGACTCAAATGGGGAATCCTTAGTGGGGACTCAACCCTAAAGTTTCCCATTTGCTACTGCCAAGAATAAATTTTCAATTATGAACCAATTATATAAAGTTTTCAATCACAAACCACACATGTAAGGTTTTCAATTACTATCCAACTCAAGGATGTTTTCAATTGGTTCAAGGTCCAACAATGTTTTCAATTGACCCTTCAATGGGTTTTCAATTCAATTCATCCTTCCTTTAGTAATGTTTTCAATTGAGCCCATATAGTGTTTTCAGTTGGGCCCTATCACTGTTTTCAATTGGGTTTAACCGATTGGGGTTTATACCTTCCAAGTTTTCAATTTATAAATAAACACCAAAGTTTGTCATGAACAAGCAAGATTCTACCCTCTGTTTACAATCGAACAACAAGAGAAACTCATGACGAGACCATTGATGCTGAAAACTCAATCAATAAGATTGTAATTCGATTTACTTAAGTCATAACCAAATCAAATGATTTTAGTCCCAACATAACAACAATAAATCTCTAATGGTTGATTACATTTTCAACAAGGTTAACTGATTCGAGGATCCCTTTTCATTCTCGGTTCGAGTCCCGATTTCAAACAGAAAGAACATGTCTAGAACTTGTACACAAAACACCATAGAAATCAAATTTCAAAAAAATTGTTCTCGGTACTCCATTCGGTCTGACAGCTCCCAAAATTCCCAAGATAAACCAACAATAAATCCATTTTGAGTGTTTCTAGTACCATCTTGGTTGAAAACAAACTTTGGTCACCAATCTCGTGCATTTCTAACTCAAAATGCTCGATTTGTTCAAGAAAACTCGAAACCTACAGGCTCTTAGCCCACGGTTCGACACACCCACAAAACAGGGTAAAATCCCGGTTCCTAAAACGATTATGAACACGACGGTTGTACTATTGAGAAAGCACTTACTCTATACTACACGGATCGATTCTCCGAGTTTGGTGAAGATGGAGCCCGGTACTCGATTTCTGCTTCGGGTCTTAAGCCAACGAACGACTGTCAATCGATAGCAACTTCAATAAAATCGATAGGAATGTAACCATGCTACTCATAGAGTCCTCGAGTCTTACCTGCTCGGAAATCACTATGATCACTGCTCGAATGGACTGCAAATGTTTGTTCTTCCTTCAAATCTCCCGTCGCATACACACAGCGAGAGAAATTAGGCGAGTGGCGGCTACAGGAAAGAAATCGATGGACTGCCCTAACGAGTGTATAAGTTGGTAGCTTAATGGGCTTCCGCCCATGCCTTCATCAGCATACACACAACATGCATACATATATAAACTCAAGGCCCAAAATAAATAAATAAGGTCCAACACCTAAGTGGCAAATTATAGGTATTAAATAGAAATTATAACATTTTTAAATTAAATATGATTCCGATCTAGGTTTAAAATAGGTATTACAACTCTCCCCCACTTAGATACGATTTCGTCTCCGAAATCTTTACTCAAACAGAGTTGGGTAGTTCTTTTTCATCTCTTCTTTAGGCTCCCAAGTCTACTCGGATCGTTTACGATGTTCCCATTGTACCTTGACTGTAGCAATTTGTTTCCTGCGCAACTGTTGAACCCTTGGTTCTAAATTGTGATCGGTCTCTCGATGTAATTCAATCTCTCGTTCACCGTTATATCTTCCAAAGGTACAAATGCAGATTCAGCTAAACACTTTCGCAGATACATTATGAATCCTTGACAATTCTTCCGGTAACTCTAACCAATAAGCAACCTCTCCGATTCTAGCAATCACCTTGAAAGGTCCTATGTATCTTGGATTCAGTTTTCCTCGTTTTTGAAACTGAATTACTCCCTTCCATGGCGATACTTTTAATGGCACAAAGTCTCCAACCTGAAACTCGAGTGGTGATCACCTCTTATCCGCGTAACTCTTTTGTCGACTTTGAGTAGCTTTTAATCTTTCTCTAACTTGTTGTACATATTCAGACGTTTACCGCACGATCTCAGTGTTTCCAAGTTCTCGTGAAATTTTTTTTTGCGAGAACCTTGAAGTAAACCGTATGTCTCGATCCGATACAATAGAAACTCGCACCTTGTGCCGTGAAATCACATCCTTAACACACACATCTGCCATCTTTCCCGCTGAAAAGGCCTACTTTATTGGAATAAAGTACGCGCTCTTTGTCAGACGGTCCACTATCACCCGTATTGCATCAAAATTCCTCGGAGTTCTTGGTAGCTCCGTGATTAAATCCATCCTTATGTGCTCACTGGTATCTCTAACGGTTGTAACTTCCCGTCAGGTCTTTGGTGCTCGGCCTTGACTCGCACGCAAGTCAAACACTTTTCCACATACTTCATCACGTCCCGTTTCATCCCTAGCCTCCAGTAATCCATTTTTAGGTCTCGATACATCTTTGTCGTGCGTGGGTGGATAGAAAATTTGGATTTATGAGCCTCGTCAAGTAGTATGGTACGCACATCCGTCATCTTTGGTACCCAGATACGCCCATACCGACTCAACAATCCGCGGCTATCTCTAGTCGTCAACGCCTTGTGACCCTTGATTCGTTCGGTTCTCTTCCTTGAGAGCTTCTTGTTGAGCGGTTCGGATTGAGTCTAATAACGTTGTAGTTATGGATAATCTCATGCACCGTACCTTCATTAATAGGAAACTGGTCTTCGTGCTAAGGCATCCGCCACGACATTGGCCTTTCCTGGGTGATACAATATCTCGCAGTCATAGTCTTTTACAAGGTCAATCCACCTTTTCTGCCTCATATTCAAATTCTTTTGATCCGCGAAGTATTTCAAACTCTTATGATCCGTGTAGATAGTATACTTGATGCCATATAGATAGTGTCTCCATATCTTTAATGCGAATTCTACCGCTGCTAACTCCGAATCATGTGTCGGATAATTACACTCATGTGGTTTCGGCTGACGGGATGCATATGCAATTACTTTACCCCATTGCATTAATACACATCCAAGTCCTACATGTGATGTGTCGCAGTAGACCACCATATCGTCCATTCCCTTCGGTAGGGTTAATATCGGTGCTTCACATAATTTTCCCCGGAGTGTCTCGAACGCTTGTTGTTGCTGGCTGCCCCAAACAGATCATACGTCTTTCTTAGTCATATTAGTCAAAGGGACCGCGATCTCAGAGAAGTCTTGGATAAATCTTCGTTGGGTGTTATCTCATGTGGCCTTAGTTTATGTTTATCCTTTTTATTAGTTATTATTTATCTATTGTTTGAATAGCTATTATTTAGGATTAAGTTTATCTTGTTACTCTCCTATTTATTTTCAATTCTTACGTATCTTAGGGGACTTTTGTGTTCTTTGGTTATTAAAATAATTCTTTGGTTTGCAACTTGAGATCTGGCCATTTGAGCAACATAACTTGCATTAGGCATGGTACACAATAGTAGTATTGTGATACCCGGAACCTAAGTTCACCGGACACGAGTCATTTGTTTTCCAACGATCGCCTACCGCCGGAGCTACAAATTGGCTATAGATAATCAATAGTCTTAACCCAAACACGGGTTCAATAGGCAATCCCGATCATGAGCACAATATTGATAACCCTAATACGGGTTTTATAAGTGCACATATTCCAGGAATTTGTCATAAAAGACAATCATAGAAATGAAACACTGACATGGCATAAAGAATTTCTAAAAATACTTTTGAGTGTCATTTTCCAGAATAAAATACATAAAAAAGGGCGATGAGTACTCACCTTAGTAAACAACTTAGTCAATTGAGTCTTAGAATGCTCTCAAATCTAGAAACAATTAGTTCATATATGTTATATTCGATTCACGAATAAAACTCCTCTTTGTACAAACTTTGAATCATCAAGTTAAATTTGGATTCACGATTAAGTTTTTACACTAAGTTGCATAAGTGCATCCATCTCTTGGGTCTAACCCCCAATATATATATATATATATATATATATCTATATATCTATATATATATATTTAAGTTTTTGAAATCTTGTTTATTTTCCTCTTAAATTGTGTAGGTTTAATTCTGAAATTTTAGGTACTCTTCATGTGTTTTTAAATTAATTCAAACGTCCCAATTATTTTCTAAATTTTTAGGGCAGAGACTTTAATGTATCTATTATTTTATATAATTTTTTCTTAAAGTTTAACAACATGTTTATTATTTTTAAGAAATACTTTAGTTGGTGTTGGTCAGAAAATGCCTACAACTTGCGCGACTGAAAGTTTTTATTTATTTAAAATACTAAAAACCTTTAATAAACTCTAAAAGGTTTACAGTAACTTAAAAACACATAACAATTCATTCACACAAGTTTTTGTTCATTAATTCGGATCTTTGAATATTTTAAACTCTTAATATAGAAATTCCCTAACCTTCCAGATTTGACAATTAAAAAGTCTTTACCCAATTAAAATAGAAAATAATACCAATAAATTCTAATATTTTCTACAGTGATTATAAACACCCTAAAGTTTATTCCTATTATGTTTTGGCCTCTAATTCGTAATCTTGAATAAGTTATGATGTTTGAAACTCTATTAACGTATAACCCTAGGATTTCCATATTCAATAACAAGAATGTTTTTAATTAATTAAAATAGAAAACCAACTTAACAAATTCTAAAATTTTTACAGGACTTTGAAAACGCATCTAATATTCCACATATTTATTTTGAAGAATTTGCGTGATGTTTAGAATAGGTTTTAGGAATATCAAAGTTGGTAGATTAAAACTGTCATAAAACAATTTGCGCACCTAAACAATTTTGATTATTTGTGTAACTAAATCAACTTATTTTTGTATTAAACCAGTTGGAGACAAAATTATACTCAGAGAACTTGATTTTAGAATAAAAAATCGATTTATTTAGGTTTTCTTTGGTCAAGATATGAACTCTTGAAGTTCACTTATATTTTCTGTCCAGATTACAGTCCATTGATTCTTCATGTTTTTGATTTGTTAATGCCGGTCTTTGGGTTTGTCACTCATTGAAACACATCAAAATCATTACTTTATGTGTAATTAGGATGTGTTTGGTTCTAATGGTTATTTATTAGCCAAGATGATGGAAAGAAACAAAAAGAAGAGATTACATGCATGCATGTATGGAAGAGATTATCAATGCTCTTGATGTCCAACGGAGCTTGATCTTGAATGGATGAAGAACACCACCTAGATTGCTCCTAGAGGGGCTAGAACTTGGTTGGAGAAAGGGTTTGGGGAGACAAAAAACGTGTGGGGTGGTGTGTATGTGTGTTGGTGATGATTTATGGTAGTTCTAGGTGTGTATGTCAACCATGAATGATTTGATAAGTCAATTCACAAGTTTTGGAAGGTGTATAAACCCTCTCCCCATGCCTTGGCCAATTTTTTTAATATTGTTGTTGTTGTTGTTGTTATTATTATTATTATTATTATTATTATTATTAACTTTATTATTATTTATATTATATTGTAATGTAGTGTGACATTTTTTTCTTTAGTAAGTGCATTATGTGTTTCATGTGTTATACCAATGTTATTAAACTTATATGAGGGATTTGTTGTCTAGAATTTATTTTTAGTACTAATTGTTGTTTTGTTTCCATTATTACACATAATTTAGTTTAGTGTGTTTATTTTATTGTTCTATTCGCCAATTTGTTGCACCGAAGGTACTTGTACAACTTAAATCGGGCATTAGGAAATCCATCAAACTTTAGAGATCTTGCTTCTTCTATTGTTAGAATAACTATGATATTCGAGGCATTAGAGATGACTAACCCTTAGTACTTAGCACTTACTAGGTTTTAAGAGTTCACCCGAGCACACAACTAATGGCGGTTATAAGTCGAGTCAACCAACCTGTTTTGGTGACGGATGTCACAGCATTCCCCCGTCAGAAGAATTTCTTCCCGAAATTCAACTAGAACTGAAGTTAGAATTTTACTTGTCGAATAGATGTGGATATTTAGTCCTCATGTGATCTTTCCTTGATTTGAAATATCTTGTTCGTGGTTTCTTGTATAATCTTTGGCCCAATAAGTGATCTACACTTCCGCCCGTATAGTGCCTGGAACGGGGCGCATTTGATGCTTGTATGGTAATTGTTGTTATAAGAATATTTAATGTGAGGATGGTGTATGTCCCAGCTTCCTCACTCTGTTGGACAGTACGCTCACTCTGTTCATCGGTTTGAGGATGGTAGGCTGTACTCATGTCCGGTCTTATCCAAGCTATAAAGTGAACCGACTATCCCGATCGGATATAATAGACACGAGCACCCCATGTCTAGCCACTACCTCTTTAATGTATATTACATATCTCGGAGATCGTGGTACATCTTATCTGCACCCGGATAAACGGAATACCCCGTCGTGTGAGCCTTAACTTTTCCCCACATCAGCCCAAACAATGGGTGATCTACACTTCCGCCCGTATAGTGCCTGGAACGGGGCGCATTTGATGCTTGTATGGTAATTGTTGTTATAAGAAAATTTAATGTGAGGATGGTGTATGTCCCAGCTTCCTCGCTCTGTTGGATAGTACGCTCACTCTGTTCATCAGTTTGAGGATGGTAGGCCGTACTCATGTCCGGTCTTGTCCAAGCGATGAAGTGAACCGACTATCCTCGTCAGATATAATAGACACGGGCACCCCATGTCTAGTCACTACCTCTTTAATGTATATTACATATCTCGGAGATCGTGGTACATCTTATCTGCTCCCGGATGAACGGAATACCCCGTTGTGTGAGCCTCATCCGTTATTAGTGTCTTCAAATCTCGAGCTCTTGGAAACCAGATTCGTTTCACAAAGTATAACCCAAAATCCTCTCTTTTCTCTAATTGTCTGTCCAGCCCTCGCAACATCTCATTCAGAGCGTTCTTATCATCCATTGCTTCTTTCTCAGCTTCGAGTATCTTGTCCTTGATACCTGATTATATTGTCATGCTCATTGCCCGTATTCTCCTGGGCTTGACCCTCTCCTTCCTACTTAAAGCATCATCTACCACATTCGCCTTACATGGGTGGTAACAAATTTCACAATCATAATAACTAAAAAGTTCGATCCAACTCCTCTGTCTCATGTTTAACTCCTTTTGATCGAAGATGTGCTGTAAGCTCTTATGATCGGTGTTAATAATACTTTTCGTACCATACGGGTAGTGTCTCCAATTCTTGAGTGCAAAGAACATGGCTTTCTAAATCATGGGTAGTATTGTTTTTCTCGTGGATTTTTAATTGTCGGGACGCGTATGCAATTACTTTGCCCCTCTGCATCAACACACATCCAGGACCCTAGTTCGACGCGTCGTAATACACTACAAAGTCGTGGGTCTATCGGGGAAGCGTTAGTATTGGAGAGTTACACAACCTATCCTTTAGTGTCTGGAAGGCTACCTAGTGTTTGAAAGGATGCCTCTTGATCTTCGTTCCAATCAAACTTCTTGTCCTTTTATGTTAGAAGAGTGAGAGACTTGACAATCTTTGAGAAATTCTCGATAAACCGTCTATAGTAACCCGCTAACCCTAGGAATGAACGAATCTCTTAGAGTGTTTTAGGGGTTCTCCACTTCTTTATTGCTTCGATCTTACCGGGGTCTACATGTATACCGTCGTTGTTGACTACATGATCGAGGATTTGTACTTCCCCCAACAAAAAATTGCATTTCGAAAACTTGGCAAATAGCTTCTCCTTCTTAACCTGTTTTGGTGACGTATGTCACATCAAGACTTTAATAAATTATATATAAAATTCTTTTATAATAAAATAGTTTGATCTTGTTTTTAAATCAATAATAAAATACAAACAATAGAAGATGTATGGTAAACATATGCTAGCGAATACCCTCTATAACAATTAAATATATCAATAATACCTTTAAGAATTTAATATTAGATATATTAATTTATTCTTTTAAAATAGAACTATAAATATAGAGATATGATACATCCGCCTAGTAGTTTTTACATCATCCTCCTAACTATTTATCAATCAATTAAAGTTAGTAACTATTATTAGGCTATGAAAATTATTTATGAATCATTTATGAACGTTAAATTTGACATATTTGAATATCTTTTAGGACTTGAAAAATTACTTTAAATTTTATTAATGTGATTAGACAAATTAATTTCCTTGGGGAGACGTTTTGGCTTGACCTTTTGGCCATATCTCTACTATGTTCTAACTTAAGTCAAATTCAAAACAGTAATAATATAAATATTGAAATCAAACTCTACAATAATGACTAAAGTAATATAAATATTCGTTAAAAATTATTTTGAGTCATGAATTTAAACATATTAGTTTCGTTAGAGTAAACACAAACTTTTTAAATGTTAAGAAACAACCAAATATATAATAGAAAATTAAATCTACTTGATAAGTATGGCAATCATTTAAATTATTCTTATTTCAAAAAATTTGTTATAATTAAATTTATGAATGATTATATTATATATTTTTCATTCCATTAATTGCTCATAAAAATAATATAACCATGACCAAAATAAATAGGAAGTTATTCAATGTTTTTAATTAATTACATAATTAATAAATACGAGCTTATGTATGTATATACACAATGGTACGTACGTGTTAATTTGAAACTAGAGATTTTCATTACCATGGGAAAACCAAACATTTTTTTTATATTACGCAATGTGAATAGCGTCTTGTGCATTATGCAACGTATAATTCCTCCAAGAAGTAAAGAAGATATAAGCAAGACATATAATTTTTAAAATGTAGTAAAAAAATAATAATTCAAACCAATATTTCATAAAAACTACTAAAAGTGTGGTAATAGAAGAAAAAGTGATGATGCACTTTATCTTTTAAAGAGTTATATGTAACACCACAATTTCAACCCATTTTTTTTAAATTACTGCGTAAGCGATAGATTAATATAAATATATATGATTACAAAACCAATGTATAAAACCAGGGTTAATTGTTTTCTAAACAACATCAACAGTGTAGTGTTACATATACTAATGGCTCATCAAAACAAAATCAGAGTAGCGGTTAATTATTCCCCAAGCACGCCACTCCTCAGCCAAACCACTGACTTACCAAAACCTACAAAATGGAGTAAGAGGTGGGGGATTAGTACGAAGCTAAGTGAATGAAAGTAAATCCAAAAAATAGTAACAATGCAACCGAAAGATACACCAGTAAACAAGCAATCGAGAAGACCGGCGGTTCTGCAGGAAAATACAACCAATGCCAGCCAAAGCAAAGGTTTACCGATAGTTCATTTTCTATTCTCACACAGTATTACCCTTATGTTGCAACAAATGCGTCAAAAGATCCAAATACTAATTAGCCGATAGCAAACAAACCCAGCCCATATGCCCAGTCGAAACTGACTTCTCATCCGAGTCATGTGTACATATCAATGATTAATTAACACAAACCAAGTAATCAATCACGAGACAATAAGTCTATCGAAGTACCAAACCAACAGTTGTAACCAAACTAATACAACTAAACCAAATGTGAGTTAAACACACACTCACCTTAGATCTCTGAATCACCAACTCACTAATCTAATTTCACTGAGTCTTGTCTCCTCCTGTGAACACATGATAACTAGAATTAGTAATCAATTCATAATTATATCAAAATATCAAGGTTAGAACCAAACGGTTCAAAACCAACCCGTCACATTTCACATGTGAAAACCAACATTTATAACATGTCTAAATGCTTACAATCTATATTCAAGGTACCAAACATGTTACAAGCACCAAAACATGGACAAAGTGCATATACATACCAATTTACTCGCAAATGGGTCAAAACCAACCCGTTATATCTAACATGTAAAACCAATTTGAAATACATATCCAATAGTCCAAGATCACTATATATATAATAGAAAACAAGTAGGAATCAATGAAACTTGCATAAACCTTTCCAAACATCCTATCATGATTTCAAGTAAGCATAAATTCCAAATTATAACCCATATATGCTATCCAACATTAACTAACCCATGTATAACAATTGAATCATGATTAGTATCAAATATAAACAATCAAAACTGAATAAAATTGAAATATTGTAGAAAAACAAGCAAAACTGTTTCTGTCAGCATAGAACGTGACGCGTTCCATACTTGGACGTGATGCGTCCGTGGCTGAAAAGCAACAATTCTGCAGTTTTGGTTATGTCCAGTTCCAGCTTAAACAAATACTCCAAAACTCAACAAAAATTCCAAAAATCAGATTTGTAACCGTTGTCTAGCATTACCAAACTCATATAACACCTAAAACAAAACCATAAACACTTCAAAGTTTACCAAATCATCAAAACCCATTACTATCTTCAACCTCCAACTTCTAAAATGGATTTCTAATGCTTCCATTAAACTACACATAGAACTTTCACATGATTTCAATACCATATCATCATATAATTACTACCAATTACATAACCAACCTTAATTCCATCAATTAGGCAAATACCAAAACTCAAGAACCCTAACTTTGAAGCAAGAAATTCATGGAAGAAGATAGAGCAATTCAAGAACATATAACTTAGTTTAAATTGAAGTAATAATCCACACAAATTGCAAGAATTAATCAAGATATAGAGGCTGCCTTCAAGGATTCTTCAAACCATGCTCAAGAACAAGTGATGAAGATAAGTTCAACGAATGAAAGCAAGAGGTGGAGGAGTCTGCCTATGACTCACGACCCAAAACACACACAGTACACTTACCTTCTATCTAACTCCTAGTTAATTAATTAAGCAATCCTACTCAATTAATTATTTATCAACGAGGTATTATTCGTGACCCTAATCTAAAAACGAATCCAAATAATCAATTAAACACATAAAAATATAAAATATATATTTTCCCTTTTTAACCTCGTGGCTTTAAATTAAATTAATAATTTTCTAAATAATACAAATAAACAAGTAACACACATACCAAGACACGTCCTACTATTAGGGTGTTACATTATGTATATTTATAAAATACAATGTTGAGAACATAGTAAGGGATATATAGATACGACTAGGAAATTTTTTTACTCACTCTAGGTCAATATAAAGAAACAAAAGTTTGTGTATAAGACAATTAATAAATTTTTTTGTTGATTTATTTTAATTATAGAGATCCACGAATAGTGTATCCTACATAGAATGTAAGCACACGTTTACTAGTTAATGTCCCTATATATGAAATATTTGTAACATAAGAAGTTTGAGATAAAAACTTTGTATAACAGGTTAATGGTTCATAAGGTGCTATCAAACCTCAATAGTGCTGTAATGTTTGACAAAATGTTATAAATGATAACATGTTGTAGAAAATTCTTCTCGTCGTTGAAAAAACTCATAGCTTTACCAAAGGATATATTAACTTATTTTCTACAAAAATAGTTTGACCCTATTTTTAACTCAATAATATGATATGAGCAAAGAGAAGATGTATGATGAACATTTCCTACCAATACTATATATAGCATAGTAATATATAAATGATATCTTTAAGCACTTAATGTTTAGATATATTGATTAATTATTTTGAAATAAAGCTATATATTTAGACAAATGATATATCCTCCTAATATTTGTTTTTAGTTCATTCTTCTACCTATTTATCAATCATTTAAAAATAGTAAACTAGTATTAGTCAATGAAAAATATATATCAATCATTTAAGAAAGTTAAATTTGGCATATTTGAATATTATTTGGATCTTGAAGAAACTACTCTAAATTTCTCAATCATCTTTTGTTCATATATATTTATATAAGGAAATAGAAGTGTTGAACCATTTATAGTTTACTTTCTATGGTTGTCATAAATTCCACATGAAGTTGCTATCTTAATATAACTCTTAAAGATCTTTTCCAACAAGCAAGATATACTCAACAACGAAGAATGAGATGTTACAAATATATAAAAATAAAATATATTAATAATATCTTTATGCATTTAATGTTTGATATATTAATTAATTTTTGTAAAATAGAGCTATAAATATATAGATATGATATATACTCCTCTACTATGTGTTCTTATTTTATCCTCTTACTTATTTGAATATCTTTTATGACTTGAAAAATTACTTTAAATTTTAATAATCACATGTAATCCATATATATTTATCCAAGAAAATAAGGGTGATTAGACAAATTAATTGCCTTCGGGAGACTTTTTAGCCATATATGTACTACGTTCTAACTTAAGTCAAAATCAACACTGTAATATTATAAATATTGTAATCAAACTCTACAATAATCACTAAAGTAATATAACTATTCGTTAAAAATCATTTTGAGTCATGCATTTCAACATATTAGTTTCCTTAGACTAAACACAAGCTTTTCAAATTTTAAGAAAACCATATATATAATAGAAAATTAAATCTACTTGACAACTATGACAATGATTTAAATTATTCTCATTTCCATAAATTTATTATAATTAAATTTATGAATGATTATATTATATATTTTCCATTCCATTAATTTCTCACAAAAATAATATAACCATGACCAAAATAAATAGGAAGTTATTCAATGTTCTTAATAAATTACATAATTAATAAATACGAGCTCATGTATCTATGTACACAATGGTACGTACGTGTTAATTTGAAACTAGAGATTTTCATTACCATGGGCAAAACAAACATTTTTTTTACTCAATGCTAACAGAGTCATGCGCATTATGCAACGTATAATTCCTCCAAGAAGTAAAGAAGATATAAGCAAGACATATAATTTTTAAAAACTAGTAAAAAAATAATAATTCAAAGCAATGTTTCATAAACACTACTAAAAGTGTAGTAATAGAAGAAAAAGTGATGATGCACTTTATCTTTTAAAGAGTTATGTATATTTATAAAATTCAATGTTGAGAACATAGTAAGGGATATATAGATACTAATAGGAAAATATTTTACTCGGTGTAGGTCAATATAAAGAGAACAAAAGTTTGTGTATAAGACCATTAAGAATTTTTTTTTGTTGATTTATTTTAATCATAGAGATCCACGAATAGTAATGTATCAATAATATCTTTAAGCATTTAATATTAGATATATTAATTAATTCTTTTTAAATTGAACTATAAATATAGAGATATGATACATCCACCTATTATTTGTTTTTACTTCATCCTCCTAACTATTTTCAATCAATTAAAGTTAGTAACTATTATTAGGCTATGAAAAATATTTATGAATCATTTATGAAAGTTCAATTTGATTTATTTGAATATCTTTTAGGACTTGAAAAATTACTTTAACTTTTATTAATCACATTTTATCCATATATATATATATAAATAAATAAATATAAATATATATATATATATATATATATATATATATATATATATATATCCAAGGAAAGAAAATAAGGGTGATTAAACAAATTAATTGCCTTCGGGAGACTTTTTGGCCATATATCTACTACATTCTAACTTAAGTCAAAATCAACACTGTAATAATATAAATATTGTAATCAAACTCTACAATTGGCAAAACAATTTTTTTTTATTTTACTCAATGCCAACAAAGTCATGTGCATTATGCAACGTATAATTCCTTCATGAAGTAAATAAGGTATAAGCAAGACATATAATTATTAAAAAGTAATAAAAAATAATAATACAAAGCAATATTTCATAAACACTACTAAAAGTGTTGTAATTGATGAAAATAGGAAACTATTTTACTCACTCTAGGTGAATATAAAGAAAAGAAAAGTTTGTGAATAAGACCGTTAAGAATTTTTTTGATTTATTTTAATCTTAGCGATCCACGAATAGTGTATCTTACATAGAATGTAAGCACAAGTTTAATAGTTAATGTCCGTATATATGAAATATTTATCACATAAGAAGTTTGAGATGAAAACTTTCTATAACATGTTAATTGTTCATAACATGCTATCAAACTTTCTATAACATGTTTGACAAAATATTATGAACGATAACATGTTGTAGAAAATTTTTCTCGTCGTCGAAACAACTCATGGCGTTACAAAAGGATATATCAACTTATTTTCTACAAAAATAGTTTGATCCTATTTTTAACTCAATAATATGATATGAGCAAAGAGATGATGTATCATGAACATTTCCTAGCCAATACTACATATAGCATAGTAATATATAAATGATATCTTTAAGCATTTAATGTTTGATATATATATATATATATTAATTCTATTGAAATAAAACTATATATTTAGAGAAATGATATATCCTCCTACTATTTGTTCTTACTTCATTCTTCTACCTATCTATCAATCATTTAAAACTAGTAAAGTAGTATTAGTCAATTAAAAATATATATCAATTACTTAAGAAAGTTAAATTTGACATATTTGAATATTATTTGGATCTTGAAGAAACTACTTTAAATTTCTCAATCATCTTTTGTTCATATATATGTATAAAAGAAAATGGAAGTGATAAACAATTATTTTAAAGAACGTTAAAAAGGTTATATAGATACTAATAGAAAAAAATTACTCACTATTCACCACCGTAAAGAAAGAAACATTTGTGTACAAGACCATACAATTTTTTATATCGCATAAGAAATATGTTTTTCCCAAATGATGTAAAACTAACATTGATGATTAATTAAATTGCGGAAATAGTTTTTAGAATACGAACACACCAAAGTTTTCAAAGCACTCAAGAACAAACTTGAGCACCCAGTACAAACTAATCAAGAACTTACTTGAAAACAAATTAGCGAACAAAAGCTTAACTTTCTTAAAGAGTGAGAGGATATTTATACGCTAAGTAAACTAATCCTGACCATCTAATTTATTTACACGTGTACTGCTCTACATAAAGTTAGGAACAGAAATCCAAATTGCCATTTTAGTTCCTTTAGTAGCGTTGATTTCGCACATTTCTTAATGGGTAGATGCTTGTATTGAAATGTGCTTCTAGTAGTAAGGCCTCTAGGTAACGGAAGACTTACTTCAGTTTGTGTTCGTCTTCAGAACTAATCTTTAGATGAACACTTAGGCTTCTTTCTTGAGATATGTAGAGTCAGGACAGATTACAAAAGAATAATGAATAAAGAATTAACCTTTAGATGATTTCTTTGAAAGGCATCTTCACGAATGGAATATATACAAATACGAGACTAACAATCTCCCCCTATTTGTTTATACTCCATGACTATTTACAAAATGAATAATAAATAAACAATACAAAGAATGAAATAATGAACTCTAAGTAACAACAGGTTTGAACTCGTGGGAAATGGGTTCAATGGGCGTTTTGAGCTCGATCCGCTTGAGATATTCATGTGGGATGTCTTTTGTAGATGAGTCTTTATGATCAATGAAGTATCTGAGCAGCTATAAATGCAGAAAATCAGCTTTGGCAAAATCTTAAACTCTCTGAAATCGTACCTTGTCATCAGCATCGAGGAAGAAGAAACCTCCGGGATTTGATAGTACCTTTCCAACTTCAGGTATAAATCCTTGAGGTACAGTGGTGTCAATACCTCTGCAGTTTGGAATCTCACCCTTAGCAAGTAATTCAAGAATTTGTTGTTGTGTTTTCTTGTAGGTTAACTTCTTTATTTGAAATTTCAGTTTTTCAGCCATGGTAGTTTTACCTCTTTGAGAAATTATTTCAGTCCTTTATATGCTCTTCATAATATTTAATGACTTTAGAGATCTCTTTCTGAACAGTTTCTACATCCTCAGTCAACTTGTGCATTTATAAGCATGCCATAATCTCAGCCCATTCGTAGAAGATTTAGAAAAATTTCATTATTCTCCTTCTCCAGCCTTACTCAAGTTATTTTCTCGGGATGTATTCTCTGTGTTGGTCCCAAAGAGGGTAAAAAAGCAACCGATATAGTGTAGAAGGGGGGGGTTGAATACACTTAAAACAATTCAATAAGAATATATTCAATATTCAATCAAGATATTACAATATAACTATTTAATCAAATCAACAGATTTGATGTTACACTGATCATAAACTCAACTCTCTCTAACCACTCTTGTATCAAAAACTATTTGATGATCAAACTTCTTTTTAAAACTGATTAACAAGAACTCTTTCTCTCGAACTTTGGACTCACAAACTTATCGCAACACACGCGTATCAAGTATGACGAACACACGTACGTTTGCAACTTATGCAGAACTTTCTCTTATTCTCTGTCTTGAAACCCATAAGAAGGTTTATACTTATACTTGATATATCTACGAACAAATCGCAGTTTAAATATAGAACTTATCTTTTCTTTAAAACCTTAACAAACTCCTTAATTAGAACATATCTAATTAATTTCGTTTGAGATCTCTATGCAATTAATAGATAGTTTAAATTAGTTTCAGATATCCGAATTTAAATGTCATAGATATCGAGAGTTTATAACAGAATTTAAAACTTAGTTAAATTCTTGAACCGACTTCTGGCGCTGAGCTGACTCACTCAGTCTTGATGCTATCAAGCTGATTTCTTGGATCTTCAAATCTTCAAGTCTTCATTCTTGAAACCTATCTCAGCTTAGAAGTCACTGAGCTATCTAGTTAGTCTATAACAGACTTACATAATTCCTCACATTTAACCTATCATCTATACATAGCTATGGTTTGTCTCATCAAATATAACTATTTTAAACATGGGACTAACAATCCCCCCCTATTTGATGATGACAAAATATTGAATCAAAGTAAGTATAGGTTAATAGAATTATGTTGAACAACTTCGGAGCTGACCAAAGTTAATTCTTGAAATAAGTATTGAACTGATCTATACCTATTCATCATTTCTTGAACTTACAAGATTTTAGATTACAAATCTATTCTAAGACTTGTATTCTAAGTATTTGAACATACAATTACTTAGATACTGAACTTATCAGATTTAATTTAAGTTCTAAACTTACAAAACTTATATTACTGACCTTATCAGTTTATACTTGAACATATCAATACTCAACTTAACTTTACAAAGCTGTTTACTTGAACACATCAACCATATTTAAACATATCAAACAGTTGAACATATCAAACTTAGCTTTTCATTAATGAATATATCATTTATATTTTGCTTGATCATTTTGACTAGCTTATGCACACTTAGTGCTTACAAAATTATAGAACTAATCTATTTAATCAATAGGATCTCCAGCTTCCAACCACATATCTGAACATTTAAGCTCCCAGATTGCTGTTTCTTTGATAGCATCATTCAAAATCTCTTCACCCACTAGCAGCTCTCTCATCTCAGCTTTTCTTGATCTAATTTCTTTGTTTAGATGATATCTGAATACTGAGTTCTGAATTGAGTTATCACATAGAATTCACAAGTACAAAATCAATTCCAGATTTGCCAAGTGAAGATTTGCTATCATCAAGAAACACTGATTGCCTTCCACATCCAAATACCAAAATCCTTCCAAAGGTTGAGTGATATAAGTATTTTCTTTGAATCCATATTCCTCAAACTGATGTTTCGTTTAGCTCGCTAACTTGCTGCTCTAACTCTTGCAACTTTGTTTCTATTTAGAAAGGTATCAATTTCATCAGCCGGAATTTCCCCTAATTGATCAATTCTTATGAAGAGTGTCTTGATCACATCAACTATCTCTTGTCTAATTTGACTCTTTTTCATTCTTTTGATAGTTGTGGCTACAATCTTTAGCCTTGAAAAGCCCAACTTGTACAGACATCTCATATCTAGACCAATTTCATGTTTGTTGTCTAGTACAAAGTTGACTATCACCAATTCTTCTTTTCTGCTCAGTGTCATAGTCAGCTTCAGCTTTAGCTCTGGCAGCCTCAGCTTTAGCCTGTTCTCTTTGAAGTTCTGCTTGTCTTTGTTGTTCTTTCATTTCCTCCATAGACATACCCAGTTTCTTGGCCATTTCTTGTAACATTTTCTCAGCTTGCATGTCACTGGCCTTTTGTGTTGTATCAGCTTCATCACTTGAGTCAGAGTCATATGAAATGAGTTGAGACTGACCTTGTTGCTCTGGCTCAGGTTTAGCAGTGATTACTTTTCTTCTTTTGGCTAGAGACATAACACTTGTTTTCCTTTTTCTTTTCACAGTATCTATAGCCTTCCCTTTCCCTTTATCAGTTTATGTGGCTCAAACCAACTCAGCTTCAACAATCTTTGGCAATTCAGCTTGTATCACTTGAAGAGGTTTAGCTTGAGGGATCACAGCATGTGGAATGTCTGGTTGAGTTGAATTTTGTTGAGGAGGTTGATCTACGGTACTCATGAACTGATCATGAGTTTCTTCTTCAATTTGCACTTCCTCTGTATGCTCCCCCTCAACTGTGTCATCATTTTTCTTTGATTCTTCCTCCCCTTTTTTGTCATCATCAGTAGGGGAGGGTCTTAATTTAAGCATAAAGCTCTCCAAGTTGGCCACAGAGTGTGTAAGATCAGTCAGCTTACGCATAAACTTGGCTTTATCACTCTTCCTTCTCTTGTGCAGAAGCTCAAACTGAGCTTGTAGATAAAACATAATTGACTGAACATTAGTGGCTTCAGCAACTATGGGCTCCTCCGGTCTCTTTTTAAACTCAACGCTTCCTGACCAGTGGAGGAATGAATTTCCACTGTAGGAGAGGATGTTGAGTGTGCCTCATGATGTGAGAATGTGGGCCCCATATCTAAAGGTTGGTGATGACCTATGGAATCAAGGGGCCAGATTGTGGACCCTATAAACCTTCCTGGTGTATGGAAGGATCATTGACATGTCATGCTAGGGTGTGTAAGAATAGAAGAGAACAAGAATGACCAAGGTCGTGTGCTTTGGTGATAGGGTAGGCTGGGCTGAGTGGTGAGGAGGGGGGGTTGTTGACCCTGGGGAGAGGTAATATGTTCAATGTTACCTTCATGTGTTTGTGAAGGCACAGAAATGGGTTCTCCCATGGCTAGAATAGGTATTGGCTGAGTAGACACCATACCCGGTATAGGCTGACTGGGTGAAGTGAGCCTTGAGGTTGGCACCTTATGAGAAGGTGTCTCCCCCTCAGCTCCTGCTGGTGGAGGTGTCAGTGTGACATCAGCTCCAAGATCCTTTTTAGGTGAAGGACCACCTTTGGCAGTTTTACGAGTATAGGTTTGGGAGATATCCTTGGTAGCAGTGGGCTTACCAAGGTTGGTTGTAGAGTGAAGAGTATATGGAGATGTTTGTGGTGGGGGAGAGGGGTTAGACTGAGATAGGTGTGACTCAGTCTTATCTCCCTGGAGATGGAGAAATACGAGAGAAAGTAGGAGAAGAAAGAAGAGATTTTATACCTGCTGCGCCTATCAGTGGTGACTCTGAGCTAGGGAAGATACTCTCTTGCTCAGAACTGGAGGTGGAGGAAATCCGTTGAATGCGTGATCAGAGCTGAGCCCTTTGCGGTTCAGCTTTGGAGGACTCAGCCTCAGAATCATTGACTCCTTCTATTTCCTCCTCGTCATTTTCACTCTCCTCAGCTTCACTTGACTCTGGAGTCGGAAGTTGTGCATATACCCTCATCTGAGCACTCATTATGGGATGCTCAGGGAAAATATCATGGGCAAACATTCTGGGGCTGAGAAGAGGAGTAGGGTTGACTCATATTGTGAAGTGTATCTTCTACCCATCCTGTCCTCGATAACCATTAATAAAAATCTTACAAAGGGCACAATGGTATCCCTCACATTCTTAGTCACCAAGGACTTGAGTGCCTCAAAGATTAACTCAGCATAGTCCATTTGTCGATCATAGAATATGTTATATAGCAGTTGCATTTCAAAGTCATTAACATTATCCAGTCCACCCACTTTGTATCCAAGTGAACGAACCACAATGGACACCATGAATCCCCATGCTCTCTAGGAAACAAATTTCCTTATCAGTCCAACGACTTGAGGATGACCCATTAAGGGTAATACACTCCTTGAAGTTTCCCTAGAAACCGTGGCTTCATATTGATTGTGAATAGGGACATGAAGTATTCGTCGGAGACAGTTTGCATCTATATCGATCGCCACTTGTCCACTTAGGACTGTACCTCTTATAAAGTGTTGATTTGCATCTAGTCTGCACGTGTACCAAAACTCCGTAAGGAGTTGTGGAATAAGCGCAGCCGTACCGCAAAGAATAGCGTGTGCCAGGGGTCCCTTTTAAATGTAGGAGATCCACTCCTTATATCCCCTGCCAATCTTTGACTTTGGAATGTCGATACATGCCACGACATTATTTTGCTTGTAAATGGGGAGCGCGTTATTCTTGAAAGTACCACCACGGATCATTTGATTAGTCAAATTTAGAGTGTATCCCTCCATTAATTTTGAACTGATCGTATTAGATTGCACTTAGCAGTTGTAGGGTTTAGCACTGAGCGATTGATGCTGCACAAAGCAATGTTACGGTTTAGAGAATAGAAAATGAGGTATAGGATTTGGTCGTAAACGAAATACGGTGAAGAGTCTCTCTTATTTATACCTTTTTAATGTGAGAGAAAGGTTAGCGTTATCATATGGTAATAAATATGACCGTTACAGTAACAACCGACTACGCAGTTTGTTATAACGGCTATATTAAATGTAACTTTCTTAGACTCACACTGTTACATTGATCCGAATTTGACCAATATGAAAAGAATTATTATCAAGAACATCTGTTAAATAATTAATTTATAAACGACGTACGTTTAATTTTAAAGGACACACTTTACATATTTTATACTAACCATAGTGTTGGTCTTACATATTGTTAGGACTAACTTAGTCATGTGGAACTGACCACACCTTAGAACTGATTACTCAGCGTAGATTTAGCATTCAACTTAGATTGAGCACTCAGCTTAGATTGAGCACTCAGCTTAGATTGAGCACTCATCTTAGATGGAGACACTTAACCAAGCTTAGCACTTAGCATATATTAAACAGAGATAGAGAAATAATGCGACATACCAAATTTAGGGTTGAATCTTGTGCCTTCAATTGGTTTAGTGAAGATATCTGCAAGTTGATCTTCAGTCTCAATGAAGACTAACTCTATCTTTCCCTTTTCTACTATGTCTCTGATGAAGTGATGTCTTATCTCAATGTGCTTTGTTCTTGAGTGAAACACTGGGTTGTGTGTGATGGCAATAGCACTTTGATTGTCACAGAATATGGGAGTCTTTGAATAATGTAAATCAAAGTCTTTAAGCTGATGTTGCATCCACAATATTTGAGCACAACAGCTCCTACTGCAACATACTCAGCTTCAGCTGTGGAAATTGCCACCGACTTTTGTTTCTTGCTTGTCCAGCTAACTAATTTTCTACTCAATAGTTGACATCCTCTAGTAGTACTCTTTCTGTCTAGGCCACAACCTGCGAAGTCTGAATCTAAGTACCCTATCAGCTCAAATCCTGATCCTTTGGGATACCACAAATCTAAATTTGGTGTTCCCTTTAGATATTTGAGTATTCTTTTAATAGCTTGCAGGTGTGATTCCTTTGGATCAGCCTGATATCGTGCACAAACACATGTAGCAAACATTATATCAGGTCTGCTTGCTGTCAAGTAGAGTAATGAACCTATCATTCCTCTATATGTAGTCTGACATACAGATTTCCCATCAATGTCCTTGTGCAACTTGACATTGTGTAACACTGGGGACTTTGCAGGATGGCTTGAGTCTAATCCATATTTGTTAATCAGAGCAAAAACATACTTGCTTTGATTAATAAATATACCATCTTCTTTCTTGTGGATTTGAAGTCTCAAAAAGTAAGTCATCTCACCCATCATGCTCATTCTGTATTGATTAGACATTATCTTAGAGAACCAATCACATAGATTTTGGTTAGATAAACCAAAGATAATGTCATCCACATAAATTTGAACCAAAATAACATGTCCTCTGCTCTTTCTTATAAATAAAGTTTTATGAATTGCCCAGGACTTCAAAAGGGCATGACATGATCTGGGTGATTGTTGATAGACTCACCAAGAGTGCACACTTCCTAGCTGTGAATGAATAATTTTCTATGCCTAGACTTGCTCAGATTTATATCGATGAAATTGTTGCTTGACACGGTGTTCCATTATTTATTGTCTCTGAAAGAGATACACGCTTTGTTTCACAATTCTGGAGTGGTGTTCAATGGGAGCTTGGTACTCGTGTTTATTTGAGTACCGCATATCATCCACAGACAGATGGACTGTCCGAAAGGACTATCCAAACTCTTAAAAGACATGCTACGCGCATGTGTACTTGAATACGGTGGTTCATGGGATTCCCATTTTCCTATGAATGAGTTTGCTTATAATAACTCATATCATTCCAGTATTGGTATGCCACCGTATGAGATGCTTTATGGTAGGCGTTGTCGCACACCTACCTGTTGGTTTGAATCAGGGGAGAAACAGTATGCAGATCCGAAACGTAGGCCGTTTACCTTTGAAATAGGTGATCGGATATTCTTGAAGGTTTCTACATGGAAAGGGTGTTATCAGATTTGGAAGAAAGGTCAAGTTGAGCCCATGACACATTGATCTTTTCAGAATTATTCAAAAAGTCAATGAACAGACAGTATCTTTAGAATTACCTCCAGAGTTAACGAGTATTCATAATACCTTCAATGTTTCCTATTTTCGAAAGTGCAAGGTGGATGAAGGTTAGATTCTACCTCTGCAAGACTTGAAAATGGATTCTTCTACACGGCTCGTAGAAGAACTAATTGAAATCTTGAACACAAAGACTAAGCGGCGGAGGAAGGAGACAATTCAGCTAGTCTTAGTCAAATGGAAGCACAATCTCGGATCGAACCTTACGTGGGAGACCGAGGAGGATATGAAGGCACGCTATCCCCATTTGTTTTCTAAAAAGGCAGATTCCGAGGACGGAATCGTTTTAAGGGGGGTAGATTTGTAACATCCTCAAAACGGGCCTAAACGTGTGCGATCGTGATACGTCGAGTACGTAATTGAATGAAATAAAATATATATTTTTTAGAAAATGATATAAAATATGAAAATAATAGATAAATGGGTTATTAAAAATATTAATAAAAATAGATAAAGGTTATAAAATATCGAACGGTTTCAAACGAGGATTACAGAAATATCCTCGTTAGTTGAAACGGTTAAACGGGAGATGAGTTGTAAGTTGAAAAGGGGAACAAAATACCCACTTGTGGATAATAATACCCACAAGTCGGTTTTGGGCTTTTGAATACACAGACTACACACACACATACGTATACACACACACAACCTCTTGTTCTTGAATCCTTTGAAGAAGCTAGCAAGAATTCATCAAAGATACAAATTTCCAGCTGCAAATCAAGGCTTAAATCAACCCTAGAACATCACCCTGTCCATGGTAAGCTTCATCTTCATCTTCTCCATACTTGTGTTCTTCAATCTTGAATTTGGGTTTTTGAAAGAAAACTCACAAACCTTTGTTCCAGCAGAGAATTAAGCTTCTAATTGGTCTTACAAGTAGTTCTTAATCATCCTTTGATCATTGTAAGTTCCAATTCATCCTTGTTCTTGATTTTGATCTTTCAAGACTTGAAATTTTAGGTTTCAAGTGGGTTTTTTATTTAGCAATCAAGAACTGAAATTTATGATTGAAATAGGTTCTAATATCAATTATAAGTGTATAGGACTCAATTCCATGAATTAAAGTAGTGTTCTTGTTGAGTTTTGAATTTTGGCTCAAATAGGTCAAAATTGGTCAAATACGGGTCAAATTGATTTTGACCTTCAAGAACTAAAATTTAGTGTTCTAAATGATCCTATAACTTGTTAGGATTGATTAGAACTCAATTGGTGCATTAGAAGTGGTGTTTTTGCACAAATCCAATATTTAGCCTAAATGGGTCAAAATGGCCAAAATGGCCTAAATCTATTTTTACACATCAAGGACTGATTTTTAAGGTTCTAATAGGTTCATATGACTTTTATGAATTGATTAGAGCATTGGTTTTGAATTGGAATGGTTGTTTTGCTTGAATTGGCTAAAATAGTGAAAAATAGGCTTAAAATAGGCAAGAAATTGGAAAATGATATCAAACAATGAGTTTAAAGGTTTTGGTCAGTTGCAACACCTTCAATACATCATATTAGGTGTATATGGTGTGTTGCAAGTGTTGGAATTGGTCGACATCAAGTTTTGGCCATTATGTGCACGTCTTTGTCCATTTAAATGGGATTTTCGTATGAATTAATTGGATAGGAGTTTTTGATGTTAGAAAGCTTCCACAAGTGTAAAATGGTCCTATGAAACACTAGAATTTTACTAAAATTGATTTGGAGTTGAAATGAGCCAAAATGGGCTTGCTGTGCATAAAACAACAGCTGCTACAGCGTCTGTAGGCTGGTTGCGGCGCGACCATAAGGGTGTCGCGGCGCGACACCCCTGCACACAGCTTTCTTTGTTGTTTTGTGCTACGTGGTCGCGTGTTGTTGCTTGGACTGCTATAGTTAGTTAATAAATGGTTTAAAAACACCATTAGGGTATTGTTTCAAGTATCCTAGACGTTCCTCGCGTGTCCAACGATTGATGCGTAAGTCTTGGTATTATAGGTTGAATTGAAAATCCGTGAGCGCCAAAGCAAGGTCTTTGCTTATTCTAGCTTAACAGGTTAGTGCCTGATAACATAAAGATTAATATATCTATAATATATATTAACAATGAATTGAATTGAATACCCGGACTTGTAAGCAATTGATTAAGCGTTTGAATATGTCGTTGAAAGGTTGTATACCTTGTATTATGTATGATAAATGATTATCAGGATATTATACGCACTTGATTAAGTGTAGTTTGTAAAGCATGACGATGCTAGACTTAACATGTTGACACAGTATGATACTCACTTGTTTAAGTGTAGATTGTATAGCATGATGATGCTAGGCTTAACTTATTGATATACATAATAGTATGCACTTGATTAGGTGTATGTTATGATGATAGATATATATACATTATTGCGTGCGCGCAATGAGGTAAAGAATGAATGGCATGATGATGCTAGATATTTGATTGGTATAAATAATAGGCATCTGTTTAGGTGTATGTTATATGGACATGATTATTGATTGATTGATGATTCGGTTGAATCAGATTATGTGTTTGTGATTGGGCAAGGTTTGCCCGGATAAAGCTGTCCTACCTGTTGGGCAAGGTTTGCCCCGGACAAAGCTGTCCTACCTATTGGGCAAGGTGTGCCCCGGACAAAGCTGTCCTTTTCGGGTATAGCTGCGGTTGTACAACAGAGGAATCGATTGATTCCAAAACGCAACGGTGGACGCTTAACAGCCCCCCACCGGAGCGGTTGATGTGTGTGGTACCCCAGTTTGGTGCATTGAGCCGGGTTCGCTACCCTGCGAGATATGCTACCTCCTGACTACGCCAGATCATCGCGAGATGCTAGGATAGAATTATTTGGGCATGATTGATGATATGTGATATGTTTATATTGATTGCATGCTATCGTGTACTCACTAGCTATTATAGCTAACAGATACTACTCTCCACATGTGCAGGTGTTCCTTAGGCTGTGAGCTCGGGGGCCTGCGGGTAGTTGCATGTTTTTAGGAGGAACACTAGATTTGTTTCACTCTGTTATAATATGTCTATGTTTGTTTAAAGATAATGGTCAGCCGGTTATGTGTCTGTAACACCAAATGTCGTATGTGGCAACGTTTTGACTGTTCATACAGTTTGCCTCGTGTTTTTAATTCCGCTGCATTTTTAAATTATAAGACAGGTTTAAATATTCTATTTAAAGTCAAACCCACGCGGTTTGAAAACTTAAATAGTATTTTAAAAAGAAAAATTTGGTTCTCAAAAGCACGGTGTTACACATATAGAGCCTTGTCCAACTTATAGACATAATCTGGATGTTTAGGATCAACAAAACCAGGTGGTTGTTTCACATAGACTTCCTCATGTAGTGAGCCATTTAGGAAAGCACTTTTAACATCCATTTGATACACTTTAAAGTTTCTGAAGGCTGCATAGGCTAGAAACAATCTTACAGCTTCAATCTTTGCAACAAGGGCAAAGGTCTGATCATAGTCAATACCTTCTTCTTATCGATAGCCCTGAGCCACTAGCCTTACCTTATTTCTGATCACTACTCCATCCTTGTACATTTTATTTCTATAGACCCACTTAGTGCCTGTAATTGTTTTTCCTTTGGGAGCAGGGACAAGGGTCCAGACCTTATCTCTTTGAAATGCTGTCTGCTCCTCTTGCATAGCTTCAATCCAATCTTCATCCTTTAGAGCCTCTTTAGTCTTCTTTGGTTCCATTTGAGATAGAAAACTAAAGTAGGCAACATAGTTTGCATTTGCCTTATATCTAGTTAACACACCATCTTCAATGTTCCCAATAATATCATCAAGAGGATGGTCTTTTAATACTTTGAAGGTTGTAGTAGGAGACTATGGTTCTGAGTCTGAATCTGAGTAGTGTCTTTTAGGCTGAATAGGACTTACTTCTTTAGTCTGGGTAGGGATTGAGAGATCACTTAGATTTTCAATCTGACTTGTACCTGATGATTCACCTAGATTCTCAAGCTGAGTATTAGTGTCAAAAGACTCAGTTATGTAATCATCATCAATATTGATAGCTTCTTTCGTTGATACAAGCTTGTCCGATTTGCCACCATCCTCATCATCAGAATCATCCATAACATACATGGGATTTAATGTGATATCTTCTTTGCTCCTTTCAAGCTCACTCAGACTATCCGGGTCAGCTTGAGCTTTATTAGATTTATCAATACTTGTCTCATCAAACGTAACATGTACTGACTCTTCAATTACTTTTCTTTTAAGATTATAGACTTTGTAGGCTTTGAAAATTGAAGAATATCCAACAAATAAGCCTTGATCAGCTTTAGGTTCCAATTTATGGAGTTGATCTCTTTTGTTTAGCACATAGCATGTTGAACCAAAGATGTGGAAGTATCCAATATTAGGTTTTCTTCGATGATATATCTCATAAAGTGTTTTACCATGTCTTTTAACTATCATAGATCTGTTCTGTGTGTAGCAAGCTGTACTTACAGCTTCTGCCCAAAAGCTCAACTTGAGCTTTGCTTCACATAACATGGTTCTGGCAGCTTCAATTAAGGTTCTATTTCTCCTTTCAGCAACTCCATTTTGTTGTGGAGTTCTTACAGATGAGAAATTCTGGATAATTCCCTTCTCTTCACAAAAGCCTTCAAGGGTTGAGTTTCTAAACTCAGTCCCATGATCACTCCTCAGCTGCTTGATAGACTTACCTTTTTGCAACTCTTCATGTCTTATGAAGCTGATTAACTTATTTGCAGCTTCACTTTTGGCTTTTAAGAAGACCACCAGGTGAATCTTGTGAACTCATCAACAATTACTAGAGTGTACTTTTTACCACTTAGGCTTGGGGTGCTTATAGGTCCAAATAGATCCAAATGCAACATATGCAATGGTTCTGTAATTCAAAATTTTTGTTTGGACTTGAAGGATCCCTTATGATGTTTTCCCATTTTAGAAGCTGAGCAAAGTTTGTCTTTGGCAAATGTGATATTCGGCAGACCAGAGACTAACTCTTTGCAAGACAGTTTGTCAATATATTTGAAATTTAGGTGTGACAGTATTTTGTGCCACAACCAACTCAGCTTTGGAGTTGAGTCAGAATACAGACAGGTTTCAGTGAAGGATCTATGGAGCTGAGATCTAACACATAGATATCTCTCTCTCTTTTTGCCATTAGTATTGGCTTTCCCTTCTTATTATAAATTGTTCTTACATGTTTTCTGAAGGTGACTTCATAATCCTCATCACACAATTGACTGATATCTATCAGATCGTGTTTGAGGCCTTCAACATATGCTACCTTTCTGAAAGTGACTGTTCCAACAGTTATCTTTCCATAACCTATAGTCCTTCCTTGAGAATTATCCCCAAATGTCACCTTGCGTCCTTCATTGTTTTGGAATTCACTTAGACTCCCCTTGCTTCCTGTCATGTGCCTTGAGCATCCACTGTCTAAGTACCACTTGTAGGAGCCCTGAACATGATCAACTAAACATATTAGTTTCTTTTAGGAACCCACTGTTTGGTGGGTTGTGAGGATGAGCACTTAGTTAATCCTTTAGAGGCTGATTGATCAGCTTGAACATAGTCTGAGTCTGTTTTAGACTGATCATCCTTTATTTTTTCAGGCCTTAGATTGGTACTTACACAATCCTTGGCTTCATGACCTCTGTCACTACACTTATAGCATTTTCTTCTAAAGATAGGTGTTTGAGTGATCTATTTGAGTTTTCCAACATTACATGTGGATTCTGTTTTAGGATCATAAGATGTGGATAACCTTTCAATCTTTTTAGACAATTTGTCTACTTGATTTTCTCTGACTTTGGACTTAACTTTGTCAGCTTTATGGTTACCCTTATTTGGTGAAGTCTGACTTATAGACAACTTCCTATTCTTAGACATCCTTTCATATTTGACTTGAGATTTATGTCTTTTTGAGTTGATGTGAGTTATTCTGTCAAAGACAGTTGTTCTCACAAGATTGTAATCCAATATTTTGAAAACTGACTTACAGTTTCTGTTGGATCTAGAAGACTCAACTTGATGGTTTGTATGAATAACCTGGGGGCTTTGGGTTGGTCTAACAAACTTATTGGTTTTGACCTACTTTCCATCCTTGTTTCTTAAAAATGTCTTTGGAAGTATATCACCAGATTCCACATTTTTGTCTTCAAGACTGACGTGTTCTTTGTTGATTTCGTCAGCAGCAGCACTATAATCTCCCCTAGCACTGCTTTTACTTGATTTGGTATCTACTAGTTGATACATTTTTCTACTTCTGTTGATGACTTACACCAAGATTCACAAATCTTTCTTAGATTATCAGCTTGCTCTTTTGATTCTTGTAATTCTTCACTTAGAAGTTTGTTTATGTGAAGCTGGCACTCATAATCACTTTGAGTCTTTTTACTAGCATTTATGAGAGTTTCAGAGTGTTTAAGTTCATCTTTTAATTTTGAAATTTCAGTTTTTAAATTAGATTGAACCGTAAGAGAGGTTTTGAAGTCATTCAACAAATAGTTGAACATTAAACATTTTTGTTCATTAGTGTAAGAGCTGAAGTTGTTTACCTTATACATTGAGGCAGGATCCCAGGTGTTGGTTTGCTTACTCAGCTTAGCCGCTTCTGCTAGATCCTCATCAAAGGAACTCTCTTCTAATTCATAATCAACCTGTTCCTCTTCATCCTGAATGGCCATCAAACACCTATTTGGCTCATCATCATCTGAAGTAGATGATTCAGTATCCTTGGTCTTGGCAAGAAGACCTTTGGTGTTTTCATCTGGCTTGGCTTTGAGTTTCTGATATTTCTTTTTATATTTATCAGCTCTGTATGCATTTTTGTCAGCCACTAAAGCTGATTCTTCTTTCTTAGCTCTGCACTTAGCAGCTATGTGTCCTATCTTTTGACAGTTGTAGCACTTAACTTTCTTAGGATCAAAAGTAGACTTACCACTTTTGCTTTTGTCAGATTAACCCCTTCCTCTTCTGAACTTTCTAAAATTTCTTGCTAACATTGACATTTGTTAAGTAAGAGCATCCATCTCTTCATCATCTGAGTCTGAGTTAGGACTTACCTCCTCCGATTCAGATTCAGATTCAGATTCAGAGTCAGTCTCAGCTTCAGACTTTCTAGATCCCTTCTTTTTTCTTTTCTACAATCAATGCAGATCCAACACTATTGATAGATTCTTTTAGTTATTGCTGGGCCACTTTCTTCTGTTCCATGATCTGTTGATGATTTAGAAGAAAACCATAGATAGATCTGAGATCATATTTTCCTAAGGTTCCTCCAACATGAAGAACAATGAATCTCATTGAATTGTTCTGGTAACACATCCAAGAACTTGAGTACCAACTCATTTTCATCTTTCTTGACACCTACCAAGAGCAAATCATTAATCAAGCACTGAAATCTAGTAAACCGATCAGCCAGAGTTTCATTCTTTTTAGCAAAGAAAGTCTCATAAGAACGACTCAGATTTGTCTTCTTATGTTGCTTGACCAGGTCAGTGTCTTCATAAGTGACACTGAGAGTATCCCACATCTCTTTTGCAGTTTGGCACCCAGCCACAGTATGCAGAAGAGGATTTGTTAAAGCATTTGCTATGATGCTTTGTGCCTTATCATCCAGATTGATCAGTTTGTGATCTTCCTCAGTCCAGATGCTTTAGGCTTGGGAGTGTCTCTAGATGAATTGAAATCTGGTTGTGATCTTCCTCAACCCTTTGGAAGTGACACATCATCCTGGATGAATTGAAATCTGGTTGGTTTCTCTTCCGCTTTTCCATTCCACATTTGGTGAATCATACGATTGTTTATTTGTACAGTTGGGGTTGAACTAGACTGTGGGACTCTGGGTTTCGAGTGGTTGATCGATTGGTACTACCGTTGTGGAATCTGCGCTTGCTTGGGTTTAGCTCTCTGATTGGTTTGATGATGATGATTCCCCACGGCATCTTCATTGGCGTGATTCCAATTGTTGTGGTATCGACGGTTTGGAGTCCAATTATTTATAAAAATTTTATTTGATTTTTGTTTATTGGAAAACCGTGATTGTGAGTTACTCAATTTTGACAAAGGCGTGTCAATTGATTGGAATGTTGCTCTGCTTGAGCGTCTTTTTTGCCAATAGGTTATCTTGTAACCTTTTCGATATATGAAGGAAGCTTGTTCATGAAGTGATTTGAACGGTCTATATGATGGATCCGGTTTAATCCCATGATTCTTACGATCTTGGTCAAACACACAGTGAAAGGAGCAATGTCCTTCGATACAACCACCACTCATGCAAAACATTTCAGGTTTAACCAAACTAACAGGAGTTTTAACACGATTAATGCATATACCAGTCGAATCTTTAAAGAACAGTAAATTTGTTTGTTTAGAAAAATTAGCAGGGTAAATTAAACTGTCTTTTTGGCTTCTTTCAGCATCCTTCTCTTGATGCTTCTTCTTCCATCCCAGCACTTGCTTCTTTGCCCCCATTCTTGCTGGTACCTAGATGCACACGTAAGTTAGATGTAGAACTTCCTAACTTATCATCGTTGGTAGTTTGTTTGCGAGGTTTTGTTGTGTGTTGTTTGGTATGTTGAGCCCTTGACTGGGAAGATGTGGAGGTGCTGGATTTATAGGATGAACATGGTTCAATGAGTTTAGCCTTTCCTTTATGTGTGGTTGACTCAGGTGTATGTGACTTGGAAAAATCATTTTCAAAAGAATTGAGTTTTAATTGGAGTTCCAAGAGTTTGGTTTCAAGATTGATACATTCTCCTATATATTGTTTGCATCTTTCCTCTAAGTTGGCTAATTTTGGTTTTACTTCATCGTTCATTCCTATTAGCAGTTTAATTCTCTCATTTGCCCCTACTAGTTTGGAATTGGTTAGGGACTGTTCATCTGTGATGGTGATGGTACTTGAATCGGTAAATGAAAAACACTCATCTGTATGCACGTGGGGGACGTGTGAGTCTGATGTGCTTGGTGCAGCGGAATTTTGTATGCGAGTGTTTTCATTTACAAGTTGATTAATCACATTATGAAGAATTGCAGTCTCAAACTCAAAAACGATGGATCTATGGATAAGTTCGTGTTCAACCAATTCAAGATGTCTCTGTAGGTCCATATGGGGAATGTAGATGCGAGGCTCGAGTGGAGGATTTAGAAATGATGGTAAAGATTCCATTTCTGGTTGAGAATAACTGTGAAAGTAGTCATCAGAGATCGTGGGTTCAAAGGTATCGGTTATGTACGATTGATTTAGACTTTCGTAGTCATCAGAGATCGTGGGTCGGTTATGTACGACTGATAAATGTGATTGTAAGTCGGATGATATGTTTTGTGGAAAGTCGGATGGATCTGAAGGTCGGATGGGATCCGAAGGTTGGATGGATCTGAAGGTTGGATGGATCTGAAGGTTGATCCGAAGGTCGGATGGATCTGAAGGTCGGATGGATGTGAAAGTCGGATGGATCCGAAGGTCGGATGGGATCCGAAGGTCAGATGGATCTGAAGGTCGGATGGATTTGATGCAACTCTCGGATGGATTTGATGCGACTGTCAGATGGATATGATGCGACTGTCGGATGGATCTTATGTGACTATCGGATGGATTTGATGAGACTGTCGGATGGATATGATGCGACTGTCGGATGGATTTGATGCGATTGTCAGATGGCTCTTATGTGACTGTCAGATGACTTATCCGAAAGTCGGATGACTAATCCGAAAGTCGGATCAGATGAACTGGTCTTCTTCCTCACGTATAATGTGTACGAGACAGAATTTGCAGGTCCAAAAACAGTGTTTGTAAATTCAAAAATTTTGTTCCTAATGATTTCTCCAACCTCAAAACACTTTTCTAAATCATTTTTGGCAACAAACAACAACAAATCATTCAGATTTTTGCCAAAAACATGAAGAACACCAAGGAACTTGGAAAATGTAAAATTCAAATTTAGCTCACTAATATTGTTTGTTTTTGAAAATGGTGATACCCAAATGATTTCTCCACCTCAAATGCTTCTAAAACACTCAAAACACTTTGAAAAACAAGAACATTTGAAGAAAATGATTTTTGACTCAAGTGGGTTTTTCACGTGAAGAACGGAGAGATTTTTCACACTTGATCTTTGTTTCCAGGTCATCTTGAACCAATCCAGCAAGGAGTTAGCTCTGATACCACTTGATGGTCCAAAGATGAGATTAAAGGTGAGTAATCTGATGATTCTTATGTAGAAGATATGAAGAACAATGTATGAACACAAGAAGAACACTTTGCTTGAGAGAAAACACAAATGTGTTTGTTTCTATTAATCTGAGAAATGCAGTTTGCAAGGGTTTAAATACAAGTAGGCACATGGGCCTCAAGCCTTATGGGCCTTCATGATGGATTTCTCTAATCTAACATTTGGGCTACTCTATTACATACTAATGGACTAGACAATTAATATTTAATGAGCTAAGCCCTTACACAAGGTGAACTAAACTAACAAAGCAATAATAGCAAGATAATTAAGATAGTTGCACAAGGCCTACAAACACAAATAAGTCCTATAGGTTGTTGTCATGAGTGACAACAGAAAGGAATTGATTTATGGGAAGGAGTTGATCATCAGGGTTATGGGATTGGCTAGCCGTCGAAGAACGAAATGATACAGATTCATCTTCCATAGCCATGATTAATCCTGTAAGAATAGCAAATAGGTTAGATAGTTGTACTTTAAAGAATAACTCATTGAAATGTATTGACTTGTTAGATCAAAACATTCAAGTGTGAAACACTTTGACTTTTGTTGACTTAAAAACATTCATCTACAATCAAATCATTGAAAAGGTGGTCAACCCCTTAGAAGAATTGCATAACTGTTAGTCCTAGATTTAGTACGCAATAACAAATGTTTGTAGAGGGGGGGGGGGTTGAATACAAACTTTAGCTTTTAAAAATTAAAGACACACCATTATACTTTTATATAATTCTTATTGATTTTGAATCAAGAGTTACATGTACTAGAAGCGGAAATTCTAAGTACAATAAAAGGTGACAATAAATTTGTGTAACACATAGATAACCTAACTCTAAAGCAACTAATGTATAAAGAGTGTTCAACACATGAACAAGTTTGGTTCTACACAATGCATAAACTCTACGAAATTTTCTCAACTAATGATATTGCTTTGAGTTGTGTAGAAGCTTGATCTTTTTCGGATATTTTTCATGCCAACCATGCATGTATATTTATAGAAGTCTTGGCGTCCGGTTGTATAAAGGAAGGAGACAAAAAGTGTATGGAAATATAATATTTTAATTGTAAAGGTAGTGGGTGAAAAGTAAAGTTATTTTAATCAACTGTTTAATAAAAGTAATTGTACTTTTATGAAAAAGTGCAACTCACTCACAATATAAAATATTAAAACACACATCTACTGTTGTGTAGAACTTTCTTTCCCTTTCCATGCTTGTACTTTAAACAACAGCCATGCTTCTGTTTGATTTGACTTTACCAAGTATGGGTTTGCCAGCCATACTTAGTTATTGAAACAAATCTTCAAGATCTTCGTCTGTTAGAGGTATCTTTCTCCTTTTCCAGAGGATAAGATCAAATCTTTTTGTCTCATACTTGATCCAAAAAGTGCTTTTTACTTTTACAAACAAAGATCTAAGGCATAATAGAACAACACATATTTTGCCTTTTACATATGACTTTTACAATCTGAAAGATAGAGCAGATTTGACATTTTGCTTGACTCGGCTAACAGAAAGTACTAGGAACTTTGAATTTCACTACTCAGTTGACAAGATATATCATTTGATCAGTTTTTGCTAGGACTCAGTTGATACATGTTGCTCATCTGATCATATGGATGCTCAGTTGATCAACAGTTATCTTAGGAGGGCATGAGCTCATATATTTATATGATTAGTTGATCAAGAATGCTCAGCTGATCATTTAAATACATCAGTTTATGTAGAGGGATGACTTGTGTAAGAAAAGACTTACTTAGTTGATGCTGTGGTCATCCATTGTTCACTCAGCTGATGGTGTAGCTGAGCAAAAGTCCTTGCTCAGCTGATGGTGTAGGCACTTAGCTGATCGAATTTCTTCACTTAGCTGATAGATTACTTTCGACAGATGATGGTCTTCTTCACTTGTTTTCATCATTTGATTCTCCTTAGCTGATATCCCTTGACTGATACTTTGAGTTGGATCTAATGCTCAGCTGATGGTTCCATACCTAGCATATTTTCCAGAATCTGATTCAAACAACACATGTTTGAATTCTTTCTAAGTCATGCTGAATGTAGGGTTTGGTTATCATCAAATTCTATGTTTTAGGATAGGCAGAGTTAATTATTAGCGTGAAGTGATTATTTCCCCAACAATCTCCACCTATTTGATGATGACAAAACCTTTTTCTTTTTGAAGAATCAGTTTGACTTCGAATACAAAATATTTAAACATTTAAGTGCATTTGGCTATCTAGCTATCTGTTTTTGGTAGCTCTTTTTATTTTGAACCTTGTTCTGTTTTTGGTCTCTTTTCTAGTGTTCCATTTTGTTCTGTTTTTGTGGAATCTTTTTCTTTGATGTACCATTTTGTTCTGTTTTTGTGGTATCTTTTCATTTTTCCATTTTTATATATTTTTGATTTTCTGATTTACATAAACATCACTTGAAATAACAGAATAAAGAAATGTATAGAAGTATTTACAGAAGATTAACTACTAACTAAACTAGTCTAAACGGAATTTACAAGATATATACAATCAACAAGAGATCAACAAGTCCTCAGAGATAGATCAGTCTTCAATCCCACCATTCTTCTTCTTTAACATCAAAAGTTTTTGCTAGAGGATCTGCTTCGGCTAAGACTTCACATTAAGCTTAGACAAGGGCTTCAAATTGTTCATTTCCAGTTCTGCCTCTTGTAGATACTCTTAGCCGAAAGAGAAAGTTTCTGCTAGCTTTGGGGATTTCAGACTGTCTAAAGAACCTCCAAGTGCCTCCTATGTCCAGAAAGAATATACCCTCAACAGGCATGGATATAAACTTGAAAAGCTCAAGAGTAATGTTGAGTGGCAAGGTTGTGCTGAGACCCTCAAAATCATATATATATTCATGTTGGGGTAGTACCTCTCTTAGCTCAAAAGGTTTAAAGGGCTTGGAGCCTTTCTTGTGTAGACTATCAACTGTGTGCACATGCCTATAGTAATCATGTGGAGTGAAGGCCTTTTGTGACACAGCTAGAGCTATCCAATTCTGAATCTTTTGAATAAATTACACTTTGACCTTGCTTTTGGGTTTGTAGAGAAGGTACAGGATCTCAACCAATTATGTGAACCCATAGATGAGACACCTCTCATATGATACAACTTCACAACTATTGAAGCTGTTCTGCCTTATAGCCTTGAGGTAGGGTTCACCATCACCTTTATGGACAGTGGCTCTTGTGATAGGAGTTGGCTCGGTTCTGTTTCTCAAAATATTGATTCTTTCTCCGAAGCTTTGAAATTGAAAGATCAAATCAATGACCAATGAACCTTCAAGTAATAAATAGTGAGATGAATATTGAGAGAGAGAGAGAGAGAGCTACACACACTTCATGTTAATATTGATATTGCATAAATGGCTCCAACGTCAAAAGTGATACACGCCCATGGGACATATAGCCTATTTATAGGCTACGCCTACTACATGGGCCTCATGGGCTTTTCTACATTTTTCTAAAATTAACAATCTCCCCCTAAATGGAGAGAAAGCCTGTTACATTGAAATGAAAAGCAGAAAGTAAGTAATTACAAATTAGACCTATTTCTTATACCAAACATCATCTGCCACCTCCTGATAATCCGCCGGCTGTCCAATGTTCTTTTGACCTGTTCAATGGTTCGTATCAGCCCAGCCATCTCATTCTCACTTAAGTTTGATTGATCCTTTTGGGCCTTTTCTTGCAGACGGTGAAATAACAGTTTAAGAGTCCCATCTGAGTATGCCATTAAGTCTATCATTTGTACCATGATCTTTCGGCGGCGTTGACTGAGAAAGATGACCCCTCTTTGACCTGCAAAGCTAGGATGATTTTCATCAATGATTGTGAGCTCTTCTAGGGTTTGTAAATCTATAAGATGTTGCAGTGGTCTGAGCAGATTCACCTCGAGTTGATTACTCTTGGCGCCTAATTGTAGATCATGCTCTTGTATAAATTCAATAAATCTCCTCACATATTTCATTAGAGCTGATCGTCCTTGTTGTTCTTCATAGGACTTATTGATCTTTATAGATAGCTTCTCGTATGTGAACTCAATGTGATGCAGCTTTATATGTCTGAAGTCTGCTTCATTGAGGGAGATTTTCTGACCATCTGCTCTTTGGACATCATACACAGCAAATCTGTACCTTAATGATTTTTGCATGCTTACACGAAGTACTTTGCTGATTGGGTACTTTGACACTATATGCTCCCTTGGGGTTTTGTATTCATTTAGAATGTAAGTGTATCGTCTCCTTTGCGCATCGTCAAGACCTCTCATTTCTAGAGGAATCTTGTCTCTGATTTGAGAAGTGTAGATGGTAGGGATTCGATCCTTAAGGTAAGCAACATTCATACCATATTGACCCCAGATAGGGTTTTTCTTAGCTTCCCTGGTGTACATATTGTGTCTATCAAGGCCTGGGTCTAATGTAGTTGGAATTGGACGTGCCGGTTGAACATTTGGAGAAATAGGCCAATCAGATGATGTTTGTTGTTGTAGTAGTGCCTGCTCAATTTCTTGATTCTTCCTCAGGATGTCGGCAGTAGACACCTGGAATTTCTTAGCTTCAGGAGGAAATAGTTGATGAACCTCCTCCGATATGCCCCAAAGAACCCTTGTAATATCTAGCCTTTTGATGGTCTCCTCCATTTGCTTTTTGGTGACCAACTCCCTCGCAGGCTTTGCAACCCTTGAAGAAGCTGGCTTTTGAACAGTTGGCACGGGCATATTCTCAAACCTATCCATTATCTGGACCTTCTTGGTTCTTTCTGGTAGCTTTTCAAATGAGAACCCTTCAATTTGTTTCAGTAATTCATCTGACTCATCCCTTTCATCAGTATCGGCAGTTTCCATTTCGAATTCAAACACTGGGATGGCAGGTTCAGGCTCAGATAATTGATGTTGTTGTTGTTGTTATTGTTATTGTTGTTTTTGTTGTTGTTGCTGTTTTTGTTGTTGTTTTGGTTCTGCCCGAATCCCTATTTCAGCTGCAAGTCATTCGGTCAAACGGGTAAAGGTCAAAACGCGTGGTCTATTCTCCCACTCGTGGCGATCATGATCGGGATCATCATCATCATGCCTACGTTTTGACCAAGCAGCTTGGGATTTACAAGTTGTTTCAAGAGTCGTCATCCTTGTTTCCACATATTGTAGCTTTTGAAATTCCACGTTTCCCAGATCCTCCATTGAGTTCATGACTGTTTCTTTGAATTCAGAGAGGTTGCTACCCTTATAGGTTTGTTCATTGTGAAGGGTTTCAAGGAGATCCAGGTTCTGTTGGCAGTCAGGGGCCTTTTCTAGTAAACGGGCATAAAGCAGGGATTAAAGTATATTAGTAGCTAAGCTCGATCCGTCATCAACTCTGGTTTTAAGAGAGGGAAGGGTTTGTTTGATGTCCACAATGCCCTCAGTAATTGGATTGAGAGCCTCCTGCAGTTCCTGTTTTGTAAAATACCAAGACTCACTGAGAGTACTCGTTGAAGTCTCCGCCAAAGAGGCGGAGCTACTCGAATGTGGAGCTGAAGTTGTGAACACTCAACCGAGATTTTCACCTGATCCTCGAATGACACTTTCAGTAGTGCCACCTACAGGTATTCCGGACGGTTGTCTGGTAAACAACGTCGTAATATGTGTGAGTGTTGTATGGTGTCTAGAAAGAAAAGCAGAAATCTGGGGTATGTCAATGTGCTCTGAAGAAAAGGGCGAGGTCGAGAGAGGCAGACCTCTAGTTTCAATACCAGCCATCTCCGAATGAGAGGCCGGTAGAGTATGTGTATAATCTCTGTGGAATGAAACCGGTGTCTGTTGAGAGACACCCGAGTGGCTGGAGGGGTTAATGTGCACTGTTGGGATGACAGTAACTGTTTCAACACCAGAGCTGACATTTTCAGCTCCAATGGCAGGTGTAGCTTCCCGGCTTTTTGGGCTTGGGGGACCCTCAGCACTCTCTTTTTCTTTTCTCACCTCACTCTCCTCTAGTACTACCTCTTCTTCTTCCACATCTTCCTCTTCCTCTACATAAGGATCAAAGTCATATTATTCACTACCTTCGTCAAGAGGACCCGGTTGATAGGCATATAGAAATTCAGTTTTTGAGTCGAAGGCCTCGGGTAGATTTGGAAATAGGTCAGAAAAGGTCAAATCTTCCTCTTCAACCACCACTGGCTTTTTGGCTCGTTGTTCCTCAGTATTATCACGAACCAGTGGTGCTGCTCCAGGGGTATGATCAATCACAGCCAAAGTATCAGAGGCAAAGTCCAGAGCAGTTGCAGCTTTAGTTATTTCAGGTGTAGAGGATTCCTGCGCTTGTTCAAGATGTGGGAGTACATGCAAAAATGAATCCATCATAGCCTGGATCTGTGCTGGGTCATAATCCGCCCCTTCCTTACTATGTATATCACCAAAATCCCCTTCACCGCCCCTCTCATCACTTTTATCTCTCGACTCTCTCCTTTCAGCTTCCCCCGCGGAAGTCTGAGGCCTAGTCACTATGACCTCACTGGGAGCTACCGGCCCTGGGGTAGGTGCAACCGGCTCTGGTTGCGCTAGAGGTCCAAGTCCTACACTCTCCCTATAAGCTCGCACTACATCATTTGGTGCATAAATATCCATGAGAGAGGTCGGAAAAGGTTGAGCTTGAACCGGATGATAAGCGGTGAGAACCTTTACATACATAAACTGCTTAGGCCGGATTGAAGCATGATTTGGCCTGCGAGGGATTTCCTCGTTTCTGTCCATTGTGAACTGGACCATGATTGGCAAGAATCTTTGGTACGGTTGAAATCTGCCCTTTGCACGTTTAAGATCGGACAGTTTGCCTTCTACTTGCTGCACAAGATCAAGAAATATTAAAGTGGCATAATCAATGTGTAGGTGATTAGCCGCAGCAAAAATGAGCTTTATCTAGTTGGTGTTGGGATATTCATATCCGGTATGTTTCGGGGTGAGGCACCGTTGAAGAATGGTTAGAAAGGTATAGAATATGGGGTGAAGGTTGGCTCGTTTAAAGTGGGAACGAAGTTGTAAGTCCCCGTTGTAACCCATGGCACGAATACCTGCGAGGGCAGTTGACTCATCAGGCATCTCCTCAAAGTCAAGGAGAGGAGGCCTACTTCTCGAGGTAGGGAGTTGAAGGATTTCATGGAGTTGGCTGGCGGTAATATTGAGAGTGAAGTGGTCCACATCACCACGAATTGAAACTCGACCAGTGTCGGGATTGGTATGGGTGTGAACTATATTCTAGAACTGTTGCACATACAACTTAAAAACATGTGTTCCAGAAGTAGATGGATCAAATATGAGAGCATGGTTCAGTGGGTGTATGTGGAGTATTTCGGTAATAATTGGGAAGTTTGGGTTTATGAAATTGTTTAGGTTGATGAAGTAGTTGTTATCATGGGTGACTACACAAAGAAATTGGTTTCTAGGAAGGAGTTGGTCATCCGGGTTATGAGATTGGCTTGCTGTCGAAGAACGGTACGAGACAGAATCGTCTTCCATAGCCATAATAAGTCTTGTAAGAATAGCCAATGGGTTAGAAAGTTGAACATTCATATGTGAAACTTATGGTCAAAACCCAAAATTTTATAACACCCGAAATTCCTTCATTGATGAAGTGGTAATTTTTATGAACAAAAATGTGTTTTGACACATGTTTTACAATGAATACATGTATCTAAACATTTTCATAACACTGAAATTTTTTCCCATTTTGCCCATAACATGAAGATCTAGCCAAAAAGTGATATCAAGGCCATCTTCAACCACACGAAGAACACCAAGAACACTTTTCGAATTTTGTGAGTTTTTCTTTTGTGAAAACATTGTTCTTGTGTTCCTAAGACCCATCGCAAGGCTTGTTGTTAACACCATCGTTTGATGGTCGAACAATGCCTTGGATGTTCAAAAAGTGTGTTTCCGAGTTCTATAGTAACAACTTCGTTTTTGTTCATTTGAGTGCGAAGTAAACATGTTTTGTCATGTATTTGATGTATACCTTTAGTAAATGAGCACGTTTATCACAAAAATTCAAAATTTTGGCAGCAACGTTTGAACAAGTTTTGGAAATAATGTAACCGGAGATTCTCATACATGAAAGTAAAAATGCGTAGGGAACACACTTACCCATTGCCACCTATTTATAGTAAAAATTCTCAAACGGTAACATTTTAAAAATAACGCTCGAAGTGTGAAGAGCTTCGAAGGTGAAAAACGCGCTCGAAGTCTGCTATCGAGCACTGTTCACTTCGGAGTCCAAAGGGATTCGAGTTCGATGTATGAAAGCTTCGAACTCGAAGGAGGTTGATTTTAGTCACTGTTCATGTCCGCTCGAAGTGTATAGGGCATACACTGTTTGGAATTCGAAGTCTACTAGCTTCGAATTGATGCTAGTAGACACGCTCGAAGTGAACATGGATTACATGATTTCATATTCAAAGTCAACTAACTTCGAATTGACTCCTCCGAACACACTCGAAGTGACCTTGGACTTGATGACTTCGTATTTGAAGTCCATTGACTTCGAATTGTCCAAAGAGGGAGCTCGAAGTGAACTTGAAATTAATGGTTTCGAGTTTGAAGTGCTCTAACTTAGAATTTGAATTCAAGAGAGCTCGAAGTCCACTTTTGATTGTGTAGTTTGAGTTGGAAGTCCATTGACTTCGAATTAATTGTGTTTCATGTTCGAAGTCCATTGACTTCGAATTAAACTTGTGAATTCAAAGAGAATAAAATCGTTTTGTATTTTTCAATTTTCAAAGAAATAAAACACATTTTTGATATTTTTCTTTCTTTTGTGAATGTTTTTGGTATTTTCTTTGAGTTTCGAAATGTTTTTATATTTTCTTTGATTTTCTAAATGTTTTTGTATTTTCTTTGATTTTCTCCCCCTACAAGCATGCGTAGCTTGTGCGAATGATTGACACTCCCCCTCAAATTGTGTTTGGATTATCTGCAACATGAACTACCCACTCAATAAATGACTGATAGTCAGACTCTATAATTCAACATACCTAATTTGGATACTAACTTATTAAAACGAGATTCATCTAATGGTTTAGTAAACAGATCAGCCAGTTGATCATCAGTCTTGACATATTGAAGTTCTATTAGACCTTTTTCTACATTATCTTTAATAAAATGATACCGTATGTCAATGTGTTTGGTCTTTGAGTGGTGAACTGGATTGCATGAGATGGCAATGGCAGATTGTGAATCACACAGTAAAGGTATCTTGTCATAGTGTAGGCCAAAATCAGAGAGTTCAGTCCTAACCCACAGACTTTGAGAGCTGCACATTGCAGCAGCAACATATTCAGCCTCAGCAGTTGAAGTAGAGACACAATTCTGTTTCTTAGAAGCCCAACACACTAACCGATCTCCCAAAAAGTGTGCACTGCCAGATGTACTCTTTCTATCAAGCATGCAACCAGCATAGTCGGCATCTGAATAGGCATATAATTATAGGCTAGAATCCCTTGGATACCATAGACCTAGATAAGGAGTACCCTTGAGATACTTGAATATTCTTTTGACTGCCAGCAGATGTGATTCCTTTGGATTAGCCTGGAATCTAGCACATAAGCATGTAGAGAACATTATATCTTGTCTACTAGCCGTTAGATACAGTAATGAGCCAATCATACCCTTATAAGTTTTTAAATCAGCTGCTTTTCCGTCAAGATAAGCAAACAATTTAGCTTTTGAAGACATGGGGTAAGATAGTGAAGAACAACTAAGCATGTCATACTTCTTCAACAAGTCTTTAATGTACTTGGATTGACTAATGAATATGCCATGACTCAGTTCTTTCACTTGTAATCCGACAAAGAAGTTCATCTCTCCCAACATACTCATATGAAAACGATTTTGCACGGTATATGCAAACTCATCACTGTAGTTTGGGTTTGTGGAACCAAAAATGATGTCATCCACATAAATTTGTACTAAGATTAAATCCTTTCCTGTGGCTTTGGTGAACAGAATGGTTTAGGTTTTTCCTTTGATATATCCCTCACTCAACAAATATTCAGACATGACATCATACCAAGCTCTCAGGGCTTGTTTTAGTCCATATAGGGCTTTGTCTAGAATATAAACATGTTGAGGGAATTTGGTATTGATGAAGCCTTCTGGCTGAGACACATAGACCTCCTCCTTGAGGATACCATTTAAAAAAGCTGTCTTAACGTCCATTTGAAAAACCTTGAAGCTTTTATAGGCAACATAGGTTAAGAAGAGTCAAATGGCTTCTATCCTAGCTACAGGAGCAAATATTTCATCATAGTCTATTACCTCCTGTTGGTTGTAACCCTTAGCAACCAACCTAGCTTTGTTTCTAACCAATGTTCCATCGGAATCCCGTTTGTTCTTAAAAATCCACTTGGTACCAACCACTGATTTTCCCTCTAGTAGTGGTACTAATCTCCAAACTTTGAGTCTTTCAAAGTGGTTAAGTTCTTGCATTGCAATGACCCAATCTGCATCGTGTAAAGCATCGGAGACTTTGGTGGGTTCTATCATGGATAGGAAAATGAAATAAAGACACTCATTCGCCATTGCAGAACGAGTTTTTACTCCTTCTTGTACATTGCCTATTATTTGAGATTCGGGGTGGGATTGTGTCCATCTTATTCCTCGGGGGTTTTGGATCAGAAGAAAGAACTCATTTAAACGATTTGAGAGTTCATTGTCTTCCTATGTTGATATTGGGTCTGAATCATAGACTGGAGTTCCCTCATAAACCGGCTTATGAGGAACTATGACTGGATTGTTAGTTGATGTAGACGGAGAATCCACGGTTGGATATGAAGACGAGTTGTCAACCTCCGTTGCAGTAGTAGCATGAGACACTGTATCATTCCTGTCACCAGCATTTTGAACATTAGATTCAGACTATAAGAAATCAAATAAGAAATCAAAGTTGTGTTCTAATGACGTTGGATTTATATTTGTTTCTTTTCTTTGAAGTACTGGTCCTAAATTGACTTGTCCAGAAACAACCACATTTCCCTTTTTAAATGTGTTAAGATCCAACATATCGTCGAATGTAACATTTATACTTTCAATAACACAGTTGGTTCTTTTATTTAACACTCTGTAGGCTTTTGACTCATGTGAATAACCTAGGAAAATTGCTTCATCAGCCTTGGCTTCGAATTTCCCTAGATTATTCCTTTCATTGAGTACAAAGCACCTATTACCAAATATATGAAGATATTTTATATTAGGTACAATGCCATTTGCTAATTCATATGGTGTTTTATTGAAACGCTTATGTATGAAAGAACGATTATGTGTGAAACACGCAGTGCTGACGGCTTCAGCCCAATAGGAAGGCGGGAGACAAGAGTAAGCAAGCATGGTACGAGCACCCTCAACCAGAGTTTGGTTGCGTCGTTCCACGACTCCATTTTGTTGTGGAGTGTATGTTGCAGAAAATTGGTGAGTGATCCCCGCGAGGTCAAGGTAGTCCGACAAGCATTTGTTCTTGAACTCAGTTCCATTATTCATGCGAATGGAGGCTACATTGTGTTCATACTAGTTCTACTGTTGTTTGATGAAGGTGATGATAGAAAGAGTTGCTTCATCTTTCGACCTTAAGCACTTGACCCAAGTGTACCTAGAGTAATCATCGACAATTACTAGGATATATTTCTTCCCATTGCGTGTTTGTACTCTCTTCGGACCACATAGATCCATGTGCAGAAGCTCCATTATTTTCTTTGTACTGGAGATTTGCTTGACCTTGTTAGAAGAGCGTTTCATCTTCCCTTTTTCACAGTCTGCACACAGATGATCTTTGGAGAATTTCAACTTAGGCAGGCCTCTCACCAGATCTCCAGTAACTAGTTTGTTAATGTTGTGGAAGTTCAGATGGGAGAGTTTTCTGTGCTACTACCAAGTTAAGTCTGATGAGGCCTTGATGAGTAGACAAACAGAGGTCTTAGTGTTGTAGTTGTTCAGATCAATTGAATACAGGTTAGACTTCCGTGTTCCCACGAGAAGTACATCACCTGTGTCTGTTGTCACTAAACATGAATTCTTTTTTAATGTAACCTCCAAATCTTTGTCACAGAACTGGCCAATGCTAAACAAATTATAGCCCAGTCCTTCTACATAAGAAACCTTCTTTATTTTGATATTTTTCTTTTCTATATCTCCGTACCCCAGTATCGGTGCAACATTTTCGTTGCCAAAATGAACATTCTTGGAGTACTTGGGAACGAAGTTGTTGAGAATACGCTTGTCACCGATCATGTGCTTGGTGCAGCCAAAGTCCAGGTACCAGAGATTAGGTTCCTGCACATAGAAAAGAACGAAGGTTTAGGTCCCCATATTGAAATGGGTCCTTGCTTGTTAGATGAAACACTGGTGTTAACGACGTCTTGAAAAATACAATGTATTGTTTTCGGTGTGTTCCATTGAGTCATTTGTTGTTCTTTGTTAAACCTTGAAGTTTTAATCTAGAAAGGATCAAGAACAATTTTTGATTCAATGGTTAGAGAGATTTCTCCTCTTTCAAGAATTGGTGGACTTTCTATGTCTTTGACGTCCACTACCTGAACCACATCTTTTCGTTGCCAAATTTGAATCATTTTGGGTTTTACAACTGTTTGAGAAATGGGTTTGTTTGTGGTGGTAGTATGATTGAATTTTATGGTGGATGGTTTTGATTCTTGCTGTTTGGTTGGTTTTGCTTTTGAACTTGATGTTTTTGAAGAATTTGATTTTCCTTTTGATGAGAGAAACTTGGTACGTTGTATTTGAGATTTCCATGTGTTAGGTTCTGTTTTATTCCAAGCCTTCAAAAACTCTTTGTATCCTCCCTTTCTGTATGCTTCTAACTCTTGAATAGTGATTAGTCTATTTGCATAGTTCCAATAATTCATGAGTTTTAAAGCGTGTTTAGTCACCCATTGATGAATGACTATTCCATGTGACGTAATAAAGGAGGCATTTATTTGATTCGACCCTTGTGGTCTCCACTTCTCACACGCACTAATTCCCATTTATTTTCGAAGCCTATCATATTCACACTTGTAATCACAATGTCCATGCAAACACCCATGACTTACGCTAAAATGTGTGCTTGCTTTCATTTTTTTGTGGAAAGTGAATTACTGTTACTAAAGAAATTCGAAATGTGATGACACTTTTTGGAAAAATCAAAACAAGGCATAGAAAAACTGGGTTTAAACTTTCTTGTGTTTCCATTGGTGTGAACACTCTTCATCTTGTTGTCTTTTCTGCTTACATCTGAAACATTCAAAACGTGGTTAGGTGTGAATGGTTTTGTGTTCTTTTGGACAACTTTTTTTGGTAACTGTGATTTGTTTTTGGAAGAGTGTGTGAGATTGGCTTTGGGAATGACATTCGGTTTCCTTTTAGTGGTTTCAATTGATTTATGTTGTGACTTTGGAGTCCGTGATCCTTCCACCGTATATTTCCCTTTTTCTTCTCTGGTATATTTGTGTTTTGGTTGAGAAGTAGATGGAGTGGAAGTGCATGTCAAGGTTTTCTTTTGACAGTGACATGGGAGACTTTTTTCTGATTTATTTATTCCTCTTTCCAAATCATCAGTGATAATGGTTTGATAATAATAAGCTACAAGCTTCTCGAGTTGCCTTTGTAACACCATATGTGGTATATATATTCGGGCTTCCAGAACTGTTTGCGGCTTTTTTAGATCATCAGGATAGGTGAAACCGTTAGACTCATCTATCATACTGAGCTTTTGAGGCTCAGATGAGATAGAGTCATTTAATTCCTGATAATTAAAATTAATTTCAAATTTTAGTGGAGTATTTCTTTTAAAATCTTCTTCCACAACCTCTTCTTCTAGTCCAACAAATACCATTTTGTTAGTGATGCCAACATTCATTAAGTTAAAATCATATAAATGTTTGGCTATCACTTTCTCAGTGATGCGTGGGTTTTCAAATCCAAGACCATCATAAGTCCATTTTGAGAATTTTCTTTCTTTGGATTTATTGAGAAAAATGGTTTGTTCTATTTGACCCCGTTTTATCAATGTATCTTCAAGCTCTTTTATTTTTTAGCACAGTTCACCCTTTTCCTTGAGAATAAATTTTGCGTCATTTTCGGCGCTGATCTTCTCTGCTTTTAGGTCATGTAATTGGGTGCTCATATTTGCAGTTAGCTCAATGAGTTCGTTTTCTTTTCAATGATTTTTGTTTTGAGCTCTTCAATTTCTCTATCAACATGTATGGATTCCATTTGTTGATTTCTGATTACTTCTTTTAGTTTTTCTTTGTTTAATTTTGATTTTAGTACCTTTTTCTCTAACTTTTTCATTCGTGATATGATGATCTGAACATGTTCCATGCTCAGACCACAACCAATAATGGAGTTAAAGTGTACCTCTTCATCATCATTTGCATCAAGCCCTTCATCATCAGAATTGTCATATTGTGCCTCTGGCTCGGCTTCATCATTACTGAACTCATCTTCAACGTCGCTAAAGGGTCAACAGAGAGTCTGGGACATGTTTTTGAGATCTCATCTTGGTATTGCTGAAGGTCGTAAATAATGTTGTGGTATTTGACAATTGTATGGTTTTGGTTGATTTGTTTGTACAACTTGACATGCTCTTTCCATTCTAGTCCTAGAGCACGAAGAAACACACAATTGATATCAAAATCCGTTCTTTCAACCTTGTTTTTCCTGAGTTCATTCTGGAGCTTGCAAAAACGACTGTAAGTGTCAATAAACAGTTCGTTCTCCCTCGCAGTAAATTCGTGAAACATGTTCACCAATTGTGTTCTTTTTATATGTTCTCCTTGCTCAGTTCCTTGCAATTGACGTTTGATCTCATCCCAGATCTCTTTGGCAGTAGCTAAGTTGTCAACCTTCATGAACATCTCAGATGATAAACCTTGTTTGAGATAATACTTAGCCAACCTATCAGCCTTCTTCTTTCTTTCTCAGCAGCTGTTAACTCATCATGAGTTTTCTCTCTCACTGTTCCGACAATTGGAGGATTGTTGTCAGGTTGTGTATCCATGATTCTGTAGAATTTCTTTTCTCCATTGAGAATAGAATCGATCATCATTTCACCATAAACTTCATTATGTTCCAGAAAATCCATGAACCTCCCTTTCCATACTAAATAGTCATTGCGGAAGAGAACAGGGGGTTTGGAGTCTGTGCCAATGGCCAATATCTCATTGGAACTTGACATTTTGATTTAGTTACTTGAATGTTTCAAAGTGATCGTTAACTTGGAAAAAGTTGGGTGGTTGAGTTTGAAGATGGTTCCTTTGAATTGGAAGTAATAGTTCGAAGTAGTGACTTCGAATTGAACAATGAATTCGAAGTGAATGTTCTTTTGAATTTGAAGTAATTAGAAATTCGAAGTGAACTTGGATGTTTACTTCGAATGGAACAGTTGTTTGGTCTTCGAAGTGTTTCAAAGTGAACAGTGATCTTTGAATGCGAAGTAAGGTAAGGTTTTAAGATTTGTATTCAGATTGTGTTGGGAATTAATACGCTCGAAGTTGATGAGCTTTGTTTTCGAAGTGGATGTGGGACTCAAATGAGGTGCTCGAAGTCAACGTGTTGAAGTAAATTTCGAACTCGAAGTGTACTTTGGGATTTGAATCCGCTCGAAGTTGTCTTGAATATGTTTCGAACTTGGGAGCTTGTATTGATTTCGAATTCGAAGTCTATAGTCTTTGAATTCGAGATATGTTTCCTTCGAATTTGAAAAATTAGATACGCTCGAAGCCTTCTATATGCAACAAATTCCGGATTTTAGGGGAATTGTTTTTAACTGCCTTGCTCGAAGTCTTCTTTGCAATACTAGACATGCTCGAACTCCACAGTAAACCCCAAAATCTTCGAAAAATTAATTCAACTCGATCAACAACTCAGATCTCGACTGTTCTTCATCATCTTCAAATGTTCTTGACTGAAATTTCTATTCTTATCAAAAGCAATGAAAAACCAATCAATTTTTATACCCTCTTGGTCGCAATTTCTTATAGATCACAAATATACCAAAGAATCCATCATTCACATGAAATCAGATGAACTATTGAAGCAAAAACCATAGACGTATTCCGTGAAAAACTTCAAGAACTCATTCGATTTTGATCCAATTCAAACCATAAATGATTGTTTCGAATATAGAATTGATTTCGAGATGAATAGGATCAATTTCAATACGAAAAACACTCAAACCTTCATAGTTTTCGATTTCTGAATAGTAACCTTATTCGATGATGCTTTAATCAATGATTTACCCAATCAATAGCCAACTTAGATCAAGTTAGGCTCTGTTACCAATTGAAAGATCAAATCAATGACCAATGAATCTTCAAGTAATCAATAGTGAGATGAATATTGAGAGAGAGAGCTACACACACTTCACGTTAATATTGATATTGCATAAATGGCTCAAACGTCAAAAGTGATACACGCCCATGGGACAAATAGCCTATTTATAGGCTACGCCTACTACATGGGCCTCATGGGCTTTTCTACATTTTTCTAATATTAACAATAATCTTTGTTGACTCAAATTGTAGGGAGCAGATAAGTCAAGACTGGACAGGGTTTTGATTGCATCCGCAAGAGATCTTGCTTTGAGCATTTCAGTTTGAGATTTCTCCCTTGCCAATTTAAGTTGAGTAGCAGCTTGACTTCGAATTTTTTCTTGTATATCTGTTTAACTAGAACACCCAATGCTTGAGCCATTTGGGCATTCTCCCTTTCCTCTTGCTCTTTAAGGGCAAGCTCCCTCTTTCTTTGTTCATCCTCTTCAACTTGCTCTTGTGTCATTTTCCTTTTTCCTTTATCTTTCGGAGTAGAGGTTGAAGGCATTTGGACTTTTGGAGCAGATTGGACTGGAGGAATTGATGGTTTGGGGCTTTGTCTTCTTTTTCGGAGGATGTTTGATAGTGGAGTATCATCCTCATCATCTATAATAAGACTCTAAATCTATTGGAGGAGAGCAACCGTCAGCAAATTTTCTTCTTAGCTTTGGCCTGTTTGCCATTCTTTTTAGTCGTTTAGGAAACATTTGCTCCCCGTTAGAAGTTGCTTTTCTTCTGGGAACTAGAGGAGCTGTTGCTTTGAGTGCTTCCTGCTATAAAATATTTTTAGCACTTTCATCATAGGCAGCATCTATTTTGTCTGAATCAGGATCATCCTCCCTTGTTGAACTTGAGAATTTCTCCCCCTTTTTGGCATCATCAAAAGGAGGAGGGAAGTCACCTAAGGTTAGTGTTGGGATTGGGGTAGGGATGGGTCTAGTGGTAGAGGAGTGTGTAGGTGTAAGTTTAGAGAGTTGGAGGGAGAGGTCATCTTTGAGATCTTAGAGAGCCTTCCATAAGGAGAGATGACTCATTCTGGATTGTTCAGTAAGGGTTTCGAGATCATCAAGAATGCCTTTGAGGAAAGAAGGTATGGGAAGAAGTTGTTCAGGGATAGGGACAAAAATGTTAGGGTTGATTGGTCGTAGGGTTTGAAGTTGGGTTAGAAGGTTGGATATGGTTTGGTTGAGAGAAGAGAGAATGGATTGAGGTAGGATGGGGGCAGGTTGTTGAGATGGAAGAAGGGGATATAAATGGTATAATTTGGCTAGAATGGGAGAGATGTCAGATGAAGTGGGGAGAGGGGCAGGGAAGGGTGGGGATGGGTTTTGAGGGACTCTACGTCTTGAGCAAGTCTAGACAGTCGAGTATTGGTTTGGGTTTGGAAGTTTTGGGTAAGATTATCAAGCTTTTGGTGTATGGTTTGAAGAAGGGTAAGGTTTGGTGTTTGGGTAGAGGTAGAGGGTTTAGAAGTGGAAGGGATAGAGATTGGTTAAAAGAAGTTAGGTAAGGTTTTTGTTCCCACATCTGAGCCTTGGTGTATAAGCTAAAATTCATTGGGAAAGACTGTTGATCCTTGTACAAGTGGTTGGTTTGTACCACTAGCATTGGCAGGCTGTGCATATGTAAGAATTGAATCAATGATAGGTGCAAGATAGGTGGAGTGAGTGTGGGACTCACTCAATAATAGGGAATCCCTTATTGGATTCACATTCCGTTGGGAGAATGTGAATGGTATAGGCTGATTCAATGGGGGTATAGACACAGTATGACCTTGGGGTGAGGTCTGTCTTTCAATGAGAACAACCTTTTGGTAGGCTGCCTCAGATTGCGGTTTTAATCCCATATTTACAGATGTGTCCTATTGCGAGGATACATCCACTGGCTCAGGGTTAGAAACATCTAATTGCTCCCCCTCAACATGAGGAAGTGTAATTGGAGTTGAGGTCAGAGGTGTGGATGTCACTACCTCAAAGGGCTCAAAATGAGCAACCTCTATTGAACTTGTATATATGGGGTTACGAATGGGAGTAGAACTAGTGACCACAGAAGGTTCACTAGAGCATGGCTGTTGAATAGGTGTATGGACAGGAGAGGAGGATGGACTATCAAAGGTTAGGACTACCATTTGAATATCCTCAGAGGTTGAGTTAGAGTTATCCTTACCTTGGGTCATGATGTGCCTGCTTCTATCAATGAGCTCAAGGAGTTGCTCAGAGATTTCTTGTTCTTGATGTTCAGCATCATCACCAAGAGGACTCATGACCATTGGACTTAGGGGAGTGAATTCAGAATCACCAAAATTACCAGCATCACCAGCACCAGCATTATCGTCATCATCATTGTTGCCATTATGACTTTCCTCAGCATCATCATCATCATTACTATCACCACCACTTTCATCACCATCATTCGCATTTTCATCAGCAGCATCAATCAACTCTTGCATTTGAGCAGTGATGGGAGGACCTCTGTTTGCCTTTATAAAATGGAATACTTTCTCACCCATGACAGGGACAGGAATATTATCTTGATGTTCAGTGAGGTTCACATAGTCATTTTCACCGATCTCCCTCATTGCAATTAAGCTCAAAATCGAATATATGGCACTTGAGATCTTGAGGATTTCTTGTTGGTGCTCTGGGTGATTTTGTCAACAAGATCAGAGAAAACAACTTGAGTAAAATCTATGTTTACCCCAAAGACTAGGGCATAGAGCACCAGAAGCTCTGTTTGATTGATGAGATGGTGGTTTCCAGATTTCGGACCAAAACAGCGAATGACCACATTGGCCAAATACTTCCATGGATGGGAAAGAGCAGAAACTTTCACTTGCTTGTGCACCACAGGATCATTGTAGCCGATTGTTTGTAGAACAATTTGAACTTGAGTTCTTGAGGGAAAAGTGGTATATGGTGGGAAGTGAGGAATACCAGTGGCTTCCCTTAAGGTTTCAATGGTTATTCGAAGATGATAGTTACCTTGGGCTAGGGTACAATGGATGGTATTGTCATTGATGTTGTAGGTGGCAGAGTACCAGAGTTCTCCAATGATGGTGGGAAAGATGTAGTGTGGGTCAGCGGTTAAACATTCGAACAGGGGGTGAGCTTGAAGAAACTGTACCATAGTCTCATAACCTTGATATTCGCGAGAGGCTGGAATCATGGTGCAAAGAACAATGTTGTTGGGAGTTATGTTCATGGGTTGGTTTGGAGCAACATTTTGACCAGGGTTGACAGCAGGATCAGGAATATAGGTGGCCATTTGGTAGGGATGATGAACAATGAGAGAAATGGAGAAGTATCGAGAGAGAAAGTTAGGGTAAGTCTTTTTAGAGAGAGAGGGAATTTTGAGAGTTTGAACGGGTAAAGGTGAATGAGAGAGGAAGTGGGATATTTATGAAGGGTAGTTAACAAAGATCCTTAGATACTGACAAAAATTCAAACGGAAAACAAATTAATTAGCTATTAAATGAAATCTGACAGACGGAGTACATAACTAGGGTTAAAAAGCATTAAATGAACACAAAAGATGGAAATTTACTAAGTGTTGAACCATCAGCTGAGCATTGAAATGTATCAGTTGATGAAAGACTATCAGCTGATAGTGAAAATTTTGGTTGTATCAGCCGAGAGAAGTACTTAGCTGAGCATTTCCTTCTTATTTGAGGGTGATCAGCTGATATACATCAGCTAAGCAAAGTTACTTAGTTTACACTAACTCGGTAAGACTTAGAGATGCTTAGATAAGTAACACATGGTATTCAACACTTATCAATTAACATAAACTAAATTACCACTATTCTAATCTAAAAATTATGCATACCCATTTTGGATATTAGGAAATTGAACCTTTCTTCATCCAATGGTTTTGTGAACATGTCTACAAGTTGCAAATCAGTGTTGATGTAGTGTAGAGTTACCTTTTTATTTTGCACATTATCTCTCAGAAAATGATGTCTGATTTCAATATGCTTTGTCTTTTAATGCATAACTGGATTATTTGAGATGGAAATGGCACTTGTATTGTCACACAGAATTGGGGTGTCTTCAAACTTCATATCATAGTCAAATAGTTGATTTTGTAACCACAAATTTTGAGCACAACAGCTTCGTGCAGCAATGTATTATGCCTCTACAGTGGATATTGATACTGAATTATGTTTCTTACTAGACCAACTTATCAATCTTCCTCCTAGAAGTTGACAACCACCTAAAGTACTTTGCATGTCTAATGTACATCCTGTAAAATCAGAATCAGAATATCCAACTAACTCAAAATTTGAGTCTTTGGGGTACCAAAGACCAAGGTTAGGAGTTCCTTTGAGATATCTAAATATTCTCTTAACAGCAGCAAGATGTGACTCCTTTGGATCTGCTTGATATCTTGCACAGAGACATGTTGAAAACATTATATCTGGTCTACTTTCAGTGAGGTATAAAAATGACCCAATCATTCCTCTATAAGAAGTAATGTTCACTGATTTGCCATCAGTGTCCTTTCCTAACTTTATAGAAGTAAACATAGGTGTTTTCATTGAGGAACAATTTTCAAAATCAAACTTTTTAAGTAAATCTTTGACATATTTTGTTTGATGAATGAAAATACCATCAACCTCTTGTTTAATTTGTAAACCAAGAAAATAGTTTAATTCATCCATCATGCTCATCTGATAGTTATCAGACATGAGTTTAGAAAACTTTTTGCATAGTTCCTAATTAGTAGACCCAAATATTATGTCATCTACATATATCTGCACAAGTATCACATCACCTTTTTACTTCCTTATAAACAAAGTGCTATCAATGCATCCGCTTGTGAAACATTTGTTAATGAGAAAAGAAGAGAGGGTATCATACCAGGCTCTTGGAGCTTGCTTAAGACCATATAAAGATTTGTTTAGAAAGAATACATGATCAGATAAGCTTGACTCCTCAAAACCAGGAGGTTGTTTTACAAACACCTCTTTTGTCGGATCTCCATTTAGAAATGCACTCTTTACATCCATTTGGAATACTTTGAAGTTCTTGAAGGTAGCATAGGCTAGGAACAATCTGATAGCTTGTTTCTGAACACCCACTTTGTTCCAATGATGGTTTTATCCGTTGGTTTAGGTACCAAAGTCCATACATTATTTCTTTTGAATTCTGCCAGTTCTTCTTGCATGGAAGTCACCTAGTGGGGATCATTGAGAGCTTCATCAACTTTCTTTCGTTCAATCATTGAGACAAATTTAGAGTACAAACAATTGTTGCAAGCTTTAGATCTTGTTCTAACTGGATCATCTATATTGCTGTAACGCCCCAAAATCATAAATAAAGTAAAACTCTGATAATAAAAGTATTTTAGAACTAAAAGGAGTTTACACAAAGCGGAAGCTAAAGCTATCACTGAACCCTCTAGTTTAGTTACAAAAGTTGTACTAAATATTTACAACAAAGATTTGTTTTCACAAAATACAACCAGGTGTTAGTTTTCAAAATACAAATTTACTCCCAAATCACAACCTCTGTCAAACTGGGGCCTTGCCCTTGGAGGAATCACGCCCTGCAAAACAACAGATGCAGTATCTGATAAGCCACAAGGCTTAGTGAGAAAACTAAACTGTAAATCATATAAGCATGCGCATACACATATACGAATGCTGTAACAGTTCTTATGGACACAGTACTGCACCATCTTAGCATCCGCCAAGAAGGCTAAAATGATGCCCGTAGCAAATACTGCACAAAGCAGCGTCCTACAGCTCTCTCTCTGGTGATCCTCTGATCAATAATATATCACATTGCAATGTACCACACACATATCACAGATATGAATTAGAGTTCAGAAAACTAACCTCAGCAACTAGTATCACACAGATATAAGCCAGATAACTCAGTACACATCAAACAGTAATCCCTACAATTATATAATCATATAATTAAGACATGTACTAATCAACACTTAACAATAAACAAGGCAGGGGATCTACACGGGCCGTATACCCCTACACGGGCCGTGTCTCAAGCACTCTAGCCACATGGCCAGTGTTGTCCACGTCACCTACACGGGCCGTGTACACTACATGCTAGACGACCATGTCTCACCTACATGGGCGGTGTTGACAACTTACCTACACAGGCCGTGTGCCTTCACGCGGGCCGTGTACCTCATTCTCTACATGACCATGTATACCAACATGGCCCTGTGACCGCCTTCTACACTACACGGCCGTGTACTCTACAGACCAGCCGACTGTTATGAAGAACAGTCGGTGTTCTAAGCCACAAAACCGACTAAAAACACACAAAACTCTACTAGGGTGTTTTCCTAAACCCCCAAACAACATAAGAACCAACCATAACAATAAATACAAGCTAGAAGCATGATTCACCATGAATCAAAGCTTAAAACCCACTAGAACACCAAGAACAACCAACAAGAAGCCTTACCTCAACTTGTTCTAGCTAGGAAAGGTTGGTATCCACTTGTACTCTGCTATCCTTTGCTCAAAAACCCGAAGAAGCTCTGCTCTAAGTTTCTCTCGTTTGCAACAAATGAAGAAAGTGTTTTGTTTGACTCTCCAAAGTCAAAAATGCATATATATATATATATACAACTTTGAAAGTTGTCACTAATGGCCCCTGGACTTTTCTAGTTCCAGAAATTACAACATAAGTCCCCCAAGTTTCTAAACACCTCCTAATCTCAATTAGGAAATACCAAAACGCGTTAAGTCAAAATGTTACTAATCACAGAAATTTCCGAAACTTGGGTGTTACAACTCTTCCCCACTTGAAAACGATTTCGTCCCCGAAATCAACTGCTGAAGAGTTATGGGTAGTTACGTATCATCTCACTCTCTGGTTCCCAAGTATAATCCGACCCTTTTCGGTGTTTCCACTGCAATTTAACCAACACAATCTGTTTATTACGTAAAGCTTTAACTTTCCTTTCCAGTATAGCAACAGGTTGCTCAACATAATTCAATTTATCATCAAGGCATACATCCTCCAGTGGCACAAATGCAGACTCGTCTGCTAAACATTTTCGAAGATGTGACACGTGGAAGGTATTGTGTATCTTGGATAACTCTTCTGGTAGTTTCAGTCTGTATGCAACTTCCCCCACACGAGCACTAACTCTGAACGGTCCAATAAACCTTGGACCCAGTTTACCTCTCTTTCTGAATCTAATAACCCCCTTCCACGGTGACACCTTTAACAGCACATAATCACCCACTTGGAACTCTAGTGGTGATCTTCTTTTATTCGCGTAACTCTTTTGTCTGCTCTGAGCTGCTAGCAATCTATCTCTGATCTGCTGAATCTGCTCTGTCGTACGCTGTACTACCTCAGTACTTCCCAACTCTCTCTATCCCATTTCACCCCAACAAACCGGAGTCCGGCACTTTCTACCATACAACATTTCATAAGGCGGCATTCGCAAACTGGAATGATAACTATTATTATAAGAAAACTCCGCAAGCGGTAGATAAGAATCCCAACTCCCTCCAAAATCAATAATACACACGCGTAGCATATCCTCCAGGGTTTGAATCATCCTCTCACTTTGACCATCAGTCTGTGGATGAAATGCGGTACTAAAATGAAGCTTAGTCCCGATTTCACCATGAAATCTATTCCAAAACCTGGAAGTAAATCGAGTATCTCTATCAGACACAATAGACACTGGTACACCATGACGAGATACTATTTCTTTCATATACACCTCTGATAGCTTTTCTGATGAGTAAGTTTCTTTAATAGGAATAAAATGCGCGCTCTTAGTCAATCTATCCACAATTACCCAAATAGCATCGTAACCTCTAGGGGTCTTAGGTAATTTAGTGATTAGATCCATAGTAATATTCTCCCACTTCCACACTGGTATATCCAGAGGTTGTAATTTCCCATACGGCTTCTGGTGTTCAGCTTTCACTTGCAGACACGTAAGACACCTCTTCACATACCTAGCCACATCTCGCTTCATACCTGGCCACCAATACTCTACCTTCAAATCTTTATACATTTTTGTCGCCCCCGGGTGAATAGAAAATTTAGATCTGTGAGCGTCACTCAAAAGAGTTTCTCTGACTTCTCCGTGATTAGGTACCCACACTCGTCCACAGCATAAGAATAGATCACGACTATCCTTAACAAAATTAGTTTCCTACCCCTTAATCCGCTCTTTGTTGTGATTTTCTTCTTTAACTACTTCCAGCTGAGCATCTCTTATAACATCCAACACTGGCGTAGTCATCGTCATTTGTAACGACTCATTCTGCCAAAGTACCGACCCCGACTTTCTGCTCAAAGCATCTGCCACAACATTGGCTTTCCCCGGGTGATAAAGTATCTCGCAATCATAATTCTTCATAAGTTCTAACCACCTTCTCTACCTCATATTAAGATTCTTCTGATCCACCAAATATTTCAGACATTTGTGATCGGTATAAATAGTACACTTCACTCAATACAAATAATGTCTCCAAATCTTCAAAGCAAAAACCACTGCTGCTAACTCCAAATCGTGAGTTAGGTAATTAATCTCATTCGGCTTAAGCTGTCGCGAAGCATAAGCAATCACTCTACCTCTCTGCATTAAAACACATCCCAACCCCAAATAAGAAGCATCACAGAACACAATCATATCTTCCACTCCTTCTTGCAAAGCAAGAACAGGCGCCTCACATAACCTTTGCTTGAGAGTTGAAAACGCAGCCTCTTGTTCATCTCCTCATACAAACTCTGCATTCTTCCTGGTTAGCTTGGTCAATAGAACTGCAGTCTTTGAAAAATTCTGAATGAATCTCCTGTAATAACCTGCTAACCCTAAAAAGCTTCTGATTTCGGCAGGGTTCCTCAGAGGTTCCCACTTCATCACTGCATCAACCTTCGCAAGATCAACTTTAATTCCTTCCTTGTTAATCAGATGACCCAAGAATTGCACCTCTTGAATCCAGAATTCACACTTGGAGAATTTAGCATACAGCTTCTCTCTTCGCAGCGTCTCCAAAACCTCTTTCAAATGCCTTTCATGCTTTGTCGGGTTTCTTGAATACACGAGAATATCATCAATAAACACAATAATAGATTTGTCCAACATCGAACGACAAACTCTATTCATAAGATCCATAAATGTTGCAGGTGCATTTGTAAGACCAAATGGCTTAACCACAAACTCAAAATGCCCGTACCGCGTCCTAAACGCAGTTTTAGGAATATCTTCCTCCCGTACTTTCAACTAATGATAACCCGACCTTAGATCAATCTTTGAAAACCACGACACCCCTTGCAACTGATCAAACAAATCGTCTATTCTGGGCAAAGGATACTTATTTTTCACAGTCACTTTATTAAGTTCACGGTAATCAATACACATACAAACGTACCGTCTTTCTTCTTTACAAACAAAATGGGAGCGCCCCACGGTGAACTGCTAGGTCTAATAAAACCTTTATCCAGCAACTCTTGCAACTGTTTCATCAATTCATGCATCTCTGGCGGTGCAAGTCTGTACGGAGCTCTGGCAATCGGCGCAGCCGCCGGTACCAACTCAACTCTGAACTCTACTTGCCTATCAGGCGGTATACCAGGCAGATCATCTGGAAAAACATCTGGATACTCACGTACCACTGCCACATCATTCACACTCTCCTGTCTCTTTTCTAATTTCGAATCAATAACATAAGCTAAAAAGGCTGTACACCCATGCTGAAGATATTTCCGAGCTCTAGTCATGGAACACAAACACATTCTCTTACTTTCTCTATCACCAAAAATTGATAGTTCTTCCCCACTTGGGGCCTGAACTCGAATCAATTTTTGCCCACACAGAATGGTTGCTTGATGACACCGAAGCTAATCCATTCCCACTACCACTTGAAACTCTCTCATAGGCATAGGGATAAGCTCAATAGGAAATCTAACAAAGTCTATCTCTAGCACATTATCTCTATACACATCAGTCACGAGCACAGACTTATCATCAGCTATTTCTACCTCGAGAGGGGGACTCAGTTTACTACATACTTGCTTGAAACTTTTACAGAAAGAAACAGATATAAACAACTTGCTAGCACCCGAATCAAATAATACTAAAGCAGGCAGATAATTTACGAGATATGTACCTGCAACCACATCAGGTTTCCTCTGTGCTTCCTCCGTAGTTAATTGAAAGGCCCTCCCCTTACTCTTGGAAGTATCCTCTTTCTTTACCTCTTTATTCTCTTTAATCCGCAGTGGTGGCAAAGATGGAGTGTTTCTCGATCCGGTTGAACGGTTGGATGCAGTGAGTTGAGGACAATTGGCTTTCTTGTGGCCTGGCTGATAACAGTGAAAACATACACTCAATGAACTGCGACAATCTTTACCCATATGGCCCGGCTTGCCACATTTAAAACAGTGAATAACATTTGTCTGACAGTTCCCGTAGTGACTCTTCTTACACTTCTGACACACCCTCGGTGCTTCCTTCTTCTCCCTATAATCTACCCTCGGCCTCTTATTCTGTGGTGTCGATCTTTCCACTGACCTCTTCTCCTTCACCTGTCTCTCTAATTCTAACTCTCTAGCCCGCGCAGCGTCCATCATGGACTTCAGGGTCTGATGCTTGCTCGAATCAATAAACTCTCTGATACTCGGCTTCAAAACCATCATATAACAATACATCTTCATCTTCTCATTGGCTACATAATCAGGACAGAACCGTGCCTTCTCATGGAACTTGGCATTAATCTCTGGTACGGTCTCTGTAGTCTGCTTCAGTTTGTGGAACTCATCAACGATACGATCAACCTCGGACTGCGGAACAAACTGTTCTGTAGTAATCTCTTTAAACTCTGCCCAGGTCATGGCCTCAATCTGAGTCTCACCCCTCATCTTCTTTTCCAGATCCCACCAATCTTTGGCTGCATCTCTCAACTAGTTTGTAGCAAACCTCACTTTGTTTTCCGGAGCACACGAACATGTATGACATGCTCCCTCTAACTCTGATAACCACCTTTGGCTCACAATCGGATCAGTAGATCCATTAAACAATGGTGGCCGACACGCAGCAAAATCTCTAAAGGTACACCCTTTCAGCGCATCTCTAATAATCACTTGCGGTTGAGGATTAACCCTTTCCTCCCTCCCAGCTTATGCAGCTGCCACTTCCTGTCGTACAGCTTCCCCTGTACCTTCCTTCAGATGATCTACCACTTGGGTAATAATGAACGGTATGGCTTTCTCTAAAGCTTTGCCGATTTCCTCAGCAACAGTCACTCTGGGTTGGGTTTCAGCGAACCCTTGATGCAACTCTGGTGTCTCCTCTGCTTGAGTATTATGGGCCACAGGTGGCCTCCTCCTACCACTAGCACTGGTATCTACCCCTTCTCGTCTATTACTAGGACCACCCTCAAGACGATCCGTAGCTCGTGACCCTCTAGTATTCACCATCCTGATAGCATAGATAAAGAATTAAGACAAAAGGTAGCTTTAACACGCCATCCTCTATATCAACCAATCTCAAGTACAAACAATATCTCAGTACACTTATCCTCAGACCTAAAGTAGTTCTACACATACTAAGGCATCTATAATCTCAAGTGCACTATCTCTTACAGGTACCCCTCACCCGATTCACAAGATTCCTCATGATTCCATCAAGTTCTAACATGTATCATGTGTCTGTAATAATATGGGCCCTTATATTATCCATAACACACTACACACGTTCGATCTTAACTTTATCACAAAAAGTCCCGATTCACAGGCTTAGGCCTTGTATCACTAGCATATCATATCACATAAGGCATCACGTATCTGACACTAACATCATTAATATCTCACGTATCTCTATACCACAAATAGCAACATAAACAGTTAGCATATTCTCAATGCAACACTTTGTACCTTCACCAAGCTGCAAGCCTCCAGTTTGACTTAAAAATCCTCAGAACAATGGTTTAAGTCCAGACGATGCATAACACACCTCCAGATCTCTCAAACCTTGGCTCTGATACCATGTTGTAATGCCCCAAAATCTTGAATAAAGTAAAACTCTGATAATAAAAGTATTTTAGAAATAAAAGGAGTTTACACAAAGCGGAAGCTAAAGCTATCACTGAACCCTCTAGTTCAGTTACAAAAGTTGTACTAAATATTTACAACAAAGATTTGTTTTCACAAAATACAACCAGGCGTTAGTTTTCACAATACAAATTTACTCCCAAATCACAACCTCTGTCAAACTGGGGTCTTGCCCTTGGAGGAATCACGCCCTGCAAAACAACAGTATGCAGTATCAGATAAGCCACAAGGCTTAGTGAGAAAACTAAACTGTAAATCATATAAGCATGCGCATACACATATACGAATGCTGTAACAGTTCTTATGGACACAGTACAGCACCATCTTAGCATCCGCCAAGAAGGCTAAAATGATGCCGTAGCAACTACTGCACAAAGCAGCGTGCTACAGCTCTCTCTCTGGTGATCCTCTGATCAATAATATCTCACATTGCAATGTACCACACACATATCACAGATATGAATTAGAGTTCAGAAAACTCACCCCAGCAACTAGTATCACACAGATATAAGCCAGATAACTTAGTACACGTCATACAGTAATCCATACAATTATATATTCATATAATTAAGACATGTACTAATCAACACTTAACAATAAACAAGGCATGGGATCTACACGGGCCGTGTACCCCTACACGGGCCGTGTCTCAAGCACTCTACACGACCACACCTGGCCACATGGCCAGTGTTGTCCACGTCACCTACACGGGCCGTGTACACTACATGCTACACGACCATGTCTCAGCTACATGGGCGGTGTTGACAACTCACCTACACGGGCCGTGTGCCTTCACACAGGCCGTGTACCTCAATCTCTACACGACCATGTATACCAACATGGCCTTGTGACCGCCTTCTACACTACACGGCCGTGTACCGCTACACGGGCCGTGTACTCTACAGACCAGCCGACTGTTATGAAGAACAGTCGGTGTTCGAAGCTACAAAACTGACTAAAAACACACAAAACTCTACTAGGGTGTTTTTCTACACCCCCAAACAGCATAAGAACCAACAATAACAATAAATACAAGCTAGAAGCATGATTCACCATGAATCAAAGCTTAAAACCCACTAGAACACCAAGAACAACCAACAAGAAGCCTTACCTCAACTTGTTCTAGCTAGGAAATGTTGGTATCCACTTGTACTCTGCTATCCTTTGCTCAAAAACCCAAAGAAGCTCTGCTCTATGTTTCTCTCGTTTACAACAGATGAAAAAAGTGTTTTGTTTGACTCTTCAAAGTAAAAAATGCATATATATATATATATACAACTTTGAAAGTTGTCACTAATGGCCCCTGGAATTTTCTAGTTCCAGAAATTACAACACAAGTCTCCCAAGTTTCTAAACACCTCCTAATCTCAATTAGGAAATACCAAAACGCGTTAAGTCAAAATGTTACTAATCACAGAAATTTCCGAAACTTGGGTGTTACAACTGCCTATCACCTGATCATGAGAATGATACTTGTGGTCTTTGAAGGCTCTTTGGATTTCTTGGGAATTGGGATTCATTTGGATTTGGGTAGAAGAAGTTATATATTGACTATCAGCAGTAGAAATGAGTTCATTTTGAGTGGCTGGTATAACTTTATTGTCATAATCTGTGGGTATCTCTACTGAAAAGGGAATGTGTGATATGGAATTAGAATCTAATGATGTTAAGTAATTTTTCACATGATTCAGTAGAGGTATAGGATTGGATGAGGATGGTTGCACATGGTTAAAGATCTGGATAGGAACATGTTCATGTACATCATGAGCTGTTGGTGGAAAGGAATCAACTTGCTCTAGAGTGTCTTCTCCAGTTTTCATGAGATCATTAAATTCTTCACCTGAAACATGATTAGAAGAACAGGAAGCAACAAAGTCATTTTCATTAAAACTTACATTGATGGTTCTTCTATGACTTTGGTTCTAAGGTTGTATACTCTGTATGCTTTGGAAATCACTAAGTAACCTACAAACACTCCTTCATCAGCTTTTGGAGCAAACTTCTACAATTGATCCTTTTGATTGAGTATGAAACATTGGCATCCAAAAATGTGTAGAAAGTTTATGCTTGGCTTCCTTCCCTTGAGCACTTGATATGGAGTTTTGTTGTGCCTCTTGATAATAAGGGATCTGTTCTGTGTGAAACATGCACAACTTACAGCCTCAGCCCAGAAATTAAAAGGTAACCCACTTTCACACAACATGGTTCTGGTAGCTTCAATCAATGTTCTATTTCTTCTTTCAGCTACACCATTATGTTGTGGGGTTTTTGAAGCAGAGAATTTTTGAATTATCCCTTTCTCATCATAGAAAGATTCTAGAGTATGATATCTGAATTCAGTTCCATGATCACTTCTAAGACTCCTCACCAGATTTCCATCCAACACTTCCATCTTTTTGATAAAGCAAATGATTTCTTCAGCAGCATCACTCTTTGCTTTAAGAAAGAAAACCCAAATGTATCTTGAGAATTCATCAACCAATACAAGAGCATACTTAATTCCCCTAATACTAGCAGTTGCAACAGGACCAAAGAGATCCATGTGCAACATATAGAAAGGTTCTGTAATAGAGAAGGCCTGTTTGGATGGGAATGATGTCTTATGCTGCTTTCCTTCTCACAAGCAGTGCAAGGTTTAGGCTTAAGATAAGTCAGAGAAGGTAGTCCTAACACTAGTTCACCATTGCACTACTTGTTGATATTTTTGAAATTAAGGTGGGAAAGCCTTTTGTGCCACAACCAATTTGTATCCTCATTATTTTTGGAGTACAAACATGTTTCCTTTGAAGGGTCACGAGAGGACATGTCAAATGTATACACATCCTTGGTTATCTTGGCACTTAACATTGTATTACCTTCCTTATTTATTTTGGAGACTCCTGTCTTTGTGAAGTGGACTTCATTATCTCCATCACACAATTGACTTATGCTTATGAGATTGTATTTCAGCCCTTTGACATAAGATACTTTGGACACTTTAAGGTTCCCATTATGAAGTTTACCATAGCCTTTTGTTTGCCATGATTGTTGTCACCAAAAGTCACCCTTGGACCTTTCTCTTTCTTATAGTTACTGAGCAAAGCCTTGTTACCTGTCATAGTTCTTGAACATCCACTGTCAAGAAACCATGAACCAACACACTACATAGATTTAATCAAAGAAGAGTTAGTGACACAAGTAGGAATCCACTACTTAGTGGATCCTTGTGCAATGCACCTAGCTTTCCACTTCATTTCAGGTTTCTTATGTATGAGAGGAATGACTATGTTATCATTACAAGTCCGCTATCTTGAATTCCCTTCTAAAGAATATTCAAATGCCTTATGCTCTTTACTTCCACACTTATAACATTTTTGAGATTTTGTGGCCTTGGACCATTGAACAACATTATTTGAATGCCTATGACTTTTCTTATTAGTCCTCTGACAATTATCAGTTATCATTTGACTAACTTGACCATTCAGCTTATGAAGCTTATCTTGTAAATTTCTTAGGTCTTTATTTACAGGCACCTTGGATTGATCTTTAGATTTAGAATGTTTTTGACCAATCTTCGGAGTGGCAGAAATGGGAACAATGTGAACATCATTCTTGTTACTTATAGTTTCTTCTATTGAAAGAGAGTTGATTACTTCTGGATCAACTGATAGTTTAGGAGATGAGCTATGATCAGCTGACAGGCCATCAGCTAAGCATTTATCATCTACCAACATATCAGTTGATAACGTAGTATTAGCTAATGATTCTTCAGTTTGTAAAACACTAAGATTCAAGTCACCTTTTTTCAAGGTTTGACAACATAATGTCTCTGTGGTCTCAACTAATGATTCCTTTCCTTTACTCACATCCTTTGACTTTGTGTTCTTAGTATTTTTACATTCTGAAATCTTACTAGAGGAAGATTCATCAGAAGGAATAATTAATTCTTTTAGGTGGGAACTTTTGCTTCTAACAAACTTATTTGTGAACACACTTTTGCCTTTAACAGTCTTGTGAAACGTTTGTGGCAAAATGTCAGCATTGTCTAAGATATTAAGGTTCTTATTAGAATCAACATAGTTAGCAGTGTTATAGTAATTTCCACCAATAATAGCTTGAACTTGTTTGGGTATCTGCTCCTTGACACACTGAGTGGTCTTTTCTGCAGATACACACCAAGACTTTTCTTAACCAGCATGGCTACTCCTTCAACTAGCTCCTCCAAACATTTCTCCTCACAACCATTCTCCTCATCACTTTCTCCAGCACTCTCCTCTTCATCTCCTTCTTCATCAGAACCAGAATCAATAGCTGCAAAGCTTCTCATCTTTGTATCTCTTAATACAAGGGCAGTTGGTGTAGCTTTCACAATCTCTTTCATCTCCTTGGATGACAACTTCCTTTGCTTGACTGATTGCTCATGGTTGAGTAAGTTACCATAGAGAGCAACCAGAGACATTCCCTTAATCTTCTCACTATGCCTTAGTACAGTGACGAAGTGATCCCATGTTTCAAGGAGGGAGTCTAGAAACTTGTTCACCAAGACAAAGTTGCTCTTGGATATGTCTTCCCTCTTCCAATCATTTACTAGGCAGTTGAACCTGGTGTATGTCTGTGTAAGACTCTCACCTCTCTGAGCAAAGAAGAATTCATACTCTCTGTTGAGGAGGAGCTTCTTATTCTCCTTCACCTCCTCAGTCCCTTCATATGCAACTGTGAGTGTATCTAACATCTCTTTAGCAGAGGTACAGTTAAGCACTTGATGATAGATCTCATTGGGTAGTGCAGACACAAGAACTGGTCTAGCCTTAACATCTAAGCTAACCAACCTCTTATCTTCATCTATCCACAGATGCATGGGTTTGGTAATGATTCTTTCTGTTGTGGAGGTTTGACCTTCAGATTCTGATGGAATGGATAACACGGATGTTGGAATATAAGGACCCTCAGTAACTATTTCAAGCATTTGGATATCAAGGGTGAATAAGAAAAGATGTGCTCTAGTTTTCCACATGGAGAAATTTTTTGCATCAAACATGGGACATCTTGTTAAGGACCCGGTGTTTGAGATGTTCATGTTGTTTGATGATGAGGCCATTTTGAGAGGGGTAGAAGCAGTTGTAGAGTAAGCAAAACAGATCTAGATATTGATTATCTAACCTGCTCTGATACCAGTTGTTAGTCCCAGACTAAGTACGCAACAACAAATGTTTGTAGAATGGGCGGTTGAATACAAACTTTAGCTTTTAAAAATTAAAGACACACCATTATACTTTTATATAATTCTTATTAATTTTGAATCAAGAATTACATGTACTAGAAGCGGAAATTCTAAGTACAATAAAAGGTGCCAATCAATTTGTCTAACACATAGACAAGCTAACTCTAAAACAACTAATGTATAAAGAGTGTTCAACACATGAACAAGTTTGGTTCTACACAATTCTTAAACTCTACGAATTTTTCTCAACTAAGGAGATTGCTTTGTGTTGTGTAGAAGCTTGATCTTTTTTGGATATTTTGCATGTCCACCATGCATGTATATTTATAGAAGTCTTGGCGTCCGGTTTTATGAAGTAAGGAGACAAAACGTGTATGGAACTATAATATTTTAACTGTAAAGGTAGTGGGTGAAAAGTAAAGTTACCTTAATCAACTGTTTGATAAAAGTAATTGTACTTTTTTGAAAAAGTGCAACCCACTCACAATATAAAATATTAAAACCCACATCTACTGTCGTGTAGAAATTTCTTTCCCTTTCCATGCTTGTACTTTAAACAAAAGTCATGCATCTATTTGATTTGACTTTACCAAGTATGGGATTGCCAGCCATACTTAGTTGTTGAAACAAATCTTCAAGATTTTCGTCTGTTTGAGGTATCTTTCTCCTTTTCCAGAGGATAAGATCAAACCTTTTTGTCTCATACTTGATCCAAAAAGTGCTTTTTACTTTTACAAACAAAGATCTAAGGCATAATAGAACAACACATATTCTGCCTTTTACATATGACTTTTACAATATGAAAGATGGAGCAGATTTGATATTTTGCTCGACTCGGCTAATAGAAAGTACTAGAAACTTTAAATTTCACTACTAAGTTGACAAGATATATGAGTTGATCAATTTTTGCTAGGACTCAATTGATACATATTGCTCAGCTGATCATATGGATGCTCAGTTGATCAATAGTTATCTTAGGAGGGCATGAGCTCATATATTTATATGATCAGTTGATCAAGAATGCTCAGCTGATCATTTAAATACATCAGTTTATGTAGAGAGATGACTTGTGTTAGAAAAGACTTACTTAGCTGATGGTGTAGCTGAGCAAAAGTCCTTGCTCAACTGATGGTGTAGACACTCACTTGAACGAATTTCTTTACTCAGCTGATCGAATTTCTTTACTAGGACTCAGCTGATCGAATTTCTTTATAGAAAACAAATTGCAACGGTAACTTTTGGAAATTACACGCTCGAAGTCCAAAGGATTCGAGAGGTAAAAACGCGCTCGAAGTGGTCTTGACAACCACTTGACTTCGAAGTCTAAGAGGCTTCGAGTTTGAAGTGTGAAGGCTTCGAACTCCAAGTGAGTTGATTTTGGTTTCGTTCAATGGACTATTCATGTGCCCTCGAAGTGTATTGGAAATACACTGTTTAGAATTCGAAGTCTACTAGCTTCAAATTGAGGCTAGTAAACGCGCTCGAAGTGAACTAAGGATTGATGACTTTGTATTCGAAGTCCACTGACTTCGAATTGAATCCTATGAAAGCGCTTGAAGTGAACTTCACTTGGTTCGTTTCGCATACGAAGTCTTATGACTTCGAATTAAATCATATGATTGCGCTCGAAGTGAACTTTCCTTGGTATGCTTCGCATGCGCAGTCCATTGACTTTGAATACGAAGTCTATTAGACTTAAATGCTCACTTTGAATTCGAAGACTAAAAGTTCGAATTCGAAGTGAATAAGACACTTAGGATTGAAATCTTTGTGTTCCTTTTCTTTTTATACACCAAAAATAAAATATATTTGAATTTTCAATTTGAAAGAAATGACAACACATATTTTTGATATTTTTTGAATTTTGCAAATGTTTTTGGTATTTTCTCTGTTTTGTGAATGTTTTTGGTATTTTCTTTGATTTTTGAAAGGTTTTAAGTATTTACTCCCCCTACAAGCATGCGTAACTTGTACGGATGATTGGCACTCCCCCTCAGATTGTGCTTGTTTTATCTGCAACATGAACAAAAAAACTGAACTACCTACTCAAAACAATAGACTGATAGTTAGACTTTATAATTCAACATGCCTAACTTGGATACTAACTCACTAAATGGGATTCGTCTAATGGTTTAGTAAACACATGAGCCAGTTGATCATCAGTCTTAACATATTGAAGTTCTATCATACCTTTTTCCACATTATCTTTAATAAAATGATACCGGATATCAATGTGTTTGGTTTTTGAGTGGTGAACTGGATTGCATGAGATAGCTATGGCAAACTGTGAATCATAGTGAAAGCCAAAGTCAGATAGTTAAGTCCTAACCCATAAACTTTGAGAGCAGCACATTGCAGCAGCAACATATTCAACCTTAGCGGTTGAGGTAGAGACACAATTCTGTTTCTTGGAAGCCCAACACACTAATCTATCACCCAAAAAGTGTGCACTGCCAGATGTGCGTTTTCTGTCAAGCATGCAACCAGCATAATTTGCATCTGAATAGGCATATAACTGTAGACTTGAATCTCGTGGATACCACGGACCTAGATCACGAGTACCCTTGAGATACTTGAATATCCTTTTTACTGCCAGCGGATGTGATTCCTTCATATTAGCCTGAAATGTAGCACATAAGCACGTAGAGAACATTATATCTGGCCTACTAGCAGTCAAATACAGTAGTGAGCCTATCATACTCTCGTATGTTTTTAAATCAACTGGTTTTCCCTCAAGGTCTGTAGACAGTTTTGTTTTTGAGGACATAGGGCTAGATAAGGATGAACAACTGAGCATGTCATATTTCATCAACAAGTCTTTAATGTGCTTGGATTGACTTATGAATGTGAAAAGTCAATTGTGGTCAAACATTGCAAAAGCAAACACCACAAGAAACTCTCGGATTTCTCTCATTTCTTCCTCTCGGTTTTCCTCTTGATTTCTTGAAGCCAAAGGATTTGGTGGTTTTGAATTCCAAACCAAGGTAAATACTTGTTTGTTGTTAAGAATCAATACATATGAAACTGTTTTTATGATTAAAAGCATGATTGAAACTCAAATCCTTGCAAAACATCACTTAGAACATTCAAAGCTTACTTTGCAAGTGGGTTTTGGTTGTTTGGTGTTATTGTGTGGGTTTGATGTGTTTTTAAAGCCATACCAACGAAAATGAGTGTTTTCAGAATGTATAAATGTCAAAAAAACAAGAAACAAGCTCTGGAAATAAGCCATTGAAGATGGCGGTTTCCATGTTAGAACAATCGGATTCCGAGACATGAAGGTGTCGGAATCCGCATGTTGACAATCCGATTAAGTGTCGGATTCCGAGACTTTAGGGTGTCGGAATGCGCATGTCTAAATCTGCATGATTAAATCCGTGTTATGGGTCTAAATCCGATACGTATCGGATTTCCCAAAGTCCACATGTAAATTGAAAGTCAAAATCTGAAAGTACGGATTTTGTTGTAAGTGTCGGATTCCGACAAAAGTGTCGGATTCCGATTTAAAGTCGGATTTCCAAATTTGTGAACAAGTTTCCAAGTGCATAAGTGTTGAAATCCAATAAGTATCGGATTTCGAAAAGTGTCGGATTTCCTTTACAAGTGTCGGATTTCACGAAATCCGACAGATTGTCGGATTTGCGTGGAATCCGGATTTGGGGATTTCCTTTGTTGGCTGTGTAGCTATTTTAAGTATGTTAAGATAATTAATGTAAATCCTAATGTTCTAGGTGAACTGACACCCTAGACAAGGCATGAAGTTAAATAACTATATGTTAAGTTACTCAGGTGAGTACCGACTTCCATAAGCCTTAATAGAGGAAGAATTATTTGTTAAGTGAATTGAGTACTATTGTGCTCATAAGTTGATAAGTCAGAATTGCCATGTTACTTAAAGTACAATGTCATGCTAAATACTTGTCGTATATAAAGTTAAGTGCATGCCAGCGGGATCCAGAACTGGAACCGCTTAGTTAAATAAATGTTATGCATGATACTAATTCTGAATGAATTAGTTAAGTAAAGAGATGATGATATGTATGCTAGGGATCCATATTGGATCCATAAAGATGTATCTGAATGTAAATGCATGTTAAAAGAAGTAAATGAATCTGCATGTTAAGTAAATGAACAAGATATGTGTATGTGTTCGCGAACATCAGCAAGCATGGTTAAGGTCAGCCGGTTAGCTGGATCTCAGGGACCCTTAATCAGGAGATTCGGGATTTAACGGTTATTCAAGGTAACATTCCGGATCGTAGGTTCTGCAGAACCGCCGTGCCTTATATCATGAGGGTTAATCAATCAGAAATGGCTGAGTTACCTAAGGAGCCTCTGGTTCCGTTAACGATGCTTGGTGGACTGCTTTATGCTCCCCCACCAGCGCGGAGGGTTGTGTCTGATCCCCCGGTGTATTGGTGTTGAGCGGGACTAGCTATCTTTTAAGAAACAACTTATACCGATCGTGTCAGCACACCACAATGTGATAGGATAGCATTGTATGCTTATTCCTGATATTCATGTTCTTCTCCAATGAAGTTTATGCCGAGTTTGTGCTAACTAGCTAAGTGTAGCTAACGGTGCCATGTTAACTGCTTTTGCAGATCAAAGATAGATTGCCCGGTGAGCCGGGACCGTGGATATTTTGCGGGAACACTTGATGTTGTAATAAATGCATTATGGTCGGTTGTTTTGTAGAGTAACACCAGATACTGAAACAATGCTTTACGTAAATATTCCGCTGCTTAATGATACATGATCGTGATTAAGTTCACGTTTGTTTAAAAACGCAAATTTTTGCTAAAATCTGGTATATGCAAAACCGGTGTTACAAGTAGGTATTAGAGCCTAAATTTGAGGGAATTAGGTACTTGCGAAAGTATTCAATCTCAAACAAGGGCCCGACCATAATAAGTGTTCCTTTGGAGGGGGATTGCGTATGAGAGTTATATGAGTATTACTTGATATAGCTTGTCAGATATGATGAGCAAGTATGACAGAGTACTAATTATTCTTCTATGTTATATAGAAGAGTTAAGATAAAGATGTCTGCTGATAAAGCAATACTGAGCAAGCGCTCAAGGAACTTGAAGATGAGGCTTCTCACATGCCTCATCAAGTAGAAGACCAACGCCCTCAGCATAGTGTTGGTGGCGCAGTACCTGATCCAGACCAGCAAACTTATATAAAGCGTCTGGAGGAAGAGCTCCGTCTTACAAAAGAGCTCTTGTTGAAATCCACTCTCACCAAAGCATGCAAACCCTGCTCGTATAAAAAGTTCCTGACTTGTCATCCGCCAACGTATGAGGGGAGTGATAACCCCACTGTGACTATCCAATGGCTCCGCAAAATGGAGCAAGCTTTCGAATCTTGTGAATGCGAGCCTGAGTATCTTGTGAATTAAGCGATACGCATCTTAAAGGGGCGTGCTATATTTTGGTGGGAAACGGTGAAGGCCTCTATTGCCAAAGATATATTGAGTGCTCTCTCTTGGGAGCAGTTTTCTGAAAAAGTGCTCCAAAAGTACTGTACATAGTATGATATGGAGCGGATGGAAAGGGAGTTTACAGATCTCCGGAAGGGAGATAGACCAATTGAAGAACACATTACCTCATTCACTGATAAGATGAGGTTTGTTCCACACCTGATACCAGATGAAGTCACGAAGATAAGAAGGTTTGTGGCGACTCTGCCACTAGAATTCCGTACCCATGTTCGGGCAGCTCCAACACTGGATCGGGCGTTTCAAGTGGCCCGACAAATGGAAGGTGATCGTATTCAGTGTCGGGATGATTATGCCAGTGGTGGGAGTAAAAGGAAGTTTTAGCCATCTCTCCAATCGGGCTCTTCAAAGGGGCAATCCTCTAGAGGTGGGAAATCTGAAGCTCCTAAGAAACCAAGACCTAACGATCCTTGGTGTTCATCATGTCGTACCTATCACTCCGGGGAATGCTCTGCAGCAACCAGGAGGTGCGGCAGGTGTGGGCAGAGAGGGCACTTAGTGAATGAGTGCCGATACAAAGAAGACGTTTGTTACCAGTGTCGCAAACCTGGTCACAAAATGGTTGATTGCCCTGAGAGACAAGGCTCCGGAGCAGTTGGGTCTTCTGGAGGGCAAAAGAAAGATAATGCCCCGAGGGCTAAAGGGCGGGCATTTCAGATGACTGCAGAGGAGGCAAAGGCTGCAGGTGATGTCGTCACTGATACATTTCTTATTAATTACTTTCCTGCAAGTGTACTATTTGATTCAGGAGCAACATATTCTTTTGTTTCTGTTGCTTGCCGTAAAAGACTCCAGTTACCTGTTATGCCTCTAGACGAGCCTCTAAATGTAGAAGTTGCTGACGGAAAAGTAGTCTCGGTTACCGAGAAAGTCCCTATTGCCATTATTTATATTGATGGGAGTGGTATCCCTATTTCATTCTTTGTTATGCCTATTGTGAGCTCCGATGTCGTAATTGGAATGGATTGGCTTAGCAAGCATGATGCTGAGATTCTCTGTTCCAAGAAAATGATTAAGATCCCTCTTGCTAATGGATCTTATGAAGTTGCTCGTGGAGAACGACGGGATTCTAATATTCCTGTTATCTCCATTATTAAAGCTCAGAAGTCTATTCCTAAAGGTTGTAATTCCTTCCTGGCATATGTTATTGATGTTGCGAGGGAAAAGCGACCAGTTCAAGATATTAGGATAGTTTCTGAATTCCGTGAGGTCTTTCCTGATGAGTTACCGGGTTTACCTCAGGTAAGAGATGTTGAATATAAGATAGAACTGATTCCTGGAGCTACACCTGTAGCTAGATCTACATATCGTCTTGCTCCTTCTGAAATTCGTGAGATGATGACGCAAATCCAGGAATTACTCGAGAAAGGTTTCATTCGTCCTAGTTCCTCACCTTGGGGAGCTCCTGTCTTATTTGTCAAAAAGAAGGATGGAACCATGAGGATGTGTATTGATTACAGGGAGCTGAATAAGCGAACTGTAAAGAATAAGTATCCTCTTCTGTGTATCAATGATCTCTTCGATCAGTTGCAGGGAGCTACGTATTTCTCGAAAATTGATCTCCGTTCGGGGTATCATCAAGTACGAGTCCACGAAGAAGACATTCCGAAGACGACTTTCTGGACTCGTTACGGTCATTATGAATTTTTGGTTATGCCATTCGGCTTGACCAATGCTCCTGCCATATTTATGGATTTGATGAGTCGCGTCTGTCGTCCTTTTCTTGATAAGTCCGTGATTGTTTTCATTGACAACATTCTTGTCTACTCGAAGACTGAGGCTGATCACGAGCTTCATCTTCTTTAGGTTCTTGAGACTCTTAGACAAGAACAGTTGTCCGCCAAGTTTTCTAACTTTGAATTCTGGCTTAGGGAAGTTCATTTCCTTGGCCATGTTATCTGTCAAGAAGGCGTTAAAGTAGATCCGGCTAAGGTAGAGGCGGTAATGAATAGGGAGATTCCTCGAACTCCCTCTGAAATAAAGAGTTTCCTTGGCTTGGCCGGCTACTATCGGCGATTTATTCGCAATTTCTCGAAACTTGCGGGTCCGTTGCTTAAGCTGACTCGTAAGGATGTTGCATTTGTCTGGTCGGAGACTCAAGAAGAAGCGTTCCAGACCTTAAAGCGATTGTTATGCGAAGCTCCGATTCTTACCTTGCCGGAAGGTTCGGAGGACTTCGTTGTTTATTGTGATGCCTCTTATGCGGGGTTGGGTTGTGTTCTTATGCAAAGAGATAAAGTAATCGCTTATGCCTCTCGGCAACTAAAATCACACGAAAGGAACTACCCAACTCACGATCTCGAACTTGCTGCTGTTGTCTTCGCACTGAAATTGTGGAGGCACTACCTTTATGGCATTAAGTGTGTGATATGCACAGATCACAAAAGCTTGCAGTATGTCTTTACACATAAAGAACTCAATATGCGGCAATGCCGTTGGTTAGAGTTAATAAAAGACTACGACTATGAGATTTGCTACCATCCCGATAAAGCTAATATTGTAGCGGATGCTTTGAGCCGTAAGGGGCCAGCAGCTGAGGCAAGATTCATGAAGCTTAGTGTTGTATCAGATTTGATTGCAAAGTTAAAAGATGCCCAGCAATTAGCTTTGCAAGAAGATAATCTGAAATCTGAAACGATGAAAAAGTTAAAAGAACAGTTGGGTGAAGATAATCGTGGATTGAAGACTTTTCAATCTAGGATTTTGGTGCCTCTTCTTGGAGGTAATCGTGAGCTGATTCTGCAAGAAGCTCATAAGTCTAAACTGTCTATCCATCCGGGTACCACCAAGATGTATAACGACCTAAAAAGGTTGTATTGGTAGCCCACTCTGAAGAAATACATTGCTTCATTCGTGGAGAAATGTCAGATATGTGCCCAAGTCAAGACAGAGCATCAAAGGCCTTATGGCAATTTGCAACAGCTTGACATTCCGGAATGGAAATGGGATCACATCACGATGGATTTTGTGACAAAGTTGCGGAAAACGTTCAAAGGGCATGATATGATTTGGGTCATTGTTGACCAACTGACTAAAAGTGCTCATTTCTTGGCAACCAACGAGTCGGCTTCGTTGACTCGTTTGGCACAGCTTTATATTGATGAGATAGTAACACGTCACGGTCTTCCTTGTTCAATTGTTTCTGATCGTGACTCCAGATTTGTATCTAACTTCTGGCAAAGTTTGCAATGTGAGTTAGGCACTCGTGTGCATTTGAGCACTGCCTATCACCCGCAGACCGATGGCCAATCAGAAAGAACGGTTCAGACTCTTGAAGAGATGCTTCGAGCGTGTGTACTTGAATACGATGGATCATGGGATTCTAATCTCCCATTGATTGAATTTGCCTATAATAATTCATATCATTCCAGTATTGGAATGCCACCGTACGAAATGCTCTACGGGCGACGATGTCGTACTCCGACTTGCTGGTTGGAACCCGGAGAGAAACAGATCGCTGGACCTGAGATTGTCCAGATGACCTCAGATAAAGTGAATGTGGCTTTACAAAAGCTTAAAGCAGCTCGAGACCCATAGAAGATGTATGCGGATCCTAAGCGTCGTCCCGCTACATTCGGTGTCGGAGATCGTGTATTCTTGAAGGTTTCCCCTTGGAAGGGCGTTATTCGCTTTGGGCGCAAAGGGAAACTAAGTCCACGTTTCATGGGCCCATTCAAGATTGTGCGCAAAGTCAATGATCAGACGGTAACTCTTGAGCTACCGCCTGAGCTATCTGGAATCCATGATACCTTCAACATATGTTACTTGCGTAAGTGCAATGTTGAAGAGGAACAGATTGTTCCGTTACAAGAACTGAAGGTTGACTCTTCTAAGCGACTCGTAGAAGAACCTGTTGAAATTCTTGACACGAAGGTCAAGAAGCTACAAAAGAAGATGATCAAGCTAGTTCTTGTTAAGTGGAAACACAGTTTAGGTCCGAACCTGACGTGGGAAGTCGAGGACGAGATGAAAACAAGATACCCTCACCTGTTTATCACTGGGTAGATTCCGAGGACAGAATCTTCTTAAGGGGGGTAGATTTGTAACATCCTTGATTTGGGCCTAGCTGTTAAATGTATGTTTAAGCTAGTAAGCTTGTAAGTTAAATGAGTTAATACTGTTAATGAAGAGTTAATTGTATATGTGTTTTGTGTATATATATATATACATATATATATATATTGAAAGATAATAAAGTATTAGAAAAGAAAGAAAATGAATTTAAAGAAATCCAGAGAATTGTAAAGACATGTATAAATGTGAAAAGTCAAATGTGGTCAAACATTGCAAAAGCAAACACCACAAGAAACTCTTGGATTTCTCTCGTTTCTTCCTCTCGGTTTTCCTCTTGATTTCTTGAAGCCAAAGGATTTGGTGGTTTTGAATTCCAAACCAAGGTAAATACTTGTTTGTGGTTAAGAATCAATACATATGAAACTGTTTTTATGATTAAAAGCATGATTGAAACTCAAATCCTTGCAAAACATCACTTAGAACATTCAAAGCTTACTTTGCAAGTGGGTTTTGGTTGTTTGGTGTTATTGTGTGGGTTTGATGTGTTTTTAAAGCCATACCAACGAAAATGAGTGTTTTCAGAATGTATAAATGTCAAAAAAACAAGAAACAAGCTCTGGAAATAAGCCATTGAAGATGGCGGTTTCCATGTTAGAACAATCGGATTCCGAGACATGAAGGTGTCGGAATCCGCATGTTGACAATCCGATTAAGTGTCGGATTCCGAGACTTTAGGGTGTCGGAGTCCGCATGTCTAAATCCGCATTATTAAATCCGTGTTATGGGTCTAAATCCGATAAGTATCGGATTTCCCAAAGTCCACATCTAAATTGAAAGTCAAAATCCGAAAGTATCGGATTTTGTTGTAAGTGTCGGATTCCGACAAAAGTGTCGGATTCCGATAAAGGTATCGGATTCCGATTGAAAATTCGGATTTCCAACTTTGTGACCAAGTTTCCAAGTGCATACGTGTTGAAATCCGATAAGTATCGGATTTTGCAAAGTGTCGGATTTCCTTTACAAGTGTCGGATTTCATGAAATCCGACAGTTTGTCGGATTTGCGTGGAATCCGGATTTGGGGATTTTCTTTGTTGGCTTGGTAGCTATTTTAAGTATGTTAAGATAATTAATGTAAATCCGAATGTTCTAGGTGAACTGACACCCTAGACAAGGCAAGAAGTTAAATAACTATCTGTTAAGTTACTCAGGTGAGTACCGACTTCCATAAGCCTTAATAGAGGAAGAATTATGTGTTAAGTGAATTGAGTACGATTGTGCTCATAAGTTAATAAGTCAGAATTCCCATGTTACTTAAAGTACAATGCCATGCAAAATACTTGTCGTATATAAAGTTAAGTGCATGCCAGCGGGATCTAGAACTAGAACCGCTTAGTTAAATAAACGCTATACATGATACTAATTCTGAATGAATCAGTTAAGTAAAGATATGATGATATGTATACTAGGGATCCAGATTGGATCCATAAAGATGTAACTGAATGTAAATGCATGTTAAAAGAAGTAAATGAATCTGCATGCTAAGTAAATGAACAAGATATGTGTATGTGTTCGCGAACATCAGCAAGCATGGTTAAGGTCAGCCGGTTAGCTGGATCTCAGGGACCCTTAATCAGGAGATTCGGGATTTAACGGTTATTCAAGGTAACATTCCGGATCGTAGGTTCTGCAGAACCGCCGTGCCTTATATCATGAGGGTTAATCAGTCAGAAATGGCTGAGTTACCTAAGGAGCCTGTGGTTCCATTAACGCTGCTTGGTGGACTGCTTTATGCTCCCCCACCAGCGCGGAGGGTTGTGTCTGATCCCCCGGTGTATTGGTGTTGAGTGGGACTGACTATCCTGCAAGAAACAACTTATACCGATCGTGTCACCACACCACAATGTGATAGGATAGCATTGTATGCTTATTCCTTATATGCATGTTCTACTCTTATGAAGTTTATGGCAAGTTTGTGCTCACTAGCTAAGTGTAGCTAACGGTGCCATGTTAACTGCTTTTGCAGATCAAAGATAGATTGCCTGGTGAGCCGGGTCCCCTGCCTCTGGATATTTTGCGGGAACACTTGATGTTGTAATAAATACATTATGGTCGGTTGTTTTGTAGAGTAACACCAGATACTAAAACAATGCTTTATGTAAATATTCCGCTGCTTAATGATACATGATCATGATTAAGTTCACGTTTATTTAAAAACACAAATTTTTGCTAAAATTTGGCATATGCAAAACCGGTATTACATACTTTCCTTTGGCTTTTGTGAATAAAGTGGTGTCGGATTTTGCTTTACTGTATCCCTTACCCTGCAAATATTCACACACGACATCATAACAAGCTCTCGGGGCTTGTTTTAGTCTATATAAGGCTTTGTCTAGAATATAAACATGTTGTGGGAATTTGGGATTGACGAAGCCTTCTGGTTGAGACACATAAACCTCCTCCTTCAAGATACCATTTAAGAATGTTGTCTTGACGTCCACTTGAAAAAACCTTAAAGCTTTTGTAGGCAACATAGGCTAAGAAAAGTCTTATGGCTTCTATCATAACTACATGAGCAAATGTTTCATCATAGTCTATTCCCTCCTGTTGGTTGTAACCCTTAGCAACCAGCCTAGCTTTGTTTCTAGCCACTATTCCATTGGAATCCCGTTTGTTCTTAAAAATCCACTTGGTACCAACCACTGATTTATCCTCTAGAAGTGGTACCAATCCCCAAACTTTGAGTCTTTCAAACTGGTTAAGTTCTTCTTGCATTGCAATGACCCAATCAACATCTTGTAAGGCATTGGAGACTTTGGTGGGTTCAATCATAAATAGGAAATTGGAATAAAGGCACTCATTTACCGTTGTAGAACGAGTCCTTACTCCATCTTGAACATTTCCTATAATTTGAGATTCGGGATGGGATTGTGTCCATCTTATTCCTCGGATGTTTTGAATTGGAGGAACGAACTCATTTTAACGGTTTATGAGTTCAATGTATTCCTCATGTGATATTGGTTCTGAATCATGAATGGGAGTACCCTCATAAACCGGATCATGAGGAACTATAACTCGATTGACAGTTGACGTAGACGGAGAATCCACGGTTGGATATGAAGACGAGTTGTCAACCTCCGTTGTAGCTATAGCAGGAGACACTGCATCATTCCTGTCACCGGCATTAGGAACATTAGATTCAGACTCTAATAAATCAAATAAGAAATCTAAATTGTGTTATGATGAAATAGGACTTGTATTTGTTTCTTTTCTTTGAAGTACTGGTCCTGAACTGACTTGTCCAGAAGCAACTTCCTTTTCTTTTTGGAAAGTGTTAACATCCAACATATCGTCGAACGTAACATTTATACTTTCAATAACACACTTTGTTCTTTTATTTAACACCCTGTAGGCTTTAGACTCATGTGAATAACCTAGGAAAATTGCTTCATCAGCATTGACCTCAAATTTTCCTACATTATCCTTTTCATTGAGTACATTTTCTAAAATAACAATTATGAAGTCTTGAGTAAGTAACTGGGTTAGGTGTTGCACTTTGGGTAAAGAATTTAATGGATAGGCGTGCGAAGAAGTTTCTTCATGTTTGTAAATGGTCGTACCTACAAGATTGACATTTTATATACAAATGGTGTCTGGTATGAATTAATTGGTAATGCTTGGAAAATAATCTATCATCGTTATCATCTAATGCATAAGTTCATGTTGGTTTTCTAGCACCAAGGTCCGTATGCTTTCATGATGATTATGTTTGATTAAGGTGTTGAAATGTTTATTGCCTTTATCACCTTAGCATAAAGAAAAAATCCAAGAAAAATACAAATCATGTCCTTATGCGTGGTAACCAGAGGGGATTCGCAAATGTATCAAACTTTGGAGTTGGAATACTTAAGAGGTTTCATGACTATTTTTGCGATATTTTGATGGGTTTTTACTTTGCATGCAAACTATTTATCAATCATTTATGAAATTCAAATTTAACATACTAATAAGTCATTTAAAACAAGTAAACTATTATTAACTGAAGAAAAATATTTATCAAACATTTATGAAAGTTAAATTTGTCATATTTGAATATTATTTAGAGCTTGAAGAAATTACTTCAAATTTCTCAATCATGTTTTGTCCATATATAATTATACAAGAAAATAGGGGTGATTACGTGTACAAATTGTGTTGGGGAGACCTCTTCGCCATTTCAAAACACAAGGGTGCTTAAATGTTTGAATAAATGTTATGAACAATAACATGATGTAGAAAATTATTCTCGTTTCCGAAGCAACTCAAGACTTTAATAAAAGATATATAAAGTTCTTTTCTAAAAAATAGTTTGACCTTCTTTTTAAATCAATAATAAAATACCAACAAGAGAAGATCTACAATAAACATATGCTATCGAATACCGTATATAATAATGTAATATATCAATAATATCTTTAAGCACTTAATATTAGATATATTAGTTAATTCTTTTTAAATAGAACAATAAATATAAAGATATGATACATCCGCCTATCATATGTTTTTAGTTCATCCTCCTAACTATTTATCAATCAATTAAAGTTAGTAACTATTATTCGGCTATGAAAAATATTTATGAATCATTTAAGAAAGTTAAATTTGACTTATTTGAAAATCTTTTATGCGTTGAAAAATTACTTTAAATTTTATTAATCACATTTTGTCCATATATATTTATCCAAGAAAATAATGGTGATTAGACAAATTAATTGTCATCGGGAGACCTTTTGCCCATATCTCTACTACCTTCTAACTTAAGTCAAAATCAACATTGTAATAATATAAAAATTGTAATCAAACTCTACAAATAATCACTAAAGCAATATAAATATTCGTAAAAAATCATTTTGAGTCATGCATTTAAACATATTAGTTTCCTTGGAGTAAATACAAGCTTTTTAAGTTTTAAGAAATAACGAAATATATAATAGAAAATAAATTAAATCTAATTGACAACTATGGCAATTATTTAAATTATTCTTATTTCCAAAAATTTGTTATAATTAAATTTATGAATGATTATATTATATATTCTCCATTCCATTAATTGCTCACAAAAATAATATAACCATGACCAAAATAAATAGGAAGTTATTCAATGTTCTTACTAAATTACATATTTAATAAATTCGAGGTCATGTATTTATATACACAATGGTACGTACATGTTAATTTGAAACTAGAGATTTTTATTATTATGGGCAAAACAAACATTTTTTTTATTTTACTCTGCTAAGAAAGTCATGTGAATTATGCAACGTATAATTCCTCCATGAAGTAAAGAAGATACAAGCAAGACATATAATTTTTAAAAACTAGTAAAAAAATAATAATTCAAAGCAATATTTCATAAACACTACTAAAAGTGTGGTAATAGAAGAAAAAGTGAAGATGCACTTTATCGTTTAAAGACTTATACATATTTATAAAATACAATGTTGAGAACATAGTAGAAACTAATACGAAAATATTTTACTCACTCTAGGTCAATATAAAGAAAACAAAAGTTCGTGTATAAGACCATTAAGAAATTTTTTTTGTTGATTTATTTTAATTATAACGTCCACAAATAGTGTATCTTACATAGAATGTAAGCATACGTTTAATTCCCTATATATGAAATATTTGTCACATAAGAAGTTTGAGATGAAAACTTTCTATAACATGTTAATTGTTCATAACATGGAATCAATGCTCAAAAGTGCTCTAATGTTTGACAAAATGTTATGAATGATAACATGTTGTAGAAAATTTTCTCGCCGTTTAAACAACTCATGACTTTACCAAAGGATATATCAACTTATTTACTACAAAAATAGTTTGACTACCCATAGTAGTGATTACCCATAGTAATTCCCTTCATGAGACCTTATCACCATATCTCTAGTACGTTCTCAGCGTAATAATGTAATTATTGTTACCTACCTCTACAATAATCACTACAATAATATAAATGTAAAATGTCATTTTTAGTCATGCTTTTAAATATATTAATTACCTTATCGTAAACTAAAGATTTTTAAAATTACAACAATTACCAAATAAATAGTAGAAAAATAAATCTACGTGGAAACTATGACAATCCTTTAAAATAATTTATTTGCCAAACGTTTTGAATCACATATATCCATATAATCATATCATAATATAATAAAAATCTTAATCATAACCGAATATAAAAATATAGAATTAGCAGAATTTGTGGAAATGCTCGTACCTACAGAATTTGCACATTGGGTAAAGAATTTAATGGATAGGCGTGCAAAGAAGTTTCTTCATGCTTGTAAATGCTCGTATGTAACACCGGCTTTGCATATACTAGATTTTAGCAAAAATTTGAGTTTTTAAACAAACGTGATCTTAATCACGATTAATATCATTAAGCAGAGGAAATATTTACATAAAACATTGTCTCAGTATCTGGTGTTACGCTACAAACAACCGACCATAATGTACATATTACAACACAAGTGTTCCAACCAAATATCCAGAGGTAGGGGACCCGGCTCACCACGCAATCTATTTTTGATCTACAAAAGCAGTTAACATGGCACCATTAGCTACACTTAGCTTGTTAGCACAAACTTGGCATAAACTTCATTAGAGTAAGAACATGTATATCAGGAATAAGCATATAATGCTATCCTATCACATTGTGGTGTGCTGACATGATCGGTATAAGTTGTTTCTTGTAGGATAGCTAGTCCTGCTCAACACCAATACACCGGGGGAGCAGGCAGAACCCTCCGCGCTGGTGGGGGAGCATAAAGGAGTCCACCAAGCATCGTTAACGGAACCAGAGGCTCCTTAGATAACTCAACCATTTCTGACTTATTAACCCTCATGATATAAGGCACGTCGGTTCTGCAGAACCTATGATCCGAAATGTTACCTCGAATCACCGTTAAATCCCGAATCTCTTGATCAAGGGTCCCTAGGATCCATCTAACCGGCTGACCTTTACCATGCTTGCTGATGTTCGCGAACACATACACATATCTTGTTCATTTACTTAGCATGCGTATTCATTTACTTCTTTTAACATGCAATCACATTCAGTTACTTCTTTATGGATCCAATCTGGATCCCTAGCATACATATCATTACATCTTTACTTAACTGTTTCATTAAGAATCAGTATCATGCATAGCATTTACTTAACTAAGCGGTTCCAGTACTGGATCCCGCTGGCATACACTTAAATTACTTACATCAGGTATCTAACACGGCATTGTACTTTAAATAACTTGGCAATTCTTACTTATCAACTTATGAGCACAATCGTACTCAAATCATTTAACACATAATTCCTGCTCTACTGAGGCTTATAGAAGTCGGTACTCACCTGAGTAACTTAACAGATAGTTATTTATCTTCTTGCCTGGTCTAGGGTTTTCAGTTCACCTAGAACTTCAGGATTTACATTAATCATCTTAGAATACTTAGAATAGTTACAAGGCCAACACGAGAAATCCCCCAAATCCGGATTCCATGCAAATCCGACACTCTGTCGGATTTCATGAAATCCGACACATCAAGGGAAATCCGATACTTTTGCGAAAATCCGATACTTATCGGATTTCAACACTTATGCACTTTGAAAACTTGGTCACAAAATGGAAATCCGACTTTCAACCGGAATCCGATTCTTTTATCGGAATCCGACACTTACACGGAAATCCGATTCATACAAAGAAATCCGATACTTATCGGATTTAGACCCATAACACGGATTCAAACATACGGATTTAAACTTGATGCGCATTCCGACACCCAAGTCTCGGAATCCGACACTTTACTCGGATTTGTCAGCTTGCGGATTCCGACACCTTCATGTCTCGGAATCCGGCTGTTCTGACATGGAAACCGCCACCTTCAATGGCTTATTTCCAGAGCCTGTTTCTTGTTTGTTTTGACACTCATACATTCTGAAAACACTCATTTTCGTTGGTATGGCTTTGAAAACACATCAAACCCACACAATAACACCAAACAACCAAAACCCACTTGCAAAGTAAGCTCTGAATGTTCTAAGTGATGTTTTGCAAGGATTTGAGTTTCAATCATGATTTTAATCATAAAAACAGTTTCATATGTATTAAATCTTAACAACAACAAGTAGTTACCTTTGAGTAGAATCAAAACACCAAAATCCTTGCTTCTAAGAAAATCCCAGAGAAAGGTAGTAGAGAGAAAACCGAGAGAATCCGAGAACTTTGCTTAGGTGTTTGCTTTTGGTAACTTTGACCAACATTTGACTTTTCTATATATATATATATCACAATCCAGAGGCACCGTCTCTGGATTCTTTTAATTCTTTTTCTTTCACTTATTTGTATACATATACACATTTACACATAACACACATATACACATTTAACTTTTTCATTAACATGGTCAACTTACAAGTTTACTAACTTTATTACACGCTTAACAGCTAGGCACAAATCGAGCATGTTACATATCTACCCCCCTTAAGAAGATTCCGTCCTCGAAATCTACTCAGTGATCAACAAGTGAGGGTGTCTTGTCTTCATCTCGTCCTCGACTTCCCATGTCTGGTTCGGACCTAAACTGTGCTTCCACTTAACAAGAACTAGCTTGATCATCTTCTTTCGTAGATTTTTGACCTTCGTGTCAAGAATTTCAACAAGTTCTTCTACGAGTCGCTTAGAAGAGTCAACCTTCAGTTCTTGTAACGGAACAATCTGTTCCTCTTCAACGTTGCACTTACGCAAGTAGCACACGTTGAAGGTATCATGAATTCCAGATAGCTCAGGCGGCAGCTCAAGAGTTACCGTCTCATCATTGACTTTACGCATAATCTTGAATGGGCCTATGAAACGTGGACTTAGTTTCCCTTTGCGCCCAAAGCGAATAACGCCCTTCCAAGGGGAAACCTTCAAGAATACACGATCTCCGACATCGAATGTAGCGGGACGATGCTTAGGATCCGCATACATCTTCCGTCGATCTCGGGCTGCTTCAAGCTTTTCTAAGGCCACATTCACTTTATCTGGAGTCATTTGGACAATCTCAGGTCCAGCGAACTGTTTCTCTCCGGGCTCCAACCAGCAAGTCAAAGTACGACATCGTCTCCCGTAGAGCATTTCATACGGTGGCATTCCAATACTGGAATGATACGAATTATTATAAGCAAATTCAATCAATGGGAGATGAGAATCCCATGATCCACCATATTCAAGTACACACGCTCGAAGCATGTCTTCAAGAGTCTGAATCATTTTTTCTGATTGGCAGTGCTTAAATTCACACGAGTGCCTAACTTACGCTGCAAACTTTGCCAGAAGTTAGATACAAATCTAGAGTCACGATCAGAAACAATTGAACAAGGAAGACCATGACGTGTTACTATCTCATCAATGTAAAGCTATGCCAAACGAGTCAACAAAGCCGACTCGTTGGTAGCCAAGAAATGAGCACTTTTAGTTAACTGGTCAACAATGACCCAAATCATATCAAGCCCTCTGAACGTCTTTGGCAGCTTTGTCACGAAATCCATCGTGATGTGATCCCATTTCCATTCCGGAATGTCAAGCTGTTGCAAATTTCCATAAGGTAGTGCCTCCACAATTTCAGTGCGAAGACAATAGCAACAAGTTCAAGATCGTGAGTTGGGTAGTTCCTTTCGTGAGATTTCAGTTGCCGAGAGGCATAAGCGATTACTTTATCTCTTTGCATAAAAACACAACCCAACCCCGCATAAGAGGCATCACAATAAACAACGAAGTCCTCCGAACCTTCCGGCAAGGTAAGAATCAGAGCTTCGCATAACAATCGTTTTAAGGTCTGGAACGCTTCTTCTTGAGCTTCCGACCAGACAAATGCAACATCTTTACGGGTCAGCTTGGTCAACGGACCCACAAGTTTAGAAAAGTTGCGAATAAATCACCGATAGTAGCCGGCCAAGCCAAGGAAACTCTTTATTTCAGAAGGAGTTCGAGGAACCTCCCAATTCATTTCCGCTTCCACCTTAGCCGGATCTACTTTAACGCCTTCTTGACATATAACATGGCCAAGGAAATGAACTTCCCTAAGCAAGAATTCACACTTAGAAAACTTGGCGTACAACTGTTCTCGTTTAAGAGTCTCGAGAACCTGACGAAGATGAAGCTCGTGATCAGCCTCAGTCTTCGAGTAAAAAAGAATGTCGTCAATGAAAACAATCACGGATTTATCAAGAAAAGGACGACAGACACGATTCATCAAATCCATAAATAAGGCAGGAGTTGGTCAAGCCGAATGGCATAACCAAGAATTCATAATGACCGTATCGAGTTCGGAAAGCCGTCTTCGGAATGTCTTCTTCATGGACTCGTACTTGATGATACCCCGAACGGAGATCAATTTTCGAGAAATATGTAGCTCCCTGCAACTGATCGAAAAGATCATCGATACGCGGAAGAGGATACTTATTCTTTACAGTTCGCTTATTCAGCTCCCTGTAATCGATACACATCCTCATGGTTCCATCCTTCTTTTTGACAAATAAGACAGGAGCTCCCCAAGGTGAGGAACTAGGATGAATGAAACCTTTTTCAAGTAATTCCTGGATTTGCATCTCATCTCGTGAATCTCAGAATGAGCAAGACGATATGGAGATCTAGCTACAGGTGTAGCTCCAGAAATCAGTTCTATCTTATATTCAACATCTCTTACCGGAGGTAAACCCGGTAATTCATCAGGAAAGACCTCAGGGAATTCAGAAACTACCCTGATATATTGAACTGGTCGCTTTTCCATCGCAGCATCAATAACATATGCCAGGAAGGAATTACAACCCTTAGCTATAGACTTCTAAGCTTTAATAATGGAGATAACAGGAATATCAGACTCCTGTCGTTCTCCACGAGCAACTGCATAAGATCCATCAGCAAGAGGGATCTTAATCATTTTCTTGGAACAGAGAATCTCAGCATCACGCTTGCTAAGCCAATCCATTCCAATCACAACATCGAAGCCCACAATAGGCATAACAAGGAATGATATAGGGATACTACTCCCATCAATATAAATAACGGCAATTGGGACTTTCTTGGTAACTGAGACTACTTTGCCGTCCGCAACTTCTACATTAAGAGGCTCATCTAGAGGCATAACAAGTAACTGGAGTCTTTTACAACAAGCAACAGAAACAAAAGAATATGTTGCTCCAGAATCAAATAGCACACTGACAGGATAATAATTGACAAGAAATGTACTAGTGACGACATCACCTGCAACCTTTGCCTCCTCTGCAGTCATCTGAAATGCCCGCCCTTTAGCCCACGGGGAATTATCTTTCTTTTGCTCTTCTGAAGACCCAGCTGCTCCGGAGCCTTGTCTCTTAGGGCAATCAATCATCTTGTGACCGGGTTTGCGACACCGGTAACAAACATCTTCTTTATATCGGCACTCAGTCACCGAATGCCCTCTTTGCCCACACCTGCCGCACCTCCTGGATGTTGTAGAGCATTCCCCGGAGTGATAAGTACGGCATGAAGAACACCAAGGATCATTAGGTCTTGGTTTCTTTGGAGCTTTAGATTTTCCACCTCCAGAGGATTGCCCTTTTGAAGAGCCCGATTGGAGAGATGGGTGAAACTTCCTTTTACTACCACCACTAGCATAGTCAACCCGACACTGTATACGATCACCTTCAATTTGTCGGGCCACCTGAAATGCCCGATCTAGTGTTGGAGCTGCCCGAACATGGGCACGGAATTCCAGTGGCAGAGTCGCCACAAACCTTCTTATCTTGGTAACTTTGTCTGGTATCAGGTGTGGAACAAACCTCATCTTATCAGTGAATGAGGTGATATGTTCTTCGATCGGTCTATCTCCCTTCCGGAGATCTATAAACGCATGCTCCATCCGCTCCATATCATACTCAGTACAATACTTTTGGAGCACTTTTTCAGAAAACTGCTCCCAAGAGAGAGCACTCAATATATCTTTGCCTACAGAGGCCTTCACAGTATCCCACCAGAATATCGCACGCCCTTTTAACATGCGTATCGCGTAGTTCACACGATACTCAGGCTCGCATTCACAGGATTCGAAAGCTTGCTCCATTTCACGAAGCCATTGGATAGTCACGGTGGGGTTATCACTCCCCTCATAAGTTGGCGGATGGCACGTCAAGAACTTTTTATACGAGCAGGGCTTGCGTGCTCTAGTGAGAGTGGATTTCAACAAGAGCTCTTTTGCAAGACGGAGCTCTTCCTCTAGACGCTTTATATATGCTAACTGGTCTAGGTCAGGTACTGCGCCACCAGCACTAGGCTGAGGGCGTTGGTCTTCTGCTTGATGAGGCATATGAGAAGCCTCATCTTCAAGCTCCTTGAGCGCTTGCTCAGTATTTGCTTTATCAGCAAACATTTCTTTATCTTAACTCTTCTATATAACACAGAAGAGTAGTCAGTACATAATCTTACTTGTCATATCTAACAAGCTATAGAAATTAATACTCATATAACTCTCATACTCAATTTCCCCCCAAAGGAACACTTATTATGGTCGGGCCCTTGTTTGAGAATGAATACTTTTGCAAGTACCTAATTCCCTCAAACTTAGGCTATGATACCTACTTGTAACACCGGCTTTGCATATACTAGATTTTAGCAAAAATTTGCGTTTTTAAACAAACGTGATCTTAATCACGATTAATATCATTAAGCAGCGGAAATATTTACATAAAACATTGTCTCAGCATCTGGTGTTACGCTACAAACAACCGACCATAATGTACATATTACAACACAAGTTTTCCAACCAAATATCCAGAGGTAGGGAACCCGGCTCACCACGCAATCTATTTTTGATCTACAAAAGCAGTTAACATGGCACCATTAGCTACACTTATCTTGTTAGCACAAACTTGGCATAAACTTCATTAGAGTAAGAACATGTATATCAGGAATAAGCATATAATGCTATCCTATCACATTGTGGTGTGCTGACTAATCGGTATAAGTTGTTTCTTGCGGGATAGCTAGTCCCGCTCAACACCAATACACCGGGGGAGCAGGCACAACCCTCCGCGCTGGTGGGGGAGCATAAAGCAGTCCACCAAGCATCGTTAACGGAACCAGAGGCTCCTTAGATAACTCAGCCATTTCTGACTTATTAACCCTCATGATATAAGGCACATCGGTTCTGCAGAACCTACGAGCCGGAATGTTACCTTGAATCACCGTTAAATCCCGAATCTCCTGATCAAGGGTCCCTAGGTTCCAGCTAACCGGCTGACCTTAACCATGCTTGCTGATGTTCGCGAACACATACACATATCTTGTTCATTTACTTAGCATGCGTATTCATTTACTTCTTTTAACATGTAATCACATTCGGTTACTTCTTTATGGATCCAATCTGGATCCCTAGCATACATATCATTACATCTTTACTTAACTGTTTCATTCAGAATCAGTATCATGCATAGCATTTACTTAACTAAGCGGTTCCAGTACTGGATCCCGCTGGCATACACTTAACTTACTTACATCAGGTATTTAACACGGCATTGTACTTTAAATAACATGGCAATTCTTACTTATCAACTTATGAGCACAATCGTACTCAAATCATTTAACACATAATTCCTGCTCTACTGAGGCTTATAGAAGTCGGTACTCACCTGAGTAACTTAAAAGATACTTATTTATCTTCTTGCCTGGTCTAGGGTTTTCAGTTCACCTAGAACATCAGGATTTACATTAATAATCTTAGAATACTTAGAATAGTTACAAGGCCAACACGAGAAATCCCCCAAATCCAGATTCCATGCAAATCCAACAGTCTGTCGGATTTCATGAAATCCGACACATCAAGGGAAATCCGATACTTTTGCGAAAATCCGATACTTATCGGATTTCAACACTTATGCACTTTGAAAACTTGGTCACAAAATGGAAATCCGACTTTCAACCGGAATCCGATTCTTTTATCGGAATCCGACACTTACACGGAAATCCGATTCATACAAAGAAATCCGATACTTTCGGATTTCGACTTGCAACTTACATATGGACATTGGGAAATCCGATACTTATCGGATTTAGACCCATAACACGGATTCAAACATACGGATTTAAACTTGATGCGCATTCCGACACCCAAGTCTCGGAATCCGACACTTTACTCGGATTTGTCAGCTTGCGGATTCCGACACCTTCATGTCTCGGAATCCGGCTGTTCTAACATGGAAACCGCCACCTTCAATGGCTTATTTCCAGAGCCTGTTTCTTGTTTGTTTTGACACTCATACATTCTGAAAACACTCATTTTCGTTGGTATGGCTTTGAAAACACATCAAACCCACACAATAACACCAAACAACCAAAACCCACTTGCAAAGTAAGCTCTGAATGTTCTAAGTGATGTTTTGCAAGGATTTGAGTTTCAATCATGATTTTAATCATAAAAACAGTTTCATATGTATTAAATCTTAACAACAACAAGTAGTTACCTTTGAGTAGAATCAAAACACCAAAATCCTTGCTTCTAAGAAAATCCCAGAGAAAGGTAGTAGAGAGAAAACCGAGAGAATCCGAGAACTTTGCTTAGGTGTTTGCTTTTGGTAACTTTGACCAACATTTGACTTTTCTATATATATATATATATATATCACAATCCAGAGGCACCGCCTCTGGATTCTTTTAATTCTTTTTCTTTCACTTATTTGTATACATATACACATTTACACATAACACACATATACACATTTAACTTTTTCATTAACATGGTCAACTTACAAGTTTACTAACTTTATTACACGCTTAACAGCTACGCCCAAATCGAGGATGTTACATCGTACCTACAAGATTGACATTTCATATACAAATGGTGTCCGGTATGAATTAATTGGTAATGCTTGGAAAATAATCTATCATCATTTTCATCTAATGCAGAAGTTCATGTTGGTTTTCTAGCACCAAGGTCCTTATGCTTTCATGATGATTATGTTTGATTAACCGGAGGGGATTCGCAAATGTATCAAACTTTGGAGTTGGAATACTTAAGTGGTTTGTTCCGTGACTATTTTTGCGATATTCTAATGGGTTTTTACTTTGCATGCAAACTATTTATCAATCATTAATGAAATTCAAATTTAACATACTTATAAATCTTTTAAAACAACTAAACTATTATTAGTTAAAGAAAAATATTTATCATACATTTATGAAAGTTAAATTTGTCATATTTGAAAATTATTTAGAGCTTGAAGAAATTACTTCAAATTTCTCAATTATATTTTGTTCATATATACTTATACAAGGAAATAGGGGTGCTTACGTGTACAAATTGCGTTGGGGAGACCTCTTCGCCATGTCTTTACTAAATTCATGTATGTATATATCCAATGCTACGTATGTGTTAACATGAAACTAGCAACACATTTTCATTGCAATTGGTAAATAAAAAAAACTTTTTTGTTATTTTACTCATCACGAGTGGAGTTCAATGAATTACACAACATATAATACCCGCAAGAAGTAAAGAAGATATAACGAAAGAACTAACATTTTCTTAAAACTAGAAAGAAAGTAATAACATGAAATAATATTTCTTAAATAATACTAAAATCGTGAGTAATAAAACATGTTAATCCATTGCATCTTTTAAAGTGACATATTGATAAACAATTATTTTAAAGAACATTAAAAAGGTTATATAGATACTAATAAAAAAAATTACTCACTCTTCGTCATTGTAATGAAAGAAAAGTTTGTGTACAACACCATACAATATTTTTGTTGGAGCAATTAATTATCATTTAGTTTAGTTATCGAGAACCATGGATGGTATATCTTACACAGAATTTAAGCTCACATTTAATAGTTAATGTCCCTATATAAGAAATATATCTCATATAAAATATATGAGTTGAAAACGTTCTATAACATGTTAATTCTTTATATCGCAATATCAAAAATCAAGGGTGCTTGAATGTTTGAATAAATGTTATTAACAATAACATGATGTAGGAAATTCTTCTCGTTTCTTAAGCAACTCAAGACTTTAATAAATGATATATAAAAGACTTTAATTTTTCTTTGAGTTATGCTTTCATGATGATTATGTTTGATTCAGATGTTGACTAGTAAAACATGATAATGCGTTGCTTCTTTTAAACTGACATTTTGATAAACAACTTTTTTCAAAAACATTAAAAAGGTTATATAGATACTAATAGAAAAAAATTACTCACCCTTGGTCACTGTAAAGAAAGAAACGTTTGTGTACAAGACCATACAATATTTTTGTCGGAACATTTAATTATAATTTAGTTTCATATCAAGAACCGTGGATAGTATATCTTACACGGAATTTATGCTCACATTTAATAGTTAATTTCACTATATAAGAAATATGTCTCACATAAGACATATGAATTGAAAACTTCCTATAACATGTTAATTCTTTATATCGCAATATCAAAACTCAATGGTGCTTGAATGTTTGAATAAATGTTATGAACAATAGAAAATTCTTCTTGTTTCTTAAGCAACTCAATACATTAATAAATGATATATAAAATTCTTTTCTAAAAAATAGTTTGACCTTGTTTTTAAATCAATAATAAAATAAGTAAATATATGCTAGCGAATACCGTATATAACAATGAATATATCAATAATATCTTTAAGCACTTAATATTAAAAATATTAATTAATTCTTTTTAAATAGAACTATAAATATAGAGATATGATACATCCACTTATTTGTTTTTACTTAATCCTCCTAACTATTTATCAATCAATTAAAGTTAGTAACTATTATTAGGCTATGAAAAATATTTATGAGTCATTTATGAATGTTAAATTTGGCTTATTTGAATATCTTTTAGGATTTGAAAAATTACTTTAAATTTTATTAATCACATTTTGTCCATATTTATTTATCCAATAAAATAAGGGTGATTAGAGAAATTAATCACCTTCCCGATACCTTTTGGCCATATCTCTACTATCTTCAAACTTAATACAAAATCAACACTATAATAATATAAATATTGTAATATAAATATTCGTTAAAGATCATTATGGGTTATGCATTTAAACATATTAGTTTATTTAGAGTAAACACAAGCTTTTTAAATTTTAAGAAATAACCTAATATATAATAGAAAATTAAATCTAGTTGACAACTATGACAATCATAAAAATTATTCTTAATTCCAAAAATTTGTTATAATTAAATTTTTGAATGATTATTATATATTTCCATTCCATTAATTGCTCATAAAAATAATATAACCATGACCAAAATAAATAGGAAGTTATTCAATGTTCTTAATAAATTACATAATTAATAAATACAAGCTTATGTATGTATATACACAATGGTACATACGTGTTAATTTGAAGCTAGAGATTTTCATTACCATGGGCAAAACAAACATTTCCTTTATTTTACTCAATGCTATAAGAGTCATGTGCATTATGTAATGTATAATTCATTCAAGAAGTAAAGAAGATATAAGCAAGACATATAATTTTTAAAAACTAGTAAAATATAATATTCTAATCAATATTTCATAAACACTGCTAAAAGTGTGATAATAGAAGAAAAAGTGATGATGCACTTTATCTTTTCACTACAAGAAATTGAGGTGTTTACCCACACACATTATGTGTGAGTAGAACATTGATATATGCGAATGATTAATTTTACCTACACATAAAATAAGTGTAACCATATGTTGGCTGATGCCCGTAGGTAAATATATTTACTTACACATATGTGTAGGTATAGATAGTATGATATACCTACACATATATGTGTGTTTGAAAGTAATTCATATGTGTGGATAGAAGTGTTCTAATTTGTTATTTTGATGACGTGGATGATGACATGGCTGACATGTGAAGGATGATGTGTGACATCCGTCACCAAAACACGTTGGTTGACTCGACCTATGACTGTCGTTAGTCATTTAAATTTTTCTGTGTGCTCGAGTGAACTCTTGAAACCTAGTAATTTCTAAGTACTTAGGGTAGTCATGTCTAATGCCTCAAATGTCAAAGTTATTCTAACAATAGTAGAAACACAACCTTATACGCATGCTCAAGTTTCTAATGCCCAATTAGGTCATCCTGGTGTTTTCGGTGTGATAAACTCATGAATCGAACTATCAAGTAGTTACACCATGATAAATATTATGTAATTAATAAAATAAAATAACAATTAGCAACATAAACACAACCCTAAACCATAAATCTCTCAAGTGGGCATAAAAGCGCTTATATAACACGTAAAACGTTTAGTACACTTACAATAGAAATTGGCCACACCAAATTACATTATAATAATAATAATAATAATAATAATAATAATAATAATGATAAAAATCGGCCATCAAGGAAAAAGGAAAGAATACAATTACCAAAATTGCTTAATTCACCTTAATAAGATATAATTGGTTACATATAATTTAAAGATTTCCAAAAAAACTCTTAAAACACAAAAACTAGTATCCAAACGGCTCCATCTTCATCATTCTTTCCAGCCAAAGTTTCAAACTTTCTCTACTCCATTCCTGGTATTCTTCAAGGTTCCAAGAACTATCAAGCCAAACTTGATCTCCAAATCCTAGGTATTCACTCTTATACTCTTAATAATCTCTTATTCTTCTCCTAATTCTCTATGAATAACCCTTGTTAATGGATCATCATAGGGACCAAAAACATCAATATCATACATAAAGTAATGATTTTGATGTGTTTGGGTGAGTGACAAACCCAAAGAACATCATTAACTAATCAAAAACATGAATATCAATGGACTGTAATCTGGACAGAAAGTATAAGTGAACTTCCAGAGTTCACATCTCAACCAAACCAAACCTAAATAAACCGATTTAAATGACTAACGACAGTGAATACTCTGAGGCTATTTTCATCTCCAAGTGGTTTCACACAAAACTAAGTTGATTTTGTCACTCAAATAACCAAAATCGTTTAGTTGCGCAAATTTATGTTTTCTGGCAGTTTATCTCCAAGTGGTTTCACACAAAACTAAGTTGATTTTGTCACTCAAATAACCAAAATCGTTTAGTTGCGCAAATTTATGTTTTCTGGCAGTTTAATCTACCAGCTTTGAAATTCCTAAAACCTATTCTAAACATCACGAAAATTCTTCAAAATAAATCTGGCGCATATTTAATGAGTTTTAAAAGTCGTGTAAAAATTTTAGAATTTATTAACCTTTTTTACTATTTTAATTAATTAAAAACATTTTCGTGGTTGAATATGGAAAACCTAGGGTTTTCTATAACAGATTTTGAATAATTAATCCTAGGTCACGAATTAGATGCCAAAACTTAATTTGAATAAACTTTGGATTGTTTATAATCACTGTAGAAAATATTAGGATTTTTGAATGAATTTTTATGTGTCTTTAAGTTACTATAAAATTTTTAGAGTTTAATAAAGTTGTTTAGTATTTTAAATAAATAAAAACTTTGTGACGTGCAAAATGGAGGCATTTTCTGACCAACACCAATTAAAATATTTTTATAAAATAATAAAATGTTATTAAACTCTAGAAAAATTTATATAAAATATTAGAGACATTAAGGTCTTGCCATAAAAATTTAGGAAAATAATTAGGACGTTCGGATTAATTTAAAAATAGACGAATAGTACCCAAAATTACAGAATTTAATCTATACAATTTAAAAGGAAAATAAACAAAATTTCAAAACTAAAATATACATATTAGGGTTAGACCCAAGAGATGGATGCACTTATGCAACATAGTGTATAAGTTAATCGCGAAACCTAAATAAATTTAATAGCTCAAGGTTAACACATAAAAAGACTATTACTCGTGAATCTAATATAATCTATATGAACTAATTATTGTAGATTTGTAAGTGTGCTAAGACTCGATTGACTAAGCTATTTACTAAGGTGAGTACTCGTGGCCCCTTTTTATGTATTTTATTGGCGGAAAATGACACTCAAAACTGCTTTTAAAATTTCTTTATGCCATGTCAATAATTCATTTCTATATTTTCTTTATGACAAATGCGTGGTATGTGTGTGCACCTATTGAACCCGTGTTCGGATTATGACTATTGTGCCCTGATCGGGATTGCCTATTGAATGGCCAACTAGTAGCTCTAGGTGGTAGGCGATCGTTGAAAGACAAATGACTTGTGCCTTGTGAACTTAGGTTTCGGGTATCACTATACTACTATTGTGTACCATGCCTTACGTGTTTATTGTCATACAACTCATTATACATGGCACAATTTATTTTACTTGCAAACCTACGAGCTCATCAACCTTGTGTTGACATTTTTCGAGTGTTCAGGTAATGCTAATAATAACGCATAAGGAGACCAGTGACTCCAGACGACCTTAGCGTGACTAGAGCCGTTAACTATGAAGTTTTGTCTCTTATTTGTATACTTTGATTTACTCGAATACATAAGTTTTGAGCTTGTAGCACCGTATACCTTTCCCGGGTTGTGGGAACAATACTTTATTATTTTCTCGTTTTCATATTGACTATGATTGTCGTGGGTGACTTACCACGACACAAGTCCCCTCTTGTGTCGGGGAAACGTCATGACGTGTTGGTATGGTCAATTAGAATTTTCTCTATACCCCAAATCAATGTGTTATGACGATCCTCTCCGTCACACTCCGTGCTTCCGCCTAGGCGGGGTGTCACATGACGTGGCATGACCAATAAAGTGTTAGTGACACGTGTCACACTATATGTGTAGGTAAATGAATTTTATATGTAGATAATTGTTATAGACGTGTTGGTAAAAAAATCGTTTGTGTAGGCAATAACCACTATATTCAATATATAGGTAACAATATTCAGATATGTGAAAACACATAGATACATACGGGGGCAAAAAATGATTGTAAATAAAAAATTATGGCATACTAGTTTCAACTATAAATAGCAAATTACAAATCATATAATTTACCAATGAAACAAATAAAAGAGAAACTATTTATAAGTATTATCAAAATATTAAACAATTGTAATTAATCCTAAATGTTCATACTATATCGTCAGACACTTCATTCCAATGGTTCCTTCCGGGAGTCGAACTCGATCCTCCAATTTGTTTTACTTCCGACAATTTGACTCATTAGTAGGCATGGTCTTACATGCAGCAAGATCACAACCCCACCTAGACAAATGAACATTACTTCGTCAATTGTTTAAAACAAAAATAACTTTGTTAGTCATTGAACCCATAGAATTCTTATTTCTCAATTTCGACATTTCTTCCTATTTTTAAAACAAAAAATAACAAAAGTATAACAAATCAAATAAAAATAAGATAATATATGGTTTATTCTTTTTGGTGAGATATTGTTCTCAACTTTTTCATCTAAATTTAAAAACCCCACATGTTATCATCTAAGTGCCTGGCTCCATGGCCAAATAGTTAATGTTGTTTTCTTTGGATAGAAAAACATTTAGTTACCTATAAGAGCAAGTACATGTCATACTCCCTCCCTTAAATAAAAATATTTGCAGCTTACATAATTTTAAAACATTGTTTGATTGGCTATTAATTAAATATATTAAAGATATACATAATTGTTGACAAGTTAATTCATTTTCCATCAATGTCAGATAAAAAAAATGACGAACCTAAATACAGAAGGCATTAGAGAACCCAGACGGTATCGAGATTGTAGCATGTCATGAGAAATGGGTTGTACCTAACACATAAAATAAAATGAGATTTAGAACATGCATAAGAACAAAGAGAACTTGAACCTTTTGGGACAAATCACTAAGGTTTCCATAAAGTCCATAAATGTTCAACACTACGATCAAGAAACAAGAATGATAATAAGTTCCTTTCTACCATAGTACCATCACGCCTTCTTTTATTCCCATATCATGAACCACTAGGAAACAAATCTAGCGAATCATTTAAGCCTTCTACATAACCTTGTTTCACCTGCAAATGATTTATTATAACCAAAGAGCTTTGAAGAAAATTTATAACCCAAAACATCAAAATACCTTTTAATTAACAAACCCTTAACCAAGAATTCCAACGCTTTGATGGGATATAACAACGTTCAACGTCAAGGGAACCCATGATTCTTTTAGAAAAATGAATGGAACGAGTCATCAAAGTACTGTTTCACCGTGGCTACAATTGTCACGTAGTCATCCATCTCTACTTACAACACCACAGTAAACTGAGATTAATAAACACCATAATCATCAAGGAATTCAATTAGCAACATAATAGCAAGTAACACACTAACTTCACGTGATATTCATAATATCCAAAAAAATTGAAATCATCAAGTGAATATTTAATACAGTCAATAATCCTCTAAAAGATAAACACGGTAAATACATGCTCCAATGTTATAACTGAAATTATTGAATGTATGCCCCGTTTATTGCAAGAAGCTAGTTCTTGAATTGATAGAAGCTCTGTATCACTTTTCTATCGGTAACAATGAAAGTTGTAATGACAAACCTCATCATCAATTATGAAAGTTGTAGTATAGGATTGCAACAGTCATTTATTATACTTACTACATCATAAAATCTTAATGTTCTTTTATCTCCATTTCGTGTAAACAGACGTATATATCTATTAGCTAACTTGTGAATTTGGGCATGCTGACCATCATAATTGTAAATAGCAGATGTGAAAGTTGTTTAAAGCCTCAATCATAATACAAGAGTGACAATTTAAAATGGATTTATTAAGTGGCATAGAAAACATTTACTACTTTACTTTTACAACTTATAAGAACAATCGAGCAATCCTAATAATCTGATCCATAAATAATTCTTTTTGTTAATGAAGGGAAAACCATATTATGATTCTAACCTTTAATACACTATAATTCAAACTTGGAAAAATCAGTATTTACCTTGAATCACGACTAAAGTGTTGACCGAATCTCACTCTCGGCCCTGTTTTCCAATCCGGACGCCTCGATTAGTTTGCACTCCAATTACTCTCTCCCTCTCAACTCTCAATTCAGGTTTTTGTTTTTGTGTGTGTGCGAGTAGCTGGCTTGGGGATTTGAATGTACAGATGAAATCATAACAAAAAGTTGGAGAATTACGGATTTTGTTACCCTTGCTGTCCAGGCAAGAACCTAATCGAGCATTGTGGCTACATGTATTGTTGGTTTCTATGACTCTGCTGAAAACCCTAATTAACTGTTGAATAAGGCCACCACCACCACAACGAAAACGAGGAAAGTGGGAAAGAAAAATCCGAAATGACAAACAAGTACAATAGACGGACAATAGGTCGATAAACATTTGCCTGATGTTCGACTTCTTCCTCGACAATAACTCTTGCTCCCTGTATCCTTCTTTTTCTCCCTCTAATGTGCAGCTTTTTATAGATGGGATTAATTGCGGAAAACTGTATCTCTTTATTTCTAGAATTTCGGGAATGATCACCCCTCAAATTCCGATACTTTTGATCACATCCACAATACGGTTTCTCTTTTGTTTTTTATTTTGCTTTAAATTCTCGATACATATGTTCCTAATTTCCATGTTATTTCAATTTTTGTAATTTTAATTGTTTTATTTACACATTTTATTCATAAGGATTATGTGTAAGTAATATTTATTTTTTTACCTACACATATGTTATATTTATAAATATGTGTGGATATTTTTAATGCCATGTCATTTTTAATAAATAAATTTATAAAATTGTTTATTTTATTTACCATCATATTTACGGATACATTTTATGTGTTAGTATAATTTTTACAATTATCCACACATACAACCAAAATTTACATTTGTGTAGGTAATTTACCAACGCATTAGTAGAACCTGTCTTATGTGTGGATAATTGAATTTGTTACCATTCACCAATTTTAGAGGGAAATTTTCCCTCCAAGTTAAAGTGTTTTTAAAAAGTATCATCCACACATAATAAGTGCTAATCATTATTAAAGGTTGAAAATTTTGATTACACATACATATACAAAATATGAGTGAGTATTTAACCACACATCAAAATATGTGACTAACTTATGTGTGGGTAAACACTCTAATTCCTTGTAGTGTTTAAAGAGTTATATATATTTATAAATACAATGTTGAGAACATAATAAGGGATATATAAATAGTTATATGAAAATATTTTACTCACTCTAGGTCAATATAAAGAAAACAAAAGTTTGTGTATAAGACCATTAAGAAATTTTTTTTGTTGATTTATTTTAATTATAGCGATCTAAGAATAGTGTATCTTGCATAGAATGTAAGCACACGTTTAATTCCCTATATATGAAATATTTGTCACATAAGAACTTTGAGATGAAAACTTTCTATAACATGTTAATTGTTCATAACGTGCTATCAAAACTCAAGAGTGCTATAATATTTGACAAAATGGTATGAACGATAACATGTTGTATAAAATTTTTCTCGTCGTTTAAACAACTCATGGCTTTACAAAGGATATATCAACTTATTTTCTTCAAAAATAGTTTGACCCTATTTTTAAGTCAATAATATGATATGATCAAAGAGAAAATGTATGATGAAAATGTCCTAGGCAATACTACATATAGCATGGTAATATATAAATGATATCTTTAAGCATTTAATGTTTATTATATTAATTGATTCTTTTAAAATAAAGCTATATATTTATAGAAATGATATATCCTCCCACTATTTGTTTTGCTTCAATCTTCTACCTATCTATCAATCATTTAAAACTGTAAAACTAATATTAGTCAATGAAAAATATATATCAATCATTTAACAAAGTTAAATTTGACATATTTGCATATTATTTGGATCTTGAAGAAACTACTTTACATTTCTCAATCATCTTTTGTTCATATATATTTATATAAGGAAATAGAAGTGATTACCCATACTAATTCCCTTTCGTGAGACCTTATCACCATATCTCTAGTACGTTCTCACCGCAATAATGTAATTATTGTTACCTATCTCTACAATAATCACTACAATAATATAAATGTAAAATGCCATTTTTAGTCATGCTTTTAAACATATTAATTACCTTATGGTAAAATAAAGATTTTTAAAATTATAGCAATTACCAAATAAATAATAGAAAAATAAATCTAGTTGGAAACTATGACAATCCTTTAAAATATTTTATTTTCCAAATGTTCTGAATCACATATATCCATATAATCGTATCATAATCATAATAAAAATCTTAATCATAACTGAAAATCAAAATAATGAATTAGAAGAATTTGTAGAATAAGATTTTGAAGTAAGTAACTTGGGTTCATTTTGTCACTAAATTTGCGTAAATCTAACTCCGGGAATTTGGTTTTAGTCAAACTTTGTGTTTGTTTGCTTTCTATTTTGAACACTATGTGTCTTTAATTATGTAGTTTGAATTGTTATTGTTCAAGCAAACTGGGTTAGGTGTTGCACCTTGGGGTAAAAAATTTAATCGATAGCCGTGCGAAGAAGTTTCTGCATGTTTGTAAATGGTCGTACTTACAAGATTGACATTTAATATACACATGGTGTCCGGTATGAATTAATTGGTAATGCTTGGAAAATAATCTATCATCATTTTCATCTAATGCACAAGTTCATGTTGGTTTTCTAGCACCAAGGTCTGTATGCTTTCATTATGATTATGTTTGATTTACATGTTGAAATTTTTAATGCCTTTATCACCTTAGCATAAAGAAGAAATCCAAGAAAAATACATATCATGTCGTTATGCGTGGTAACCGGGGGGATCGTAAATGCACCAAACCGTATATAACAATGTAATGTATCAATAATATCTTTAAGCATTTAATATTAGATATATTAAATAATTCTTTTTGAATAGAACTATAAATATAGAAATATGATACATTCGCCTATTATTTGTTTTCCAAACTATTTATCAATCACTTAAAGTTAATAACTATTATTAGGCTATGAAAAATATTTATGAATCATTTATGAAAGTTAAATTTGACTTATTTAATATCTTTTAGGACTTGAAAAATTACTTTAAATTTAATTAACCACATTTTATCCATATATATTTATCCAAGAAAATAAGGGTGATTAGACAAATTTATTGCCTTCCGGAGACCTTTTGGCCCTATCTCTACTATGTTCTAACTTAAGTCCAAATCAACACTCTAATAATATAAATATTGTAATCAAACTCTACAATAATCACTAAAGTATTATAAATATTCGATAAAAATCATTTTGAGTCATGCATTTAAACATATTAGTTTCGTTAGAATAAACAAAAGTTTTTTAAATTTTAAGAAATAACCAAATGTATAATAGAAAATTAAATCTACTTGACAACTATGACAATGATTTAAATTATTCTTATTTTCATAAATTTGTTATAATTAAATTTATGAATGATTATATTATATATTTTTTATTCCATTAATTGCCCACTAAAATAATATAACCATGACCAAAATAAATAGGAATTTATTCGATGTTCTTAATAAATTACATAATTAATAAATACGAGCTCATGTATGTATATACACAATGGTACGTACGTGTTAATTTGAAACTATAGATTTTTATTACCATGTGCAAAACAAACATTTCTTTATTTTACTCAATGCAACAAAGTCATGTGCATTATGCAAAGTATAATTCCTCCAAAAAGTAAAGAAGATATAAGCAAGTCATATAATTTTTAAAAACTATTAAAAAAATAAAAATTCAATGCAATATTTTATAAAACACTACTAAAAGTGTGGTAATAGAAGAAAAAGTGATGATGCACTTTGTCTTTTGAAGAGTTATATATATTTATAAAATACAATGTTGAGAACATAGTAAGGGATGTATAGATACTAATAGGAAAATATTTTACTCACTCTAGGTCAATATAAAGAAAACAATAGTTTGTGTATAAGACCATTAAGAAATTTTGTTGTTGATTTATTTCAATTATAGCAATCCACAAATAGTGTATCTTACATAGAATGTAAGCACACGTTTAATTCCCTATATATGAAATAATTGTCACATAAGAAGTTTGAGATGAAAACTTTCTATAACATGTTATTTGTTCATAACGTGCTATCAAAACTCAAGAGTGCTTTAATGTTTGACAAAATGTTATGAACGATAACATGTTGTAGAAAATTCTTCTCGTCGTTGAAACAACTCATGGATTTACCAAAGGATATATCAACTTATTTTCTACAAAAATAGTTTGACCCTATTTTTAACTCAATAATATGATATGAGCAAAGAGAAGATGTATGATGAACATTTCCTAGCCAATACTACATATAGCATAGTAATATATAAATGATATCTTTATGCATTTAATGTTTGATATATTAATTAATTCTTTTGAAATAAATCTATATATTTAAAGATATGATATATCCTCCCACTATTTGTTCTTACTTCATTCTTCTACCTATCTATAAATCATTTAAAACTAGTAAACTAGTATCAGTGAGTGAAAAATATATATCAATAATTTTAAGAAAGTTAAATTTGACATATTTGAATATTATTTTGATCTTGAAGAAACTACTTTAAATTTCTCAATCAACTTTAAATTTCTCAATCATCATTTGTTCATATGTATTTATATAAGGACATAGAAGTGAGTACCCATATTAATTCCCTTCCTCAGACCTTATCACCTTATCCCTACTACCTTATCACCATATCTCTACTACATTCTCACCCTAATAATATGATTATTGTTACCTACCTCTACAATAATCACTACAATAGTATAAATATAAAACACCATTTTTAGTCATGCTTTTAAACATATTAATTGCCTTATGGTAAACAAAAGATTTTTAAAATTATAGCAATTACCAAGTAAATAGTAGAAAAATAAATCTAGTTGGACACTATGACAATCCTTTAAAATATTTTATTTGCCAAATGTTCTGAATCACATATATCCATATAATCATATCATAATCATAATAAAAATCTTAATCATAACAGAATATCAAAATAATGAATTAGTAGAATTTGTGGAAGAAGATTTTGAAGTAGACTTGAGTAAGTAACTTGGGTTCATTTTGTCTATGGTTTTCAATCAAAGTTTATGTTTGTTTGTTTTAAAGAATCGAGTTAATTAAGTGTTTCTACATTCATGTATGTATATATTCAATGGTACGTATGTGTTAACATGAAACTAGCTACACATTTTCATTGCAATTGGTAAATAAAAAAACATTTTTGTTATTTTCCTCATTGCGGGTGGAGTCATATGCATTACACAACATATAATACCCCCAAGAAGTAAACAAGATATAAGGAAAGAACTAACATTTTCTAAAAACTAGTAAGAAAGTAATAACATGAAACAATATTTTTTAAATAATACTAAAATAATGAGTAATAAAACATGATAATGCGTTGCATCTTTTAAAGTGACATATTGATAAACAAAAATTTTAAAGAACATTAAACAGGTTACATAGATACTAATAGACAAAAAGTTACTCACCGTTCGTCACGGTAAAGTAAGAAACGTTTTTGTACAAGACCACACAATATTTTTGTTGGAACAGTTAATTATCATTTAGTTTAGTTATGGAGAACCATGGATAGTATATCTTACACGGAATTTAAGCTCACGTTTAGTATTTAATGTCCGCATATAAGAAATATGTCTCACATAAAACATATGAGTTGAAAACTTCCTATATCATTTGAATAAATGTTATGAACAATAACATGATGTAGAAAATTCTTCTCGTTTCTTAAGCAACTCAAGACTTTAATAAATGATATATAAAATTCTTTTCTAAAAAAATTGTTTGACCTTGTTTTTAAATCAATAATAAAATACCAACAAGAGAAATGATATAGTACACATATGTTAGTGGATACCGTATATGACAATGTAATACATCAATAATATCTTTAAGCACTTAATATTAGATATACTAATTAATTCTTTTTAAATAGAACTATAAACATAAAGATATTATACATCCGCCTATTATTTGTTTTCACTTCATCCTCCTAACTATTTATCAATCAATTAAAGTTAGTAACTATTATTAGGTTATGAAAAATATTTATGAATCATTTATGAATGTTAAATTTGACTTATTTGAATATCTTTTAGGATTTGTAAAATTACTTTAAATTTTATTAATCACACTTTATGCATATATTCATCCAAGAAAATAAGGGTGATTACACATATGCATTACACAACATATAATACCCTCAAGAAATAAAGAAGATATAAGGAAAGAACTAACATTTTTTAAAAACTAGTAAGATAGTAATAACATGAAACGATATTTCTTAAATAATACAAAAATCATGAGTAATAAAACATGATAATGCGTTGCATCTTTTAAAGAGACATATTGATAAAAAAAACTATTTTAAAGAACATTAAAAAGGTTACATAGATACTAATAGAAAAAAAAATTACTCACCCTTCATCACCTAAAGAAAGAAAGGTTTCTTTACAAGACCACACAATATTTTTGTTGGAAGAATTAATTATCATTTAGTTTAGTTATGGAGAACCATGGATAGTATATCTTACACGGAATTTAAGCTCACGTTTAATAGTTAATGTACCTATATAAGAAATATGTCTCACATAAGACATATGAGTTGAAAACTTCCTATAACATGTTAATTCTTTATATTGCAATATTAAAACTCAAGGTCGCTTGAATGTTTGCATAAATGTTATGAACAATAACATGATGTAGAAAAATTTTCTCGTTTCTTAAGCAACTCAAGACTTTAATAAATGATATATAAAATTCTTTTCTAAAAAAATAGTTTTACCTTGTTTTTAAATCAATAATAAAATACCAATAAGAGAAGATGTACAGTAAACATATGCTAGCGAATACCGTATATGACAATGTAATATATCAATAATATCTTTAAGCACTTAATATTAGATATACTAATTAACTCTTTCTAAATAGAACTATAAATATAAATGTAACACTGGCTTTGCATATACCATATTTTAGTTAAAATTTGCGTTTTTAAACAAACGTGAACTTAATCACGATTAATTAACATTGAGCCGCGGAAATATTTACATCAAACATGATTCAGTATTTGGTGTTACTCTACAAATTAACCGACCATAATGTTCTTATTACAACAAAAGTGTTCCCGCAAAATATCCAGGGGACCTGGCTCAACTGGCTTTGATCTGCAAAAGTAGTTAACATGGCACCGTTAGCTACACTTAGCTAGTAAGCACAAATTTGGGATAAACTTCATTAGAGTAGAACATGCATATCAGGAATAAGCATACAATGCTATCCTATTACATTGTGGTGTTCGCGAACACATACACATATCTTGTTCATTTACTTAACATGCATATTCATTTACTTCTTTTAGCATGCATTTACATTCATTTACTTCTTTATGGATCCAACCTGGATCCCTAGCATGTATATTATCATATCTTCACTTAACTGATTCATTCAGAATCAGTATCATGCATAACATTCATTTTACTAAGCGGTTCCTGGATCCTGCTGGCATGCACTTAACTTATTTATAACAAGTATGTAGCATGGCATTGTACTTTAAGTAACATGGCAATTCTTACTTATTAACTTATGAGCACAATCATGCTCAAATCACTTAACACGTAATTCTTTCTCTACCGAGGCTTATGGAAGTCGGTACTCACCTGAGTAACTTAAGAGGTAGTTATTTAACTTCTTTCCTTGTCTAGAGTTTCAGTTCACCTAGAACATTAGGATTTACATTAATTATCTTAACATACTTAGAATAGCTACAAAGCCAACATAGGATATCCCCAAATCCGGATCCCACATAAATCCGACAGACTATCGGATTTCATGAAATCCGACACTTGTAAGGGAAATCCGACACTTTACGAAATCCGATTCTCATCAGATTTCAACACTTATGCACTTGAAAACTTGGTCACAAAGTTGGAAATCCGACCTTCTATCGGAATCCCATACTACTATCGGAATCCGACACTTTTGTCGGAATCCGACACTTTCAAAGAAATCCGATACTTTCGGATTTTGACTTGCAATTTACATGTGGACTTTGGGAATCCGATACTTATCGGATTTAAATCAATAACACGGATTTAGACATGCGGATTTAGACTTAATGCGGATTCCGACACTCTAAGTCTCGAAATCCGACACTTTATCGGATTTGGGCAACATGCGGATTCCGACACCTTCATGTCTCGGTTCCAACCAGCATGTGGACAATCTCAGGTCCAGCAAACTGTTTCTACCACCATTGTCTCTCAGGGCAATCAACCATCTTGTGACCGGGTTTGCGACACACGTAACAAACGTCTTCTTTATGTCGGCACTCATTTACCGAGTGCCCTCTTTGCCCACACCTACCGCACCTCCTGGTTGCTGCAGAGCATTCCCCGGAGTGATAGGTACGGCATGAAGAACACCAAGGATCATTAAGTCTTAGTTTCTTAGAAGCTTCAGATTTTCCACCTCCAGAGGATTGCCCTTTTGAAGAGCCCGATTGGAGAGATGGCTGAAACTTCCTTTTGCTACCACCATTGGCATAGTCACCCCGACACTGTATACGATCACCTTCCATTTGTCGGGCCACTTGAAACGCCCGATCCAGTGTTGGAGCTGCCCGAACATGGGCACGGAATTCCAGTGGCAGAGTCGCCACAAACCTTCTGTAGCACCTTCTCAAAAAACTGCTCCCAAGAGAGAGCACTTAATATTTCTTTGCCTACAGAGGCCTTCATAGTATCCGACCAGAATATCGCACGCCCCTTTAACATGCGTATCGTGTAATTCACACGATACTCAGGCTCGCATTCACAAGATTTGAAAGCTTGCTCCATTTCACGGAGCCATTGAATAGTCACAGTGGGGTTATCACTCCCCTCATAGGTTGGCGGATGATAAGTCAGGAATTTCTTATACGAGCGGGGTTTGCGTGCTCTGGTAAGAGTAGATTTCAACAAGAGCTCTTTTGCAAGATGGAGCTCTTCCTCCAGACGCTTTATATAAGCTTGGTGGTCTGGATCAGGCACTGCACCACCAGCACTATGCTGAGGGCGTTGGTCTTCAGCTTGGTGAGGCATGTGAGAAGCCTCATCTTCAAGTTCCTTGAGCGCTTGCTCAGTGTTTACTTTATCAGCAGACATTTCTTTACTTTATCTTAACTCTTCTATATAACACAGAGGAGTAATCGGTACTTAGTCATTCTTACTTGTCATATCTGACAAGATACACAAGTAATAATCATGTAACTCTCATACTCCATCCCCCCAAAGGAACACTTATTATGTTCGGGCCCTTGTTTGAGATTGAATACTTTTGCAAGTACCCAATTCCCTCAAACTTAGGCTCTGATACCTACTTGTAACACCGGCTTTGCATATACCATATTTTAGTTAAAATTTGCGTTTTTAAACAAACATGAACTTAATCATGATTAATTAACATTGAGCAGTGGAAATATTTACATCAAACATGATTCAGTATTTGGTGTTACTCTACAAATTAACCGACCATAATGTTCTTATTACAACAAAAGTGTTCTCACAAAATATCCAGAGGTAGGGGACCCGGCTCACCAGGCATGTGAGAAGCCTCATCTTCAAGTTCCTTGAGCGCTTGCTCAGTGTTTGCTTTATCAGCAGACATTTCTTTACTTTATCTTAACTCTTCTATATAACACAGAAGAGTAATCGGTACTTAGTCATTCTTACTTGTCATATCTGACAAGCTACACAAGTAATAATCATGTAACTCTCATACTCAATCCCCCCCAAAGGAACACTTATTATGTTCGGGCCCTTGTTTGAGATTGAATACTTTTGCAAGTACCCAATTCCCTCAAACTTAGGCTCTGATACCTACTTGTAACACCGGCTTTGCATATACCATGTTTAAGTTAAAATTTGCGTTTTTAAACAAACGTGAACTTAAACATGATTAATTAACATTGAGCAGTGGAAATATTTACATCAAACATGATTCGGTATTTGGTGTTACTCTACAAATTAACCGACCATAATGTTCTTATTACAACAAAAGTGTTCCCGCAAAATATCCAGAGGCAGGGGACCCGACTCACCAGGCTATCTTTGATCTGCAAAAGCAGTTAACATGGCACCGTTAGCTACACTTAGCTAGTTAGCACAAACTCGGCATAAACTTCATTGGAGAAGAACATGAATATCAGGAATAAGCATACAATGCTATCCTATCACATTGTGGTGTGCTGACACGATCGGTATAAGTTGTTTCTTAAAAGATAGCTAGTCCCGCTCAACACCAATACACCGGGGGATCAGACACAACCCTCCGCGCTGGTGGGGGAGCATAAAGCAGTCCACCAAGCATCGTTAACGGAACCAGAGGCTCCTTAGGTAACTCAGCCATTTCTGATTGATTAACCCTCATGATATAAGGCACGGCGGTTCTGCAGAACCTACGATCCGGAATGTTACCTCGAATCACCATTAAATCCCGAATCTCCTCATCAAGGGTCCCTGGGATCTAGCTAACCGGCTGACCTTAACCATGCTTGTTGATGTTCGCGAACACATACACATATCTTGTTCATTTACTTAGCATGCATATTCATTTACTTCTTTTAGCATGCATTTACATTCATTTACTTCTTTATGGATCCAACCTGGATCCCTAGCATGTATATTATCATATCTTCACTTAACTGATTCATTTAGAATCAGTATCATGCATAGCATTCATTTAACTAAGCAGTTCCAGTACTGGATCCCACTGGCATGCACTTAACTTACTTATAACAAGTATTTAGCATGACATTGTACTTTAAGTAACATGGCAATTCTTACTTATTAACTTATGAGCACGATCGTGCTCAAATCACTTAACACATAATTCTTTCTCTACTGAGTCTTATGGAAGTCGATACTCACCTGAGTAACTTAAGAGGTAGTTATTTAACTTCTTGCCTTGTCTAGGGTTTTAGTTCACCTAGAACATTAGGATTTACATTAATTATCTTAACATACTTAGAATAGCTACAAAGCCAACATAGGAAATCCCCAAATCCGGATCCCACATAAATCCGACAGACTATCGGATTTCATGAAATCCGACACTTGTAACGGAAATCCGACACTTTGCGAAATCCGATTCTCATTGGATTTCAACACTTATGCACTTGAAAACTTGGTCACAAAGTTGGAAATCCGACCTTCTATCGGAATCCGATACTACTATCGGAATCCGACACTTTTGTCGGAATCCGACACTTTCAAAGAAATCCGATACTTTCGGATTTTGACTTGAAATTTACATGTGGACTTTGGGAATCCGATACTTATCGGATTTAAAACAATAACACGGATTTAGACATAAGGATTTAGACTTAATGCGGATTCCGACACCCTAAGTCTCGGAATCCGACACTTTATCAGATTTGGGCAACATGTAGATTCCGACACCTTCATGTCTCGGAATCCGACTGTTCTAACATGGAAACCGCCATCTTCATTGGCTTATTTCCAGAGCTTATTTCTTTTTTTTTTGACATTTATACATTCGGAAAACACTTATTTTCGTTGGTATGACTTTGAAAACACATCAAACCCATACAATAACACCAAACAATCAAAACCCAATTTCAAAGTAAGCTTTGAATGTTCTAAGTGATGTTTTGCAAGGATTTGAGTTTCAATCATGCTTTTAATCAAAAAAATAGTTTCATATGTATTGATTCTTAATAAAAAACAAGTATTTACCTTTACTTGGAATTAAAACCACCAAATCTTTGGCTTTGAAGAGAGTCCGAGAGAAAACCGGGAAAGTAGAAAAGAAGAGAGAATTCCGATAGTTTCTTGCGTGTATGTGCTTTTGCAACTTTGACCATATTGACTTTTCAAGTCAATATATACTTGTCTCATTTTAAAATACATCAGGAGGCGGTTGCCTCTCGAATTGTATTTCTTTCTTTACTTCATTTACATATATATATATATATACATACATTAACACTTAAAACACATTAAGCACATAACATATATATACAATTAACTTTTCATTAACATGGTTAACTTACAAATTTACTAACTTAATTTCACATCTAACAGCTAGGCCCAAATCGAGAATGTTACAATAAAGATATTATACATCCGCCTATTATTTGTTTTCACTTAATCCTCCTAACTATTTATCAATCAATTAAAGTTAATAACTATTATTAGGTTATGAAAAACATTTATGAATCGTTTATGAAAGTTAAATATGACTTATTTGAATATCTTTTAGGATTTAAAAAATTACTTTACATTTTATTAATCACACTTTATCCATATATTCATCAAAGAAAATAAGGGTGATTAGACAATTAATTGCCTTCCCGAGACCTTTTGGCCATATCTCTACTACGTTCTAAGTTAAGTCAAAATCAACACGATAATAATATAAATATTGTCATCAAAGTCTAAAATAATCACAAAAGTAATATAAATATTCGTTAAAAATCATCTTGAGTCATGTATTTAAACATATTAGTTTGCTTAGAGTGAACACAAGCTTTGTAAATTTTAAGAATTAAACCAATATATAATAGAAAATTAAATCTATTTGACAACTATGACAATCATTAAAATTATTCTTATTTCCGAAAATTTGTTATAATTAAATTTATGAATGACTATATTATATATTTTCCATTCCATTTCATTGCAATTGGTAAATAAAAAAACATTTTTGTTATTTTACTCATTGCGAGTGGAGTCATATGTATTACACAACATATAATACCACCAAGAAGTAAAGAATATATAAGGAAAGAACTAACATTTTCTAAAAACTAGTAAGAAAGTAATAACTTGAAACAATATTTCTTAAATAATACTAAAATCGTGAGTAATAAAACATGATAATGCATTGCATCTTTTTAACGTGACATATTGATAAACAACTATTTTAAAGAACATTAAAAAGGTTAAATAGATACTAATAGAAAAAAATTTCTAACCCTTCGTCACCGTAAAGAAAGAAACGTTTGTGTGACGATCACGATTTCTCAAAATTTACCATTTCTAAAAATCTTGCCATTTTATCAGAAAAACATGCAACGGGAGTCTTTAGCCATAAAATACATCTTACCGAAACGATAAGAGATTACATCAATTTGGAAATCACGACATCACATTCATAAACATTAATCATAAAGACATAAATTGTTTGATGCGATAAAACAAAATGGTATCATCTAAGACAGTACACTACCCAAAGTCCCTGTCTCACAAGCAATCTCTAAGCAACATGCACGAGTACAAGACATTTCATATAGTAAATAGAGTTTCGTGAGTCAATAGAGTTAAGAAAAGATTCAATTAAAACATAACATACTTTAGGCGGTAATATCATAATGAATAATAATCCATTCCCGCCCATTCATATAGTTGACCAACCTATCATTTTTGACATTTAGCACATAACGGTCAACTAATCATAGTACCTCAAACAACTATTTCATATACTCCGTTATTGTAATTCTTTAAATCATAACTATCGTTATCATCACAATCATCATTAATGGTCTAGGGATATTATCTTAACCCAAGATATAGACCCGGTTCACGAGTTACATTATTACCCGTCTAAGAGTCATTAGAGCGCGACTTCCAATAATTATTAGGATGTAACATCTCCCGCTATCGTAACTCCGGCGACGTGGTATACAACGTATTCCACAATGCCGTTAAGGTGAAGAAATAACGGTGTTTTACCTCTTACACCTCCTCACACCCGCATGATATTTAATAAGGTACAACCTCTAGTACCAAATATCATTCCAATGAGTATAAATACATCATCACGTTGTCCCGGACTTGTCATGAACGTCCGGTAACCCACAAATGGCTAGCACGAAGGTTCAACCTACTAGGAATCATTAATAAGGATTGGACTACCCCCATCCCAAGGTCTCGTAAATCAATATTACGTTAAAACTCATAACTTCATAACATAGCATGATCATACAATTTCATACCACGTAACAATCATATATATATATATCACATTTATCATGCATAGGTAATATATAAACACATATTACCATTTTATAGTAAATCATTACATTTGAAAATATATCATTTTTGTCTAGTACTCGGTTTTGAGAAATATTGAACTCACCACAGTCCACATAACGAAACACACGAGCTCGGAAAGACAAGCAACACTCACGGATCGTCAAGAACGCGAACTCAAACGCCACAAATAACCTATGAAGGTTACTACGTTAAAACATGATCCAAAGATTCTAGAGAAGTCTAAACTAGCTTAGAATACTTAGACATGCCGAATAACAACTCGCGACCAAAGATTAACGCGTCATACGCTAAGAAACTTCATAGAAATGCATAAACTCGACATGCATGTGGCCTAAACACCTTCATAGTCGAAATAGAAGCGTAGGATTAATGAAATATACCTCTCGGGTTCACCCACGTGAAGCCTTGGTCAAAACTACACTCTTGACGGTGTTTCCGAACTCCCGTAACTATAAATATGCTTACAAACGAAACCCGACACTAACGTAGGCTCAAGAATCTCGGGAAAACTCGTAAATTTGATAGAGTAACGACTCTTGAGGTTTTTGTGTGAAAAATGGCAGCCAAACTTTCATATTTATAGAGAACTCAAAACGGGTCGCGTCGCGACAGGAAATGCGTCGCGTCGCGACCGCCTCCAATCCGGCCAATCGTGGAGCGTCGCGACCGCCTCCGATCCGGCCAATCGTGGAGCATGCAAATTTCTGACACGTGCAACCTTTAGCTTCTGACACACGAAATCCAACTGACACACATGACCTACGACGCGTCGCGTCGCAACCTTCAACGCGTCGAGTCGGGACGAACACAAAATTTCGAAATTTCTTTTATTTTCCAACTTTCAATTATTTTATTAAATTAATAATAATATCATTTATTTATCATTAAAATAAATAAACTCCATAAATATTGTTTATTTCTCGGTAAATAATATTACGATAATTGTTTCGAATTTCCGTTCGTTAGAGTTCTCCCCTCCTTAAAAAGATTACGTCCTCGGAATCGATTCAAAAAACAGCTGGGGGTACCTAACCTTCATTTCGTCTTCAGTTTCCCACGTCATATCCCCACCGTGCTTATTCTTCCATTGTACTTTCACTAGTCTCACCCGTTTCTTTCGGAGTTGTTTGACCTTACGATCCAGAATTGCGACGGGTTCTTCGATCAACTTCTTACTTTCGTCAACAAGTTTGTAAGCTTGCTCTCCAACACGTTCAAGTATAAAAAACGGACCGATAAAACGAGGTCTAAGCTTACCCCGCTTCCTAAAACGAATAATACCCTTCCGGGGTGAGACCTTCAACATTACTTTCTCACCGACTTCAAAAGTTCTGGGTCAGTGCTTCTTGTCGGAGTATTTCTTTTGTCTCTCCCGAGCTACCCTTAAACGTTCACGGGCCACTTTTACCTTATGTGCAGTGAGCTGAACAATTTCTAGACCCTCAAACTGCTTTTCACCTTGTTCTACCCAACAGGTAGGAGTGCGACATTTTCTACCATAAAGCATTTCAAACGGAGCCATACCAATACTTGCATGGTAAGTGTTGTTATATGCGAATTCTACTAGAGGTAAGTGAGAATCCCAACTTCCGCCATACTCTATCACGCAAGCTATTAACATATCTTCCAAAGTTTGAATCGTTCTTTCGCTCTGGCCGTCCGTCTGAGGATGATACGCCATGCTCAAGTGCACTCGCGTACCCAACTCCTCCTACAATTTGTGCCAAAACCTTGATGCAAACCGGCTATCTCGATCCGAGACAATCGATAAAGGTATCCCATGTCTCGTGACAATCTCGCGAATATACAACTTAGCCAAGTTCTCTTACTTTTCGTTCTCCTTAATGGCTAAGAAGTGAGCACTTTTGGTTGGCCTATCAACAACTACCTAGATCATATCGTTTCCACGAGCAGTCTTGGGCAACTTGGTTACAAAGTCCATGGTGATTTTGTCCCATTTCCATTCTGGTATCTCAAGTTGCTGTAATTCCCCATACGGCTTCTGGTGCTCCGCCATGACTTGAGAGCACATCACACACCTTGCCACATAATCGGCAATATGTACTTTCATACCCGGCCACCAATAGTTGGATTTTAGATCAAAATACATCTTAGTATTTCCTGGGTGGATAGAATATTTAGAACGGTGAGCATCGCGTAACAAAGTGTCACGAACACCACCGACTTTAGGAACCCAAACACGACCCTTGAAAGTCTTCAACCCGCGGTTATCTTAACTTAAATCCGCTTGTTACATAACCATGACTCCGTCTTTTAGCTTCTCTTCCTTCAATCCTTCAATTTGAGTGGTTCGGATCTGCTCAAAGATGTCGGATCTAACAATAAGACCCATAGATTAAAGTCGGTAGGATGACCTTGGTTCTTTTTGGCTCAACGCATCGGTTACCACGTTAGCTTTACGTGGATGGTAGCTAATCTCGCAATCATAATCTATCAAAAGTTCCATCCATATCCTCTGTCCCATACAAGGAATGACGCCATAATTTAAGAGCAAAAACCACAGCTGCAAGCTCTAAATCGTGAGTCGGATAATTTAATTCTGCATGTTTGAGCTGCCTTGAAGCGTAGGCAATCACCTTCCCTTGTTGTAACACCGGAAAATCACAAGCCATTTTTTTTAATTGCACTGCGGAAGCTAACTCAAACCAACCTAATAACATAAAACCCAATATTTACAAATGTACAATAATTGTTCAAAAGCTTAACATAACAACAACTGTTTGGTGTTTAAAAATAACTGGCTCATCTCTTTTTAAAACAAACAAGTATCAGAGTAATGGTCAACTCTTCCTTCTACAATCTCAAACACGAACCTTCAAAACATCAACTGAGGGGAATTAGCACAAAGCTAAGTGAGTAGAGGTTAAACACCAAAAGCAAACATTCACAATCAATATCAAAGCATGTAAACACATATCCGAGAAGAACGGCGGTTCGGTGCAGAACCTACAACCAATGCCGGCCAAAGCAAAGGTTTACCAATAGCCCTCCACTGAACTTGCACAGTGAAATCCCCCTCTGATCTAGCCCAATTCTACGTGTAGCTGACTTCCCACGCAACTCAAAATCATCCTAAGAGTGCGTATCGGCCAAATATTCATGCAGCAGATATCAACAGTCATTATCACAGTCAACAGTTCAATCCAATCTCAATCACAATCATGCATCACATCAATAACATTAACTGCAATCTTTACCATCCGCGAATAACGTCTACTCACCTCAATATCAACACGAACTCAGATGTCTAATATTACTGAGCTTTTGGATTGCCTGAAAACACAACAATAACCAAGTCAGTCTCAATCTCATAAATATATTTATCCATATATTTATAATTCAGTTATCAAATAAATAACAACATTAAACAATCACAACTCAAAACACAAAATGTCGGATTTCTCAAAACTATCGGATTCCCAAGAATCCGCTACTCACAAGTATCGGATTCTTCTATCGGATTTCATTAAAGTCTCGGATTTACTTCACCGGATTTGGGATTATCGCATTTTCATCACTCGGATTCCAAGTACTCGGATTTCATGATTGTCGGATTTTTAAAGTATCAGATTCTATAAATCCGGATTTCAAAAGTATCGGATTCTAAGTCTCAGTTTCGCAAGTGTAAAATTTCTTATATAACAATCGGATTTTAGTATAGGATTTGAGTGTCGGTTTATAGGTTTCGGGATTCCGAACTTCCGGACTATGAACTATCGGATTTAGGCTTTGGTTTACAAGTATCGGTTTTAGCTTTCATCGGATTTAACCTCTCGGTTTTCCAACTATCGGTTTTCACCTTCTTCGTCCACTAAATCCGAGAACTTCATATCTTCAACCATAACTTCAAAACTTCATCAAAACTCCATGAACTCAAAATTCATAAATTTATCATATCATTCCAAAAACATGTTTTAACTTATTTAAACATATTTTCATGCATCATAACATCATTAAAACACATAAATCATATGAACACACAAAACCCACCAAAACTCATATTTCATCATAACCGATTTTATTTGTTCTTCATATATTCATGTTTATTCAATCAGAGATCATACTAAACTAACATTTAAACATTTAAATTATAAACCTAACCTTTTTACTTGAATCAAACCACACAAATTTGGAATCCGGTCGTTTCTTCTTTTCTTTCTTTTCTTCCTTCGGTTTCTTTGGGAGAGAGTAAAATTCAAGCACACACACACACACACACTTTCTTTGCACATAATAAGCATGTACAAAAACCTATTCTTAATATACCTACACGTACACAAATTATCATGAGGTGGCAAAACTATATTTGCATGCCAGCTAACACGTGCACACACACAAACTCTCCCTAACTTATATAGATACCACATACATATCATACATACATACCCACATGCAACATACCATACATATATACTATTTTGTTTTTTATTTTACCAGTTAACACTTATTCAATTTACACACAATACAATCCTAATTAGTTAATTAATTTAATCAATTAAGTAACTTATAAAATCCAATAACCATTTAAAATATAATTAAACACATACCACAAACCTGCTAATCTCCTATCCCAGGTTTGCAGGTGTTACAAATCTCCCATCCTTAAGAGGATTCCATCCTCGGAATCCTTTCCGGCTCAAACATCAGGGGATATCTTTCTTTCATCCCTACCTCAGTCTCCCAAGTTAGATTAGAACCTAAATTATGCTTTCATTTGACCAACACCATTGGAATTTGCTTCTTTCGGAACTTGGTTATCTTTCGATCTTACAGTTCCATGGGTGCCTCTATTAATCTCTTCTTCGAATCTACTTTCAATTCATGCACCTGGAGAATCTGACTTTCAGCTTCAATAATTCATTTTCTGTCTATCTTTGGCAACTTTCAACTTCTGGCAATAATAATAACTTGGTCAGCAGTTAATTGAGCAATCTCAGATCCTGCAAATTGTTTCTCACTTGCTTCCAACCAACAGGTCGGAGTACGGCAACGAAAACCATATGACAGTTCATTTGGAGGCATCCCAATCTTGGAGTGGTAATAGTTGTTATACGCAAACTCTATCAAGGGCACGTGTGAATATCAAGATCCACCATACTCAATCACACAAACAAGCAACATATCCTCAAATGTGTGTATAGTTCGTTAAGTTTGACCGTCAGTCTAGAGTCTTTCTCAGATATTATAAACAACACTTTTCCATGCCTTGCAACAATCTCATCATTGTACAGTTGAGCCAACTCACCAAAAGAAGCCATCTCACAAGTAGCTAGAAAATGAGCACTCTTCATATTCATTTCTGATTGTTAAGTCCTTTATAATGCATATACATTTCTTACATACTTGCTTACAGTAATTGTCCATCTCAATCTGTTGATCTCAGTAAAAAAAAATTTCATATATCTTTCATTTATTGTCCATCATAACAGTATCCGTATACTTCTTCTTTCTTGCTTCAAATTAACATATTAGAACATTATCATGTTTTTTTTATAGAAATTTCCAACTGATGTTTCAACATCCATTCGGTAGAAATCGCACGCATCGTTCTAATCGGATCAATTTATGAATACCATGAATCCTCAAACATCATCCCACATAAACACAATTCATTTTCAAATATCTGTACAACTCTTTCTACTCTACTATTTACTAAGGTTGTAGTTGTACTGTCTATCTCGCATTTCAATTCTTGTAATATATCTATCCAGAAGCTTAATCAATTGTTTCAAATTCCTTCATAAATCTCTGAGTATGTAAACATCTTATCTTTGAATCATCTCATTAACATATTTCTTTTCGAACGATCATGTCCCACCGGTGGTAATAATAATGGTGTTTCTTACTGAACAATCATAATTACTCATAATATATCTGGATTTCATCTCATATAGTAAAACTAGTTCATCGCATGTTGTCATCATTACCATTCTGTTATCCTCAATCGTCTATACGATTCATCATATTTTCACAAAATATATCTCGTTTACTCCTCTTAGTAGATTATCATTACAATACTTTGTATGACATTTATAATTTTAGCCCTTCCTAGTGTACTGGCAATTTAAATTCATATCTCTTCATCAAAATCACTCTTCAATACAAGCATAGGCATATATATACAAAGTTCTATAAGTCCTTAATTCTCATGTTTTGACAATTGATTCTTCTTTCCTCTTCTTTGTATTTGATAATTTCAATAATTAATTCATCAATTTCCAGCAAAGGTAATTTCAATTTTTATCCACTAAGTCAAGTATTCCTCAATTCATATAACTCTAATGTTATCATTATTAACTCCCTCATATATCAACATGTCTAACATCCACTACTATCTTCTTAAATAATATCGAATCTCTCAATCACATTATTTAATTCATTAAGAACATTGTCTCTATCACACGTTCTACTCATCTGTACAAACATCCGTCGTTCTTCTTAATAATTAGATCTCACATATACTTTCTAATCAATATCCATATTATCAATACAAATGCATCTGCTGTAGCCTCCAAGTCATGGGTTGAATCATTTCTCTCAGGAATCTTTAACTCTCGCTAGACTTAAATTATTTATTTATTATATATATATATATATATATATATATTAATTTCTAAGCACATCTTCATATATTAATTCAACAAATACATTATCTCATCATATCGTATATCTCGTCAACTTCCTTAATCAATAGCATAGACAATATTTACTCATTAGGTTTCCCAATAACTCATAACTTCGGTCGTACTTATATCACAACATCTCTTGATTTATCACCAAATCTTTCGTAACTTATCCACTTTCTTTCTTCTTTGTACAAACACATATTTACACACATACAAACATAGAAAGCAAAACGAGTCTTGCAACACATAGCATAGCTTTATGATTTAACTAATCTGATAACATTAATGTTTGAAAAGCATTTTCTTGTTTCTCAGTCCACTTGAAGAGTTCTGTCTTCCTCGTCAAACGGGTCATAGGGGTCGCTATCTTTGCGAAATCCTTAATGAATCTCCTATAATAACCGGCTAGACCCAAGAAACTTCAAATTTCAGTTGGAGTTTTGGGAGACTCCCACTTCTCAACCGCCTCAATCTTAGCTGGATCTACCTTCAATCCATCTTGACTAATCACGTGTCCTAAAAACTAGACTTCTCGCAACCAGAATTCACACTTCGAAAATTTGGCGTAGAGTTTCTCTTGGGGAAGAGTATTAAGAACTTCACACAAATGCCTGCGATGATCATCCTCACTACGAGAGTAAATAAGAATATCATCGATAAATACAATAACCGATTTGTCCAAAAAACGACGACAAACTTGGTTCATTAAATCCATAAACACAGCGGAGCATTAGTTAAACCAAAAGGCATTACGAGAAACTCATAGTGGCCATAGAAAGTTCCGAATGCCGTCTTGTAAATATCTTCATCTCGGACCTTCACTTGATGATATCCCGTACGTAAATCGATTTTCGAAAAGTAACAAGCACCTTGCAATTGATCAAAAAGATAATCTATTCTTGGTAAAGGGTACTTATTCTTAACCGTAGCCTTGTTCAACTCCTGATAGTCAATGCACATCCTCATGGTTCCATCCTTCTTTCTAACGAACAAAACTGCCGGTGAGGAACTTGGTCGAATGAAACCCTTGTCCAAAAGCTCTTGTAGTTGGGTCATCATCTCCTTCATCTCGGACGGAGCGAAACGGTAGGGTGCCTTAGCAATCGGTGCTACACCTGGAACAAGATCATGTATGTATATATCCAATGCTACGTATGTGTTAACATGAAACTAGCAACACATTTTCATTGCAATTGGTAAATAAAAAAAAATTTTTTGTTATTTTACTCATCACGAGTGGAGTTCAATGAATTACACAACATATAATACCCGCAAGAAGTAAAGAAGATATAACGAAAGAACTAACATTTTCTTAAAACTAGAAAGAAAGTAATAACATGAAATAATATTTCTTAAATAATACTAAAATCGTGAGTAATAAAACATGTTAATGCATTGCATCTTTTAAAGTGACATATTGATAAACAATTATTTTAAAGAACATTAAAAAGGTTATATAGATACTAATAAAAAAAATTACTCACTCTTCGTCATTGTAATGAAAGAAAAGTTTGTGTACAACACCATACAATATTTTTGTTGGAGCAATTAATTATCATTTAGTTTAGTTATCGAGAACCATGGATGGTATATCTTACACAGAATTTAAGCTCACATTTAATAGTTAATGTCCCTATATAAGAAATATATCTCATATAAAATATATGAGTTGAAAACGTTCTATAACATGTTAATTCTTTATATCGCAATATCAAAAATCAAGGGTGCTTGAATGTTTGAATAAATGTTATTAACAATAACATGATGTAGGAAATTCTTCTCGTTTCTTAAGCAACTCAAGACTTTAATAAATGATATATAAAAGTCTTTTCTAAAAAAATAGTTTGACCTTGTTTTTAAATCAATAATAAAATACCAAACGGTAAACATATGCTAGCGAATACCAACAATGTAATGTATCAATAATATATTTAAGCACTTAATATTAGATATATTAATTAATTCTTTTTAAATAGAACTATAAATATAGATATATGATATGTATCTGCCTACTATTTGTTTTACTTCATCCTCGCAACTATTTATCAATCAATTAAAGTTAGTAACTATTATTAGGCTATACAAAATATTTATGAATCATTTATGAAAGTTAAATTTGACTTATTTGAATATCTTTTAGGATTTGAAAAATTACTTTAAATTTTATTTATCACACTTTGTCCATATATTCATCCAAGAAAATAATGGTGATTAGACAAATTAATTGCATTCCGGAGACTTTTTGGCCATATCTCTACTACGTTGTAACTTAAGTCAAAATCAACACTGTAATAATATAAATATTGTAATCAAAGTCTACAATAATCACTAAAGTAATATAAATATTAGTTAAAAATTATTTTGAGTCATGCATTTAAACATATTAGTTTGCTTTAGAGTAAACACAAGCTTTTTAAATATAAAGAAATAACCAAATAGAAAATAGAAAATTAAATCTACTTGACCACAATGCTCATAAAAATAATATAACCATGACCAAAATAAATAGGAAGTTATTCAAACACTTTTTTTTATTTTACTCAATGCTAACAGAGTAATGTGCATTATGCAACGTATAATTCCTCCAAGAAGTAAAGAAGATATATGCGAGACATATAATTTTTAAAAACTAGTAAAAAAATAATAATTCAAAGCAATATTTCATAAAAACTACTAAAAGTGTGGTAATAGAAGAAAAAGTAATGATGTACTTTATCTTTTAAAGAGTTATATATATTTATAAAATACAATGTTGAGAACATAGTAAGGGATGTATTAGTACGAGGAAAATATTTTACTCACTCTAGGTCAATATAAAGAAAACAAGTGTTTGTGTATAAGACCATTAAGAAATTTTTTTTGTTGATTTATTTTAATTATAGCGATCCACGAATAGTGTATCTTACATAAAATGTATGCACACGTTTAATTCCCTATATATGAAATATTTGTCACATAAGAAGTTTGAGATGAAAACTTTTGTTAATTGTTTATAACGTGCTATCAAAACTCAAGAGTGCTCTAATTTTTGACAAAATGTTATGAACGATAACATGTTGTAGAAAATTCTTCTCGTGGTTTAAACAACTCATGGCTTTACCAAAGGATATATCAACTTATTTTCAACATAAATAGTTTGACCCTATTTTTAACTCAATAATATAATATGATCAAAGAGAAGATGTATGATGAACATGTCCTTGCCAATACTATATATAGCATAGTTATATATAAATGATATCTTTAAGCATTTAATGTTTGATATATTAATTAATTCTTTTGAAATAAAGCTATATATGTTGAGAAATGATATATCCTCCTACTATTTGTTCTTACTTCATTCTTCTCTACCAATCATTTAAAGCTAGTAAACTAGTAGTAGTCAATGAAAAATATATATCTATCATTTAAGAAAGTTATATTTGACATATTTGAATATTATTTGCATCTTGAAGAAACTATTTTAAATTTCTCAATCATCTTTTGTTCATATATATTTATATAAGGAAATAGAAGTGATTACCCATACTAATTTACTTCATGAGACCTTATCAACATATCTCTTGTACGTTCTCGCCGTAATAATGTAGTTATAGTTACTTACCTCTACAATAATCATTACAATATTATAAATGTAAAACGACATTTTTAGTCATGCTTTTAAACATATTAATTGCCTTATGGTAACTAAAGATTTTTAAAATTATAGCAATTTCCAAATAAATAATAGAAAAATAAATATTGTTGGAAACTATGACAATCCTTTAAAATATTTTATTTGTCAAATGTTCTGAATCACATATATGCATATAATCATATCATAATCATAATAAAAATCTTAATCATAAGTGGTTATCAAAATAATGAATTACTAAAATTTTTGGAGAAAGCTTTTAAAGTAGTCTTAGTACAACTTGGGTTCATTTTGTCACTAAATTTGCGTAGATCTGGTTTTCAATCAAACTTTGTGTTTGTTTGTTTTAAAGAATCAGGTTAATTAAGTGTTTCTAATTTTTTGCTTTCTATTTTGAACACTATGTGTCTTTAATTACGGAGTTTGAAATGTCATCAAACAAGCAAACTTGGTTAGGTGTTGCACCTTGGGGTTAAAAAATTAATAGATAGGCATGCGAAGAAGTTTCTTCATGTTTGTTAGTGGTCATACCTACAAGATTGACATTTCATATACAAATGGTGTATGGTATGAATTAAATGATAATGCTTGGAAAATAATCTATCATCATTTTCATCTAATGCACAAGTTCATGTTGGTTTTCTTGCACCAAGGTCCTTATGCTTTCATGATGATTATGTTTGATTCAGATGTTGACTAGTAAAACATGATAATGCGTTGCTTCTTTTAAACTGACATTTTGATAAACAACTTTTTTCAAAAACATTAAAAAGGTTATATAGATACTAATAGAAAAAAATTACTCACCCTTGGTCACTGTAAAGAAAGAAACGTTTGTGTACAAGACCATACAATATTTTTGTCGGAACATTTAATTATAATTTAGTTTCATATCAAGAACCGTGGATAGTATATCTTACACGGAATTTATGCTCACATTTAATAGTTAATTTCACTATATAAGAAATATGTCTCACATAAGACATATGAATTGAAAACTTCCTATAACATGTTAATTCTTTATATCGCAATATCAAAACTCAATGGTGCTTGAATGTTTGAATAAATGTTATGAACAATAGAAAATTCTTCTTGTTTCTTAAGCAACTCAATACATTAATAAATGATATATAAAATTCTTTTCTAAAAAATAATTTGACCTTGTTTTTAAATCAATAATAAAATAAGTAAATATATGCTAGCGAATACCGTATATAACAATGAATATATCAATAATATCTTTAAGCACTTAATATTAAAAATATTAATTAATTCTTTTTAAATAGAACTATAAATATAGAGATATGATACATCCACTTATTTGTTTTTACTTAATCCTCCTAACTATTTATCAATCAATTAAAGTTAGTAACTATTATTAGGCTATGAAAAATATTTATGAGTCATTTATGAATGTTAAATTTGGCTTATTTGAATATCTTTTAGGATTTGAAAAATTACTTTAAATTTTATTAATCACATTTTGTCCATATTTATTTATCCAATAAAATAAGGGTGATTAGAGAAATTAATCACCTTCCCGATACCTTTTGGCCATATCTCTACTATCTTCAAACTTAATACAAAATCAACACTATAATAATATAAATATTGTAATATAAATATTCGTTAAAGATCATTATGGGTTATGCATTTAAAAACATTAGTTTGTTTAGAGTAAACACAAGCTTTTTAAATTTTAAGAAATAACCTAATATATAATAGAAAATTAAATCTAGTTGACAACTATGACAATCATAAAAATTATTCTTAATTCCAAAAATTTGTTATAATTAAATTTTTGAATGATTATTATATATTTCCATTCCATTAATTGCTCATAAAAATAATATAACCATGACCAAAATAAATAGGAAGTTATTCAATGTTCTTAATAAATTACATAATTAATAAATACAAGCTTATGTATGTATATACACAATGGTACATACGTGTTAATTTGAAGCTAGAGATTTTCATTACCATGGGCAAAACAAACATTTCCTTTATTTTACTCAATGCTATAAGAGTCATGTGCATTATGTAATGTATAATTCATTCAAGAAGTAAAGAAGATATAAGCAAGACATATAATTTTTAAAAACTAGTAAAATATAATATTCTAATCAATATTTCATAAACACTGCTAAAAGTGTGATAATAGAAGAAAAAGTGATGATGCACTTTATCTTTTCACTACAAGAAATTGAGGTGTTTACCCACACACATTATGTGTGAGTAGAACATTGATATATGCGAATGATTAATTTTACCTACACATAAAATAAGTGTAACCATATGTTGGCTGATGCCCGTAGGTAAATATATTTACTTACACATATGTGTAGGTATAGATAGTATGATATACCTACACATATATGTGTGTTTGAAAGTAATTCATATGTGTGGATAGAAGTGTTCTAATTTGTTATTTTGATGACGTGGATGATGACATGGCTGACATGTGAAGGATGATGTGTGACATCCGTCACCAAAACACGTTGGTTGACTCGACCTATGACTGTCGTTAGTCATTTAAATTTTTCTGTGTGCTCGAGTGAACTCTTGAAACCTAGTAATTTCTAAGTACTTAGGGTAGTCATGTCTAATGCCTCAAATGTCAAAGTTATTCTAACAATAGTAGAAACACAACCTTATACGCATGCTCAAGTTTCTAATGCCCAATTAGGTCATCCTGGTGTTTTCGGTGTGATAAACTCATGAATCGAACTATCAAGTAGTTACACCATGATAAATATTATGTAATTAATAAAATAAAATAACAATTAGCAACATAAACACAACCCTAAACCATAAATCTCTCAAGTGGGCATAAAAGCGCTTATATAACACGTAAAACGTTTAGTACACTTACAATAGAAATTGGCCACACCAAATTACATTATAATAATAATAATAATAATAATAATAATAATAATAATGATAAAAATCGGCCATCAAGGAAAAAGGAAAGAATACAATTACCAAAATTGCTTAATTCACCTTAATAAGATATAATTGGTTACATATAATTTAAAGATTTCCAAAAAAACTCTTAAAACACAAAAACTAGTATCCAAACGGCTCCATCTTCATCATTCTTTCCAGCCAAAGTTTCAAACTTTCTCTACTCCATTCCTGGTATTCTTCAAGGTTCCAAGAACTATCAAGCCAAACTTGATCTCCAAATCCTAGGTATTCACTCTTATACTCTTAATAATCTCTTATTCTTCTCCTAATTCTCTATGAATAACCCTTGTTAATGGATCATCATAGGGACCAAAAACATCAATATCATACATAAAGTAATGATTTTGATGTGTTTGGGTGAGTGACAAACCCAAAGAACAGCATTAACTAATCAAAAACATGAATATCAATGGACTGTAATCTGGACAGAAAGTATAAGTGAACTTCCAGAGTTCACATCTCAACCAAACCAAACCTAAATAAACCGATTTAAATGACTAACGACAGTGTGTCGTTAGTCAAATACTCTGAGGCTATTTTCATCTCCAAGTGGTTTCACACAAAACTAAGTTGATTTTGTCACTCAAATAACCAAAATCGTTTAGTTGCGCAAATTTATGTTTTCTGGCAGTTTATCTCCAAGTGGTTTCACACAAAACTAAGTTGATTTTGTCACTCAAATAACCAAAATCGTTTAGTTGCGCAAATTTATGTTTTCTGGCAGTTTAATCTACCAGCTTTGAAATTCCTAAAACCTATTCTAAACATCACGAAAATTCTTCAAAATAAATCTGGCGCATATTTAATGAGTTTTAAAAGTCGTGTAAAAATTTTAGAATTTATTAACCTTTTTTACTATTTTAATTAATTAAAAACATTTTCGTGGTTGAATATGGAAAACCTAGGGTTTTCTATAACAGATTTTGAATAATTAATCCTAGGTCACGAATTAGATGCCAAAACTTAATTTGAATAAACTTTGGATTGTTTATAATCACTGTAGAAAATATTAGGATTTTTGAATGAATTTTTATGTGTCTTTAAGTTACTATAAAATTTTTAGAGTTTAATAAAGTTGTTTAGTATTTTAAATAAATAAAAACTTTGTGACGTGCAAAATGGAGGCATTTTCTGACCAACACCAATTAAAATATTTTTATAAAATAATAAAATGTTATTAAACTCTAGAAAAATTTATATAAAATATTAGAGACATTAAGGTCTTGCCATAAAAATTTAGGAAAATAATTAGGACGTTCGGATTAATTTAAAAATAGACGAATAGTACCCAAAATTACAGAATTTAATCTATACAATTTAAAAGGAAAATAAACAAAATTTCAAAACTAAAATATACATATTAGGGTTAGACCCAAGAGATGGATGCACTTATGCAACATAGTGTATAAGTTAATCGCGAAACCTAAATAAATTTAATAGCTCAAGGTTAACACATAAAAAGACTATTACTCGTGAATCTAATATAATCTATATGAACTAATTATTGTAGATTTGTAAGTGTGCTAAGACTCGATTGACTAAGCTATTTACTAAGGTGAGTACTCGTGGCCCCTTTTTATGTATTTTATTGGCGGAAAATGACACTCAAAACTGCTTTTAAAATTTCTTTATGCCATGTCAATAATTCATTTCTATATTTTCTTTATGACAAATGCGTGGTATGTGTGTGCACCTATTGAACCCGTGTTCGGATTATGACTATTGTGCCCTGATCGGGATTGCCTATTGAATGGCCAACTAGTAGCTCTAGGTGGTAGGCGATCGTTGAAAGACAAATGACTTGTGCCTTGTGAACTTAGGTTTCGGGTATCACTATACTACTATTGTGTACCATGCCTTACGTGTTTATTGTCATACAACTCATTATACATGGCACAATTTATTTTACTTGCAAACCTACGAGCTCATCAACCTTGTGTTGACATTTTTCGAGTGTTCAGGTAATGCTAATAATAACGCATAAGGAGACCAGTGACTCCAGACGACCTTAGCGTGACTAGAGCCGTTAACTATGAAGTTTTGTCTCTTATTTGTATACTTTGATTTACTCGAATACATAAGTTTTGAGCTTGTAGCACCGTATACCTTTCCCGGGTTGTGGGAACAATACTTTATTATTTTCTCGTTTTCATATTGACTATGATTGTCGTGGGTGACTTACCACGACACAAGTCCCCTCTTGTGTCGGGGAAACGTCATGACGTGTTGGTATGGTCAATTAGAATTTTCTCTATACCCCAAATCAATGTGTTATGACGATCCTCTCCGTCACACTCCGTGCTTCCGCCTAGGCGGGGTGTCACATGACGTGGCATGACCAATAAAGTGTTAGTGACACGTGTCACACTATATGTGTAGGTAAATGAATTTTATATGTAGATAATTGTTATAGACGTGTTGGTAAAAAAATCGTTTGTGTAGGCAATAACCACTATATTCAATATATAGGTAACAATATTCAGATATGTGAAAACACATAGATACATACGGGGGCAAAAAATGATTGTAAATAAAAAATTATGGCATACTAGTTTCAACTATAAATAGCAAATTACAAATCATATAATTTACCAATGAAACAAATAAAAGAGAAACTATTTATAAGTATTATCAAAATATTAAACAATTGTAATTAATCCTAAATGTTCATACTATATCGTCAGACACTTCATTCCAATGGTTCCTTCCGGGAGTCGAACTCGATCCTCCAATTGGTTTTACTTCCGACAATTTGACTCATTAGTAGGCATGGTCTTACATGCAGCAAGATCACAACCCCACCTAGACAAATGAACATTACTTCGTCAATTGTTTAAAACAAAAATAACTTTGTTAGTCATTGAACCCATAGAATTCTTATTTCTCAATTTCGACATTTCTTCCTATTTTTAAAACAAAAAATAACAAAAGTATAACAAATCAAATAAAAATAAGATAATATATGGTTTATTCTTTTTGGTGAGATATTGTTCTCAACTTTTTCATCTAAATTTAAAAACCCCACATGTTATCATCTAAGTGCCTGGCTCCATGGCCAAATAGTTAATGTTGTTTTCTTTGGATAGAAAAACATTTAGTTACCTATAAGAGCAAGTACATGTCATACTCCCTCCCTTAAATAAAAATATTTGCAGCTTACATAATTTTAAAACATTGTTTGATTGGCTATTAATTAAATATATTAAAGATATACATAATTGTTGACAAGTTAATTCATTTTCCATCAATGTCAGATAAAAAAAATGACGAACCTAAATACAGAAGGCATTAGAGAACCCAGACGGTATCGAGATTGTAGCATGTCATGAGAAATGGGTTGTACCTAACACATAAAATAAAATGAGATTTAGAACATGCATAAGAACAAAGAGAACTTGAACCTTTTGGGACAAATCACTAAGGTTTCCATAAAGTCCATAAATGTTCAACACTACGATCAAGAAACAAGAATGATAATAAGTTCCTTTCTACCATAGTACCATCACGCCTTCTTTTATTCCCATATCATGAACCACTAGGAAACAAATCTAGCGAATCATTTAAGCCTTCTACATAACCTTGTTTCACCTGCAAATGATTTATTATAACCAAAGAGCTTTGAAGAAAATTTATAACCCAAAACATCAAAATACCTTTTAATTAACAAACCCTTAACCAAGAATTCCAACGCTTTGATGGGATATAACAACGTTCAACGTCAAGGGAACCCATGATTCTTTTAGAAAAATGAATGGAACGAGTCATCAAAGTACTGTTTCACCGTGGCTACAATTGTCACGTAGTCATCCATCTCTACTTACAACACCACAGTAAACTGAGATTAATAAACACCATAATCATCAAGGAATTCAATTAGCAACATAATAGCAAGTAACACACTAACTTCACGTGATATTCATAATATCCAAAAAAATTGAAATCATCAAGTGAATATTTAATACAGTCAATAATCCTCTAAAAGATAAACACGGTAAATACATGCTCCAATGTTATAACTGAAATTATTGAATGTATGCCCCGTTTATTGCAAGAAGCTAGTTCTTGAATTGATAGAAGCTCTGTATCACTTTTCTATCGGTAACAATGAAAGTTGTAATGACAAACCTCATCATCAATTATGAAAGTTGTAGTATAGGATTGCAACAGTCATTTATTATACTTACTACATCATAAAATCTTAATGTTCTTTTATCTCCATTTCGTGTAAACAGACGTATATATCTATTAGCTAACTTGTGAATTTGGGCATGCTGACCATCATAATTGTAAATAGCAGATGTGAAAGTTGTTTAAAGCCTCAATCATAATACAAGAGTGACAATTTAAAATGGATTTATTAAGTGGCATAGAAAACATTTACTACTTTACTTTTACAACTTATAAGAACAATCGAGCAATCCTAATAATCTGATCCATAAATAATTCTTTTTGTTAATGAAGGGAAAACCATATTATGATTCTAACCTTTAATACACTATAATTCAAACTTGGAAAAATCAGTATTTACCTTGAATCACGACTAAAGTGTTGACCGAATCTCACTCTCGGCCCTGTTTTCCAATCCGGACGCCTCGATTAGTTTGCACTCCAATTACTCTCTCCCTCTCAACTCTCAATTCAGGTTTTTGTTTTTGTGTGTGTGCGAGTAGCTGGCTTGGGGATTTGAATGTACAGATGAAATCATAACAAAAAGTTGGAGAATTACGGATTTTGTTACCCTTGCTGTCCAGGCAAGAACCTAATCGAGCATTGTGGCTACATGTATTGTTGGTTTCTATGACTCTGCTGAAAACCCTAATTAACTGTTGAATAAGGCCACCACCACCACAACGAAAACGAGGAAAGTGGGAAAGAAAAATCCGAAATGACAAACAAGTACAATAGACGGACAATAGCTCGATAAACATTTGCCTGATGTTCGACTTCTTCCTCGACAATAACTCTTGCTCCCTGTATCCTTCTTTTTCTCCCTCTAATGTGCAGCTTTTTATAGATGGGATTAATTGCGGAAAACTGTATCTCTTTATTTCTAGAATTTCGGGAATGATCACCCCTCAAATTCCGATACTTTTGATCACATCCACAATACGGTTTCTCTTTTGTTTTTTATTTTGCTTTAAATTCTCGATACATATGTTCCTAATTTCCATGTTATTTCAATTTTTGTAATTTTAATTGTTTTATTTACACATTTTATTCATAAGGATTATGTGTAAGTAATATTTATTTTTTTACCTACACATATGTTATATTTATAAATATGTGTGGATATTTTTAATGCCATGTCATTTTTAATAAATAAATTTATAAAATTGTTTATTTTATTTACCATCATATTTACGGATACATTTTATGTGTTAGTATAATTTTTACAATTATCCACACATACAACCAAAATTTACATTTGTGTAGGTAATTTACCAACGCATTAGTAGAACCTGTCTTATGTGTGGATAATTGAATTTGTTACCATTCACCAATTTTAGAGGGAAATTTTCCCTCCAAGTTAAAGTGTTTTTAAAAAGTATCATCCACACATAATAAGTGCTAATCATTATTAAAGGTTGAAAATTTTGATTACACATACATATACAAAATATGAGTGAGTATTTAACCACACATCAAAATATGTGACTTACTTATGTGTGGGTAAACACTCTAATTCCTTGTAGTGTTTAAAGAGTTATATATATTTATAAATACAATGTTGAGAACATAATAAGGGATATATAAATAGTTATAGGAAAATATTTTACTCACTCTAGGTCAATATAAAGAAAACAAAAGTTTGTGTATAAGACCATTAAGAAATTTTTTTTGTTGATTTATTTTAATTATAGCGATCCAAGAATAGTGTATCTTGCATAGAATGTAAGCACACGTTTAATTCCCTATATATGAAATATTTGTCACATAAGAACTTTGAGATGAAAACTTTCTATAACATGTTAATTGTTCATAACGTGCTATCAAAACTCAAGAGTGCTATAATATTTGACAAAATGGTATGAACGATAACATGTTGTATAAAATTTTTCTCGTCGTTTAAACAACTCATGGCTTTACAAAGGATATATCAACTTATTTTCTTCAAAAATAGTTTGACCCTATTTTTAAGTCAATAATATGATATGATCAAAGAGAAAATGTATGATGAAAATGTCCTAGGCAATACTACATATAGCATGGTAATATATAAATGATATCTTTAAGCATTTAATGTTTATTATATTAATTGATTCTTTTAAAATAAAGCTATATATTTATAGAAATGATATATCCTCCCACTATTTGTTTTGCTTCAATCTTCTACCTATCTATCAATCATTTAAAACTGTAAAACTAATATTAGTCAATGAAAAATATATATCAATCATTTAACAAAGTTAAATTTGACATATTTGCATATTATTTGGATCTTGAAGAAACTACTTTACATTTCTCAATCATCTTTTGTTCATATATATTTATATAAGGAAATAGAAGTGATTACCCATACTAATTCCCTTTCGTGAGACCTTATCACCATATCTCTAGTACGTTCTCACCGCAATAATGTAATTATTGTTACCTATCTCTACAATAATCACTACAATAATATAAATGTAAAATGCCATTTTTAGTCATGCTTTTAAACATATTAATTACCTTATGGTAAAATAAAGATTTTTAAAATTATAGCAATTACCAAATAAATAATAGAAAAATAAATCTAGTTGGAAACTATGACAATCCTTTAAAATATTTTATTTTCCAAATGTTCTAAATCACATATATCCATATAATCGTATCATAATCATAATAAAAATCTTAATCATAACTGAAAATCAAAATAATGAATTAGAAGAATTTGTAGAATAAGATTTTGAAGTAAGTAACTTGGGTTCATTTTGTCACTAAATTTGCGTAAATCTAACTCCGGGAATTTGGTTTTAGTCAAACTTTGTGTTTGTTTGCTTTCTATTTTGAACACTATGTGTCTTTAATTATGTAGTTTGAATTGTTATTGTTCAAGCAAACTGGGTTAGGTGTTGCACCTTGGGGTAAAAAATTTAATCGATAGCCGTGCGAAGAAGTTTAAACAATGTTTGTAAATGGTCGTACTTACAAGATTGACATTTAATATACACATGGTGTCCGGTATGAATTAATTGGTAATGCTTGGAAAATAATCTATCATCATTTTCATCTAATGCACAAGTTCATGTTGGTTTTCTAGCACCAAGGTCTGTATGCTTTCATTATGATTATGTTTGACTTATTTAATATCTTTTAGGACTTGAAAAATTACTTTAAATTTAATTAACCACATTTTATCCATATATATTTATCCAAGAAAATAAGGGTGATTAGACAAATTTATTGCCTTCCGGAGACCTTTTGGCCCTATCTCTACTATGTTCTAACTTAAGTCCAAATCAACACTCTAATAATATAAATATTGTAATCAAACTCTACAATAATCACTAAAGTATTATAAATATTCGATAAAAATCATTTTGAGTCATGCATTTAAACATATTAGTTTCGTTAGAATAAACAAAAGTTTTTTAAATTTTAAGAAATAACCAAATGTATAATAGAAAATTAAATCTACTTGACAACTATGACAATGATTTAAATTATTCTTATTTTCATAAATTTGTTATAATTAAATTTATGAATGATTATATTATATATTTTTTATTCCATTAATTGCTCACTAAAATAATATAACCATGACCAAAATAAATAGGAATTTATTCGATGTTCTTAATAAATTATATAATTAATAAATACGAGCTCATGTATGTATATACACAATGGTACGTACGTGTTAATTTGAAACTATAGATTTTTATTACCATGTGCAAAACAAACATTTCTTTATTTTACTCAATGCAACAAAGTCATGTGCATTATGCAACGTATAATTCCTCCAAAAAGTAAAGAAGATATAAGTAAGTCATATAATTTTTAAAAACTATTAAAAAAATAAAAATTCAATGCAATATTTTATAAAACACTACTAAAAGTGTGGTAATAGAAGAAAAAGTGATGATGCACTTTGTCTTTTGAAGAGTTATATATATTTATAAAATACAATGTTGAGAACATAGTAAGGGATGTATAGATACTAATAGGAAAATATTTTACTCACTCTAGGTCAATATAAAGAAAACAATAGTTTGTGTATAAGACCATTAAGAAATTTTGTTGTTGATTTATTTCAATTATAGCGATCCACAAATAGTGTATCTTACATAGAATGTAAGCACACGTTTAATTCCCTATATATGAAATAATTGTCACATAAGAAGTTTGAGATGAAAACTTTCTATAACATGTTATTTGTTCATAACGTGCTATCAAAACTCAAGAGTGCTTTAATGTTTGACAAAATGTTATGAACGATAACATGTTGTAGAAAATTCTTCTCGTCGTTGAAACAACTCATGGATTTACCAAAGGATATATCAACTTATTTTCTACAAAAATAGTTTGACCCTATTTTTAACTCAATAATATGATATGAGCAAAGAGAAGATGTATGATGAACATTTCCTAGCCAATACTACATATAGCATAGTAATATATAAATGATATCTTTATACATTTAATGTTTGATATATTAATTAATTCTTTTGAAATAAATCTATATATTTAAAGATATGATATATCCTCCCACTATTTGTTCTTACTTCATTCTTCTACCTATCTATCAATCATTTAAAACTAGTAAACTAGTATCAGTGAGTGAAAAATATATATCAATAATTTTAAGAAAGTTAAATTTGACATATTTGAATATTATTTTGATCTTGAAGAAACTACTTTAAATTTCTCAATCAACTTTAAATTTCTCAATCATCATTTGTTCATATGTATTTATATAAGGACATAGAAGTGAGTACCCATATTAATTCCCTTCCTCAGACCTTATCACCATATCTCTACTACATTCTCACCCTAATAATATGATTATTGTTACCTACCTCTACAATAATCACTACAATAGTATAAATATAAAACACCATTTTTAGTCATGCTTTTAAACATATTAATTGCCTTATGGTAAACAAAAGATTTTTAAAATTATAGCAATTACCAAGTAAATAGTAGAAAAATAAATCTAGTTGGACACTATGACAATCCTTTAAAATATTTTATTTGCCAAATGTTCTGAATCACATATATCCATATAATCATATCATAATCATAATAAAAATCTTAATCATAACAGAATATCAAAATAATGAATTAGTAGAATTTGTGGAAGAAGATTTTGAAGTAGACTTGAGTAAGTAACTTGGGTTCATTTTGTCTATGGTTTTCAATCAAAGTTTATGTTTGTTTGTTTTAAAGAATCGAGTTAATTAAGTGTTTCTACATTCATGTATGTATATATTCAATGGTACGTATGTGTTAACATGAAACTAGCTACACATTTTCATTGCAATTGGTAAATAAAAAAACATTTTTGTTATTTTCCTCATTGCGGGTGGAGTCATATGCATTACACAACATATAATACCCCCAAGAAGTAAACAAGATATAAGGAAAGAACTAACATTTTCTAAAAACTAGTAAGAAAGTAATAACATGAAACAATATTTTTTAAATAATACTAAAATAATGAGTAATAAAACATGATAATGCGTTGCATCTTTTAAAGTGACATATTGATAAACAAAAATTTTAAAGAACATTAAACAGGTTACATAGATACTAATAGACAAAAAGTTACTCACCGTTCGTCACGGTAAAGAAAGAAACGTTTTTGTACAAGACCACACAATATTTTTGTTGGAACAGTTAATTATCATTTAGTTTAGTTATGGAGAACCATGGATAGTATATCTTACACGGAATTTAAGCTCACGTTTAGTATTTAATGTCCGCATATAAGAAATATGTCTCACATAAAACATATGAGTTGAAAACTTCCTATATCATTTGAATAAATGTTATGAACAATAACATGATGTAGAAAATTCTTCTCGTTTCTTAAGCAACTCAAGACTTTAATAAATGATATATAAAATTCTTTTCTAAAAAAATTGTTTGACCTTGTTTTTAAATCAATAATAAAATACCAACAAGAGAAATGATATAGTACACATATGCTAGTGGATACCGTATATGACAATGTAATACATCAATAATATCTTTAAGCACTTAATATTAGATATACTAATTAATTCTTTTTAAATAGAACTATAAACATAAAGATATTATACATCCGCCTATTATTTGTTTTCACTTCATCCTCCTAACTATTTATCAATCAATTAAAGTTAGTAACTATTATTAGGTTATGAAAAATATTTATGAATCATTTAAGAATGTTATATTTGACTTATTTGAATATCTTTTAGGATTTGTAAAATTACTTTAAATTTTATTAATCACACTTTATGCATATATTCATCCAAGAAAATAAGGGTGATTAGACATATGCATTACACAACATATAATACCCTCAAGAAATAAAGAAGATATAAGGAAAGAACTAACATTTTTTAAAAACTAGTAAGATAGTAATAACATGAAACGATATTTCTTAAATAATACAAAAATCATGAGTAATAAAACATGATAATGCGTTGCATCTTTTAAAGAGACATATTGATAAAAAAAACTATTTTAAAGAACATTAAAAAGGTTACATAGATACTAATAGAAAAAAAAATTACTCACCCTTCGTCACCTAAAGAAAGAAAGGTTTCTTTACAAGACCACACAATATTTTTGTTGGAAGAATTAATTATCATTTAGTTTAGTTATGGAGAACCATGGATAGTATATCTTACACGGAATTTAAGCTCACGTTTAATAGTTAATGTACCTATATAAGAAATATGTCTCACATAAGACATATGAGTTGAAAACTTCCTATAACATGTTAATTCTTTATATTGCAATATTAAAACTCAAGGTCGCTTGAATGTTTGCATAAATGTTATGAACAATAACATGATGTAGAAAAATTTTCTCGTTTCTTAAGCAACTCAAGACTTTAATAAATGATATATAAAATTCTTTTCTAAAAAAATAGTTTTACCTTGTTTTTAAATCAATAATAAAATACCAATAAGAGAAGATGTACAGTAAACATATGCTAGCGAATACCGTATATGACAATGTAATATATCAATAATATCTTTAAGCACTTAATATTAGATATACTAATTAACTCTTTCTAAATAGAACTATAAATATAAATGTAACACTGGCTTTGCATATACCATATTTTAGTTAAAATTTGCGTTTTTAAACAAACGTGAACTTAATCACGATTAATTAACATTGAGCCGCGGAAATATTTACATCAAACATGATTCAGTATTTGGTGTTACTCTACAAATTAACCGACCATAATGTTCTTATTACAACAAAAGTGTTCCCGCAAAATATCCAGGGGACCTGGCTCAACTGGCAATCTATCTTTGATCTGCAAAAGTAGTTAACATGGCACCGTTAGCTACACTTAGCTAGTAAGCACAAATTTGGGATAAACTTCATTAGAGTAGAACATGCATATCAGGAATAAGCATACAATGCTATCCTATTACATTGTGGTGTTCGCGAACACATACACATATCTTGTTCATTTACTTAACATGCATATTCATTTACTTCTTTTAGCATGCATTTACATTCATTTACTTCTTTATGGATCCAACCTGGATCCCTAGCATGTATATTATCATATCTTCACTTAACTGATTCATTCAGAATCAGTATCATGCATAGCATTCATTTTACTAAGCGGTTCCTGGATCCTGCTGGCATGCACTTAACTTATTTATAACAAGTATGTAGCATGGCATTGTACTTTAAGTAACATGGCAATTCTTACTTATTAACTTATGAGCACAATCATGCTCAAATCACTTAACACGTAATTCTTTCTCTACCGAGGCTTATGGAAGTCGGTACTCACCTGAGTAACTTAAGAGGTAGTTATTTAACTTCTTGCCTTGTCTAGAGTTTCAGTTCACCTAGAACATTAGGATTTACATTAATTATCTTAACATACTTAGAATAGCTACAAAGCCAACATAGGATATCCCCAAATCCGGATCCCACATAAATCCGACAGACTATCGGATTTCATGAAATCCGACACTTGTAAGGGAAATCCGACACTTTACGAAATCCGATTCTCATCGGATTTCAACACTTATGCACTTGAAAACTTGGTCACAAAGTTGGAAATCCGACCTTCTATCGGAATCCCATACTACTATCGGAATCCGACACTTTTGTCGGAATCCGACACTTTTGTCGGAATCCGACACTTTCAAAGAAATCCGATACTTTCGGATTTTGACTTGCAATTTACATGTGGACTTTGGGAATCCGATACTTATCGGATTTAAATCAATAACACGGATTTAGACATGCGGATTTAGACTTAATGCGGATTCCGACACTCTAAGTCTCGAAATCCGACACTTTATCGGATTTGGGCAACATGCGGATTCCGACACCTTCATGTCTCGGTTCCAACCAGCATGTGGACAATCTCAGGTCCAGCAAACTGTTTCTACCACCATTGTCTCTCAGGGCAATCAACCATCTTGTGACCGGGTTTGCGACACACGTAACAAACGTCTTCTTTATGTCGGCAGTCATTTACCGAGTGCCCTCTTTGCCCACACCTACCGCACCTCCTGGTTGCTGCAGAGCATTCCCCGGAGTGATAGGTACGGCATGAAGAACACCAAGGATCATTAAGTCTTAGTTTCTTAGAAGCTTCAGATTTTCCACCTCCGAGGATTGCCCTTTTGAAGAGCCCGATTGGAGAGATGGCTGAAACTTCCTTTTGCTACCACCATTGGCATAGTCACCCCGACACTGTATACGATCACCTTCCATTTGTCGGGCCACTTGAAACGCCCGATCCAGTGTTGGAGCTGCCCGAACATGGGCACGGAATTCCAGTGGCAGAGTCGCCACAAACCTTCTGTAGCACCTTCTCAAAAAACTGCTCCCAAGAGAGAGCACTTAATATTTCTTTGCCTACAGAGGCCTTCATAGTATCCGACCAGAATATCGCACGCCCATTTAACATGCGTATCGTGTAATTCACACGATACTCAGGCTCGCATTCACAAGATTTGAAAGCTTGCTCCATTTCACGGAGCCATTGAATAGTCACAGTGGGGTTATCACTCCCCTCATAGGTTGGCGGATGATAAGTCAGGAATTTCTTATACAAGCAGGGTTTGCGTGCTCTGGTAAGAGTAGATTTCAACAAGAGCTCTTTTGCAAGATGGAGCTCTTCCTCCAGACGCTTTATATAAGCTTGGTGGTCTGGATCAGGCACTGCACCACCAGCACTATGCTGAGGGCGTTGGTCTTCAGCTTGGTGAGGCATGTGAGAAGCCTCATCTTCAAGTTCCTTGAGCGCTTGCTCAGTGTTTACTTTATCAGCAGACATTTCTTTACTTTATCTTAACTCTTCTATATAACACAGAGGAGTAATCGGTACTTAGTCATTCTTACTTGTCATATCTGACAAGATACACAAGTAATAATCATGTAACTCTCATACTCCATCCCCCCAAAGGAACACTTATTATGTTCGGGCCCTTGTTTGAGATTGAATACTTTTGCAAGTACCCAATTCCCTCAAACTTAGGCTCTGATACCTACTTGTAACACCGGCTTTGCATATACCATATTTTAGTTAAAATTTGCGTTTTTAAACAAACATGAACTTAATCACGATTAATTAACATTGAGCAGTGGAAATATTTACATCAAACATGATTCAGTATTTGGTGTTACTCTACAAATTAACCGACCATAATGTTCTTATTACAACAAAAGTGTTCCCACAAAATATCCAGAGGTAGGGGACCCGGCTCACCAGGCATGTGAGAAGCCTCATCTTCAAGTTCCTTGAGCGCTTGCTCAGTGTTTGCTTTATCAGCAGACATTTCTTTACTTTATCTTAACTCTTCTATATAACACAGAAGAGTAATCGGTACTTAGTCATTCTTACTTGTCATATCTGACAAGCTACACAAGTAATAATCATGTAACTCTCATACTCAATCCCCCCCAAAGGAACACTTATTATGTTCGGGCCCTTGTTTGAGATTGAATACTTTTGCAAGTACCCAATTCCCTCAAACTTAGGCTCTGATACCTACTTGTAACACCGGCTTTGCATATACCATGTTTTAGTTAAAATTTGCGTTTTTAAACAAACGTGAACTTAAACATGATTAATTAACATTGAGCAGTGGAAATATTTACATCAAACATGATTCGGTATTTGGTGTTACTCTACAAATTAACCGACCATAATGTTCTTATTACAACAAAAGTGTTCCCGCAAAATATCCAGAGGCAGGGGACCCGGCTCACCAGGCTATCTTTGATCTGCAAAAGCTAGTTAACATGGCACCGTTAGCTACACTTAGCTAGTTAGCACAAACTCGGCATAAACTTCATTGGAGAAGAACATGAATATCAGGAATAAGCATACAATGCTATCCTATCACATTGTGGTGTGCTGACACGATCGGTATAAGTTGTTTCTTAAAAGATAGCTAGTCCCGCTCAACACCAATACACCGGGGGATCAGACACAACCCTCCGCGCTGGTGGGGGAGCATAAAGCAGTCCACCAAGCATCGTTAACGGAACCAGAGGCTCCTTAGGTAACTCAGCCATTTCTGATTGATTAACCCTCATGATATAAGGCACGGCGGTTCTGCAGAACCTACGATCCGGAATGTTACCTCGAATCACCATTAAATCCCGAATCTCCTCATCAAGGGTCCCTGGGATCCAGCTAACCGGCTGACCTTAACCATGCTTGCTGATGTTCGCGAACACATACACATATCTTGTTCATTTACTTAGCATGCATATTCATTTACTTCTTTTAGCATGCATTTACATTCATTTACTTCTTTATGGATCCAACCTGGATCCCTAGCATGTATATTATCATATCTTCACTTAACTGATTCATTTAGAATCAGTATCATGCATAGCATTCATTTAACTAAGCAGTTCCAGTACTGGATCCCACTGGCATGCACTTAACTTACTTATAACAAGTATTTAGCATGACATTGTACTTTAAGTAACATGGCAATTCTTACTTATTAACTTATGAGCACGATCGTGCTCAAATCACTTAACACATAATTCTTTCTCTACTGAGTCTTATGGAAGTCGATACTCACCTGAGTAACTTAAGAGGTAGTTATTTAACTTCTTGCCTTGTCTAGGGTTTTAGTTCACCTAGAACATTAGGATTTACATTAATTATCTTAACATACTTAGAATAGCTACAAAGCCAACATAGGAAATCCCCAAATCCGGATCCCACATAAATCCGACAGACTATCGGATTTCATGAAATCCGACACTTGTAACGGAAATCCGACACTTTGCGAAATCCGATTCTCATTGGATTTCAACACTTATGCACTTGAAAACTTGGTCACAAAGTTGGAAATCCGACCTTCTATCGGAATCCGATACTACTATCGGAATCCGACACTTTTGTCGGAATCCGACACTTTCAAAGAAATCCGATACTTTCGGATTTTGACTTGAAATTTACATGTGGACTTTGGGAATCCGATACTTATCGGATTTAAAACAATAACACGGATTTAGACATAAGGATTTAGACTTAATGCGGATTCCGACACCCTAAGTCTCGGAATCCGACACTTTATCAGATTTGGGCAACATGTAGATTCCGACACCTTCATGTCTCGGAATCCGACTGTTCTAACATGGAAACCGCCATCTTCATTGGCTTATTTCCAGAGCTTATTTCTTTTTTTTTTTGACATTTATACATTCGGAAAACACTTATTTTCGTTGGTATGACTTTGAAAACACATCAAACCCATACAATAACACCAAACAACCAAAACCCAATTTCAAAGTAAGCTTTGAATGTTCTAAGTGATGTTTTGCAAGGATTTGAGTTTCAATCATGCTTTTAATCAAAAAAACAGTTTCATATGTATTGATTCTTAATAAAAAACAAGTATTTACCTTTACTTGGAATTAAAACCACCAAATCTTTGGCTTTGAAGAGAGTCCGAGAGAAAACCGGGAAAGTAGAAAAGAAGAGAGAATTCCGATAGTTTCTTGCGTGTATGTGCTTTTGCAACTTTGACCATATTGACTTTTCAAGTCAATATATACTTGTCTCATTTTAAAATACATCAGGAGGCGGTTGCCTCTCGAATTGTATTTCTTTCTTTACTTCATTTACATATATATATATATATATACATACATTAACACTTAAAACACATTAAGCACATAACATATATATACAATTAACTTTTCATTAACATGGTTAACTTACAAATTTACTAACTTAATTTCACATCTAACAGCTAGGCCCAAATCGAGAATGTTACAATAAAGATATTATACATCCGCCTATTATTTGTTTTCACTTAATCCTCCTAACTATTTATCAATCAATTAAAGTTAATAACTATTATTAGGTTATGAAAAACATTTATGAATCGTTTATGAAAGTTAAATATGACTTATTTGAATATCTTTTAGGATTTAAAAAATTACTTTACATTTTATTAATCACACTTTATCCATATATTCATCAAAGAAAATAAGGGTGATTAGACAATTAATTGCCTTCCCGAGACCTTTTGGCCATATCTCTACTACGTTCTAAGTTAAGTCAAAATCAACACGATAATAATATAAATATTGTCATCAAAGTCTAAAATAATCACAAAAGTAATATAAATATTCGTTAAAAATCATCTTGAGTCATGTATTTAAACATATTAGTTTGCTTAGAGTGAACACAAGCTTTGTAAATTTTAAGAATTAAACCAATATATAATAGAAAATTAAATCTATTTGACAACTATGACAATCATTAAAATTATTCTTATTTCCGAAAATTTGTTATAATTAAATTTATGAATGACTATATTATATATTTTCCATTCCATTTCATTGCAATTGGTAAATAAAAAAACATTTTTGTTATTTTACTCATTGCGAGTGGAGTCATATGTATTACACAACATATAATACCACCAAGAAGTAAAGAATATATAAGGAAAGAACTAACATTTTCTAAAAACTAGTAAGAAAGTAATAACTTGAAACAATATTTCTTAAATAATACTAAAATCGTGAGTAATAAAACATGATAATGCATTGCATCTTTTTAACGTGACATATTGATAAACAACTATTTTAAAGAACATTAAAAAGGTTAAATAGATACTAATAGAAAAAAATTTCTAACCCTTCGTCACCGTAAAGAAAGAAACGTTTGTGTGACGATCACGATTTCTCAAAATTTACCATTTCTAAAAATCTTGCCATTTTATCAGAAAAACATGCAACGGGAGTCTTTAGCCATAAAATACATCTTACCGAAACGATAAGAGATTACATCAATTTGGAAATCACGACATCACATTCATAAACATTAATCATAAAGACATAAATTGTTTGATGCGATAAAACAAAATGGTATCATCTAAGACAGTACACTACCCAAAGTCCCTGTCTCACAAGCAATCTCTAAGCAACATGCACGAGTACAAGACACATTTCAAGAAACAGGTGTCAGCTTAAAGCCTCGTGAGTCAATAGAGTTAAGAAAAGATTCAATTAAAACATAACATATTTTAGGCGGTAATATCATAATGAATAATAATCCATTCCCGCCCATTCATATAGTTGACCAACCTATCATTTTTGACATTTAGCACATAACGGTCAACTAATCATAGTACCTCAAACAACTATTTCATATACTCCGTTATTGTAATTCTTTAAATCATAACTATCATTATCATCACAATCATCATTAATGGTCTAGGGATATTATCTTAACCCAAGATATAGACCCGGTTCACGAGTTACATTATTACCCGTCTAAGAGTCATTAGAGCGCGACTTCCAATAATTATTAGGATGTAACATCTCCCGCTATCGTAACTCCGGCGACGTGGTATACAACGTATTCCACAATGCCGTTAAGGTGAAGAAATAACGGTGTTTTACCTCTTACACCTCCTCACACCCGCATGATATTTAATAAGGTACAACCTCTAGTACCAAATATCATTCCAATGAGTATAAATACATCATCACGTTGTCCCGGACTTGTCATGAACGTCCGGTAACCCACAAATGGCTAGCACTTTTCATAGAAGGTTCAACCTACTAGGAATCATTAATAAGGATTGGACTACCCCCATCCCAAGGTCTCGTAAATCAATATTACGTTAAAACTCATAACTTCATAACATAGCATGATCATACAATTTCATACCACGTAACAATCATATATATATATATATATATCACATTTATCATGCATAGGTAATATATAAACACATATTACCATTTTATAGTAAATCATTACATTTGAAAATATATCATTTTTGTCTAGTACTCGGTTTTGAGAAATATTGAACTCACCACAGTCCACATAACGAAACACACGAGCTCGGAAAGACAAGCAACACTCACGGATCGTCAAGAACGCGAACTCAAATGCCACAAATAACCTATGAAGGTTACTACGTTAAAACATGATCCAAAGATTCTAGAGAAGTCTAAACTAGCTTAGAATACTTAGACATGCCGAATAACAACTCGCGACCAAAGATTAACGCGTCATACGCTAAGAAACTTCATAGAAACGCATAAACTCGACATGCATGTGGCCTAAACACCTTCATAGTCGAAATAGAAGCGTAGGATTAATGAAATATACCTCTCGGGTTCACCCACGTGAAGCCTTGGTCAAAACTACACTCTTGACGGTGTTTCCGAACTCCCGTAACTATAAATATGCTTACAAACGAAACCCGACACTAACGTAGGCTCAAGAATCTCGGGAAAACTCGTAAATTTGATAGAGTAACGACTCTTGAGGTTTTTGTGTGAAAAATGGCAGCCAAACTTTCATATTTATAGAGAATTCAAAACGGGTCGCGTCGCGACAGGAAATGCGTCGCGTCGCGACCGCCTCCAATCCGGCCAATCGTGGAGCGTCGCGACCGCCTCCAATCCGGCCAATCGTGGAGCATGCAAATTTTTGACACGTGCAACCTTTAGCTTATGACACACGAAATCCAACTGACACACACGACCTACGACGCGTCGCGTCGCAACCTTCAACGCGTCGAGTCGGGACGAACACAAAATTTCGAAATTTCTTTTATTTTCCAACTTTCAATTATTTTATTAAATTAATAATAATATCATTTATTTATCATTAAAATAAATAAACTCCATAAATATTGTTTATTTCTCGGTAAATAATATTACGATAATTGTTTCGAATTTCCGTTCGTTAGAGTTCTCCCCTCCTTAAAAAGATTACGTCCTCGGAATCGATTCAAAAAACAGCTGGGGGTACCTAACCTTCATTTCGTCTTCAGTTTCCCACGTCATATCCCCACCGTGCTTATTCTTCCATTGTACTTTCACTAGTCTCACCCGTTTCTTTCGGAGTTGTTTGACCTTACGATCCAGAATTGCGACGGGTTCTTCGATCAACTTCTTACTTTCGTCAACGCGGTGTTCGTCGAGAGGTAGTATACTAGGTTCCTCGGCTAAGCATTTTCGTAAATAGCATACATGGAACACATTGTGTATTCCCTCCAGCTCTTGTGACAACTCAAGTTTGTAAGCTTGCTCTCCAACACGTTCAAGTATAAAAAACGGACCGATAAAACGAGGTCTAAGCTTACCCCGCTTCCTAAAACGAATAATACCCTTCCGGGGTGAGACCTTCAACATTACTTTCTCACCGACTTCAAAAGTTCTGGGTCAGTGCTTCTTGTCGGAGTATTTCTTTTGTCTCTCCCGAGCTACCCTTAAACGTTCACGGGCCACTTTTACCTTATGTGCAGTGAGCTGAACAATTTCTAGACCCTCAAACTGCTTTTCACCTTGTTCTACCCAACAGGTAGGAGTGCGACATTTTCTACCATAAAGCATTTCAAACGGAGCCATACCAATACTTGCATGGTAAGTGTTGTTATATGCGAATTCTACTAGAGGTAAGTGAGAATCCCAACTTCCGCCATACTCTATCACGCAAGCTATTAACATATCTTCCAAAGTTTGAATCGTTCTTTCGCTCTGGTCGTCCGTCTGAGGATGATACGCCATGCTCAAGTGCACTCGCGTACCCAACTCCTCCTACAATTTGTGCCAAAACCTTGATGCAAACCGGCTATCTCGATCCGAGACAATCGATAAAGGTATCCCATGTCTCGTGACAATCTCGCGAATATACAACTTAGCCAAGTTCTCTTACTTTTCGTTCTCCTTAATGGCTAAGAAGTGAGCACTTTTGGTTGGCCTATCAACAACTACCTAGATCATATCGTTTCCACGAGCAGTCTTGGGCAACTTGGTTACAAAGTCCATGGTGATTTTGTCCCATTTCCATTCTGGTATCTCAAGTTGCTGTAATTCCCCATACGGCTTCTGGTGCTCCGCCATGACTTGAGAGCACATCACGCACCTTGCCACATAATCGGCAATATGTACTTTCATACCCGGCCACCAATAGTTGGATTTTAGATCAAAATACATCTTAGTATTTCCTGGGTGGATAGAATATTTAGAACGGTGAGCATCGCGTAACAAAGTGTCACGAACACCACCGACTTTAGGAACCCAAACACGACCCTTGAAAGTCTTCAACCCGCGGTTATCTTAACTTAAATCCGCTTGTTACATAACCATGACTCCGTCTTTTAGCTTCTCTTCCTTCAATCCTTCAATTTGAGTGGTTCGGATCTGCTCAAAGATGTCGGATCTAACAATAAGACCCATAGATTAAAGTCGGTAGGATGACCTTGGTTCTTTTTGGCTCAACGCATCGGTTACCACGTTAGCTTTACGTGGATGGTAGCTAATCTCGCAATCATAATCTATCAAAAGTTCCATCCATATCCTCTGTCCCATACAAGGAATGACGCCATAATTTAAGAGCAAAAACCACAGCTGCAAGCTCTAAATCGTGAGTCGGATAATTTAATTCTGCATGTTTGAGCTGCCTTGAAGCGTAGGCAATCACCTTCCCTTGTTGTAACACCGGAAAATCACAAGCCATTTTTTTTAATTGCACTGCGGAAGCTAACTCAAACCAACCTAATAACATAAAACCCAATATTTACAAATGTACAATAATTGTTCAAAAGCTTAACATAACAACAACTGTTTGGTGTTTAAAAATAACTGGCTCATCTCTTTTTAAAACAAACAAGTATCAGAGTAATGGTCAACTCTTCCTTCTACAATCTCAAACACGAACCTTCAAAACATCAACTGAGGGGAATTAGCACAAAGCTAAGTGAGTAGAGGTTAAACACCAAAAGCAAACATTCACAATCAATATCAAAGCATGTAAACACATATCCGAGAAGAACGGCGGTTCGGTGCAGAACCTACAACCAATGCCGGCCAAAGCAAAGGTTTACCAATAGCCCTCCACTGAACTTGCACAGTGAAATCCCCCTCTGATCTAGCCCAATTCTACGTGTAGCTGACTTCCCACGCAACTCAAAATCATCCTAAGAGTGCGTATCGGCCAAATATTCATGCAGCAGATATCAACAGTCATTATCACAGTCAACAGTTCAATCCAATCTCAATCACAATCATGCATCACATCAATAACATTAACTGCAATCTTTACCATCCGCGAATAACGTCTACTCACCTCAATATCAACACGAACTCAGATGTCTAATATTACTGAGCTTTTGGATTGCCTGAAAACACAACAATAACCAAGTCAGTCTCAATCTCATAAATATATTTATCCATATATTTATAATTCAGTTATCAAATAAATAACAACATTAAACAATCACAACTCAAAACACAAAATGTCGGATTTCTCAAAACTATCGGATTCCCAAGAATCCGCTACTCACAAGTATCGGATTCTTCTATCGGATTTCATCAAAGTCTCGGATTTACTTCACCGGATTTGGGATTATCGCATTTTCATCACTCGGATTCCAAGTACTCGGATTTCATGATTGTCGGATTTTTAAAGTATCAGATTCTATAAATCCGGATTTCAAAAGTATCGGATTCTAAGTCTCAGTTTCGCAAGTGTAAAATTTCTTATATAACAATCGGATTTTAGTATAGGATTTGAGTGTCGGTTTATAGGTTTCGGGATTCCGAACTTCCGGACTATGAACTATCGGATTTAGGCTTTGGTTTACAAGTATCGGTTTTAGCTTTCATCGGATTTAACCTCTCGGTTTTCCAACTATCGGTTTTCACCTTCTTCGTCCACTAAATCCGAGAACTTCATATCTTCAACCATAACTTCAAAACTTCATCAAAACTCCATGAACTCAAAATTCATAAATTTATCATATCATTCCAAAAACATGTTTTAACTTATTTAAACATATTTTCATGCATCATAACATCATTAAAACACATAAATCATATGAACACACAAAACCCACCAAAACTCATATTTCATCATAACCGATTTTATTTGTTCTTCATATATTCATGTTTATTCAATCAGAGATCATACTAAACTAACATTTAAACATTTAAATTATAAACCTAACCTTTTTACTTGAATCAAACCACACAAATTTGGAATCCGGTCGTTTCTTCTTTTCTTTCTTTTCTTCCTTCGGTTTCTTTGGGAGAGAGTAAAATTCAAGCACACACACACACACACACACTTTCTTTGCACATAATAAGCATGTACAAAAACCTATTCTTAATATACCTACACGTACACAAATTATCATGAGGTGGCAAAACTATATTTGCATGCCAGCTAACACGTGCACACACACAAACTCTCCCTAACTTATATAGATACCACATACATATCATACATACATACCCACATGCAACATACCATACATATATACTATTTTGTTTTTTATTTTACCAGTTAACACTTATTCAATTTACACACAATACAATCCTAATTAGTTAATTAATTTAATCAATTAAGTAACTTATAAAATCCAATAACCATTTAAAATATAATTAAACACATACCACAAACCTGCTAATCTCCTATCCCAGGTTTGCAGGTGTTACAAATCTCCCATCCTTAAGAGGATTCCATCCTCGGAATCCTTTCCGGCTCAAACATCAGGGGATATCTTTCTTTCATCCCTACCTCAGTCTCCCAAGTTAGATTAGAACCTAAATTATGCTTTCATTTGACCAACACCATTGGAATTTGCTTCTTTCGGAACTTGGTTATCTTTCGATCTTACAGTTCCATGGGTGCCTCTATTAATCTCTTCTTCGAATCTACTTTCAATTCATGCACCTGGAGAATCTGACTTTCAGCTTCAATAATTCATTTTCTGTCTATCTTTGGCAACTTTCAACTTCTGGCAATAATAATAACTTGGTCAGCAGTTAATTGAGCAATCTCAGATCCTGCAAATTGTTTCTCACTTGCTTCCAACCAACAGGTCGGAGTACGGCAACGAAAACCATATGACAGTTCATTTGGAGGCATCCCAATCTTGGAGTGGTAATAGTTGTTATACGCAAACTCTATCAAGGGCACGTGTGAATATCAAGATCCACCATACTCAATCACACAAACAAGCAACATATCCTCAAATGTGTGTATAGTTCGTTCAGTTTGACCGTCAGTCTAGAGTCTTTCTCAGATATTATAAACAACACTTTTCCATGCCTTGCAACAATCTCATCATTGTACAGTTGAGCCAACTCACCAAAAGAAGCCATCTCACAAGTAGCTAGAAAATGAGCACTCTTCATATTCATTTCTGATTGTTAAGTCCTTTATAATGCATATACATTTCTTACATACTTGCTTACAGTAATTGTCCATCTCAATCTGTTGATCTCAGTAAAAAAAAATTTCATATATCTTTCATTTATTGTCCATCATAACAGTATCCGTATACTTCTTCTTTCTTGCTTCAAATTAACATATTAGAACATTATCATGTTTTTTTATAGAAATTTCCAACTGATGTTTCAACATCCATTCGGTAGAAATCGCACGCATCGTTCTAATCGGATCAATTTATGAATACCATGAATCCTCAAACATCATCCCACATAAACACAATTCATTTTCAAATATCTGTACAACTCTTTCTACTCTACTATTTACTAAGGTTGTAGTTGTACTGTCTATCTCGCATTTCAATTCTTGTAATATATCTATCCAGAAGCTTAATCAATTGTTTCAAATTCCTTCAGAAATCTCTGAGTATGTAAACATCTTATCTTTGAATCATCTCATTAACATATTTCTTTTCGAACGATCATGTCCCACCGGTGGTAATAATAATGGTGTTTCTTACTGAACAATCATAATTACTCATAATATATCTGGATTTCATCTCATATAGTAAAACTAGTTCATCGCATGTTGTCATCATTACCATTCTGTTATCCTCAATCGTCTATACGATTCATCATATTTTCACGAAATATATCTCGTTTACTCCTCTTAGTAGATTATCATTACAATACTTTGTATGACATTTATAATTTTAGCCCTTCCTAGTGTACTGGCAATTTAAATTCATATCTCTTCATCAAAATCACTCTTCAATACAAGCATAGGCATATATATACAAAGTTCTATAAGTCCTTAATTCTCATGTTTTGACAATTGATTCTTCTTTCCTCTTCTTTGTATTTGATAATTTCAATAATTAATTCATCAATTTCCAGCAAAGGTAATTTCAATTTTTATCCACTAAGTCAAGTATTCCTCAATTCATATAACTCTAATGTTATCATTATTAACTCCCTCATATATCAACATGTCTAACATCCACTACTATCTTCTTAAATAATATCGAATCTCTCAATCACATTATTTAATTCATTAAGAACATTGTCTCTATCACACGTTCTACTCATCTGTACAAACATCCGTCGTTCTTCTTAATAATTAGATCTCACATATACTTTCTAATCAATATCCATATTATCAATACAAATGCATCTGCTGTAGCCTCCAAGTCATGGGTTGAATCATTTCTCTCAGGAATCTTTAACTCTCGCTAGACTTAAATTATTTATTATATATATATATATATATATATATATATATATATATTAATTTCTAAGCACATCTTCATATATTAATTCAACAAATACATTATCTCATCATATCGTATATCTCGTCAACTTCCTTAATCAATAGCATAGACAATATTTACTCATTAGGTTTCCCAATAACTCATAACTTCGGTCGTACTTATATCACAACATCTCTTGATTTATCACCAAATCTTTCGTAACTTATCCACTTTCTTTCTTCTTTGTACAAACACATATTTACACACATACAAACATAGAAAGCAAAACGAGTCTTGCAACACATAGCATAGCTTTATGATTTAACTAATCTGATAACATTATTTCTGTGGTATTTCATACCCATTTCATATCATATCATGTATCACATTCCTACTATCACATTACTTACTATCATGGTTATCAGATAATTCCACAATTTAGATAACATATACTATCAACTATCTCTATTTATAGAGAATCATTCTCTTCGAGAAGTAAACACATACACTTAACACACATAGACATCCAACATCAATAATTAACTCTTTAAGTTAATAAATACACGTATGAGTATAGAGGTTATCAAAATATACCCGTTATGTCATCCTTGGTCGAGTAACATCACCTCTTGTTGTACCGAATCCCCTACTCTCAGACGTAGTAGGGTCTTTTCTCTTCTGTCCACTTGTTGACGAAGACCCCCCAACTGCCTCAACTCCTGGCCTTGTCTGAATTCTTTTATCTTCGTCACAGTCTCTCACAATATGACCCTCTCTTTGGCAATTCCAACAAACACTCCGAGGAAGAGCACAATCGTTTAATTCATGACCAAACAATCCGCATCACACACAACGCAAAGTTTGAAGTCTGCAAATCCCCATATGAACAGACCTACACCGACGACACCACAGGGAACTTCGGTTAAATCTATGTGATGTAAGCCTAGTATGTTGAGTTTCTTTCTTCTAACCAACCGCTGACAAGGGCTCCGCAATTCTTGATCCAAATTCAAGTTCTCTTTTAATACTACAATCCCTCGCTCTATGATCTTTCCTAAAACAAATCCAACATACCTTTTGAGAGAAATGACAATCCTTCATCTCATGACCAAACTGGCCGCACGTAAGACATCGCATAGTTTGGTAAGTACAAGGTCCTGTGTGGTGAGACTTACACTTTCCACACCGTGGTGCTTGTTGATTAGATCCACTAAACATAGGTCCACAATTCTAGTTTTCTTGTCTCTGACCACTTTGCTCTTTTCGCTTTTTAGTATTATATTGTTCAATCCTAGATTTATGTTGAGGTACTTGCTCTCGGGTCTTGTTGTTTTTGGCTTCCACATTTCTCCTTTCCAACACAGCTAAGTCAATAGTTTGTGAAGAAGTACTATCCTTCCTGGTAACGCTTGAGTAATCCGAGAGCATGGCTCCCTGAAATGGGACTGGATAAAAGCACGGTTGTTGTGTCACGAGCCAAGATTTGGGAATGCAACACTCTAGTCGTGCATGCATCGCCAAACCTAGGCTCTGATACCAACCTATAACACCAGAAAATCACAAGCCATTTTTTTTATTGCACTGAGGAAGCTAACTAAAACCAACATAATAACATAAAACCCAATATTTACAAATGTACAATAATTGTTCAAAAGCTTAACATAACAACAACTGTTTGGTGTTACAAAAATAGTTGGCTCGTCTCTTTTTAAAACAAGTATGAGAGTAATGGTCAACTCCTCCTTCTACAATCTCAAACACAAACCTGCAAAACATCAACTGAGGGGAATTAGCACAAAGCTAAGTGAGTAGAGGTTAAACACCAAAAGCAAACATTCACAATCAATATCAAATCATGTAAACACATATCCGAGAATACCGGCTGTTCGGCACAAAACCTACAACCAATGAATTGGCACAGTGAAATCCCCCTCTGATGCAACATATGCATCTGTAAGGCTACAACTGGTCAACCAACCAGTAGACGAGCCCAGCACAATTCTACGTGTAGCTGACTTCGCACGCAAATCAAAATCATCCTAAGAGTGCGTATCGGCCAAATATTCATGCACCAGATATGAACAATCATTATCACAGTCAACATTTGAATCAATCCAATCTCAATCACAATCATGCATCACATCAATAACATAACTGCAATCTTTACCATCCGTGAATAACGTCCACTCACCTCAATATCAGCACGAACTCAGATGTCTAATATTACTGAGCTTTTGGATTGCCTGAAAACAAAGCAATAACCAAGTCAGTCTCAGTCTCAATCTCATAAATATATTTATCCATATATTTATAATTCATTTATCAAATAAATAACAACATTAAACAATCACAACTCAAAACACAAAATGTCAGATTTCTCAAAACTATCGGATTACCAAGAATCCGCTACTCACAAATATCGGATTCTTCTGTCGGATTTAATCAAAAGTATCAGATTCTATAAATCCAGATTTCAAAAGTATCGGATTCTAAGTCTCAGTTTCGCAAGTGTAAGATTTCTTATATAACAATCGGATTTTAGTATAGGATTTGAGTGTCGGTTTATAGGTTTCCGGATTCCAAACTTCCGGATTATGAACTATCGGATTTAGGCTTTGGTTTACAAGTATCAGTTTTAGCTTTCATCGGATTCAACCTCTCGGTTTTCCAACTATCGGTTTTCACCTTCTTCTTCCACTAAATCCAAGAACTTCATATCTTCAACCATAACTTCAAAACTTCATCAAAACTCCATGAACTCAAAATTCATAAATTTATTATTTCATTCCAGAAACATGTTTTAACCTATTTAAACACATTTTCATGCGTCATAACATCATTAAAACACATAAATCATATGAACACACAAAACCCACCAAAACTCATATTTCATCAAACCTGAGTAGGATGCATTACTATATACAACAAAGTCTTCATTACCTTCTAGTAAGGATAAAATAGGAGCTTCACACAAACACTTCTTTAATGTTTGAAAAGCATTTTCTTGTTTCTCAGTCCACTTGAAGAGTTCTGTCTTCCTCGTCAAACGGGTCATAGGGGTCGCTATCTTTGCGAAATCCTTAATGAATCTCCTATAATAACCGGCTAGACCCAAGAAACTTCAAATTTCAGTTGGAGTTTTGGGAGACTCCCACTTCTCAACCGCCTCAATCTTAGCTGGATCTACCTTCAATCCATCTTGACTAATCACGTGTCCTAAAAACTAGACTTCTCGCAACCAGAATTCACACTTCGAAAATTTGGCGTAGAGTTTCTCTTGGGGAAGAGTATTAAGAACTTCACGCAAATGCCTGCGATGATCATCCTCACTACGAGAGTAAATAAGAATATCATCGATAAATACAATAACCGATTTGTCCAAAAAACGACGACAAACTTGGTTCATTAAATCCATAAACACAGCGGAGCATTAGTTAAACCAAAAGGCATTACGAGAAACTCATAGTGGCCATAGAAAGTTCCGAATGCCGTCTTGTAAATATCTTCATCTCGGACCTTCACTTGATGATATCCCGTACGTAAATCGATTTTCGAAAAGTAACAAGCACCTTGCAATTGATCAAAAAGATAATCTATTCTTGGTAAAGGGTACTTATTCTTAACCGTAGCCTTGTTCAACTCCTGATAGTCAATGCACATCCTCATGGTTCCATCCTTCTTTCTAACGAACAAAACTGCCGGTGAGGAACTTGGTCGAATGAAACCCTTGTCCAAAAGCTCTTGTAGTTGGGTCATCATCTCCTTCATCTCGGACGGAGCGAAACGGTAGGGTGCCTTAGCAATCGGTGCTACACCTGGAACAAGATCATGTATGTATATATCCAATGCTACGTATGTGTTAACATGAAACTAACAACACATTTTCATTGCAATTGGTAAATAAAAAAAACTTTTTTGTTATTTTACTCATCACGAGTGGAGTTCAATGAATTACACAACATATAATACCCGCAAGAAGTAAAGAAGATATAATGAAAGAACTAACATTTTCTTAAAACTAGAAAGAAAGTAATAACATGAAATAATATTTCTTAAATAATACTAAAATCGTGAGTAATAAAACATGTTAATGCATTGCATCTTTTAAAGTGACATATTGATAAACAATTATTTTAAAGAACATTAAAAAGGTTATATAGATACTAATAAAAAAAATTACTCACTCTTCGTCATTGTAATGAAAGAAAAGTTTGTGTACAACACCATACAATATTTTTGTTGGAGCAATTAATTATCATTTAGTTTAGTTATCGAGAACCATGGATGGTATATCTTACACAGAATTTAAGCTCACATTTAATAGTTAATGTCCCTATATAAGAAATATATCTCATATAAAATATATGAGTTGAAAACGTTCTATAACATGTTAATTCTTTATATCGCAATATCAAAAATCAAGGGTGCTTGAATGTTTGAATAAATGTTATTAACAATAACATGATGTAGGAAATTCTTCTCGTTTCTTAAGCAACTCAAGACTTTAATAAATGATATATAAAAGTCTTTTCTAAAAAAATAGTTTGACCTTGTTTTTAAATCAATAATAAAATACCAAACGGTAAACATATGCTAGCGAATACCAACAATGTAATGTATCAATAATATATTTAAGCACTTAATATTAGATATATTAATTAATTCTTTTTAAATAGAACTATAAATATAGATATATGATATGTATCTGCCTACTATTTGTTTTACTTCATCCTCGCAACTATTTATCAATCAATTAAAGTTAGTAACTATTATTAGGCTATACAAAATATTTATGAATCATTTATGAAAGTTAAATTTGACTTATTTGAATATCTTTTAGGATTTGAAAAATTACTTTAAATTTTATTTATCACACTTTGTCCATATATTCATCCAAGAAAATAATGGTGATTAGACAAATTAATTGCATTCCGGAGACTTTTTGGCCATATCTCTACTACGTTGTAACTTAAGTCAAAATCAACACTGTAATAATATAAATATTGTAATCAAAGTCTACAATAATCACTAAAGTAATATAAATATTAGTTAAAAATTATTTTGAGTCATGCATTTAAACATATTAGTTTGCTTTAGAGTAAACACAAGCTTTTTAAATATAAAGAAATAACCAAATAGAAAATAGAAAATTAAATCTACTTGACCACAATGCTCATAAAAATAATATAACCATGACCAAAATAAATAGGAAGTTATTCAAACACTTTTTTTTATTTTACTCAATGCTAACAGAGTAATGTGCATTATGCAACGTATAATTCCTCCAAGAAGTAAAGAAGATATATGCGAGACATATAATTTTTAAAAACTAGTAAAAAAATAATAATTCAAAGCAATATTTCATAAAAACTACTAAAAGTGTGGTAATAGAAGAAAAAGTAATGATGTACTTTATCTTTTAAAGAGTTATATATATTTATAAAATACAATGTTGAGAACATAGTAAGGGATGTATTAGTACGAGGAAAATATTTTACTCACTCTAGGTCAATATAAAGAAAACAAGTGTTTGTGTATAAGACCATTAAGAAATTTTTTTTGTTGATTTATTTTAATTATAGCGATCCACGAATAGTGTATCTTACATAAAATGTATGCACACGTTTAATTCCCTATATATGAAATATTTGTCACATAAGAAGTTTGAGATGAAAACTTTTGTTAATTGTTTATAACGTGCTATCAAAACTCAAGAGTGCTCTAATTTTTGACAAAATGTTATGAACGATAACATGTTGTAGAAAATTCTTCTCGTCGTTTAAACAACTCATGGCTTTACCAAAGGATATATCAACTTATTTTCAACATAAATAGTTTGACCCTATTTTTAACTCAATAATATAATATGATCAAAGAGAAGATGTATGATGAACATGTCCTTGCCAATACTATATATAGCATAGTTATATATAAATGATATCTTTAAGCATTTAATGTTTGATATATTAATTAATTCTTTTGAAATAAAGCTATATATGTTGAGAAATGATATATCCTCCTACTATTTGTTCTTACTTCATTCTTCTCTACCAATCATTTAAAGCTAGTAAACTAGTAGTAGTCAATGAAAAATATATATCTATCATTTAAGAAAGTTATATTTGACATATTTGAATATTATTTGCATCTTGAAGAAACTATTTTAAATTTCTCAATCATCTTTTGTTCATATATATTTATATAAGGAAATAGAAGTGATTACCCATACTAATTTACTTCATGAGACCTTATCAACATATCTCTTGTACGTTCTCGCCGTAATAATGTAGTTATAGTTACTTACCTCTACAATAATCATTACAATATTATAAATGTAAAACGACATTTTTAGTCATGCTTTTAAACATATTAATTGCCTTATGGTAACTAAAGATTTTTAAAATTATAGCAATTTCCAAATAAATAATAGAAAAATAAATATTGTTGGAAACTATGACAATCCTTTAAAATATTTTATTTGTCAAATGTTCTGAATCACATATATGCATATAATCATATCATAATCATAATAAAAATCTTAATCATAAGTGGTTATCAAAATAATGAATTACTAAAATTTTTGGAGAAAGCTTTTAAAGTAGTCTTAGTACAACTTGGGTTCATTTTGTCACTAAATTTGCGTAGATCTGGTTTTCAATCAAACTTTGTGTTTGTTTGTTTTAAAGAATCAGGTTAATTAAGTGTTTCTAATTTGTTGCTTTCTATTTTGAACACTATGTGTCTTTAATTACGGAGTTTGAAATGTCATCAAACAAGCAAACTTGGTTAGGTGTTGCACCTTGGGGTTAAAAAATTAATAGATAGGCATGCGAAGAAGTTTCTTCATGTTTGTTAGTGGTCATACCTACAAGATTGACATTTCATATACAAATGGTGTATGGTATGAATTAAATGATAATGCTTGGAAAATAATCTATCATCATTTTCATCTAATGCACAAGTTCATGTTGGTTTTCTTGCACCAAGGTCCTTATGCTTTCATGATGATTATGTTTGATTCAGATGTTGACTAGTAAAACATGATAATGCGTTGCTTCTTTTAAACTGACATTTTGATAAACAACTTTTTTCAAAAACATTAAAAAGGTTATATAGATACTAATAGAAAAAAATTACTCACCCTTGGTCACTGTAAAGAAAGAAACGTTTGTGTACAAGACCATACAATATTTTTGTCGGAACATTTAATTATAATTTAGTTTCATATCAAGAACCGTGGATAGTATATCTTACACGGAATTTATGCTCACATTTAATAGTTAATTTCACTATATAAGAAATATGTCTCACATAAGACATATGAATTGAAAACTTCCTATAACATGTTAATTCTTTATATCGCAATATCAAAACTCAATGGTGCTTGAATGTTTGAATAAATGTTATGAACAATAGAAAATTCTTCTTGTTTCTTAAGCAACTCAATACATTAATAAATGATATATAAAATTCTTTTCTAAAAAATAATTTGACCTTGTTTTTAAATCAATAATAAAATAAGTAAATATATGCTAGCGAATACCGTATATAACAATGAATATATCAATAATATCTTTAAGCACTTAATATTAAAAATATTAATTAATTCTTTTTAAATAGAACTATAAATATAGAGATATGATACATCCACTTATTTGTTTTTACTTAATCCTCCTAACTATTTATCAATCAATTAAAGTTAGTAACTATTATTAGGCTATGAAAAATATTTATGAGTCATTTATGAATGTTAAATTTGGCTTATTTGAATATCTTTTAGGATTTGAAAAATTACTTTAAATTTTATTAATCACATTTTGTCCATATTTATTTATCCAATAAAATAAGGGTGATTAGAGAAATTAATCACCTTCCCGATACCTTTTGGCCATATCTCTACTATCTTCAAACTTAATACAAAATCAACACTATAATAATATAAATATTGTAATATAAATATTCGTTAAAGATCATTATGGGTTATGCATTTAAAAACATTAGTTTGTTTAGAGTAAACACAAGCTTTTTAAATTTTAAGAAATAACCTAATATATAATAGAAAATTAAATCTAGTTGACAACTATGACAATCATAAAAATTATTCTTAATTCCAAAAATTTGTTATAATTAAATTTTTGAATGATTATTATATATTTCCATTCCATTAATTGCTCATAAAAATAATATAACCATGACCAAAATAAATAGGAAGTTATTCAATGTTCTTAATAAATTACATAATTAATAAATACAAGCTTATGTATGTATATACACAATGGTACATACGTGTTAATTTGAAGCTAGAGATTTTCATTACCATGGGCAAAACAAACATTTCCTTTATTTTACTCAATGCTATAAGAGTCATGTGCATTATGTAATGTATAATTCATTCAAGAAGTAAAGAAGATATAAGCAAGACATATAATTTTTAAAAACTAGTAAAATATAATATTCTAATCAATATTTCATAAACACTGCTAAAAGTGTGATAATAGAAGAAAAAGTGATGATGCACTTTATCTTTTCACTACAAGAAATTGAGGTGTTTACCCACACACATTATGTGTGAGTAGAACATTGATATATGCGAGTGATTAATTTTACCTACACATAAAATAAGTGTAACCATATGTTGGCTGATGCCCGTAGGTAAATATATTTACTTACACATATGTGTAGGTATAGATAGTATGATATACCTACACATATATGTGTGTTTGAAAGTAATTCATATGTGTGGATAGAAGTGTTCTAATTTGTTATTTTGATGACGTGGATGATGACATGGCTGACATGTGAAGGATGATGTGTGACATCTGTCACCAAAACACGTTGGTTGACTCGACCTATGACTGTCGTTAGTCATTTAAATTTTTCTGTGTGCTCGAGTGAACTCTTGAAACCTAGTAATTTCTAAGTACTTAGGGTAGTCATGTCTAATGCCTCAAATGTCAAAGTTATTCTAACAATAGTAGAAACACAACCTTATACGCATGCTCAAGTTTCTAATGCCCAATTAGGTCATCCTGGTGTTTTCGGTGTGATAAACTCATGAATCGAACTATCAAGTAGTTACACCATGATAAATATTATGTAATTAATAAAATAAAATAACAATTAGCAACATAAACACAACCCTAAACCATAAATCTCTCAAGTGGGCATAAAAGCGCTTATATAACACGTAAAACGTTTAGTACACTTACAATAGAAATTGGCCACACCAAATTACATTATAATAATAATAATAATAATAATAATAATAATGATAAAAATCGGCCATCAAGGAAAAAGGAAAGAATACAATTACCAAAATTGCTTAATTCACCTTAATAAGATATAATTGGTTACATATAATTTAAAGATTTCCAAAAAAACTCTTAAAACACAAAAACTAGTATCCAAACGGCTCCATCTTCATCATTCTTTCCAGCCAAAGTTTCAAACTTTCTCTACTCCATTCCTGGTATTCTTCAAGGTTCCAAGAACTATCAAGCCAAACTTGATCTCCAAATCCTAGGTATTCACTCTTATACTCTTAATAATCTCTTATTCTTCTCCTAATTCTCTATGAATAACCCTTGTTAATGGATCATCATAGGGACCAAAAACATCAATATCATACATAAAGTAATGATTTTGATGTGTTTGGGTGAGTGACAAACCCAAAGAACAGCATTAACTAATCAAAAACATGAATATCAATGGACTGTAATCTGGACAGAAAGTATAAGTGAACTTCCAGAGTTCACATCTCAACCAAACCAAACCTAAATAAACCGATTTAAATGACTAACGATAGTGTGTCGTTAGTCAAATACTCTGAGGCTATTTTCATCTCCAAGTGGTTTCACACAAAACTAAGTTGATTTTGTCACTCAAATAACCAAAATCGTTTAGTTGCGCAAATTTATGTTTTCTGGCAGTTTATCTCCAAGTGGTTTCACACAAAACTAAGTTGATTTTGTCACTCAAATAACCAAAATCGTTTAGTTGCGCAAATTTATGTTTTCTGGCAGTTTAATCTACCAGCTTTGAAATTCCTAAAACCTATTCTAAACATCACGAAAATTCTTCAAAATAAATCTGGCGCATATTTAATGAGTTTTAAAAGTCGTGTAAAAATTTTAGAATTTATTAACCTTTTTTACTATTTTAATTAATTAAAAACATTTTCGTGGTTGAATATGGAAAACCTAGGGTTTTCTATAACAGATTTTGAATAATTAATCCTAGGTCACGAATTAGATGCCAAAACTTAATTTGAATAAACTTTGGATTGTTTATAATCACTGTAGAAAATATTAGGATTTTTGAATGAATTTTTATGTGTCTTTAAGTTACTATAAAATTTTTAGAGTTTAATAAAGTTGTTTAGTATTTTAAATAAATAAAAACTTTGTGACGTGCAAAATGGAGGCATTTTCTGACCAATTAAAATATTTTTATAAAATAATAAAATGTTATTAAACTCTAGAAAAATTTATATAAAATATTAGAGACATTAAGGTCTTGCCATAAAAATTTAGGAAAATAATTAGGACGTTCGGATTAATTTAAAAATAGACGAATAGTACCCAAAATTACAGAATTTAATCTATACAATTTAAAAGGAAAATAAACAAAATTTCAAAACTAAAATATACATATTAGGGTTAGACCCAAGAGATGGATGCACTTATGCAACATAGTGTATAAGTTAATCGCGAAACCTAAATAAATTTAATAGCTCAAGGTTAACACATAAAAAGACTATTACTCGTGAATCTAATATAATCTATATGAACTAATTATTGTAGATTTGTAAGTGTGCTAAGACTCGATTGACTAAGCTATTTACTAAGGTGAGTACTCGTGGCCCCTTTTTATGTATTTTATTGGCGGAAAATGACACTCAAAACTGCTTTCAAAATTTCTTTATGCCATGTCAATAATTCATTTCTATATTTTCTTTATGACAAATGCGTGGTATGTGTGTGCACCTATTGAACCCGTGTTCGGATTATGACTATTGTGCCCTGATCGGGATTGCCTATTGAATGGCCAACTAGTAGCTCTAGGTGGTAGGCGATCGTTGAAAGACAAATGACTTGTGCCTTGTGAACTTAGGTTTCGGGTATCACTATACTACTATTGTGTACCATGCCTTACGTGTTTATTGTCATACAACTCATTATATATGGCACAATTTATTTTACTTGCAAACCTACGAGCTCATCAACCTTGTGTTGACATTTTTCGAGTGTTCAGGTAATGCTAATAATAACGCATAAGGAGACCAGTGACTCCACACGACCTTAGCGTGACTAGAGCCGTTAACTATGAAGTTTTGTCTCTTATTTGTATACTTTGATTTACTCGAATACATAAGTTTTGAGCTTGTAGCACCGTATACCTTTCCCGGGTTGTGGGAGCAATACTTTATTATTTTCTCGTTTTCATATTGACTATGATTGTCGTGGGTGACTTACCACGACACAAGTCCCCTCTTGTGTCGGGGAAACGTCATGACGTGTTGGTATGGTCAATTAGAATTTTCTCTATACCCCAAATCAATGTGTTATGACGATCCTCTCCGTCACACTCTGTGCTTCCGCCTAGGCGGGGTGTCACATGACGTGGCATGACCAATAAAGTGTTAGTGACACGTGTCACACTATATGTGTAGGTAAATGAATTTTATATGTAGATAATTGTTATAGACGTGTTGGTAAAAAAATCGTTTGTGTAGGCAATAACCACTATATTCAATATATAGGTAACAATATTCAGATATGTGAAAACACATAGATACATACGGGGGCAAAAAATGATTGTAAATAAAAAATTATGGCATACTAGTTTCAACTATAAATAGCAAATTACAAATCATATAATTTACCAATGAAACAAATAAAAGAGAAACTATTTATAAGTATTATCAAAATATTAAACAATTGTAATTAATCCTAAATGTTCATACTATATCGTCAGACACTTCATTCCAATGGTTCCTTCCGGGAGTCGAACTCGATCCTCCAATTGGTTTTACTTCCGACAATTTGACTCATTAGTAGGCATGGTCTTACATGCAGCAAGATCACAACCCCACCTAGACAAATGAACATTACTTCGTCAATTGTTTAAAACAAAAATAACTTTGTTAGTCATTGAACCCATAGAATTCTTATTTCTCAATTTCGACATTTCTTCCTATTTTTAAAACAAAAAATAACAAAAGTATAACAAATCAAATAAAAATAAGATAATATATGGTTTATTCTTTTTGGTGAGATATTGTTCTCAACTTTTTCATCTAAATTTAAAAACCCCACATGTTATCATCTAAGTGCCTGGCTCCATGGCCAAATAGTTAATGTTGTTTTCTTTGGATAGAAAAACATTTAGTTACCTATAAGAGCAAGTACATGTCATACTCCCTCCCTTAAATAAAAATATTTGCAGCTTACATAATTTTAAAACATTGTTTGATTGGCTATTAATTAAATATATTAAAGATATACATAATTGTTGACAAGTTAATTCATTTTCCATCAATGTCAGATAAAAAAAATGACGAACCTAAATACAGAAGGCATTAGAGAACCCAGACGGTATCGAGATTGTAGCATGTCATGAGAAATGGGTTGTACCTAACACATAAAATAAAATGAGATTTAGAACATGCATAAGAACAAAGAGAACTTGAACCTTTTGGGACAAATCACTAAGGTTTCCATAAAGTCCATAAATGTTCAACACTACGATCAAGAAACAAGAATGATAATAAGTTCCTTTCTACCATAGTACCATCACGCCTTCTTTTATTCCCATATCATGAACCACTAGGAAACAAATCTAGGGAATCATTTAAGCCTTCTACATAACCTTGTTTCACCTGCAAATGATTTATTATAACCAAAGAGCTTTGAAGAAAATTTATAACCCAAAACATCAAATACCTTTTAATTAACAAACCTTTAACCAAGAATTCCAACGCTTTGATGGGATATAACAACGTTCAACGTCAAGGGAACCCATGATTCTTTTAGAAAAATGAATGGAACGAGTCATCAAAGTACTGTTTCACCGTGGCTACAATTGTCACGTAGTCATCCATCTCTACTTACAACACCACAGTAAACTGAGATTAATAAACACCATAATCATCAAGGAATTCAATTAGCAACATAATAGCAAGTAACACACTAACTTCACGTGATATTCATAATATCCAAAAAAATTGAAATCATCAAGTGAATATTTAATACAGTCAATAATCCTCTAAAAGATAAACACGGTAAATACATGCTCCAATGTTATAACTGAAATTATTGAATGTATGCCCCGTTTATTGCAAGAAGCTAGTTCTTGAATTGATAGAAGCTCTGTATCACTTTTCTATCGGTAACAATGAAAGTTGTAATGACAAACCTCATCATCAATTATGAAAGTTGTAGTATAGGATTGCAACAGTCATTTATTATACTTACTACATCATAAAATCTTAATGTTCTTTTATCTCCATTTCGTGTAAACAGACGTATATATCTATTAGCTAACTTGTGAATTTGGGCATGCTGACCATCATAATTGTAAATAGCAGATGTGAAAGTTGTTTAAAGCCTCAATCATAATACAAGAGTGACAATTTAAAATGGATTTATTAAGTGGCATAGAAAACATTTACTACTTTACTTTTACAACTTATAAGAACAATCGAGCAATCCTAATAATCTGATCCATAAATAATTCTTTTTGTTAATGAAGGGAAAACCATATTATGATTCTAACCTTTAATACACTATAATTCAAACTTGGAAAAATCAGTATTTACCTTGAATCACGACTAAAGTGTTGACCGAATCTCACTCTCGGCCCTGTTTTCCAATCCGGACGCCTCGATTAGTTTGCACTCCAATTACTCTCTCCCTCTCAACTCTCAATTCAGGTTTTTGTTTTTGTGTGTGTGCGAGTAGCTGGCTTGGGGATTTGAATGTACAGATGAAATCATAACAAAAAGTTGGAGAATTACGGATTTTGTTACCCTTGCTGTCCAGGCAAGAACCTAATCGAGCATTGTGGCTACATGTATTGTTGGTTTCTATGACTCTGCTGAAAACCCTAATTAACTGTTGAATAAGGCCACCACCACCACAACGAAAACGAGGAAAGTGGGAAAGAAAAATCCGAAATGACAAACAAGTACAATAGACGGACAATAGCTCGATAAACATTTGCCTGATGTTCGACTTCTTCCTCGACAATAACTCTTGCTCCCTGTATCCTTCTTTTTCTCCCTCTAATGTGCAGCTTTTTATAGATGGGATTAATTGCGGAAAACTGTATCTCTTTATTTCTAGAATTTCGGGAATGATCACCCCTCAAATTCCGATACTTTTGATCACATCCACAATACGGTTTCTCTTTTGTTTTTTATTTTGCTTTAAATTCTCGATACATATGTTCCTAATTTCCATGTTATTTCAATTTTTGTAATTTTAATTGTTTTATTTACACATTTTATTCATAAGGATTATGTGTAAGTAATATTTATTTTTTTACCTACACATATGTTATATTTATAAATATGTGTGGATATTTTTAATGCCATGTCATTTTTAATAAATAAATTTATAAAATTGTTTATTTTATTTACCATCATATTTACGGATACATTTTATGTGTTAGTATAATTTTTACAATTATCCACACATACAACCAAAATTTACATTTGTGTAGGTAATTTACCAACGCATTAGTAGAACCTGTCTTATGTGTGGATAATTGAATTTGTTACCATTCACCAATTTTAGAGGGAAATTTTCCCTCCAAGTTAAAGTGTTTTTAAAAAGTATCATCCACACATAATAAGTGCTAATCATTATTAAAGGTTGAAAATTTTGATTACACATACATATACAAAATATGAGTGAGTATTTAACCACACATCAAAATATGTGACTAACTTATGTGTGGGTAAACACTCTAATTCCTTGTAGTGTTTAAAGAGTTATATATATTTATAAATACAATGTTGAGAACATAATAAGGGATATATAAATAGTTATAGGAAAATATTTTACTCACTCTAGGTCAATATAAAGAAAACAAAAGTTTGTGTATAAGACCATTAAGAAATTTTTTTTGTTGATTTATTTTAATTATAGCGATCCAAGAATAGTGTATCTTGCATAGAATGTAAGCACACGTTTAATTCCCTATATATGAAATATTTGTCACATAAGAACTTTGAGATGAAAACTTTCTATAACATGTTAATTGTTCATAACGTGCTATCAAAACTCAAGAGTGCTATAATATTTGACAAAATGGTATGAACGATAACATGTTGTATAAAATTTTTCTCGTCGTTTAAACAACTCATGGCTTTACAAAGGATATATCAACTTATTTTCTTCAAAAATAGTTTGACCCTATTTTTAAGTCAATAATATGATATGATCAAAGAGAAAATGTATGATGAAAATGTCCTAGGCAATACTACATATAGCATGGTAATATATAAACGATATCTTTAAGCATTTAATGTTTATTATATTAATTGATTCTTTTAAAATAAAGCTATATATTTATAGAAATGATATATCCTCCCACTATTTGTTTTGCTTCAATCTTCTACCTATCTATCAATCATTTAAAACTGTAAAACTAATATTAGTCAATGAAAAATATATATCAATCATTTAACAAAGTTAAATTTGACATATTTGCATATTATTTGGATCTTGAAGAAACTACTTTACATTTCTCAATCATCTTTTGTTCATATATATTTATATAAGGAAATAGAAGTGATTACCCATACTAATTCCCTTTCGTGAGACCTTATCACCATATCTCTAGTACGTTCTCACCGCAATAATGTAATTATTGTTACCTATCTCTACAATAATCACTACAATAATATAAATGTAAAATGCCATTTTTAGTCATGCTTTTAAACATATTAATTACCTTATGGTAAAATAAAGATTTTTAAAATTATAGCAATTACCAAATAAATAATAGAAAAATAAATCTAGTTGGAAACTATGACAATCCTTTAAAATATTTTATTTTCCAAATGTTCTGAATCACATATATCCATATAATCGTATCATAATCATAATAAAAATCTTAATCATAACTGAAAATCAAAATAATGAATTAGAAGAATTTGTAGAATAAGATTTTGAAGTAAGTAACTTGGGTTCATTTTGTCACTAAATTTGCGTAAATCTAACTCCGGGAATTTGGTTTTAGTCAAACTTTGTGTTTGTTTGCTTTCTATTTTGAACACTATGTGTCTTTAATTATGTAGTTTGAATTGTTATTGTTCAAGCAAACTGGGTTAGGTGTTGCACCTTGGGGTAAAAAATTTAATCGATAGCCGTGCGAAGAAGTTTCTGCATGTTTGTAAATGGTCGTACTTACAAGATTGACATTTAATATACACATGGTGTCCGGTATGAATTAACTGGTAATGCTTGGAAAATAATCTATCATCATTTTCATCTAATGCACAAGTTCATGTTGGTTTTCTAGCACCAAGGTCTGTATGCTTTCATTATGATTATGTTTGATTTACATGTTGAAATTTTTAATGCCTTTATCACCTTAGCATAAAGAAGAAATCCAAGAAAAATACATATCATGTCGTTATGCGTGGTAACCGGGGGGTTCGTAAATGCATCAAACCGTATATAACAATGTAATGTATCAATAATATCTTTAAGCATTTAATATTAGATATATTAAATAATTCTTTTTGAATAGAACTATAAATATAGAAATATGATACATTCGCCTATTATTTGTTTTCCAAACTATTTATCAATCACTTAAAGTTAATAACTATTATTAGGCTATGAAAAATATTTATGAATCATTTATGAAAGTTAAATTTGACTTATTTAATATCTTTTAGGACTTGAAAAATTACTTTAAATTTAATTAACCACATTTTATCCATATATATTTATCCAAGAAAATAAGGGTGATTAGACAAATTTATTGCCTTCCGGAGACCTTTTGGCCCTATCTCTACTATGTTCTAACTTAAGTCCAAATCAACACTCTAATAATATAAATATTGTAATCAAACTCTACAATAATCACTAAAGTATTATAAATATTCGATAAAAATCATTTTGAGTCATGCATTTAAACATATTAGTTTCGTTAGAATAAACTAATTATTGTAGATTTGTAAGTGTGCTAAGACTCGATTGACTAAGCTATTTACTAAGGTGAGTACTCGTGGCCCCTTTTTATGTATTTTATTGGCGGAAAATGACACTCAAAACTGCTTTCAAAATTTCTTTATGCCATGTCAATAATTCATTTCTATATTTTCTTTATGACAAATGCGTGGTATGTGTGTGCACCTATTGAACCCGTGTTCGGATTATGACTATTGTGCCCTGATCGGGATTGCCTATTGAATGGCCAACTAGTAGCTCTAGGTGGTAGGCGATCGTTGAAAGACAAATGACTTGTGCCTTGTGAACTTAGGTTTCGGGTATCACTATACTACTATTGTGTACCATGCCTTACGTGTTTATTGTCATACAACTCATTATACATGGCACAATTTATTTTACTTGCAAACCTACGAGCTCATCAACCTTGTGTTGACATTTTTCGAGTGTTCAGGTAATGCTAATAATAACGCATAAGGAGACCAGTGACTCCAGACGACCTTAGCGTGACTAGAGCCGTTAACTATGAAGTTTTGTCTCTTATTTGTATACTTTGATTTACTCGAATACATAAGTTTTGAGCTTGTAGCACCGTATACCTTTCCCGGGTTGTGGGAACAATACTTTATTATTTTCTCGTTTTCATATTGACTATGATTGTCGTGGGTGACTTACCACGACACAAGTCCCCTCTTGTGTCGGGGAAACGTCATGACGTGTTGGTATGGTCAATTAGAATTTTCTCTATACCCTAAATCAATGTGTTATGACGATCCTCTCCGTCACACTCCGTGCTTCCGCCTAGGCAGGGTGTCACATGACGTGGCATGACCAATAAAGTGTTAATGACACGTGTCAAACTATATGTGTAGGTAAATGAATTTTATATGTAGATAATTGTTATAGACGTGTTGGTAAAAAAATCGTTTGTGTAGGCAATAACCACTATATTCAATATATAGGTAACAATATTCAGATATGTGAAAACACATAGATACATACGGGGGCAAAAAATGATTGTAAATAAAAAATTATGGCATACTAGTTTCAACTATAAATAGCAAATTACAAATCATATAATTTACCAATGAAATAAATAAAAGAGAAACTATTTATAAGTATTATCAAAATATTAAACAATTGTAATTAATTCTAAATGTTCATACTATATCGTCAGACACTTCATTCCAATGGTTCCTTCCGGGAGTCGAACTCGATCCTCCAATTGGTTTTACTTCCGACAATTTGACTCATTAGTAGGCATGGTCTTACATGCAGCAAGATCACAACCCCACCTAGACAAATGAACATTACTTCGTCAATTGTTTAAAACAAAAATAACTTTGTTAGTCATTGAACCCATAGAATTCTTATTTCTCAATTTCGACATTTCTTCCTATTTTTAAAACAAAAAATAACAAAAGTATAACAAATCAAATAAAAATAAGATAATATATGGTTTATTCTTTTTGGTGAGATATTGTTCTCAACTTTTTCATCTAAATTTAAAAACCCCACATGTTATCATCTAAGTGCCTGGCTCCATGGCCAAATAGTTAATGTTGTTTTCTTTGGATAGAAAAACATTTAGTTACCTATAAGAGCAAGTACATGTCATACTCCCTCCCTTAAATAAAAATATTTGCAGCTTACATAATTTTAAAACATTGTTTGATTGGCTATTAATTAAATATATTAAAGATATACATAATTGTTGACAAGTTAATTCATTTTCCATCAATGTCAGATAAAAAAAATGACGAACCTAAATACAGAAGGCATTAGAGAACCCAGACGGTATCGAGATTGTAGCATGTCATGAGAAATGGGTTGTACCTAACACATAAAATAAAATGAGATTTAGAACATGCATAAGAACAAAGAGAACTTGAACCTTTTGGGACAAATCACTAAGGTTTCCATAAAGTCCATAAATGTTCAACACTACGATCAAGAAACAAGAATGATAATAAGTTCCTTTCTACCATAGTACCATCACGCCTTCTTTTATTCCCATATCATGAACCACTAGGAAACAAATCTAGGGAATCATTTAAGCCTTCTACATAACCTTGTTTCACCTGCAAATGATTTATTATAACCAAAGAGCTTTGAAGAAAATTTATAACCCAAAACATCAAATACCTTTTAATTAACAAACCTTTAACCAAGAATTCCAACGCTTTGATGGGATATAACAACGTTCAACGTCAAGGGAACCCATGATTCTTTTAGAAAAATGAATGGAACGAGTCATCAAAGTATAATTTAATACAGTGATATTCATAATATCCAAAAAAATTGAAAGTTAATAACTATTATTAGGCTATGAAAAATATTTATGAATCATTTATGAAAGTTAAATTTGACTTATTTAATATCTTTTAGGACTTGAAAAATTACTTTAAATTTAATTAACCACATTTTATCCATATATATTTATCCAAGAAAATAAGGGTGATTAGACAAATTTATTGCCTTCCGGAGACCTTTTGGCCCTATCTCTACTATGTTCTAACTTAAGTCCAAATCAACACTCTAATAATATAAATATTGTAATCAAACTCTACAATAATCACTAAAGTATTATAAATATTCGATAAAAATCATTTTGAGTCATGCATTTAAACATATTAGTTTCGTTAGAATAAACAAAAGTTTTTTAAATTTTAAGAAATAACCAAATGTATAATAGAAAATTAAATCTACTTGACAACTATGACAATGATTTAAATTATTCTTATTTTCATAAATTTGTTATAATTAAATTTATGAATGATTATATTATATATTTTTTATTCCATTAATTGCTCACTAAAATAATATAACCATGACCAAAATAAATAGGAATTTATTCGATGTTCTTAATAAATTATATAATTAATAAATACGAGCTCATGTATGTATATACACAATGGTACGTACGTGTTAATTTGAAACTATAGATTTTTATTACCATGTGCAAAACAAACATTTCTTTATTTTACTCAATGCAACAAAGTCATGTGCATTATGCAACGTATAATTCCTCCAAAAAGTAAAGAAGATATAAGTAAGTCATATAATTTTTAAAAACTATTAAAAAAATAAAAATTCAATGCAATATTTTATAAAACACTACTAAAAGTGTGGTAATAGAAGAAAAAGTGATGATGCACTTTGTCTTTTGAAGAGTTATATATATTTATAAAATACAATGTTGAGAACATAGTAAGGGATGTATAGATACTAATAGGAAAATATTTTACTCACTCTAGGTCAATATAAAGAAACCAATAGTTACTGTATAAGACCATTAAGAAATTTTGTTGTTGATTTATTTCAATTATAGCGATCCACAAATAGTGTATCTTACATAGAATGTAAGCACACGTTTAATTCCCTATATATGAAATAATTGTCACATAAGAAGTTTGAGATGAAAACTTTCTATAACATGTTATTTGTTCATAACGTGCTATCAAAACTCAAGAGTGCTTTAATGTTTGACAAAATGTTATGAACGATAACATGTTGTAGAAAATTCTTCTCGTCGTTGAAACAACTCATGGATTTACCAAAGGATATATCAACTTATTTTCTACAAAAATAGTTTGACCCTATTTTTAACTCAATAATATGATATGAGCAAAGAGAAGATGTATGATGAACATTTCCTAGCCAATACTACATATAGCATAGTAATATATAAATGATATCTTTATGCATTTAATGTTTGATATATTAATTAATTCTTTTGAAATAAATCTATATATTTAAAGATATGATATATCCTCCCACTAGTATCAATCATTTAAAACTACTTTAATCATTCTTCTATATATTAATTTATTCTTCTACCTATCTATCAATCATTTAAAACTAGTAAACTAGTATCAGTGAGTGAAAAATATATATCAATAATTTTAAGAAAGTTAAATTTGACATATTTGAATATTATTTTGATCTTGAAGAAACTACTTTAAATTTCTCAATCAACTTTAAATTTCTCAATCATCATTTGTTCATATGTATTTATATAAGGACATAGAAGTGAGTACCCATATTAATTCCCTTCCTCAGACCTTATCACCATATCCCTACTACCTTATCACCATATCTCTACTACATTCTCACCCTAATAATATGATTATTGTTACCTACCTCTACAATAATCACTACAATAGTATAAATATAAAACACCATTTTTAGTCATGCTTTTAAACATATTAATTGCCTTATGGTAAACAAAAGATTTTTAAAATTATAGCAATTACCAAGTAAATAGTAGAAAAATAAATCTAGTTGGACACTATGACAATCCTTTAAAATATTTTATTTGCCAAATGTTCTGAATCACATATATCCATATAATCATATCATAATCATAATAAAAATCTTAATCATAACAGAATATCAAAATAATGAATTAGTAGAATTTGTGGAAGAAGATTTTGAAGTAGACTTGAGTAAGTAACTTGGGTTCATTTTGTCTATGGTTTTCAATCAAAGTTTATGTTTGTTTGTTTTAAAGAATCGAGTTAATTAAGTGTTTCTACATTCATGTATGTATATATTCAATGGTACGTATGTGTTAACATGAAACTAGCTACACATTTTCATTGCAATTGGTAAATAAAAAAACATTTTTGTTATTTTCCTCATTGCGGGTGGAGTCATATGCATTACACAACATATAATACCCCCAAGAAGTAAATAAGATATAAGGAAAGAACTAACATTTTCTAAGAACTAGTAAGAAAGTAATAACATGAAACAATATTTTTTAAATAATACTAAAATAATGAGTAATAAAACATGATAATGCGTTGCATCTTTTAAAGTGACATATTGATAAACAAAAATTTTAAAGAACATTAAACAGGTTACATAGATACTAATAGACAAAAAGTTACTCACCGTTCGTCACGGTAAAGAAAGAAACGTTTTTGTACAAGACCACACAATATTTTTGTTGGAACAGTTAATTATCATTTAGTTTAGTTATGGAGAACCATGGATAGTATATCTTACACGGAATTAAAGCTCACGTTTAGTATTTAATGTCCGTATATAAGAAATATGTCTCACATAAAACATATGAGTTGAAAACTTCCTATATCATTTGAATAAATGTTATGAACAATAACATGATGTAGAAAATTCTTCTCGTTTCTTAAGCAACTCAAGACTTTAATAAATGATATATAAAATTCTTTTCTAAAAAAATTGTTTGACCTTGTTTTTAAATCAATAATAAAATACCAACAAGAGAAATGATATAGTACACATATGCTAGTGGATACCGTATATGACAATGTAATACATCAATAATATCTTTAAGCACTTAATATTAGATATACTAATTAATTCTTTTTAAATAGAACTATAAACATAAAGATATTATACATCCGCCTATTATTTGTTTTCACTTCATCCTCCTAACTATTTATCAATCAATTAAAGTTAGTAACTATTATTAGGTTATGAAAAATATTTATGAATCATTTATGAATGTTAAATTTGACTTATTTGAATATCTTTAGGATTTGTAAAATTACTTTAAATTTTATTAATCACACTTTATGCATATATTCATCCAAGAAAATAAGGGTGATTAGACATATGCATTACACAACATATAATACCCTCAAGAAATAAAGAAGATATAAGGAAAGAACTAACATTTTTTAAAAACTAGTAAGATAGTAATAACATGAAACGATATTTCTTAAATAATACAAAAATCATGAGTAATAAAACATGATAATGTGTTGCATCTTTTAAAGAGGCATATTGATAAAAAAAACTATTTTAAAGAACATTAAAAAGGTTACATAGATACTAATAGAAAAAAAAATTACTCACCCTTCGTCACCTAAAGAAAGAAAGGTTTCTTTACAAGACCACACAATATTTTTGTTGGAAGAATTAATTATCATTTAGTTTAGTTATGGAGAACCATGGATAGTATATCTTACACGGAATTTAAGCTCACGTTTAATAGTTAATGTACCTATATAAGAAATATGTCTCACATAAGACATATGAGTTGAAAACTTCCTATAACATGTTAATTCTTTATATTGCAATATTAAAACTCAAGGTCGCTTGAATGTTTGCATAAATGTTATGAACAATAACATGATGTAGAAAATTTTTCTCGTTTCTTAAGCAACTCAAGACTTTAATAAATGATATATAAAATTCTTTTCTAAAAAAATAGTTTTACCTTGTTTTTAAATCAATAATAAAATACCAATAAGAGAAGATGTACAGTAAACATATGCTAGCGAATACCGTATATGACAATGTAATATATCAATAATATCTTTAAGCACTTAATATTAGATATACTAATTAACTCTTTCTAAATAGAACTATAAATATAAATGTAACACTGGCTTTGCATATACCATATTTTAGTTAAAATTTGCGTTTTTAAACAAACGTGAACTTAATCACGATTAATTAACATTGAGCCGCGGAAATATTTACATCAAACATGATTCAGTATTTGGTGTTACTCTACAAATTAACCGACCATAATGTTCTTATTACAACAAAAGTGTTCCCGCAAAATATCCAGGGGACCTGGCTCAACTGGCAATCTATCTTTGATCTGCAAAAGTAGTTAACATGGCACCGTTAGCTACACTTAGCTAGTAAGCACAAATTTGGGATAAACTTCATTAGAGTAGAACATGCATATCAGGAATAAGCATACAATGCTATCCTATTACATTGTGGTGTTCGCGAACACATACACATATCTTGTTCATTTACTTAACATGCATATTCATTTACTTCTTTTAGCATGCATTTACATTCATTTACTTCTTTATGGATCCAACCTGGATCCCTAGCATGTATATTATCATATCTTCACTTAACTGATTCATTCAGAATCAGTATCATGCATAGCATTCATTTTACTAAGCGGTTCCTGGATCCTGCTGGCATGCACTTAACTTATTTATAACAAGTATGTAGCATGGCATTGTACTTTAAGTAACATGGCAATTCTTACTTATTAACTTATGAGCACAATCATGCTCAAATCACTTAACACGTAATTCTTTCTCTACCGAGGCTTATGGAAGTCGGTACTCACCTGAGTAACTTAAGAGGTAGTTATTTAACTTCTTGCCTTGTCTAGAGTTTCAGTTCACCTAGAACATTAGGATTTACATTAATTATCTTAACATACTTAGAATAGCTACAAAGCCAACATAGGATATCCCCAAATCCGGATCCCACATAAATCTGACAGACTATCGGATTTCATGAAATCCGACACTTGTAAGGGAAATCCGACACTTTACGAAATCCGATTCTCATCGGATTTCAACACTTATGCACTTGAAAACTTGGTCACAAAGTTGGAAATCCGACCTTCTATCGGAATCCCATACTACTATCGGAATCCGACACTTTTGTCGGAATCCGACACTTTCAAAGAAATCCGATACTTTCGGATTTTGACTTGCAATTTACATGTGGACTTTGGGAATCCGATACTTATCGGATTTAAATCAATAACACGGATTTAGACATGCGGATTTAGACTTAATGCGGATTCCGACACTCTAAGTCTCGAAATCCGACACTTTATCGGATTTGGGCAACATGCGGATTCCGACACCTTCATGTCTCGGTTCCAACCAGCATGTGGACAATCTCAGGTCCAGCAAACTGTTTCTACCACCATTGTCTCTCAGGGCAATCAACCATCTTGTGACCGGGTTTGCGACACACGTAACAAACGTCTTCTTTATGTCGGCAGTCATTTACCGAGTGCCCTCTTTGCCCACACCTACCGCACCTCCTGGTTGCTGCAGAGCATTCCCCGGAGTGATAGGTACGGCATGAAGAACACCAAGGATCATTAAGTCTTAGTTTCTTAGAAGCTTCAGATTTTCCACCTCCAGAGGATTGCCCTTTTGAAGAGCCCGATTGGAGAGATGGCTGAAACTTCCTTTTGCTACCACCATTGGCATAGTCACCCCGACACTGTATACGATCACCTTCCATTTGTCGGGCCACTTGAAACGCCCGATCCAGTGTTGGAGCTGCCCGAACATGGGCACGGAATTCCAGTGGCAGAGTCGCCACAAACCTTCTTATCTTGGTAACTTCATCTGGAATCAGGTGTGGAACAAACCTCATCTTATCAGTAAATGAGGTGATATGCTCTTCAATTGGTCTATCTCCCTTCCGGAGATCAGTAAACTCCCGCTCCATCCTTTCCATAACATATTCGGTGCAGTATTTCTGTAGCACCTTCTCAAAAAACTGCTCCCAAGAGAGAGCACTTAATATTTCTTTGCCTACAGAGGCCTTCATAGTATCCGACCAGAATATCGCACGCCCCTTTAACATGCGTATCGTGTAATTCACACGATACTCCGGCTCGCATTCACAAGATTTGAAAGCTTCCTCCATTTCACGGAGCCATTGAATAGTCACAGTGGGGTTATCACTCCCCTCATAGGTTGGCGGATGATAAGTCAGGAATTTCTTATACGAGCAGGGTTTGCGTGCTCTGGTAAGAGTAGATTTCAACAAGAGCTCTTTTGCAAGATGGAGCTCTTCCTCCAGACGCTTTATATAAGCTTGGTGGTCTGGATCAGGCACTGCACCACCAGCACTATGCTGAGGGCGTTGGTCTTCAGCTTGGTGAGGCATGTGAGAAGCCTCATCTTCAAGTTCCTTGAGCGCTTGCTCAGTGTTTGCTTTATCAGCAGACATTTCTTTACTTTATCTTAACTCTTCTATATAACACAGAGGAGTAATCGGTACTTAGTCATTCTTACTTGTCATATCTGACAAGATACACAAGTAATAATCATGTAACTCTCATACTCCATCCCCCCAAAGGAACACTTATTATGTTCGGGCCCTTGTTTGAGATTGAATACTTTTGCAAGTACCCAATTCCCTCAAACTTAGGCTCTGATACCTACTTGTAACACCGGCTTTGCGTATACCATATTTTAGTTAAAATTTGCGTTTTTAAACAAACATGAACTTAATCACGATTAATTAACATTGAGCAGCGGAAATATTTACATCAAACATGATTCAGTATTTGGTGTTACTCTACAAATTAACCGACCATAATGTTCTTATTACAACAAAAGTGTTCCCACAAAATATCCAGAGGTAGGGGACCCGGCTCACCAGGCATGTGAGAAGCCTCATCTTCAAGTTCCTTGAGCGCTTGCTCAGTGTTTGCTTTATCAGCAGACATTTCTTTACTTTATCTTAACTCTTCTATATAACACAGAAGAGTAATCGGTACTTAGTCATTCTTACTTGTCATATCTGACAAGCTACACAAGTAATAATCATGTAACTCTCATACTCAATCCCCCCCAAAGGAACACTTATTATGTTCGGGCCCTTGTTTGAGATTGAATACTTTTGCAAGTACCCAATTCCCTCAAACTTAGGCTCTGATACCTACTTGTAACACCGGCTTTGCATATACCATGTTTTAGTTAAAATTTGCGTTTTTAAACAAACGTGAACTTAAACATGATTAATTAACATTGAGCAGTGGAAATATTTACATCAAACATGATTCGGTATTTGGTGTTACTCTACAAATTAACCGACCATAATGTTCTTATTACAACAAAAGTGTTCCCGCAAAATATCCAGAGGCAGGGGACCCGGCTCACCAGGCAATCTATCTTTGATCTGCAAAAGCAGTTAACATGGCACCGTTAGCTACACTTAGCTAGTTAGCACAAACTCGGCATAAACTTCATTGGAGAAGAACATGAATATCAGGAATAAGCATACAATGCTATCCTATCACATTGTGGTGTGCTGACACGATCGGTATAAGTTGTTTCTTAAAAGATAGCTAGTCCCGCTCAACACCAATACACCGGGGGATCAGACACAACCCTCCGCGCTGGTAGGGGAGCATAAAGCAGTCCACCAAGCATCGTTAACGGAACCAGAGGCTCCTTAGGTAACTCAGCCATTTCTGATTGATTAACCCTCATGATATAAGGCACGGCGGTTCTGCAGAACCTACGATCCGGAATGTTACCTCGAATCACCATTAAATCCCGAATCTCCTGATCAAGGGTCCCTGGGATCCAGCTAACCGGCTGACCTTAACCATGCTTGCTGATGTTCGCGAACACATACACATATCTTGTTCATTTACTTAGCATGCATATTCATTTACTTCTTTTAGCATGCATTTACATTCATTTACTTCTTTATGGATCCAACCTGGATCCCTAGCATGTATATTATCATATCTTCACTTAACTGATTCATTTAGAATCAATATCATGCATAGCATTCATTTAACTAAGCAGTTCCAGTACTGGATCCCACTGGCATGCACTTAACTTACTTATAACAAGTATTTAGCATGGCATTGTACTTTAAGTAACATGGCAATTCTTACTTATTAACTTATGAGCACGATCATGCTCAAATCACTTAACACATAATTCTTTCTCTACTGAGTCTTATGGAAGTCGATACTCACCTTAGTAACTTAAGAGGTAGTTATTTAACTTCTTGCCTTGTCTAGGGTTTTAGTTCACCTAGAACATTAGGATTTACATTAATTATCTTAACATACTTAGAATAGCTACAAAGCCAACATAGGAAATCCCCAAATCCGGATCCCACATAAATCCGACAGACTATCGGATTTCATGAAATCCGACACTTGTAACGGAAATCCGACACTTTACGAAATCCGATTCTCATTGGATTTCAACACTTATGCACTTGAAAACTTGGTCACAAAGTTGGAAATCCGACCTTCTATCGGAATCCGATACTACTATCGGAATCCGACACTTTTGTCGGAATCCGACACTTTCAAAGAAATCCGATACTTTCGGATTTTGACTTGAAATTTACATGTGGACTTTGGGAATCCGATACTTATCGGATTTAAAACAATAACACGGATTTAGACATGTGGATTTAGACTTAATGCGGATTCCGACACCCTAAGTCTCGGAATCCGACACTTTATCAGATTTGGGCAACATGTAGATTCCGACACCTTCATGTCTCGGAATCCGACTGTTCTAACATGGAAACCGCCATCTTCATTGGCTTATTTCCAGAGCTTATTTCTTTTTTTTTGACATTTATACATTCGGAAAACACTTATTTTCGTTGGTATGACTTTGAAAACACATCAAACCCATACAATAACACCAAACAACCAAAACCCAATTTCAAAGTAAGCTTTGAATGTTCTAAGTGATGTTTTGCAAGGATTTGAGTTTCAATCATGCTTTTAATCAAAAAAACAGTTTCATATGTATTGATTCTTAATAAAAAACAAGTATTTACCTTTACTTGGAATTAAAACCACCAAATCTTTGGCTTTGAAGAGAGTCCGAGAGAAAACCGGGAAAGTAGAAAAGAAGAGAGAATTCCGATAGTTTCTTGCGTGTATGTGCTTTTGCAACTTTGACCATATTGACTTTTCAAGTCAATATATACTTGTCTCATTTTAAAATACATCAGGAGGCGGTTGCCTCTCGAATTGTATTTCTTTCTTTACTTCATTTACATATATATATATATATATACACACATTAACACTTAAAACACATTAAGCACATAACATATATATACAATTAACTTTTCATTAACATGGTTAACTTACAAATTTACTAACTTAATTTCACATCTAACAGCTAGGCCCAAATCGAGAATGTTACAATAAAGATATTATACATCCGCCTATTATTTGTTTTCACTTAATCCTCCTAACTATTTATCAATCAATTAAAGTTAGTAACTATTATTAGGTTATGAAAAACATTTATGAATCGTTTATGAAAGTTAAATATGACTTATTTGAATATCTTTTAGGATTTAAAAAATTACTTTACATTTTATTAATCACACTTTATCCATATATTCATCAAAGAAAATAAGGGTGATTAGACAATTAATTGCCTTCCCGAGACCTTTTGGCCATATCTCTACTACGTTCTAAGTTAAGTCAAAATCAACACGATAATAATATAAATATTGTCATCAAAGTCTAAAATAATCACAAAAGTAATATAAATATTCGTTAAAAATCATCTTGAGTCATGTATTTAAACATATTAGTTTGCTTAGAGTGAACACAAGCTTTGTAAATTTTAAGAATTAAACCAATATATAATAGAAAATTAAATCTATTTGACAACTATGACAATCATTAAAATTATTCTTATTTCCGAAAATTTGTTATAATTAAATTTATGAATGACTATATTATATATTTTCCATTCCATTTCATTGCAATTGGTAAATAAAAAAACATTTTTGTTATTTTACTCATTGCGAGTGGAGTCATATGTATTACACAACATATAATACCACCAAGAAGTAAAGAATATATAAGGAAAGAACTAACATTTTCTAAAAACTAGTAAGAAAGTAATAACTTGAAACAATATTTCTTAAATAATACTAAAATCGTGAGTAATAAAACATGATAATGCATTGCATCTTTTTAACGTGACATATTGATAAACAACTATTTTAAAGAACATTAAAAAGGTTAAATAGATACTAATAGAAAAAAATTTCTAACCCTTCGTCACCGTAAAGAAAGAAACGTTTGTGTGACGATCGCGATTTCTCAAAATTTACCATTTCTAAAAATCTTGCCATTTTATCAGAAAAACATGCAACGGGAGTCTTTAGCCATAAAATACATCTTACCGAAACGATAAGAGATTACATCAATTTGGAAATCACGACATCACATTCATAAACATTAATCATAAAGACATAAATTGTTTGATGCGATAAAACAAAATGGTATCATCTAAGACAGTACACTACCCAAAGTCCCTGTCTCACAAGCAATCTCTAAGCAACATGCACGAGTACAAGACACATTTCAAGAAACAGGTGTCAGCTTAAAGCCTCGTGAGTCAATAGAGTTAAGAAAAGATTCAATTAAAACATAACATACTTTAGGCGGTAATATCATAATGAATAATAATCCATTCCCGCCCATTCATATAGTTGACCAACCTATCATTTTTGACATTTAGCACATAACGGTCAACTAATCATAGTACCTCAAACAACTATTTCATATACTCCGTTATTGTAATTCTTTAAATCATAACTATCGTTATCATCACAATCATCATTAATGGTCTAGGGATATTATCTTAACCCAAGATATAGACCCGGTTCACGAGTTACATTATTACCCGTCTAAGAGTCATTAGAGCGCGACTTCCAATAATTATTAGGATGTAACATCTCCCGCTATCGTAACTCCGGCGACGTGGTATACAACGTATTCCACAATGCCGTTCAGGTAAAGAAATAACGGTGTTTTACCTCTTACACCTCCTCACACCCGCATGATATTTAATAAGGTACAACCTCTAGTACCAAATATCATTCCAATGAGTATAAATACATCATCACGTTGTCCCGGACTTGTCATGAACGTCCGGTAACCCACAAATGGCTAGCACTTTTCATAGAAGGTTCAACCTACTAGGAATCATTAATAAGGATTGGACTACCCCCATCCCAAGGTCTCGTAAATCAATATTACGTTAAAACTCATAACTTCATAACATAGCATGATCATACAATTTCATACCACGTAACAATCATATATATATATATATATCACATTTATCATGCATAGGTAATATATAAACACATATTACCATTTTATAGTAAATCATTACATTTGAAAATATATCATTTTTGTCTAGTACTCGGTTTTGAGAAATATTGAACTCACCACAGTCCACATAACGAAACACACGAGCTCGGAAAGACAAGCAACACTCACGGATCGTCAAGAACGCGAACTCAAACGCCACAAATAACCTATGAAGGTTACTACGTTAAAACATGATCCAAAGATTCTAGAGAAGTCTAAACTAGCTTAGAATACTTAGACATGCCGAATAACAACTCGCGACCAAAGATTAACGCGTCATACGCTAAGAAACTTCATAGAAACGCATAAACTCGACATGCATGTGGCCAAAACACCTTCATAGTGGAAATAGAAGCGTAGGATTAATGAAATATACCTCTCGGGTTCACCCACGTGAAGCCTTGGTCAAAACTACACTCTTGACGGTGTTTCCGAACTCCCGTAACTATAAATATGCTTACAAACGAAACCCGACACTAACGTAGGCTCAAGAATCTCGGGAAAACTCGTAAATTTGATAGAGTAACGACTCTTGAGGTTTGTGTGTGAAAAATGGCGCCAAACTTTCATATTTATAGAGAATTCAAAACGGGTCGCGTCGCGACAGGAAATGCGTCGCGTCGCGACCGCCTCCAATCCGGCCAATCGTGGAGCATGCAAATTTCTGACACGTGCAACCTTTAGCTTCTGACACACGAAATCCAACTGACACACACGACCTACGACGCGTCGCGTCGCAACCTTCAACGCGTCGAGTCGGGACGAACACAAAATTTCGAAATTTCTTTTATTTTCCAACTTTCAATTATTTTATTAAATTAATAATAATATCATTTATTTATCATTAAAATAAATAAACTCCATAAATATTGTTTATTTCTCGGTAAATAATATTACGATAATTGTTTCGAATTTCCGTTCGTTAGAGTTCTCCCCTCCTTAAAAAGATTACGTCCTCGGAATCGATTCAAAAAACAGCTGGGGGTACCTAACCTTCATTTCGTCTTCAGTTTCCCACGTCATATCCCCACCGTGCTTATTCTTCCATTGTGTATTCCCTCCAGCTCTTGTGACACTCAAGTTTGTAAGCTTGCTCTCCAACACCTTCAAGTATAAAAAACGGACCGATAAAACGAGGTCTAAGCTTACCCCGCTTCCTAAAACGAATAATACCCTTCCGGGGTGAGACCTTCAACATTACTTTCTCACCGACTTCAAAAGTTCTGGGTCAGTGCTTCTTGTCGGAGTATTTCTTTTGTCTCTCCCGAGCTACCCTTAAACGTTCACGGGCCACTTTTACCTTATGTGCAGTGAGCTGAACAATTTCTAGACCCTCAAACTGCTTTTCACCTTGTTCTACCCAACAGGTAGGAGTGCGACATTTTCTACCATAAAGCATTTCAAACGGAGCCATACCAATACTTGCATGGTAAGTGTTGTTATATGCGAATTCTACTAGAGGTAAGTGAGAATCCCAACTTCCGCCATACTCTATCACGCAAGCTATTAACATATCTTCCAAAGTTTGAATCGTTCTTTCGCTCTGGCCGTCCGTCTGAGGATGATACGCCATGCTCAAGTGCACTCGCGTACCCAACTCCTCCTACAATTTGTGCCAAAACCTTGATGCAAACCGGCTATCTCGATCCGAGACAATCTATAAAGGTATCCCATGTCTCGTGACAATCTCGCGAATATACAACTTAGCCAAGTTCTCTTACTTTTCGTTCTCCTTAATGGCTAAGAAGTGAGCACTTTTGGTTGGCCTATCAACAACTACCTAGATCATATCGTTTCCACGAGCAGTCTTGGGCAACTTGGTTACAAAGTCCATGGTGATTTTGTCCCATTTCCATTCTGGTATCTCAAGTTGCTGTAATTCCCCATACGGCTTCTGGTGCTCCGCCATGACTTGAGAGCACATCACGCACCTTGCCACATAATCGGCAATATGTACTTTCATACCCGGCCACCAATAGTTGGATTTTAGATCAAAATACATCTTAGTATTTCCTGGGTGGATAGAATATTTAGAACGGTGAGCATCGCGTAACAAAGTGTCACGAACACCACCGACTTTAGGAACCCAAACACGACCCTTGAAAGTCTTCAACCCGCGGTTATCTTAACTTAAATCCGCTTGTTGCATAACCATGACTCCGTCTTTTAGCTTCTCTTCCTTCAATCCTTCAATTTGAGTGGTTCGGATCTGCTCAAAGATGTCGGATCTAACAATAAGACCCATAGATTAAAGTCGGTAGGATGACCTTGGTTCTTTTTGGCTCAACGCATCGGTTACCACGTTAGCTTTACCTGGATGGTAGCTAATCTCGCAATCATAATCTATTAAAAGTTCCATCCATCTCCTCTGTCCCATACAAGGAATGAAGCCATAATTTAAGAGCAAAAACCACAGCTGCAAGCTCTAAATCGTGAGTCGGATAATTTAATTCTGCATGTTTGAGCTGCCTTGAAGCGTAGGCAATCACCTTCCCTTGTTGTAACACCGGAAAATCACAAGCCATTTTTTTTAATTGCACTGCGGAAGCTAACTCAAACCAACCTAATAACATAAAACCCAATATTTACAAATGTACAATAATTGTTCAAAAGCTTAACATAACAACAACTGTTTGGTGTTTAAAAATAACTGGCTCATCTCTTTTTAAAACAAACAAGTATCAGAGTAATGGTCAACTCTTCCTTCTACAATCTCAAACACGAACCTGCAAAACATCAACTGAGGGGAATTAGCACAAAGCTAAGTGAGTAGAGGTTAAACACCAAAAGCAAACATTCACAATCAATATCAAAGCATGTAAACACATATCCGAGAAGAACGGCGGTTCGGTGCAGAACCTACAACCAATGCCGGCCAAAGCAAAGGTTTACCAATAGCCCTCCACTGAACTTGCACAGTGAAATCCCCCTCTGATCTAGCCCAATTCTACGTGTAGCTGACTTCCCACGCAACTCAAAATCATCCTAAGAGTGCGTATCGGCCAAATATTCATGCAGCAGATATCAACAGTCATTATCACAGTCAATAGTTCAATCCAATCTCAATCACAATAATGCATCACATCAATAACATTAACTGCAATCTTTACCATCCGCGAATAACGTCTACTCACCTCAATATCAACACGAACTCAGATGTCTAATATTACTGAGCTTTTGGATTGCCTGAAAACACAACAATAACCAAGTCAGTCTCAATCTCATAAATATATTTATCCATATATTTATAATTCAGTTATCAAATAAATAACAACATTAAACAATCACAACTCAAAACACAAAATGTCGGATTTCTCAAAACTATCGAATTCCCAAGAATCCGCTACTCACAAGTATCGGATTCTTCTATCGGATTTCATCAAAGTCTCGGATTTACTTCACCGGATTTGGGATTATCGCATTTTCATCACTCGGATTCCAAGTACTCGGATTTCATGATTGTCGGATTTTTAAAGTATCGGATTCTATAAATCCGGATTTCAAAAGTATCGGATTCTAAGTCTCAGTTTCGCAAGTGTAAAATTTCTTATATAACAATCGGATTTTAGTATAGGATTTGAGTGTCGGTTTATAGGTTTCGGGATTCCGAACTTCCGGACTATGAACTATCGGATTTAGGCTTTGGTTTACAAGTATCGGTTTTAGCTTTCATCGGATTTAACCTCTCGGTTTTCCAACTATCGGTTTTCACCTTCTTCGTCCACTAAATCCGAGAACTTCATATCTTCAACCATAACTTCAAAACTTCATCAAAACTCCATGAACTCAGAATTCATAAATTTATCATATCATTCCAAAAACATGTTTTAACTTATTTAAACATATTTTCATGCATCATAACATCATTAAAACACATAAATCATATGAACACACAAAACCCACCAAAACTCATATTTCATCATAACCGATTTTATTTGTTCTTCATATATTCATGTTTATTCAATCAGAGATCATACTAAACTAACATTTAAACATTTAAATTATAAACCTAACCTTTTTACTTGAATCAAACCACACAAATTTGGAATCCGGTCATTTCCTCTTTTCTTTCTTTTCTTCCTTCGGTTTCTTTGGGAGAGAGTAAAATTCAAGCACACACACACACACACACACACTTTCTTTGCACATAATAAGCATGTACAAAAACCAATTCTTAATATACCTACACGTACACAAATTATCATGAGGTGGCAAAACTATATTTGCATGCCAGCTAACACGTGCACACACAAACTCTCCCTAACTTATATAGATACCACATACATATCATACATACATACCCACATGCAACATACCATACATATATACTATTTTGTTTTTTATTTTACCAGTTAACACTTATTCAATTTACACACAATACAATCCTAATTAGTTAATTAATTTAATCAATTAAGTAACTTATAAAATCCAATAACCATTTAAAATATAATTAAACACATACCACAAACCTGCTAATCTCCTATCCCAGGTTTGCAGGTGTTACAAATCTCCCATCCTTAAGAGGATTCCATCCTCGGAATCCTTTCCGGCTCAAACATCAGGGGATATCTTTCTTTCATCCCTACCTCAGTCTCCCAAGTTAGATTAGAACCTAAATTATGCTTTCATTTGACCAACACCATTGGAATTTGCTTCTTTCGGAACTTAGTTATCTTTCGATCTTACAGTTCCATGGGTGCCTCTATTAATCTCTTCTTCGAATCTACTTTCAATTCATGCACCTAGAGAATCTGACTTTCAGCTTCAATCATTCATTTTCTGTCTATCTTTGGCAACTTTCAACTTCCGGCAATAATAATAACTTGGTCAGCAGTTAATTGAGCAATCTCAGATCCTGCAAATTGTTTCTCACTTGCTTCCAACCAACAGGTCGGAGTACGGCAACGAAAACCATATGACAGTTCATTTGGAGGCATCCCAATCTTGGAGTGGTAATAGTTGTTATACGCAAACTCTATCAAGGGAACGTGTGAATATCAAGATCCACCATACTCAATCACACAAACAAGCAACATATCCTCAAATGTGTGTATAGTTCGTTCAGTTTGACCGTCAGTCTAGAGTCTTTCTCAGATATTATAAACAACACTTTTCCATGCCTTGCAACAATCTCATCATTGTACAGTTGAGCCAACTCACCAAAAGAAGCCATCTCACAAGTAGCTAGAAAATGAGCACTCTTCATATTCATTTCTGATTGTTAAGTCCTTTATAATGCATATACATTTCTTACATACTTGCTTACAGTAATTGTCCATCTCAATCTGTTGATCTCAGTAAAAAGAAATTTCATATATCTTTCATTTATTGTCCATCATAACAGTATCCGTATACTTCTTCTTTCTTGCTTCAAATTAACATATTAGAACATTATCATGTTTTTTTTATAGAAATTTCCAACTGATGTTTCAACATCCATTCGGTAGAAATCGCACGCATCGTTCTAATCGGATCAATTTATGAATACCATGAATCCTCAAACATCATCCCACATAAACACAATTCATTTTCAAATATCTATACAACTCTTTCTACTCTACTATTTACTAAGGTTGTAGTTGTACTGTCTATCTCGCATTTCAATTCTTGTAATATATCTATCCAGAAGCTTAATCAATTGTTTCAAATTCCTTCAGAAATCTCTGAGTATGTAAACATCTTATCTTTGAATCATCTCATTAACATATTTCTTTTCGAAAGATCATGTCCCACCGGTGGTAATAATAATGGTGTTTCTTACTGAACAATCATAATTACTCATAATATATCTGGATTTCATCTCATATAGTAAAACTAGTTCATCGCATGTTGTCATCATTACCATTCTGTTATCCTCAATCGTCTATACGATTCATCATATTTTCACGAAATATATCTCGTTTACTCCTCTTAGTAGATTATCATTACAATACTTTGTATGACATTTATAATTTTAGCCCTTCCTAGTGTACTGGCAATTTAAATTCATATCTCTTCATCAAAATCACTCTTCAATACAAGCATAGGCATATATATACAAAGTTCTATAAGTCCTTAATTCTCATGTTTTGACAATTGATTCTTCTTTCCTCTTCTTTGTATTTGATAATTTCAATAATTAATTCATCAATTTCCAGCAAAGGTAATTTCAATTTTTATCCACTAAGTCAAGTATTCCTCAATTCATATAACTCTAATGTTATCATTATTAACTCCCTCATATATCAACATGTCTAACATCCACTACTATCTTCTTAAATAATATCGAATCTCTCAATCACATTATTTAATTCATTAAGAACATTGTCTCTATCACACGTTCTACTCATCTGTACAAACATCCGTCGTTCTTCTTAATAATTAGATCTCACATATACTTTCTAATCAATATCCATATTATCAATACAAATGCATCTGCTGTAGCCTCCAAGTCATGGGTTGAATCATTTCTCTCAGGAATCTTTAACTCTCGCTAGACTTAAATTATTTATTTATTATATATATATATATATATATATATTAATTTCTAAGCACATCTTCATATATTAATTCAACAAATACATTATCTCATCATATCGTATATCTCGTCAACTTCCTTAATCAATAGCATAGACAATATTTACTCATTAGGTTTCCCAATAACTCATAACTTCGGTCGTACTTATATCACAACATCTCTTGATTTATCACCAAATCTTTCGTAACTTATCCACTTTCTTTCTTCTTTGTACAAACACATATTTACACACATACAAACATAGAAAGCAAAACGAGTCTTGCAACACATAGCATAGCTTTATGATTTAACTAATCTGATAACATTATTTCTGTGGTATTTCATACCCATTTCATATCATATCATGTATCACATTCCTACTATCACATTACTTACTATCATGGTTATCAGATAATTCCACAATTTAGATAACATATACTATCAACTATCTCTATTTATAGAGAATCATTCTCTTCGAGAAGTAAACACATACACTTAACACACATAGACATCCAACATCAATAATTAACTCTTTAAGTTAATAAATACACGTATGAGTATAGAGGTTATCAAAATATACCCGTTATGTCATCCTTGGTCGAGTAACATCACCTCTTGTTGTACCGAATCCCCTACTCTCAGACGTAGTAGGGTCTTTTCTCTTCTGTCCACTTGTTGACGAAGACCCCCCAACTGCCTCAACTCCTGGCCTTGTCTGAATTCTTTTATCTTCGTCACAGTCTCTCACAATATGACCCTCTCTTTGGCAATTCCAACAAACACTCCGAGGAAGAGCACAATCGTTTAATTCATGACCAAACAATCCGCATCACACACAACGCAAAGTTTGAAGTCTGCAAATCCCCATATGAACAGACCTACACCGACGACACCACAGGGAACTTCGGTTAAATCTATGTGATGTAAGCCTAGTATGTTGAGTTTCTTTCTTCTAACCAACCGCTGACAAGGGCTCCGCAATTCTTGATCCAAATTCAAGTTCTCTTTTAATACTACAATCCCTCGCTCTATGATCTTTCCTAAAACAAATCCAACATACCTTTTGAGAGAAATGACAATCCTTCATCTCATGACCAAACTGGCCGCACGTAAGACATCGCATAGTTTGGTAAGTACAAGGTCCTGTGTGGTGAGACTTACACTTTCCACACCGTGGTGCTTGTTGATTAGATCCACTAAACATAGGTCCACAATTCTAGTTTTCTTGTCTCTGACCACTTTGCTCTTTTCGCTTTTTAGTATTATATTGTTCAATCCTAGATTTATGTTGAGGTACTTGCTCTCGGGTCTTGTTGTTTTTGGCTTCCACATTTCTCCTTTCCAACACAGCTAAGTCAATAGTTTGTGAAGAAGTACTATCCTTCCTGGTAACGCTTGAGTAATCCGAGAGCATGGCTCCCTGAAATGGGACTGGATAAAAGCACGGTTGTTGTGTCACGAGCCAAGATTTGGGAATGCAACACTCTAGTCGTGCATGCATCGCCAAACCTAGGCTCTGATACCAACCTATAACACCAGAAAATCACAAGCCATTTTTTTTATTGCACTGAGGAAGCTAACTAAAACCAACATAATAACATAAAACCCAATATTTACAAATGTACAATAATTGTTCAAAAGCTTAACATAACAACAACTGTTTGGTGTTACAAAAATAGTTGGCTCGTCTCTTTTTAAAACAAGTATGAGAGTAATGGTCAACTTCTCCTTCTACAATCTCAAACACAAACCTGCAAAACATCAACTGAGGGGAATTAGCACAAAGCTAAGTGAGTAGAGGTTAAACACCAAAAGCAAACATTCACAATCAATATCAAATCATGTAAACACATATCCGAGAATACCGGCTGTTCGGCACAAAACCTACAACCAATGAATTGGCACAGTGAAATCCCCCTCTGATGCAACATATGCATCTGTAAGGCTACAACTGGTCAACCAACCAGTAGACGAGCCCAGCACAATTCTACGTGTAGCTGACTTCGCACGCAAATCAAAATCATCCTAAGAGTGCGTATCGGCCAAATATTCATGTACCAGATATGAACAATCATTATCACAGTCAACATTTGAATCAATCCAATCTCAATCACAATCATGCATCACATCAATAACATAACTGCAATCTTTACCATCCGTGAATAACGTCCACTCACCTCAATATCAGCACGAACTCAGATGTCTAATATTACTGAGCTTTTGGATTGCCTGAAAACAAAGCAATAACCAAGTCAGTCTTAGTCTCAATCTCATAAATATATTTATCCATATATTTATAATTCATTTATCAAATAAATAACAATATTAAACAATCACAACTCAAAACACAAAATGTCAGATTTCTCAAAACTATCGGATTACCAAGAATCCGCTACTCACAAATATCGGATTCTTCTGTCGGATTTAATCAAAAGTATCAGATTCTATAAATCCAGATTTCAAAAGTATCGGATTCTAAGTCTAAGTTTCGCAAGTGTAAGATTTCTTATATAACAATCGGATTTTAGTATAGGATTTGAGTGTCGGTTTATAGGTTTCCGGATTCCAAACTTCCGGATTATGAACTATCGGATTTAGGCTTTGGTTTACAAGTATCGGTTTTAGCTTTCATCGGATTCAACCTCTCGGTTTTCCAACTATCGGTTTTCACCTTCTTCTTCCACTAAATCCAAGAACTTCATATCTTCAACCATAACTTCAAAACTTCATCAAAACTCCATGAACTCAAAATTCATAAATTTATTATTTCATTCCAGAAACATGTTTTAACCTATTTAAACACATTTTCATGCGTCATAACATCATTAAAACACATAAATCATATGAACACACAAAACCCACCAAAACTCATATTTCATCAAACCTGAGTAGGATGCATTACTATATACAACAAAGTCTTCATTACCTTATAGTAAGGATAAAATAGGAGCTTCACACAAACACTTCTTTAATGTTTGAAAAGCATTTTCTTGTTTCTCAGTCCACTTGAAGAGTTCTGTCTTCCTCGTCAAACGGGTCATAGGGGTCGCTATCTTTGCGAAATCCTTAATGAATCTCCTATAATAACCGGCTAGACCCAAGAAACTTCAAATTTCAGTTGGAGTTTTGGGAGACTCCCACTTCTCAACCGCCTCAATCTTAGCTGGATCTACCTTCAATCCATCTTGACTAATCACGTGTCCTAAAAACTGGACTTCTCGCAACCAGAATTCACACTTCGAAAATTTGGCGTAGAGTTTCTCTTGGGGAAGAGTATTAAGAACTTCACGCAAATGCCTGCGATGATCATCCTCACTATGAGAGTAAATAAGAATATCATCGATAAATACAATAACCGATTTGTCCAAAAAACGACGACAAACTTGGTTCATTAAATCCATAAACACAGCGGAGCATTAGTTAAACCAAAAGGCATTACGAGAAACTCATAGTGGCCATAGAAAGTTCCGAATGCCGTCTTGTAAATATCTTCATCTCGGACCTTCACTTGATGATATCCCGTACGTAAATCGATTTTCGAAAAGTAACAAGCACCTTGCAATTGATCAAAAAGATAATCTATTCTTGGTAAAGGGTACTTATTCTTAACCGTAGCCTTGTTCAACTCCTGATAGTCAATGCACATCCTCATGGTTCCATCCTTCTTTCTAACGAACAAAACTGCCGGTGAGGAACTTGGTCGAATGAAACCCTTGTCCAAAAGCTCTTGTAGTTGGGTCATCATCTCCTTCATCTCGGACGGAGCGAAACGGTAGGGTGCGTTAGCAATCGGTGCTACACCTGGAACAAGATCAATCTGAAATTCAACATGACGTGTTGGCGGTAATCCGGGCAAATCATCGGGAAAAACGTCCGGATATTCCTTTACCACTTCCACATCCCGTAATTCGACCTTCTTCTTTGCAGAAGATATGACGTAAGCCAAGAATGCTGAACAACCTTTGGATAAGCACTTGCGTGCTTTCATCATTGAAAGTAGAATCGGACTTCCCGGGCACCTTTCTCCAAAGGCAATAACAAACTTTCCAGTAAAAAGAGGTATGCGTACAAGCTTTTTAGAACAAATAATTTCAGCATTAAGACTAGACATCTAGTCCATACCTATTAATACATCAAAACTCTCTATCTCTAGAAGAAGTAGTGTCACCATAAAATCATTACCATCAATAGAAGTAACACAATCATTAAACTTATCACGAATAGTGATGGGTTTTCCAACCGCAATCTCAACAACTAAAGCCGAATCCAAAGTACTACGGGGTTTATCAAATTTAGCACAGAAGGCATGCGAAACAAAAGATCGACTAGCACCAGAATCAAATAGTACTTTAGCAGGCATAGAATTTATCATAACAGTTCCAGAAATCACCTCATCATTCTTTTGAGCATCATCGGTAGTCATCTTGAAAGCTCGCACAGTAGGTTTACCCGCATCAGGCTTCTTGCTACCATCAACACTCTTGTTTTTCAGTTTCGGGCAGACAGAAGCCATGTGCCCCATCTCCTTGCAATAATATCACATAAGTTCAGAATTTGTGCTCTCGAAATTAGTGTGCCCCATCTTACGACACCTCCCTTATGGGAAGAGTGACAAGTCTTGCAGGAATTTGGGTCCTTATTCTTGCCCTTAGACCCAAACTTCTTTTTCTTTGAGGACCCAGACGGCCCTTCCCACTTTCTCTTCTCTTCTCTGACGGGATTCTTCAGACCCAAATCTTCCTCAATATTCCTCGCTTCCTCCATTGTCGCATCCAGGGTAGACTTATTACGGATAGCAGACCGGTACTCAAATGGTAAACCTCCCATATACTGGTTTACTAAAGAAGCTTCATCAGGACAAAGTCTCCTGGGAAAAGTAAGCTTATCTTAGAAAGTCATGTTGTACATGCTGATTGACATCGTCCCTTTCTTCAACTCCAAAAATTCTCTCTCAGCTCGCCTTTGTGCACCCAAATTGCATAAACGATTTTGCACCTTCTCAACAAACTGGGACCAAGTGATCTCTTTCTGAACTATCTCAGAAAGGTTTTGGTAGACAAAGTTCCACCATTCAAGAGCCTCTCCCTCAAGCATCTGAATGGCATAACGGACATGTTGTTGATTAGTAAAATCCCCCGAATCATAAACTTGCTCCATCTTCATCAACCACCGAGAACAAACCAATGGATCTTCACCTCCTTTAAAAACTGGAGGTTTACAGCACATGAAAGCTCTAAACGAACTACCCTCTGCCTTAGCAGTCCTTTGACGAGGTTCAGGACCATGGCGTTTATCCTTACTGCTTGCTTCGCTTTCATCATTCTGGTCTAGTTTAGTAGTCTCTTTAAGGAGACCCGCAGTTATCATAGCCTCCCTCATTTGAGCTATTTGATTATCTCGAATCGTCAGTTGTTACTCCAAGGAAGCAATTTTGATTGTGATGGCCCCACTGTAGCTACTCCTTTTCGTATACTCCTTAGTAGACGCAGTCCCTTCGATAGTAGTTGGAACTGTTTCAACATGTGGTTGTGAGTGAAAGCTTCCCATATTCTCATCTTCGTGCTGTGGATGTGATCCACCAGCTCCACTCCCTTGATTAGCACCTTGTTTGCCATTGTTCTTGCGTGTAACCACCATCTTCTATGGAGGACACAAGAAATGAGTCGAAAATATGCTTCATAAGATCGGAGATATGTACAAGAATTCTTATAAAGAAAAGAGGTAGAGTTAAAACTATAAGGAAAAGATATAGAATTCCTATAACACTTAGTACACACCCTCCCCCCCTCCTTAGAAGTCTTGTTCTTTCTTAACCAGCCGTTAACAGTTGTAAGTCTAAGCATCGGACTCAATGCTTAGTTCGCTCACAACGCCGCTCTGATACCAACTTGTGACAACCGCGATTTCCCAAAATTTACCATTTCTAAAAATCATGCCATTTTATCAGAAAAACATGCAACGGAAGTCTTTAGCCATAAAATACATCTTACCGAAACGATAAGAGATTACATCAATTTGGAAATCACGACATCATGTTCATAAACATTAATCATAAAGACATAAATTGTTTGATGCGATAAAAGAAAATGGTTTCATCTAAGACAGTACACTACCCAAAGTCCCTGTGTCACAAGCAACCTGCACGAGTGCAAGACACATTTCAAGAAACAAGTGTCAGCTTAAAGCCTCATGAGTCAATAGCGTTAAGAAAAGATTCAATTAAAACATAACATACTTAAGGCGGTAATATCATAATGAATAATAATCCATTCCCGCCCATTCATATAGTTGACCAACCCATCATTTGACATTTAGCACATAACGGTCAACTAATCATAGTACCTCAAACAGTTATTTCATATACTCCGTTATCGTAATTTTTTAAATCATAACTATCGTCATCATCACAATCATCATTAATGGTCTAGCGATATTATCTTAACCCAAGAGATAGACCCCGTTCACGAGTTACGTTTTTACCCGTCTAAGAGTCATTAGAGCGCGACTTCCAATAATTCTTAGGTTGTAACATCTCCCGCTATCGCTACTCCGGTGATGTGGTATACAACGTATTCCACAATGCCATTCAGGTGAAGTAATAACGGTGTTTTACCTCTTACACCTCCTCACACCCACATGATATTTAATAAGGTACAACCTCTCGTACCAAATATCATTCCAATGAGTATAAATACATCATCACGTTGTCCCGAACTTGTCATGAACGTCCGGTAACCCACAAATGGCTAGCACTTTTCTAGAAGGTTCAATGTAACACCGGAAAATCACAAGCCATTTTTTTTAAAACGCACTGCGGAAGCTAATTCAAAACTACTTGATTACATATAATCAATGTTTGCAATTGTACATTCATTGCAAAAGTCATTAACATCAACTACTACTGTTTGGTGTTACAAAATAACTGGCTCGTCTCTTTTTCAAAATAAGTATCAGAGTGTGGTCAACTCTTCCTTCTTCAACTCAAACACCAACCTGCAAAACATCAACCGAGGGGAATTAGCACAAAGCTAAGTGAGTAGCGGCTAAAACATCAAATGCAAACATTCACAATAAACATCAATCATGTAATCACATATCCTGAGAAGACCGGTGGTTCAGCGCAAAACCTACAACCAATGCCGGCCAAAGCAAAGGTTTACCGATAGCTTTCCACTGAATTGGCACAGTAAACTCCCCTCTAAGCAACAAATGCAACAGAAAGGCTACTACTGTTCAACCAACCAGTTAGACAAGCCCAGCCCAAGTCCACGTATAGCTGACTTCTCTAACGCAACTCAAAATTATCCTAAGAGCGCGTATCGACCAAATAGTCATGCAACAGTTATCAATAATCAATAACACAATCAGCAGTACAATCAATCCAATTACAATCCACAATCATGCTTCACATTAATAATATTAATTGCAATCTTTACCATCCGCGATTAACGTCCACTTACCTCAGTTTCAGCTTAAACTCAGATATCTAATTTTACTGAGCTTTTGGATTGCCTGAAAACACAGCAATAACCAAATCAGTCTCAACCTTATAAATATATCTATATATATATTTATATATTATTCATCAAACAATAAACAAATACAAATTTTAAACACAAGATATCGGATTTCTCAAAACTAGCGGATTTCCAAGAATCCGCTACTCACGTGTATCGAATTTCCTCAAACTGTCGGATTTGCTAGTTTCGGATTTAGGAATCCGCTAAACCTAAGTACCGGGTTCTGGTTTAACATTTCCAAGTATAGGATTTCCTTGTTGTCGGATTCTTAAAGTGTCGGATTTCAAATCTATCGGTTTTAGAGTACTCGAATTCTAAGATTCAGATTTCATATGTAACAATCGGATTTGGGTCGGTCTAAGTTTCCGGATTCCAACTTCCAGTTTTCCTATATAAGGATTTCAAGTGTCGGTTTTAGTCTTCTTCACCGACCAAAATCCGACAAGTTCATAATCAATTCCGCCAGCTTCAAATTATCAACCATAACTTTTCAAAACTTCATTCAAACATACCAGAAACATATTTTAACATTAGAAACACATATTTCATGCATCAAAACACCATTTTAACATGCAAATCATATGAAAGCATAAAACCCATATAAACTCATATTTCATCAAAACCGATTCTATAGTTCTTCACGATTTTCATGTTAGGTTTATCAGAAATTCAATCTAGTAAACATTTAATCATGATGTATATAATATCTAACCTTTAACTTAAATTCAGACACACACAAAATCTGAAATCCGGTTGTTTCCTTCTTTGTTCTTCTTCGGTTTGTTTAACAGGGAGAAAACACTTGCACACACACTTCACTTTTTTTCAATTTGAATAATGCATGCTTAATTTGACAAACCCCACGTATACAATTTATAAAACAGGAGGTGGCATACACATTCCTAACACACACATAAATACATATACATGCATACGGTGACATACACAAACATAATTAATATATGCATAAAATTATCTAGTTAAAACCAAATATTATTTAATTAACCATTTAGTTAAATTAAAACAGTTAAACACAAACCACAAACCTGCCAATCTCCTAGCCCAGGTTTGAGGGTGTTACAAGTCTCTCCCCCTTAAGAGGATTCTGTCCTCGGAATCCTTTCTTGTTCGAATAAGTGAGGATATCTATCTCGCATCTCAGTCTCAATCTCCCAAGTCAAATTTGAACCTAGACTGTGTTTCCACTTGACCAACACCATCGGTATCTGCTTCTTTCGGAGCTTGGTCACTTTTCGATCCAACAGTTCTACAGGTTCTTTTATCAATCTCTTCTTTGAATCAACTTTCAGTTCTTACACTGGGAGAATCTGGTTTTCATCTTCTACTTTGCACTTTCTCAGACGTTAAAAGTATCATGTATTCCTGCAAGCTCTGCTGGAAGATCTAGTGTAACCGTCTGGTCATTCACAATCTGACGTATGCGGAAGGGACCAATGTAACGGGGAGCTAACTTCCCGCGTTTACCAAATCGAATAACACCCTTCCACGGAGAAACCTTCAAGTACACTAACTCTCCCACATCGAACTTAACTGGGCAACGACGTGGATCTTCATACATTTTCTGCCTATCTCTGGCTGCTTTCAATTATCTCTGGCAATAGCAACCTTATCAGCTATCATCTAAACTTTCTCAGGCCCTGCAAACTGCTTTTCACCTGCCACTAACCAACACGTCGGAGTACGGTAGCAACGGCCGTATAACATTTCGTACGGAGGCATTCCAATACTGGAGTGGTAAGAATTATTGTACGCGAACTCTATCAATGGTAGGTGCGAATCCCAAGATCCACCATACTCAATCACACAAGCTCGCAACATATCTTCAAGTGTTTGTATGGTTCGTTCGGTCTGACCGTCAGTCTGGGGATGATATGCAGTACTTAGGTTGATTCTTGTCCCCCAATTATCTGTAAACTCCTCCAGAAGTTAGAAATGAATCTAGAGTCTCTGTCAGACACTATTGACAACGGCATGCCATGCCTCGCTAAAATCTCGTTAACATAAAGTTGAGCCAACTTACTCAGAGAAGCCGTCTCACATGTAGCCAAGAAAGTGAGCGCTCTTTGTCAGCCCATCCATCGTTATATGCTCCCACTTCCACTCAGGAATTTCCAACTATTTTAAAGATCCATATGGCTTCTGATGCTCGGCCTTCACCTATGCACAGATATGGCATGATTCCACAAACTGTGCCACATCTTCTTTCATAGTAGGCCACCCCTAGAGCACTTTCAGGTCATTGTACATTTTAGTGCTCCCTGGGTGTACTGACAATCTTGACTTGTGTGCTTCTGTCAAAATCAATTTCCTCAAATCTCCTAGCATAGGCACCCACACACGAGTCTTATATACTTTGAATCCACGAGAATCATCAGCAAGTTCATCCTTACGTTTCTTCATTAGTTCATTTTTAGTTCATTTTTCAAGTGTTCTTCCTTCAGAGCCTCCAGTTGTGCAGACTTTAGTCTATCCACTAAATCTGATACAATCTCTATTCGCATAAACCGGATAGAACTTCCCACTCCCTTGCAGCTTAAGGCATCTGCTACCAGGTTTGCTTTTCGTGGGTGATTTCTGATTTCGCAATCATAGTCTTTAATAATTTCCACCCATTGTCTCTGTCTCATATTTAACTCTTTCTGTGTAAATACATACCGTAGGCTCTTATGATCTGTACAAATCACGCACTTGGTGCCATACAAATAATGTCTCCACAACTTCAGAGCAAAAAAAAACGGTCGTGAGCTCCAAATCATGTGTCGGGTTATTCTTCTCATGGGGTTTCAACTGTCTTGAAGAATACGCAATCACCCGATCCCTCTGCATAAGTACACAACCTAATCCAGCAAACGATGCATCGCAATAAACTATGAAATCCTCTGAGCCACTTGGCAATGCAAGAATAAGGGCCTGACATAACCACTATTTCAACATGTGGAAGGCTTTGTCTTGTTCACTACCCCAAACAAACTTCACATCCTTTCGAGTCAATTTAGTCAACGGACCCGCAATCTTGGAGAAGTCTTTAATAAACCTGTAGTAGTATCCAACTAACCCCTAAAAACTCTTAATCTCAGACGGTGTCTTCGGAGCGTTCCAATTCATAAGTGCCTCTACTATCGAAGGATCCACTTTTACTCCCTCGTCACAGATCACATGCCCCAAGAATTGAACCTCTCTTAAACAGAATTCACACTTTGAGAACTTAGCAAACAGATGTTCTTCAGAGTTTCCAAAACCTATCTCAAATGCTGTTCATGCTTCACTTCTATCTTTGAATATACCAGTATATCATCAATGAAGACTATGACAAAATTATCTAGGAATGGTCGACAAACTCTGTTCATTAAATCCATGAAAATTGCAGGCGCATTGGTTAAGCAGAACGGCATAACCAGAAACTCGTAGTCCCCGTAGGGTGTACGAAAAGCCGTTTTTGACACATCTTCCTCTGAAACCCGCACCTGATGATACCCTGATTTCAAATCTATCTTAAAAAAGAACGAAGCTCCCTGTAGTTGATCAAACAAATCATCTATCCTTGGCAATGGATACTTGTTCATTATGGTTCTCTTATTCAGCTCGTGATAATCAATACACATTCGATATGTACCGTCTTTCTTCTTTACAAACAACACTGGCGCACCCCAAGGAAATGAGATTGGACGAATAAGACCCTTGTCTAACAAATCTTGTATCTGCGTCATCATTTCCCGAATCTCTGAAGGTGCCAACCTGTATGGTGCTTTTGCCACTGGTCGGGAACCAGGAATCAGATCTATCTTGAACTCTACCTCACGAACTGTGGTAATTCCTCAAGAAACACCTCCGGGTATTCCGCTACCACCCAGAGGTCATTCGTTGTCTGCTTCTCTTTCTTTCCATGAATAACATTGGCCAGATACGATTCAGAACCTTTATCCAACGCCTTTCTAGCCTTCAAACATGAGATAATCGGAATTACAGACCCAACTTTCTCTCCCCTTGCTACCACTCTTGTGCCATTAGCCAACGGGAAAGAGAATAAATTCTTGTGGCATTTAATACTGGCCTGATTCAGACATAGCCAATCCATCCCTAGCACCACATCGAACCCAGATAATGGCATTACAAGGAAATAAACAAGAAAACAAATATCGTCTATATCTATCTTGGCTCCAGCCATAGCAGTCGTGACCGGAACCATCATACCATCAGCTACTTCTATCTCTAAAGCAGTAGCAAGTTCAGTTAAAGACACATTTAACCTACCACAGAATTCTACAGATACAAAGGAGCAATTTGCCCCCGAATCAAATAACACTCTTGCAGGAGTAGAGTTTATTAGAAACATACCAGTTATCACATCATCCGTGGTAGTGGCTGTCATCCTAAATGCTCGACCCTCAGTAGTGGATGGGTTTTTTCTTTTCTGCCCTGCTGAAGATGATCCCCCAGCACCTCCCCCTCCTGACCCGGCTTTCTTACTCAGTGGGCAATCACCAACCCGGTGCCCCTCCTTTTGGCAATTCCTGCAGACACTCCTCGGTAGTCTGCAATTCTTCAGGTCATGACCAAACTTGCCACATTTTACACATCTCATGGATTGGGGCGTACACTGCCCGTGATGATAGGATTTACACCTATTGCACCAAGGTGCCCTCTGAGCAGATCCACCTGTAGTTGACGTCCTATTCTAATTACCTTGACGGTTGCCACTACCCTGCCCTCCTTGCCTTTGCTGTGTGTTATAATGTTCAAACTTCGATTTCTGTTGGGAAATTCTTTCCCCACTCAACCTGTTCCTTGCTATCAAATCTCCTTCAGCCGACTTGGCTAAAGTAAATGCCTGGGATAGAGTGGTAGCCCACCTGGTGGCACTACGAAGATCAGGATGTAATGCCCTAACAAAATGTGCAATTTTAGACTCTTCGTCTCGCACCTAATGCTGGGCAAATCTCATTTTCTCGTTAAACTGTTTAATCAATTGATCCATAGTCATATTCCCAGTCATCTGGAACTCCATAAATCCCTTTTAATCTTTGCAATCTCAAAAGTACCGTAGTATTGCTCGCAAAGTTTATCCTGGAATTGACTCTAAGTGATGCTCTCCTGCTATTGCTCTGTGAAATGGCCGGTAATCGAATCCCACCAGACCATGGCGTCTCCCTTGAGCATCCTTGATGCGTATTTCACTTTCACCTCATTTTCACAATTGCAGGCATCCAATGTCTTCGCCATTTCTCTAAGCCAATTCAACGTGATACTGGGGCAGAACTCCTCGGGTATTCAGATGGTTTAAAGTCAAGGAACTGTTTGTATGTGCAGGATTGTTTGTATCCCGGAAACGCAAATGGATACCCTCCAGGTTGTGGATACGGATAGAAGAAGGGTTGTTGCATCATCTGAGTTATTGGTGGTAAAGGTACTGATACTGGTGGTACAGTTGCTTGTGTGGATATCGTAGTTGGTATAGGAGTTGGTTCAGGCTCATTCAATATTTGCTCCATGCTAAGGACTTTATTTCGAAGATCATCAATTCATTTTCTAGTTTAAAGATGTATTCACTCTGATCTTCTTCTTGCTCTTGGCCAGACGTTCCGTCTTGATTTACATTACTCAAGTCTTCAATTACTCGAGCCTCTGTTGCAGCTTGGGTCATAGGAGGTAGGATGGGAGTCTCTCTGTCAGCCATAATCTGTTACAATCACATCACCTCATAGCTCATTAGCATAAACTGTTAGTATCAAAAATACTAACTACTACAGGCAACTCTAAATCACTCTAATTCCCCCGAAGGAAAGTGAAATCACTCTAATTCCCCCGAAGGAAAGTTTGACCCGTCACGAGCCAAGATTTAGGAATGCAACACTCTAGCTGTGCATGCATCGCCAAACCTAGGCTCTGATACCAAACTGTAACACTAGAAAATCACAAGCCATTTTTTTTAAAACGCACCGTGGAAGCTAATTCAAAGCTACTTGACTACATATAATCAATATTTACAATTGTACATTCATTGCAAAAGTCATTAACATCAACTACTAATGTTTGGTGTTACAAAATAACTGGCTCGTCTCTTTTTCAAAATAAGTATCAGAGTGTGGTCAACTCTTCCTTCTTCAACTCAAACACGAACCTACAAAACATCAACGGAGGGGAATTAGCACAAAGCTAAGTTACTAGAGGCTAAAACATCAAATGCAAACATTCACAATCAACATCAATCATGTAATCACATATCCTTAGAAGACCGGCGGTTTGGCGCAGAACCTACAACCAATGCCGGCCAAAGCAAAGGTTTACCGCTGAATTGGTACAGTAAACTTCCTCTGAACAAATACAAATTTTAAGCACAAGATATCAGATTTCTCAAAACTAGCGTGAAAACACAGCAATAACCAAATCAGTCTCATGTGTATCGAATTTCCTCAAACTGTCGGATTTGCTAGTTTCGGATTTAGGAATCCGCTAAACCTAAGTACCAGGTTCTGGTTTAACATTTCCAAGTATAGGATTTCCTTGTTGTCGGATTCTTAAAGTGTCGGATTCTTTAATCTGGATTTCAAATCTATCAGTTTTAGAGTACTCGGATTCTATGTTTCGGATTTCATATGTAACAATCGGATTTGGGTCGGTCTAAGTTTCCGGATTCCAACTTCCGGTTTTCCTATATAAGGATTTCAAGTGTTGGTTTTAGTCTTCTTCCCCAACCAAAATCCGACAAGTTCATAATCAATTCCGCCAGCTTCAAATTATCAACCATAACTTTTCAAAACTTCATTCAAACATACCAGAAACATATTTTAACATTATAAACACATATTTCATGCATCAAAACACCATTTTAACATGAAAATCATATGAACACATAAAACCCATATAAACTCATATTTCATCAAAACCAATTCTATAGTTCTTCACGATTTTCATGTTAGTTTTATCAGAAATTCAATCTAGTAAACATTTAATCATGATGTATATAATATCTAACCTTTAACTTGAATTCAAACACACACAAAATCTGAAATCCGATTGTTTCCTTCTTTGTTCTTCTTCGGTTTGTTTAACAGGGAGAAAACACTTGGACACACACTTCACTTTTCTTCAATTTGAATAATGCATGCTTAATTTGACAAATCCCACGTATAAAATTTATAAAACACGAGGTGGCATACACATTCTTAACATACATACATGTGCACACACATAAATACATATACATGCATACGGTGACATACACACATACAATTAATGTATGCATAAAATTATCTAGTTAAAACCAAATATTATTTAATTAACCATTTAATTAAATTAAAATAGTTAAACACAAACCACAAACCTGCTAATCTCCTAGCCCAGGTTTGAGGGTGTTACATTCAACCTACTAGGCATCATTAATAAGGATTGGACTACCCCCATCCCAAGGTCTCGTAAATCAATATTACATTAAAACTCATAACTTCATAACATAGCATGATCATCGTACAATTTCATAACACGTAACAATCATTTATATACATATATATATATATATCACATATTTCATGCATAGGTAATATATAAACACATATTACCATTTTATAGTAAATCATTACTTTTGAAAATATATCATTTTTGTCTAGTACTCGGTTTTGAGAAATATTGAACTCACCTCAGTCCACATAACGAAACACACGAGCTCGGAAAGACAAACAACGCTCACGGATCGTCAAGAACGCGAACTCAAACGCCACAAATAACCTATGAATGTTACTACGTTAAAACATGATCCAAAGATTCTAGAGAAGTCTAAACTAGCTTTGAATACTTAGACATGCCGAATAACAACTCGCGACCAAAGATTAACGCGTCATATGCTAAAAAACTTCATAGAAACGAATAAACTCGACATGCATGTGGGCTAAACACCTTCATAGTCAAAATAGAAGCGTAGGATTAAAGAAATATACCTCTCGGGTTCACCCACGCGAAGCCTTGGTCAAAACTACGCTCTTGACGGTGTTTTCGAACTCCCGTAACTATAAATATGCTAACAAACGAAACCAGACACTAACGTAGGCTCAAGAATATCGGGAAAACTCGTAAATTTGACAAGTAACGACTCATGAGGTTTGTGTGTGAAAATGGCAGCGAAACTCTCATATTTATAGAGAATTCAAAACGTGTCGCGTCGCAGTCGCGACCGCCTCCAATCTGGCCAATCATAGAGCATGCAAATTTCTGACACCTGCAACCTTTAGCTTCTGACACACGAAATCCAACTGACACACGCGTTCGTGACATTCAACGCGTCGTGTCGCGACGAACACAAAATTTTGAAATTTCTTTTATTTTCCAACTTTCAATTATTTTATTCAATTAATAAAAATATCCTTTATTTATCATTAAAATAAATAAACTCCATAAATATTGTTTATTTTCCGTAAATAATATTATGATAATTGTTTCGAATTTCCGTTCGTTACAGTTTGTGTACAAGACCATAGAATATTTTCTTAAATAATAACATGAAACAATATTTCTAAAAACTAACATTTTATAAAAACTAGTAAGAAAGTAATAACATGAAACAATATTTCTTAAACATTACTAAAATCGTGAGTAATAGAACATTATAATGCGTTGCATATTTTAAAGTGACGTATTGATAAACAACTTTTTTAAAGAACATTAAAAAGGTTATATGGATACTAATAGAAAAAAAATACTCACTCTTCGTCACCGTGAAGAAAGAAACGTTTGTGTACAAGACCATACAATATTTTTGTTGGAATAATTAATTATCATTTAGTTTAGTTATGGAGAACCATGGATAGTATATCATACACGGAATTTAAGCTCACGTTTAATAGTTAATGTACCTAGATAAGAAATATGTCTCACATAAGTCATATGAGTTGAAAACTTCGTATAACATGTTAGTTCTTTATATCGCAATATCAAAACCCACGGGTGCTTGAATGTTTGAATAAATGTTATGAACAATAACATGATGTAGAAAATTCTTATCGTTTCTTAAGCAACTAAAGACTAATAAATAATATATAAACAATACATCATCCTCCTAACAATTTATCAATCAATTAAAGTTAGTAACTATTATTAGCCTACGAAAAAAATTTATGAATCATTTATGAAAGTTAAATTGGACTTATTTGAATATATTTTAGGATTTGAAAAATTACTTTAAATTTTATTAATCGCATTTTGTCCATATATATTTATGCTAGAAAATAAGGGTGATTAGACAAATTAATTGCATTCCGGATACCTTTTGGCCATATCTCTACTACGTCCTAACTTAAGTCAAAATCAACACTTTAATAATATAAACATTGTAATCAAAGTCTACGGTAATCACTAAAGTAATATAAATATTCATTAAAAATCATTTTGAGTCATGAATTTAAACATATTAGTTTGCTTACAGTAAACGCAAGCTTTTTAAATTTTAAGAAATAACTAAATATATAATAGAAAATTAAATCTACTTGACAACCATGACAATCATTTAAATTATTCTTATTTCCAAAAATTTGTTATAATTAAATTTATGAATGTTTATATTATATATTTTCCATTCCCTTCATTGCTCACAAATATAATATAACCATGACCAAAATAAATAGGAAGTTATTCAATGTTCTTAATTAATTACATATTTAATAAATACGAGCTCATGTTTGTACATAGTACGTACGTGTTAATTTGAAACTAGAGATATTCATTACCATGGGCAAAACAAACTTGTTTTTACTCAATACTAACAGAGTTATGTGCATTATGCAGCGTATAATTTCTCCAAGAAGTAAAGAAGATATAAGCAAGACATATAATTTTTAAAAACTAGTAAGAACATAATAATTCGAAGCAATATTTTATAAACACTAGTAAAAGTGTGGTAATATAAGAAAAAGTGATGATGCACTTTATCTTTTAAAGAGTTATATATATTTATAAAATACAATGTTGAGAACATAGTAAGGGATGTATAGATACTAATAGGAAAATATTTTACTCACTCCAGGTAAATATAAAGAAAACAAAAGTTTGTGTATAAGACCATTAAGAAATTTTTTTGTTGTTTTATTTTAATTATAACCATCCACGAATAGTGTATCTTGCATAGAATGTAAGCACACGTTTAATTCCCTATATATGAAATATTTGTCATATAAGAAGTTTGAGATGAAAATTTCTATAAGAAGTTAACCGTTCATAACGTCCTATCAAAGCTCAAGAGTGCTATAATGTTTGACAAAATGTTATGAACAATAACATGTTGTAGAAAATTCTTCTCGACGTTCAAACAACTCATGGCTTTACCAAAGGATATATCAACTTATTTTCTACAAAAATAGTTTGACCCTATTTTTAACTCAATAATATGATTTGATCAAAGAGAAGATGTATAATGAACATTTCCTAGCCAATACTACATATAGCATAGTAATATATAAATGATATCTTTAAGCATTTAATGTTTGATATATTAATTAATTCTTTTGAAATAAAGCTATATATTTACAGAAATGATATATCCTCCTCCTATTTGTTCTTACTTCATTCTTCTACGTATCTATCTACCATTTACAACTAGTAAACTAGTATTAGTCAATGAAAAATATATGTCAATCATTTAAGAAAGTTAACTTTGACATATTTGAATATTATTTTGATCTTGAAAAAACTACTTAAAATTTCAGAATCATCTTTTGTTCATATATATTTATATAAGGAAATAAAAGTGATTACCCATACTAATTCCCTTGTGGAGACCTTATCACCGTATCTCTAGTACGTTCTCAACGTAATAATGTCATTATTGTTACCTACCTCTACAATAATCACTACAATGATATAAATGTAAAACGCCATTTTTAGTCATGCTTTTAAACATATAAATTGCCTTACGGTAAACTAAAGATTTTTAAAATTATAGCAATTACCAACTACATAATAGAAAAATAAATCTAGTTGTAAACTATGAAAATCCTTTAAAATATTTTATTTGCCAAATGTTCTCAATCACATATATCCATATAATCATATCATAAGCATAATAAAAATCTTAATCATAACTGGATATCAAAATAATGAATTAGCAGAATTTGTAGAAGAAGATTTTGAAGTAGTCTTTAGTAAGTAACTTGAGTTCATTTTGTCACTAAATTTGCGTAGATCTAACTCCGGGAATATGGTTTTCAATCAAACTTTGTGTTTATTTGTTTTAAGAAATTAGGTTAATTAAGTGTTTCAAATTCCTTGCTTTCTATTTTGAACACTATGTGTCTTTAATAATGGAGTTTGAATTGTCATCAATCAAGCAAACTAGGTTAGGTGTTGCACCTTGGGGTAAAGATTTAACGGATAGGCGTGTGAAGAAGTTTCTTCATGTTTGTAAATGGTCGTACCTACAAGATTGACATTTCATATACAAAAGGTGTCCGGCATGAATTAATTGGTAATCCTTGGAAAATAATCAATCATCATTTTCATCTAATGCACAAGTTCATGTTGGTTTTCTAGCACCAAGGTTCGTATGATTTTATGATGATTATTAGTTGAAGAAAAATATTTATCATATATTAATGTCTTTATCACCTTAGCATAATGAAGAAATCCAAGAAAAATACAAATCTTGTCGTTATGCGTGGTAACCGGAGGGGATTCGCAAATGCATCAAACTTTGGATGCAAACTATTTATCAATCATTTATGAAATTCAAATTTGACATCCTTATAAATCATTTAAAACTAGTAAACTATTATTAGTTGAAGAAAAATATTTTTCATACATTTATGAAAGTTAAATTTGTCATATTTGAATATTACATAGAGCTTGAAGAATTTACTTCAAATTTCTCAATCATATTTTGTTCATATATATTTATACATGGAAATTGGAGTGATTACCCTAGCTTACAAATTGTGTTGGGGAGACCTCTTCGCCATATCTTTACTACATTCATGTATGTATATATCTACACATTTTTATTACAATTGGTAAATAAAAAAAACATTTTTGTTGTTTTACTCATTGCTAGTCGAGTCTTATGCATTACACAACATATAATACCCCCAAGAAGTAAACAAGATATAAGTAAAGAACTAACAATTTCTAAAAACTAGTAAGAAAGTAATAACATGAAACAATATTTCTTAAATTATACTAAAATCGTGAGTAACAAAACATCATAATGAGTTGCGTCTTTTAAAGTGACATATTGATAAACAACTATTTTAAAGAACATTAAAAAGGTTATATAGATACTAATAGAAAAAAAATTACTCACTCTTCGTCACCGTAAAGAAAGAAACGTTTGTGTACAAGACCATACAATATTTTTGTTCGAACAATTAATTATCACTTAGTTTAGTTATGGAGAACCACGGATAGTATATCTTACACGGAATTTAAGCTCATGTTTAATAGTTAATGTCCCTATATAAGAAATATGTCTCACATAAGACATATGAGTTCAAAACTTCCTATAACATGTTAATTATTTATATCGCACTATCAAAATTCAAGGGTGCTTGAATGTTTGAATAAATGTTATGAACAATAATATGGTGTAGAAAATTCTTCTCGTTTGTAAAGCAACTCAAGACTTTAATAAATGATATATAAAATTCTTTTCTAAAAAAACTAGTTTGACCTTGTTTTTAAATCAATAATAAAATATCAATAAGAGAAAACCGTATATAAGAATGTAATATATCAATAATATCTTTAAGCATTTAATATTCGTTAAAAATCATTTTGTGTCGTGCATTTAAACATATAAATTTACTTAGAGTAAATACAAGGTTATTAAATTTTAAGAAATAACCAAATATATAACAGAAAATTAAATCTACTTTGACAATCATTTTAATTATTCTTAATGGTACCTACGTGTTAATTTGAAACTAGAGATTTTCCTTACCATGGGCAAAACAAACAGTTTTTTTATTCTACTCAATGCTAAAAGAGTCTTGTGCATTATGCAACATATAATTCATCAAAGAAGTAATGAAGATATAAGCAAGACAAATAATTTTTAAAAACTAGTAAAAATATAATTCAAAGCAATATTTGATAAACACTACTAAAAGTGTGATAATAGAAGAAAATGTGATGATGCACTTTTTCTTTTAAAGAGTTATATATATTTATAAAATACAATGTTGAGAACATAGTAAGGGATATATATATACTAATAGGAAAATATTTTACTCACTCTAGGTCAATATAAAGAAAACAAAAGTTTGAGTATAAGACCATTAATAAATCCTTTTTGTTGATTTATTATAATTATAGCCATCCACGAATAGTGTATCTTACATAGAATGTAAGCACACATTTAATAGTTAATGTCCCTATATATGAAATATTTGTCACATAAGAAGTTTGAGATGAAAATTTCTATAACATGTTAATTGTTCATAACGTGCTATCAAAACTCAAGAGTACTTTAATGTTTGACAAAATGTTATGAATGATAACATGTTGTAGAAGATTCTTCTCCTCGTTTAAACTACTCATGGCTTTACCAAAAGATATATCTAACTTATTTTCTACAACAATAGTTTGACGCTATTTTTAACTCAATAATATGATATGATTAAAGAGATGATGTATGATGAACAATTCCTAGCCAATACTACATATAGCATAGTAATATATAAATGATATCTTTAAGCATTTAATGTTTGATATATTAATTAGCTCTTTTAAAATAAAGCTATATATTTAGAGAAATGATATATCTCCTACTATTTGTTCTTACTTCATTCTTCTACGTATCTATCAATCATTTAAAACTAGTAAACTAGTATTAGTCAATGAAAAATATATATCAATCATTTAAGAAAGTTAAATTTGACATATTTGAATATTATTTGGATCTTGAAGAAACTACTTTAAATTTCTCAACAATCTTTTATTCATTTAAGCTCACGTTTAATAGTTAAGGTCCCTATATAAGAAATATGTCTCACATAAGACATATGAGTTGAAAACTTCGTGTAACATGTTAATTCTTTATATCGCAATATCAAAACTCAAGGGTGCTTGAATGTTTGAATAAATGTTATGAACAATAACATGATCTAGAATATTCTTCTCATTTCTTAAGCAACTCATGACTTTAGTAAATGATATATAAAATTATTTTCTAAAAAAATAGTTTGACCTTGTTTTTAAATCAATAATAAAATACCAAGAAGAGAAGATATACGGTAAACATATGCTAGCAAATACCGTATATAAAAATGTAGTATATCAATAATATCTTTAAGCACTTAATATTATATATATTAGTTAAATCTTATTAAATAGAACTATAAGTATAGAGATATGACACATCTGCCTATTATTTATTTTTGCTTCATCCTCCTAACTATTTATCAATCAATTAAAGTTAGTAACTATTATTAGCCTACGAAAAAATTATGAATCATTTATGAAAGTTAAATTTGACTTATTTATCCAAGAAAATAAGGGTGACTAGACAAATTAACTACCTTCGGGAGACCTTTTGGCCATATCTCTACTACGTTCTAGTTCTAATTTACGTCAAAATCAACTTTGTAATAATATAAATATTGTAATCAAACTCTACAATAATCACTAAAGTAATATAAATATTCGTTAAAAATCCTTTTGAGTCATGCATTTAAACATATTAGTTTCCTTAGATTAAACACAAGCTTTTTAAATTTTAAGAAATAACCATATATATAATATAAAATTAAATCTACTTGACAACTATGACAATCATTTAAATTATTCTTATTTCCAAAAATTTGATATAATTAAATTTATACATTGATTATATTATATATTTTCCATTCCCTTCATTGCTCACAAAAATAATATAACAATGACCAAAATAAATAGGAAGTTATTCAATGTTCTTAATAAATTACATAATTAATAAATACGAGCTCATGTATGTATATACAAATGGTACGTACGTGTTAATTTGAAACTAGAGATATTCATTACCATCGGCAAAACAAACTTTTTTTATTTTACTCAATGCTAACAGAGTCATGTGCATTATGCAGCGTATAATTTCTTCAAGAAGTAAAGAAGATATAAGCAAGACATATAATTTTTAAAACCTAGTAAAAACATAATAATTCAAAGCAATATTTTATAAACACTACTAAAAGTGTGGTAATATAAGAAAAAGTGATGATGCACTTTATCTTTTAAAGAGTTATATATATTTATAAAATACAATGTTGAGAGCATAGTAACGGATATATAGATACTTGTAGGAAATTTTTTTAATTAGTTTAGGTACCTATAAAGAAAAGAAAAGTTTGTGCATAAGACCATTAAGAGTTTTTTTTTTTGGAACAATATATTATCATTTATTTTAATTATAAAGATCCACGAATAGTATATCTTACACCGAATGTAAGCACGCGTTTAATAGTTAATGTCCGTATAAATGAAATATAAGTCACATAAGATGTTTGAGATGAAAAATTTCTATAACATCTTAATTGTTCATAACGTGCTATCAAAACTCAAGAGTTCTTGAATGTTTGACAAAATATTACGAACGATAACATGTTGTAGAAAATTCTTCTCTTTGTTTAAGCAACTCAAAGCTTTACCAAATGATATATCAACTTATTTTCTAGAAAAACAGTTTGACCCTGATTTTAACTCAATAGTATTATATAATGAAAGAAAAGATGTATGATGAACATTTCCTAGCCAATACTATATATAGCATTGTAATATAAAAATGATATTTGTAAGAATTTAATGTTTGATATATTAATTAATTCTTTTGAAAAAAACTATGAATTTACGTGCTATTTGTTCTTACTCCATGCTTCTACCTATCAATAAATCATTTAAAACTAGTAAACTAGTATTAGTCAATGAAAATTAGATATCAATCATTTAAGTTATATTTGACATATGTGAAAATTATTTGGATATTGAAGAAACTACTCTAAACTTCCAATCATCTTTTGTTCATATATATATTTATACAAGAAAATAGAAGTTATTACACATACTAATTCCTTGCGGAGACCTTATCACGATATCTCTAGTACATGCTCACCGTAATAATATAATTATTGTTACCTACCTCACAATAATCATTAAAATAATATCAATATTCGTAAAACGCTATTTTTAGTCATGCTTTTAAAACATATTAATTGCCTTATAATAAATTAATGATTGTTAAAATTATAGAAACTACCAAATCTTGTTGGAAACTATGACAATCCTTTAAAATATTTTATTTTCCTAATATTTTTGATACCAAATCACATATATATCCATATAATCATATCATAATCATAATAATAATCATGATCATAATTGAATATCATAATCATGAATCGTAGTGAAGTTTTAACCCATAAGATTGAGGAGACATATTGGCTTTGCTCGCCGCAACTTCCTCATACGCAAGTTTTTCGCTCACCGCAACTTCCATAGACGCAAATTTTTCGGCTGCCATTCTGCCCCATTCTTCTGTAATCTTTTTCTCTTTTAACATCGGATTTTCTTCATCTGAGTCATGAGATTCATCTTCTCCATACTTACCTACCTTCATTAGATCATCGAGAGAAATTATTATTATTAGCTTCTTCCCTTTGTCCATTTGACTGGGTTGGCCACCGTTGTCCTTCAGAAATCAAGGTTGTTGAAACAATTTGTTTTACTTCAGCATTTGATGTTATTTTTAGAGTTTCTACTTTTGTTTCGGCGGCTGCCATTATTGTTTGACATTTAGCTACATCAATTTTAGATTTGAATAGATATGCTTCTTCCATTCTTTGATCAAGGAAAGCTTTAAGCTCTCCCTTGGCTCTTACCCTGGCTTCTTCAACTTTGGCCTTTTCTTGTTCCGCTGTTTGTAGTTGGGCTCTAGCTTCATTTAAATATTTATTTTGATTTTCCCCAACAAATCTCAATCATACAACTTCATCTTCTAGACTCTTCATAGCAGTGGCCCTTGAAAATTTCTTCTACCATAAGAGTTGTCTTCGTTCCGTTGCATCTTTCTTTCTTATGCAAATTTTGGACTATCATTGAAATTTCTCCCCCTTAGATGCAGAGGATTCTCTTGATGCTTCTAACCTTAGAAGCAAATGAGGGTGCAAATAATTCCTGCACACGGTTTATTGCTGCTTCCGAGAGATTTACAGCATAAAATTTATCTACAGGAGAGGAAAGTTTATTTAGAGTGGAAGAAAAAAGTTATAGTTAAGAATTAAGAATTGAAAATTCAATGGTGGCAGAATCAGCCATAGTGGAAAGCATATGATGAAACTGTTTGTACATAGATAGACGCATGTGATTGTTGAATTCAATATCCTTAGACAGAGAAGTGGAATGTTGAAGCAAGGAATCATCAAGAGTTTTAAAATCAGAATGAAATTTATTCTAATCGTTGGAAGAAGAGGAGACATGGAAAGAAGTAGTTTTTACAAGATGAAAAGAGAGAGAAGTGTTTTAGAAAGACTTTGTAGAGAAGAAGAAATATCAACCCAAGGTTCTAAAGATTGAGAATGTACAAATGTTGGAGAATGAGGAAATGCAAAATCAAGACACCTGTTTGAGGAGAGAGAGGAAAGTCAAAGAATTTTTTTGAAGAGGTGAAAAGTCAGGTTGAGAGGTTTGGTAAGACATAGCATGAGGGGTTAGACCCATGCATGAAGGGCTTCGGTGGATGTTGCTTGAGAATGAAGAAATGCAAAATCACCGGTATCATCAAAAGGATAGACACCTGTTTGAGGAGAGAGAGGAAAGTCAAAGAATTTTTGAAGAGGTGAAAAGTCAGGTTGAGAGGTTTGGTAAGCCGTAGCATCAGGGTTGGACCCATGCATAAGGGCTTTGGTGGTTGTTTCTTCATTAGAAAGAGTAATCTCAGCTGAAGTTAGTAGGACCTTTAGTATCACTGATTGGATTGGGGAGGGCATCACTCTCAGCTTAGTTACGAACTGATAAATTATTATTTGTCCAGGTAGTATTGGGGAGGGCATCACTCTCAGCTTGGTTAGGAACTGATAAATTATTATTTGTCCAGTAGTATCCATAGTGTCAGTAAGGATTGTTGACACATCAAGGGATACAAGAGGAGTCTCAACTTCAGGGTGAACCGAAGAATCATCAACTTTTAGGGCTTTAGAAACTATTGGATCATAGTTTCAACATTAGCAAGGTGAGGTGCATGAGAGTCAGCTGGTTTCAGTAGTGACACATCATGTGCACCGGCTACATCCATAGTATCTCTTGGGTTTACCGATTCATGAAGGGATGTGTGGGGAATATCAGCATTGCCAGGAAGGGGAATTTCTGAGGTGCCTGAGTATTAGTGGGTGTGCAGATTAACTCATGGGTAGAGGAGCTAAGAGTCTCGACTAACTATCCTGAACATGGTTGAAGGTGAGTTCAGTAGCAGCTTGGGATTTAGTTGTCTCTTCATCGGTCGTAATCAATTTAGATACAAGAATCAAAGGTTTTGTTACCTTATCAAGAGTAGAAGGTTGGTTTTTCTAAAACTAAACTTTATGTTTGATTAGCGGGGTCTCATCATCGGTATCCTCTCCTAATGCAGAAAGGAGACAAAAGGGCTGCGGGAAGTGGTATGTTTGGTACATTTTGCAAGAGTATAAGGTTTATGGACATTTGTTTTTATTGGTTCTGGTTTGGATGGTTTAGAGATAGCTTTCCTCTTCTTGGTTTTTGGAGAGGGGATACAAGCGTAGAATGGGTAAGTTGGGTTTCAGATGATAAGCTTCAGGAGAGGGGTTCACACAGACATAGCTGAGCATCGTGAGTGATGGATTGAAGCCTGATACGGAGCCTGCGTACGGATATATAGGAGGTTGAGTTGTACTCTTCAGTAGTCAACAACAAGTAAATTATTAGTGAGACAAACCTTAAAAAGGTATGGGTTGGGATCTAGAACGACCGGTCAGTTAAGCAACCATGATTAATTCAGCGAAGTTAATGCTTTAACCGCAGCACAGCTTCACTAACTTTATCAAGACCACTTGTCTTGCTAGTCATACAGAAATTAAGATGAGCGACTATGCAATTCCACTCTTTAGGAAGACGAGTGAGAACTATATAGTTTTCTTTAACCTTGTGCTCATCCGTGTAGTGAAAGAAGGTAAAGAGGAGGTCCTTGGCATTAGCGGTTGCTGGAGTCAGATTCCGATAGGGAAGATGAAGAATTGTTGCCGGAAATTCTTTAGAGATAGCAGTAGGTTTAGTGCCAGAGAGCATACTAAGATGGATGCTCTGTGGAGGATTTTTTGGTTCGATAACTTCAGCGGTCATCCAAAATTCACATAAATGTTCCTTAAACATTGGAACCACCGCACACATGGTGATGTTTAGTGGGCAGTTATGAAGATAGGTCATAACTTGATGGAAGGGTGAAGAAGGAAATGGAACATTGAGATCAGCATCATAGTTGTTATCCTTGAAGCTGATGGAAGCGATTGGTATTTTGGGGACAACATCATTTGTGAGAGTGACATGAATATCATAATCAAGAATCATAGTTAGTAGAATTTGTAGAAGAAGATGTTGAAGTAATCTTGCGTAAGTAACTTTGGTTAATTTTATCATTAAATTTGCTTAGATCTAACTCCGGGAATGTGGTTTTTAATCAAACTCTGTGTTTGTTTATTTTATAGAATAAGGTTGATTACGTGTTTCTAATTATTTGCTTTCTATTTTGAACACTACGCGTTTTTAATTATGGATTTTGAATTGTCATTGTTGAATCAAACTAGGTTAGGTGTTGCACCTTGGGGTAAAGAATTTATTGGATAGGCGTGCGAAGAAGTTTCCTCATCTTTTTCATGTGAACTTCATGATTGTCTTTACAATATTATTAGTTCTAATGTTTGAATTTTTATCTATTTAATTGGTGTATTTTGAATTCTGTATAGTTTGAATGGGGCTATTTTCTTACTTCAAATGCATATATGAACATGCTCACTGAGTTAACTTATTGCTCGCCTATATTATTTGAGTAAGGTATTCTTTTTTTCCTAAATGCGTGGAACCATTTATAGTTTACTTTCTACGGTTGTCATAAATTCCACATGAAGCTGCGATCTTTAACTCTTGAAGACGTGGCCAACAAGCAAGATATACTCAAAATGTAGAATGAGATGTTATAAATATAAAACAATCAAATATAACAATAATAACTTTATGCATTTAATGTTAGATATATTAATTAAATCTTTTTAAATAGGGCTATAAATATAGAGATATGATATATAATCCTCTATTATGTGTTCTTATTTCATCCTCCTACTTATTTATCAAATAATTAAAACTAGTAACTATTATTAGTGTATGAAAAATATTTATGAATCATTTATGAATGTTAAAATTGACATAAGTCAAAGTCAAAACCGTTATGATATAAATATTGTAATCTACATCTACAATAATAACTAAAATAATATAAATATTTGTTAAAAATCATTTTAAGTCATGCATTTAAACAATAATCTTTAGAGTAAACACAAGCTTTTTAAACTTTAAGAAATAACCAAATATGTTAGGGAGATAATCACTTCACCCTAATAATTAACTCTAAAACATAGAATTTGATGATAACCAAACCCTACATTCTGTATGACTTAGAAAGAATTCAAACATGTGTTGTTTGAATCAAATTCTGTAAAAATATGCTAAGTATAGAACCATCAGCTGATTATGGTTAGCTGAGCATTAGATCCTACTCAAAGTATCAACCAAGGGATATCAGCTAAGGAGCATCAAATGAAGAAAACAAGTGAAGAAGACCATTAGGAAACCATCAGCAGTGAAGAAAATCGATCAGCTAAGTGCCTACACCATCAGCGGAGTGAACAAATGGATCAGCTGAGGCCTAGAGCATCAGCTAAGTAAGTCTTCTCTTATACAAGTCATCTCTCCACATAAACTGATGTATTTAAATGATCAGCTGAGCATTCTTGATTAACTAATCATACAAATACATGAGCTTATGCCCTCCTAAGTTTACTATTGATCAACTGAGCATCTATATGATCAACTGAGCAATATGTATCAACTGAGTCCTAGCAAAAAGTGATCAACTTATATGCTTTGTCAATTGAGTAGTGAAATTCAGAGTTCCTAGTACAATCTGTTAGATGAGTCGTGCAAAATGTCAAATCTGCACTATCTTTTCAGATAGTCATATGTAAAATGCAGAACATGTGTTGTTCTATTATGCCTTAGATCTTTGTTTGTAAAAGTAAAATGCACTTTTTGGATCAAGTATGAGACAAAAAGGTTTGATCTTATCCTCTTGAAAAGGATAATGATACCTCAAACAGACGAAGATCTTGAAGATTTGTTCAATAACTAAGTATGGGTCGCAATCCCATACTTTGTAAAGTCAAATCAAACAAAAGCATGGTGTTGTTTAAAGTACAAGCATGGAAAGGGAAAGAAACTTCTACACGACAGTAGATGTGGGTTTTAATATTTTATATTGTGAGTGAGTTGCACTTTTGCAGAAAAGTACAATTACTTTTATCAAACAGTTGATTAAAGTAACTTTACTTTTCACCCACTACCTTTACAATTAAAATATTATATCTCCACATCCTCTTTGTCTCCTACCTTCATGCAACCAGATACACCAAGATTTCTATATATACTCATGCATGGTGGACATGCAAAATACAACACAGTGAAGTCTCTACTCCACACAAAGAAAATCTCATTAGTTGAGAAATTCGTAGAGTTTAAGCATTGTGTAGAATCAAACTTGTTCATGTGTTGAACACTCTATATACATTAGTTGTTTTAGAGTTAGCTTGTCTATGTGTTAGACAAATAGATTGCCACCTTTTATTGTACTTAGAATTTCTGCTTCTAGTACATGTAATTCTTGATTCAAAATCAATAAGAATTATATAAAAGTATATTGGTTTGTCTTTAATTAAAAAAAATATCAACAAGCTGAGCAAGGGTGAACTAGTGTCAGGATTACCTTCTCTGACGTATCTTAAGCCTAAACCTTGCACTGCTTGTGAGAAGGGAAAGCAGCATAAGTCATTATTTCCATCCAAGCAGGCCTTCTCAATTACAAAACCTTTCTATATGTTGCATATAGATCTCTTTGGTGCTGTTGCAACTGCTAGTATTTGTGGAAGTAAGTATGCTCTTGTATTGGTTGATGAATTTTCTTTCATAAAGCAAAGAGTGAGGCTGCTGAATAGATTATATGTTTTTATCAAGAAGATGGAAGTGTTGAATGGCAATCTGGTGAGGAGTCTTAGAAGTGATCATGGAACTGAATTCAGAAATCAAACTCTGGAATCTTTCTGTGATGAGAAAGGGATATCTCAAAACTTCTCTGCTTCAAGAACCCCACAACAAAATGGTGTAGCTGAAAGGAAAAATAAAACATTGATTGAAGCTGTCAGAACCATGTAGTGTGAAAGTGGGTTATCTTTTAATTTCTGGGCTGAGGCTGTACGTTGTGCATGTTTCACACATAACAGGTCCCTTATTATCAAGAGGTACAACAAAAATCCATATGAAGTGCTCAACGGAAGGAAGCCAAGCATCAGCTTTCTGCACATTTTTGGTTGTCAATGTTTCATACTCAATCAAAAAGATCAATTGCAGAAGTTTGCTCCAAAAGCTGATGAAGGAGTGTTTGTAGGTTACTGAGTGATTTCAAAAGCATACAGAGTATACAACCTCATAACCAAAATCATAGAAGAATCCATCAATGTAAGTTTTAATGAAAATGTGTTAGTCCCAAGTGGTTCGAGTATGAATGGAGTAATGCAAGAATGTAGTGTGTAGAAGATTTACACCATACAAAACACACACTTAAACATTGATTATGGCAAAACTCACTTATTACAAGGGTCATATCCCTATTTATACTCTCTGAGTATTTTCTCAAGTAAACTCCTATTTCTATACAATTTTATACTTTACATTATCCCCCTTTGTATTGAAATAGGAGTGTAAACACCAGTAACCTAAGGACTGTCTTCCTTAGCTTATATAGCGTCCCACCAAATACATCGAAACAATGCTTTATCTTGAGCTTTTGACAGCGAAAGCATAAACATTTTTGATGTGTTGGGAAGAATCTTCTTTTTATCTCCCCCTACAATGTAGCTCAGATTGTTCCCATGTCTTCATAAGTCTGACAATCTTGACTCCCCCTAGACATGATATAGACTGACGTTTCTTTGTCTCTCTCCCCTTGAGTAGACATAATAACATTTCAATATGTTCTTTTACTCTCCCTCAACAACAACTGAATCAACAATGTGTTGGGAAGAATCTTGACTCCCTCGAACCACTTGGGATTATCAATTGGTATCGGAGCCTAAGGAGTGATTTGATTGAAGATTGGATCAAGAATTGCAAGAAACTTGAAGAAATTTTGAAGATTTTTTGAAATTTTCGGATTATTTTTGGGCAGAAACTTTGAAAAATTCTAGAAAATTCATACGATCTTCATTTGATCTAACTTTTGGATATGTTGTTGTGTATGATTGCAGGAACCTATAGTAAAATTTTCAAGTGCAAAATCCTCTCCATGTGAGAGAAATCTAAGAATTACGAATCTGGGTTTTTGGTAGATGTTCTTGAGACTAGAATTTTGAAATTTGTGATTTAGTTAGAATTAATTGCTCATTTTTTGAACGAGTGTTAGTAATCATATCACGAATCAATCTGCAAAGTTTCATATCAATTCATCAATCACACATGGAGTAATTTGAAAATTAAGTTTGTCGTGTTCTTGGTTAATTTTTGTTAAATTCATGATTTTTGATTCAAATTGGTACAAAAGGAGTGTTTTAAAAGTGTTTGTGAAGGTGGAGTTTGATAAATTTGAAAAGAAAATCCAATTTTGGTGAATTTTGAAAATTCAAGATTGATGGTGTTCTTGATGTTCTTAAGTAGAAGATGAAGAAAGGAGGATTTTGATCCAAAAATTTTAAGTCAAAAAGTGTTTTTGGTGTTTGTGTGTCAAAAAGTATCGGATTTATGGATTTGGTAAGTATCGAATTTTTGTATTATCGGATTTACACATCGGATTTCCAAGACTATCAGATTTTTGAAAGTATCGGATTTCCAAGACACGGATTTGGTTGAAAGTGTCGGATTTTTGAAAGTGTCGGATTTGGGCGGATTTGAAAGTGTCGGATTTGGACATATTTGAAAGTGTCGGATTTGGACATATTTGAAAGTGTTGGATTTGGACATATTTTAAGGTGTCGGATTTGGACATATTTGAAAGTGTCGGATTTGGACATATTTTAAAGTGTCGGATTTCCTTTTTTCATAGCAATTTTAAATGGCTCTGCCCCTTGGACCCCGCTATCAGGGGCGTTGCCCCCGAACCCCCGTCGTCGTTGTGACTGAATTAGAATCAATCTTTATCAACTCATAGCCACTTTTATTGATTCTCATACTACACTTTCAAATCATTATTATTGATTAAATTTGTGATCAAATCAAATCATTCCTAAACGATCGTATAGTTATCATGTATCAAGATAAATATAAAGATGTCAACGAAGATTCCACATGTTGGAGTAAATTTTGAGAAAAAAAAGGTAGACGGATTGGTTAATGAGAATATCCAGCTCAAAGAGAAGATTTCTTCACTGAACAAAGAGATTCTCACATTGACACGGAGAAATACAATTTATGATGTAAGGATTGAACGTATATCAGATGATATAATCAAAAAGGAGAAACAGATGCAAATTCTGAGTGGAGAAAGTTCATTACTAAAAGAAGAAGTTGAATTTGAAAAGAAAAGAGCAATTGAATTACAAGATGAAAAAGCTGAATTGCATGATAAGTTGAAACAACTTGAGTAACAGCTACTTGTTGAAAAAGTTGAGTTACACAAAGAAACAAAGGTATTAGACCTAGAAAAGAGTTTGGAAAGTGAAAAGAAAATGTTTGAAGAAGAAAAAAGTAAGTTTGTGGAGAAAATTTCACAACTTGAAGTACATTCTAAAGAGGAGAAAAAGAAAGCAGAGATTTTGTCAGAAGAGAATGCCAAGTTTAAAGACGTCATATCTGAATTTTCTATTGAACGTCAAGATTTTCAAAGGATGTTGCAGAATGATGATAAGTTGATAGCGACTTTAGGTATTGAAAAGGCTGAATTGCAAAGAAAAGTCACAGAACTTGAGCAACAACTTCTTGCTTCTTCTAAACTATATATTCCTAGCACAGTTCTCAAAAACAAAATATCTGAGCTTTAGAAGACTCTAGACACACAGAAGAAAACATTAGAGAAAGAGAGACTACAATTTTTGGCTAAACTCAAGTTCGCAATTCTTCTTGCTGAAAAAGCTTATGAATTTACCAAGACTTCCGCTGATAATATCAATTTTGATTCTGAATCACATTGTGGTAGCGATACTGACTCTTATTTTTCTGTTGCGGATGCTGAAAGTAGAAAATCAGATGACGATTTCATTGATGTTTCTACTCCCAAAGCAACTATTTCTTCTCAAAAGCCAAAAGTAACTGACTCCAGAAGTCAACAGAATGCATCTTATTCAAGTTATATTGATTCTGAATTTTCAGTAAGCTCAAATGATTCTTTATCAAAGACCAAACAAGCTTGGATTCCAAAGAAGAATCTAGGTGACAAGTTTGTAAAGATATCATCATTCTGGACTGAAAAGAAGACAACCACAGAAACCTCAATCTTTAATTTACCATGTGATTAAATCAATCATGTGCATTCAAATGCATGTTTTTCATCATCAGAATTTCGAATCAAAAATGTCATAACTGATGAATTCTCATCCAACGCAATACCTACCGAGACATCTTCAGAAACTAAACCTAGAGCATCTGAGTTTCGAATGAAGAATGTCATCAATGATGGTTTTAAGTCCAATGTTGTACCACAAAGAAGAATGCATAGACAAGATCATTCTGGTAAGGCCAATCATGCTAATATGCAATATCATTCGTTTAAACATCAAAATACCAAATTCTTTTCTAAAGCAAAGCATAATGAAAATTTTGTGCTCAAAACTGATGTCAAATATCCTTTTGTGGTATACTCAGTCAAGCACTTAATCAGACTTTCAAATTAGAAGATTTGTAAAAATTCAAGAACAAATCATAAATTTGTTGTTCAAAATGGTATTCCCCAATGACATACAGGCCCAATGCATAGAAAGGTCCATAAACCTAACATAGTTGGACCCAACTTCAAGTGGGTACCAAAGTGTGCTTAATCTGTTTTGCTGATTAGTCAGAGACATTGTTAAAACATAATGAAGATCATTCAGAATGCGTTGAAAAGCACCTTGTGTTCAGTATGCTAACAAGTTCAACATCCTGACTTGAAGAAAGAAGAGTGTTCCCTGCAGTCCATTTCACATGTCATTGTGTTCAGCATTAGCCCGAGTCTAGTGATATGAGAAACTTAATGTTTGTAGTTTATCATTCCTTGATATAGCTTGTGTGATAATGGTTCATTATTTGTAGGGGGAGCAAGAACGACATAGATTCTTTGACAGACAAATCATTTTCGTCGAGAACCTACAAGATTGCAATTTTGTTTAAAATGAAAACTATTTTTGTGCATTCTTGTAGGGGGAGCAAATTTTTTTTCTAACCTAGTTGATGAAAAATCATTTTCGAATTTCAATGCATCAACATAGAAAGAGTTTTTTTTCTTTCAAATCATTTTAAAAATGAAAATTTCAAAAACAATACAAAATTTTAAAATTCAAAAACATTTTCAATTTTCAAATTTTATTGTTTTTCCCATCGAGACATTCATTCGTCGATTCATTCTGATGTCTTTCTTGATTCATTTGATTGTTGATCTTCTGAACGCTCATCTTTCATTTCTTGAATTCTATCCTGATAATAATTCTGGAAATTCAACCTCTATTGTTGAATATTTCATTCTTTCTGGAAAACCGTTCATTCTTGTGTCAATCATTTTTTATGTGACACATACTTTTCAAGTGATCAGTAAGGCACCAAAGAGTGAGGGAGTGTAGGATAATTCTACTCTTATGGTCAATCCAGAACCGGAAGGACCTGCCCCAGGAGTTCACCTTAAGCTTTAAAAAAAGTAAGGGTTTAATAGGTCAAATAGGTGAGCAGAATTAGTTATCATGTGATACTGATTGGTGGGCAGAGATAAAATGAAAATGAGAGGGGTGGAACAGGAGATGGGGGTGCATATGATCAACAAATCACTTTGAGCATATATGCTAAATCATTTTGTCATTTCCTGCTTCAAAAATCTGTGATTGTCTATATTCTTTGTTTGCTCAAATCATTCTTGACAATCTTTCTCAACTGAATATTCATTCTTTTTGACATCAATATGATTGCTCCTAATCATTTAAACAGATAACCAGTGTCTATTTGTACCCAACGGGGATACATACATTCATTTTGGAAAGAGAGTTTGAGGGAGAAGTTGAAAAATATTTAGAGAGCTGAGGGTGAGAGATAGGATCAAAAGAAAAGAAAGATCCTCTCCAAAAAGTTTCAATCTGGGTAACCACATATAGTACTAGATTTCATGTGTTGAAATTTGGTATTGAAGAAGACATCATGAACCCAATGATGCAATGCACTAACCCCACTCAACTACTCAATTATCTCTTAAAAGATGATTGTTTCAACTTCACACGGAGAATTAGCACATCTCTATTGACATCTCACTAGGAGATTGTTATTATTGAAACAAGGAGGACATGTTGCTCCGGTCCCCGACTTCTTTCATGCACTTATAGAGTCTAGAGCTTATTGCTATATAATTTTATTTCTTAGGACACATGATGGAAATGTCACCAGTATCTAGTTTTCGTAACTGATACCGGAACATCTTGAGTGTTATCTTTGTGATATTCACGATGATAGATGGAAATCCTACCGGTGCTATCATTATTCCAACACTGTACGTAGGTCACACAGTTTAAAAACTGTTGTGTCAATGAGCAATCTATGTGATCTCGGTGATAACATTTCCCAACGGGAACTTTGAGATGGTGCCCTAAAGACTGTCTCAAATACTTTCATTGTGGAGGATACAAAAATCAACTGAATGTTGATACATATTTGATAAATTCAACTGAATGTCATGATGAGGATTCTAAGCTATAAATATTGAAGTATTCATGCACAAATCAAGTTGAATGTCAAATTACAATTGGATGATGTTCATGAAGAATCCTGATCATCATGAGGGGGAGAAAGTTTAAAGAAATTGAAATTCAGTTGATTTTGAAAGAAGGAAACAAAAATATTAGCTGATTCTCACTAAGTTGAAGATGATGATGAGTTCTTATCATCAAAATTGTGCAGCTAAAGAAGACCAGATTCATGTGTTGAGAGGGAGACAAAGAAAAGTTTAATTTTGAAAAATCAATATATGTCAAGTCAAGGGGGAACAAAGAAAAGCGATATCTATCGAATTTGAAAAAGATCAAGAGATTCAAAAGAAAAGATAATTGTGCGATCAAGACATTATAATCGGGATAAACAATATCAAGAGCTACATTCAAGGGGGAGAGAACAAACTATTCTTCATGCAAAAGAAAAGCTTATTTTAAGACAAGAGAGCTCAAGATCAGAAAGAATATGTTGAAGATTGGGAAAAGCTAAAAATCACTACATGTTAAGTTGATAATACAACCAAAGGTTGAAAAGCCTAAGGTTACGAATGCAAAAGAGGAGTTTGAAGAGAAAAGATGTCATTGTATGCTATCAAGTTTCAAGTTCTCATCAAGATGTTGAAGTGAATACTATTCTCAAAATGAAGAGTCTCTATTTAAAGATGAGAAGTCATTTTGAAGACATCAAGTAAAGGTTTAAAGCTTCCCCAAAGCTTCAAAAGAATATTAACCGAAAAAGAATATCTGCATGATTCAAAAGGGAGATTGTTAAAGTTTGCGTGAGATGCCAAAAAGACATAACATCTTCTATTTCTATACAAAGGGGGAGATTGTTAGGTTTATTAATTGTATAGAATAGAAGATTATATTTTAAGTGAAGTTTGTATTACTTACAAACTAGATGGTCTTAATTGTAAATATACTCATGGAGTATATAAGCCTATGATTAAGGCTAATCATGTATCAATTGCCATAATCAATGATATGAACTATGTGTTAATCAAGGTGTAATTAGTATTCTCTCATAGTTCTACACATGCAATTGAAGATTAGCTTGATACTTGAAGAATTAAGGGATTATCAAAATGACTTTGTTGCTTCCTGTTCTTCTAATCATGTTTCAGGTGAAGAATTTAATGATCTCATGCAAACTGGAGAAGACACACCAGAGTAAGTTGATCCCTCTCCACCAACTGCTCATGATATAGATGAACCTGTTCATATCCAAATCTTTAACCATGTACAACCATCCTCATCCAAATCCTATACCTCTACTGAATCATGTGGAAAATGACTCCACATCATTGCATTCTAATTCCATATCACACATTCCCTCTTCAGTAGAGATACCCCCACATTGCAAATGAAGTTATATTAGCCACTCAAAATGAACTCATTTCTACTGCTGATAGTCAACATATAACTTCTTCTCCCCAAATCCAAATGAATCCCAATTCCCAAGAAATCCAAAAAGCCTTCAAAGACCTCAAGCACCATCCTCATAATCTGGTGATAAGAAATATAAATGATCCAGTCAGAACAAGATCAAAAGTTTGCAACATCTGTTTATATTCTGGATTCGTGTCAATGATTGAACCAAAGAAGGTTGATGAAGCTCTTAATGATCCCCACAGGGTGTTTGCCATGCAAGAGGAACTGGCAGAATTCAAAAGAAATAATGTATGGACCTTAGTACCCAAACCAAAGGATAAAACCATCATTGGAACAAAGTGGGTGTTCAGAAACAAGCTAGATGAAAATGGGCAAATCATCAAAAATAAAGCAAGACTAGTGGCACAAGGGTATTCCCAAGAAGAAGGTATTGATTTTGATGAAACCTTTGCCCCTGTTGAAAGATTGGAAGCTATTAGACTCTTCCTAGCCTATGCTTCCTTCAAGAACTTCAAAGTGTTCCAAATGGATGTGAAGAGTGCATTTCTGAATGGAGATCTGAAAGAAGAGGTATATGTAAAACAACCTCCTGGTTTTGAGGAGTCAAGCTTACCTCATTATGTTTACTTTCCAAACAAAGCTTTATATGCTCTTAAGCAAGCTCGAAGAGCCTGGTATGATACCCTCTCTTCCTTTCTCATTAACAAAGGTTTTACAAGAGGATGCATTGATAGCACTTTATTTATAAGGAAGTATAAAGGTGATGTGATACTTGTACATATATATGTAGATGATATAATATTTGGGTCTACTAATTTGGAACTATGCAAAAAGTTGTCTAAACTCATGTCTGATAACTATCAGATGAGCGTGATGGGTGAATTAAACTATTTTCTTGGTGTGCAAATTAAACAAGAGGTTGATGATATTTTCATTCATCAAACAAAGTATGTCAAAGATTTACTCAAAAAGTTTGATTTTGAAAACTATTCTTCAATAAAAACACCTATGTCTACTTCTATCAAGTTAGGAAAGGACACTGATGGCAAATCAGTGAACATTACTACTTATAGAGGAATGATTGGGTCACTTTTATACCTCACTGTAAGTAGACCAGATATAATGTTTTCAACATGTCTCTGTGCAAGATATCAAGCAAATCCTAAGGAATCACATCTTGCTGCTGTTAAGAGCATATTCAGATATCTCAAAGGAACTCCTAATCTTGGTCTTTGGTACCCCAAAGACTCAGATTTTGAGTTAGTTGGATATTCTGATTCTGATTTTGCAGGATGTACATTAGACAGAAAAAGTACTTCAGGTGGTTGTCACCTTCTAGGAGGAAGATTAATTAGTTGGTGTAGTAAGAAACAGAATTCAGTGTCAACATACACTGCAGAGGCAGAATACATTGCTGCAAAAAGCTGTTGTGCTCAAATTCTGTGGTTACAAAATCAACTACTTGACTATGATGTGAAGTTTGAAGACACCCCAATCCTATGTGACAATACAAGTGCAATCTCCATCTCAAATAATCTAGTCATGCATTCAAAGACAAAGCATATTTAAATCAGACATCATTTTCTCAGAGATAATGTGCAAAAGAAGAAGGTAACTCTGCACTACATCAACACTGATTTGCAACTTGCAGATTTGGTCACAAAGCTATTAGATGAAGCAAGGTTCAATTTCCTAATATCAAAACTAGGTATGCTTAATTTTTATATTAGAATATTGATAATTTAGTTTGTGTTAATTTATAAGTGTTGAAAATCGGTTTCTTATCTAAGCATCTCTAAGTTTTACTTAATGTGTGTAAACTGAGCAACTGTGCTCAGCTGATCAAACTTACTCAGCTGATCTCCCTAAGATAAGAAGGAAATGCTCGGCTATGTACTTCCCTCGGCTGATACTCCTAATTTTCACTATCAGCTAATAGTTTTTCATCAGCAGATACATTTCAATGATCAGATGGTTCAACACTTGGTAAATTTTCATCTTTTATGTTCATTTAATGCTTTTTAACCCTAGTTATTTACTCCGTTTGTCAGATTTCATTTAATAGCTCATTAATTTGTTTTCCGTTAGAATTTTTTTCAGTATCTAATGATCTCTGTTAACTAACCTTCATAAATATCCCACTTCCTCTCTCATTCACCTTTACCTGTTCAAACTCTCCAAATTCCCTCTCTTTCTCTAAACAGAACTACCCTAACTTTTCTCTCTCGATACACACTGTTCATCATCCCTACCAAATGGCCACCTATATTCCAGACCCTGCTGTCAACCCTGGTGAGAATGTTGCTCTAAACCAACCGATGAACATAACTCCAAACAACATTCTTCTCTGCACCACCATCCCTGCCTCACGAGAAAACCAAGGATATGAGCTAATGGTACAGTTTCTTCAGGCTCATCCTTTGTTCGAGAGCTTTACTGCTAATCCACACTACATATACCCCATACTCATTGGTGAGATATGATACTCTGCAACCTACAACCTAAACGACAATACCATCCATTGCACCCTAGCTCAAGGAAACTATCATCTTCAAATCACAACAGAAACCTTGCGCGAAGCCACTGGTATTCCTCAGTTCCCACCTTACACCGCTTTTCCCTCCAGAGCTCAAGTTCAAACCATTCTGCAAACCATCGGCTGCAATGAACCTGTAGTGTATGGTCTAGTGAAAGTCTCTGCTCTTTCTCATCCTTGGAAGTATTTGGTCAACGTGGTCATACGCTGTTTTGGTCCCAAATCTGGAAGCCACCACCTCATCAATCAAACAGAGCTTCTCGTTCTCTATGCCCTAGTCTTTGGTGTAAACATTGATTTTGCTCAAGTTATATTTTCTGATCTTGTTGATAAGATCACCCAGAGCACGAACAAGAAATCATCAAGGTCTCAGGTGCCCTACATTCAATTCTTAAGCCTGATAGCAATGAGGGAGATTGGCGAAAATGATTATGTAAGCTTAACTGAAATTGAAGAGCACATTCATGTCCCTGCCATTGGTGAAAAGGTATTCCATTTTATTAAGGCAAACAGAGGTCCTCATGCAAGAGCTAATTGATGCTGCAAATGATAATGCCAATGCTCGTGATGATGATGAAAGTAATAATAATAATGATGGTGATGATGCTGAGGAAAGTCACACTGGCAACAACAATGATGATGATGATGCTGGTGATGGTGATGCTCATGAATTCACTCCTATAAGTCCAATGATACCGAGTCCCCTTGGTGGTGATGCTGATGTACAAGAACAAGAGATCTCTGAGCAACTCCTTGAGCTCATTCATAGAGCAGGCACATCATGTCCCAAGGTAAGGACAGTTCTGATTCCACCTCGGAGGATATTCAAATGGTAGTCCTAACCTTTGATAGCCCATCCTCCTCTCCAATCCATACACCTATCCAACAGCCAAGTTGTAGTGAAGCTCTTGTGGTCACTAGTTCTACTCCCCTCCGTAGCCTCATATATACAAGGTCAAACTTTGAGGTAGTGCAATCCACACCTCTGACCTCAACTCCAAATACCCTTCCTCATGTTGAGGGGAGCAGTTGGATGTTGCCACCTTTAAGCCAGTGGATGTATCCTCACAACAGGATACATTTGTAAAAATGGGATATAAACCGCAATCTGAGACCGCCTCCCAAAAGGTTGATCTCATTAAAAGACAGACCTCAACCCATGGTCATAGTGTGTCTACCCCAATATTGAGTCAGCCAATACCATTCACATTCTCCCAAAAGAATGTGGATCCAATAAGGGATTCCCTACTATTGAGTGCATCCCACACTCACTCCACTTATCTTGCACCTCTAATCAATTCAATTCTTACACAAGCACAGCCTACCAATGCTAGTGGTACAAACCAACCACTGGTACAGGGCTCAACAGTCTTTCCAATGAGTTTGAGCTTATACACAAGTCTCAAATGAGGGAACACAAACCTTACCCAATTTCTTTGAACCCATATCCACTCCTTCCACTTCTCAACCCTCTTCGTCTACCCAAACACCAAACCTTATCCTTGTCCAAACCATAAACCAAAACCTTGATAACCTAACCCAAACCTTCCAAGCCTTCCAAACCTAAACGTCAACTCAACTGTCTAGACTTGCAAAAGACATTGAGTCCCTCAAAACCCCAACCCAACCCTCCCTTGCAGCTACTGCGTCTCCCATTGATCTTACCCCCATCTTAACCAAAATAGAACAATTCTCTACCCTTCTTCCATCTCAACCACAAATTCCCATCCTACCTCAATCCACTATCTCTTCCCTCAACCAAACCATTTCAAACCTACTATCCCAACTCCAAACCCTACGCCCAATCAACCCACTCATCTCTATCCCCATACCAGAACAACTTCTACCCATGCCTTCCTACTTTAAAGGCATCCTTGATGACATTGAAACCCTCACTAAACAATCCAGAATGAGTCATTTCTCATTGTGGAAAGCCCTAAAAGATCTCAAGGATGACCTCTCCCTCCAACTTTCTAAACTTACCTCTACCCCTTCCTCAACCCATACACCTACCCCTGCCCCTGCCCCTACCCCATCCCATAAACCAACCACACGTGACTCCCCTCCTCCTTTTGATAATGCCAAAAAGGGGAAGAAATTCTCAAGTTCATCTAGGGAGGATGATCCTGATTCTGAGGAGATTGATGCTGCTTACAATGAAACTACTACCAAAATCTTATAGCAGGAAACACCCAAAGCAATAGCTCCTCCTCTCAAAAGAAAAGCACCTTCTGAGGGGAGCAAAGGTTTCCAAAAAGATTGAAAAGAATGGCTAACAGGCCAAAGCCAAGAAGGAAAGTTGCTGAGGGTTGCTCTCCACCAATAGCCATTGAGTCTGATTCTGATGATGAGGATGATACTCCACTCTCTGACATCCTCAGAACAAGAAGACATAGCCCAAAACCATCTGCTCCACCAGTACAATGAACTCCAACAGTCCAAAAGTCTTCAACCTCTGCTCCCAATGACAAAGGCAAAAAGAAAATGACACCTGAGCAAGTTGAAGCAGATGAACAAATGCAAAGGGAGCTTGCACTCAAAGAGCAAGAAGAAAAGGAGAATGCTCAAATGGCTCAAGCATTGTGTGTTCCAGTTGAAGAGATCTACCAAGCCAAGGAGCTAGCATATCAACAAGAGCAAGAACAAGTTCAAAATCAAGCTGCTGCTCAAATCAAACTGGCAAGGGAGAAATCTCAAACTGAACTGCTCAAAGCTAGATCTCATGCGGATGCCATCAAACCCTCTTCAACCTTGATCTATCTGCTCCCTACAATCTCAGTCAACAAAGGCTACAAAAGCTTCAGAGAAAAGATCAATATTTTAAGAAATAGAACATAACCAACTCCAATCACAAGAGCCACTGTCCACAAAGGTGAGGGTGAACCCTACCTCAAAGCAATAAGACAAAACAACTTCAAAAGCTGTGAAGTTGTGTCAAATGAGGGGTGTCACATCTATGGGTTCACAGAATTGGTTGAGATCCTGTACCTCCTCTTCAAATCCAAATCCAAGCTCAAAGTTCAATTCATACAAAAGATTCAAAATTGGATAGCTCTAGCCGTGTCACAAAGGGCCTTCACTCCAGATGACTATTATAGGCATGAGCACACAGTTGATAATCTTCACAAGAAAGGCTCCAAGCCCTTTAAACCATTTTAAGAGAGGTACTGCCCTAGCATGAGTACTTGTGTGATTTTGAGGGTCTCAACACAACTCTACCACTGAACATCACTTGTGAGCTTTACAAGTTTATAGCTATGCCTATTGAAGGTATATTCTTTCTGGACAGAGTTGGTACTTAGAGATTCTTTAGACAGTCTGAAATCCACAAAGCTAGCAAGAGTTTTATATTTGGGCTAAGAACATCTACAAGAGGCAGAACTAGAAATGAGCATTTTGAAGCCCTTGTACAAGCCCAATGTGAAGTCTTAGCTGAAGTAGATCCCCATGCCAAAGATTTTGAAGTAAAAGAAGAACAATGGTGGGATGATTGAAGACTGATCTAACTCTGAAGACTTGTTGTTGATTGTATATTATGTTTAGACTAGCTTAGTTAGTAGTTAATCTTTATAAACACTTCTATACATTTCTTTATTATGTTATTTCAAATGATGTTTATGTAAATCAGAAAATCAAAAACATATAAAAATGGAAAAATGAAAAGATACCACAAAAACAGTACAAAATGGTACAACACAGAAAAAGATTCTATAAAAACAAAACAAAATGGAACACCAGAAAAGAAACCAAAAACAGAACAAGGTTCAAAATAAAAGGAGCTACCAAAAACAGATAACTAGGTAGCCAAATGCACTTAATTGTTTAAATCTTTTGTATTCGAAGTCAAACTGATTCTTCTAAAAGAAAAAGGTTTTGTCATCATCAAATAGGGGGAGATTGTTGGAGAGATAATCACTTCACCCTAATAATTAACTCTGCCTATCCTAAAACATAGAATTTGATGATAACCAAACCCTACATTCAGTATGACATACAAAGAATTCAAACATGTGTTGTTTGAATCAAATTCTGTAAAAATATGCTAAGTATGGAACCATCAGCTAAGCATCAGATCCTACTCAAAGTATCAGCTAAGGAGCATCAGATGAAGAAAACAAGTGAAGAAGACCATCAGCTGAGGAAAAGGAAACCATCAGCTGAGTGAAGAAAATCGATCAGCTGAGTGCCTACACCATCCGTTGAGCAAAGACTTTGCTCAGCTACTCCATCAGCTGAGTGAACAAATGGATCAGCTGTGGCCTAAAGCATCAGCTAAGTAAATCTTCTCTTACACAAGTCATCTCTCCACACAAACTGATGTATTTAAATGATCAGCTGAGCATTCTTGATCAACTGATCATACAAATACATGAACTTATACCCTCATAAGTTTACTATTGATCAACTGAGCATCTATCTCAGCTGAGCAATATGTATCAACTGAGTCCTAGCAAAAAGTGATCAACTGATATGCTTTGTCAAGTGAGTAGTGAAATTCAAAGTTCCTAGTACAATCTGATAGCTGAGTCGTGCAAAATGTCAAATCTGCACTATCTTTTAAGATTGTAAGTTATATGTAAAAGGCAGAACATGTGTTGTTCTATTATGCCTTAGATCTTTGTTTGTAAAAGTAAAATGCACTTTTTGGATCAAGTATGAGACAAAAAGGTTTGATCTTATCCTTTGGAAAAGGATAATGATACCTCAAACAGACGAAGATCTTGAAGATTTGTTCAACAACTAAGTATGGTTGGAAATCCCATACTTGGTAAAGTCAAATCAAACAGAAGCATGGTGTTGTTTAAAGTACAAGCATGGAAAGGGAAAGAAACTTCTACACGACAGTAGATGTGGGTTTTAATATTTTATATTGTGAGTGGGTTGCACTTTTGCAGAAAAGTACAATTACTTTTAACAAACATTTGATTAAAGTAACGTTACTTTTCACCCACTACCTTTACAATTAAAATATTATATCTCCACATCCTCTTTGTCTCCTACCTTCATGCAACCGGATACAACAAGATTTCTATATATACTCATGCATGGTGGACATGCAAAATACAACACAGTGAAGTCTCTACTCCACATAAAGAAAATCTCATCAGTTGAGAAATTCATAGAGTTTAAGTATTGTGTAGAATCATACTTGTTCATGTGTTGAACACTCTATATACATTAGTTGTTTTAGAGTTAGCTTGTCTATGTGTTAGACAAATAGAATGCCACCTTTTATTGTACTTAAAATTTCCGCTTCTAGTACATGTAATTCTTGATTCAAAATCAATAAGAATTATATAAAAGTATATCGGTGTGTCTTTAATTTAAAAAAAGCTAAATTTTGTATTCAACCCCCCCCTTCTACAAACATTTGTTGTTGTGTACTCAATCTGGGAATAACAAATATATAATAGAAAAATAAATCTATTTGACAGCTATCACAATGATTTAAATTATTCTTATTTCCCTAAATTTGTTACAATTAAATTTAGGAATGATTAAATTATATATTTTCCATTCCATTAATTTCTCATATAAATCATATAACCATGACCAAAGTAATTAGGAAGGTACTCAATGTTCTTAATAAATTACATAATTAATAAATACGAGGTCATGTATGTATATACCCAATGGTACACACATGTTAAGTTGAAACTAGAGATTTTCCTTACCATGGGCAATACAAACATTTTTTTTATTTTAGTCAATGCAAATGGAGTAATGTGCATTATGCAACGTATATTTCCTCCTAGAAGTAAAGAAGATATAAGCAAAAACATATAAATTTTAAAAACTAGTAAGAAAATAATAATTTGAAACAATATTTCATAAACACTACTAAAAGTGTGATAATAGAAGAAAGTGATAATGCCCTTCATCTTTTAAAGTGTTATATTTATAAAATACAATGTTTGAGAACATAGAAAGGGATATATAGATACTAATACGAAAAAAATTTACTCGGTCTAGGTCACTATAAGGGAAAAAAATTTTGTACATAAAACCATTAAAAATTGTTTTTTTGGAACAATATATTATCTTTTATTTTAATTATAGAGATCCATGAATAGTATATCTTACACGGAATGTAAGCACACGTTTAATTGTAAATGTCCCTATATATGAAATATGAGTCACATAAGATGTTTGAGATGAAGACTTTCTATAACATGTTAATCGGTCATAACATGCTATCAAAACTCAAGAGTGCTTTAATGTTTGACAAAATGTTACGATCAATACTATGTTGTACAAAATTCTTCTCTTTGTTTAAACAACTCAAGGCTTTACCAAATGATATATCAACTTATTTTCTAACAAAACAGTTTGACCCTATTTTTAACCTAATAGTACGATATGATCAAAGAAAAGATGTATCTGAACATTTCCTAATCAATACTATATATAGCATTGTAATATATAAATGATATCTTTAAGCATTTAATGCTTGATATATTAATTAATTCTTTTGAAATAAAACTATATATTTACGTACTATTTGTTCTTACTCCATCTTTCTACCTATCTATCATTCATTTAAAACTAGTAAACTATTATTAGTCAATGAAAATTAGATATCAATCATTTAAGAAAACTATATTTGACATATTTGAAAATTATTTGGATATTGAAGAAACTACTTTAAACTCCGATCATCTTTTGTTCATATTTATTTATACAAGAAATTTAAAGTGATTACACATACTAATTCCCTTGTGGAGTCCTTATCACGATATCTCTAGTACGTTCTCACCGTAATAATATAATTGTTGTTACCTACCTCTACTATAATCACTAAAATAATATAAAAATTCATAAAACGCTATTTTTAGTCATGCTTTTAAACATATTAATTGCCTTATAGTAAACTAATGATTTTTAAAATTATAGAAACTACCAAATAAATAATAGAAAATTAAATATTGTTGGAAATTATGACAATCCATTAAAATATTTTATTTGCCAATTATTTATGATACCGAATCACATATATCCATATAATCATATCATAATCTTAATAATAATCATCATCATAATTGAATATCATAATCATGATTCATAATTAGTAGAATTTGTGGAAGAAGATGTTGAATTAATCTTGAGTAAGTAACTCCGTTAATTTTGTCATTAAATTTGCGTAGATCTAACTCGAGAAATATGGTTTTCAATCAAACTCTGTGTTTGTTTATTTAATAGAATAAGATTGATTACTTGTTTCTAGTTCTTTGCTTTCTGTTTTGAACACTATGTGTTTTTAATTATGGAGTTTGATTTGTCATTGTTGAAGCAAACTAGGTTAGGTGTAGCACCTTGGGTGAAGAATTTAATGGATAGGCATGCGAAGAAGTTTACTCATGTTTTTCAGGTGAACTTCATGATCGCCTGTACAATATTATTAATGTTTGAATCTTTATCTATTTAATTGGTGTATTTTTTAATTGTGTATACTTTGAATGGAGCTATTTTCTTACATCAAATACATATATGCACATGATCACTGAGTTAAATTATTGCTAGCCGTAAAGGATCATATTCTTTTTTTCATGAATGTGTTGAACCATTTATAGTTTACTTTCTATGGTTGTCATAAATTCCACATGAAGTTGCGATCTTTATATAACTCTTAAAGATGTTTCCCAACAAGCAAGATATACTCAACAACGTAGAATGAGATGTTATAAATATATAACAATCTAATATATCAATAATATGTTTATGCATTTAATGTTATATATATTAATTAATTCTTGTAAAATAGAGCTATAAATATAGATATGAGATATACTCCTCTACTATGTGTTCTTATTTCATCCTCGTACTTATTTGAATATCTTTTAGGACTTGAAAAATTAATTTCAATTTTATTAATCACATTTTATCCATATATATTTATCCAAGAAAATAACCGTGATTAGAAAAATTAATTGCCTTACGGAAATCTTTTAGCCATATATCTCCTACGTTCTAACTTAAGTCAAAATCAACACTATAATAATATAAATGTTGTAATCAAACTCTATAATAATCACAAAAGTAATATAAATATTCGTTAAAAATCATTTTGATTCATGCATTTAAACATATTAGTTTTCTTAGAGTAAACACAAGCTTTTTAAATTTTTAGAAATAACCAAATATATAAGTGAAAATTAAATCTACTTGACAACTATGACAATGATTTAAATTATTCTTATTTCCATAAATTTGTTATAATTAAGTTTATGAATGATTATATTATATACTTTCCGTTCCATTAATTGCTCTAAAAAATAATATAACCATGACCAAAATAAATAGGAAGTTTATTCAATGTTCTTAATAAATTACATGATTAATAAATACGAGCTCATGTGTATATATATACACAATGGTACGTAGGTCTTAATTTGAAACTAGAGATATTCATTACCATGGGCAAAACAAACTTTTTTTTACTCAATACTATCAGAGTTATGTGCATTATGCAGCGTATAATTTCTCCAAGAAGTAAAGAAGATATAAGCAAGACATATAATTTTTAAAAACTAGTAAGAACATAATAATTCGAAGCAATATTTTATAAACACTAGTACACGTGTGGTAATATAAGAAAAAGTGATGATGCACTTTATCTTTTAAAGAGTTATATATATATTTATAAAATACACGGTTGAGAACGTAGTAAGATATATATAGATACTAATAGGAAAATATGTTACTGACTCTAAGTCAATATAAAGAAAACAAAAGTTTGTGTATACTACAATTAACAAATTTTTTTTGTTGATTTATTTTAATTATAGCGATCCACGAATAGTGTATCTTAGTCCCTATATAAGAAATATTTGTCAGAAAAGAAGTTTGAGATGAACACTCTTTATAACATGTTAATTGTTCATAACGTGCTCTCAAAACTCAAGAATGTTTTAATGTTTGACAAAATGTTATGAACGATAACATGTTGTAGAAAAATTTTCTCATTGTTGAAACAACTCATGGCTTTACCAAAGGATATATTAACTAATTTTCTACAAAAATAGTTTGACCCTATTTTTAACTCAATAATATGATATGAGCAAAGAGAAGATGCATGATGAACATTTCCTAGCCAATACTATATATAGCATGGTAATATATAAATGATATCTTTAAGCATTTAATGTTTGATATATTAATTAATTCTTTTGAAATAAAGCTATTTAGAAAAATGATATATTTTCCTACTATTTGTTCTTACTTCATTCTTCTGTCTATCTATCAATCATTTAAAACTAGTAAACTAGTATTAGTTAATGAAATATGAATCATTCATTTAAGAAAGTTAAATTTGACATATTTTAATATTATTTGGATGTTGAAGAAACAACTTTTAATTTCTCAATCATCTTTTGTTCATATATATTTATATAAGGAAATAGAAGTGATTACCCATGCTAATTCCTTTCATAAGACCTTATCATCATATCTCTAGTACGTTCTCACCCTAATAATATAATTATTGTTACCTACCTCTACAATAATCACTACAATAATATAAATGTAAAATGCCATTTTAGTCTTGCTTTTAAACATATTAATTGTCTTATGGTAAACTAAAGATTTTTTAAAATTATAGCAATTACCAAATAAATAATAAAATATTTTATTTGCCAAATGATCTGAATCACATATATCCATATAATCATATCATAATCATAATAAAAATCTTAATCATAAGTGGATATCAAAATAATGAATTACTAAAATTTGTGGTAGAAGATTTTGAAATAGTCTTGAGTAAGTAACTTCGGTTCATTTTGTCACTAAATTTGCGTAGATCTAACTCCGGGGATAGGGTTTTGAATGAAACTTTGTGTTTGTTTGTTTTTAAAAAATAAGGTTTATTAAGTGTTTCTAATTCTTTGCTGTAACACCCGCAAACCTGGGCTAGGAGATTAACAGGTTTGTGGTTTGGGCTTAATTGTTTTGTTATGATTAAATGGCTAATTAATTGGGTAACTAATTATAAGTATGTGTTAATGTTAATATGCATGTAGTGTGTGTATGTATGTATAAAACCGTATGTATGTATGCATGTATATATTTGTGTACGTGTACACGTGTGTATGAGAATTAGGAGGTGACCGACACCTCCTGCTTTTATGTTTGTATACGTGGTAGTTAACAAATAATTATTCATTATCTCAAAACAAAGGAAGGTTTAGTGTGTGTGTGGTGTATTTCCTCTGCCAAAGAAATCGAAGAAAGAAGAACAATCGGATTCCACTCTATTTTGTGTTCTAATTCAAGATCAAGGTTAGGTTTTTATTATATACTTGTTTAAATGTTAACATGGAGTGATTAATGATAGAAATAACAAGATTTTACGAAGAACACCATAATCGGATTTGAATATGATTTTGATGGGTTTTTGTGTGTTCATATGAGTTATATGTCTATTAGATGATTTGATACATGAATATGTGTTTAAAAGTGTTTAAACATGTTTGTGGAATGTTTGGTTGAAATCTATAATTTCAAGGTTTTTGGAGTTTTGATAAAGTTTTGAAGTTATGGCTGAAGATATGAAGTTCTCGGATTTGGTGGAAGAAGATGGTTAAACCGATACTTATGAAATCCTAATGTAGGAAATCCGATTACCTTAAAATCAAGTGATTGAATCTGGAACCCTAAATCCGATTGTTTGCAAAACCGACAACCATAATCCAATACTCCAAAATCCTATACTTGAGAAATCCTATACTCAAAACCGATACCCATAAATTCGATATTTTAAATATGTATCCTAGAATCCGATACCTTCTTTATGTATACTTTGTAATCCGAGAGTTGTGAAAACCGACACTCTTAAAATCCGAATATTCCAAATCCTATACCTAAAATCCGATTCATCCTAGAATCCGAAACATTGGTGAAATCCGATAAATGCTAGAATCCGGAAGTTTGAAATCCGAGACCCAAATCCTATAAGGAGGAAATCTGACAGTTTTGGAATCCATCGGATTCCTAAATCCGGTAGTAGTGAAATCCGAAAGTTTCGAAGAATCCGACACTTTGTGTTTAGATTTGTATTTGTTTATTGTTTGTTTAATTTTATGAATGAACTATAAATATATGGATAGATATATATATTTATGACATTGAGACTGATTTGGTTATTGTTGTGTTTTCAGGCAATCCAAAAGCTCAGTAATATTAGACATCTGAGTACATGCTGAAATAGAGGTGAGTGGACGTTAATTGCGGATGGTAAAGATTGTAGTGAATATTATTGATGTAATGCATGATTGTGGATTGAGATTGAATTGATTGAACTATTGATTATTGATATCTGCTGCATGATTATTTGGTCATTACGCGGTCTTAGGATGATTTTGAGTTGCGTTAACTAAGTTGACTCGAAAAGATGTGAAGTTTGTATGGGGTAGTGAACAGGATAAAGCCTTCTAGATGTTCTGCTATTGATTGTGGTATCGACTACTACCGCAGATTTATTAAAGATTTCTCCAAGATTGCGGGTCCGTTAACTAAGTTTGCTCGAAAAGATGTGAAGTTTGTATGGGGTAGTGAACAGGATAAAGCCTTCTAGATGTTGAAGCAGTTATCATGTGAGGCTCCCATCCTTGCATTGCCAAGTGGATTAGACGATTTTATTGTTTATTGCGATGCGTCGTTCGCTAGATTGGGTTGTGTACTTATGAAGAGGGATCGGGTGATTGTGTATGCTTCAAGACAATTTAAACCACATGAAAAGAATTACCCGACTCATGATCTAGAACTGGCAGCCGTTGTTTTTGCCCTTAAGCTGTAGAGACACTACCCGTATAGCACCAAGTGTGTGATTTGTACCGATCATAAGAGTTTTCGGTATGTGTTTACACAGAAAGAGTTAAATATGAGACATAGACGATGGGTGGAATTGATTAAGGACTATGACTGCGAAATCAGATACCACCTTCGAAAAGCAAACGTGGTAGCAGATGCTTTAAGCCGCAAGGGAACGGGAAGTTCTATCCAGTTTATGTGTATGAAGATTGTATCAGATTTAGTGGATAGACTGAAATCTGCCTAGTTGGAAGCTCTGAAAGAAGAAAACTTGAAGAATGAACTGATGAAGAAACGTAAGGACAAACTTACTAATGATTCTCGTGGATTGAAAGTATATAAGACTCGTGTGTGGGTGCCTATGCTTGGAGAATTGAGAAAGTTAATTTTAACATAAGCACACAAGTGTAGACTGTCTGTACGCCTAGGAAACACTAAAATGTACAACGAGTTGAAAGTGCTTTACTCGTGGCCTACTATGAAGGCAGATATGGCACATTTTGTGGAGTCATGCCATATATGTGCACAAGTGAAGGTAGAACATCAGAAGCCCTACGGATCTTTGAAGCAGTTGGAGATTCCTAAGTGGAAGTGGGACCATATAACGATGGATTTCGTGACTAAACTTTCGGGAACTCAGAATTACCACGATATGATTTGGGTGATCGTGGATAGACTAACAAAGAGAGGTCATTTCCAGGCTACGTGTGAAATGGCTTCTCTGAGTAAGTTGGCTCAACTTTACATTGACGAGATTGTTGCGAGGCATGGCATACCATTGTCAATTGTATCTGACAGGGACTCAAGGTTTGTTTCTAACTTCTGGAGGAGTTTAAAGAGAGAGTTGAGGACAAGAATTAATTTAAGTACTGCTTATCATCCCCCTGACGGTCAGACTGAACGAACCATACAGACATTCAAAGATATGTTACGTGCGTGTGTACTTGAGTATGGTGGATCTTGGGATTCGCACCTGCCTTTGACAGAGTTTGCGTACAGTAATTCTTACCACTCTAGTATTGGGATGCCTCCGTACGAAATGTTATACGGCCGTCGCTGCCGCACTCCAACATGTTGGTTAGAGGCGGGTGAGATACAGTTTTCAGGGCCTGAGGTAGTTTAGATAACTGCTGATAAGGTTACTATTTCCAAAGACAAGTTGAAAGCTACCTGAGATAAACAGAAAATGTACGCCGATCCTCGACGTCGTCTAGTAAAGTTTGATGTGGGGGAGTTAGTATACTTGAAGGTCTCTCCGTGGAAGGGCGTGATCCGTTTTGGTAAACGCAGGAAGTTGGCTCCCCGTTACATTGGCCCCACCCGCATACGTCATATTGTGAATGATCAAATGGTTGCACTAGATCTTCCGGCATAACTTGCAGCTATTCACGACACGTTTAATGTCTGCTATTTGACAAAATACAAGGTTGATGATAAAAGTCAGATTCTTCCGGTGCAAGATCTGAAAGTTGATGCGAAGAAGAGATTGATAGAAGAACTTGTGGAACTGTTGGATCAAAAAGTAACCAAGCTTCGCAAGAAACAGATCCCAATGGTACTGGTCAAATGGAAGCACAATTTAGGTTCAAATTTAACATGGGAGACTGAGGCAGAGATGAGAGACAGATATCCCCACTTATTTGAGTAAAAAGGGATTCCGAGGACGAAATCCTCTTTAGGGGAGAGATTTGAAATAGCCGCAAACCTGGGCTAGGAGTATAGCAGGTTTGTGGTTTGGGCTTAATTGTTTTGTTATGATTAAATGGCTAACTAATTATAAGTATGTGTTAATGTTAATATGCATGTATTGTATATATGTATAAAACCGTATGTATGTATGCATGTATATATTTGTGTACGTGTACACGTGTGTATGAGAATTAGGAGGTGACCGACACCTCCTGCTTTTATGTTTGTATACATGGTAGTTAACAAATAATTATTCATTATCTTAAAAAAAGGAAGGTGTAGTGTGTATGTGGTGTATTTCCACTGCCAAAGAAACCAAAGAAAGAAGAACAATCAGATTCCAGTCTATTTTGTGTTCTAATTCAAGATCAAGGTTAGGTTTTTATTATATACTTGTCTAAATGTTAACATGGAGTGATTAATGATAGAAATAACATGCTTTTATGAAGAACACCATAATCGGATTTGAATATGATTTTGATGGGTTTTTGTGTGTTCATATGAATTATGTGTCTATAAGATGATTTGATACATGAATATGTTTTTAAAAGTATTTAAACATGTTTGTGGAATGTTTGGTTGAAATCTATAATTTCAATATTTTTGGAGTTTTGATAAAGTTTTGAAGTTATGGTTGAAGATATGAAGTTCTCGGATTTGGTGGAAGAAGATGGTTAAACCGATACTTATGAAATCCTAATGTAGGAAATCCAATTACCTTAAAATCGAGTGATTGAATCCGGAACCCTAAATCCGATTGTTTGCAAAACCGAGAACCATAATCCAATACTCCAAAATCCTATACTTGAGAAATCCTATACTCGAAACCGATACCCATAAATCCGATATTTTAAATATGTATCCTAGAATCCGATACCTTGTTTATGTATACTTTGTAATCCGGGAGTTGTGAAAACCGACACTCTTAAAATCCGAATATTCCAAATCCTATACCTAAAATCCGATAACTTGGGAAATGATAACTTAGAATCCGATTCATCCTAGAATTCGAAACATTGGTGAAATCAGATAAATGCTAGAATCCAAAAGTTTGAAATCCTAGACCCAAATCCTATAAGGAGGAAATCCGACAGTTTTGGAATCCATCGGATTCCTAAATCCAGTAGTAGTGAAATCCAATAGTTTCGAAGAATTCGACACTTTGTGTTTGGATTTGGATTTGTTTATTTTTTGTTTATTTTATGAAGGAATTATAAATATATGGATAGATATATATATTTATGACATCAAGACTGATTTGGTTATTGCTGTGTTTTCACGCAATCCAAAAGCTCATTAATATTAGACAAGAGTACGTGCTGAAATAGAGGTGAGTGAACGTTAATCGCGGATAGTAAAGATTGCAATTAATATTATTGATGTAATGCATGATTGAGGATTGAGATTGGATTGATTGAACTGTTGATTGTGATATTGATTGTTGATATCTGCTGCATGATTATTTGGTCGATACGCGCTCTTAGGATGATTTTGAGTTGCGTTGGGAAGTCAACTATACGTGGACTTGGGCTGGGCTCGTCTACCGGTTGGTTGAACAGTAGTAGCCCTTCTGTTGCATATGTTGCTTCAGAGGTGGAGTTTACTTAGCCAATTCAGTAGAGAGATATCGGTAAACCTTTGCTTTGGCCGGCATTGGTTGTAGATACTGCGCCGAACCGCCGGTCTTCTCAGATATGTGATTACATGCTATGATTTTGATTGTGAATGTTTACATTTGATGTTTAGCCTCTACTCACTTAGCTTTGTGCTAATTTCCCTCAGTTGATGATTCGCATGTTCGTGTTTTTAATTGAAGAAGAAAGAGTTGACCACACTCTGATACTTATTTTAAAACGAGTCAGTCATTTTGTAACACTAAACAGTTTTTGTTGTATTAGCTTTTGAACAAATATTGTACATATGTAAATATTGAGTTTTATGTAATTAAGTTGGTTTAAGTTAGCTTCCGTAGTGCAATTGGTGTTACATTTGCTTTCTATTTTGAACACTATGTGTCTTTAATTACGGAGTTTGAATTGTCATCGTTCAAGCAAATTGGGTTAGGTGTTGCACCTTGGGGTAAAGAATTTAGTGGATAGGCGTGCAAAGAAGTTTCTTCTTGTTTGTAAATGGTCGTACCTACAAGATTGACATTTCATATACAAATGGTGCGGTATGAATTAATTAGTAATGCTTGGAAAATAATCTATCATCATTTTCATCTAATGCACAAGTTCATGTTGGTTTTTTAGCACCAAGGTCCGTATGCTTTCATGATGATTATGTTTGATTTAGATGTTGAAATGTTTAATGCCTTTATCACCATAGCATAAAGAAGAAATCCAAGAAAAATACAAATCATGTGGTTATGCATAGTAACCAGAGGGGATTCACAAATGCAACAAACTTTGGAGTTGAAATACTTAAGTGGTTTGTTCCGTGACTATTTTTTCTGATATTTTGATGGGTTTTTACTTTTCATGCGAACTATTTATCAATCATTTATGAAATTCAAATTTGACATACTTATAAATCATTTAAAAGTAGTAAACTATTATTAGTTGAAGAAAAATATTTATCAAACATTTATGAAAGTTAAATTTGTCATATTTGAGTATTATTTAGAACTTGAAGAAATTACTTTCAATTTCTCAATCATATTTTGTTCATATATAATCATACATGGAAATAGGGGTGATTACCCATACAAATTGCGTTGGGGGACCTCTTCATCATATCTTTACTACATTCATGTATGTATATATCCAATGGTACGTATGTGTTAACATGAAACTAGCTACACATTTTTATTACAATTGGTAAATAAAAAAACATTTTTGTTATTTTACTCATTGCGAGTGGAGTCATATGCATTTCACAACATATAATACCCCGAGGAAGTAAACAAGATATAAGGAAAGAACTAACATTTTCTAAAAACTAGTAATAAACTATAACATGAAACAATATTTCTTAAATAATACAAAAATCGTGAATAATAAAACATGATAATGCGTTGCATCTTTAAAAGTGACATATTGATAAACAACTATTTTAAAGAACATTGAAAAGGTTATATACATACTAATAAAAAAAAGTTACTCACTTTTTGCCATCGTAAAGAAAGAAACGTTTGTGTACAATACCATACAATTTTTTTTATATCGCATAAGAAATATAATAGTTAATGTCCCTATATAAGAAATATGTCTCATATAAGACATATAAGTTGAAAACTTCCTATAACATGTTAATTCTTTATATCCCAATATCAAAACTCAAGGGTGGTTGAATGTTTAAATAAATGTTATGAGCAATAACATGATGTAGAAAATTCTTCTTGTTTCTTAAGCAACTCAAGACTTTAATAAAGGATATATAAAATTCTTTTCTAAAAGAATAGTTTGACCTTGTTTTTAAATCAATAATAAAATACCAATAAGAGAAGATGTAAAGTAAACATATGCTAGCGAATACGGTATATAACAATGTAATGTATCAATAATATCTTTAAGCATTTAATATTAGATATATTAATTAATTCTTTTTTAATAGAATAATAAATATAATGATAGATACATGTGCCTATTAGTTGTTCTTACTTCATCCTCCTAACTATTTGTCAATCAATTAAAGTTAGTTCATATTATTAGGCTATGAAAAATATTTATGAATCATTTATGAAAGTTAAATTTGACTTATTTGAATATCATTTAGGACTTGAATAATTACTTTAAATATTATTAATCACATTTTATCCATATATATTTATCCAAGAAAATAAAGATGATTAGACAAATTAATTGCCTTCCGGAGACCTTTTGGCGATATCTATACTACGTTCTAACTTTAGTCAAAATCCACACTGTAATAATATAAATATTGTTATCAAACTCTACTAAAATCACTAAAGTAATATACATATTCGTTAAAAATCGTTTTGAGTCACGCATTTAAACATATTACTTTCCTTAGAGTGAACACAAGCTTTTTAAATTTTAAGAAATAAACAAATATATAATAGAAAATTAAATCTACTTGACAACTATGACAATGATTTAAATTATTCTTATTTCTATAAATTTGTTATAATTAAATTTATGAATGATTACATAATATATTTTCAATTCCATTAATTGCTCACAAAAATAATATAGCGATGACCAAAATAAATAGGAAGTTATTCAATGTTTTGTATAAATTACATAATTAATAAATGGTCATACCTACAATATTGACATGTTTGTAAATGGTCGTACCTACAAGATTGACATTTAATATACAAATGGTGTCCCGTATGAATTAATTGGTAATTCTTGGAAAATAATCTATCATCATTTTCATCTAATGCACAAATTTATGTTGGTTTTCTAGCACCAAGGTCCGTATGCTTTCATAATAATTATTTTTGATTCGTATGTTGAAATTTTTAATTCCTTTATCACCTTAGTATAAAGAAGAAATCCAAGAAAAATACAAATCATGTCGTTATGCGTGGTAAAGAGGGGATTCGCAAATGCATCAAACTTTGGAGTTGGAATTCTTATGTGGTTTGTTCCGTGACTATTTTAGCGATATTTTGATGGCTTTTTACTTTGGATGCAAACTATTTATCAATAATTTATGAAATTCAAATTTGACATCCTTATAAATCACTTAAGACTAGTAAACATTTATCAAAGTTAAATTTGTCATATTTGAATATTATTTAGAGCTAACATTTTCTAAAAACTAGTAAGAAAGTAATAACATGAAACAATATTTCTTAAATTATACTAAAATTGTGTGTAATAAAACATCATAATGAGTTGCATGTTTTAAAGTGACATATTGAAAAATAATTATTTTAAAGAACATTAAAAGGTTATATAGATACTAATAGAAAAAAAAAATTACTCGCTCATCGTCAACATAAAGAAAGAAACATTTGTGGACAACACCATACAATTTTTTTGTTGGTACAATTAATTATCATTTAGTTTAACTATCGAGAACCATGGATAGTATATCTTACACGGAATTTAAGCTCACGTTTAATAGTTAAGGTCCCTATATAAGAATATGTCTCACATAAGACATATGAGTTGAAAACTTCGTGTAACATGTTAATTCTTTATATCGCAATATCAAAACTCAAGGGTGCTTGAATGTTTGAATAAATGTTATGAACAATAACATGATGCAGAAAATTAATCTCGTTTCTTAAGCAACTTAAGATTTTAATAAATGATATATAAAATTCTTTTCTAAAAAAATAGTTTGACCTTGTTTTTAAATCAATCATAAAATACCAACAAGAGAAGATGTACCGTAAACATATGCTAGCGAATACCGTATATAACAATGTAATATATCAATAATATCTTTAAGCATTTTATATTAGATATATTAATTAATTTTTTTAAATAGAACTATAAATATAGAGATATGATACATCCGTCTTTTATCTGTTTTTACTTCATCCTCCTAACTATGTATAAATCAATTAAAGTTAGTAACTATTATTAGTCTATGAAAAATATTTATGAAAGTTAAGTTTGAATTATTTGAATATCTTTTAGGACGTGAAAAATTACTTCAAATTTTATTAATCACATTTTGTCCATATATATTTATCCAAGAAAATAATGGTGATTAGACAAATTAATTGCCTTTCGGGGATACCTTTTGGTCATATCTCTACTACGTTAAATCAACACTGTAATAATATAAATTAATATTGTAATCAAACTCTACAATAATCACTAAAGTAGTATAAATATTCGTTAAAAATCATTTTGAGTCATGTATTTAAACATATTAGATTCCTTAGAGTAAACACAAGCTTTTTAAATTTTAAGAAATAACCAAATATATAATAGAAAATTAAATCTACTTGACAACTGTGATAATCATTTAAATTATTCTTATTTCCAAAAATTTGTTATAATTAAATTTATGAATGATTATATTATATATTTTCCATTCCATTAATTGCTCACAAAAATAATATAACAATGACCAAAATAAATAGGAAGTTATTCAATGTTCTGTATAAATTACATAATTAATAAATACGAGCCCATGTATGTATATACACAATGGTACGTACATGTTAATTTGAAACTAGAGATTTTCATTACCATGGACAAAACAAATGTAACACCCTAATCACCGGCCTACTAGGACGTGTTTTGGTATTTGTGCTAATTGTTTATTTTCTTTATTTTAGAAAATTATTAATTTAATTTAAAGCCACGAGGTTAAAAAGGGAAAATATATATTTTATATTTTTATGTAGTTAATTGATTATTTGGATTCGTTTTTAGATAAGGGTCACGAATAATACCTCGTTGGTAAATAATTAATTGAGTAGGATAGCTTAACTAATTAACTGTGAGTTAGAGGGCATTGCCACCACCTCCTTGCCATTTAGACTTATCTTCTTATTGTGTTCTTGAGCTTAGTTTAAAAAGAACAATTGAAGGCAGACACTATCTTGTTAATTCTTGCAATTAGTGTTGGTTTATTCCTAATTTGAAGGTAAGTTATGTTCTTGAATTGCTCTATCTTCTTCCATGAATTTCTTGCTTCAAAGTTAGGGTTCTTGATTTTGGGGTTTTGACTAATTGATGAAATTAGTTTGGTTTGATGATTAGTAGTAGTTATATGATGATTATGGCACTGAATTCATGTATAAATTATGTGTTTTTTTATGGTTTAAAAACCTTGAGCTCCATTAATGGAGGATGAAGAAGATGAAGATGGGTTTGTTGGGTTTTGATGTTTAAATTGTCCTAAATGTGTTTTGATGTTAGATTGTATGTTATTAATAATATATATGAAGTTAGGATGTGTTTATGGTTGAGTTTTAGATTTGCAAATCAATTCTTTTTGTATTTGAGAGCTGCTGTTTGGAGTTTTTTACTAATTTCTGGGCAGTTTTGTAAAATCCGTTAAAAATCAATGAAGCATCGTTAGAGGTCGTATTTTCTATAGTTGGAAAGATGGAGATGTCTACTTTAATTTGTATTTAGAGTCCAAAAGCTAATTTGAGCTGTAGGTTGGCCTAAAAGTCGTTTTACAGTAGCTGTGTCAAATTTGAGATTGAATTTGGCAAATGTAAAACAAGAATTTGTTTAGTATTTGACCTTAAGCTCTTATGAGTTGTTATTCATTGTTAGTACTTGTTGTATATATATGTTTATTTGATATATATATAAAGGTGCTTTGATGATGAATTATGGTTAGTAAGGTCTTGAATTAATAATGAAAATATTAACGTTAAATGCCTACTTTAATTTCAAGAAACGGACTTAGATGACTCGTATTCATGTTCTATTGATTCCTACATATTAAGTATCATATATATAGTGATCTTTGACTATCGGATATGTATTTTAAGTTTGTTTTACATGTTAGGCATAACGGGTTGGTTTTGACCCGTTTGCGAGTAAATTGTTATTTATATGTACTTAGTACATGTTTTGATGCTTGTAACATGTTTGGTATTATGAATATGGATTGTATGCAATTTACATATGTTCTAAATGTTGGTTTTCACATGTGAAATGCAATGGCTTGGTTTTCACCCGTTTGTTGCTAGACATAATATTTTGAGATAATTAATGATTGATTACTAATTCTTGTTATCTTGTGTTTAATTAGACTACTGAGTTGGTGATTCGGAGATCCAAGGTGAGTGGATGTTTAACTCACTTATGGTTTAGTTGTAACGGTTCGGTTGCAACTGTTTTGGTTGATACTTGGATAGACTTATTGTCTGCTGATTGATTACTTAGTTTGTGTTAATTAATCATTGATATGTGCATGTGATTCGGAAGAGAAGTCCGTTTCGGCTGGGCATATGTGTTGGGTTTGTTTGCTATCAGCTAATCAGTATCCGGATCTTTTGATGCATTCGTTACAACTTAAGGGTAATACTGTGTGAGAATAGCAAATGAACTACCGGTAAACCTTTGTTTTGGCTAGCATTGGTTGTAGGTTCTGCAGAACCACCGGTCTTCTCGGTTGCTTGTTTATTGTTGTATCTTTTGGTTACATTGATGCTATTTGTTGGTTTAACCTTCATTCACTTAGCTTTGTGCTAATCCCCCACCTTTCACTCCATTTTATAGGTTCCAGTAAGTCGGTGGTTCAGCTGTGGAGTGGCATGCTTATGGAATAACTGACCACTCCTCTGATTTTGTTTGATGAGCCATTGGTTTATGTAACACTACACTTATGTTATGCTTTGAAAACAATTAACCCTAGTTTTAAGTATCGGTTTTGTAAATATATATGTATATATATTAATCTTTCGCTTCCGAAGAATTTAAAAAAATATGGGTTGAATTTGTGGTGTTACAACAAATATTTTTTAATTTTACTCAGGTGTAACATCCTTGACTTGGGCGTAGTTGTAAATAGTATGTATGCATATGTAATTAGTCTAATAGGAGGATATTTTATTTGTATGTAATTGTGGTGTTAAGGTTAATTATATATATGTATATAGTATGTTGTTGTTTTGAAGTAAATTGATGTAATTAGTATATATATATATATATATATATATGAAGATATTTTAACTTGAAAGGCGGTTTGATGTCTGGATAAGTTTATATATATGTGTGTTGCATTGAAAATTGACTCATAAAGTCAAAATTGATAAACTCTCAAAACATACACAAACACACACTAGATAAAAGCTCTCGTGAGTTCTTGAAAGAGAGAATTTGAAGATTTGAAGTTGTAAATTCAAAAGAAGGTTAGTTTGATGTTTGTTGTAAAGATTAGACATGTTTTATGTTAGATATATGTAAGTTTTGTTGCTAGAACTCATAATCAAATGAAGAACTCCATTGTTGAACATGGAGAGCTTACTTGATAAGTGGGTTTTCCATGTTTATTAATTATAAGTGGAGTTCAGGTGTTCTTGATGATGGTATATGTGTAATATGATGTTTAGAGTTGTTTTTAAAGTGAAAAAGACAAGTTTATAAATGTGGAAATAAGTTGGTTTAAAGCATAAGTCGGATGGAGGATGAACAAGAAGAAGATGAAGTGCAGGGTGGCACGCGTTGTGCAAAGTATTGTAAGGTTCTTTTAAGATGTTTATTAACGTTACATGGTTCTTGTGCATGTTCTAGTAATAGAACCTTGTATGTGCAAACGCTTAATGAGACTGCCGATATTTTAGATGAACTTGTCGAGTTAATTAAAGCAGAGTTATGTAAGCAGATGTTATAAGCTACTAAGGTGAGTACCTACTTTCATAAGTCTCAATAGAGGGAGACTTGATTGTTAGATGATTGCTTGATTGATTATGTACGATTGTACTATGTATGTTTGAATTTTATTGCATGTACGCTTAAGAATGAAAGGGTAAGCCTTGTTATGAAGTTAATGTGTTGTGCCATACTTAATATCTGTAGATCATGTATTAGGTGCATGCCAGTGGGTCCAGATTGGAACCGCCTAGTTGTTAATGATGTAATGTATGATAAATGAATGTACGATGTGAAATGAATGAATGAAGGATATTGCATGCTAGACGATTGATCCTTATGGGATCATAAGTATGTTTGCATGTGCATGGTTCGCGGACTGTTAGTGGATCAAGGTCAGCCGGCTGTAGCTGTACCTCACTTTTAAATTATGGTCAGCTGGTTGTAGCTGGGTTCTAGAAGACTTTTGGGTCATAATGGGATCAACGGAGACTCGGAGGCCTACCCGGTCTAGGTTCTACAGAACCACAGTTCCTTAACACGAAAGGGAAATAAACTCATTGTAGTTGGATTTCCAAGGAGCCATTGGCTTTGAAACGATGTTTGGTGGACTGCTTTATGCCCCCCCACCGGCTCGGTTGGTTGTGCCTGATTCCCAAGTCTAAGTTGTTGAGCATGATTGATTACCCTGCAAGACATGACTCTTACCGATCTTGTCAGCACACTGCAATGTGATAAGATAGAAATGATTGACTGGTTATGTTTTGTATGACTCACTTTATTGATGCTTGTGATAAGTTTGTACTTACTAGCTATGTTGTTCAGCTAATGGTCATACATTGCCCCTTTTAAGGTAAAAACTAAAAGGCCTGGTGAGGTGGGTTGCTTTCAGATGTGTCTGTACCTTATGGGATGGAACACTTTTTGTGTATGATGTAATTATTTGTTAATTATGGTCGGTGTGTGTTAGGTAACACCAACAGTTGTTTTTAGAATGAAATGATGTAATTAACTATTGTAACTTTTGAAATGAAAATTCCGTTGCTAAAATCTAATGACTATGACTTTGAAAGGGACCCACGCGGGTTAAAAGTTTGAATTTTAGTAAATTCAGTGTTTTCGGAGGGGGTGTTACAAAAGGAGTCATGTGCATTATACAACGTATAATTCCTTGAAGAAGTACAAAAAATATAAGCAAGACATATAATTCTTAAAAACTAGTAAGAAATTAATAATTCAAATCAATATTTCATAAACACTAATAAAAGTATGGTAATAGAAGAAAAAGTGATGATGAGTTATATATATATTTATAAAATACAATGTTGAGAACATAGTAACCCATATATAGATACTAATAGGAAAAGTCTAGGTAAGTATAAAGAAAAGAAAATTTTGTGCATAAGTGCATTAAGAATTTTTTTATGTTGGAACAATATGTTATCATTTATTTTAATTATAGAGATCCCCAAATAGTATATCTTACACGGAATGTAAGAACATGTTTAATAGTTAATTTCCCTATATATGAAATATGAGTCACATAAGACGTTTGAGATGAAAACTTTCTATAACATGTTAATTGTTTATAACGTGCTATCAAAACTCAAGAATGCTTTAATGTTTGACAAAATATTACGAACGATAACATGTTGTAGAAAATTCTTCTTGTTGTTTAAACAACTTATTGTAATATATAAATGATATCTTTAAGCATTTATTGCTTGATATATTAATTAATTCTTTTGAAATAAAACTTTGTATTTAGGTACTATTTGTTCTTACTCCATACTTCTACGTATCTATAAATCATTTAAAACTAGTAAACTAGTATTAGCTAATGAAAAATAGATATCAATCATTTAAGAAATTTATATTTGACATATTTGAAAATTATTTGAATCTTGAAGAAATTTATATTTGACATATTTGAAAATTATTTGAATCTTGTTGGAAACTATGACAATCCTTTAAAATATATTATTTTCCAAATACTTATGATACCTAATCACATATATCCATATAATCATATCATAATCATAATAATAATCACGGTCATACTTGAATATCATAATCATGAATCATAGTGACCTTTTAAGCTTTGATTTGTTCATGATGTTTTAACCGATAAGATTGAGGAGACATATTGGTCTTGCTCGCTTCAGCTACTTTAGACGCAAGTTTTTCAGCCGCCATTCTACCCGGTTCTTGAATAATTTTTTTCTCTTTTAACTTTGGATTTTCTTCATCAGATTCATCTTCTCCATACTTACCTACCCTCATTAGATCTTCCAAAGAATTTATTATCATTAGCTTCTTCCCTTTGTCCATTCGACCGGGTTGGCCATTGGTTGAAGGAATACTTCATTCTTCAAAAATAAAGGTTGTTGAAACAATTTGTTTTACTTAAACGTTTGATGTTATTGTTTGATCTGGTGCTTTTGTTTCAGCGGCTGCCATTATTGTTTGACATTCAACTACATCCATTTCAGATCTCAATAGATCTGTGTCTTCCTCTCTTTGATCAAGGAAATCTTTAAGCTCCCCCTCAGCTCTTGCCCTAGCTTTTTCAGCTTTGGCCTTCTCTTGTTCCGCTATTTGTAGTTAGGCTCAAGCTTCATTTAAATATTTATTTTGATTTTCCCCAACAAATCTCAAAACTTTATATTCTAGATTCTTCATAGCAGTGGCCCTTGAAAACTTCTTCTGCCATAAGAGTTGTCTTCGTTCTGTTGCAGCTTTCTTTCTTATTATCTTACGGATTTTGGACTGTCATCGAAATTTCTCCCGCTTAGAAGTAGAGAAGACTCCGGATGATTCTACCCTTACAAGCAAATGAGGGTGTAAATAATTCCTATACACGGTTTATTGCTGCTTCGGAGAGAATACAAGCAAATTAGGGTGTAAATAATTCCAATACACGGTTTATTGATGCTTTGGAGAGATTTAGGAAAGAGTATTTATAGTGGAAGAAAAAAGTTGTAGTTAAGAATTAAGAGTTGAGAACATAGAAAGGGATATATAGATACTAATAGGAAAAAAATTTACTCGGTCTAGGATACTATAAAGAAAAGAAAAGTTTGTGCATAAAACCATTAGAAAATTCTTTTTTTGGAACAATATATTATCTTTTATTTTATTTCTAGAGGTCCACGAATAGTATATCTTACACGGAATGTAAGCACACGTTTAATAGTTAATGTCCCTGTATATGAAATATGAGTCACATAAGACATTTGAGATGAAAACTTTCTATAACATGTTAATTGGTCATAACATGCTATCAAAACTCAAGAGTGCTTTAATGTTTGACAAAATGTTACGAACGCTAACATGTTGTAGAAAATTCTTCTCTGTCGTTTAAACAACTCAAGGCTTTACCAAATGATATATCAACTTATTTTCTACAAAAATAGTTTGACCCTATTTTTAACTCAATAGTATGATATGATCAAAGAAAAGATGTATGATGAACATTTCCTAGCCAATACTATATATAGCATTGTAATATATACATGATATCTTTAGTGTTTAATGCTTGATATATTAATTAATTCTTTTGAAATAAAACTATATATTTAGGTACTATTTGTTCTTACTCCATCCTTCTACCTATCTATCATTCATTTAAAACTAGTAAACTAGTATTAGTCAATGAAAATTAGATATCAATCATTTAATAAAGTCATATTTGACATATTTGAAAATTATTTGGGTCTTGAAGATTAAAGTGATTACACTTACTAATTCCCTTGCGGAGACCTTATCACTATATCTGTAGTACGTTCTCACCGTAATAATATAATTATTGTTACCTACTTCTACTATAATCACAAAATTAATAAAAAATTCATAAAACGCCATTTTTAGTCATGCTTTTAAACATATTAATTGCCTTATAGTAAATAAAGACAGCGGGGGATGTCATCACTCGTACATTCCTTATTAACTATACCCCTGCATGTGTGTTATTTGACTTTGGAGCTACTTACTCCTTTGTGTATGTGTCTTGTTGTAAGAAGTTAAAATTACCTGTTTCCAAGATGATTGATCTACTAAATGTGGAGGTAGCTAGTGGTAAGATAGTCTCTGTTGCAGAAAAGGTTCATGTAGCTATTCTTGATGTTGAAGGCAATAGTCTTCCTATTTCATTCATTGTTATGCCTATTGCGGCCTTCGATGTTGTGATTGGGATGGATTGGCTTAGAAGTCGTGATGTTGAGATTCTTTGTTCCAAAAAGATGATTACGAGTCCTCTTTCTGATGGATCTTATGTTGTAGCTCGAGGAGAGCGACGGGAGTATGATATTCGTGTTATCTCTATTATTAAAGCTCGGAAGTCTATATCTAAAGGTAGTGAGTCTTTCTTAGCATACGTTATTGATGCCAAGATGGAGAAGCCACGTTGAAGAGGATACCTTTAACGTGTGCTACTGGTATTCATGATACCTTTAACGTGTGCTACTTATGCAAGTGCCATGTTGAAGAGGATCAGGTCATTCCATTGCAAGAACTGAAGGTTGACTCTTCTAAGCGACTCGTTTAAGAACTTGTTGAAATTCTTGACACGAAGGTCAAGAAGTTATGTAAGAAGATGATCAAGTTGGTTCTTATAAAGTGGAAGCACAACTTAGGTCCAAACCTGACGTGGGAAGTGGAGGACGTGATAAATGCAAGATACCCTCTCCTGTTTATCACTAGGCAATTTCCGAGGACGGAATCTTGTTAAGGGGGGTAGATTTGTAACATCCTCGACTTGGGCGTAGTTGTAAATAGTATGTACACATATGTAATTAGTCTAATAGGAGGATATCTTATTTGTATGTACTTGTGGTGTTAGAGTTAATTACATATGTGTAGAGTATGTTGTTGTTTTGAAGTAAATTAATGTAATTAGTATGTATATATATATATATATATATATATGAAGATAATTTAAGGTGAAAGGCGGTTTGATGTCGGGATAAGTTTATATCTATATGTGTGTTGTGTTGAAAATTGACTCATAAAGTCAAAGTTGATAAACTCTCAAAACGCACATTAGATAAATTCTCTCGTGAGTTCTTGAAAGAGAGAATTTGAAGATTTGAAGTTGTAAATTCAAAAGAAGGTTAGTTTGATGGTTGTTGTAAAGATTAGACATGTTTTATGTTAGATATATGTAAGCTTTGTTGCTAGAACTCATAATCAAATGAAGAACTCCATTGTTGAACATGGAGAGCTTACTTGATAAGTGGGTTTTCTATGTTTGATGATTATAATTGGAGTTCATGAGTTCTTGATGATGGTATAGGTGTAATATGATGTTTAGAGTTGTTTTTAAAGTGAAAAAGACAAGTTTATAAATGTGGAAATAAGTTGGTTTAAAGAATAAGTCGGATGGCGGATGAACAAGAAGAAGTGCAGGGTGGCACACGATGCGACGCGTCGAAGAAAGGGACGCGACGCGTCCCCGCATATGTCGTGCGACTTTCGCCGTTCATTCGACATTTGTTCATTCGACTTTACTTGATCTGACTTTCATTGATCCGAAAGTCGCATGGGTCATCCGACTTTCGTATGAATGATCCAACTTTTGAATTGGTCCGATAGTCGCATGTGAAACGCTACGCAACGCGTCGGGTGAAAAATCAAGAATATCCAATTTTAAAGTTAAAGCAATTTTAAGGCACATGTTGTGCTAAGTATTGTAAGGTTCGTTTAAGATGTTTATGAACTTTAGATTGTTCTGTATATGTTCTAGTAATAGAACCTTGTATATGCAAACGCTTAACGCGACTGCCGATATTTTAGGTGAACTTGTCGAGTTAATTAAAGCACAATTAAGTAAGCAGACGTTATAAGCTATTCATGTGAGTACCGGCTTTCATAAGTCTCAATAGAGTGAGACTTGATTGTTAGATGATTGCTTGATTGATTATGTATGATTGAACTATGTATGTTTGAGTTTTATTAAAGGTACGCTTAAGAATGAAAGGGTAAGCCTTGTTATGAAGTTAATGTGTTGTGCCATGCTTAATATCTATAGACCATGTATTAGGTGCATGCTAGTGGGTCCAGATTGGAACCGCCTAGTTGTTAATGATGTAATGTACGATAAATGAATGTACGATGTGTAAATGAATGAATGAATGATATGGCATGCTAGACGATTGATCCTTATGGGATCATAAGTATGTTTGTACGTGCATGGTTCGCGGACTGCTAGTGGATCAAGGTCAGCTGGTTGTAGCTGTACCCCACTATTAAATTAAGGTCAGCCGCTTGTAGCTGGTTCCAGAAGACCTTTGGGTCGTATTAGGATCATCAGAGACGCGGGGCCTACCGGGTCTAGTTTCTGCAGAACCACCGTGTAACACCCGAAGTTTGAAATTTCGTGATTTAATAATTAAACAAGTATTACAGTTTTAGTGATTTCCTAACTAAGATTAGGGGGTGTTTAGAAACTTGAAGGGTTGAAATTGTTAAAACAAAATATTTTAGTTGGGGGACCATTTGTGTCTTTACTTCAAAGTTATATATATATATATATAAACTCATCTTTGACTTTAGTCTAGTCGAACCACACAAACACACATACAAACTCCCGTAACTTCTGGACCAACCCCATTTTCCTTCTTCTTTTGATCTAAAACTACAACTAGAGGTAATATCAACGGATCCTAGCATCATACAAGCTTGAGGTAAGGATTTATAGCTATTTTCTTAAGTTTTAAAATGAGTTTCAAGTTGATTCAAGGATTGAATCATGTTTTAGCATGTTATTGATGTTATTAGATAATTAGAAGATGTTTGGGGTGTAGGAAAACACCCCTATAATGTTTTTAGTGATTTTGAATCATATTTGTGGCCAAAATAGCGTTTGTAAAGAAGAACAATCTGTAAGGTACACGGCCCGTGTAGCGATACACGGTCCATGTAGAGTGGAAGGCAGTCACAGGGCCATGTTGGTATACATGGTTGTGTAGAGTTTGCGGTACACGGACCGTGTGGGGCTACACGGCCCGTGTAGGTGACGTGAAAACATTAGCCATATAGGCAGGTCAGGTCGTGTAGGCTGAAGGGGGACACGGCCCGTGTAGAGATACACGGCCCGTGTAGGTGCACTATTCAGTTTGTTTTATGCTGAGTTTGAGTATGTGATTAACACCATGATTATATATCTGTAGGATTTACTGTTTGACTTTATATCTGTGATATGTGTGTTACATTGCAATGTGTTAAATTATTGATCAGTGGTTCATGGTGTGCGAGAGTAGAGCTGTAGCATGCTGCTTCGTGCAGTAATGCTATGGACAACGTTTTAACCTTGTTGGCGGATACTAAGATTGTGCAGTACTTTATCCATGAGACCTGTTGACAACATTCGTATATGTGTATGTGCATGCTTATATGATTTACAGTTTTGTTTTCTCACTAAGCTCTTGTAGTTTAGTAGATACTGCTTTGTTATTGTTTTGCAGGTTGTGTTAGTAACATGGCAAGGCCCCGGTTTGACTGTTGAAAGTTGGTCACTTAAAACGTGATTTGAAACAATAACGTTCCCATTTGTGTAACGGAAAGTACTTTTGATTTAAATGCGCGCATACTTCTTTTTATACAAACCCGATGGTTTAAACGAAATGTTTTATTGGCTTCCGCTGACGGTATGCTTATTGGAAATTGTTTTTAACATGAATTGTGGTTGTATTATATTTTGTAAAAAAGTACTTAGTTGGTTTCCATCAGCTTATCAAATTCTGTTTTTAGACAAATGCCTTTTTGTTTCAAGCTTTAATTTAAATTTTAGAAATTTGCGCGTTACAACTTGGTATCAGAGCCACAGTTTGAGGGATCTAGAGGTGTGTTATGCATCATCTAGACTTAAACCATGGTTCTGCGGATTTTGGTCAAACTGGAGGCTTGCAACTTGGTGGGTATACTGTGTATTGCATTGAGAATATGCTAACTGTTTATGTAGTTATGATTGGTATTGAAATACACGAGAGGTTAAATATATTGATGCCAGATACGTGATGCCTTATATGGCATGGTATGTGAGTAAATGCTATGCATTAAGTTGATACATAAGATTCAATAGGGATGCTATCTTATGATTTATGTGGTGAGTGCTAAATGCTAATAGGCAATGCTTGATATTAGACTGTTAAAGGAGGTGTTGGTTATATGTTATATTGTAATTGATAATGTGATAGATGGCTTAAGCCTATGAATCGGGACTTCTTGTGGTAAAGTTAAGATCCAATGTATATAGTTTGTTCGGAGTAATATAAGGGCCCATATTATTATTGACACACAATATATGTTGGAATTTGATGAAATCATGGGGAATCTTGTGAATCGGGTGAGGGGTACTTCTAGGAGATAGTACACCTGTAATATAGGAGTGCCTTAGTATGAAGAGAGCTACTTCAGATTTGAGATTAGGTGTACGGATATGTTAATTGAGTACAACTGTTTGATATAGAGGATAGTGTGGTAAAGCTACCTTATGTTTTAATGCTTTATCTATACTTCCAGAGTAGTGAATATAAAGAGAAACAAGAATGAGTTGGATGGAAACCCGAGAAGTCTCTTGTTGTAAGAGCCATGTTTGACATGAATTCTAGTGTGATGAATATAAGAGATTTTGAGTAAGTAATATTTCAAAGGATGGTCCTAATATGAAAGAACAAAATCAGTGTGACTGGTGAGAGAGCACCAATAAAAATATAACTTATCCAAGTAAGGCGGATACGAATCAGATAATGAGTTGATGTCAGAAAGACAAGCTAATAAAAGTTGATAAAATAAATGATGAAGATGGTATGATATACCTTAATAAGAGGGAAAAATGATAGGGGGTTTGACTAAGCCTAGATTTGTGTATGAATAAAATAGTACGAGATACTATAAACTATGTGGTGTTATAAAATATATTATTGTGAGAAAGTATTATATAAAGAGAACAAGAAATCATGGTTATGAGGAGAGTGTCCACACCAATGAACAAAATGTGAATTGGTAATAAATATTATACTACTTAATTGTAGAATTGATTGATTATAAGAAAAGGTAATGATGGAGAAGAACAGTTAAATATATAATGACTGCGATGGTCAAAACCAATTTAATACCAGCAAGAAGGTATTTAACGAGAAAACATAAAGTATGTTAATTGAGAAAGAGGTTATGATCTAAAATGCAAATGAGAATAAAATGATTAAGATTTAATAAACTCTTTAAGAAGAGTAAGTGGCTTAATCATATAAATATAAACGAGATGAAGGATGGTTATGAAATAAAGACGAAATGAGTTATAATATGAGTAATATAATATCGAGAATATTCTGTATGATGAGGAAGGGGTATGAAATTCAAAAGAATATAAAGGCGTGATAGTGTTGGCATGTATAATATTATATACCAGTGTCAATGGATTGGCCAAATACGAGTAATACTATGTGAGAGTTTAAATACGAAAATGAGTAATAAAATTTATAAAGATATAATTATTTCTGAAACTCTATGTTTCAAAACACATGTAATTTATAATTTGTTGGTAAGAGTGATGATAAAGCTAATTGTACATATGACATGTACATGAGATTATTATGAGAAGCAAGTTAGCAGAAAGTGAAAGTGGAAAGAGATATACGTTGGTAGGAATTTTTAATAATATTCCAAGACAGTAAAAGAATAGAGTATTTGTGAAACAAAGACAATAATTAATGATAAGAGGTGTAGTTGGTATTTTGGCCTATGATTGACCAAGAATTGTTTTGTTTCAGTACAATGGATCCTAATGCGAATCCTAGGACATAGAATGAAGTAAGGTACGAAGAAAGCCCTGACATGATTACCATATGAGAGGTTGAAGATTATATTTCTCTTTATAGGGAAAGGCGTGGAGCCATACCTACCAAACACCTTAGGGGTGTCATCGCGGATGAATTTGGAAAATGTATTAAAACGGTTATGCTGTCTATTATGATAGAAATGAAGAATGAAATAATAAGTGTAGTTCGAGAAGAATTTCATTTATTGAAGGATGAAATGGTTAACGAGATGAAAGAAAATAAATTAGAGGTTAAAGCTCAGGGATCCCGTAAAAGATCAAAATGCGAAAGTTGTGGTAAAAACCATACTTGTTAGTGTAAACATAAGACCAAAGGTTGTTATACGTGTGGAGAAGTACGACATAATTATAAGGATTGTTTATCCTTAGGAAATTTTTGTTATGACTGTGCTCAGTACGGGCATGAGTCCTCAGAATGTCCTAACTAGTTGAAGTTTGTTAGTAGAGATATTAAATAAATAAGTAGATATAGTGTAAGGTTTCTTTTAAAATGTATGTAAATTATGTAGAACCGGTATGTACTTTTCTTAGATAATAAAATGTCGAAGGAGGAAAAATCAAGGAAGATTTTGTGTTATTGGTTGAAGTACGGGTGATGAGTATTTTGTATCTATATTATGAGCCGACTCCAAGTGGGAGAGTAGTGTGAAAATATTTGTAATGATTCAATATATTAAAAACAATTCATATTGACAACCATGATCGTGGTAGAAAGGAGTATTGATAAAAGTTACAGAATTAAACGAAGAAATTGCATAACATTAAGTTGGAAAAGAAATTTAAAGCCACAATATGTAATATTAAATGCTTGGTAAAATGAGTAAAGAGTACAAGAAAGAGATTATTATCTCTGATTAAATAAAAGATATGGCAGTGACTTATATCATCATTGAGAAAATTTGAGTGAGGAATGGATAAAATGTTGATAAATTAATCATAATAATTGAGGTGAAATATAATGATGAGTCATGTATGTGTTGAATATCAGAAATAATTCAACAATAACACCAAAAGAGAACATGATAGACGTGATGTGGAAGTTTTAAAAATTTTGAGGGCCTTGGCCTAGGTATGAGGTGGAGTATATGAGTTTGAACAGAAGGTCGGGTGTTGACCTGACAGATAATTGAGCACCATAACTGTTTTATCGATTATTATCATGAGAGTAAAATTATTGCTCGAGGAAGAGCGGGAACAGTTAAAGAATAATTATTCTTGAAAATGAAATTTCTACTCAACAAAGTTGAATTAAAGAAATGAATCCTTGAGGAGGATCAAAAATTTTATCTTTAACTATCAAACTATGAAATACACAATTGAAACACTAAAGATGAAAATCACGTCAAAAGCAGATCGAGGAACATAGAATTAACCCTAACGGGAATGATTATGGATTATTAAATTATTATAATTGAATACAAGCACCTAGTGGTGGAAAGCTAGATAAAGCTTTTTGAGCAGAGAATACAGAATTAAAATTTTGATTTATCTAAATCGAGTAAGAGGAATAAAGAGTTAAAAGTGAAATGTTAATGACTAGAGATGAAGCCAGAAGTAGTCAAGTATGTGGCAAACGTGTTGCAAAGTTTGAAATGAAGGATGTATATCAAAACATATGAGAAGTTCCAACCTGGTTGGATTATAAAATGATATGAGTGGTTGTAAGCAGACTATTTTTAAAATGTACATTTCAGTTCCATCAAGAAAATTTTATTTCTCTAACACTATTTCAGGTTTAGATAAAGAAATTATTTTTGGTTACGTGTCCCTGTTTTGTTTTCGTTATGTGAGAAAACTGATTTAGTCCAAAACTTTGAAGAGGATTTTATGAAGAGATGAGAAGCACGTGTTATTATACGAGTAAAGTGAGAAAACAATACAATCCATTGAAAGTAAGTGGTGTACGTATGTTGTAAATTTGAAAGAAACTGGCGTTTTTAATTGGTGATAGCCAAATTTTTATATATTATACAAATTATTATTTTAGTATCGGATTGTCGCCGTACGGCATATTATGTGGTAAGAGAAGTCAAACGTCAGGATGAGAAAGGAATGAATAACAATGAGGTGGTACAGTGAATAACAGAACAATTTATTTAATGAGAAATATGTTGTTAATATCCCAAATTGATAAAAGAGCTATACAAATAATCGTATATCGTCGATGAGTGACAAGGGGGAAAAACAATGTTATTTTAATATGTCACTATAAAAGAGAAATAATAAATTCATAATAATGTGGAAATTAGGTCCGATGTTAATTGGATCATGTAGAGTTATTGCTTATATGGGAAAGGTTACGTGTAGACTAAGAGTCACTAAAGTATTTACCATGAGTTATATCTCACAAAGTGTTTAGCTGACAAGTCTGCATGTGTATTTCTATTATTGGAAATATGAGTATTGGAAATATGAGTATTGGCAATAATGGATTGGACTAGATAAGGTGAGGTGGAAATACAAGGGTGGTTCCGAAAAACCTAAGAAAGAGATAACATGTCGTTATCCAAAAACACACTAGCAGTTGATTTCGAGGACAAAATCTATTTCAAGTGGGAGAGGGTTGTAACGCCCGAAGTTTGAAATTTCGTGATTTAATAATTAAACAAGTATTACAGTTTTAGTGATTTCCTAACTAAGATTAGGAGGTGTTTAGAAACTTGAGGGGTTAAAATTAAAACAAAAGATTTTATTTGGGGGACCATTTGTGTCATTACTTCAAAGTTATATAGATATAAACTCATCTTTGACTTTAGTCTAGTCAAACCACACAAACACACATACAAACTCACGTAACTTCTGGAGCAGCCCCATTTTCCTTCTTCTTTTGATCTAAAACTACAACTAGAGGTAATATCAACTGATCCTAGCATCATACAAGCTTGAGGTAAGGATTTCTAGCTATTTTCTTGAGTTTTTAAATGAGTTTCAAGTTGATTCAAGGATTGAATCATGTTTTAGCATGTTATTGATGTTATTTGATAATTAGAAGATGTTTGGGGTGTAGGAAAACACCCCTACAATGTTTTTAGTGGGTTTGAATCGGATTTGTGGCCAAAAACAGCGTCTGTAACGAAGAACAGTCGGCTGGGTCTGTAAGGTACACGACTCGTGTAGTGGTACACGGTCCATGTAGAGTGGAAGGCGGTCACAGGGCCATGTTGGTATACATGGTCGTGTAGAGTTTATGGTACACGGCCCGTGTGGGGCCAGCCCCGGTAGGTGACGTGACAACACTAGCCATGTAGCGAGGTCGTGTAGGCTGAAGGGGGATACGGCGCGTGTAGAGATACATGGCATGTGTAGGTGCCCTGTTCAGTTTGTTTTATGTTGAGTTTGAGTATGTGATTAACACGATAATTTTATATCCATAGGAATTACTGTTTGACGTGTTATGGCATAAGGTGAGTTTCCTAAACTCTGATTCATATATGTGATATGTGTGTTGCATTGCAATGTGTTATATTAATGATTAGTGGTTCATGGTGTGTGAGAGTAGAGCTGTAGCATGCTGCTTCGTATAGTAGTGCTATCGACAGCGTTTTAGCCTTCTTGGCAGATGCTAAGATGGTGCAGTTTTGTATCTATAAGACCTGTTGATAGCATTCGTATATGTGTATGCGCATTCTTATATGATTTACAGTTTTGTTTTCTCAATAAGCTCTTGTAGCTTAGCAGATATTGCTTGTTGTTGTTTTGCAGTTTGTGTTACCAAGGCAAGGCCCCGGTTTGACTGTTGAAGGTTGGTCGCTTAAAACGTGATTTGAAACAGTAACGCTCCCATTTTTGTAACAAAAAGTACTTTTGATTTAAATGCGCGCATACTTCTTTTTATACAAACCCGAGGGTTTAAATGAAATGTTTATTGCCTTCCGCTGATGCTATGCTTATTGGAAACTGTTTTTTAACATGAACTGTGGTTGTATTATCTTTTGTACGAACCAAAGGGTTCAAAAGTACTTGGTTTATTTCCATCAGCTTATAAAATTCTGTTTTTAGACAAATACCTTTTGTTTCAAGCTTTAATTTAAATTTTGGAAATTGGGGCGTTACACACCATTCCTTAACACCAGAGGGAAATCAACCGGTTGTAGCTGAATTTTCAAGGAGCCATTGGCTTTGAAACAACGTTTGGTGGACTGCTTTATGCTCCCCCACCGGCTCGGTTTGGTTGTGCCTGATTCCCGGTCTAAGTTGTTGAGCAGGATTGATTACCCAGCAAGACATGACTCTTACTGATATTGTCAGCACACCGCAATGTGATAAGATACAAATGATTGACTGCTTATGTATTGTATGACTCGCTTTATTGATGCTTGTGATAAGTTAGTACTCACTAGCTATGTTGTTTAGCTAATGGTGCTACATTGCCCCTTTTCAGCTAAAGACTAGAAGGCCTGGTGAGGCGAGTTGCTTTAGGATGTGTATGTACCTTATGGGATGGAACATTTTTTGTGTATGATGTAATTATTTGTTGATTATGGTCGGTGTGTGTTATAGTGCTTTCAGATGTGTCTGTACCTTATGGGATGGAATAATTTTTGTGTATGATGTAATTATTTGTTGATTATGGTCTGGGTGTTATAGGTAACACCAACAGTTGTTTTTAGATGAAATGATGTAATTAATTGTTGTAACTTTTGAAATGAAAATTCCGCTCCTAAAATCTCGTGACTATAATGTTGAATGGGCCCACACGGGTTTAAAGTTTGAATTTTAGTAAATTCACTGTTTTTGGATGCGGTGTTACAAAAGGAGTCATGTGCATTATGCAACGTATAATTCCTCGAAGAAGTAAAGAAAATATAAGCAAGACATATAATTCTTAAAAACTAGTAAAAAATTAATAATTCAAAGCAATATTTCATAAACACTAATAAAGTATGGTAATAGAAGAAAACATGATGATGCACTTTATCTTTTAAAGAGTTATATATATATAATACAATGTTGAGAACATAGTAACCGATATATAGATACTAATAGGAAAAGTCTAGGTAACTATAAAGAAAAGAAAAGTTTGTGCATAAGAGCATTAAGAATTTTTTTTGTTGGAACAATATATTATCATTTATTTTAATTATAGAGATTCACAAATAGTATATCTTACACGGAATGTAAGCACACGTTTAATAGTTAATTTCCCTATATATGAAATATGAGTCACATAAGACGTTTGAGATGAAAACTTTTTATAACATGTTAATTCTTTATAACGTGCTATCAAACCTGAAGAGTGCTTTAATATTTGACAAAATGTTACAAACGATAACATGTTGTAGAAAATTCTTCTTGTTGTTTAAACAACTTATTGTAATATATAAATGATATATTTAAACATTTATTGCTTGATATATTAATTAATTCTTTTGAAATAAAACTATGTATTTAGGTACTATTTGTTCTTACTTCATACTTCTGCGTATCTATAAATCATTTAAAACTAGTAAACTAGTATTAGTTGATGAAAATTAGATATCAATCATTTAAGAAATTTGTATTTGACATATTTGAAAATTATTTGGATCTTGAAGAAACTACTTTAAACTTCCGATCATCTTTTGTTCATATATATATTTATACAAGAAAATAGAAGTGATTACACATACTAATTCCCTTGCAGAGACCTTATCACCATATCTCTAGTACGTTCTCACCGTAATAATATAATTATTCTTACCTACCTCTACAATAATCACTAAAATAATATAAATATTCGTAAAACGCCATTTTTAGTCATGCTTTTAAACATATTAATTGTCGTATAGTAAACAAATGATTTTTAAAATTACAGAAACTACCAAATAAATAATAGAAAAATAAATCTTGTTGGAAACTATGACAATCCTTTGAAATATTTTATTTTCCAAATACTTATGATACCGAATCACATATATCCATATAATCATATCATAATCATAATAATAATCACGGTCATAACTGAATATCATAATCATGAATCATAGTGACCTTTTCAGCTTTCATCTGTTCATGATGTTTTAACCGATAAGATTGAGGAGACATATTGGCTTTGCTTGCCTCAGCTGCTTTAGACGCAAGTTTTTCAGCCGCCATTCTACCCAGTTCTTCAATAATCTTTTTCTCTTTTAACATTGGATTTTCTTCATCCGAGTCATGAGATTCATCTTCTCCATACTTACCTACCCTCCAGCTTCTTCCCTTTGTCCATTTGACTGGGTTGGCCACGGTTGAAGGAATACTTCATTCTTCAAAAATCAAGGCCGTTGAAACAATTTGTTTTACTTCAGCATATGATGTTATTGTTTGAGCTGCTGCTTTTTTTTAGCGGCTGGCATTATTGTTTGACATTGAGCTACATCTATTTCAGATCTCAATAGATATGTTTCTTCCTCTCTTTGATCAAGGAAGGCTTTAAGCTCCCCCTCAGCTCTTGCCCTAGCTTCTTCAGCTTTGGCCTTCTCTTGTTCCGCTATTTGTAGTTGGGCTCTTGCTTCGCTTAAATATTTATTTTGATTTTCCCCAACAAATCTCAAACATACAACATCATATTCTAGATTCTTCATAGTAGTGGCCCTTGAAAACTTCTTCTGCCATAAGAGTTTTCTTCGTTCAGTTGAAGCTTTCTTTCTTATTATCTCACATATTTTGGACTATCGTCGAAATTTCTCCCACTTGAAAGTAGAGAAGACTCCTGATGCTTCTACCCTTACAAGCAAATGAGGGTGTAATAATTCATATACACGGTTTATTGCTGCTTCGGAGAGATTTATAGCATAGAATTTATCCACAGAAGAGGAAAGAGTATTTATAGTGGAAGAAAGAAGTTGTAGTTGAGAATTAAGAGTTGAGAACATAGAAAGGGATATATAGATACTAATAGGAAAACATTTTACTCGGTCTAGGACACTATAAAGAAAAGAAAAGTTTGTGCATAAAACCATTAAAAAATTCTTTTTTCGAACAATATATTATCTTTATTTAATTGTAGAGGTCCACGAATAGTATATCTTACACGGAATGTAAGCACACATTAGTAGTTAATGTCCCTGTATATGAAATATGAGTCACATAAGAAGTGTGAGATGAAAACTTTCTATAACATGTTAATTGTTCATAACATGCTATCAAAACTCAACGGTGCTTCAATGTTTACGAACGCTAACATGTTGTAGAAAATTCTTCTCCACGTTTAAACAACTCAAGGCTTTACCAAATGATATATCAACTTATTTTCTACAAAAGTAGTTTGACCCTATATCAACTTATTTTCTACAAAAGTAGTTTGACATTTAATAGTTAATGTCCCTTTATATGAAATATGAGTCACATAAGACGTGTGAGATGAAAATTTGTATAACATTTTCATTGTTCATAACGTGCTATCAAAACACAAGAGTGCTATAATGTTTGACAAAATATTACGAACCATGGCATGTTGTAAAAAATTATTCTGGTCGTTTAAACAACACTTTACCAAATGATAGATAAACTTCTTTTCTACAAAAATAGTGTCATCCTATTTTTAACTCAATAGTATGATATGATCAAAGAAAAGATGTATGATGAACATTTCCTAGCCAATACTTTAAATAGCATTGTAATATATAAATGATATCTTTAAGCATTTAATGCTTGATATATTAATTAATTCTTTTGAAATAAAACTATATATTTAGGTACTATTTGTTCTTACTTCATCCCTCTACCTATCTATCATTCATTTAAAACTAGTAAACTAGTGTTAGTCAATGAAAATTAGATATCAATCATTTAAGAAAGTTATATTTGACATATTTGAAAATTATTTGGATCTTGAAGAAACTACTTTAAACTCTAATCATCTTTTGTTCATATATATTTATACAAGAAAATTAAAGTGATTACACGTACTAATTCCCTTGCAGAGACCTTATCACTATATCTCTAGTACGTTCTCACCATAATAATATAATTATTGTTACCTACTTCTACTATAATCACTAAAATAATAAAAAATTCATAAAATGTCATTTTTAGTCATGCTTTTAAAAATATTAATTGCCTTATAGTAAACAAATGATTTTTAAAATTATAGAAACTACCAAATAAATAATAAAAAATAAATCTTGTTGGAAACTATGACATTCCTTTAAAATATTTTATTTGCCAAATTTTTATGATACTGAATCACATATATCCATAAACAATATATTATCTTTTATTTTAGTTATAGAGATCTAGGAATAGTATATCTTACACGTAATGTAAGCACACGTTTTATAATTAATGCCCATATATATGAAATATGAGTCACATAAGACGTTTGAGATGAAAACTTTCTATAACATGTTAATTGTTGATAACGTGGTATCAAAACTCAAGAGTCTTTAATGTTTGACAAAATGTTACGAATGATAAATGTTGTAAAAAATTCTTATCGTTGCTTAAACAACTCAAGGCTTTACCAAATGATATATCAACTTATTTTCTACAAAAATAGTTTCACCCTATTTTTAACTCAATAGTATGATATGATCAAAGAAAAGATGTATGATGAACATTTCCTCGTCAATACTATATATAGCATTGTAATATATATATACATATGATATCTTTAAGCATTTAATGCTTGATATATTTATTAATTCTTTTGAAATAAAACTATATATTTACATACTATTTGTTATTACTCCATCCATCTACGTATCTATCATTTATTTAAAACTAGTAAACTAGTATTAGTCAATGAAAATTAGATATCAATCATTTAAGAAAGTTATATTTGACATATTTGAAAATTATTTGGTTGTTGAAGAAACTACTTTAAACTTTCGATCATCTTTTGTTCATATATATTTATACAAGAGAATAGAAGTGATTACACATACTAAATCCCTTGTGGAGACCTTATCGCCGTATAATAATATATTTATTGTTACCTAACTCTACAATAATTACTAAAATAATATAAATTTTCGTAAAACACCATTTTTGGTCACACTTTTAAACATATCAATTACCCTATAGTAAGCTAATGATTTTTAAATTTATAGAAACTACTAAATTAATAATAGAAAAAATAAATCTTGTTAGAATCTATGACAATCCTTCAAAATATTTTATTTGCCAAATATTAATGATACCGAATCACATATATCCATATAATAATAATAATAATAATAATAATAATGGTGATCATAACTAAATATCATATCAGGAATCATAATTAGTAGAATTTGTGCAAAAAGATGTTGAAGTAATCTTGAGTAAGTAACTTCGAATAATTTTGTCATTAAATTTGCGTAGATCTAACACGGGGAATATGGTTTTCAATCAAACTCCGTGTTTGTTTATTTTATAGAATAAGGTTTATTACGTGTTTCTAATTCTTTTGCTTTCTATTTTGAAAACTATGTGTTTTTAATTATGGAGTTCGAATTTTCATTGTTGAAGCAAACTGGGTTAGGTGTTGCACCTTGGGGTAAAGAATTTAATGGATAGGCGTGTGAAGAAGTTTTCTCATATTTTTCATGTGAACTTCATGATCGCCAACACAATATTATTAGTTGTAATGTATGAATCTTTATCTATTTAATTGGTGTATTTTGAATTGTTTATACTTTGAACTGAGCTATTTTCTTACTTCAAATGCATATATGCATATGCTCACTGAGTTAAATTATTGCTAGTCGTAAAGGATCATATTCTTTTTTTCATGAATGTGTTGAACCATTTGTAGTTTACTTTCTATTGCTCGCGATAGGATCATATATATTTTCCTAAATGTGTTGAACCATTTACAGTTTTCATTCTATGGTTGTCATAAAACAAAAGAAAATAATAATAAATATGATTAATTAAAAATAATGATAGTAATAATACAAATAAATTAGAAGAAAATCAGGCAATGAAGGAGGAAACAAATTAAGGTTTCCAAAATAATACAAACTATTCAAAAACCTACCTAAGTACCTATGTAGTTACCAAAAACACTCAAAAAACCATAAACACACACATAATTTCTCTCTTTCTTCTCATTATGCACGAAATTCTCAGCCCTAAAATGACCATTAGAATGGTTCTTCAAAGCTCCAAGAAGCCTAGTCAAAAATCGGTCCCATTTGAAGAGTTTTAGTTACGTATTGGGTTTCTATACATCCTTAATCTCTTTTCTTGTTTCTCTTCTATACCCCTAATTGATGGACAATCAAATGAATCAAGAAAATCCTAATAACACATAAAGTAATGATTTTGATGTGTTTGGGTGAGTAACAAACCCAAAGAATGGCAATAACTAATCAAAAACGTGAAGGACAATGGACTGTAATGTGGACAGAAAATATAAGTGAACCTTAAGAGTTCATATCTCGGCCAAAACAAACCTAAATAAATTGATTTTTAATTCTACAATCAAGTCCTTTGAGTCTAATTTCGTCTCCAACTGGTTTCATACAAAACTAAGTTGATTTTGTCACTCAAATAATCAAAATCATTTAGGTGCGCAAATCTGTGATTTCTGACGGTTTTAATCTACTAAATTTGATATTTCTAAAAACTACTCTAAACATCACGAAAATTTTTCAAAATAAATCTTGGGTATATTTCATTAGTTTAAAAGTCCTGTAAAATTTTTAGAATTTATTAAGTTGGTTTTCTATTTTAATTAATAAAAATATTTTTGTTGTTGAATCTGGAAATCCTAGGGTTTTAAGTAACAAAGTTAACATCATAACTTATCCAAGATTACGAATTAGAGGCCAAAACATAATATGAATAACCTTTAGAGAGTTTATAATCATAGTAGACAATTTTGGATTTGAAAGTCCTTTGTGGTGTAAAAGATGAGTAAACAAGAATACTTGAGGTAAAGATGATGAAGTTGATATGAACAAGTATGAACACTTTGTATAAACTTTGAAGAATCTCTCTTAGTATTTCTTGAACGTGAATGCACATATTGATATATTACAAAGAGTTGCCTTGCAAACTAGGTTTGCAAGGCTTTAAATACTAATAGGCACATGGGCCCTAAAGCCTTATGGCCCAATACCATCTATTAACTAGACTAACTAATACATATAAGAAAAGTGGGCCTAGCCCATATAATAAACTAATCTAGTTAAACATATTACAAAACAAAAGAACACAAGGTTAACAAACTATTTAATATCTAATAGGATCTATTTTCTATTTTATTGGGCAAAAACTTTTTAATTGTCAAATCTTGGAGTTCAGGAAATTTCAATAATTAGTGTTTAAAATATGGTAAAACATTCAAAGATCTAAATTAATGAACAAAAGTTTGTGTGAATGGATTTTTATGTGTTTTTAAGTTATTTTAAAATTTTTAGATTTTATTAAAGTTTTTTAATATTTTAGATAAATAAAAACTTTATGTTGCACGAGCTGGAAGCATTTTCTGTCCAACACCAATTAAAGTATTTCTTAAAAATAATAAACATGTTATTAAACTCTACAAAAATTTATGTAAAATAATAGATACATTAAGGTCTCTACCCTAAGAATTTAAGAAAATAATTAGGACGTTTGAATTCGGTTAAAAATACACAAAGCATACCCAAAATTTTAGAATTTAACCTACACATTTAAAGAGGAAAATAAACAAGGTGTCAAAACTTAAATATGTATATTGGGGTTAGACCCAAGAGATGGATTCACTTATGCAACCTAGTATAAAAACTCAATCGTGAATCCAAATTTAACTTGATGATTCAAAGTTAGTAGAAAGACGACTTTTACTCGTGAATCGAATATAACCTATATGAACTAATTGTTTGTAGATTTGTGAGCGTGCTAAAACTCGATTGACTAAGCTATTTACTAAAGTGAGTATTTGTGGCCCATTTCTATATGTTTTATCGTGGAAAAATGACACTCAAAACATGTTTCAAGATTTCTTTATGCCATGTCAACATTACTCTATTATTTTTATTTTTTTGACAATTACATGATATGTGTGTGCACCTATTAAGCTCGTGTTCAGGATTGTTTATTAAGCCCGTGTTCGGGATTGTCTATTAAGCCCGTGTTCGGTATCATCTATTGAGCCCGTGTTCGGGATCGTCTATGGAGCCCGTGTTCGGGATCGTCTATTGAGCCCGTGTTCGGGATCGTCTATGGAGCCCGTGTTCGGGATCGTCTATTGAGCCCGTGTTCGGGATTATTGTGTCCGTGATCGGGATTGCCTATTGAGCCCGTGTTTGGGATTATTGTGTCCGTGATCGGGATTGCCTATTGACATTTTCGAGTGTTCATTTTCAGGTAATGTTAACAATAATGCTTAAGAAGTCTAGACGAGACTAGAGGGCCTTAGCGAGACTTGAATTAATGCTTACTTTTACTAGCATATACATCGATGAAATTAAACTTATAATACTTGCGGTTGTAGCTCCGTATACTTGTCCTGGGTTGTTGGAATAACTATTTGGTATTTTCTTGTCTTTACGTATTGACTATAATTTTCGTGGAATGACTTACCACAGCACAAGTCCCCTCTTGTGTGGGGGAACGTCGTGACACGTTGGTGCAAATCCATTTAGTAAATTTTTCTATTCATGTATCAATGTGTTATGACGATCCTCTCCGTCACACTCCGTGTTTCAGCCTAGGTAGGGTGTGAAAGATTGGTATCAGAGCCATTGGTTATAGAGATTTTGGTGGTTTGACCTAGACTATAACCTAAGTACCTCATATAGTTGCATAATAGGAACTATGTGTGCATACTATTTCATAACGCGAATTTTGACGCTTCATCCTAATCGGCTAACGCAAACCGCGGACGACAATCTTCAAGATTATAACACACGTTAATTGTTCTATCTAGGATACGATGGTAATGATCTCCTCCTTGAAAAGGAAACTTGCTGAGAGGGATTAACAAATCAAAGAGCAAGAAGAAGAGATCCGCCAACTCAAAATGATGATGCGTTCGGTTGGTATGATTCATACAACCATGTTATCCAGAGCATACGGCGATGAGCTGACCCTGTAAAGCCTTGGTGGGCCATCCCGACCCCATCCTAGTGGGAAGCATAGGCCCTCAAGGTCAACTAAAGAGAGCGAGTGATGGGGATAACCGGGTCATCTCCCTACTTGAAGATTGGGTTAACAACCAAGCTAAGGAGCAAGCACGACAAGGCTAAAAGATCCAAGTACTAGAGGAGATCCTTAGGATCCAAGGTCATCTTATGGCAACCTTGGATAAAGTCGAAGAGGACCCCAAGGAGAACCTGCCCGAGGTTCCTACCGATGAGTATAGGACACCTATTATGATTTATCATTCCGTCTATGGGATTATTTACTACTATTCTAATTTATATTGTGTTATTTATTTTCATGATTTCTTGTATGGTTTTCGAACCCACTAATTAAACATGAATAAAAGACAAACGATTTGATACCTTGCTTGTTATTATCTATCACGTGTGGCATGACTACAAGGTTCTGAACAAGTCAAACATACACGCAAGCCTCTTTGAATGACTATGTGCTCATGTATTTGTTTATTATTATATATGTTGTTAGAAATAGAGGGAAGGGTTGTGTGAGAACTTCTAATAATGTATGATTCAAATTATATAGACTTAGAATTATTGACCTAGTTTTACTTCATTTTCTTGTTTGATGTTGCTTTAGAGTAGGGCCAATAATTCAAATGACTATGTGATCTAGTGTCATACATGGCCAAGTGTTCCTAACTACCTAGACAAGTAGGAAGTAAGTTTTGGCCTATGTTAGTGGATCCCGATGATTAGTGGTGCTTTAAGGAGACTTGTGATAAGTATGGATACATTACGCCTAATCACCGCCATGCACGCACACATACCTAGCACGAGGACACTTAAAGTATGGTGAAGCATCCTGCGAAGCGAACTACGGTTTCGATTTTAGGGTAGTTTGCGAAGGACCAATATCCATAACTATATATATGATTTAAAGTAACAAAATGCTATGACACATGATGTAACCAAAATACTAAGAGTAACGATACACATGATATGGCATTCCATCTAAGTCACGTACATACTTTCATATATAACATACCTCCAAGAAGATCAACCCAAAATGCTAGACACAGTAGTGCCGCCAACAAATGAGGTAGAGATGGCAGTAATAATGGTGACGCTTGGTTGTAGGGCGCAAAAACCCCAACAGTTGCACAAATCATAGTTCAACAAGTACAGGCCGTAATCTCTACCATTATCACTAAAGTTGGCAATAACCTTGCTAACCAAAACAATAATGGCGTCAGGGCTGATAACCCCAGCGGAGGAGGAATGAGAACACCAACATCCGAAGGTCGGATGGGATTCGAAGGTCAGATGGATCCGAAGGTCGGATGGGATCCGAAGGTCGGGTGGATGTGAAAGTCGGATGGACCAACCTGTGTACGAACAGAAAATAAAAAACCTTCAAATCTCAATGAAACTTGGAATTTCCTGTTCCTAAAGCTTTCTCCAACCTAAAAACACTTTTCAAAATCAACTCTTAGCACAAACAACAACAAAAGATCCAGATTTTTGCAAGAACAGTGAAGAACACCAAAAACTTGAAAAATGTAAAATTCAATTTTAGCTCACTAATGTTGTTTGTTTTTGAAAATGGTGATACCGAGATGATTTCTCCACCTCAAATGCTTCTAAAACACTCAAAAAAACTTTGAAAAACAAGAAGATTTGAAGAAAATGATTTTTGACTCAAGTGGGTTTTTCACGTGAAGAACAGAGAGATTTTTCACACTTGATCTTTGTTTCCAGGTTATCTTGAACCAATCCAGCAAGGAGTTGGCTCTGATACTACTTGATGGTCGAAAGATGAGATTAAAGATGAGTAATCTGATGATTCTTGCGTATAAGATATGAAGAACAATGTATGAACACAAGAAGAACACTTTGCTTGAGAGAAAACACAGATGTGTTTGTTTCTATTAATCTGAGAAATGCAAAGGTTACCTTGCAAACTAGGTTTGCAAGGGTTTAAATACAAGTAGGCACATGAGCCTCAAGCCTCATGGGCTTTCATGATGGATTTCACTAATCTAACATTTGGGATAGTCTATTACATACTAATGGACTAGACAATTAATATTAAATGGGCTAAGCCCTTACACAAGATGAACTATACTAACAAAGCAATAATAGCAAGATAATTAAGATAGATGCATAAGGCCTACAAACACAAATAAGTCCTAACACCAATGAAGCTCGCTAGGACCCCAACATCGTTACTGTATAGATTTGATACCTTTTGGACATGCGATTTGATGTGATTGTGGGGATGGACTTGTTGTCAAAATACAAGGCTAAGATCATTTGTCATGAGAAGATAGTCTAAATTCCCTAACCAAACGACAAAGTGCTTACGGCCCAGGGGACCAACCCGAAGGAGATCCAAAACATCTCATGAGTGCCAAGGCGGAGGAGAAGAACTCGAGGATATTCCGGTGGTTAGGGACTTTCCTAACATTTCCCTAAATATCTATCTGGAATACCCCCTATTCAACAAGTAGAATTTGGCATTGACTTGATACTAGGAGTGACTGCCCTAGCAATATTTCCATCTCGATTGGCGCCATCCGAGATGCAAGAGCTGGTTTATAAACTCCAGGAACTCCAAAACAAAGGATTTATCCCACCCAACCGTTCGCCCTGCCTGTCCTATTCGTTAAGAAGGACGGTTCATTTCGAATGTGTATAGACTACCGTGAGCTAAACAAGCTGACCATAAAAAACGGGTACCCTCTTCCTTGGATTGATGACTTGTTTGACCGGTTGTAAGGTTCGCGTTACTTCTCCAAGATAGACCTTCGTTCGGGTTATCATCAGTTGAGAGTACGCGAGGCTGACATTCTAAAGACCGCGTTTAGAACTCGCTATAGACATTTTGAGTTCACGGCCATGCCTTTTGGATTGACTAAGGCCTATGTGGTGTTCATGGATCTAATGAACCATGTCTGTAAACCATTCCTGGATAAATTTTTTATCGTCTTTATTGATGATATCTTAATGTATTCTAAGTCTAACGAGGAACAGGAAGGACATCTAAGGTTAATTATGGAACTACTTAAGAAAGAGAAGCTAGTCGCCAAGTTTTCGAAATGCCATTTTTGGTTGTGGGAAGTACATTTTCTCGGTCATGTAGTCAACAACAACGGTATACATGTAGACCCCGGTAAGATCGATGCAATAAAGAAGTGGAGCACCCCTAAAACACCCTCAGAGATTCAATCATTCCTAGGGTTAGCAGGTTACTATAGACGGTTTATGGAGAATTTCTCCTAGATTGCCAAGCCTCTCACCCTTCTAACACAAAACGACAAGAAGTTTGATTGGAACGAAGAACAAGAGGGAGCATTTCAGACCCTAAAGGACAAGTTTTGTAACGCACCGATCTTGGCACTTCCTGAAAAACCCGATGACTTTGTGGTCTACTATGATGCCTCACACCAGGGTCTAGGATGTGTATTGAGTAGAGGGGAAAGGTAATAGCGTATGCATCCCGATAACTAAAGATCCAAGAGAAAAACTATATTACCCATGATTTAGAACCGGGAGTTGTGACCTTTGCACTTAAGAGTTGGAGACACTACTTGTATGGGATGAAAACTATTATTTACACCGACCATAAAAGATTACAACACATCTTCAATTAGAAGGAGTTAAACATGAGACAGAGGCGTTGGATTGAACTCTTCAGTGATTATGATTGTGAAAATCGCTATCACACACGTAAGGGAAACATGGTAGCTAATGCTTTAAGTAGGAAGGAGATGGTCAAGCCCAGAAGAATACGGGCAATGAGCATGACAATATAATCGGGTATCAAGGGTGAGATACTTGAAGCTTGAAAAGAAGCAATGGAGCATAGGAACGTTCCAAATGAGATGTTGCGACGGTTAGACAAACTACTGGAGAAAAGAGAGGACGGTGGTTTGTACTTTGTGGAATGGATTTGGGTTCCAAGGACAGGAGATTTGAGAAATTAATAATGTAAGAAGCTCGCACGATGAGGTATTATGTTCACCTAGGCCGGGAATGAAGAAGGACATAGCCACATATGTTAGCAAGTGCCTAACTTGCTCAAAGGTAAAGGCCGAGAATCAAAGACCTCCAGGCTATTACAAACAAACATCCGAAGATTTCTAAATGGAAATGTGAAAATAACTATGGACTTTATTACAAAATTGCCCGGGACTAGTGGTGGGCACAATTCAATCTGGGTCATCGTGGATAGAATGACTAAGGAGCCTACTTCCTAGCAATCCATGAAGATTGCAAGATGGATAATCTAGCAAGAATCTACATCAACAAGATAGTGGTTAGGCATGGGGTGCCCTTCTCTATTATATATGATCAGGATAGTTAGTTCACTTCATGGTTTGGGCAGACACTACAAAACGATTGGGAACAAGACTAGACATGAGTATGGTCTACCATCCTCAAACTGATGGAGAGAGCGAGTGTACTACCGGACATTGGAAGACAAGGGAGTGTGTAATTGACTTCAGAGGAATTTGGGATATGCACCTTCTTGTCATTGAGTTTTCTTATAACAACACTTACCACACAAGCATCAAGTGAGCCCCATTCGAGGCACTATACGGGCGAAAATGTCGATCACCCGTTGTTTGGGCCGAAGTGGGGGAAAGTCAACTTATTCGGCCGAAGTAGGGGAAAGTCTACTTATTGGGCCGACAGATTATACAAGAGACCACCCACAAGATCATTCAAATCTAGGAAAGACTCACGGTAGCAAGGGACCGTCAGAAGAGTTACGCCGATAACCGGCGAAAACCTCTAGAATTTAGTGTTGAAGATAAGGTGTTACTAAAAGTATCACATTGGAAAGGCGTGGTACATTTCATTATGAACGGTAAGCTAGCACCTAGGTGCGTGGGCCCTTTCGAGATCATTGAACGGGTCGGCCCCGTGCCCTATCGACCAAGATTACCGCAAGAACTAAGTGGTGTACATGATGCATTTCATGTATCAAATCTAAAGAAATTCTAGTAGAGTGTAAAACTGCATGTGCTCTGTCACACCCCGCGAAGGCGGAATCGCGAAGTGTGACGGAGAGGATCGTCATAACACATTGATATCAAATAGAGAAAATTCACTAAATGCAAATATTCCAACGTGTCACGACGTTTTCCCTAACACAAGAGGAGACTTGTGCCGTGTTAAGTCGGTTCCACGACAACATAGACAACCAACGAAAATAAAAGAACGTGCAAAAGTAAACCCCACAACCTGGGTTAGGTATACGGGCAACAAGCCCAAAACCAAAATAATAGTTCGAAGTATTAGCAAACACCCACATCACAAAATAATTAGAAAAGTTCGATTCGCGCTATGTGACACGCTAAGGCCCGACTAGACTCTTCTAAGCACCTTAAGCGTTAGCGTTAGGATTACCTGGAAATGAACACTCTAAAATTGTCAGCACAAAGCTGGTGAGCTCGTAGGTTTAAACAAAATAATACATTTGCCGTGAGTACAATAGTATGACAATAGAAATAATGTAACACATACTCGCAACTAGGAATAATGATAACCGGACCACATAGTCCAAGAGGAATTTGTCATCCAACATAGCCTACTAGCTGGAGCACTAAGTTGGCTAAATAGGAATATTAGAATTCAATTGGCATAACCCATCATCGGGTTCACACAAGCATGTTGCACATAATCCAAATTGTCAAAAGAATTTTAATACACGGCATAAGAAATAATACAAATTATTGAGTGTCATTTTCCCCCAAGAAAACATGCAAAAAGGGATCACGAGTACTCACCTTATCTGTTAGTTGATTCTAGTCTTCTCAAAGAGTAACCCGAAATCTGCAATAGGCGGGAGAACGTATAAGTTAAGACATGTGTGTGATTGGGTATAGTAGGAATCGATGGTTGGTTTTCTGAAAATTTTAAGTTGATTTCCCACATTTTTAAAATAACCTTATCGTTCAAATTATATTCTATTTTTTTTACAAGAGTGATATTTATGTCTTTATTATTTTATAATTTTTTTCCAGAATTTAATTTCATGTTTAACTATTTTTAATTATTTGTGAAAGGCGATCTGGACAGAAACCTAGCTGATCGCGTGCAACAGAAAGTTCGTATTTAATTAAAATCTTTATAAACCTTATTAAATCTTGACATTTTTAATGTAAATCCTACACACTTTGAATATTGTATATTAAAAGTTTTAGCTTAAAACAAGATGCGTAGGTTAGGTTTTAAATTTGTAATTTTACTCGCAATTCTGCCTAGTGAAAAGGCAGCCTTGCGCACTCTTACGGTTTAATCCCTTTGACTAACCTAACGTACTCGAAAATTTACAAACTAAATTGGGAATGAAACTAGACTCAAAGTAATACATTTTAGACTTAAGATTCGTGCAAAACTACCCCAAGAGGACCAAGATCTGCCCTTCTCAATCCGGAAAAACCTTCTGCCCAGAATTTCAGTTTCATGATTATTAAACTTTTGATTTGAGAAATACCAATCTTTGGTTGTGTGTTTCCCCAAAACTCATTAAAGTCATATTTTTCCCTTCTTCAAGTTTTATTTGGGTGTTTTAAAATGTCTATAATCATCCATGGTGATTTTACTAGTGTAGAACATGAAGGAATGAAAATGAAGGAAGAATAGAGCATAGTGTAGTTTTCTTACTGGTTTGTTGATTTTGTCTTTGTTCTTGTTCGTGTGGGTATCCAAGATCACCAAGAACTTCATGAATTAGTCAAATGAAGCACAAAGTCACATTTTTGTTTATGGAGAGAAAGGTAGAAGTCATGGAATGTAGAGGACATGAAAAACATGAATAAGGAGTGATATGTACCTACCAAGAGATTCGATTTGTTGCTCACCAATCCTTGAGTTCTTGATGGATGAACAACACTCCAAGAGAGAATGAGGGAGAGAGATACGGGGGTCGAATTTCGTGAATGAGAGAATGGAGGATGTGTGGTGTTTAGGAAATGAGTCTAAGCATTAAAATTAGAATCAATTTATTTTAGGTTATGTTTTAAATTTTGAAAATAATCCTCCCATTCCCCCACCCCTCCCCTTTTTACTTGGCCAATTTATTTGAGTAGGAGTGCAAGTGGTGCACTTAACCTTGCCATGTGTTACAATTCAAGTTATTAGTTAGTGTTACTAGGTTTTAAGAGTTTGTTCTAGAGTTTTATTAATTTGGTTCGTAATGCCAACTTATTTGTTGTGTTATTATTATTACTTTAATTTTGGTGTTATATGGTTGCTTGTTAGTGCATTAATCTTCTTAAAAGTTATTTGAGTCTTAATAGAGTTTATGTACTTATAAAAAATGTTTCAAGAATTGTACTTTTATTCTCATGAGCTCTATTTAGTACTTGAGCTTGTGTCACCCTTGATGTGCATTCAAGGTGCATGTAACGAATTTGTTTCACACTTTAGGCATGTAACTATAGGATTATCTAAGTGTCATGGTCTGAATAGTGCGTAAAGAGAGTATACCTTCTAATACTTATCACTAATTTGGATTTTTATGGTTTCAAGGGAAATCAAACGCATGAAACATAATAACAAGTTGAGAGTTGAAACTGGCTAACCTGGTGACGGCATCCCCCAGTTGAAAGAATTTCGTCCCGAAATTTCAGTTCGTAATTCTACTAGAGCTTATCGGATCGAATAGGTATGGGTATTTGGATTTCATGTGGTCCTCCCGTTCCCAAGTAAACTCTGGTCCTCGTTTCGAGTTCCATCGGACCTTGACTATCGGGATTTTACTCCTTTTTAAACGCTTGACCTCCCGGTCTAGGATTTCTACAGGTTCCTCAACAAAACGCAAGGTAGAGTCAATCTTGATTTCCTTCAACGGTACATGCAGATCTACATCTGCCAAGCATTTCTTCTGATTGGATACGTGAAACATGTTATGTATACCACTGAGTTCTTGTGGTAGTCTTAGCTTGTAAGCCACTGGACCGATACGTTCAATAATCTCGAAAGGTCCCACGTACCTTGGCGCTAATTTTCCTTTCACACCAAAACGTACTACACCTTTCCATGGTGATACCTTCAATAGTACTCGATCGCAGATACTAAATTCTAAGGGTTTCCGTCGATTGTCGGCATAACTCTTTTGACGATCCCTTGCTGATTTGAGTCTTTCCTTGATTTGAAAGATCTTGTCGGTAGTCTCCTGAACAATTTCTGGTCGTATCAACTGACTTTCCCCCACTTCAGCCCAAACAACGGGTGATCGACATTTCCGCCCGTAAACTGACTCAAACGGTGCGCACTTGATACTCGTGTGATAGCTATTATTATAGGAAAACTCAATCAATGGGAGGTGCGTATTCCAGCTACCTCCAAAATCAATAACGCACGCCTTCAGCATATCCTCCAATGTTTGAATCGTACGCTCACTCTGTCCATCGGTTTGAGGATGGTACACGGTGCTCATGTCTAGCCTTGTCCCTAAGGCTTTGTGTAGTGTTTGCCAAAATCGTGGAGTAAAGCGGCTATCTCGGTCGAATATAATCGACACGGGCACCCCATGCCTTGCCACATTCTTGCTAATCTGTCCATTTTGTAATCCTCACGAATTGCTAGAATATGGGCCGACTTTGTCATTCTATCCACGACGACCCATATGGTGTCATGCCCACTACTAGTCCTTCGGAGTTTCGTGATGAAGTCCATGGTTATGTTTTCCCATTTCCATTCAGGGATTTCTGGCTGTTGTAGTAGCCTCGAAGGCCTTTGGTGTTCGGCTTTTACTTTTGAGCACGTCAGGCACTTGCTTACATAGGTAGCTATGTCCTTTTTCATTCCAGGCCACAAGTACATATCCCTAAGGTCATGATACATTTTGTCCGCACCTGGATGAATGGAGTACTTGGTTTTATGAGCCTCATCCATAATTAGTGTCCTCAGATCACCCATTCGTGGAACCCAGATTCGCTCCATAAGGTACAATCCGCCATCATCTCTTTTCTCCAACTGTTTATCTAAACCACGCAACATCTCCTTCGGTGCATTCAGATCATTAGTTTCTTCTGCTTGAGCTTCGAGTATCTTTCCTTTGATACCCGATTGAATTGTGATACTCATGGCTCGTACACGTCTGGGCTTAACCCTTTCCTTCCTACTAAGAGCATCTGCTACTACATTCTCCTTTCCATGGTGGTAACGGATTTCGCAATCAAAATCACTAAAAAGCTCGACCCACCGTCTCTGTCTCATATTAACTCCTTCTGGTAGAAAATATGCTGCAAACGTTTATGGTCGATGTAGATAATACTCTTCGTACCGTATAAGTAGTGTCTCAAACTTTTGAGTGCAAAGATCACAACTCCCGGTTCCAAATCGTGAGTGGTGTAATTCTTCTCGTGTATCTTCAATTATCGAGACGCGTATGCAATTACTTTACCCTTTTGCATCAAAACCCAACCTAATCCTTGGTGAGAGGCGTCACAGTACACCACAAAGTCATCCAGACCATCTGGAAGAGTTAGGATCGGAGCGTTACACAACCTATCTTTCAGAGTCTGGAAGGCTTCCTCTTGCTCTTGCTTCCAATCAAATTTCTTCTCTTTCTAATTTAGTAAAGTAAGTGGCTTAGCGATCTTTGAAAAGTTCTCAATGAACCTTCGGTAGTAACCTGCTAAGCCCAAAAACAAGTGAATTTCTGATGGGGTCGTAGGAGCCTTCAATTTCTTAATGGCCTCGATCTTACTAGGGTCCACATGGATTCATTTGTCGTTAACTACATGACCAAGAAAGTGTAATTCCTTCAACCAAAATTCACATTCGGAGAATTTGGCATAAAGTTTCTCCTTCCTAAGCAATTCTAAAATCAATCTCAAATGTTCTTCATGTTCCTCTTTGGACTTGTAATAAATCAATATGTCATCAATGAAAAAGATAACAATTTTTTCCAGGAATGGTTTGCATACTCGATTGATCAGGTCCATAAACACTGCGGGTGCATTTGTCAATCCAAAGGTGTAACACCGCTTCCGAAAACAGCTACTTTATGTTAGAATATGCCCACTGATACACGTGTACTAGCATCACTACTGATGAGGTACGAGCCTATTGGGTCACACGCCAAGGGTAGATTCCGGTAGCATAACGCAAATATGAGAGAATATGAAAGTAAGGTTTCTGGCGACCTTCAGGGGCCGTGAAGAGAAACCCTCCACGAGCCTTCACCACCCGGACAAGTAGTCGTGGGAGCAGGGCCTTCACGAGTGCTTCACGGCCCGTGAGAGCCCGTGAAGGCAGGCGCCATTCTTTTAATTGGACCACTCCATGGCCCAATGAGAATGAGCGGTGGAACCCAGCCTATGAGGCCTTCACGAGGGCTTCACAGCCCGTGAGAGCCCGTGAAGGCAGAAGTCAAAGTGGCACTTTATTTCTATTGGACCTTTGTGTTGGTCCAATGAGAGAGTGGCTAGGTGGCCGACTTTGGTGACTTTGGGGCTTCTTCCAGAGTTTATAAAAGGCTCCATGATTATCTCTAAATTAGTTTCTTACCATTTTGTACATACACACACATAATATACTACTTGAAGTGATATAGTGAGTTGAGTGAGTGTATCAAGAGCAAGAGGAGTTCTATTAGTGTTGTTGCTGCTCCAAAAGCACGAGGACTTTATGTGGCTCATGTGTCGGGTCAATAGCAAGACGGGATCTCGGCTACTTGGTGTGGACTATCAATAGAGGAGCACAGTTTCGAGTTCTCGAAGATCTTCCTAGCTCGGTGGATAGCTCCAGCCTCGTGATGGTATAATTTCTCCTCCCTCTCGTTTCTTTTAGTTGCTATATTCGTTTGTAGTCACGATCCCCACTTGGGGAATACATGCATGTCGGTTTTGATACCCGAAAACCCCAGTTTTTGATGTCGTTGCTTCCGCTGCGTACGGGTGTTGGCGTGCATGGATTTCCTACAGTGATATCAGAGCCTAGGCTACAAAGATATAGCACGAAAATGGCTCGAAAAACTGTTTTTGGAAGATTCGTTTTTCTGTCCAGTAGGTCTTCACGGGCCGTGAAGTGTTCTTCACGAGTCGTGAAGGCCACACAACCGGTGTTCGTGAGGGGTCTGGTCGTGGGAAGTGTTTTCAAGCTTCACGAGTCCTCATGGCCCGTGACCAGTCGTGAAGCTCTTAGGCTTCACGAGCCGTGAGAGGTCGTGAAGGCACTCGTGAACAGTTTAGTCGTGAAACTTGGTTTTTAGGCTCACGAGCCCTTCTGACCCATGATTGGTCGTGAGGCCCTTGGGCTTCACGAGCCGTGAGGAGTCATGAAGGAGCTTCTGGGCAGTTTTTGTCCTTAAAAGAAAATTTCGTGGTTTTTCGGGTAATGAAGGAGTTTCTGTTTTTTGGCAGATTCCGTTTGGTTAACCCCTCGTAATATTTTGGTACAAATATGGGTATGTAAGGTATGGTCTTGGCATGAGATGCATACATGCATACACATATGTTGTGTATATATGAATATGGGTATAAAAGTTGGTTTTGTGCCCTAATGCATATGTAAAAGAATTTCCTTGTTTGCCTTGAGTTTTTGTGTTGGAAATTCTTACCAAAATATTCTTTGGTCACGGTTTTGGCACATCGTGCTTTGTAGTTGTTGTTTGTTGCTTTTAGTTGGTAACCATCGCCCTAGACCTTGTGGTTGTGCCTTGTGGTTTGTTTGGTTGTTTGGATTTATTTGGTGACCTTGGTGTCACGTGTGATGTAATTAATTATTTATTCGTTCGGTTTGTAATTAATTATCGCGGCTTGCATGCCGTTTCATTTCATATGTACTTGTACTAGATTGATAGGAAGCGCGTGGCTTGCAAGCCATTTCCTTTCTTTTGTGTACTTGTGTTTTGAATATCACAATCAAGAGTCAAGAGGAGACGTCTTGAAGACCTTGGGTCCGGTTAGTCCCGATGGAGGTAGCGGATTCAGTGGGAGCACTCCATGGTCTAGGTTTGTGTCCTTAGTAGACCTAGTCCTCCCGGCTTGGCTCGCGGGTAGGAGACATAGGTTTTTGGCATGGTTACCAACCTCTTTGTATGCGTGTGATGTGATTTATTTTTCTTGCATAGTTGTTTATGTTTCCTCGCATGCTTGATAACTTTTCTAAGTTAATAAAATCACAAGAGTTTTTAAATTGGTTAACAAACTCTCGCGCGTAAACGATTAACAAGACAATATAAATTTGGTATTTATATTTAAAGTAAAAATCGTTTTTGTCACTTACTTTGTTAATCAAATATTAAAACTTGGTTTTAATCAAGAAACAAAAGCCCGTTTCCTAAAACACAAATCACGCACCATCCATAAGATGACACACCCGATTCTAGTGAAGCATGGGATAATTGTCGAGCTAAGCACGAGTTATTCCATGTGGATCTGTGTAGAAGGTGAGAGTAGCGACTTGGAGTTATTGGTTGTCGAGCTTAGCACGAGCCAATGATTGTCGAGTGTGCTACCGTGTATCTTGTTGGACGATTTACAATTGCAAACTAAAATCCTTGTGTGATTGTCGAGCTAAGCACGAGTTAACCAAGAATTTTAATTTGGGATTGGTGTAAGTAGGGATCAAACATGCCAACCGACCGTTTTACGTCGTTGGATCCCACAAGTGTCTAAGAGTTGCAATGGAGATTGCAATCGGTAAAATGGTTACCGGCCTAAATAGCTTCATGAAGTGATCCGCGGTAAACCCGTCATGTAGTGGGGTAAAATATGGTTCTTAGCCCTTGTTAAGATAAAAAAAATTTCTAAAAACTTTATGGGTAATTATTTTAACGAGGATTATATCAAACTAACTAAAACGTGTATTCTTGTTATTTATAGATGTCAAACGATAATAACACCACGTCAAACAATTCGCTTCGTATGTTCCTACATAGGGAGAAACTCACGGGAGTGAACTTCGTTGACTGGCTTAGGCAATTGAGAATTTTCCTTCGCTATGAGTCAAAGTTGCACATCCTTGAGGAACCTCTTCCGGAACCACCTGCTAGCGACGCGACTTGGTCCGTCCAATACACGTATGAAAAGCGTGTTGAGGACACACACGATGTTGCCTGCCTCATGTTGTCAACTATGAGCTCGGAGTTGCAAAAACACTTTGAGCACATGAGTATGTACGATATGATGGACAAGTTGAAGGACATGTTCCAACAACAAGTAAGGGAGGAAAACTATGAGTGTGTTAAAAACCTAGTCGGTTGTAGAATGCAGGAAGGTAGGAGTGTGAGTGCCCATGTCCTTAAGATGAAAGCGTACGTGGACCAAATGGAGAGACTAGGATTTCCCATGGGGAGGAAGCTTGCTGTGGATATAGTACTCCAGTCCCTGCCCGCATCATATGATCAGTTTGTCATGAACTATCACATGCATGACATGGAGAAAACCTTAGGTGAATTGCATGGTATGTTGAAGACTGCGGAGTCTGACATGGCCAAACATGAATCCACCTCTTCCATTCCTACCACGAAAGAAAAAGAAGAAGAAACCGACACGAAGGGAAAAGGTTGGAGTGTCCAAGCCTATTCCCCACATTGAATCTGAGGACCATGATTGTGTGCCTCAAGAAGAGATTCAAGAAAAAGTGGTTTGCTACTTCTGTGGAAGATTTGGAGATTGGGGCTGTCACGCATGCCCATCGTGCCGAGAGGATATTAAACTTCTAAGGAAAGAGAGAGTTAATTTCCCCTCTCAAGGTACATTCATGATTCATTGCTAATTCTTCTATTGCGCTGGGTTGTTCACCCGAGCTAATTAACTCACGTTTGTCACAAATTAATTTTTGTTACAAAGTGTAGGTACCATTTAAAAGAAGAACCAAGAGCATGAAGAACCGGGTCTCTAAAAGAGGTAACTCGGAAGATTGACCTCTACAAGAGAATTGGGAGTTTTGATCTCGCCTATTCTGATCGGTTTCATTATTACTTTGTTTTTGATGCCCTGTGAGGCAAGTTTAGGTTTTGTTGTATGTTAATGAAGACGATAGATGAGACTTTGAATTTTTGGGTTGTAAAAGATTTTTTTTCGCATTACTTATTCGATTTCGAAGTTTGTTCATGTCATAGCTTATGTTTTATTTTGGCCTTCAAAGGTGCATCATTCTACATTTGATGACGATGAATTCATACTTGAAATTTGAATCTTGTTTTAGAAAAATATTTGTTGATTGATAGAAATTAAAATTATCCATGTCAAGACATACATGTTACAAGTAATAATTAATCATGAATGATTGATTCTAAGTCCAAAATAGTTTGGATTAGTCGGCTCTTTGTCATAATCTACTTAACCATGTAAATAAGATAAGTATCACCATGTAAATAAGATAGTGAGTTGAGTGAGTGTATCAACAGCAAGAGGAGTTCTATTAGTGTTGTTGCTGCTCCAGAAGCACGAGGACTTTGTGTGGCTCGTGTGTCGGGTCAATAGCAAGACGGGATCTCGGCTACTTGGTTTGGAATATCAATAGAGGAGCTCGGTTTCGAGTTCTCGAAGATCTTCCTAGCTCGGTGGATAGCTCCAGCCTCGTGATGGTCTAATTTCTCCTCCCTCTCGTTTCTTTTAGTTGCTATATTCGTTTGTAGTCACGATCCCCACTTGGGGAATACATGCATGTCAGTTTTGATACCCGAAAACCCCGGTTTTTGATGTCGTTGCTTCCGCTACGTACGGGTGTTGGCGTGCATGGATTTCCTACACTTTAATGATAATTCAACTTATAATTACGAGTAGATCAATTAGATCAACTCAAAACATTAGATTTGGCAGCGGAATTAATTTTTTTTTAAAAGTGACATCTGTCAATTACATCATTAACATCTCAAAATCAACGATGGTGTTACATAACGCAGGAAACCGACCATAGTATCAAATTACATTACGTAACAAATAAAGTATTCCAACCCACAAGGATTATGTACAATCAAATGCCACCCGCCTCACCAGGCCTTCTAATCTTTATCTGCAAAAAGAGTTAACATGGCACCATTAGCTATACACATAGCTAGTGAGTACAAACTTAACATAAACATCATTAGAGCAAGTCATGCATCACATGAATAAGCATACAATGTTATCCTATCACATTGCGGTGTGCTGACAAGATCGGTATAAGTTATTTCTTGCAGGATAGCTAGTCCCGCTCAATAACAATACACTCGGGAATCAGACATGACCATCCGCACTAGTGGGGGAGCATAAAGCAGTCCACCAAGCATCGTTTACGGAACCATAGTTTCCCTAGTAATCCCGGCCGTATTATGGCTGATTACAATCTCACGTTAAGGCACGGTGGTTCTGCAGAACCTAAGATCCGAGATGCACCCCGAATCACCGTTAAGTTCCGAATCACCTGATTAAGGATCCTTGGAACCCAACTACAGAGTTGATCTTAACCATGCAACAGTTGCTCGCAAACATTTCACATACACATAGTTGATCCAATCTGGATCATTTACTTAGCATGCATGTTCATTTCATTCTTAAGCATGCATTTACATTCATTTCATCATTATGGATCCTGTTTCGATTCTACCATACATATCATTCATCTTAACTAAGCGGCTCAAATTCTGGATTCTGCTGGCATACATTTAACTTAAATTCAACAAGTATTTAGCATGACACTGTGCACTAAGTAGCGTGGCAATACTTATTAATTTACTTTTAAGCATACGTGCACTTTAACCTCTTCTAAAATTACATTTAGTACATTTAACACGTAAGTCTTCCTCTAGTGAGGCTTACGGAAGTCGGTACTCACCTCAGTAGCATATATCACGGATTACTTAACTCTGACTTGGCTAATATGCGTTAAGCGTTTACACATAATGGATTCTATTACTTAGAACCCCTTACAAGAACAATCTAAGGCTTATAATACCCTAGCTTAAATTCTCGTGAATTAGCATGACTTGTGCTTTTAAAATATGTACTTTGAAAATGAACTTTTCTGAAACTCTCCCAACGCGTCGTGTCCTCGGACGCGTCGCGTGGCACTTAACTATGCGAAAGTCGCAGGGTTTAGATTCAAAAGTCGCATGGCTGTTTACCACTCCATCAAAAGTCGAATGATACATAAAAAGTCGCATGGTTTACAGAGAAAGTCGCATGGCACATTGCAAGTGTTGCATGGCATCATGCAAAAGTCGCATGGCTTCATGCGACAGTCACATGTCATAGGTCGCATGACCCATGCGACTGTCAAACATAATCACGTGACCTCTCTGGCTTAGCTTCTTAATCATTTGCAGAACAAACCAGAACCTTAAACTTGTTAGTTTTACTTTCAAAACATTCTTAAACTTCAAACAACACTTATACAAGCTTCATAAAATCATTAAATCCAAACAAAAACACCAAATAAACAAAACCCATTTGTGAAGTAAACTTTGAATGTTCTTCAATGGTGTTCTTGCATGAACTTGAGTTTTTTGACCATGATTTAAACACAAAACCAATATAAAACATGTTTAGACTCTACTACAAACACATGTTTACCTTACTTGAATTCAAAGGCTTAAACCTTCGATAATTTTTTCCCCGGAAACTCACGAAATAGAGAGCAAGTGTGTGTTTGTGTGTGTTTTTGCTTTCTTGCAAACTTTGACTATTTCTAGTCAAATGAACTCATGTATAGATATATATACAAAACCCATTTCCGGAGGCAACCGCCTCTGGAATTCTTTTCTTTCTTTAATTCTATTTCTTAAAATACATATATACTTTATTACACATAATTACACACATATATACATTTACATTTAAACATAATTTCATGTATTCAATTAATACACAAATACGTACAACTTGAATCCTTTACATAATTACTAGCTTACGTACATTTACGTACAATTAACAACTAGGCCCAAATAGATGATGTTACAAATCTACCCCCTTAAGAAGATTCCGTCCTCGAAATCTACTCATTGATAAACAGGCGAGGGTATCTTGTCTTCATCTCGTCCTCGACTTCCCACGTCAGGTTTCTACCTAAGCTGTGCTTCCACTTAACAAGAACTAGCTTGATCATCTTCTTTCGTAGCTTCTTGACCTTCATGTCAAGAATTTCAATAGGTTCTTCTATGAGTCATTTAGAAGAGTCAACCTTCAGTTCTTGCAATGGAACAATCTGCTCATCTTCAACGTTGCACTTGTGTAAGTAGCATACATTAAAGGTATCATGAATTCTAGCTAGCTCAGGCGGCAATTCAAGAGTTACCGTCTGATCATTGACTTTACGCACGATCTTGAATGGGCCTATGAAACGTGGACTTAGCTTCCCCTTGCGTCCAAAACGGATGACACTTTTCCAAGGAGAAACCTTCAAGAATAATCGATCACTAACATCAAATGTAGCGAGACGACGCTTGGGATCCGCATACATCTTTTGTCGGTCACGGGCTGCTTTTAGCTTTTCTAGAGCCACTTCACTTTGTCAGAAGTTATCCGGACAATCTCAGGTCCAACAAACTGTTTCTCTCCGGGTTCTAACCAGCAAGTTGGAGTGTGACAACGTCTCCCATAAAGCATCTCGTATGGTGGCATTCCAATGCTGGAATGATATAAATTATTATAAGCAAATTCAATCAATGGGAGATGAGAATGCCATGAACCACCAAACTCGAGTACACATGCACGAAGCATATCTTCCGGTGTCTAGATCATTCGTTCAGATTGGCCATCGGTAGGCGGGTGATAGGCAGTTCTCAGATGCACACAGGTGCCTAACTCACGTTGCAAACTTTGCCAGAAGTTAAATACAAATCGAGAGTCATGATCAGAAACAATTGAACAAGGAAGACCGTGACGTGATACTATCTCATCGATATAAAGCTGGGCCAAACGAGTTAACAAAACATACTCGTTGGTTGCCAAGAACTGAGCACTCTTGGTTAATCGGTCAACAATGACCCAAATCATATCATGTCCTCTGAACATCTTTGGCAGCTTTGTCATGAAATCCATCGTGATGTGATCCCATTTCCATTCCGGAATATCAAGTTGTTGTAGATTGCCATAAGGCCTTTGGTCTTCTGTCTTGACTTTTGCACAAATTTGACATCTCTCCATGAATGAAGCGATATCTTTCTTCAGAGTTGGCCACCAGTATAACGTTTTCAGGTCATAGTGCATCTTGGTGATACCCGGATGGATAGACAACTTAGACGTATGAGCTTCTTGCAGTATCAGCTCACGATTACCTTCAATGAGAGGCACCCAAATCCTGGATTGAAAAGTCTTCAATCCACGATTATGTTCACCCATCTGGTCTTTCAACCTTTTCATCGTTTCAGTCTTCAGATTATCTTCTTGCAAAGCTAACTGCTGGGCGTCTTTTAACTTTGCAATCAAATCTGATATCACTGTAAGCTTCATGAACTTTGCCTCTGATGCTAGCCCCTTACGGCTCAAAGCATCCGCTACAATGTTGGCTTTACCCGGGTGGTAACGGATTTCACAATCGTAGTCTTTAATTAACTCTAACTAACGTCGCTGCTGCATGTTGATTTCCTTCTGAGAAAAGACATACTGTAAACTTTTGTGATCGGTGCATGTCACACATCTTGTGCCATAAAGGTAATGCCTCCATAATTTCAGTGCGAAAACAACAGCAGCAAGTTCAAGATCATGATTTGGGTAGTTTCTCTCGTGATATTTCACTTGCCGAGAGGCATAAGCAATCAATTTATCTTTCTGCAGGAGGACACAACCCAAACCCGCATAAGAGGCATCACAATAGACGGTGAATTCCTCCGAACCGTCAGGCAAGGTGAGAATCGGAGCTTCACACAATAATCGCTTTAAGATCTGGAAAGCTTCTTCTTGAGCTTCTGACCAGACAAATGTAACATCCTTACGAGGCAGCTTGGTCAACGGACCCGCAAGTTTAGAAAAATTGTGAATAAATCGCCAATAGTAGCCCGCCAAGCCAAGAAAACTTTTTATTTCAAAAGGAGTTTGAGGAACCCCCCAATTCATCACAGCTTCCACCTTAGCCGGATCTACTTTAATGCCTTCTTGACAAATGACATGGCCAAGGAAATGTACTTCCCTAAGCCAGAACTCACATTTAGAAAACTTGGCATACAACTGTTCTCGTTTGAGAGTTTCGAGAACCTGACGAAGATGAAGCTCGTGGTCAGCTTCAGTCTCTGAGTAGACAAGAATATCATTAATGAAAACAATCACGGATCTATTAAGAAATGTTTGACAAACGCGATTCATCAGATCCATGAATATAGCAGGTGCATTGGTTAAGCCGAATGGCATAACCAAGAATTCGTAATGACCGTAACGAGTTCGAAAGGACGTCTTCGGAATATCTTCTTCGTGAACTCGTACTTGATGATAGCAACTGGTCGAAGAGATCGTCGATTCGTGGATGAGGATACTTATTGTTTACAGTTCGCTTATTCAGCTCCCTGTAATCTATGCACATACGCATGGTTCCATCTTTCTTTTTAACGAATAACACAGGAGCTCCCCAAGGTGAGGAACTTGGACGAATGAAACCTTTCTCCAGTAACTCTTGAATTTGAGTCATCATCTCACGGATTTCAGAAGGAGTAGATGATATGGAGATCTAGCTACGGGTGTAGCTCCGGGAATAAGCTCGATTTTATATTCGACCTCTCTAACAGGAGGTAAACCCAGTAATTCTTCAAGAAAGACTTCAGGGTATTCAGACACTACCCTGATATTTTGAACCGGTCACTTTTCCATCATAACATTAATAACATATGCTAAGAAAGAATCACAACCTTTGGAAACAGACTTTTGAGCTTTAATAACATAGATAACAGGAATATCAGACTCCCGTCGTTCTCCTGGAGCCACTGCATAAGACCCATCAGCAAGAGGGATCTTAATCATTTTCTTGGAACAGAGAATCTCAGCATCACGCTTGCTTAGGCAATCCGTTCCAATCACGATATCAAAGCCCGAAATAGGCATTATAAAGAATGAGATAGGGATACTACTCCCATCAATATAGAACGGCGATAGGGACTTTCTCGGCAACCGAGACTACTTTGCCGTCAGCAACTTCTACATTAAGAGGCTCGTCTAATGGTACAACAGGTAACTGAAGTCTTTTGCGACAAGCAACAAAAACAAAAGAATATGTTGCTCCTGAATCAAATAGTACACTCGTAGGAATATAATTAATAAGGAATGTACCAGTAATGACATCCCATGCAACCTTTGCCTCTTCTGTAGTCATCTGAAATGCCCTCCCTTTTGCGCGAGGTGCATTGTCTTTCTTTTGCCCTTTAGAAGACCCACCTGCTCCAGAAGACCCACCCGCTCGAGAGCTTTGTCGATCAGGGAACTCCACCATTTTGTGATCGGGTTTGCGACACCGGTAACAAACATCATCTTTATACTGGCACTCGCTCACCCAATGCCCCTTCTGCCCACACCTGCCGCATCTTCTGGTTGCCGCGGAGCATTCTCCAGCATGGTAGGTTCGGCATGAAGAACACCAAGGATTGTCAGGTCTTGGTTTCTTAGAAGATTCAGTCTTTCCACTTCCAGAGGATTGCCCTTTTGAAGAGCCCGATTTGAGAGATGGCTTAAACTTTCTTTTGTTACCCCCACTAGCAAATTCGCCCCGACATTGTATTCAATCACCTTCCATTTGTCGGGCCACTTCGAACGCCTGATCCAGTGTTGGAGCTGCCCGCATATGGGCGCGAAATTCCAGTGGCAAGGTCGCCACAAAACTTCTTATCTTGGTCACTTCATCCGGTAGTACCACTGGTACAAACTGCATCTTATCAGTGAAAGAGGTGATATGTTCTTCTATTGATTTATCTTCTTTTTGGAGATTAGTAAATTATCTTTCCATCCACTCCATGTCGTATCAGTGCAGTACTTCTTTAATACTTTATCAGAAAATTGCTCCCAAGAGAGAGCACTCAATACCTCTTTACTGATAGAGGCCTTCACGGTGTCCCACCAGAAAATGGCCGACCCTTCAACATACGTACTGCGTATTTCACACAGTACTCTAGCTCGCATTCACAAGATTCAAATGTTTGCTCCATTCACGGAGCCATTGGATTGTAATAGTGGGGTTATCACTCCCCTCAAACGTTGGAGGCTTGCACGACAAGAACTTTTTGTATGAGTAGGCCTTGCGTGGTTTGCCTAGGGTAGACTGTAATAAGAGCTCCTTAGCTACACGGAGTTCTTCTTCCAGACGGTTTATGTATGCGAACTGGTCTGGGTCAGGTCTTTCGCCACCAGCATTATGCTGAGAGCGTTGATCTTCAGCCTGATGAGGCATGACAGAGGCCTCGTCTTCCATTTCTTTCAAAGCTTGTTTAGTGTTACCGCGTTTAGCCGACATTTTCTATCTTTGACTTTGTATATAACACAAAAGAGTAATTAATACTCTGCTATACTTGCTTATCATATGTGGCAAGTTATGCTATAACACGTAATATTCATGCAACTCCCATACTCAACCACCTATAAGGAACAATCTATTATGGTCGGTCCCGAGTTTGAGATTGAATACTCTTGCAAGTACCTAATTCCCTCAAACTTAGGCTCTGATACCTATTTGTAAAACCGGCTTTGAAAACACTAGAATATAGGAAAAATTTGCGTTTTTAATAAACGTGAACTCAATCACGATCAATTATAATTTAAGCAGCGGAAGTTATTTACAATCAAAATGTTGTATTAACTGTGTTACTCTACATATAGACCGACCATAATGCATATATTACATCACAAGTGTTCTACCAAAAAAATATCCCGTAAGAGGCAACCCGGCTCACTATACAATCTGTTCTCATTCTGCAAAAAGACTTATCATGGCACCATTAGCTATACACATAGCTAGTGAGTACAAACTTAACATAAGCATCATTAGAACAAGTCATGCATCACGGGAATAAGCATACAACGCTATCCTATCACATTGTGGTGTGCTGACAAGATCGGTATAAGTAATTTCTTGCAGGATAGCTAGTCCTTCTCAATAACAATACACCGGGGAATCAGACACGACCATCCGCGCTAGTAGGGGATCATATAGCAGTCCACCAAGCATCGTTTACGGAACCATAGGTTCCTAGTAATCCCGGCCGTATTATGGCTAATTACAATCTCACGTTAAGGCACGGTGGTTCTGCAGAACCTAAGATCCGGGATGCACCCCAAATCACCGTTATGTTCCAAATCACCTGATTAAGGATCCATGGAACCCAACTACAGAGTTGACCTTAACCATGCAACAGTTGTTCGCGAAAATTTCACATACACATAGTTGATCCAATCTGGATCATTTACTTAGCATGCATGTTCATTTCATTCTTAAGCATGCATTTACATTCATTTCATCATTATGGATCCAGTCTGGATCCTACCATACATATCATTCATCTTAACTAAGCGGCTCAAATTCTGGATTCTGCTGGCATACATTTAACTTAAATTCAACAAGTATTTAGCATGACACTGTGCACTAAGTAGCGTGGCAATACTTATTCATTTACTTTTAAGCATACATGCACTTTAACCTCTTTTAAAATTACATTTAGTACATTTAACACGTAAGTCTTCCTCTAGTGAGGCTTACGAAAGTTGGTACTCACCTGACTATCTTATATCACGGATTACTTAACTTCGACTTCGCTAACTCGTCAAGTTTACCTAGAATTATCATTATATGTGTTAAGCATTTACACATAATGGACTCTATTACTTAGAACCCCTGACAAGAACAATCTAAGGCTTATAATACCCTAGCTTAACTTCTTGTGAATTAACATGACTTGTGCTCTTAAAATATTTACTTTGAAAATTTTCTAAAATTCACCCGATGCGTCGCATCCAGGCACCAGACGCGTCGCGTGGCGCTTCACTATGTGAAGTCGCATGGTTTAGCTTCAAAAGTCGCATGGCTATTTACCACTCCATCAAAAGTCGAATGATACATAAAAAGTCGCATGGTTTACAGAGAAAGTTGCATGGCACATTGCAAGTGTCGCATGGCTCATGCGGCATTCGCATACCCCATGCAACAGTCGCATGGCATAGGTCGCATGACCCATGCAACTGTCAGACAGAATCACGTGACCTGTCTGGCTTAACTTGTTAGTTTTACTTTCAAAACATTCTTAAACTTCAAACAACACTTATACAAGCTTGATAAAATCATCAAATCCAAACAAAAACACCAAATAAACAAAACACATTTGTGAATTAAACTTTGAATGTTCTTCAATGGTGTTCTTGCATGAACTTGAGTTTTTTGACCATGACTTAAACACAAAACCAATATAAAACATGTTTAGACTCTACTACAAACACATGTTTACCTTACTTGAATTCAAAGACTTAAACCTTATATCTTTTCTTCTACAGAAACTCACGAAATAGGGAGCAAGTGTGTGTTTGTGTGTGTTTTTGCTTTCTTGCCAACTTTGACTATTTCTAGTCAAATGAACTCATATGTATCTATATATACAAAACCCATTTCCAGAGGCAACCGCCTCTCGAATTCTTTTCTTTCTTTAATTCAATTTCTTAAAATATATATATACTTTATTACACATAATTACACACATATATACATTTACATTTAAACGTAATTTCGTATAACACAAATACGTACAACTTGAATCCTTTACATAATTACTAGCTTACGTACATTTACATACAATTAACAACTAGGCCCAAATCGAGGATCTTACAAAAGGGCATGACTGTAAACTCAAAGTACCCGTATCGAGTTCTGAACGCGGTTTTTGGTATATCATCCTCGCGTACTCTCAATTGATGGTAACCGGATCAAAGATATATCTTGGAGAAACATTGTGAACCTTTCAATTGGTCGATCAAATCATCTATCCTAGGGAGAGGATAACTGCTGGGGAGATAATCACTTCACCCTAATACTCAACTCTGCCTATCCTAAAACATAGGATTTGATGATAACCAAACCATACATTCAGTATGAATTAGAAAGAATTCAAACATGTGTTGTTTGAATCAGTTTATGTAAAAATATGCTAAATATGGAACCATCAGCTGAGCATCAGATCCTACTCAAAGTATCAGCCAAGGAGCATTAGATAAAGAATACAAGTAATGAAGACCATCAGCTGAGGAAAACAGTCTATCAGCTGATGAAAATATTCCATCAGCTGAGTAAATAGATTGATCAGCTGAGTGAAGAAAGTGATCAGCTGAGTGAAGAATTTGATCAGCTGAGTGCCTACTCTATCAGCTGAGTGAACAAATGGATCAACTGAGGCCCAGAGCATCAGCTAAGTAAGTCTTTCTTTACACAAGTCATCTCCCCTTATAAACTGATGTATTTGATTGATCAGCTGAGCATTCTTGATCAACTGATCATACAAATACATGAGCTTATGTTCTCCTAAGCTTACTATTGAACAGCTGAGCATCTATATGATCAGCTGAGCAATTTGTATCAACTGAGTCCTAGCAAAGAGTGATCAACTGATATATTTTGTCAACTGAGTAGTGAATATCAGAGTTCCTTGTACTATCTATTAAGTGAGTCGTGAAAAATGTCAAATCTACTCTATCTTTTCAGATTGTAAGTCATATGTAAAAGGCAGAACATGTGTTGTTTTATTATGCCTTAGATCTTTGTTTGTAAAAGTAAGAATGCACTTTTTGGATCAAGTATGATACAAAAAGGTTTGATCTTATCCTCTGAAAAAGGATAATGATACCTCAAACAGACGAAGATCTTGAAGATTTGTTCAAACAACTAAGTATGGCTAGCAATCCCATACATGGTAAAGTCAAATCAATCAGAAGCATGGTGTTGATTAAAGTACAATCATGGAAAGGGAAAGATACTTCTACACGATAGTAGATGTGGACTTTAATATTTTATATTGTGAATGGGTTGCACTTTTGCAGAAAAGTACATTACTTTTATCATACTTTTGATTAAAGTAACTTTACTTTTCACCCACTACCTTTGCAATTAAAATATTATAATTCCACATCCTCTTTGTCCCTTACCTTCATGCAACCGGATCCACCAAGACTTCTATATATACTCATGCATGATGGACATACAAAAACACACAATACTACACAACACAACAAAGTGAAGTCTCTACTACACTAAAAGAAAATCTCATCAGTTGAGAAATTTCGTAGAGTATAAGCATTGTGTAGAATCAAATTTGTTCATGTGTTGAACACTCTAAATACATTATTTGTTTTAGAGTTAGCTTGTCTATGTGTTAGACAAATTGATTGCCACCTTTTATTGTACTTAGAATTTCCGCTTCTAGTACATGTAATTCTTGATTCATATCAATAAGAATTATATAAAAGTATATAAGTGTGTCTTTAATTTTTAAAAGCTAAAGTTTGTATTCAACCCCCCCTTCTACAAACATTTGTTGTTGCGTACTCAATCTGGGACTAACAATAACGATTCTTGATAGTCAGTTTGTTCAGCTCACGATAGTCAATACAGACAAATAACACGTGTCAGGGTGAATGACTGGGTCGGATGAAGCCCTTGCCTTTTATTTCCTGTAGTTGGCTAGACAGTTCCTTCATGTCTAATGGTGCTAAATAGTATGGTGACCTTGCTACGGGAATAGCTCCTGCTATTAGGTCGATGCCAAATTCCACTAGTCGGATATGGGGTAATTTAGTTAAGTCTTTGGGAAAAACTTCTGGAAAATTTCGAACCACAGGTACTTCTTCGAGTTTCTTCTCCTCGGACTTCACGCTCATAAGATGCTTCGTTTCCCCTTCTGACCGGTCTCCATGTACCATTAGTACCTCGCCATGCGATAGGGGAATTCGAACTATCTTCTCGTGACATATAATTTCGGCCTTGTACTTTGATAACCAATCCATTCCCACGATCACATCAAAAATCCCATGCCCAAAAGGTATCTAATCTATGCTAAAAGTGAGACCCTCCCGTTCTAATTTACAACCACGAAAAACTTTGTTGACTTCTACCTCCTTACCATTTGCTATCTCTATGATGTAACTAGTGCCTAATTTGCTAGGGTTCATATCCGCACTTAATTCGAATTCATTGGAGATAAAACTATAAGCAGCACCCGAATCAAATAATACAGTAGCATAACAACTGTTTAAAGAGAATGTACGAGTAACGATGTTGGGGTCTTGGCGAGCCTCGTTGGCTCCCATCACAAATGCCCTTCCGCGAACTTGATTTCCGTTGTTTCCATGGTTTCGATTTCCTTGTATGGCCAATGGTTTATTTGGTCAGTTTTCCCCCGCACCAGGGGCTCGGTTCAGCCTTGGGCACACACTCCTATAGTGGTCAGCACTGCCACACTCATAACACACTCCCCGACCTCCCATTGGATTCACAGCATGTCCCGTTCTATCTTGAGGGTCCTCATGGTAGGTATGTGTACATGGCGTTGGCCAGACACTATGCATCCATACTTATCATGACTTAACCCGAGATATAACTAGCCACGCTCATCCACTTGGATAAGTCACTATAAAACCCTATAGGTCCAGGCTTTCATGAATGCTCTACCATGCATAATACTAAATTACATAGTCATTCGAATAATTAATCCTACTCTAAAGCAACAATCAAACAAGAACATGAAATAAAGGTAGACCAAAGATTATAAGCCTATGTAACTTCGTTCACCCATGGTTATTGAAGTATTCATTCAGCCGTTTCCTTACCTAATATAACACATATTTCATAAAATTATAAAATCAAGTAAGCATATGAGGGTTTCACGTACGGTTGGCACATCTCAACAAAGGACTTCATGAACTAAGTAATAGGGTCTAAAGTTCACCCTTAAGAAAGGTACAAATGGTATACATAAAACTTCATAGAGATAATTCATTGCATCAACATGTGACATTTCAACTTGTAAATAATGCTTGGAATTAATCACCACTTTATTTATAGCGTACTACTTTTGCCACATACATGGAAAATAACATACAAAAAATATACTTATTCTTCCTATAGTGGTGTTAAATAGTTAGTGTTATGCATCTCAACTCCGTGCGCCAGACTCGAGGTCCGAGTCAATTTCTTCCTCGGACGATTCATCACTTGATATTTCTATCGGCTCTTCCTCGATTGCCTCTTTGGAGAGTTCTTTCTCAAATGGCTCCTGAGAAGGATCTTCTTTTGGTTCGTCAAAAGACCCTTGCTCCCATGGTTCATTTAATATTCCTTGTGGGATTGTGAATGTGACTCTTTGATGTGAGGCGACTCTCTTGCGAGCCGTTGTCCTGATGAGTGGTCCTTTTTCGTTTACGCAGTATGGCTTTGTTATAGTCCCGGATGGCGGAGATATAATGTACGATGGGTGACCTTCTTTCGACTTGTTCAAGCTGCTAGTCATTTTGGTTAACAAAATTTCGAAAGTTAGACGTGTAGAAATGCACACATAGTTCCTATTATGCAACTATATGTGGTGCTTTGGTTATAGTCTAGGTCAATCCACCTAATTCTCTATACCCAATGGCTCTGATACCAATTTGTCACACCCCGCCAAGGTGGAATCGTGAAGTGTGACAGAGAGGATCGTCATAACACATTGATATCAAATAGAGAAAATCCACTAAATGCAAAAATATTTAAACATGTCACGACGTTTTCCCCCACACAAGAGGAGACTTGTGTCGTGTTAAGTCGTTTCCACGGCAACATAGACAACCAACGAAAATAAAAGAACGTGCGAAAGTAAACCCCACAACCCGGGTCCGGTATACGGGCCAAGCCCAAAACCAAAATAATAGTTTGAAGTATTAGCAAATACCCACATCACAAAATAATTAGAAAAGTTCGATTCGCGCTATGTGACACGCTAAGGCCCGACTAGAGTCTTCTAAGCACCTTAAGCGTTAGCGTTAGGATTACCTGAAAATGAACACTCTAAAATTGTCAGCACAAAGCTGGTGAGCTCGTAGGTTTAAACAAAATAATACATTTGCCGTAAGTACAATAGTATGACAATCGATATAATGTAACACATACTTGCAAGTAGGAATAATGATAACCGGACCACATAGGCCAAGAGGATTTTGTCATGCAACAAGGCCTACCAGGAGCACTAAGTTGGCTAAATAGGAATATTGGAATTCAATTGGCATAACCCATCATCGGGTTCACACAAGCATGTTGCACATAATCCAAATTGTCAAAAGAATTTCAATACATGTCATAAGAAATAATACAAATTATTGAGTGTCATTTTCCCCCAAGAAAACATGCAAAAGGGGGCCATGAGTACTCACCTTATTGGTTAGTTGATTCTAGTCTTTTCAAAGAGTAACCCGAAATTTACAATAGGTGGCATAACGTATGAGTTAAGACATGTGTGTGATTGGTTATAGTAGGAATTGATGGTTCTTTTTCTGAAAATTTTAAGTTGATTTCCCACATTTTTAAAATAACCTTATCGTTCAAATTATATTCTATTTTTTTGACAAGAGTGATATTTATGTCTTAATTATTTTATGATTTTTTTTCAGAATTCAATTTCATGTTTAACTATTTTTAATTATTTGTGAAAGGCAATCTGGACAGAAACGTAGCTGATCACGTGCAACAGAAAGTTCGTATTTAATTAAAATCTTTAACAACCTTATTAAATCTTGAAATTTTTACAGTAAATCCTACACACTTTGAAAAGGCAGCCTTGCGCACTCTTACGGTTTAATCCCTTTAACTGACCTAACGTACTCGAAAATTTACAAACTAAATTGGGAATGAAACTAGACTCAAAGTACTACATTTTAGACTTAAGATTCATGCAAAACTACCCCAAGAGGACCAAGATCTGCCCTTCTCAATCCGGAAAAACCTTCTGCCCAGAATTTCAGTTTCATGATTATTAAACTTTTGATTTGAGAAATACCAATCTTTGGTTGTGTGTTTCCCCAAAACTCATTAAAGTCATATTTTTCCCTTCTTCAAGTTTTATTTGGGTGTTTTAAAATGTCTATAATCATCCATGGTGATTTTACTAGTGTAGAACATGAAGGAATGAAAATGAAGGAAGAAGAGAGCATAGTGTAGTTTTCTTACCGGTTTGATGATTTTGTCTTTGTTCTTGTTCGTGTGGGTATCCAAGAACTTCATGAATTGGTCAAATGAAGCACAAAGTCACATTTTTGTTTATAGAGAGAAAGGTAGAAGTCATGGAATGTAGAGGACATGAAAAACATGAATAATGAGTAGTATGTACCTACCAAGATATTCGATTTGTTGCTCACCAATCCTTGAGTTCTTGATGGATGAAGAACACTCCAAGAGAGAATGATGGAGAGAATGAGGGAGAGAGATATGGGGGTCGAATTTCTTGAATGAGAGAATGGAGAATGTGTGGTGTTTAGGAAATTAGTCTAAGCATTAAAATTAGAATCAATTTATTTTAGGTTATGCTTTAAATATTGAAAATAATCCTACCATTCCCCCCCCCCCCCCTTTTTACTTGGCCAATTTTTGTATTAATTATATATATATATTATTTCTTTGAGTAGGAGTGCAAGTGGTGCACTTAACCTTGCCATGTGTTACAATTCAAGTTATTAGTTAGTGTTATTAGGTTTTAAGAGTTTGTTCTAGAGCTTTATTAATTTGGTTTGTAATGCCAACTTATTTGTTGTGTTATTATTATTATTACTTTAATTTTGGTGTTATACGGTTGCTTGTTAGTGCATTAATCTTCTTTAAAGTTATTTGAGTCTTAATAGAGTTTATGTACTTATAACAAATGTTTCAAGAATTGTAGTTTTATTCTCATAAGCTCTATTTAGTACTTGAGCTTGTGTCACCCTTGATGTGCATTCAAGGTGCATGTAACGAATTTGTTTCACACTTTAGGCATGTAACTATATGATTATCTAAGTGTCATGGTCTGAATAGTGCGTAAAGAGAGTATACCTTCTAATACTTATCACTCATTTGGATTTTTAGGGTTTCAAGGGAAATCAAACGCATGAAACATAATAACAAGTTGAGAGTCTAAACTGGCTAACGTGCTCAGGTGACAAATGTCACATGCCCTTAGACGAAATCAAGATAGACAACACTTCACGTTTCATGGAGGAACCGGTGGAAAATTTTGCATCGAGAGGTGAGGAAATTAAAGAGGAGCAAAATCTCGATCGTCAAGGTTTACTTGAACTCAAAGCATAGACCAGAGTTTACTTAAGAGTGGGAAGACCACATGTGAACCAAATACCCACATCTAAATGGCAAGCAATACTTTAAATGTAATACTAGTTGAATTTCGGGACGAAATTCTTCTAAGAGTGTATTGTTGTGACATCCATCACCAAAGCAGGTCGGTTGGCTTGACTTGTAGCCCGCCGTTAGTCATTTAATTTAAACTCATGTGTACATGTGATTCCTAAAATATAGTAATAATGCAAAATTCAGGGTGCCAAGTATGGCTAATTACTCAAAATACTTGGGTTGTGCTAACAATAGAGTAAGGGCGAAGTTTTTATACTACGAAAGTTAAACTAACTCCTAGTGCACTAGTTAAATAAACAAATGTCTATAGAAGAATGTAATGACGAGTTAATTCCATGAATTAATAGACTATATTAATCAAGTACAAAAATAATAACTAATATATTAAATCAAATAAAAAATCTAAAAGTTCGCTCAAGAACTCTAGTAAGTTGTACCATACATTAAAAATAAAATGTACCAACAAGAAATGTAAGTGTAAAACACAATAAAGTAATAATAAATATGATTAATTAAAAATAATAATACTATAACACAAATAAATAAGAAGAAAATCAGCCAAGGAAGGAGGAAACAAATCACGGTTTCCAAAATAATACAAACTATTCAAAAACCTACCTAAGTACCTATCTAGTTACAATAAACACTCAAAAACCATAAACACATACATAATTTCTCTCTTTCTTCTCATCATGCACAAAATTCTCAGCCCCAAAATGACCATTAGAGTGGTTCTTCAAAGCTCCAAGAAGACTAGTAAAAAATCGGTTTCATTCCAAGAGTTTTAGGTACGTATTCGGTTTCTATACATCTTTAATCTCTTTTCTTGTTTCTCTTCTATAACCCTAATTTATGGACTATCAAGTGAATCAAACACATCCTAATAACACATAAAGTAATGATTTTGATGTGTTTGGGTGAGTAACAAACCCAAAGAATGGCAATAACTAATCAAAAACGTGAAAGACAATGGACTGTAATCTAGACAGAAAATATAAGGGAACTTCAGAGTTCATATCTCGGCCAAAACAAACCTAAATAAATTGATTTTTGATTCTAGAATCAATTCCTCCGAGTCTATTTTCGTCTCCAACGGGTTCATACAAAACTAAGTTGATTTGATCACTCAAATAATCAAAATCGTTTAGCTGGCAAATCTGTTATTTCTGACAGTTTTAATCTTCCAACTTTGATATTTCTAAAATCTACTCTAAACATCATGAAAATTCTTCAAAATAAATCTTGGGCATATTTCATGAGTTTTAAAAGTTCTGTAAAAATTTTAGAATTTGTTAAGTTAGTTTTCTATTTTAATTAGTTAATAACATTTTGTTGTTGAATTTGGAAATCCTAGGGTTTTATAGTAACAGAGTTTATAATCACTCTATAAAATATTAAAATTTATTGGATTTATTTTCTATTTTAATTGGGTAAAAACTTTTTAATTGTCGAGTCTGGAAGTTTAGAAAATTTCTATACTTAGAGTTTAAAATATTGTAAAACATTCAAAGATCCGAATTAATGAACAAAAATTTGTGTGAATGAATTTTTATGTGTTTTTAAGTTATTGTAAAATTTTTAGATCTTATTAAAGTTGTTTAGTACTTCAGATAAATAAAAACCTTATGTTTTTAAGTTATTGTATAATTTTTAAGTTATTCAAGCTGATTTGGCATAATAACATATTGTTTCAATTTTCTTTGTTAACTACCAAATATTATTCCCTCAATGAACTTGTATCCTTTAATCCCCGAAGACTTGCAAAGCAACATTTCCGGTAAGAATCTTCATCATATGAAAAAACAAAAGTATTTATAAGAAGCTCGCGGAAAATAGTCATATACCAAATAGGGTGATTCTATTGATATCCCCTTGTATATCTAAATAGCCCCCTTATGTGATATTTGTGAGGAAAAAAGCTATATTGAAAATTGTAATTCAATGATTAAACATTTTGTTATGTAAGAGGAGGGGGGCAAATAGTAGCACCCTACGGAATAAGCATCCCAAAATTGAAAAAAAAAAACCATAAGTTAAGATTTTTCAGTTCTTGATTGAAAGCATTGTAAAAACTGACCGATGGATCTTGAATAATTTCTCAATCGTGGACTAATTAAGTAGAAAATAGTAACACAAGGACTAAATGTGTAATGGAAAACTTGGTATTGTCATTTCATAATGATCCCAAACTACTTACATGAACTTTAACATGAAAACTTTCATGAAAGAGCGACTAACTTTTCCTACTTTTTGCAATCTACTGAATCAGATGAGTACAAAATAAACTTCAATGTATGATACTTACATAGTTACATGGAACTAAAGTTACTTAATAATTTAGGCGGGGCAGCAAAATAAAGCTTTTCCTTTCTCTTTCAGACTGTAGTTTAATACCACAGGAAACCATTTAGACGAGAATTCAGGAAACCTTTAGACGAGAATTCAGGAAACCTCTGCAACGCTCTTTGCGGCAAAATGACGAGTATTCCTGAAATCATTTAGATGTTAAAAAGAAGTTGTTAAAGCAAATTTCATGCTAGAGTATTGTCAAGTAAATCACAAGACTTGTGTAAATATACAAACAAAAGCTTCAGACGAATGTTATTAGGGTCACTATCAGCAAAAAAATTAAATGATCTATTTCATAGAATAGCTCATGTACTTGGATGTGTTTTGCAGAAGTCTTAAAATTGCAAGCTATTTTCGTTTGCATATTGCTTCCTTCGTGCAACAATCACACAACTCAAATTTGGTAGCATACTAATTAAAGTACATCTGCAACAAGTATTTTAGAGAAAAATTAGATTAAAGTCTTATAAAATTAATCACAAAATTTAAAAGGAGAACTTTGATGGATAAACATTGATAGTAATATACCACGTCCTTAACCTCTGGTTTTGAGTTCAGTCTGCCTTAATACCCACCAATGCCGTAACAAAAAGTGAGCCGCTTGCAATAACATGGCCTCTAACTTTGTTTTTGCGTTTAAGTCTGCTTTATTGGCGACCCAATTATTTTTGCAACTGTAGTAGGAAATAAGTCAAACTTTTAAATGTAAAGATTAGAGATAACTTAGTTCTATTGGGATTTTGTACTCTACCTCAAATCCAAAGTTTTCTAGACCCTTGCTATTCAAAATGATGATATCTTATTTTTTTTGTGTATGAAGTTACTTTTATGGGTCTGGGTATGAACAAATTCACTATCAAACACACATTTTAAAAAGATTCAACATGCATAGTCAAAATAAATTCAAAATAGGCCCATTAAAGAAAATGATCGAAGTAGTTAATAACATAATTAGACAAAATGTCGATTCAAATTGTTCATAACTAATCTTACGAGTTGTATCAAGTATCAAGCATTTAGTGTGCATCTTCAAACCTGTCAAAGTTCAACAGCAAAAAGGAATCTAAGTTTTTTTTCACATATGATGTTAGTTGAAATGAGGAAAAAGTAACACAACACAAAATAAAATAAATGCTTTCAGATATACATGACAATGAATTATGATTCACATATATCAGCAAACCCAAATTAGACAAAATGTTTCAAGTCAACCCACTAAATGAACTTTTCTTAACTCTTTACCTGCCCTACTTAACCACCCTTTTCCCAACCTTTTAACATGTATAAACTTACTACCAACAAAAAATAAGAGTAAAACATAAATTATTTCTCAACATATCTGTTGTTATTGTTTTCCAAACACCCCCCCCCCCCCCCCCCCCCCACCCCTCAAGAATCTCAATAAGGGCATACCGATGTTGGTTGACAACTTAAATCGATAGCATAATTATGAGAATTTATCATGCTTTTTGCCCAAATAATAAAGGGAAAGAAAGAGGGAGTATGTATATTACATCTGTGATGTCTGAGAGTAGAGAACAAGATACGTATTCTCATATATGTTATAAAATAGGGTACAGACCATAAGATATATATATATATATATATATATATATATGTATAAATATATAAAACAACTATGACCTATATACATAATAAGTCCCTATACTATAGAATTATATTAATTCACAGCCTTAACACTCTCCCTCAAGCTAGAGCGTATAGATCATAAGCACCAAGCTTGCCATATATATCCTCAACCGGTAGGCCTCTCAGGGCTTTAGTGAACCCGTCTGCCAATTGATTATTTGATTTGACAAATTCTGTCACGATGACACCTTGAAGGAGCTTGTCTCTGATAAAATGACAATCAATCTCGATGTGTTTAGTTCTCTCACGGAACACTGGATTCGAAGCGATATGAAGGGAAGCTTGATTATCGCAAACAACTTTCATTTGAGGCACATGATAGAAACGAAGCTCTTGAAGAAGTTGTTTGATCCATAGAAGTTCACACGTTGCATTAGCCATGGCGCGCGATACTCTACTTCTGCACTTGACCTTGCAACTACCGTTTGTTTCTTGCTCTTCGAGGAAACTAGGTTACCACCAAATAAAACACAGTATCCAAAGGTTAAACGTCTGCTAAATGGACATCCTCCATAATCTGCATCTATATAGCATGCCTTTGTGTTTCCTTTGTTCTCATATAATATGCCTTTCCCTAGAGCTCCTTTGATATACTTTAAAATCCGAAGAGGTGCTTCCCTGGAGCTCCTTTGATTTAAATTATTCTTATTTTCATAAATTTGTTATAATTAAATTTATGAATGATTAAATTATATATTTTCCATTCCATCAGTTGCTCACATAAATAATATAACAATGACCAAAATAATTAGGAAGGTATTCAATGTACTTAATAAATTACATAATTAATAAATATGAGCTCATGTATCTATATACCCAATGTTACATACGTGTTAGTTTGAAAGTACAAATTTTCATTACCAAGGGCAAAACAAACATTTTTTTAGTCAATGCAAATGGAGTCATGTGTATTATACATCGTATAATTCCTCCTACAAGTAAATACGATATAAGCGAGAACATATAATTTTTAAAAACTAGTAAGAAATTAATAATTCAAAACAATATTTCATAAACAGTACTAAAAGTGTGGTAATAAAAGAAAGTGATAATGCACTTCATGTTTTAAAGAGCTATATTTCATAAAATACGAGGTTTGAGAACATAGAAAGAGATATATAGATACTAATAGGAAAAAATTTTACTCGGTCCAGGCCACTATAAACAAAAGAAACGTTTGTGCATAAGACCATTAACAAATTCTTTTTGTTGGATAAATATATTATCTTTTATTTTAATTATAGAGTTCCATGAATAGTATATCTTACACCGAATGTAAGCACACGTTTAATAGTTAATGTCCCTATATATGAAATATGAGTCACATAAGACCTGTGAGATGAAAATTTGTATAACATGTTAATTGTTCATAACATGCTATCAAAACACAAGAGTGCTATAATGTTTGACAAAATATTACGACCCATGACATGTTGTAGAAAATTCTTCTTGTCGTATAAACAACGCTTTACCAAATGATAGATAAACTTATTTTCTACAAAAAATAGTTTCACCCTATTTTTAACTCAATAGTATGATATGATCAAAGAATAGATGTATGATGAACATTTCCTAGCCAGTAGTATATATAGCATTGTAATATATAAATGATATCTTTAAGTATTTAAAGTTTGATATATTAATTAATTCTTTTAAAATAAAACTATATATTTACGTACTATTTGTTCTTACTCCATTCTTCTACCTATGTTTCAATCATTTAAAACTAGTAAAGTAGTATTAGTCAATGAAAATTAGATATCAATCATTTAAGAACAAACTATTTTAAACTTCACATCATCTTTTGTTCATATATATTTTTTCAAGAGAATAGAAGTGATTACACATACTAATTCCCTTGTGGAGACCTTATCACCATATTTCTAGTACGTTCTCACCGTAATAATATAATTATTGTTACCTACCTCTACAATAATACCTAAAATAATATAAATATTCATAAAATGCCATTTTTAGTCATGCGTTTAAACATATTAATTGTCTTATAGTAAACTAATGATTTTTAAATTCAAGAAACTACCAAATAAATAATAGAAAAATAAATCTTGTTGGAAACTATGACAATCCTTTAAAATATTTTATTTGCCAAATATTTATGATACCGAGTCACATATATCCATATAATCATATCATAATATTAATAATAATCGTGAATTCCTTGATAATAACGAAATTAGCCAACAAAGTTTAGTTTTTTATGCTTAAATCAGTTCCAATATAATAGATAGTTTGGAATTGATGTTATAAATTATAGAAGCTATATTGAATGAATTCCTTGAAATTGACCAAATGGGTCAAAAGTGATGATCTGAAGATTAATTCTTGTTTAAGTAGTTAGAAAGGATAATATGTATGTTTTAAGACTCCTACTACTGTCCTAAACCTTGTACATATACTAGAAATTGATAATAACAAATTAAGATTGGGTTTGAAATGGATTTGGGAGTGCAGAACACTGCAGAATCGCTCTAGTTCGAGGTCGTGGCATGATCTATGCTGCAGGAAGTGGTTTGCTGTTTTTCAGTGGTTATGGGTACATGGCAGTTTATAGTATTTTTAACAAATAAAACATATAGTTGGGGGTTTAACACTAGTATAGTAGTGTATATATATGTTGTATGATTATCTAAATAGAAATGAATGAATTTAGGTGAATAACCATACAAGGAGAGCCGAATCCAATTTAGTGTTGCTTTAGACACATACGTGAGTACCGGCTTCCATGAGTTCAATAAAGGGAGTTTTGAGTGCTAATTGAATTAAATGACTGTTATATGCTACTTATTGCACATTAGAAATATATGTATATGCAGTTAAGATCAGAAAACGAGTATTAACTTGATAATTGATATGCTAGACATGTATTTAAGTACATGTGTATATATTGTAATGTATTGATGAATACAAGTTATATGTTGAATGCATGCATGCTATTGTCTTGTAAAGGGTTATTGATGAGCTATGTGAATATCCGGACAAATTATTGATTAAGGTCAGCTTTGGCTGGATCCTGAGCCTTTGGGTAAAATGTTGAGGATCAATGGTACTCGAGTGCCGTTAATTATGTGATGAAACCAACGCGGTTGGCAGTCTTTGATTCCCCCGGTGGAAGTTGTTGAGCCGGACTATCTATCCTGCAAGAGATAACACCCGCTGGACATGTCAGAACTACTGTTATGTGTTAGGATAGCATTGTTTGCTCATTCCTGATATATGACTTGCTTTATTATTATTCATATATGTCTATATTCACTAGCTATTTTAAGTAGATAATGTTGTTGATGTTTCCCTTTTTCATATAAAGACTAGGGAGCCTGGTGAGACACGGAATACTTATAGCTGTTGTACATACCTTTTGAGAGAAACACTATTTGTGGTATTTGGATACAATGGTCGGTTTTGGATTAAGTAACACCGGGGTTTCATGTTTTGCAGCTTTTGTATTGTATATTTGTATATATGTCAAACATGTGTTTTGAACTGTAATAGTTAATAGGGTTTGTTTGGTTTTAAAATTTTGCAACATTGTTTTAAATTATTAGTAAGTAACAAAACACGTAAACCTTCTATTTACAAATAGACCTATGCAGTTTAAAAACTCAAAATTTCATTGAATTTCATATTTGCAATGGCGGTGTTACAAGTTTGGTATCAGAGCCTATGTTTGAGGGCATTGAATGCTTGAAAGAGTGTTCAGTCTCAAACTCGGGCCCGACCATTATAAAGTGTTCCTTATGCGGTAAATGGGATTGAGTATGAGAGTTATACGAATAATGCTTGATATTAGCTAGTTTATATGTTGATATGCAAGTATAAGTGATATATTGAATGGTCTTCCTTTCTTATAGCAAATTGAAAAGATGTTGGGTCAACACGGTGATACCGAGCAGGCTCTTAAGAAAATGGAGGACGGGGCCTCTCACATACCTCATCAGGCCGAGGATGAGTGATCGCAACACCATATTGAGGGTGCTGCACCTGAACATGTACAACAGGCGTACATAAAATGCCTCGAGGAAGAGTTCCGTATTGCAAAGGAGCTTCTTCTTCAATCAGCTTTGGGAAAGGCACCCCACTAACCATGTTCCTTTAAGAAATTCTTATCCAGTAAACCACCAACCTACAAGGGGAGTGATGACCCCTGAGTTACCATGAGATGGCTTAGAGAGATGGAGCACGCATTCGAGTCCTGCGAATGCGAGCCCGAATACCGCGTCAGTAAGAATGCTGAAGGGCCGTGCCATCTACTGGTGGGACACGGTTAAGGCCTCTGTTAATAAGGAGGTAGTCAATGCATTATCTTGGGAGCAGTCGTAACACCAAAAAACTCAAGCCATTTTTTTTAAAACGCTGCGGAAGCTTAATTAAACAAACTCATTTGCATACAAACCAGTATTAACAAATTTACAATCACTGTTCACAAACAAAAGTATCATCTGTCTTGGTGTTACAAAATAAACATGCTCGTTTCTTTTAAAACAAAGTATTAGAGTGGGGTCAACTTCTCCTTCAACAAACCTCACAAACACGAACCTGCAAAAGCAACAACTGAGGGGAATTAGCACAAAACTAAGTGAGTAGAGGCTAAACACCAAAGCAAACATTCACAATCAATATCAAAGCATGTAATCACATATCTGAGAAGACCGGCGGTTCGTCGCAGAACCTACAACCAATGCCGGCCAAAGCAAAGGTTTACCCATAGCCCTCCACTAAATTGGCACAGTAAACTCCACCTCTGAAGCAACATATGCAATAGAAGGGCTACTACTGTTCAACCAACCAGTAAATGAGCCCAGCCCAAATCTACGTATAGCTAACTTCCCCACGCAACTCAAAATCATACTAAGAACGCGTATCGACCAAATATTCATGCAACAGATATCAACAATCAATATCACAATCAACAGTTCAATCAATCAATCCAATCTCAATCACAATTATGCATCACATCAATAACATTAACTGCAATCTTTATCATCTGCGATTAACGTCCACTCACCTCTTGTTGTCAAACGGGGAACTCAGATATCTTATATTACTGAGTCTTTGTGTTTCGTGAAAACACATCAATATCAAAATCAGTCTTTGCTATCATAAATATGTATTTCTTCATATATTTATATCACATAGACCTCACATATAACATATAACTTTCACATAATAAATGTACCAAAAAATAACACATTAAACAATCAACAAAAACCAATAGTTCTGAAAAGTCGGGGTCGCGCCGCGACAGGTCTTTGAGCAGCCACCTTCGAATGCGAAGTCAATCTTCGAACACCCCTTCGAATGCGAACTAAACGCGTCACGTCGCAACCCTGAACGCGTCGCGTCGTGACAGATCTTCGAGGGGATACAACATCGAATGCGAAGTTCACTATTTCGAACCAATCCTTTCGAATGCAAAGTGAGCACGTCGTGCCGCGATCCAAGGGGGTGTCGCGCTGCGACCTTCATTTTTCAGATTCTATCTTCTTCTTCTTCACGTACAACAGACCAGAAAACACCATGACAATTTTCCAGAACTCTATAAACTTACTAAAACTCACTAAAAACATATACAAACATCACTAAACATAATTTCATGCATCCTAAACATCTTTTAATCAATCAAACAACAAAATCTAACAAAACCCATTTCCTACTTTGAGCTTCAAACTCAACCATGGTGAATACTCATAGAATCATGTATTTCAACAAATAAACATGCCAAATTGAAACATATCATGATATAAACATAAGCTCACCTTTTGTTTGAATTATAGAACTCTAATCTTGATTTCACAATTTCCAAGTTAGCTTGTTTTGAAGGTTTCCTTCACCAAAGCTTTTTCTCTCAACTTTCACACACTACACACTTTCACTTTCTCGTATAAGCAGATAATCTTTCATTTTAATTATATTCATACACGTACACATACTCATTTAATTTACCAAAGCATGAGGTGTTGTTTCAAGCCTTATTTATTATGCATCCATACATATATACAACATAACATACATACATGCTAACTTTATTTTCTTTTTAACCAGTGAATTAACACATTTATATGTATATCATTTTATGTATTAAATTAATTAACTCATAAATTCATGTAATCAACTTAAACAAAATTAGGCACATACCACAATCCTGCTAATCTCCTAGCCCGGGTTTGCAGGTGTTACAAATCTCCCCTATTTAGAGGATTCCGTCCTCGGAATCCCTTCCTGTTACAACTGGGGATACCTGTCTTTCATCTCCGCCTCAGTCTCCTAAGGCAAATCTGAACCTAAATTGTGCTTCCACTTGACCAATACCATTGAAATCTGCTTCTTTCGGAGCTTAGTCACTTTTCGATCCAACATTTCAACAGGTTCCTCTATTAGTCTCTTCTTTGAATCAACTTTCAATTCGTGTACTGGAGAATCTGGATTTCATCTTCAACCTTACAATTCCTCAAATAACATACATTAAACGTATCGTGAATCCGTACAAGCTCTGCTGAAAGATCTAGTGTAACTGTCTGGTCATTAACAATCTGACGAATGTGGAAAGGACCAATAAAACGGGGAGCTAATCTTCCCGTGTTTACCAAAACGAATTACGCCCTTCCATGTATAGACCTTTAAATACACTAACTGTTCTACTTCAAATGATACTGAATGGCGTCGTGGATTTGCATACATTTTCTATCTATCTCTAGTCGCTTTCTACTTCCCTCTAGCAATAACAACCCTGTCAGCAGTCATCTGAACAATCTCAGGCTCTGCAAACTGTTCCTCACCAATCTCTAACCAATACGTCGAAGTACAGTAGCCACGACCGTACCATATTTCATACAGAGGCTTTCCAATACTTGAAGTGTTAATAATTATTATTCGCAAACTCTATCAATGGTAGGTGCGAATCCCAAGATCCACCATACTCGATTACACAGGCACGTAACATATCTTCGAGTGTCTGTATGATTCGCTCAGTCTGACCATCAATCTGGGAATGATAAACTGTACTCAAGTTAATCCTCGTCTCCAATTCCCTCTGTAAACTTTTCCAGAAGTTAGAAACAAACCTGGAGTCTCTATCAGATACTATAAATAACTGTATGCCATGCCTCGCAACAATCTCTTCAATGTATAGTTGAGCCAACTTACTCAAAGAAATCGTCTCACATGTAGCCAGAAAAATGAGCACTCTTCATATTTATTTCTGATTGTTAAGTCCTTTATAACGCATAAATCAACTTACCACTGATATTTTAACATTCATCCAATATAAATCACATCACGTTTGTCTAATCAGCTTAATTATGAATTCCTTGAATCATCAAAATCTAATTCAAACACAAGTTTATTCCCACATATCTACACAACTCCTACTACTCCACTATCCAATAAGGATTCAGTCGCACTTTTCATCTCACATCTCAATGCTTGTTATAAAATTTCCAAAGTTTAATTAAATCTTTCAATCACACACTCGATTCATTCCATCAAGATACAATTCTGCTCACCATTCTTATCCCATAGTGGTAGAATACAATTACTTTTATTGAACAATCATAATCCCTCGTAATATATCCGGATTTCATTACATATCATACCTCTCATATATACTCCATCATAACTTGTTTTCATTACTATTCGTCACCTCAACAGTTCATAATTCTCTAATACTCTGCCTTGACTCAAACCCAATCATGTCATATTCCCACGAAATATATCATGTTCACTCCTTTTAGTAAGTAATTAATTAAATACTTTGTATTTAATTAAATTAAATCTCCAATTCCAAGCAAAGGCACTTCCTAGCAAATGCAATTCATGAATAAGATCCACAAGTCTTCATTCCATATGTTCAGGCTACTACATTCCTCTTCTCTCTTCCTCATTTTCTAATAAACTCAATTTGTCATTCTTCAAATCATATGTATCGTCAGTTCACAGGAATCAACTATTATTATAACTAGTTTTTTCACATATATACTCCTTGTAATTAAGCATCATTTATATCCTTTACCCAACAATTTTTTACATCTCAGACTTGCTCAATGTGTAGCAATCTATTTCTTTCTTATACTTGATAATTTCAATCATTTGAGTTACCAACTTTCAATAAAGGAAATTTCAATTCTATCCATAAAGTCAAATATACTTTAACTAGCATAATTCCAGGGTTATTATGTAACGCCCCAATTTCAAAAATTGAAAATAAAGCTTGAAACAAAAGGTATTTGTTTAAAAACAGAATTTGATAAGCTGATGGAAACCAACCAAGTATTTTTGAACCCTCTGGTTCGTACAAAAAGTAATACAACCACAGTTCATGTCAAAACAGTTTCCAATAATCTTAACCTCAGCGGAAGCCAATAAAACATTTCATTTAAACCCTCGGGTTTGTACAAAAAGAAATATGCGCGCATTTAAATCAAAAGTACATTCCGTAACACAATTGGGAGCGTTATTGTTTCAAATCACATTTTAAGCAAACAACCATCAATAGTCAAACCGGGGTCTGGCCTTGGTGCTAACACAACCCGCAAAACAACAGAGCTTAATGAGAAAGCTAAACTGTAAATCATATAAGCATGCGCATACACATATACGAATGCCACAATAGGTCTTATGGATACAGTACTGCACCATCTTAGCATCTGCCAAGAAGGCTAAAACGATGTCCTTAGCACTACTGTACAAAGCAGCATGCTACAGCTCTCTCTCTCTCTGATCCTCTGATCAATAATATATCACATTGCAATGTATCACACACATATCAAAGATATGAATCAGAGTTTAGAAATCTCACCTCCGCAATTAATACCACACAGAGTAATGCCAGATATACCCAGAATACGTCAAACAGTAATTCCTACAGATATATAGTCATGGTATTAATCACATAATCAAACTCAGCATCAAACCAACTAAACAGGGGCAGGGCACGCCCGTACCCCCTGAGGGTACGCCCGTGCCCCTAGGCGCAAGGCCCAGAAACAGGCCCTAAACAAGCATGGGCATACCGGGCTAGGCACACTCTGTACCTGACCAAGGCACACCCGTACCCTACCCAGGTACGCCCGGACCTCAAGAACAGAGGCGGTCATAGCCACGAGGCACGGTCATACCCCTCAAAGGCATGCCCGTGCCTTTGTGGTTTCAACAACAGTTTGCCGACTGTCTTGCTGTAACTCCGGCCAAAACACTAAAACTCTCATTCTAAATTCATAAAAATACTACTAGGGTGTTTTCCTACACCCAAAAAAACTTCTAAACAATAAATAACAACCAAAACACTACTAAATCTTTGATTCACCAAGAATCATCTTAAAACCCAATAAAACTTAAAAACAAGACTCAAGAATCCTTACCTCAACTTTTGATTAGCTATAACTAGTAGTAAATTCTTGTTTCTAGCTGTTCTTGCTCCAAACTTCAAAGAAATTCCTGGCTGGGAGTAACTTACGAAAGTTGCTGGTGAAAAAAGAATGGTTTGACTCTTTGAGAGTCAAATCTGATTATATATATATAAATCTTTTGAGAACTGACACAACAAGTCCCTCAACTTCTCTAGTTTAAAAAATGACAATTTTAACCCCTCAAGTTTCTAAACACCTCCTAATCTAAATTAGGAATACCACTTAAACATATCACTTGATTAATTTATAAATTATGAAATTTCGAACTTCGGGTGTTACAACTCTCTCCCACTTGAAATAGATTTTGTCCTCGAAATCAACTGTTGGTGTTCTGGATAACTACATGTTATCTCTTCCTCAGGTTTCTCAGAACCACTCATGAATTTCCACTGGACCTAACTAGTCCAATTCATTACTGCCAATACTCATAATTACAATAGTATAAACATATATGCAGACTCATCTGCTCATCACTCTCTGAGATATAACTCGTGACAAATAATCTGGTGACTCTCACAGTCTACACGTGACCTTTCCCATAAGCAATAAGTCTAAATGGTCCAATCAACATCGGACCTAATTTCCATCTCATTCTGAATCTATTATTGCTCTTTTATAGTGATATATATTAATATATCATAGTTTTTCCCACTTGTCACTCATCAACAGTATACGATTATTTGTATAACTCTTTAATCAATTTGGCTATTAACAATATTCTTCTCATTTAATAAATTGTTATGTTATTCACTGTACTACCTCATTGTTACTCATTTCTTTCTGATCTTGAGGTTTGACCTCTCTTACCACATATTAGGCCGTACGGCGACAACTCGATACTAAAATAATAACTTATGTAATATATAAAAATTTGACTATCACCAATTAAAATGCCGGTTTCTTTCAAATTCACAACATACGTACACCACTTACTTTCAATCAATTGAATTGTGTTCTCACTTTACTCATATAATAACACGTGCTTCTCATCTCTTCATAGAATCCTTTTCAAAAATTTGGATCAAATCATTGTTCTGACATAACGAAAACGGGGACACATAACCAAAAATAATTTCTTTACGTAAACCTCAACTAAATTTTAGAGAAATAAAGTTTTTCTTGATGGAACTAAAATGTACATTTTTAAAATAGTTTTCTTACAACCACTCATATCATTTTATAATACAACCAGGTTGGAACTTCTCTTATGTTTTGATATACATCCTTCATTTCAAACTTTGCAACACCTTCGCCACATACTTGGCTACCTCTGGCTTCATCTCTAGCCATTAATATTTCACTTTTAACTCTTTACACCTCTTACTCATTTTAGTTAAATCAAAATTTTAATTCTGTGTTCTCTGCTAAGAAGCTTTATCTAGTTTTCCACCACTAGGTGCTTGCACTTAATTATAACAATTTAATAATTTATAACCACTCCCATTAAGGTTAGTTGCATGTTACCCAATTCGCCTTTATCGTGGTTTCCATCTTTACTATTTCAATTGTGTATTTCATATTTTAATAGTTAATGATAAAATTTTGTTCCTTCTCAAGGACTCATTTCTTTAATTCAACTCTGTTGAGTAGAAATTTCTTTTTCAAGAATAATTATTCTTCAACCGTTCCCGTTCTTCCTCGAGCAATAATTTTACTCTCATCATGATAATCAATAAAACAATTATCGTGCTCATTTATTTGTCAGATCAACGCCTGACCTTTTATTCAAATTTATATTTTCCACCTCACACATAGGCCAAGGCCTATAGATTTTAAAACTTCCACGTCGCTTCCATCCCGTTCTCTTGGTATTAAATACCGTTTAATTATTTCTGATAATCAACACGTATGTAACTCATTATTATATTTTACTTCGATTTCTATGATTAATTTATCAACATATAATCCATTACTCATCCAAATTTCCTCTGCCACATCTTTAATTTAATTTGAGACAGTAATCTCTTTCATTTAATCTTTACTCATTTTACCAATCATTCTACATTACATATTGTGGCTTTAAATCTCTTTTCCAACTCAATGTTATGCAATTTCTTCGTTTGATTCTATAACTTTTATCAATACTCATTTCTACCACGATCACAGTGGTCTATATAAACTATTTTAATATAATTAGTCATTACAAATCTTTTCACACTGCTCTCCCACTTGGAGTCAACTCATATATAATTATAAAATACTCATCAATTATACTTCAACCATTAGTTTAAAATCTTTCTTAATTCTTACCTCCTTCAACGTTTTATTATTTAAGAAAATACATACCGATTCTACATAATTTACATACATTTTAAAAGAAACCTTACACTGTATCCACTTATTTATTTAACATTCCGACTAACAAATTTCAACTAGTTAGGACATTCTGAGGACTCATGCCCGTACTGAGCACAATCATAACAAAACTTTCCTAAGGATAAACAATCCTTATAATTATGTCCTACTTCTCCACACGTATAACAACCTTTAGTCTTATATTTGCACTGACCCTTATGGTTCTTACCACAAGTTTCACATCCCGATCTTTTACGGGATCCCTCATCTTTAACCTCTATCTTATCCTCTTTCATCTCGTTAACCATTTCATCCTTCAGTAAATGAAATTCTTCTCGAACTACACTTCTTATCTCATTCTTCATTTCTATCATAATAGACGGCATAACCGTCTTAATACATTTTCCAAACTCATCGGCGATGACACCCCTAAGGTGTTTGGTAGGTATGGCTCCACGCCTTTCCCCATAAAGGGAAATATAATCTTCAACCTCTCCTATGGTAATCATGTCAGGGTTTTCTTCGTTCCTTACTTCATTCTCTGTCCTACAATTCGCATTATGATCCATTGCACCGAAACAAAACAATTATTGGTCAATCATAGGCCAAAATATCAACTACACCTCTTATCATTAATTCTTGTCTTTGTTTCGCAAATACTCTACTCTTTTACTGGCTTGGAATATTATTAAAAATTTCTACCAACGTATATCTCATTCCACTTTCTGTTAACTTGCTTCTCATAATAATCTCATGTACATATCATATGTACATCTAGCTTTATCATCACTCTTACCAACAATTTATATATTACATCTCTTTTGAAACATAGATTTTCAAAAATCATTATATCTTTATGAATTTTATTATTCATTTTCGTATTTACACTCTCACTTATCATTACTCGGATTTGGCCAATCCATTGAGACTGGTATATAATATTATACATATCAACATTCCCACGTCTTTATATTCTTTTGAATTTCATACCCCTTCCTCATTATACATAATATTCTCCACATTATATTACTCGTATTATAACTCATTTCGTCTTTATTTCATAACCATCCTTTATCTCGTCTATATTTATAGGATTATGCCACTTACTCTTCTTAAAGAGTTTATTATAACTCATTTCGTCTACATTGTTAATTACAATACAACATATTACATATAACCAACACCTCCTTTATCAGTCTAGTCTCATGCATTGCCTATAAGCATTAGCACTAGCCACATAAATCATAAGATAGTATCTCTAACAAAGCTTATGTATCAACTCGATGCATAACATTTACTCGCATACTATGTCATATAAGGCATCACGTATCTGGCATCAATATATTTAACCTCTCGGGTATTTCAATACCAATCATAATAACAAAAACAGTTAGCATATTTTCAATGCAATACACAGTATATCCACCAAGCTGTAAGCCACCAGTTTGACAAAAATCCGTAGAACCATGGTTTAAGTCCAGACGATGCTTAACACACCTCCAGATCGCTCAAACCGCGGCTCTGATACCAAGTTGTAACGCCCCAATTTCCAAAATTGAAAATAAAGCTTGAAACAAAAGGTATTTGTTTAAAAACAGAATTTGATAAGCTGATGGAAACCAACAAAGTATTTTTGAACCCTTTGGTTCGTACAAAAAGTAATACAACCACAGTTCATGTCAAAAACAGTTTCCAATAAGCTTAACCTCAGCGGAAGCCAATAAAACATTTCGTTTAAACCCTCGGGTTTGTACAAAAAGAAATATGCACGCATTTAAATCAAAAGTAATTTCTGTTACACAATTGGGAGCGTTATTGTTTCAAATAACATTTTAAGCAACCAACCATCAATAGTCAAACCGGGGCCTTGCCTTGGTGCTAACACAACCCGCAAAACAACAGAGCTTAATGAGAAAGCTAAACTGTAAATCATATAAGCATGCGCATACACATATACGAATGCCACAACAGGTCTAATGGATACAGTACTGCACCATCTTAGCATCTGCCAAGAAGGCTAAAACGATGTCCTTAGCACTACTGCACAAAGCAGCATGCTACAGCTCTCTCTCTCTCTCTAATCCTCTGATCAATAATATATCACATTGCAATGTATCACAGACATATCACATATATGAATCAGAGTTTAGAAATCTCACCTCCGCAATTAATACCACACAGAGTTATACCAGTATATACCCAGAATACGTCAAACAGTAATTCTTACAGATATATAGTCATGGTGTTAATCACATAATCAAACTCAGCATCAAACCAACTAAACAGGGGCAGGGCACGCCCGTACCCCCTGAGGGTACCCCCATACCCCAAGGCCCAAGGCCCAGAAACAGGCCCCAAACAAGCATGGGCATACCGGGCTAGGCACACCCTGTACCAGACCAAGGCACGCCCGTACCCTACCCAGGTACACCCGGACCTCACGAACAGAGGCGGCCACGGCCACGAGGCACGGCCGTACCCCTCAAAGGCACGCCCGTGCCTTTCTGATTTCAGCAACAGTTCGCCGATTGTCTTGCTGTAACTCCGGCCAAATCACTAAAACTCTCATTCTAAATTCATAAAAACACTACTAGGGTGTTTTCCTACACCCAAAACAACTTCTAAACAATAAATAACAACCAAAACACTACTAAATCTTTGATTCACCAAGAATCAACTGAAAACCCAATAAAACTTCAAAAACAAGACTCAAGAATCCTTACCTCAACTTCTGATTAGCTATAACCAGTAGTAAACTCTTGTTTCTAGCTGTTCTTGCTCCAAACTTCAAAGAAATTCCTGGCTGGGAGTAACTTACGAAAGTTGCTGGTGAAAAAAAGAAAGGTTTGACTCTTTGAGAGTCAAATCTGATTATATATATAAATCTTTTGAGAATTGACACAACAAGTCCCTCAACTTCTCTAGTTTAAAAAAATGACAATTTTAACCCCTCAAGTTTCTAAACAATTCCTAATCTCAATTAGGAATACCACTTAAACATATCACTTGATTAATTTATAAATTATGAAATTTCGAACTTCGGGTGTTACATATTATTATAAATTCTCTCGTATTTTCACATGTCTAACATCAATTATTCGTCCGAGGTAATATTTAAATCTCTCATTCACATTCTTCTATTCATACTAATCGTTGCCCCTGCCACATGTTCAACTCATCCGTATAAAGCATTCTTTACCTCTTTTAATCAGTTACACATTCATTTACAGTCAATATTTCCACATAGTCAACATAAACGCATCTATTACAATCTCCAAGTCATGATTTAAATCATTTCTCTGAGAAATCCTTAACTATCGCAGGGCATAAATCATTCCTCTAGTTTCATATTCTAACATTAACTATTGATCCAACAATACGATATCTCAACATACCATGATCTCTTCATGTTCATCAATTATCGTCAAGAATTCATAATCTCAGTTATATCTTTATCAAAACATTCCTTGGTTGCCTCTAATACCTTCCAAGTCTCAGTAATCTATCCACTTCCCTTCTTCTTTGTACAAACATAAACACATATACAAACACAGTTTGCAAAGCAAATTTTACAACACATAGCATAGCATGCAATTCGACTAATGTAGACACATCTTTCTCTAGTACTTCATATCAAATTCATATCTTATTAAATACCACATACATACCATCATATCATTTTCTGACAATAGCATCTGATATTTTCACGATTTCGATAACAAAATAACAACTAACCCTACTTCTAAACAATCATTCTCTTTCAGAAGTAAGCATATACACTTAATACACATAGCCATCAAACATCTATAATTAACTCTGAAGTTAATAAACATACGTATAAACATAAAGGTTATCAAAACGTACCCGTTATATCTTTCTTGGTCGGGTAACATCATCTCTCGTTATACCGAATGCCCTACTCTCAGACGTAGTAGGGTCCTTCCTCTTCTGTCGACTTGTTGACGAAGACCCCCCAATTGCCTCAGCTCCTCGCCTTGTCCGAACTCTTTTATCTTCGTCATAGTCTCTCACAATATGACCCTCTCTTTTGGCAATTCCAACATACACTCAGGGGAAGGGCACAATCATTTAACTCATGACCAAACAATCCGCATCGCACACAACGCAAAGTCTAGAGTGTGCAAATCCCCATATGAACAGCCCTACACCAACGACACCACTGGGAACTTCGGTCAAATCTTTCTGATGTAGGCCTAGTATGTTGAGTTTCTTGCTCCTGACCAACCGCTAATGAGGGCTCCCCAATTCTTGATCTAGATTCGAGTTCTCTTTTAATTCTACAATCCCTCGCTCTATGATCTTTCCCAAAACAAATCCAACATACCTTTTGAGAGAAATAACAATCTTTCATCTCATGACCAGACTGGCCACAGGTGAGACATCGCATAGTTTGGTAACTTCAAGGTCCTGTGTGGTGAGATTTACACTTTCCACACCGAGGTTCTCGTTGATTAACTCCACTAAACCTAGGTCCATAATTCCAGTTCCCTTGTCTCTGACCACTTTGCTCTTTTTGCTTTTGAGTATTATATTGTTCAATCCTGGATTTATGTTGAGAAACTTGCTCTCGGGTCATGTTGTTTTTGGCTTCCACATTTCTCCTTTCCAATTCAGCTAAGTCAATAGTTTGGGAAGAAGTACTATCTCTCCTGGTAACACTTGAGTAATCCGGGAGCATAGCTCCATGAAATGGGACTGGATAAAAGCACGGTTGTTGTGTTACTTGTGCCATAAAATGAAATGAAACCAGAACCAGAAATGTTGTATTCTGAGTAGTAATAGGTTAAGAAATCTGGGTGTGAACATTTTAGGTTATCCTTTCTCATTCCATATGGTGAACAATATCTCGAAGTTCTTGTATCTCATCTTTCAATTTATTAATACACTTGCCCTTTTCATCCTCCAGTTCACATCCTGATGTACTAGTTTGATATGATATATCCATCACATTCACCGTTGAAGTTCCAGCTACTTCTTGGGTCACAGGAATGTCAATAGGGGTATCTTTGTCTGCCATATCTGTACAATCACATCACGTCACAATTTTAATAGCATAAACCGTTAGTACTCAAAATACTAACTACTACAGACAACTCTAACTCACCCTAATTCCCCCGAAAGAAAGCTTGACCCATCACGAGCCAAGATTTGGGAATGCAACACTCTAGCCGTGCATGCATCGCCAAATCTAGGCTCTGATACCAAAATGTAACACCGGAAAACTCAAGCCATTTTTTTTAAAACGCTGCGGAAGCTTAATTAAACAAACTCATTCGCATACAAACCAATATTAACAAATTTACAATCACTGTTCACAAACAAAAGTATCATCCGTCTTGGTGTTACAAAATAAAGAGGCTCTTTTTTTTTAAACACAGTATCAGAGTGGGGTTAACTTCTCGTTCAACAAACCTCACAAACACGAACCTGCAAAAGAAACAACTGAGGGGAATTAGCACAAAGCTACGTGAGTAGAGGCTAAACACCAAAAGAAAACATTCACAATCAATATCAAAGCATGTAACACATCTTCCAGAAGACCGGCGGTTCGGTGCATAACCTACAACCAATGCCGGCCAAAGCAAAGGTTTACCGATAGCCCTCTACTGAATTGGCACAGTAAACTCCACCTCTGAAGCAACAAATGCAACAGAAGGGCTACTACTGTTCAACCAACCAGTAAACGAGCCCAGCCCAAGTGTACGTATACCTGATTTCCCAACGCAACTCAAAATCATACTAAGAGCGCGTATCGAACAAATAGCCATGCAGTAGATATCAACAATCAATATCACAATCAACAGTTCAATCAATCAATCCAATCTCAATCACAATTATGTATTACATCAACAACATTAACTGCAATCTTTACCATCCGCGATTAACGTTCACTCACCTCTTGTTCTCAAACGGGGAACTCACATATCTTACATTACTGAGTCTTTGTGTTTCCTGAAAAACACATCAATATCAAATTCAGTCTTTGCTATCATAAACATATATTTCTTCATATATTTATATCACATAGACCTCACATATAACATATAACTTTCACATAATTAATGTACCAAAAAATAACACATTAAACAATCAACAAAAACCAATAATTCTGAAAAGTCGGGGTCGCGCTGTGACATATAACTTTCAGATTCTATCTTCTTCTTCTTCACGTACAACAGACCAGAAAACACCATGGCAAATTTCCAGAACTCTATAAACTTACTAAAACTCACTAAGAACATATACAAACATCACTAAACATAATTTCATGCATCCTGAACATCTTTTAATCAATCAAACAACAAAATCTAACAAAACCCAATTCCTACTTTGAGCTTCAAACTCAACCATGGTGAATACTCATACAATAATGTATTTCAACAAATAAACATGCCAAATTGAAACATATCATGATATAAACATAAGCTCACCATTTGTTTGAATTATAGAACTCTAATCTTGATTTCACAATTTCCAAGTTAGCTTGTTTTGAAGGTTTCCTTCACCAGAGGTTTTCTCTCAACTTTCACACACTACACACTTTCACTTTCTAGTAAATATGAGCAGATAATCTTTCATTTTCATTATGTTCATACACGTACACATACTCATTTAATTTACCAAAGCATGAGGTGGTGTTTCAAGCCTTATTTATTATGCATCCATACATACATACAACATACCGTACATACATGCTAACTTTCTTTTCTTTTTAACCAGTGAACCAACACATTTATATGTATATCATTTTATTAGTTAAATTAATTAACTCATAAATTCATGTAATCAACTTAAACAAAATTAGGCACATATCACAATCCCGCTAATCTCCTAGCCAGGGTTTGCGGGTATTACAGCAGTTTTTTGATAAGCTGTAAAAGAAATATTGCACTGAGTTCCATATGGAGCGATTGGAACGCGAGTTCATCAATCTCTGAAAAGGAGATAAATCTATGGAGGATCATATTAGTGCATTTACCAACAAAATGAGGTTTGTTCCTCATTTGTTAGCTGATGAGAGCTTGAAAATCCGGAGGTTTTTTAGCACCCTACCTTTGGAATTTCGGGCTAATGTCCAAGCAGCTGCTGATCTGGATCGAGCTTTTGAGGTAACTCGACAAATGGATGGTGATCGCATCAAGTGTAGGGGTGAAGCTACAGGGGAAGCAATAAGAGGAAGTTTCAATCCTCTTCTAACCCGAGTCCTTTTAAAGGACAATTTTCTGCACATAATAAATCAGGCGATTCCAAGAAGCCTAAATCTGATGGTCAGTGGTATTATCAATGCTGCTCCTACTATTCTGGTGAATGTTCCCAAGCAACCACAAGGTGTAATAGGTGTGGGAATAAAGGGCATCCAGTGGAGGAATGCATGTATAAGTAGGATGTATGCTTCAGATGTTATCAGCCAGGGCATAAAATAGCCAAATGTCCTCAAAACCCTAGTGCCCGAGTTGGTGGATCATCCGCAGAGCCGAAGAAAGACGGCGCCCCTCGTGCCAAAGGGCGGGGGATGTGATTACCGGTACATTCTTTGTTAATTATACTCTCGCTAGTGTATTGTTTGATTTCGGAGCTACTTATTCTTTTGTCTCGGTATTATTTTGCCGTAAGCTGCAATTACCTGTATCTACATTAACTGATCCGCTTACAGTAGAGACCGCTAACGGTAAAGTAGTTTCTGTCGCTGACAAAGTTCCTATAGCGGTTATTTATATCCATGGCGTTAGTTTCTCTATTTCATTCCTTATCATGCCTATTGATGGGTTTGTTATTGTGATTGGAATGGATTGGTTCAGCAATCACAATGCTGAGATTCTGTGTTCTAAAAAGATAATCAGATTTCCTTTATCCGATGGGTGGTATGCAATAGCGAGGGGGGAAAGACGGGAGTTGGATATTCCTGTCATCTCGGTTATTAAAGGTCGTAAATCGTTGGTAAAAGGTTGTACATCCTACTTAGCATATGTCATTGATGCTAAGATGGAGAAGTAACTGGATGAATATATCAGAGTGGTGTCAGAGTATCTTGAAGTGTTGCTAGATGAATTACCCGCACTACCTCCGGTCAGGGATGTTGAATATAGGATTGATCTTGTTCCCGAAGCTACCCAAGTGGCTAAAGCTCTATATCGTCTCGCTCCTTCTCAAGTCCACGAGATGATGAATCAAATACAGGAGTTACTTGACAAGGGCTTTATTCGCCCGAGCTCTTCTCCTTGGGGAGCTCCAGTTTTATTTGTCAAGAAAAAAGATGGTTGTCACACCCCGCCAAGGCGGAATCGCGAAGTGTGACGGAGAGGATCGTCATAACACATTGATATAAAATAGAGAAAATCACTAAATGCAATTATTCCAACGTGTCACGACGTTTCCCCGACACAAGAAGAGTCTTGTGCCGTGTTAAGTCGGTTCCACGGCAACATACACAATCAACGAAAGTAAATGATCGTGCGAATGTAAACCCCACAACCCAGGTCAAGTATACGGGCGACAAGCCCAAAACCATATAATAGTTTGAAGTGTTAACAAATACCCACATCACAAAATAATAAGAAGAGTTCGATCCTCGCTATGAGTCATGCTAAGGGCCGACAAGAGTCTTCTAGGATCCTTAAGCGTTAGTGTTAGTATTACCTGAAAATAAACACTCTGAAAATGTCAATACAATAGTTTGACAATGGATATAGTGTAACACATACTCGCAATAGGAATTAATGATATCCGGACCACAATGTCCAATTTGAATAATGATAACCGGACCACAATGTCCAATATGAATATTGATAACCGGACCACAATGTCCAATATGAATATGATTACCGGACCACAATGTCCAATGTGAATAATGATAACCGGACCACAATGTCCAATATGAGTTTGTCATCCAACAAGGCCTACCAACTGGAGCACTAAGTTGGGTAAATTTGAATTCGATTGGCTTAACCCATCACCGGGTTCATTTGATTGACTTAACCCATCACGGGGTTAGTTTGATTGACTTAACCCATCATCGGGTTAGTTAGTTGACTTAACCCATCATCGGGTTCACACAAGCATGTAACACATAATCCAAGTTGTCAAAAAGAAAAGAGTTTCAATTCATGGCATGAAAAATAAAGCAATTGATTGAGTGTCATTTTCCCCCAAGAAAACATGCAAAAGGGGCCACGAGTACTCACCTTGAGTGTTGGTAGTAGCTAGTGAAATGTATTCCGCTCAAAGATCTACAATAGGTTTCATGACATTAGTTCCTATGGTGTGAAACTCTTAGGTAGCAATCTAACTTTGATAGATTGCTCTTGTATTGTATCCAATACTTCGAATAATGCCTTTCTTATGTAAGGTATACTTGTATTATCACTTAGATTTGTTATAAATTCCATTATTTTATTTTAATGCTTTTAGAAATACTTTTTAGGATTCAAGTAGTTTTCTAGCAGAATTTGTAGTCGCATTTTTGTATTTTTAAACCCCTCTAAATCACCTAGTTAAATTCCTAAATTTTTATGAAATTTACTTCCATGTCTCTAGATGAAATCCTAATTTTTTCCAGAATTCAATTTCACGTTTAACTATTATTAATTATTAGTGAAAGGCAATCTGGACAGAAACCTAGCTGATCGCGTGCAACAGAAAGTTCGTATTTAATTAAAATCTTTAACAACCTTATTAAATAGTGAAATTTATACAGTAAATCCTAAAAACTGTATATATTATACAGTAAAAAGTTTAGTTTAAAATATGATGTTTAGGTTAAGTTTTAAATTCGTAGCTTTACTCGCAATTCTTCCTAGTGAAAAGGCAGCCTTGCGCACTCTTACGGTTTAATTCCTTTGACTGACTTAACGTACTCAAACAATTGCAAACTAAATTGGGAATGAAACTAGACTCAAGGTACTACATTGTAGACCCAAGATTCGTGCAAAAATACCCCAAGAAATCCAAGATCTATCCTTCTCAATCCGGAACAACCTTTCTGCCCAGAATTTCAGTTTCATGATTATTAGACTTTTGATTTGAGAAATACAAATATTTGGTTGTGTTTTTCCCCAAAACTCATTAAAGTCATATTTTTCCCTTCTTCAAGTATTATTTGGGAGTTTTAAAATGTCTTTAATCATCCATGGTGATTTTTACTAGTGTAGAACATGAAGGAGTGAAAATGAAAGATATGAATAAGAAGTAGCATGTACTTACCAAGAATCTTGATTATTGCTCACCAAATCCTAGAGTTTCTTGATGGATGAAGATCAAACTTCAACAGAGAATGAGAGAGAGAGAGAGAAATCGATTTTCTTGAAGGAGAGAATGGAGGAGGAGAGGGTGTGATATTTAGGAAAGGAGCCTATGTATTAAAGTTGAGATCAAGATAATTTTGGTTAGGTTTTAACTTTTGAATCAATCCTCCCTTTCCCCCCCCCCATTTTGGCCGATTTTTGTATATATATATATATATATATATATATTTTTTTTTTTCTATTTTATTTCTTTGAGTAGGAGTGCAAGTGGTGCACTTAACCTTACCATGTGTTACAATTTATGTTATTAGTTAGGGTTATTAGATTTTAAGAGTTGTTCTAGAGTTTTATTAATTTGGTTCGTAATGCCAACTTATTTGTTGTGTTATTATTACTATTACTTTAATTTTGGTGTCATACGATTGCTTGTTAGTGTATTAAATTTCTTTAAAATTATCCGAGTCTCAATAGAGTTTATGTACCTATAACCACTGTTCCAAGAATTGTCCTTTTATTCTCATGAGCTCTATTTAGTACTTGAGCTTGTGTCACCCTTGATGTGCATTCAAGGTGCATGTAACGAATTTGTTCCACACTTTAGGCATGTAACTATAGGATCATCTAAGTGACATGGTCTGAATAGTGCGTAAAGAGGATATACCTTATAATACTCATCACTCATTTGGATTTTTAGGGTTTCAAGGGAAATTAAACGCATGAAACCTAATAGCAATTTGAGAGTCTAAACTGGTTAACCGGCTTTGGTGACGGATGTCATAGCATCCCCTAGTTGAAATAATTTCGTCCCAAAATTTCAGTTTGTACTTCTACTAGAGCTTATCAGATCAAATAGGTATGGGTATTTGGATTTCATTGTTGGAATATGCCCGCTGACACGAACGAGTTAATAGCACTGCCGATGAAGTATAGGCCTATTGGGTCACACCAAGTATTGATTCCGACAACACAATCAAGCAAAAGAGAGAAAAAGGCCAAAATGGTTTTTGGCAGCATGGTACACGGGCCGTGTTCTTCAACACGGGCCGTGTCCAGCCCAACTAGCACAGGGCGTTTTGGCCCAAGTAGAGACCGTGTGCTTTGGGCCTACACGGCCGTGTAGATGAACACGGGCCGTGTTGGGTCTAGAAATGGTTTTTCATGTAGATCTTTGTTAGGCTAAAATCGGTATATTTGTAGCCTACTTAATATGTTAGTTTTTAAATCAAGTCTCAAAAGCCATATAAATTCATTGATATAAGAAAATTGTTTTCTTAAAATTGGTTTTTCCATTGAGACTCTTGTTAGATTCTTATTAGGCTAAAATTGGTGTATTTGAAGCCTTGTTAATATTTTAGTTTTTATATTTATATATTTTTTGTAACTTGGCATGAAGTGTACACAAATATATACTTATAAATGTATATATGAATAGGTGTCACAAAAATGGTTTGGTACACTAATGCATATGTACAAGGATTGTCATTTTGGTGCCTTTAATGTTGTTGACAATCTTGACTAAAATATAGATATATATTTATATCATGATTTTGTGTGGCACACCATGTTTCACTTATGTTGCGTTTGGTTAATTCGGTAACACGATATGCCCTTAGACCTATGTGTTGTGGTGGTTGATTGATTCGGTTTTTGGTGGCCTGCGTGCCATATTGATGTAAATATTTATTTATATATTTGTTGGTGCGGCTTGCACGCCATTTATTTTATTCCGTATATTTGTATAAATAGTGTAGGAATGCGACCTGCGTGTCGTTTATATATATATATATTCTATGTATTTGTAAATAGTATAGAATTAGAACCGGAGAAGTGAACCGGAGTCATGGTGATGACGTCTTGGCGAGAAGGAATCAACACGCTATTTGAGGTGTTGGATTCGGTGGGAGCTCACCCAACGAGACTTTACCTTGTCCTTAGGTTTTGGCCTCGTTTTCCCCGTTGTGGCTCACGGGGAAAACGCATAGGAATTTTGGGCATGTTACCGAATTATACATATATATATATATATATATATATATTTGCGTGGTTGTGTTTTATTTTCCCATGCATGGATTAGGATTCGCATGCTAGACAATTTTTCTATAAAATTAAATAAAATACAACGTTTGTTAAAATGGTTAACAATCTCGCTAGAATAGAATTGACAAAGAAATATAAACTTGGTATTATATTTAAGTAGTGCTTAAAATCGTTTTGACACTTACTTTGTTAATTCACAAAAGGTTTTTTATAAACCGGAAACAAAATCTCATTTTTAAAAATGTAAATCACGCACCATCCGTAAGATGACACCACCCGAATCTAACGAAACAAGGATGATTGTCGAGCTAAGCACGAGTCATTCCTTGCGTAGTTGTGTGGAAGGTGAGTGGGGTAACTCGCATGATTGGTTGTCGAGCTAAGCACGAGCCAATTGATGGTCAGGAGTGCCACCCGTGTGTCTTGTCGGACAGTTTACAATTTTAGTATATAATTCTTGATTAGTTGTCGAGCTAAGCACGAGCTAAACAAAAATTATATATTAAGATTGGTGTAAGGAAGGGATCAAACATGCCAACCGACATAATGGATGTCAACGGATCCCGCAAGTGTCTAAGAGTTGTAATAGAGATTATAATTGGTAAAATGGTTGTCGGCCTAAATAGCTTCGCCACATGATCCGCGGCAAAACCGTCACGGTGCAAGGTGAAATAAGGTTCTTAGCCCTTGTTACGAATAATTGTTTTTATCTAAAACTATGGGGTAATTATTTTTAACAAGGTTTATCTAGACTAACCAAAACTCGTATTATTGTTATTTATAGATGTCAAACCATAACAATACCACGTCAAACATCTCACTTCGAGTGTTCCTAGAAAGGGAGAAACTCACGGGGGTGAACTTTATTGCATGGCTTAGGCAATTGAGGATTGTCCTTCGCCATGAGTCAAAGTTGCACATCCTTGAGGAACCTCTTCCGGAGCCACCTGCTACCAACGCGACTTGGGCCATCCGATACGGGTATGAAAAACGTGTTGAGGACACGCACCATGTTGCCCGCCTTATGTTGTCAACTATGAGCTCGGAGTTGTGAAAGCAGCTCGAGCACATGAGTGTGTACAATATGTTAAACAAGCTCAAGGACATGTTCCGACAGCAAGTTAGGCAGGAACACTATGAGTGTGTTAAAATCCTAGTCGGTTGTAGGCTGCAGGAAGGCAGGAATGTTGGTCTTCACGTCCTTAAGATGAAGGCGAACGTGGACCAAATGGAGAGGTTAGGATTTCCTATTGGGAGAGAGCTCGCTGTGGATATTGTACTCCAGTCTCTGCCCGCATCGTATGAACAGTTTGTCACAAACTATCATATGCAAGGAATGGAGAAGTCCTTAAGAGAATTGCATGACATGTTGAAGTCTGCGGAATCTGACATGGCCAAGCATACTTCCACCTCAACCACTCCCATCTTGGGCTTAAAGAAAAAAAAAGAAAAGGAAGAAGAAACCGACCCTAAAAGGAAAGGTTGGAGTTTCCAAGCCTATCCTTAATATTGAATCAAAGGACATAGAGAATGTGCCTCAAGAAGAGACTCAAGAAAAGGTGGTTTGCTACTTCTATGGATGATTTGGAAATTGGGGCCGTCACGCCTGCCCTACGTGCCGAGAGGATATAAAACTTCTCAGGAAAGAGAGAGTTAACTTTCCATCTTCAGGTACATTCATGATTCATTGCTATTCTTCTATAAGCTGGGTTGTTGACCCGAGCGGATTGACTCACATTTGTCACAAATTTGTTTGTTACAAAGTGTAGGTCTTTTGTTGAAAGAAAAGCATGAAGAACCGGATCTCGAACGAGGAAACCATGGTGATTTTCCTCCAAGAGAAGATAAGGAGACTTGATCTCGCTTTTGTCGCCGGTATATTTATTACTTTGTTTTATTGCCCTGCGTGGCAAGTAACATCTCTTTGTATGCTCGTTTTCAATTACGATGGACATAATTTTGAAGTTTTTTAAACGTTATTCATTCAAGGTTTTTATGTCATAGCTCATGTGTTGTTTTGCCCTGCGTGGCGTACAACTTTACATGTGGTGACAATGTGTTTATACGAAATTTATTATGAAAATCTATTGTGAGATATTTTTGTTCAAAATTTCCCATGTCATGGCATACACAAGGATTTGTTATAAGTAATAGAATATTCATGAATAATTGATTCTGAATCCAAAATAGTTTGGATGAGTTATCTTTGTGTGATAATCAACTTAATCACATAAACAAGAAATATATCGCCTAGATCCATGTGGTTAGGATCTCGGAATAGTTCAGTCTCCGGCTAAATGCTTTGATGTTGATCTTGTTTATTAGGCTAAGATGATTATGAGATCCTTCGCTGGAGTTTGTGAGAGGATTATAAGCTTGTTGGATATTGATCACATTGTGTGGATAATCCGTTCAAGCATACCACAAAGAATAACGAAAGCGAAACTTCTTCGTCACTACCTTGATGGTAGTAGTTGCGAGACGTTTATTAGTTTGGGTATATGTCTGAAACCTTGTTGGTGTTCAGAATTAACCAAGACAAATTTCAGAATCAATAGGGCATATAGATTAAGGTACTTAGATCTAGTGGAGATGCTAAGATACTTACTATATATATTGGATGACCGTATAGTGAATTGTGGAATTGTTTCACAATTCATTTCCTACTAAGACGCATTGGTACATGGTGTCATGGAGTAGGGAACCGGGTGTTATTGATCCGGTTTATGACGGGTCGATAATGTGTGTCTCTGGTTTGTTGGGATATTCATTTGCCATTGTGACTAAGTCCTCAAATCCAAATTCAATAGATAGTCTATTTAGAATTTATTAAGATACAACTAGAAAGGTTCTTTGCTTGTCTATCTTAATAGTTCGGAGTTATCCATTCTACATTCAGTGGGAGAAGGATAAACTTGAAATCAAGAAGTGCTAATACATTTGAGGAGTTCTTCTAAGTTTTAGTTATTTAGCCTTTTGAGAACAATGTTTGTTGCTTAAAAGGGGAAGAAGAAAGAAACTAAAACTAAGGCATTCCAATGGAAGAACATGGAACTTAAATGAAGACTTGATGATGATACTAGCATATAATCAGATATCTTTGATAGATGATCAGCATGGTTATGCTGGTATGCCTAACTAAGAATCATTACTTCTTTTAATTCTGATTAGAGTCATATAGAGCCAAAGAGATATGGGTTTCTCATATCTAAGTGGTAATGACTTAATGGTGAGTCTTGTTGAGTTCGCCACCTATCAGAAGACGTAGTGGATCCAGAATTCGCTAAAAATAAAAGAAGTAAATGATAAGGAGATGCAATCCATTTGAAATGTCTAAGTACTTGACTTGACTTGATCCCATACCTAGGTGTAAACCAAGGTGGTAGTGGTGGGATAACATGGATGGAATTGTAGACAACTTCAAATACCGACTAGTGGTAAAGTTTTCATGATGGTTATGGAGAAACTTGTTCTAGTGGCTATGTTGAAGAATGTTTGATACTCGTGGATATTAATGACCGCGTTTTGTCATGAAACAATATGATGAGGAAGTGCTTACAACACTCTCCGAGGGTCTTAATATAGTATATCCGTAGTATCCGTGTTATGTCTACAAAAGTGGATAAGTCCAATTCGGGCTTATTCTTGCATCTTGAAAGAAAGATATCTTTTGCTTACTATTAGAAGATCATAGTGATGAGTTTTCTAAAAGCATAGATAAAAACTTTTACGTATGTCAGGGCTAGTGGGAGCTTTGTTGTATTCCTAGTGTTAAATGTCTATGGAAGATAATGTCCCAATATTAGGTTATCTGCAAATCTAATTCAGGAATTACTGCTTCATAGGGGCATTTAAGAGATACAAAATTGGATAGTATTTAGTTCAAGAAATATAGAGATATGTTCTTGATGTTTAACGACTTGAATAGGCTTGGAGTAAGTAGTTACTCTAATGTGTGTTTCTGCTAGGATAACGGTTGATCTTTGATTAATGTTTTTGATCAAAGTTGATGATCCTAACTTGTGGTGTTGTTTGTTGGGTCTTAAGTATCACTAACCCTATTGTGGGCTTTTTGAGACAATGAGGGTGTGATTACTTTAACTTTTTTAAAAGTAAGATCTCTTTGATGCATACTTTTGAAGTAGTATTGTCAAAAGAGATATAATTGAATAACAAAAGTACTTGTGGATGTTGTGGAACAAATCCACTAGTTAAGCCGTTGTAATGGACTAGTGATGTTTATCATACTAGGTCAATTAGCATTTCTAATGCATGTAACTTGGCTTGAATATGTTTTGGTTTATGATTGATTTGTACTTATGTTTTGGGGACGTTAAGCAGTATTGCAATTCATACTATATCGATTATTAAATGGAGATTTAATAATACGCCGAGGGCGGGTATTTTATGAATCCTTATTGTGTTCCATCTTAGCATGTTTAAACACTTTCGAGAATGTTTTTCATTCTAAAATCTCCACAATCGGTTATACTTTATGGGAAGGAAGTATAAATTAAGATTGAGGTAAAGAGTTGGTTTTGTTAAACGTGATTCTTGCCTATACTTGAAAGGGGTTTTAAGTGATTGTAGAACCCGCACCCGAGTTCGCTTCATGGTTCTAGTCATAAGAAACTTGGGATGATGATGACGTTTCATCCTTAAACTAGAGATACATGTGATTCCAAAGCATAGATCTGCTTTGCTTTGATCGTTTTCTAACGCGGTCCGTAACCGGTCGTTATAAAGGAGATGATTGGGTAGAGTATTATCTTTGTGGCCGGACTATGTAGTCGAAAGGAATTTGTTCCTCTATGTATAGAGAAGATATCCATGGGCCTCTCGATGATTGAGTGCTGACGTTCATATGCATGGCCGTGCTCAAGTTATATTGATGATGGATCAATGTTAACTTGGTTTGTTGGTCACCACTAATCTAGAATCGAGAAACATAATCGTGAACGATGTGAAGGTTGACTATATTCCATGCCTTGTGTTCACATAGGATATCGCGAACAAAGGGATGTATATGTTCATTTATCTTTAGGACAATCATTTTATGATTGGGATCTTGTCAAGAGTAGCATACCCTATACTGACTTGGGAGCATAGATGTCTTGCTAGAGGCCGCTCTATGTTTGTGTTATTTTTCATAGTCGTGCCACGTGCAAGTGGGAGTCTGTTGGAATATACCCGCTGACACAAATGAGTTAATAGCACTGCTGATGAAGTATAGGCCTATTGGGTCACACACCAAGTATTGATTCCGACAACACGATCAAGCAAAAGAGAGAAAAAGGCCAAAATGGGTTTTGGCAGCATGGTACACGGGCCATGTTCTTGAACATGGGCCGTGTCCAGCCCAACTAGCACGGGGCATTTTGGCCCAAGTAGAGACCGTGTGCTTTGGGCCTACACGGCCGTGCTGGGTCTGTTAGACACGGGCTAACTTGGCCCAATTGAGGCCGTGGGCTTTGGGCCTACACGGCCGTGTTGACCAACACGGGCCGTGTAGAGTGCCTGTAACAGCAGAATTAACATCTTTTAAGTCACTTTTTAATGGAATTAACTAGAGGTTAATGGTTGCTACGTTTTCCTCTGCATATGAACAGACTTGAGAGAGTTGAAGAGCTTCTTGGAAGTTCATATTCTCTCTTGGTTCTTCTTCTTGAAGGTGATGAAGTTTGATGCACTTGAGAAGGTAATATAGACTTTGTGATCAAGCTTTGATGCACAAAGTTGTTGCTTGTCCTTGATTGTTGTCTTGGTGATCACACACCAACCTACTAGCATTTGGGAATCAACACAACTTGGGGTGGACTTCACTAGAGAAATCCTAGCTTGGATTTTTCAAGCTTGACTTGTTTGATTCTTGAAGCTTGACAAAAGGGAGATTATGATACTTGCATAGTGGTACATTTCTTTCCATCTTGTTAATATTTTAGTTGCAATTTCATGTATAGATATTGGTCCATGGGAAGTCTTTGTTTGGTTAGCTTATTATTTTGTATTATATCTTGCTTCCGTTGCTACTCGTTTATGCCAAACAAATACCTTCATTTATGTGGTCCTCCCGTTCCCAAGTAAACTCTGGTCCTCGCTTCGAGTTCCATTAGACCTTGACTATCGGGATTTTACTCCTTTTTAGACGCTTGACCTCCCGGTCTAGGATTTCTACAGGTTTCTCAGCAAAATGCAAAATTGAGTCTATCTACATTTCCTCCAATGGTACATGCAAATCCACATCTGCCAAGCATTTCTTCAGATGGGATACATGAAACGAATTATGTATACCACTGAGTTCTTGTGGTAGTCTTAGCTTGTAAGCCACTGGACCGATACGTTCACTGATGTTGACAGGTCCCACGTACCTTGGTGCTAATTTTCCTTTCGCCCCAAAGCGCACTACACCTTTCCATGGTGATACCTCCAGTAGTACTCGATCACGGATACTAAATTCTAAGGGTTTCCACCGATTATCGGTGTAACTCTTCTCGCGATCTCTTGCAATCTTAAGTATTCCCTTGATTTGAAAGATCTTGTCGGTCGTCTTCTGTACAATTTCCGGTCCTATTAACTGCCTTTTCCCAGTGGCGGTGTAACGCCCCAAAATCTTAAATAAAGTAAAACTCTGATAATAGAAGTATTTTAGAAATAAAAGGAGTTTATACAAAAGCGGAAGCTACTATTTACACTGAACCCTCTTGTTCAGTTACAAAAGTGGTACCCAATATTTACAACAAAAGATTTGTTTCACAAAATACAACCAAGCGTTAGTTTTAAAATATAAATTTCCTCTCATATCACAACCTCTGTCAAATTGGGGCCTTGCCCTTGGAGGAATCACGCCCTGCAAAACAACCAGTAAGCAGTATCTGATAAGCCATAAGGCTTAGTGAGAAAACTAAACTGTAAATCATATAAGCATGCACATACACATATACGAATGCTGTAACAGTTCTTATGGACACAGTACTGCACCATCTTAGCATCCGCCAAGAAGGCTAAAATGCTGCCCGTAGCAACTACTGCACAAAGCAGCGTGCTACAGCTCTCTCTCTCTGGTGATCCTCTGATCAATAATATATCACATTGCAATGTACCACACACATATCACACATATGAATCAAAGTTTAGAAAACTCACCTCAACAACTAGTATCACACAGATATATGCCAGATAACTCAGTACACGTCAAATAGTAATCCCTACAATTATATAATCATATAATTAAGACATGTACTAATCAACACTTAACAAATAAAACAAGGCAGGGGACCTACATGGGCCTTGTACCCCTACACGGGCCATGTCTCAAGCACTCTACACGACCACACATGACCACATGGCCAGTGTTGTCCACGTCACCTACACGGGCCGTGTACACTACATGCTACACGACCATGTCTCAGCTACATGGACGGTGTTGACAACTCACCTACATGGGCCGTGTGCCTTCACATGGGCCGTGTACCTCAATCTCTACACGACCATGTATACTAAAATGGCCCTGTGACCGCCTTCTACACGACACGGCCGTGTACCGCTACACGGGTCGTGTACTCTATAGACCAGCTAACTGTTCTTCATAACAGCCGGTGTTCTTGACCAAAAATCCGACTAAACTCACATAAAACTCGACTGGAATCTTTTCCTACACCCCCAAACAGCATGTAAACTACTCAAAACAATAAGTACAAGCTAGAAGCATGATTCACCATTGAATCACCTTAAAACCCACTAAAACTTCAAGAACAACTAACAAAGAGATCTTACCTCAACTTGTGCCTACTAGACCAGATGTATATCACTTGTTCTCTGCTTTTCCAGCTCAAAAACTAAAGAAGAACTCAGCTCTATGTCTCTCTCGATGGATGCAGTTGAAGAAAATGTATTGGTTGACTCCTCAAAGTCAAAAATGCATAAATATATATATATATACAACTATGAAACTTGTCACAAATGGCCCCTAGACTTTTCTAGTTCTAAAAATGACAACATAAGTCCCTCAAGTTTCAAAACACCTCCTAATCTCAATTAGGCAATACCAAAACGCATCATATTGAAAAGTTACTAATAATAGAAATTTCCGAACCTTGGGTGTTACAGGCGGTTTGCCTCAAATGAGGCGCACTTAATACTCGTGCGATAACTGTTGTTATAGGAGAACTTAATTAAAAATAGATGAGTACCCCAACTTCCTCTTAAATCGGTCACACACTCCCTAAGCATGTCTCCTAAAGTCTGGATTGTATGCTCGCTTTGACCATCGGTTTGTGGATAGTAAGCCATACTCATGTCTAGTCTTGTTCCCAAAGCTTTCTGCACTGTTTGCCAAAATAGCAATGTAAATCGGCTATCTCGGTCAGATATAATAAATACAAGCCCCACGGCCTTGCTATGATCTCGTTGTCGTAAATCCTTGATAGCTTACCCATCTTGTGATCCTCATGGATCACTAGAAAATGAGTTGTCCTTGTCATTCAATCCACGGTAACCCCAAATTGGATCATGTCCACTACTAGTTCTGAGCAATTTTGTAACGAAGTCCCTAGTTATGTTTTTCCCATATCCACTCTAGGATCTCCGGCTGCTACAACTGTCCTGAGAATCTTGAATGTTCAGCCTTTACTTTTGAGCAAGTAAGACACTTGCTAACATAAGTAGCCATGTCCTTCTTCATACCAGACCACCAATACATGTCTCTTAGGTCACGATACGTCTTGTATGCTCCTGGGTGGATGGAATATCTTGACTTGTGAGCTTCATCCATAATCAAGGTTCTCACACCTCCCGTTGTTGGAACCCAAATTCATTCTATGAACTACAATCCATCGTCTTCTCTTTTCCTCAATTGTTTGTCTAGACCCCAAAGTAGCTCTACTGGAGCCCTTAGGTCCTTAGACGCTTCAATTTGTGCCTCGAGTATTTTGGTCCTTTATTCCTGATTGTATTGTCATGCTCATTGCTCGAACTCGTCTACGTTTGACCCTTTCTTTTCTACTTAGCGTATCAGCTACTACATTAACCTTACTCGGGTGATAACGAATTTCCTAATCATAGTCGCTGAAGAGTTCAACCCAACATTTATGTATCATGTTTAACTCCTTCTGATGGAAGATATGCTGTAAGCTTTTATAGTCGGTGTAAACGATGCTCCTCATCCCATATAGGTAGTGTCTCCAAACTTTGAGCGCAAATACTACCGCACTCAACTCCAGGTCGTCCGTGGTGTAAATTTCCTCATGAATCTTTAGTTGTCTAGAGGCATAAGCACCTACTTTGCCCCGCTGCATCAATACGCATCCTAAACACTGGTTCGATGTGTCACAATACACTACAAAGTCATCTAGTCCTGGCAGAGTCGGTATTGGAGCGTTGCATAACTTGTCCTTTAGCGTCTGAAAAGCTTATTCTTGTCCTTTGTCCCAATAAAATCTCTTATCCTTTTGGGTTAGTAAGGTGAGAGGCTGGCGGTCTTTGAAAAAGTTTCTCAATGAATCGTCTGTAATAGCCTGCCTATCCTAAGAATGAGCGGGTCTCTAAGGGTGTCGTAGGGTTTTCTCCATTTCTTTATGGCCTCAATCTTACTGGGTCCACATGAATTTTGTTTTCATTAACCACGTGACCGAGAAAATGTACTTCCTGCAACCAAAATTCGCATTTCGAAAATTTGGCGTATAACTTCTCCTTCCCAAGTAACTCCAGAATTAATCTCAATTGCACTTCGTGTCCTTCCTTAGCCTTGGAATAGATCAAAATGTCATCGAATAAGACAATGATAAACTTATCCAAAAATGGTTTGCATATGCGGTTCACCAAATCCATGAACTCCGTAGGTGTATTAGTTAATCCGAAGGGCATAACAGTGAGCTCAAAGTGTGCATAGCGAGTCCTAAATGCGGTCCTTGGAATGTCAACCTCACTTACCCTAAATTGATGGTGGCCGAAACAAAGGTCTATATTGGAGGAATTTCGCGAGCCTTGTAGTTAATTGAACAGGTCATCATTCCTTGGAAATACCTCCGGAAAGTCTCAGACCACTGGGACGTCTCCGAGTTTCTTCTCCTCCGTTTTCGTACTCATAAAGTGCTTCAACCCTCCTTTGGGTCGATCTTAAGCACTTTACCGTAAGGTAGGGGAATTCGGACTATCTTCTCATGGCAAATGATTTCGGTCTTGTATTTTGACAACCATTCCATCCCCACAATCACATTAAAACTTCCATGTCCAAAAGGTATCAAACCTATGCTAAATGAAACACCTTCTAATTCCAAGTTACACTCATGAATAACCTTACAGGTTTCAACCCCCTAGCTATCTCTATCAAATAACTAGTGTCTGGGTTACTAGGTTTCATATCAACTAAAGTCACGAATTTAGTGGAACTAATGCTATAATCAGCACCATAATCAATTAACTAGTAGCATAGTAGTTGTTTAAAGAGAATGTACCCATCACAATGTTTGGGTCTTGGCGGGCTTCGTTTGCACCCAAAACAGATGCTCTCCCACGAGCTTGATTTCCATTGTTATCTTGAATGCGATTTCCTTCTATGGCCAATGGTTGATTTGGACGATTTCCTCCTTGAGCAGGTGCTCTATTTAGCTTGGGGTATGCGTTTATGTAATGGTCGGTACTTCCACATTCAAAACAATCTCCTTGATTACTTGTTGGGTTCACCGTATTCACTAGCGCTATCATTTTGCCCCGGTCCTACAGTCCTTAGCATAGTGCCCTAAGCGGTTACGACATGGCACATCCTGAAAATAGTGATAATTGCATTTTTGTTGTAACGCCCTAAATTTAAAAATAACCACAATGGTACAAAAAATTCATTTATAAAATGAATATTTAGTTTAAAACGTACGCGGAAGCATTTTACTATAAAACCAAGGTACTGCCAAAATATATACACAAGAGTACATACTTAGTGTACTTTAAAAGTTGTATATTTACAGAACTGGGCGTTAAAATTGTTTCAAAAGAGTAATCCAAAAACTAGTCAAACAGGAGCCTTGCCCTTATCCTTGCCGCGTCGTGCAAAAGATTAAAAAGCAGTATCTGATAAGCTACGAGAGCTTAGTGAGTATTCCAAACTAATAACATATAAACACACGTATAGAATCATATAAAGATAATACACGTATGTCAGATAATCATTGCTAACCACTAGTTCTAGACCCAGGGCAACCACCTTTGTAAAAATATTGTATCACCTTTGAACCTTACTGCACATAGCAGTTCGGTATATATACACATATGAATAACATTACATGATATAATCTGTTATGATATCATACATGCTGCAGATATGATTAATAGTCTAGAAGACTCACCTTATGATATTTATGAAATGTAATGATCCACAGGTAATGATAACTCAGATAAGTAATTCAATCACCGTCCTATATAAAAATATAATAAAGTGTTACAACACTTGAATATTGATCTAAAATAGGGCCTACACGGGCCGTGTATCTCTACACGGGCCGTGTCCCTCATACTACACGACCTATGCTGGCTACATGGCCAGTGTCTTCTAGTCATACTACACGGGCCGTGTACTGTACACGCGCCGTGTTCTGTATACGGGCCGTGTACCTCATGTTCTACATGACCATGTAACCCTACATGGCCTTGTGACCGCCTTTGACAATCCGACAGTTTCAAAATCCGCAACTTCATACTACACAGGCCGTGTACCTCTACATGGGCCGTGTATCTAACAGACATTCCGACAGTTCATCCAAAAAATGTCGGATTTTCGCTATAATTACGTAAAAACTCAAGGAAAACATGCTAAAAGTGTTTTCCTACACCCCTTATGATAAAGGAACATAATCCAATCATTTATATACACTTCTAACATGATTCACCATAGATTCATGTATTTAAACTCATAAACTTCATGAAAACCATAAAAGATCTTACCTTTAGTGTGCTTAAGTGCTAGGATCTTGTAATATATACTTGATCTTCAGTTTTCTAACAAAATGGAGTTTGCTAAGGAAGCAAAAGTGGTAGTCGTGGGTTTGCTAGTATGAAATGCCAACTTTGACTAAATATTGTCAAATTTGGTTACTTTTATAAATGAGTTTTGTGAAATGGAAATTTTGGTCCTTGTACTATATTGACTTATAAATTGACAATATAAACCCTTCTAATTTTATAAACATATCCAATCTCATAAGGGCAACTACTATAAACATTTAACACTTCCTATTACAATAATACTTAAGGAATTTCGGACCTTGGGTGTTACGTTTGCACACTTCGGTGCTGGGTCCGCATACTCCTTCTTGGCAGGGTTAGCCGCCACGAATTCTCTGTTGCTACTCTAGCTTTCTTATTGTCATTTCAGACGTTCCCCGTTTTGTTAACTTCATCACCACCAAGGTTCGTGTTATCATCACCACCACCATTGTTATGTTGGTTACCTAGGTTGTTGCTGATCTGGGTGACGAGGTTAGAAATTAGGGCTTGCAGTTGCTAGGCTACAAGCTCAACAATATTAGGGTTATCGTTGTTATCATTTGTAGCACCACCACTACCGGCACCATGAGATATGTTGTGGTTATATCTTCTTGGAGGTATGTTATATACGAAGGTAAGTACATAATTTTACCGGAAGATAAATCATGGGTATCGTTACTCTTAGTATTTTGTATGTCATGTGTCATAGCACTTGACTACTTTCTACCGTGTAGTTATAGATATCGGTCTATCGCGCACTATCTTAACCTGAAATCGTAGTTTGTTTCATAGGATGCTTCACAATGCTTTAAGTGTCCTCATGCTAGGTACGTGTGCATGGCGGTGATCAGGCGCAATGCATCCATACTTATCACAAGTCTCCTTAAGGAACTACTAATCATCCCGATTCACTAACATAGGCCTATACTCTACTTCCTATAGGTCTAGGTAGTTATGAACACTCGGGCATGTATGACACTAAATCACATAGTCATTCGAATTATTGGCCCTACTCTAAAGCAACATCAAACGAGAACATGCAGTAAAGCTAGGTCAAGAATTCTAAGTATATATGATTTTGAATCATACATTATTAGAAGTTCTCACAAAACCCTTCCCCTTATTTTCTAACAACATATAACAATAAACAAATACTTTGCACATAGTCATTCGAAGAGGCTTTGCATGTATGCATGGGTTGCACGAAAATTTGTAACTAACAATGCGTGTTAGACGTAAACAAGATAATACGTGATTAGATAACTCGCCTCTATATTTATACTTAATCTTAGTGGTTCGAAAACCGTACAAAGTTCATGAAGATAAATAAAATATTGTTAATAAATCGAATAGGCTTAAAATATCTAAGATAGGCACTCGCTATTCGTTGGTAGGATCCCCGGAATCCACTTCGGGGTCTTCCTCAGGGTCTTCTTCGGAATCTCCTTCCGCTCCCCTTAGTAATTCTATTAGTTCCATTTGTGCATTGAGCCTTTCTTCTAGCTCTAGAATCCTTTGTCCTTGTTGCATTTGTTCCCTTGTTTGGCGATCCGCCCTCTCTTTTAGTATATTCACTTGATTTTGAAGTTGATGGTCGGTGCGATTCTCCCCCACCACTCTCACTCTTTCGTATGGATCCTCGTACCTAGCCGGTACGTGCTCCGTGTGACCGAGAGGGGTGTATTGAGGACGACTCGTCGCCTCATGTTCGGGCACGTGATGTTGCCCGTCCATTGTTTGAATCATCCCGACCGATTGCATTACTATTTTGAGTCGACGTATATCATTCTCTTGTTCTTGGATTTGTTCATCTCTTTCCTCGAGTTTCCTTTTTAAGGAAGCGATCACTAACTCAGAGCGGGTAGGGGTTCGAATTGTGCGTTCCATCGTTTCCTAGATAGAATACTTAACGGAGGTTAAAATTTTGAAGAGTGTTGTCCGCGGTTTAGCCGTTTTGGCTGAAGCATGAGAATTCGCAAAATGAAATAGCATGCACATGTAGTTCCTATTATGCAACTACACGGGGTACTTAGGTTATAGTCTAGGTCAAGCCACCTAATTCTCTATAACCAATGGCTGTTATACCAATCTGTCACACCCCGCCAAGGCGGAATCGCGAAGTGTGACGGAGAGGATCGTCATAACACATTGATATAAAATAGAGAAAATCACTAAATGCAATTATTCTAACGTGTCACGACGTTTCCCCCACACAAGAGGAGTCTTCTGCCGTGTTAAGTCGGTTCCACGGCAACATAGACAATCAACGAAAGTTAATGATCGTGCGAATGTAAACTCCACAACCCGGGTCAAGTATACGGTCGACAAGCCCAAAACCATATAATAATTTGAAGGGTTAACAAACACCCACATCACAAAATAATAAGAAGAGTTCGATCCTCGCTATGAGTCACGCTAAGGGCCGATTAGAGTCTTCTAGGATCCTTAAGCATTAGCGTTAATATTACCTGAAAATGAACACTCTGAAAATGTCAACACAATGGTTGGTGAGCTCGCAAATTTAAACAAAATAATTGATTTGCCGTGTATACAATAGTTTGACAATGGATATAGTGTAACACATACTCGCAATAGGAATTAATGATATCCGGACCACAATGTCCAATTTGAATAATGATAACCGGACCACAATGTCCAATATGAATATTGATAACCGGACCACAATGTCCAATATGAATATGATTACCGGACCACAATGTCCAATGTGAATAATGATAACCGGACCACAATGTCCAATATGAGTTTGTCATCCAACAAGGCCTACCGGCCGTAGCACTAAGTTGGGTAAATTTGAATTCGATTGGCTTAACCCATCACCGGGTTCATTTGATTGACTTAACCCATCACAGGGTTAGTTTGATTGACTTAACTCATCACAGGGTTAGTTTGATTGACTTAAACCATCAGCGGGTTAGTTTAATTGACTTAACCCATCATCGGGTTCACACAAGCATGTAACACATAATCCAAGTTGTCAAAAAGAAAAGAGTTTCAATTCACGGCATGAAAAATAAAGCAATTTATTGAGTGTCATTTTCCCCCAAGAAAACATGCAAAAGGGGCCACGAGTACTGACCTTGAGTGTTGGTAGTAGCTAGTGAGATGTATTCCGCTCAAAGATCTATAATAGGTTTCATGACATTAGTTCCTATGGTGTGAAACTCTTAGGTAGCAATCTAACTTTGATAGATTGCTCTTGTATTGTATCCAATACTTCGAATAATGCCTTTCTTATGTAAGGTATACTTGTATTATCAATTAGATTTGTTATAAATTCCATTATTTTATTTTAATGCTTTTAGAAATACTTCTTAGGATTCAAGTAGTTTTCTGGCAGAATTTGTAGTCCCATTTTGAATTTTTAAACCCCTCTAAATCACCTAGTTAAATTCCTAAATATTTATGAAATGTACTTCCATGTCTCTATATGAAACCCTAATTTTTTCCAGAATTCAATTTCATGTTTAACTATTTTTAATTATTAGTGAAAGGCAATCTGGACAGAAACCTAGCTGATCGCGTGCAACAGAAAGTTCGTATTTAATTAAATTCCTTAACAACCTTATTAAATGGTGAAATTTATACAGTAAATCCTAAACACTTTAAATATTATACAGTAAAAATATTAGTTTAAAATAAGATGTTTAGGTTAAGTTTTAAATTCGTAGCTTTACTCGCAATTCTTCCTAGTGAAAAGGCAGCCTTGCGCACTCTTACGGTTTAATTCGTTTGACTGACTTAACGTACTCGAACAATTGAAAACTAAATTGGGAATGAAACTAGACTCAAAGTACTACATTTTAGACCCAAGATTAGTGCAAAAATACCCCAAGAAGGCCAAGATCTGTCCTTCTCAATCCGGAACAACCTTTCTGCCCAGAATTTCAGTTTCATGATTATTAGACTTTTGATTTGAGAAATACAAATCTTTGGTTGTGTGTTTCCCCAAAACTCATTAAAGTCATATTTTTCCCTTCTTCAAGTATTATTTGGGAGTTTTAAAATGTCTTTAATCATCCATGGTGATTTTTACTAGTGTAGAACATGAAGGAGTGAAAATGAAAGATATGAATAAGAAGTAGCATGTACTTACCAAGAATCTTGATTATTGCTCACCAAATCCTAGAGTTTCTTGATGGATGAAGATCAAACTTGAAGAGAGAATGAGGGAGAGAGAGAGAAATCGATTTTCTTGAAGGAGAAAGAATGGAGGAGGAGAGGGTGTGATATTTAGGAAAGGATCCTATGTATTAAAGTTAAGATCAAGTTAATTTTGGTTAGGTTTTAAATTTTGAATTGAATCCTCCCTTTCCCCCCCCCCCCATTTTGGTCGATTTTTGTATCATATATATATATATATATATATATATATATATATATATTCTATTTTATTTCTTTGAGTAGGAGTGCAAGTAGTGCACTTAACCTTGCCATGTGTTACAATTTATGTTATTAGTTAGGGTTATTAGATTTTAAGAGTTATTCTAGAGTTTTATTAATTTGGTTTGTAATGCCAACTTATTTGTTGTGTTATTATTACTATTGCTTTAATTTTGGTGTCATACGATTGCTTGTTAGTGTATTAATCTTCTTTAAAATTATTCGAGTCTCAATAGAGTTTATGTGCCTATAACCACTGTTCCAAGAATTGTCCTTTTATTCTCATGAGCTCTATTTAGTAGTTGAGCTTGTGTCACCCTTGATGTGCATTCAAGGTGCATGTAACGAATTTGTTCCACACTTTTGGCATATAACTATAGGATCATCTAAGTGACATTGTCTGAATAGTGCGTAAAGAGGATATACCTTATAATACTGATCACTCATTTGGATTTTTAGGGTTTCAAGGGAAATTAAACGCATGAAACCTAATAAAAATTTGAGAGTCTAAACTGGTTAACCGGCTTTGGTGACGGATGTCACAATGGTACTATGCGGATGTGCATAGATTACACGTAGCTTAATAAGCGAACTGTAAATAACAAATACGCTCTCCCGCGCATAGATGATTTATTTGATCAATTAGAGGGGGCAACTTGTTTCTTCAAAATTGATCTCCGTTCAGGGTATCATCATATACGAGTGCCCTTTTTTGGCATTTCTAGAAGCGAAAGCATGCCTAGTTATCTTTATGGATCTCATGAACCATGTTTGTCGCCCATTTCTGGACAGGTTCGTGATAGTATTTATTGATGACATATTGGTTTATTCAAAAACCGAAGCTGAGCATGAATTACATCTTCGTCAAGTTCTCGAGACTCTTAAGCGAGAACAGCTTTATGCCAAACTTTCTAAATGTGAGTTTTGGCTTCGGGAGGTGCATTTTCTTGGCCATGTTACCTGAAGGGATGGTGTTAAAGTAGACCCTGCTAAAGTTGAAGCAGTGATGAATTGGAGGTCCCCAGAACTCCTACTGAGATCAAGAGTTTTCTTGGTCTAGCTGGCTATTATGGGCGGTTTATCCACGATTTTTCTAAACTTGCTGATCCTCTTACTAAATTGACACAAAAGGATGTTGCTTATATGTGGTCGAGACACAGGAGTAGTCCTTTCAATCTTTGAAGCGTCTATTATGTGAAGCTTTGATTCTTACATTGCCAAACGGGTCGGAGGATTTTATAGTCTATTTTGATGCCTCTTACTCTGGATTGGGTTGTGTTCTAATGCAACGCGACAAAGTAATTGTCTATGCTTCACAACAATTAAAACCGCATGAAAAGAACTACCTAACACATGATCTAGAACTCGCAGCAGTTGTATTTGCATTGAAGCTATGGAGGCATTACTTATATTGCACAAAATGTGTTGTATGCACGGATCACAAAAGCTTGCAGTATGTCTTTTCTCAAAAAGAACTCAATATGAGGAAAAAACACTGGATTGAGTTGAATAAAGACTATGATTGTGAGATCCGCTATCACCCAGGCAAACCTAATGTAGTAGCTCATGCCCTAAGCCGAAAAGGGGTTTCAACAGAGCCAAATTCATGAAACTTACAGTGATTCCTGATATCATTTTAAAGTTGAAGGAAGCACAACAAATGGCACTGCAAGAAGATAATCTAAAAGCTGAAACTACGAGAACGTTTAAAAATCAGCTAACCAAAGACAGACGGGGTTTGAAGAATTTTCAATCCCGAATCTGGGTACCATTTATTGGATGCAATCTTGAGTTGATACTACAGGAAGCTCACAATTCCAGCTGTTCACCCGGGAATTACAAAGATGTATTACGATCTCAAAAGTTGTATCAGTGGCTGTAACACCGCTTCCGAAAACAACAATCTTTAATGATAAATCAGATTTTAGCAGCGGAAATGTTTCTTTTAATTATAACAACTATTGATTACATGGTCAACATTTCAAAACAACATTGGTGTTATCTAGTACCAGAACCGACCATAATATCAATTCACATAGCATAACAAAATAAAGTGTTCCAACCCACAAGGGTTATTTACAATCCAAAGCTACCCACCTCACCAGGCCTTCTAGTCTTTACCTAAAAAGGGGCAACATAGCACCATTAGCTAACAACTTAGCTAGTGAGTACATACTTATCATAAGCATCAATAAAACAAGTCATGCATCATACAGATAAACATTCATTGCTATCTTAACACATAGCGGTGTGCTAACAAGATCAGTAAGAGTCATGTCTTGCAGGGTAATCAATCCTGCTCAACAACTCAGATTGGGGAATCAGACAAGACCAACCGTGCTGGTGGGGGAGCTTAAAGCAGTCAACCAAACATCGTTCACAGAGCCAAGGCTCCACAGGTAATCCAGCTACAACCGGCTGATTACCACTCACGTTAAGGCACGACGGTTCTGCAGAACCTAGGATCCGGGATGCCTCCCGAATCACAGTGAAATCCCAAAGTACTCATGGGATCCAGTTACAACCGACTGACCTTAACCATGCTTTAGATAGTCTGCAGACATAGAACATACACACATACATACATATGATCCCATAGGGATCCATCATCTTACATGCAACATCATTCAGTTATTCATTCGTACTTATCAACATGTATTTAACTAAGTGGTTTCAGTCTCGACCCATTGGCATACACCTATTATACATCTTAACATCATTTAAATCATACACTTACCTCCTCGAGCATACCTGCAAAAGCAAGTCAGATACACATAAAATAATCATGTACAATCATTCACGTAGTTATTTAGCAACAAGTCTTACTCTACTGAATCTCATGAAATCAGGTACTCACCGGAGTGATTTACAATGTACAAGTATTTGGTCTGGACTCTGCTAATACAACAAGTTCACCTAGAATATCATTACTCACATTAATCATCTATACGTACAAAACAGGACTTTAAAACAAACATACAAACTTAACTTTGGACTTGCCACAAATCCGACACTCATCATCTAACGGATTTCAACACTTGGGAATCCAACATGCATACGGAATCCGCAAGTGTGCGGATTCCGACACATAGAAGGAAATCCGAGACATATGAAATCCGACATTCTAGCGGATTCCGATACTATGAAATCCGATAAATACAAAAATCCGACATGTGGAAATCCGATACTTCTATCGGATTCCGACACTTGCGGATTTCATCAAATTAGCGGATTCCGATACCTTCATAGGTCTCGGAATCCGACTCCTTCATAGCCTGAAATTCTGACAGCTTCATAATCCATTTTACCAACTTCATACTTGTTAGTTTTACGCCCAGAACACCTTAGAACTTCATGTTTTTTCTCGTACAATCATCTTAAACACATTAAATCCAAAAAAGAACACCAAATATGCAAAACCCACTCAGAAAGTAAGCTTTCATGTTCTTCAAGGTGTTCTTGTATGAACTTGTGTTTCTAACCATAACAACATGTATCTAATCTTTAAATACATCTAAATCACAATACTAACCTTTTGCAAATCAACAACCATAAATTCTTCCTTTTCTTCTTCCAAAATCCGAGAGCAGAGAGAGAGAAGTGTGTTTGTGTTTGTGTTTGTGTGTTTTTGCTATTTTTGACTTTTGAGTCAACTAGATCACACTTTTACACACACACACACACACACATATATATATATATATCCTTCCAGAGGCGAATGCCTCTGGATTACTTCACCACAAGTTTTATTCTTTTAATTAAACTAATATACATATATTTATATATCTAACATACACAAAACACATAAACACACATATATATTCATTTAACTTAACAAGTACATACAAGTAAAACATTCCTCTATTACACTAACTACGTTCGCGTACATACTATTTACAACTAGGCCCAAGTTGAGGATGTTACAAATCTAACCCTCTTAAGAGGATTCCGTTCTCGGAGTCCGCTCAGTGATAAACAGATGAGGGTATCTTATCTTCATCTCATCCTCAACTTCCCACATCAGGTTTGGACCTAGGTTGTGCTTTCGTTTCACAAGGATTAGCTTGATCATCTTCTTGCGTAGTTTCTTGACCTTCGTGTCAAGAATTTCAATAGGTTCTTCAACTAGTCGCTTAGAAGAGTCAACTTTCAACTCCTGCAGTGGAATGATCTGCTCCTCTTCAACGTGGCACTTGCGTAAGTAGCACACCTTAAAGGTGTCGTGGATTCCAGCTAGTTCTGGCGGCAGCTCTAGAGTCACCGTCTGATTATTAACTTTACGTACAATTTTGAATGGGCCAATGAAACGTGGACTTAGCTTCCCCTTGCGCCCAAAACGAATGATGCCCTTCCAAGGAGAAACCTTCAAGAACACGCGATCACCAACATCAAATGTAGTGGGGCGACGCTTAGGATCCGCATACATCTTTTGTCATTCACGAGCTGCTTTTAGCTTTTCAAGAGCCAAATTCATTTTATCAGAAGTTATCTGGACAATCTGGTCCAGCGAACTGTTTCTCACCAGGTTCTAACCAACAGGTCGGAGTGTGACATCGTCTTCCGTAAAGCATCTCGTATGGTGGCATTCCAATGCTGGAATGATATGAATTATTATAAGCAAATTCAATCAATGGGAGATGAGAATCCCATGATCCACCAAATTCGAGTACACACGCACTAAGCATATCTTCCAACGTCTGGATCGTACGTTCAGATTAGCCATCAGTCTGCGGATGATAGGCAGTGCTCAGATGAACACGAGTGCCATAAAGGTAATGCCTCCACAACTTCAATGCAAACACAACTGCAGCAAGTTCAAGATCATGGGTTGGGTAGTTCCGTTCATGTGATTTCAACTGCCTAGAAGCATAGGAAATCACTCTATTACGTTGCATCAGGACGCAACCCAAACACGCGTACGAAGCCGCACAATAAATTGTATAGTCTTCCGAACCCTCAGGCAAAGTAAGGGTTGGAGCTTCACATAACAATCGTTTTAAGGTCTGAAAAGCTTCCTCCTGAGCTTCCGACCAGACAAATGCCACATCCTTACGAGTCAATTTGGTCAACGGACCCGCAAGCTTAAAGAAATCATGGATAAACCGCCGATAGTAGCCAGCCAAGCCAAGGAAGCTTTTAATCTCAGAAGGAGTTCGAGGAACCCCCCAATTCATCACAGCCTCTACCTTAGCCGGATCTACTTTGACACCATCTTGACATATAACATGGCCTAGGAAATGAACTTCCCTAAGCTAGAATTCACACTTGGACAACTTGGCGTACAATTGTTCTCATTTTAGAGTTTCGAGAACCTGACGAAGATGAAGCTCATGATCAGCTTCCGTCTTCGAGTAAACAAGAATATCATCAATAAATACAATCACGGATCTATCAAGAAACGGACGAAAAACCCGATTCATTAGATCCATGAAGACGGCAGGGGCATTGGTTAAGCCAAATGGCATAACCAGAAATTCATAATGACTGTAACAAGTTCGGAAAGCAGTCTTCGGAATATCCTCTTCGTGAACTCGCACTTGATGGTACCCCGACCAAAGATCAAAATTAGAGAAGCATGTAGCTCCCTGCAATTGATCAAAAAGATCATCGATTCGAGGAAGATGATACTTATTCTTTACAGTTCGCTTGTTAAGCTCCCTATAATCTATGCACATACGCATCGTTCCATCCTTCTTCCTTACGAACAATATAGGAGCTCCCCACGGTGAGGAACTCGAACGAATAATACCTTTGTCGGGCAACTCCTGAATTTGAGTCATCATCTCTCTTATTTCAGAAGGTTCAAGACGATACGGAGATCGAGCCACAGGTGTAGCTCCGGGAATAAGTTCAATCTTGAAGTCAACGTCTCTAATTGGAGGCAAACCCCGAAGTTCTTCAGGGAATCAGGGTAATCAGACACTACCCGAATATCTTGAACTGGTCACTTTTCCATTGTAGCATCAATAACGTATGCTAAATAAGAGTCACAACCTTGGTAAATCGACTTCTGAGCTTTAATGATGGAGACAATGGGAATATCAGAACCCCGTCGTTCTCCATGAGCAACAGCGTAAGATCCATGAGAAAGAGGGATCTTGATCATCTTTTTGGAACAGAGAATCTCAGCATCGCGCTTGCTGAGCCAATCCATTCCGATTACAACATCGAGGCCCGCAATAGGCATAATGAAGAAAGAAATAGGGATACTACTCCTATCAATATAAATCACAGCGATCGGGACTTTCTCTGTAACAGAGACTACTTTGCCATCGGCAACCTCTACTCTGAGTGGCTCAGTTAACGGAATGATACGTAATTACAATCTTCTACGACACGCCACAGATACAAAGGAGTAGGTAGCTCCAGAATCAAATAATACACAAGCAGGGATATAATTAATTAGGAATGTACCCGTGATGACATCCGCTGCTGCTTTCGCCTCCTCAGCTGTCATCTGGAATGCCCTCCCTTTCACGCGAGGTGCATCTTCTCTTTTCTGGTGCCTAGAAGACCCCTTGGTTCCAGCACCGTGCCTTTCCAGGCAGTCAGTCATCTTGTGCCCGGGCTTGTGGCACCGATAACAAACATCCTCTTTAAAACCACACTCAGTACTAGTGTGGCCCTTCTGCCCGCACCTCCAGCATCGTCTGGTAGCACTCGAACACTCACCAGAATGGTAAGTACGACACTGAGAAGACCAAGGAGTGTCAGGACTCGGCTTTTCGAAGTCTCAGTCTTCCCGCCTGCAGAGAATTGTCCATTAGAAGGACCCGATTTATGAGACGGTTGAAACTTTCTCTTTAACCCCCCACTGGCAGATTCGCCCTTAGAGTGGATGCGGTCTCCCTCCATTTGTCAAGCTATTTCAAAAGCCTGATCCAGATTAGAAGCTGCACATAAGTGTCGAACAAAACTCCAGTGACAAAGTTGCCACAAACCTCCTTATCTTGGTGGTCTCGTCGGGGATCAGATGTGGAACGAACCTCATCTTGTCAGTAAACGTAGTGATGAGTTCTTCCATGATTTTGTTCCCATTCTGGAGATCACTGAATTCTCTCTCCATTCTTCCATGTCGTACTCCGTACAATACTTCTTCAATAACTTCTCAGAGAATTGCTCCCAAGAGAGAGCACTTAGAACCTCTTTACTGACAGAGGCTTTTACCGTATCCCACCAGAAGATGGCACGGCCTTTCAACATACGTACTGCGTACTTTACACAGTACTCCTATTCACACTCGCATGATTCAAATGTTTGCTCCATTTCTTGGAGCCACTAAATAGTAACGGTGGGGTTATCACTCCCCTCAAACGTTGGAGGCTTATAGGACAAGAACTTCTTATAAGAACAAGTCTTGCGGGGCTTGTTGAATGTAGTCTGCAATAAGAGCTCTTTAGCGATCCGTAGCTCTTCCTACAAACGTCTGATATAAGCAGCCTGATCTGGCTCAGGTCTGCCACCTCCAACATTGTGCTGAGAACGCTCATCCTCAGCCTGATGAGACATATGAGAAGCCTCATCTTCCATCTCCTTCAATGCTTGTTCAGTGTTGCCACGTTCGGCAGACATCTTATATCAACTTTCTATATAACAGAGAAAGAGCAGTTAATACTCTATCTCACTTACTTACTTTACTAACAAATTATCCTACAATAATAGCATACATATAACACTCTCACTCAATCCCCCCCATAGGAACACTTATTTATGGTCGGGCACGAGTTTGAGATCAAATACTCTTACAAGTACCCAATTCACTCAAACTTATGCTCTCATACCTAATTGTAACACCGCTTCCGAAAACAGCAATCTTTAATGATAAATCAGATTTTAGCAGCGGAAATTTTTCTTTTAATAATAACAACCGTTGATTACATGGTCAACATACCTAGTATAGGAACCGACCATAGTATCAATTCACATAGCATAACAAAATAAAGTGTTCCAACCCACAAGGGTTATTTACAATCCAAAACTACCCGCCTCACCAGGCCTTCTAGTCTTTACCTAAAAAGGGGAAACATATCACCATTAGCTAACAACGTAGCTAGTGAGTACATATTATCATAAGCATCAATAAAGAAAGTCATGCATCATACAAATAAACAATCGTTACTATCTTAACACATAGCGGTGTGCTGACAAGATCAGTAAGAGTCGTGTGTTGCAGGGTAATCAACCCCGCTCAACAACTCAGACTGGGGAATCAGACAAGACCAACTGCGCTGGTGGGGGAGCATAAAGCATTCCACCAAACATCATTCACAGAGCCGAGGCTCCATAGGTAATCCAGCTACAACTAGCTGATTACCACTCACGTTAAGGCACGGTGGTTCTGCATAACCTAGGATCCGAGATGCCTCCCGAATCACCGTGAAATCCTGAAGTACTCATGGGATCCAGTTACAACCGAATAACCTTAACCATGCTTCAGATAGTCTACAGACATAGCACATACACATATACATACATATGATCCCACAGGGATCCATCATCTTACATGCAACATCATTCAGTTATCCATTCGTACATATCATCATGTATTTAACTAAGTGGTTCCAGTCTAGACCCGCTGGGATACACCTATTATACATCTTAAAATCATTTAAGTCATACACTTACCTCCTCGAGCATACATGCAAAAGCAAGTCAGATACACATAACATAATCATGTACAATCATTCAGGTAGTCATGTAGCAACAAGTCTTACTCTACTGAGTCTCATGAAAGCAGGTACTCACCTAAGTGATTTACAACGTACAGGTATTTGGTCTGGACTCTGCTAATACAACAAGTTCACCTAGTATATCATTACTCACATTAATCATCTATATGTACAAAACAGGACTTTAAAACAAACATAGAAACTTAACTTTGGACTTGCCACAAATATGCCAAAACTGTCTGATTTGGGAAATCCGATGGCTCTTGCGGATTTGATAAATCCGACACACATAAATGAAATCCGACAATCATCATCTAATGGATTTCAACACTTGGGAATCCAACATGCATACGGAATCCGACACGTGCGGATTCTGACACATAAAAGGAAATCCGAGACATATGAAATCCGACATTCTAGCGGATTCCGATACTATGAAATCTGATAAATACAAAAATCCGACATGCGGAAATCCGATACTTCTATCGGATTCTGACACTTGCGGATTTCATCAAATTAGCGGATTCCGATACCTTCATAGGTCTCGGAATCCGACTCCTTCATGGCCTGAAATTCCGACAACTTCATAATCCATTTTACCAACTTCATACTTGTTAGTTTTACGCCCAGAACACCTTAGAACTTCATGTTTTTTCTCGTACAATCATCTTAAACACATTAAATCCAAAAAAGAACACCAAATATGCAAAACCCACTCAGAAAGTAAGCTTTCATGTTCTTCAAGGTGTTCTTGCATGAATTTGTGTTTCTAACCATAACAACATGTATCTAATCTTTAAATACATCTAAATCACAATACTAACCTTTTGCAAATCAACAACCATAAATTCTTCCTTTTCTTCTTCCAAAATCCGAGAGCAGAGAGAGAGAAGTGTGTTTGTGTTTGTGTGTTTTTACTATTTTTGACTTTTGAGTCAACTAGATCACACTTTTACACACACACACACACACACACATATATATATATATATATCCTTCCAGAACGGGTTGCCTCTGGATTACTTCACCACAAGTTTTCTTCTTTTAATTAAACTAATATACATATATATCTAACATACACAAAACACATAAACGCACATATATATTCATTTAACTTAACAAGTACATACAAGTAAAACATTCCTCTATTACACTAACTACGTAAACGTACATACTATTTACAACTAGGCCCATGTTGAGGATGTTACAGTGGCCCACTCTTAAAAGAGACATCGCTTCTTATGTGCAAAGGTGTCAAATATGTGCACAAGTCAAAACAGAGCACCAAAGGTCTTATGGCAATCTGCAACAGCTTAACATTCCAGAATGGAAGTGGGATCATATTACAATGGATTTCGTGATAAAGCTACCCAAAACACTCAGAGGGCACAACATGATTTGGGTCATTGTTGACCGATTAACCAAGAGTGCTCATTTTCTTGCTACGAATGAACCTGCATCATTAACACGCCTAGCTTAACTTTATATTAATGAGATTGTGACACATCACTGTTTACCTTGTTCTATTGTCTCTGACCGTGACTCTCGTTTCGTGTCTAATTTCTAGCAAAGTGGCACACGGGTTCATTTGAGTATTGCTTATCATGCACAAACGGATGGTCAGTGTAAAAGAACAATTTAGACTTTGGAGGATATGCTGAGAGCATGTGTACTTGAATATGGTGGTTCTTGGGATTCTCATCTCCTATTGATAGAATTTGCTTATAATAATTCCTATCATTCCAGCATTGGAATGCCACCATATGAAATGTTTTACGAGAGGCGTTGTCGCACTCCCACTTGTTAGCTTGAACCAGGTGAGAAACAGTTTGCCGGACCCGAAATTGTGCAGATTACTTCTGATAAGGTGAAAATAGCTCTAGAAATTGAAAGCAGCTCGTGAACGTCAAATAATATATGCAGACCCAAATCGCCGACATGTTATGTTCAATGTGGGTGATCGGGTTTTATTGAAGGTATCTCCTAGGAAGGGTGTAATCCGGTTTGGACGCAAAGGAAAGTTGAGCCCACATTATATTGGTCCATTCAGGATTATCCGAAAAGTCAATGATTAGACTGTGTCTCTTGAATTCCCTCCTTAGCTATCTTGTATTCACCACAAGGTCGGTTCTCACTTTTAACAAGTCAGACAACACACACACACACTCACTCATGACACACACACACTCATATCTTCTCTTGTTCTTAAAGATTGAAGGAGAGATCTTCACCAGGGCTTGAATTTAAGTAAGGATTCAAGATTCAAGTTCAGTTCTTTCTATCATGTTCCTCATTACTTGTAAGCATCCATTCATCCTTGTTCTTCATTTTTAGGATTTAGGTCAAGAATTGGGTCAAACGAAATTAGGGAACAAAGTTTAGTTTTTTATGCTTAAATCAGTTCCAATATCATAGAGAAGTAGTTTTGAATTGATGTTATAAATTATAGAAGCTATATTGAATGAATTCCTTGAAATTGACCAAATGGGTCAAAAGTGATGATTTGAAGCTTAATTCTTGTTTAAGTTGTTAGAATGGATAACTTGTATGTTTAAGACTCCTACTACTGTCCTAAACCTTGTACATATACTGGAAATTGATAATAACAAATTAAGAATCGACCGGGTTCGAGGTCATGGCGCGATCTATGCTGCAAGAAATGGTTTGCTGTTTTTTAGTGGTTATGGGTACATGGGATAGTTTATGTAACACCGTCCTTTTGAGAACCAAATTTTTCTTTTTAAATTAAACTTAAGTTTTCAAACCGCGTGGGTTTGACTGTAAATAGAAGATTTACACCCGTCTTATAATTTAAAAATGCAGCGGAAGTAAAAACACGTGGCAAATTATATAAACAGTCAAAATGTTGCCACAAACAACGTTTGGTGATACGGATACATAACGGGCTGACCATTATCTTTAATCAAACACAAACATAATATAACAGAGTCTTAAACATAATAGTGTTCGTCCCAAAGCATTTAACTACCCGCGGGCTCCCAAGCTCACTAAGGATCACCTGCACATGTGAGAGATAGTACCTGTTAGCTATAAAAGCTAGTGAGTACAGAATAGCATGCAATCAACATCAACATATCACATATCATCAATCATGCTCAAATAGTGCTATCCTAGCATCTCGCGATGAGATGGCGTAGTCAGAAGGCGACATATCTCGCAGGAGAGCTAACCCGGCTCAATGTACCAAACTGGGTACCAGACATATCAACCGCTCCGGTAGATGAGCTATAAAGCGGTCTACCATTGCGTTTTGGAATCAACCGATTCCTCTGTGTACAGCTACAAGCTATACCTAAGGAGGACTACTTAGTCCTTAATGTAGAACAGCTTTGTTCTTGTTGTAGGACAGCTTTGTCCTTAGGGTCCAGATCGTTCACAAACACATATCTGATCCAATCAGATCTTCATTGCGCGCATATAATCATATATCATCATAATATACACCTAAGCAAGTGCATACTACATTGTGTCAACATGTTAAGTCTAGCATCATCATGCAACCTACACTTAAAAAAGTGTGTGTACAAGTCATGGTATACAGTTGTCTATTAATTGTTAGTATATGTTATAGATATATTAATTGTTATGTTATTCGGCACTCACCTGATAAGCTAGAATAAGCAAAGACTTGCTTTGGCACTCACGGATTGTCAACTTGACCTATAATGACAATGCTTACGCATTAATCACTAGAACATGTAAGGAACATCTAGGATACTTGAAACAATACCCTAATGATGTTATTTAACCATTTATTAACTTACTATATTAGTCCAAGTAACAACACACGAATGAATAGCACAAAACATCATTGTATGCTGTGTGCAGGGGGATTGCGCTGCGAAGTGCCTGCAGTGCACAAACAGCTTGCTGTTTTGTGCACAACAATGCCATTTTTACTCATTTCAATTCCAACTCAATTTTCGTAAAATTCTAGTGTTTCATAAGAGCATTTGACACTTGTGGAAGCTTTCTAACATCAAAAACTCCTATACAATTAATTCATATGAAAATCTCAATTAAATGGACAAAGAAGTGCGCATAATGGCCAAAACTTGGTATAGACCGATTCTAACACTTGCAACACATCATATACACCTAATATGATGTATTGAAGGTGTTGAAACTGACAAAAACCGTTAAAGTCATTGTTTGATACCATTTTCCAATTTCTTGCCTATTTATGACTTAAATTTCACTATTTTAGCCAATTCAAGCAAAACCATCATTTCAATTCAAAACCAATGTTCTAATCAATTCATACAAGTAATATGAACCTATTAGAACCTTAACAAACAGTTCTTGATGTGTAAAAAACAGTTTGACCTCATTTTGGCCATTTTGACCCGTTTAGGCTAATTCTTGGATTTGTGCAAAAACACCACTTCTGATCCACCATATGAGTTCTAATCAATCCTAACAAGTTATAGGAACAATTAGAACACTAAATTTTAGTTCTTGAAGGTCAAAATCAGTTTCACCCATATTTGACCAATTTTGACCCATTTGAGCCAAAATTCAAAACTCATCAAGATCACTGCTTTAATTCATGGACTTGATTCCTATGTACTTAGAAATGATATTAGAACCTATTTCAATCATCAATTTTAGTTCTTGATTGCTAAATCAAAGAACCCACTTGAAACCTAGAATTTTCAAGTTTTAAAAGACATAATCAAGAACAAGGATGAATATGAACTTACAATGATCAAAGGATGATTAGGAACAGCTTGTAGGACCAATTTGAACCTCAATTCACTGCTGGAACAAGAGTTTATGAGTTTTCTTTCAAAAACCCAAAATCAAGAATGAAGAACGCAAGAAGGAGAAGATGAAGATGGAGCTTACAATGAAGAAGGTGATGATCGAGGGCTGATTTAAGCCTTGATTTGCAGCTGTAATTTGATTACTTGATGAACTCTTAATGATTTATCCTTCAAATTTGCAAGAACTGAGAAGAGAATGAGGAGGTGTGTGTTGTATACGTGTGTGTATGTGCCTGATGTTGGAGACCGACTTGTGGGTAATTATTATCAACAAGTGGGTATTTTGTTCCCCTTTTCAACTTACAACTCGTCTCTCGTTTAACCGTTTCAACTAACGAGGATATTTTTGGAATCCTCGTTTGAAACCGTTCGATATTTTATAATCTTAATCTATTTTTTTATATTTTCAATAACCCATTTATTTATTATTTTCATATTTTATATCATTTTCTAAAATATATATTATTTAAATAAATTAAATGATCAACGTACCATGTTCGCATACGTTTAGGCACGTTTTGAGGATGTTACAATTTATAGTATTTTTAACAAGTAAAATACATAGTTGGGGGTTTAACACTAGTATAGTAGTGTATGTATATGTTGTATGATTATCTAAATAGAAATGAATGAATTTAGGTGAATAACCATACAAGGAGAGCCGAATCCAATTTAGTGTTGCTTTAGACACACAAGTGAGTACCGGCTTCCATGACTTCAATAAAGGAAGGTTTGAGTGCTAATTGAATTAAATGACTATTGTATGCTACTTATTGCACAGTAGAAATATATGTATATGAAGTTAAGATCAGAAAACAAGTATTGACTTGATAATTGATATGCTAGACATGTATTTAAGTACATGTGTATATATTGTGATGTATTGATGAATACAAGTTATATGTGAATGCATGCATGCTATTGTCCATGTAAAGGGTTATTGATGAGCTATGTGAATGTATGGACAAATTATTGATTAAGGTCAGCTTCGGCTGGATCCTGGGCCTTTGGGTAAAATGTTGAGGATCAACGGTACTAGAGTGTTGTTACTTAGATTATCTAGATTATCTGGGTGATTGCCTTAACGGCTGAGCCCATTTGAGACTATGGTTCTGGAACGAGCAGGGCGCGGTTGGCCGTGTCTGATTCCCAGTGGAAGTTGTTGAGCCGGACTAGCTATCATGCAAGAGATAACACGCGCTGGACATGTCAGAACTACCGCTATGTGTTAGGATAGCATTGTTTGCTCATTCCTGATATATGACTTGCTTTATTGTTATTCATGTCTGTGTGTATTCACTAGCTATTTTAAATAGCTAATGGTTTTTATGTTTCTCTTTTACACATAAAGATTAGGCAGGCCTGGTAAGACGGGGAATACTTGTAGCTGTTGTACATACCTTTTGGGAGGAACACTATTTGTGGTATTTTGATACAATGGTCAGTTTTGGATTAAGTAACACCGGGGTTTGCAGCTTTTGTATTGTATATTTGTATATATGCCAAACATGTGTTTTGAAACTATATTAGTTAATAGGGTTTGTTTGGTTTTAAAATTCCGCTGCATTATTTTAAATTATTAGTAAGTAACAAAACAGGTAAACCTTCTATTTACAAACAAACTCATGCAGTTTAAAAACTCAAATTTTCACTGAATTTCATATTTGCAATGGCAGTGTTACAATCTCTATTATTAGTCTATGAAAAATATTTATGAATCATTTATGAATGTTAAAATTGACATAAGTCAAACTCAACACCGTAATGATATAAATATAGTAATCAACCTTTACAATAATAACTAAAATAATATAAATATTCGTTAAAAATCATTTTGAGTGAGACACTTAAACATTAATTTCCTTAGAGTAAAGACGAGCTTTTTAAATTTTAAGAAATAACCAAATACATAATAGAAAAGTAAATCTACTTGACAACTATGACAATGATTTAAATTATTCTTATTTTCATAAAGTTGTTATAATTAAATTTATGAATGATTAAATTATATATTTTCCATTCCATTAATTGCACAAATAAATAATATAACCATGATCAAAATAATTAGGAAGGTAGTCAATGTTCTTAATAAATTACATAAATAATAAATACAAGCTCATGTATCTATATACCCAATGGTACATACGTGTTAATTTGAAACTAGTGATTTTCATTACCATGGGCAAAACAAACATTTTTTTATTTTAGTCAATGCAAATGGAGTCATGTGCATTATGCAACGTATAATTCCTCCCGGAAGTAAAGAAGATATAAGAGAGAACATATAATTTTTAAAAACTAGTAAGAAAATAATAATTCGAAACAATATTTCATAAACACTACTAAAAGTGTGGTAATAGAATAAAGTGATAATGCACTTCATCTTTTAAAGAGTTATATTTATAAAATACAATGTTTGAGAACATAGAAAGGGATATGTAGATACTAATAGGAAAAAATTTTACTCGGTCTAGGTCACTATAAAGAAAAGAAAAGTTTATGCATAAAACCATTAAGAAATTCTTTTTGTTGGAACAATATATTATCTTTTATTTTAATTATAGAGATCCACGAATAGTATATCTTACACGGAATATAAGCACACGTTTAATAGTTAATGCCCCTATATAGGAAATATGAGTCACATAAGACGTTTGAGATGAAAACTTTCTATAACATGTTAATTGTTCATAACGTGCTATCAAAACTCAAGAGTGTTTTAATGTTTGACAAAATGTTACGAACGATAACATGTTGTATAAAATTCTTCTCGTCGCTTAGACAATTCAAGGCCTTACCAAATGATATATCAACTTTTTTAAGAAAGTTATATTTGAAAATTATTTGGATGTTGAAGAAACTACTTTAAACTTCCGATCATCTTTTGTTCATATATATATATATATATATATATATATACAAGATAATAGAAATGATTACACATACTAATTCCCTTGCGGAGACCTTATCACCATATCTCTAGTACGTTCTCACCATAATAAGATATTTATTGTTACCTACCTTTACAATAATTACTAAAATAATATAAATATTCGTAAAACGCCATTCTTAGTCATGCTTTTAAACATATCAATTGCCTTTTAGTAAGCTAATGATTTTTAAAATTATGGAAACATATATACATATAATCATATCATAGTAACAATAATAATCGTGGTCATAACTAAATATCATAATCATGAATCATAATTAGTAGAATTTGTGGAAGAAGATGTTGAAGTAATCTTGAGTAAGTAACTTCCAATAATTTTATCATTAAATTTGCGTAGATCTAACTCGGAAAATATGGTTTTCAATCAAACTCTATGTTTGTTTATTTTATAGAATAAGGTTGATTACGTGTTTCTAATTCTTTGCTTTCTATTTTGAAAACTATGTGTTTTTAATTATAGAGTTTGAATTGTCATTTTTGAAGCAAACTTGGTTAGGTGTTGCACCTTGGGGTAAAGAATTTAATGGATAGGCGTGCAAAGAAGTTTCCTCATGTTTTTCATGTGAACTTCATGATCGCCAATATAATATTATTAGTTGTAACGTTTGAATCTATATTTATTTAATTGGTGTATTTTTGAATTTTGTATACTTTGAATGGAGCTATTCTTTTACTTCAAATGCATATATGCACATGCTCACTGAGTTAACTTATTTCCCGCCTGAGGATCGTATTCTCTTTTTCCTAAATGTGTTAAACCATTTATAGTTTACTTTCTACAATTTTCATAAATTCCACATGAAGCTGCGATCTTTATGTGACTGTTGAAGATGTGGCCAACAACCAAGATATACTCAACAACGTAAAATGAGATGTTATAAATATATGACAATCTAATATATCAATAATATCTTTATGCATTTAATGTTAGATATATTAATTAATTCTTTTAAAATAGGCTATAAATATAGAGATATGATATATACTCCTCTATTATGTGTTCTTATTTTATCCTCCTACTTATTTATCAATAAATTAAAACTAGTAACTATTATTAGTGTATGAACAATATTTATGAATCATTTATGAATCTTAAAACTGACATAAGTGAAAGTCAACACCGTAATGATATAAATATTGTAATCAACATTACAATATAAACTAAAATAATATAATATTTGTTAAAAATCATTTTGAGTCATGCATTTAAACATTAATTTCCTTCGAGTAAACACAAGCTTTTTAAATTTTAAGAAATAACCAAATATATAATAGAAAAATAAATCTATTTGACAACTATGACAATGATTTAAATTATTCTTATTTCTATAAATTTGTTATAATTAAATTTATGAATAATTAAATTATATATTTTCCATTCCATCAACTGCTCACATAAATAATATAACCATGACCAAAATAATTAGGAACGTATTCAATGTTCTTAATAAATTACATAATTAATAAATACGAGCTCATGTATCTATATACCCCTTGGTACATACGTGTTAATTTGAAACTAAAGATTTTCATTGCCATGGGTAAGACAAACATTTTTTTTACTTTAGTATGTGCAAATGGAGTCATGTGCATTATGCAACATATATTTATAAAATACAATGTTTGAGAACCTAGAAAGGGATATATAGATACTAATAGGAAAAAATTTTACTCGGTCTAGGTCATTATAAAGAAAAGAAAAGTTTGTGCATAAGACCATTAAGAAATTCTTTTTGTTGGAAAAATATATTATCTTTTATTTTAATTATAGAGATCCACGAATAGTATATCCTACACGGAATGTAAGCACACGTTTAATGGTTAAAGTCCCTATATATGAAATATGAGTCACATAAGACGTTTGAGATGAAAACTTTCTATAACATGTTAATTGTTCATAACGTGCTATCAAAACTCAAGAGTGTTTGAATGTTTGACAAAATGTTACGAACGATAACATGTTGTAGAAATTATTCTCGTCGTTTAAACAATTCAAGGCTTTAGCAAACGATATATTAACTTATTTTCTATAAAAATAGTTTGACCCTGTTTTTAAGTCAATAGTATGATGATCAAAGAAAAGATGTATGATGAACATTTCCTAGCCAATACTGTATATAGCACTGTAGTATATAAATGATATCTTTCGGCATTTAATGCTTGATATATTAATTAATTCTTATGAAATAAAAGTATATATTTACGTACTTGCACGCTATGAACAATTATAATGTTATAGAATGTTTTTATCTCAAATGTCATAGGTGAGACATATTTCTAGAAGAGGGACATTAGCTATTAAATGTGACCTTACATTCTGTGTAAGACATACTATCCATGGTTCTCTAAAATTATAATAAATTACAATATTTTATTCCAACATACAAAAGATTTTTTTATGGTCTTATACACAAACATTCCTTTTGTCTAGAGTGAGTAAATATTTTCCTATTAGTATCTATATATCTATGACACACGAGACTTTATTCAAAAGAACACATTGCTTATATTTATATACATGAGAGTTCTCAATTACAAAGAAAGTAAAAAAATTAAAATGCAAGAATTTCAAATAGAATTATATTAATAAGTAAAAACAATTTCTCCTAAGTGTCATTTAGTAACATCATTATAATGGTCGAAATTCATGCTTTTCTTTATGTAAGAATTATACGTGTGTGTGTGTGTAAATGCAACAAGCGTAATAGTTTAGTGAATTTGTTTGTTTTGTGTATAAAATATTACATGCATTCATGATAAATATAAGATATAGAAAATATTTTGAGATCTCAGAGTTTTGGTTAAATTCATTATCTCATTTCAAAGGCATTTTCTATCATCCAGAGGAGTACATGTTATCCGTGCCATGACATCTAATCTTGTGAGGCAAGACAAGTATGTGCATGCAAAACATGTATGTGCCAGTAAGGACTTAGTAACAACGAGATGCTTCCGTACCCTAATCGTACCAAAATATATTTATTAGCAAATGACCATTACGTTTTCAATTTACTTAATTTACCCGTCAACTTGTGTGTGTGTATTTATAAATACACAAAAGCAAAAAGCATGATGAAATGCAAGAAAATGTAATCATGATAAACATAGTGCATGGGGCAATTATGCATAAAAACACAATATATATCATATATATCACAGTTTTATAAAGGCATCACCAAACTCACCAAAATAAAATAATGTCTTCCTTTACTAGAAATTATTCTTGAAATATATATGTTTTCTGATTGAGACTTTCATATTAATGAAGTAAACTATTTATAGGAGCACATTATGAAATATAGGTAATAGCTTTTATACTTTAGTCACTATAGAGTATAACCGTGGCTTACTCCTAGTTTCATACTAATAAAGCAAGTGATAATTAGCTTTCTAACACAATGATTTTCCATTCACAATGGTTATGCATAGAATATTCTCAAAAGTTCTATGACTAAAATAATTCTTTTTCCATAGCTTTTTTATAGTCTAATTTAATCATTTAGGCCACGTATGCCTTGCCATTTGTGTATGGATTTTGTTTTGGAATAATTCTATTAGAACCTAGAGGGGTGAATAGGTTATATGCCCACTTTTTGAAGTTTTTAACAATATTTACAAGTAATTAAAGAGTTTAAGGAAGAAAGATATCACCAATGAAGTAGTTTGGACACAATGATTTATAGTGGTTCAAGCAAGGGTTAACAACCTTGCTCTACATCCACTCCTTGGCCTCACCCACCAAGAGTTGCTCCACTAACTTCTCTCTTTGAACGTAGAGATAAACCTATTACAACTTCTCTCTAATTCTAAGGCTAGAGATGATCCTCACTTCTCTCTAATTCTAAGGCTAGAGATGAACCTCACTTCTCTCTAATTCTAAGGCTAGAGATGATCCTTACTTCTCTCTAATTCTAAGGCTAGAGATGATCCTCACACAATTACCAATATATAAGAAGGTAATGTAGTGTTTGAACTTTGAAGGCTTTCACTCTTGCTTCATTCTTGATCTTGAGATGTTGAATTTGTATCAAGAATATGAGCTCACAAGTTTTTGTATATGTTCTGTGTTTTTCAGATTGCAAGAGGTAAGTAAAACACAAGACTTGAGTTGCTTTAAATAAAGAAAAAGTTTGATGCTCAAAAAGTGTCCAGACGATCCACGGTCGATCCACGGTCGATCCACGGTCGACCGTGGAATCGACCGTCACTCTGCTGGAGATTTTTGAGCCTTGCGCATATAGACGTTGGGCGTTTACCAAAACCACACACAACCCATTTTTACTATAAAAATGCACTGAAAATGAGCTTTAGAAAAGTTGGGTAAGTGCCATACTTCTTAAGTTTGAATTTAATCATGAAAATGGTAGCTTGGAAACCATATGCACAAAGTATGTTGGAAGTTTACCACTTTGAGAGATTCCTTTTGCTAAATATGGTTTTGGCTTGTTTCAATGTAAGATTGTGTTTAGTATTTGCCAAAATGGGAATTTATTTGCTTTGACTTCCAAGCTTGTGATTTTTATAAAAATTGTCTCAATTTTTATAAAAGTTTTTATAAAAATTATTTTATAAAAACTTAAACTCATTTGATTATTTATTTTGTAAGCTCATAAACTTCAAACGTTTGTTTGTAGGAATCTTCGACATCGGCTTCTACTTGAACTCGGATCTTGACGATTGGAGCTTGGCCATTTGATGAAGCTTATTTTGTAGATCATAGATGAGAATATATTTGATTGAATATATATATGTATATGTGCACATATGTTAATGTTAGTACATACAATTATATAAACAAGTTATATATTTTTGTGTCAACAAAAGAGGATATATTTGTAAGCCTATTTTTCCCAACAATCTCCCCCTTTTTGTTGAAGACAAAAATTTATAACTTGTATAAGAATTGTATATATAACTTTAACATGTTAACATGTGCATATATACATATATATGTATATATTCTTCTATCTTCTCCCCCTTTTTTGTCTTAAACAAAAAGGAGACTCCCCCTTGACATAAGCTCCCCCTTCACGTAAGCTCCCCCTTCAACGTAGAGCTCCACTACTTGAGATGTTTGATCTAAAATATATGGAAATACTACCAAGAACTTGCCAAAGATATGTGAGTACAAACAATATTCTAAATATGCATTTATTACAAGCCAAGGTTCAAGTAACATAATTCATGGCATAAGAATCACAGCAAATAGTAGCAAATATCATATTAACAAACAATCACCATAACTACTTCCCCTTGAATCACCACAATTTCTCTTGTCATGACACTAGATTTGTAAAAAACCTTTGCTTTGTAAAAGCATGACAAGAGGTAATATACTTCAACATAATTGTATAGCAAAGTCCTTGACAATATGTTCATAATGTGTATGTGTCCTAAAGTGGAGAATGAATTGAAACTTTTATTAATCATGTAATAGATAATGTTAGTTAAGATATATTAAGCATGAATAGATTGAGTTTGGGCATTAAAAGACAAAAAATTAAAATTGAAAATCAAAAATTTCCTGTGGGCTGACGGTCGATGCACGGTATCGACGTGGATCGACCGTGCATAGCCTGGAAATTTACATGTACACGACGGTCGATGCTACGGTCGACCGTGTATCAACCGTAGGTGAGCTGTTTGAAATTTAACTTTTTGTCCTTTGTGACATGATATTTATATACTTATCATACTTAACCAACACCTATATTATCTATTATTTTTCTTTTAGACAAAGAAAGACATCATTTTCAAACCAAATATACTTTCTTCTTAGAAATCTCCCAAATCCATGAGATTACATGATTCTTTGGTGCACAAAGAGAGTTCTAAGAAAAGGAGGAAGAGATAAAAGTATACCTTTAACAAGAAATTTGTGAAGATAAGAAATCACGAGACAAAGAATCTTCAACCGTGAATCCAACCGAGCCTTTGATCGCAACTTCAACCGTAAGGTAAAGCATTTTTTTTTGATGATTTTCAAGCTTTTTGAAATATAAATGTTGAAAATGGCGGCTAGGGTTTGTGGGGAAGATGAGATGAGATGAAGTGGAGAGGAAAGAGAGAGAAAAGGCAAAATAGGGTCAAAAATCCGTCAGGCCTACGACGGTCGATACACGGTTAACTGTGATATCGACCGCGCCTTTTGCTTAGTTTTTGAATTTAAACAGTGATCCGACGGTCGATCCACGGTATCGACCGTGACTCGACCGTGGTTCTTCTGGAATGTATATTTTGACCATTTTCATGCATTTAGGTGTTATTTTTAAGGAACATGTTCCATTATTCCTAAACCAAGTTGTAATGTATCAAACATTTCAATTTTTAGCGGTTTAGAGAATATGTCAACAATATTTTCACATGAAGCAACCTTTTCTAAATTTATATTTCCTTTTTGCATATTGTCACGTAGGAAATGATGCCTAATTTGAATGTACCATCTTCATATTGTTTTATTTGAAGTCCGAGAAGGTAATTCAACTCATCCATCATTCTCATATCAATTCCATTATGTATAAGATTTGAAAACTCATCCACAAATCTTGACATGTTGACCCAAATATGATATCATCCACATAAATTTGCACAAGCACGATGTTATTTTTCTTTTTATTTGTGAACAATGTATTATCAACTTGACCTATACTATATTTATTTTTCAACAAGAATGATTTTAATTTATCATACCATGCTTTAGGTGCTTGTTTAAGGCCATACAATGCTTTTCTAAGATTATATACATATGATGGGGTCTTCAAAACCGGGAGGTTGACATACATAGACTTCCTCATTTATGAAGCCATTTAGAAAAACACTTTTGACATCCATTTGATATAATTTAAAATTTTGAGCAAAAGCATAAGCAAGTAGACTCCAAATGGATTCAAATCTAGTAGCCGGAGCAAAGAATTCATCAAAGTCTATCCCTTCTTGTTGATTATATCATCGGGCTACTAGTCTAGCTTTGTTTCTAAATACTCATTTAGTTCCAGTTATTGTGTGACCACTAGGTAAAGGTACTAAGTCCCAAACTTGGCTTCAAATGAATTAATTTAACTCTTCTTGCATTGCCATTGCCCAATTTTTATCCTTAGTTGCCTCTTTAATATTCTTGGGTTCTATGTGTGACACAAAGGCAAAGAAGTTATTAAGGTTTTGGGCTTGGGATCTAGTGAGTCTTTGATTTAGGTTTCCTATAACTTGAGTTATTGGATCGTTTTCTACCTTTGATGATTTCATATGGTGTTTTACTTAACATTGGTCTAATAAAAGCTTGTAAAGACCTATTTTTCCTTTCAACAACCCCATTAGATTGGGGAGTGTGAGGAGCCGAAAAGTTATAAGAAACTCCATGTTTATCACAAAATGCTCCAAATTACGCTACATTGACAACTTCTCTTTCATGGTTGGTATGAATTGAGATAATCATTCAACCCAATTGGTTTTGAATTTTTTTGCCAAGATTTTTGAATTTGTCAAAAGCTTCAATTTTTGTTTTCAAAATAGTGTCCATGTATATCTAAAAAAGTCATCTACAACAACTAGTGTGTAGAAGTTTCCCCCATAACTTTGAATTGATGAAGGTCCAAGGACATCTCATAGTTTCTATAGCATTTTAGATTTATGAGATGAGTGCACTTGTTTTTCTATCTTACATGCATCACAAAATGATTGTCGAATTTAACATTTGGTAAGACTCTAAGAAGCTCATTTATAGTCAATGTTTGTACTAATCTCATGTTAGCATGTCCTAGTCTTCTATCAATTATAGATGCTAGACATACTTGTGTTAGGATTATCACCAAGTCTACATGTATAGAGTCCATTTCTCCTAACACCTTTTACTAAAACTTTATTATCTTTGCATATCAAGCTTTCGTGTTTAGAGAATTTAACATTTAGATCTTTATCACATAATTGACCAATATTTATTAAGTAGTAAGCTAAACCATTAACATGCTCAACATTCAAGAATTTGATATTGTCATGAAGAGTGTTACCTTTACCAACTACCTTTCTTCTTAGGTTACTTACAAACACCACATGTCCTCCATCATACTCCTTGTATGAAGTGAAGAGTTCTCTATTACCGATCATGTGTTTTGAGCAACTATTATCGAGAATCCATTAATGGGACATAATCTCATTTTTGTTGCACCCCTACACTTGTGTAATTTTCATACAAGTTTTTGGTACCCAATGTTTCATGGGTCCAGGATGGTTAGTATCAAAAAATCCTACTCTAATCCACCTTTGTGTAATCTTGAACCCTTTATGATACCATGTGTTCATAGAGTTTATAAGTTTATGAGAATGTCTTGATTTTTGAATTGTATTTGATTTAGGTTTCTTGAATCCAAGTCCATGCCTTGTAGTTGGAGTATAAAACTTTCTCATTAATTCATTACCAGCAACCTTTGGCATACAAGTGGAAGAACTAGAAACAATGTTGCAATTTTGAACTTTTGGAAAATTCCAGTGAGACGACGATCGATTCACGGTCGATACCGTGGGTCGACCGTGAGGCTCCTGGATTTTTTCTTCCTCTTTTTCTTTCACAAATTTGATAGGTGTTAAGTGACTAGTTGGCATGTTGTTTGAGTAACTTGAGAACCCAAGACCACCTTTATCTTTTGATATTTTCAAATTTTGACAAGGTGGTTGTGTCAAAATTTGTCTTTAGCTTACTTTCCAAAATTTTCAAGCTTGGAGATATATGAGAAGCAATTTTACTTTCTGATACCAATTGTTAGAACCTAGAGGGGGGGGGGTGAATAGGTTATATGCCCACTTTTTGAAGTTTTTAACAATATTTGCAAGTAATTAAAGAGTTTAAGGAAGAAAGATATCACCAATGAAGTAGTTTGGACACAATGATTTATAGTGGTTCAAGCAAGGGTTAACAACCTTGCTCTACATCCACTCCTTGGCCTCACCCACCAAGAGTTGCTCCACTAACTTCTCTCTTTGAAGGTGGAGATAAACCTTTTACAACTTCTCTCTAATTCTAAGGCTAGAGATGATCCTCACTTTTCTCTAATTCTAAGGTTAGAGATGATCCTCACACAATTACAAATATATAAGAAGGTAATGTAGTGTTTGAACTTTGAAGGCTTTCACTCTTGCTTCATTCTTGATCTTGAGATGTCGAATTTGTATCAAGAATATGAGCTCACAAGTTTTTGTATATGTTCTGTGTTTTTCAGATTGCAAGAGGTAAATAAAACACAAGACTTTAGTTGCTTTAAATAAGGAAAAAGTTTGATGCTCAAAAAGTGTCCAGACGATCCACGGTCGATCCACGGTCGACCGTGGAATCGACCGTCGCTCTGCTGGAGATTTTTGAGCCTTGCGCATATAGACGTTGGGATTTTACCAAAACCACACACAACCCATTTTTACTATAAAAATGCACTGAAAAGGAGCTTTAGAAAAGTTGAGTAAGTGCCATACTTCTTAAGTTTGAATTTAATCATGAAAATGGTAGTTTGAAAACCATATGCACAAAGTATGTTGGAAGTTTACCACTTTGAGAGATTCCTTTTGCTAAATATGGTTTTGGCTTGTTTCAATGTAAGATTGTGTTTAGTATTTTCTAAAATGGGAATTTATTTGCTTTGACTTCCAAGCTTGTGATTTTTATAAAAATTGTCTCAATTTTTATAAAAGTTTTTATAAAAATTATTTTATAAAAACTTAAACTCATTTGATTATTTATTTTGTAAGCTCATAAACTTCAAACGTTTGTTTGTAGGAATCTTCGACATCGGCTTCTACTTGAACTCAGATCTTGACGATTGGAGCTTGGCCATTTGATGAAGCTTATTTTGTAGATCATAGATGAGAATATATTTGATTGAATATATATATATATATATGTATATGTGCACATATGTTAATGTTAGTACATGCAATTATATAAACAAGTTATATATTTTTGTGTCAACAAAAGAGGATATATTTGTAAGCTTATTTTTCCCAACAAATTCTTTCCCCTATCTAAATAAATAACTATTGAGAGATTAGATATAATATATGGTTTTATATGCATACTATGCACTGCCCCAGATGTTAATGTTAGTTATTCCATTGATTGTAATAATCAAATTCAAAAAAATATCATAATGATAATCAAGTATTAGTTGTAATATTTGTGATTGTTGTTGTTCTCGTATAAGAACTTGATAAGAAAATCAATTTTGTTTGATAGAGTTGACAAATTACGGCAAACAACAATATAACACTAATTTGGAAGCATAGTCTTTTTAAGGTTGATGACTTAGAATTTGAGTGTATAAGGAGAGAACAACAATAAAAGTTTCAGACATTTGTCAAACACATTTATGTGCATTCTCTATATTGCAACCAGAAGAACAAAAATAAGCAACATCAACATTATGCATACCAAATCTAGTAACTGTTTTTGTGATTAGGGGAGCAATCAAACGAGGAAAAAAGATTTGCAAGAATAGGTAAACAAAATAAATAAATAAAAAGATTTTGGATAAGAGTTTTTGTTTTTGCCATCATAACATTTTATTCACACTCCTTCATGTAAAGTACTAATCCACAACTTTAAAATACAGATGTAAGTGCCATTGTGGTAGAATGTTTTCCTAGTAAAACACAAGGGTTAAAGGCATCAACAACAAGAGATATTGTCATTGTCAACGAACAGTAAGACGAGTATATCCCTTCCCCATATTGTTTACACCACATGTTTGATTTTTTTTCATGTCTATGCTTTTGAAGGAAAAGGCTTATGTTACTAACGAACGATTTTGACTACAACGATGAGTGTACACTTGCGAATATCGTGGCCATGGCACCAATGATATTCGGAATGAATCTGTAATGATACAATGAAAACCTTAATGAGAAACTTTAATTGACTATGACTCATCTATGCAAATATGAATCATTATTCATTAATGAAACATCCCCATTGAAGGGTTAAGATTGGTTATTTCAAAAGGAGAAATTTTCGCATGAACTTATATATATATATATGTGTGTGTAGGAGACCGTTCGGATAAGAACTATTTTTCACAAATGGAAAAATGAACTCTTTTTTAATAAATTCGCAGCCAAACAAGTCCTCCTTACCAAATATTTTTCACAAACTTAATAAAAATAAATGAAATTTTAATAAATAGTTATCGACGGTTTGTCTGCTCTCTTTTTTTCTTTCTTTTCTATTTACAGACAACAGCTTGAATATTTTTAATACAAGTATGTATAAAATATGTGTTGAATTCAGTTGACCAACCCTCACCTAAACATACCGTATCTAACTTGTAGTTTGACTTTAATTAGAAGACTACTAATAATGAGTTTATTGACATTAAATTAAGTTCAACTAGAAGTCTAGAAGGATCATGTAAAAAAATTATTAGATTTACTGATACATATTTGAATCTTGGTTACAGATGTTTGTTACAAATCAAATTCCAAAGAATTTATGTTCTTTTAGTTTGAATCTGAGTTCGAACTTTTCTTTTGGCATTTAGTTTTGATCCACTTGATCCCATTTGAAGTCCCATTCTTGAGTTTCTTGGCTCCCTCTTTTGCTATCGAATTCGCTTTCCCAAAAGCAGTTGTGCCGCTCTTCTTGTTGGCATCGGTTTCTTTCTGCGCATCGATCTTTTCCTCTTCAATAGCTCCAATTCCACCAGCACCCCATTGATCTGCCCAGCTTGGTGCCTCAGTAGCCATGGTTTATTATCCACTCTGTAAAGCTTGAAAACAAACAACGACAACTTAATTTAGCCAGTATATATTTTGATATGATATAAGTATTCGATAAATGATATTAAGGTTTCGTATATAATGATCGGGTGACTATCGCCTGATTGTATTGATAAGCCATATAGTGTCCATTAAAGTACAACAGACATAATAAAATTAATCATTACATAGAAAGATGGACAAATAATGTAGAATAACACGTTTTTGGCACACAAATTAACTCATGAAAGGTATATATATATATATATATATATATATGTGCATCGATTTTGCAAAAAAACTGATGGGTAAGAAAGGAAACTAGATCAATATCTTCTAACATCATTGATCTCATAAAATATATATGAATGAGTTCTTGAGTAACCATAAGACGATTAGCTATATAAAACTATGTAAACAGAAAGATACTATCTTCTAAACATAATTCATCTAATAGAGAATTACTCCTAAATAAGCAATCTTTTAACTCACATATACCCCTTCTGAAAGGGGGATGTGTGTGTGTGTGTGTTTGTGTGTGTGTGAGAGAGATAGAGAGAGAGAGCCAGAGAGGGTACCTTGAGAGAGTGAGCGAGAGAGAGAGAGAGATGGAGTGAATGAAACTTAAGAAATATGATTGTCGGAAGATGAATGATTGGTTTGTATTGTCTTAGGCTCTTAGCTCCTAAAAAAATACTAATACATAAATAAACAAAAGGATAAAAATAAAAAAACAAAAAGAATAAAAAGTATAGTGGGGCATGTGGGTAGCTAGGCTGTCCAAGAAAAGATGCCAACTCCCCCTTTGTTAGCGCTGTGTTACCATCAAATGAAGCAATGCATCACTGGCATTTTTCTTTATAATATTATGTTGTCTAAAACAATACTTGTGAATTTAAATTTTTAGAAGGAAAATTATATTTCTTCTAATTATATTCTCGGGTTAAGATCCTTTTATTTATGGTTAAACATGATTAATCATATTTTTTTTATAAAATGAGAGTACGATATACAAAAAGATTCATTAGTGATTTAAAATAAGAGATAATTTTATGTACGTGAGAGAACATGATGAGTGAGGATCTTAATCATAAATTCTCCTACTTCATTCTTTTACTCATCACATAAAGACATGTGAAGTCCACTAATTCTGTTTCTTCATATCCTCTCTTAATTTTGATACTTTTCTTGATTTTGTGAATAAGAATACAAAGTACAAAAATATAAAACTTCTAAGTATTTGTTGTCCTTGACAAATCTTCACAAATGTATCTTTTTTTCTCTATAGGCACTTTTATCAAAAGAATTTAACAGGTGACATCACAATCGCTTTCTTTCTTTGAATATTAATATTGTGTATGATTTTAAATTCTTTTATGGAATCTCACCCCTTTTGTTGTTCTTTTTTAGCAAATCTGTATTGATTTATTAGTGGTACAATTTTTTTATTGTTAAGCCACATGCATGAGTCTCATATATGGATTTTGGATTTAGGTATAATGGATCATGAAGCTCTAAATTTTATCTGGAGGTTTGAATTCTAAGGATGATGACTTTCTTATTATGGTTTGAAGATTGTCAAACTAATGTGGTTTGCACAGGATGTTAGAAATATAAATTATATTCAAGTAGAAAGGCTAAATCATTAAATAATATGAGAAGTCAACTTAGGACTTTCCTTATTATAAATAAAATTTGTTATAGGCATCTCAAATATGTAAAAAAACATAAGTGTGTGTTTTCTATGGTGTGTTTTTCTCTGTGTTTCCTATATATGGTGTAAATTTTTCTCTAAATATATACAGATACGGTAATTTGAAGCCATTGTTAATTTCTTTATTATAGTCTACTCATATTACTTGAATTGGACTATCAATTGATATTAGAGCAAAAAATGCTGATTTGAATCTGATCAAAACATTTTAGAAGAATTTGAAGATCGAAGATTAGTTGAAACATTTGTCTTGGTGAAAATTAGCATGAAAATAAAGATTTGAATATTCTTGATGAAATTTGTTGTCAACTCATCTTAGTTTTCAAGTTTGGATGGATTAGAATTCATTTTATTTCATGTTTTTAAGATTTGATCAACAATTTGATGGATTTTGAATATTTTCTTGAGTTCGACGTGACTATTGATCATCTTCATGTGAAATTTTAAGTATTTTAGGGTTTTTATATGCAAATTAGTTGTTAGGATACCCATTAACTGTGTTTACTATGCTAAATCTATCTTTATTTCATTGTTTTAACAAGATTTACTGAGTTTTGTAAAATTCATGTTCGAACAAGATGATGTATGCTAAAATCTTGATTTTATTGCACATTGAAGGTTAGACTTAACGCTTAAATTATATGCTAGAAGATAGTTATCATACAACATGCGATAAAGAAGGTTATCGCAAAATACTTGAGCGACAGAGTTTATCGCACAACTCTTTGTGCAACAAACATTTTAATCATGTAACTTTGTTTTATTCATTCTTTTTGAGCGACAGTTTGATTTTTTGTGTGATATTTAGTTATCTGATATAGTTGGAGCATATCTCACCGGTTGTCTACGATAGATATATTACTAAGATCTTTTGACCAACCTGTAACATCCGCAAACCTAGGCTAGGAGATTAGCGGGTTTGTGGTATGTGTTTATTTGTTCTAAATGTGATTATTTGGTTTAATTAATTAATTGGGAAAGAATTAATGTATGTATGCATGTGTTGAGTATGTATATGTGTATGTATGTACATGTAATTGTGTACGTGTATGTGTGTTTGTGAAAGAAGAGGTGGGCTAGCCACCTCCTGCTTTGATTTATGTGTTAAGTTTATGTGTAAACATGGGTATTAGCATTTCATTATTCAAAGTGAAAGAAAGAAAAAGTGAAGTGTGTGCTTGTGTGTATTTGCTCTCGGCTGAAGAAAGAAAAGAAGATATCGGATTTTGAAGAATTACCTATCTTAAATTCAAGTAAAAGGTTAGATTCATATTCATAACATGATTGAATGTTAGCTTGGTAGGATTGATGATTGAATAACATGAATTTATGAAGAACGTTATGATTGGTTTTAAAGAAACATGATTTTGTGGGTTTTGTGTGTTCTTATGGTTTTTATGTTTTGTAAAATGTTATGATTCATGAATACATGTTGAGTATGTTTAAACATGTTTCTGGTAAGTTTAGATGAATGTTATAAATTCTGGAAATCAATTCATGTTGATGATGATGAAGTTATCGGATTGATTGAAGAAGATGATGAAAAATCGCTAGATGATGAAATCCGAAAGTCTTGAAAACCAACACTTGTGAATCCGGGATTGAAATCCGGATACCTTAAAACCGATTCATGCCAAAACCGATACTTAGAATCCGAGAACATAATATGCGGAACCCAAAAACCGACAACCATTAATACGATTGATTGAATCAGAGACTTGGAAAACCGATACCCTAAATCCGATAGTCCATAAATCCGGGAGTTTGAAATCCGGAACTCCCAAATCCGATAGTGCCAAATCCGATGGTTTGAGAATTCGACAGTTTGAAATCCTACATTTTGTGTTTGAACTTGTAATTGTTTGTTGTTTATTTGATGAATTATTAATTTATAAATATATGTGGACATATATATTTATGAGATTGAGACTAATTTGGTTATTGCTGTGTTTTCAGGCAATTCAAAGACTCAGTAATATTAGACATCTGAGTTCGTGCTGGTTTTGAGGTGAGTGGACGTTAATCGCAGATAGTAAAGATTACGGTTAATGTTATTGATGTGATGCATGATTGTGATTGGAAGATTGATTGATTGAATTGTTGATTGTGATTATTGATTGTTGATAACTGCTGCAGGACTATTTGGTCGATACGCGCTCTTTGGATGATATTGAGTCGCGTTTGAGAAGTCAGCTATACGTGAAATTGGGCTGGGCTTGTTCACTGGTTGGTTGAACAGTGTTAGCCTTACTGGTGCATACGTTGCATCAGAGGGGGATTTTCACTGCGCCAATTAAGTGGAGAGCTATCGGTAAACCTTTGCTTTAGCCGGCATTGGTTGTAGGTTCTGCGCCGAACCGTCGGTCTTCTTGGATATGTGATTACATGCTTTGATATTAACTGTGGATGTTTGCTTTTGTGCTTAGCCTCTACTCACTTAGCTTTTTGCTAATTCCCCTTAGTTAATGTTTTGTAGGTTTGTGTTTGTGGTGTAGCTGAAGGAGAAGTTGACTCGACTCTGATATTTGATTTAAAAAGAAACGAGCCTGTTATTTTTGTAACACCAAGACTGATATTTATGAACAGTTGATGTAATATGTAAATTTGGATATGTATGTAAATGAGTTTGTTTAAATAAATCTTTCGCAGTGCAATTTAAAAAAAATGGCTTGAGTTTTCCGGTGTTACACAACCGTTTGACTTTTTATTTTCACTTTTGGAGGGCTGACTTTGAGCTTTGAGATTTTGATAAAATTTAGACTTCATGGAAAGACATATATTGAGTGCACATGCTCGTGCATGTATTATGGCTATATAGGAGGATAATTACATTTCAGCTGATGAAGTCATCCTTAAAGTCTCTAAATAGGTGTATGAGTTAGGGGTTGTTTGTTAAAATAGAATGATTAAATACTGAATTTGTGTTCTAAATAATTCAAAGACTCTGAATGAATCTGCCAGTGAAACAAGGATTATTAAGATAAAAGAACAGTTTAGTAATGTTCTTCTGTTTCATTCGGCACATTATTCATTTATAGGCGGCAATCAAACACCCTGAATGCTAACGATTCAGCATTATGCACCGAATGATTCAATTAATTAGCAAACAAATTAACAGCCCTCTTACATTCTATTCCTTTCAATGATTTTGAGGAACAAATGAATAACATGATGATTAAAAGGCAACATTTTGAGCATAAACGGGCTAAAAAGTAGTTTAATTAGTTATTTCTTTGGAAAAAAAAGTTGAAAAGTAAGCACTAAGCATGATCTAGTTTTAAAATTTTCTGTAAATATAAAAGAATATGATTCCATACCTAATATCAGCTCAGGTACAGACTTGAGCATACATTACACTCTAAACAACCTAAACATATGGAACAAGTTTCATTTATTCACACTCGGCTTCTGAGTTGGGGCATTGATAAGAGTCAAATTTGTCACCTTTTACAACATGCACAACTGTAGGAGCACAATTTTCCATATTGTATTTATTGAGAATTTGTTGGTCCCAAAGAGGGTGAACAAGCAACCGATACAGTGTAGAAGGGGGGGGGGGGGTTGAATACACTTTAAACAATCAAACAAATTAATCAAATGTATATTCAATTATCAATCAGTACAATAACTTTTATCACTCTCTAATCAAATCAACAGGATGATTTGATATTACAATGATTATAACCTCAACTCTCTCTAAACACTCTTGAATCACAAACTAATTAATGATCGGATTTCTTGTCAAAACTGATTAACAAGAACTCCTGAAAAAACTCTCTCTAACTTTGAACTTACAAAGTTATCGTAACACATGCGTATCAAGTATCACGATCACACGTACGTTTTTGCAACTTATGCAGTCGTTGTTGTGTATCGTGTATCTGTTCTCGTACACACGTAAGAACAGCTATTCGTTCATGTATGAAACCCATGAGAAGGTTTATACTTATACTTGATATATCTACGAACAAATCGTAGTTTAAAGATAGAACTTATCTTTTCTTTAAAACCATAACAAACTCCTTAATTAGAACATATCTAATTAATTTTGTTTGAGATTTCTATCCAACTAATAGATAGTTTAAATTAGGTTTATCTATCCTAATTTAAATGTCGTAGATATGGAGAGTTTATAATAGAATTTAGAACTTACTTAAGTTCTGAACTGACTTCTGACGCTGAGCTGACATACTCAGTCTTGACCTTGTCAAGCTGACTTCTTGAATCTTGGATTCTTGAATCTTCAAGTCTTCAAGTATTCATTCTTAAGTCCTATCTCAGCATAGTAGTCACCGAGTTATCTAGTACTTACATAGAAAACTCTATATCTGTTTATACGCTGACTACTCAGCTGAAGCTGACTAGTCAGTCTATAACAGACTTACATAATTCCTAACTCTTAACATATTATCTATACATATCGATAGTTTGTCTCATCAAATCTTACTATTCTAAACATGGGACTAACAATCTCCCCCTATTTGATAATGACAAAACATTGAATCAAATAAGTTATAGGTTAATAGAATTATGCTGAACCACTCTTGAACTGACCAAAGTTAATTCTTGACATAAGTATTGAACTGATCCATACTTATTCACATATCTTGAACTTACAAGATATTTATGTTACAAATCTATTGTAAGACTTGTATTCTAAGTATTTGAATATACAACTACTTAGATTTTGAACTTATCAGAAGAAATTTAATTTCTGAACTTACAAAACTTATATTACTGAACTTATCAGTTTACAATTGAACATATCAATCATCAGCTTAAACTTACAAAGCTGTCTGTTTGAACATATCAAACTTGATTTTGTATTTATGAACATATCATTTACATTTTAGCTTAATCTTTATGATTAGCTTCTGCACGCTTAGTGCAAAAAAACATAGAACTAATCTATTTACTCAACGTAATCTTCAACTTCTAACCTTATATCAGAACATTTAAGTTCCCAAATTGCAGCTTTCTTGATAGCATCAATCATAATCTCTTCACCTTCTGGCATCTCTTTCATCTCAGCTTTTCTTGATCTGATTTCTTTGTTGAGATGATATCTGAATACTGAGTTCTGAATTGAGTCATCACATAGAATTCTCAAGTACAAAATTATTTCCAGATTAGCCAAATGAAGATCTGTTACTTTCAAGAAACATTGATTACCTTCCTCATCAAGATACAAGAATCCTTCCAAAGGTTGAGTGATATAAGTGTTCTCTCTGAATTCAACTTCTTGTGGAACTTGTAAAATGATGTCTCTTTTAGCTCGCTGGCTTGCTGTTCTAACTCTTGCAGCTTTCCCTCGATTAAGAAAGGTATCAATATTATCAGCAGGAATCTCACCTTGCTGATCGATTCTTATGAATATTGTCTTAAGCACATCAACTATCTCTTATCTGATTTGACTCTTTTTAATTTGCTTGATAGTTGTGGCTACTGTCTTCAACTCTGAGAATCCCAACTTGTATAGACATCTCATATCTAGACCAATTTCTTGATTGTTGTCTAGTACAAAGTTGATGATTACCAATTCTCCTTTTCTACTTAGTGTAATTGATTCAATCTTGTTATTAAAATGTGTTCTTTTGTAACAATACCTTAGATCCACATCTGAGTAGGGAATTGGGGTAGCTCTTGGACCAGAACAATCAGCTTTAGCTTCAGCTCTGGCAGCCTCAGCTTTAGCCTTTTCTCTTTGAACTTCAGCTTGTCGTTGCTGCTCTTTTATTTCCTCCACTGTTACGCCTAATTCTTTAGCCATCTCTTGTAACATTTGCTCAGCAAGTATGTCACTAGCTTTTTGTGCTGCATCAGCTTCATCACTTGAGTCAGATTCATGTGCAACTATTTGAGACTTACCCTGTTGCTCTGGCTCAGGCTCAGCAATGATGACCTTTCTTTTCTTCGCTAGAGGCATAACACTTCTTTTCTTTCTTTTTACCATCTCAAACACCTTATTCTTCCCTTTATCCATCTGTGAGGCTTGAACGGACTCAGCTTCAACAAATTTTGGCAAATTAGCTTGAGGAAGGTTGGTGTGAACAGGTTGAGATGTTTCTTCAAGTGGAGTTTCTGGTTAAGCTTGTGAAGTTGTGGTTATTTGGACTGTTGGAGCCTGTTGTTGTTGAGAAGGCTGATATACAGTACTCATGAACTGATCATGAGCTTGTTCAAATTGTACTTCCTTTGTATGCTCCCCCTCAACCTTATCATCATGCTTCTTTGATTCTTTCTCCCCCTTTTTGTCATCATCAATGACGGAGGGTCTGAGTTTGAACACGAAGCTTTCCAAGTTGGCAACTGAAGTTGACAAATCATTAAGTTTGCGCATCAACTTGGCGTTGTTAGCTTTCCTCTTTTTATGCAGGAGCTCAAACTGGGATTGTAGATAGTCCATAATGACTTTAGCATCGGTAGTCATCAGTGTGGGCTCCGCATGTCTTCTTCTCACTTCAACGTCCTCCTGTCCGGTGGAAGAGTGTATTTCCACCGTAGGAGTGGCTTTTGAGTGTTCCTCAGTCGGTAAGGGTGTGGGTCCCATATCCAAAGGTTGGTGAAGACCTATGGAATCAAGGGGGCCAGAATGGAGACCCTGTAAACCTTCCTGGTGTATAAAAGGTTCATTGATAGGTCGTGCGAGAGTGTGTGAGAATAGAAGAGAAGAATGACCATGTTCGTGAGGTATGATATTGGGGTGAGATAGGCTTATTGGTGAGGAGGGGGGTAATTGACCCTGGGGATTGGTCAGTATTTCAATGTTACCTTCATGGGGTTGTGAAGGCACATAAGTAGGCTCTCTCATGGCAATAGTAAGTATGGGCTGAGTAGACACCATACCCGGTATAGGATTAAGGGTTGAACTGAGCCTAGAGGTTGGCACCTTAAGATAAGGTGTCTCTCCCTCAGCTCCTGCCGGTGGAGGTATCAATGTGATATCAACTCCAGTGTCCTTTTGAGGTGAAGGACCTCCTTTGGCAGTTTTCCTTGTATCGGTGTAGGAAATATCTTTGGTAGCAGTGGACTGACCAAGGTTGGTTGTAGATTGTGAAATAGATGGAGATGTTTGAAGTGGAGGAGAGGGGTTAGACTGAGTTGGGCTTGACTCAGTCCTATCTCCTAAGTTTGGAGATGGAGAAGTAAAAGAGAGAGAAGGAGATAAGGGTTGAGAAAGCATACCTGCTGCACCTAGCAGTGGAGACTCATAGGTAGGAAACAAACTCCTTTGCTCAGAACTCGAAGTGGAAGATGAAATTATTTGAGTACGAGGTCTGAACTGAGTCCTAGGTTGATCAGCTTGAGGAGACTCAGCCTCAGAACCTACATCGTCACCCACTTCTTCCGCAGCTTCCTCCTCTGTCTCAGCTTCACTTGACTCAGGAGTTAGAAGCTGTACATATGCCCTCATCTGAGCACTCAATGTAGGGTGCCCAGGGAAAATGTCATTGGCGAACATCCTGTAGCTGAGAACATGAGTAGGGATTGACTCATATTGAGCATTATATCTTCTACCCAACCTGTCCTCGATGACTATAGATATGAATCTTGCAAAGGGTACAATAGTGTCCCGTACGTTCTTGGTCACCAATGACTTGAATGCCTCAAAGATCAACTCAGCGTAATCCACTCGTCCATCATAAAATAAGTTGTATAATAATTGCATTTCAAAGTCATTGACATTATCCAGGCCTCCTACCTTGTATCCAAGGGAACGAACCACAGTGGATACCATAAATCCCCATGCCGTCTGGAAAACAGATTTCCGTATGACGCCAATCACTTGAGGATGACCTATTAAGGGTAACACACTTCTCGATGTTTCCCTGGAAACCGTCGCTTCATACTGATAATGAATCGGGAGATGAAGAATTCGGCGGAGACAGTTTGCATCGACTTCTATCGCCACTTGTCCACTTAGGACTGTGCCCCGTATAACCGGTTGAGATGCATCCGGTTTACATGTATACCAGAATTCCGTAAGAAGTTGAGGGATGAGCACAACAGGTCCACGAAGAAATGCATGTGCCAATGGTCCCTTGCGAATGTAGGAAACCCACTCCTCATATCCCCTTCCAATTTTGGAGTTTGGAATGTCGGTACAGGCGATGACGTTGTTTTGTTTATAGGTGGGGAGTGCATTGTTCTTGAAATTTCCTCCACAGATCATTTGTTCAGTTAGATGTAGAGTATACCCCTCCATTAAAATCTAACTTATCGAAATGAATTGCACTTAGCAGTAGTAAGCACTTAGTAATGAATTCTTCACACAACAACGTTAGGGTTTAAGAGAAAAGAATATTTTGGAAGTTTAAACGAAATATGATGAACACTCTCTCTTATTTATACCTTTTCAATGTGAGAGAAAATTTACCGTTATCTGAGGGTAATAAATATGACCGTTTCCGTAAAAACTTCTACGCAGTTTGTTATAACGGCTAAATTTATTGTTATTTACCCAAACGCAAACTGTTATATTGAGAAGGTATTTTTATTAAAATATATCATAAACGACTGACGTTTATTTACCGGACACACCGTAAATATTTTGGACTTACCATATTGTTAGGACTAACCTAGACTTGTGGAATTGATCACACTTTGGAACTGATTACTCAGCTGATCCTGAACGATCAGCTTATTTGGAGTATTCAGCTGATCCTGAACGTTCAGCTTATATGAAGCACTCAGCTGATCCTGAACGTTCAGCTTATGTGAAGCACTCAGCTTCAGCTTGAGCACTTAGCTCAGTTTGAGCACTCAGCTCAGATTTTGACACTTAGTCAAATGTAGCACTTAGCAAATATGAAACAGAGATAAAGAATGGAACATACCAATTAAGGGTTGAGCATTCCAAGCTTGCTGAGTAGAGTTGTAAATCTTGTGCCCTCTATTGTTTTCGTGAAGATATCGCTGATCTTCAGTCTCAATGAAGACTAACTCTATATTTCCCTTTTCTACAATATCTCTGATGAAGTGATGTCTTATCTCAATGTGCTTGGGTCTTGAGTGAAACACTGGGCAGTGAGTAATGGCAATAGTACTTTGATTGTCACAAAATATGGGAGTCTTTGAATAATGTAGATCAAAGTCCTTCAGCTGATGTTGCATCCACAGTATTTGAGCACAACAGCTCCCTGCAGCTACATATTCAGCTTTAGCTGTTGAAATTTCCACTGAGTTTTGTTTCTTGCTCGTCCAACTTACTAATTTTCCACCCAAAAGTTGACATCCTCCAGTAGTACTCTTTCTATCAAGACCACATCCTACGAAGTCTGAATCGGAGTACCCTATCAGCTCAAATCCTGATCCTTTGGGATACCACAAATCTAAGTTTGGTGTTCCCTTCAGATATTTGAGTATTCTTTTTACAGCTAGCAAGTGAGATTCTTTTGGATCAGCCTAATATCGTGCACAAACACATGTAGCAAACATTATATCAGGTCTGCTTGCTGTTAAATAGAGTAATGAACCTATCATTCCTCTGTATGTAGTCTGACATACAGACTTTCCATCAATGTCCTTGTGAAGCTTGACATTGTGTAACATTGGAGACTTTGCGGGATGGCTTGAGTCTAATCCATATTTCTTAATCAGATCAAAGACATACTTGCTCTGATTAATGAATATACCATCTTCTTTCTGATAAATTTGAAGTCCCAAAAAATATGTCATCTCACTCATCATGCTCATTCGGTATTGATTACACATTATCTTGGAGAACCAATCACACAGATCTTGGTTTGTTGATCCAAAGATAATGTCATCCACATAGATTTGAACCAGAATGACATATCCTATGCTATTTCTTATGAAAAGAGTTTTGTCAATACTTCCTCTGACAAAATCATTTGAGAGCAGATAGGTTGATAGTGTATCATACCAGGCTCTTGGAGCTTGCTTGAGTCCATACAAAGCCTTGTCCAACTTATAGACATAATCTGGATGTTTAGCATCAATAAAACCAGGGGGTTGTTTCACATAGACCTCCTCCTGTAGTGCTCAATTTAAAAATGCACTTTTAACATCCATTTGATACACTTTAAAGTTTTTGAAGGCTACATAGGCTAGGAACAACCTTATAGCTTCAATCCTTGCAACAGGGGCAAAGGTCTCATCATAATGAATACCTTCTTCTTGTCGATACCCCTAAGCTACTAGCCTTACCTTGTTTCTGATTACTACTCCATCCTTGTCCATTTTATTTCTATAGACCCACTTAGTGCCTATAATTATTTTTCTTTTGGGAGCAGGGACAAGGGTCTAGACCTTATTTCTTTGAAATTCTGTCAGCTCCTCTTGCATAGCTTCAATCCAATCTTCATCATTCAGAGCCTCTTCAGTCTTCTTTGGTTCCATTTGAGATAGAAAACTAGCGTAGGCAGCATAGCTTGCATTTTCCTTAGATCTAGTTAACACACCATCTTCAACGTTCCCAATGACATCATCAAGAGCATGCTCTTTTAATACTCTGAAGGTTGTAGTAGGTGACTAAAGTTCTGGGTCTGAGTAAGAGCAGTGTTTCTCAGGCTGAATAGGACTTACTTCTTTAGTCTGAGTAGGAATTGGAAGATCACTTAGATCTTCAGTCTGACATGTACCTGATGATTCACCGAGATTCTCAGGCAGATTATCTTCAATATTGATAATTTCTTTCAGTGATGCACGCTTGTCGGATTTACTATCATCATCAGAATCATCCATAACATACATGGGATTTGATGTGAGATCTTCTTTACTCCTTTCAAGCTCACTCAGACTCACCGAGTCAGCTTGAGCTCTGTTAGATTCATCAATACTTGTCTCATCAAATATAACATGTATTGACTCTTCAATTACCTTTCTTTTAAGATTAAAAACTCTATAAGCTTTGGAGATTGAAGAATATCCAATAAATATCCCTTGATCAGCTTTGGGTTCCAACTTATGGAGCTGATCTCTTAGGTTTAGCACATAGCATGTTGAGCATTCCAGCTTCTTCACAAAAGCTCAGTTTGAGCTCTGCCTCACATAGCATGGTTCTGGCAGCTTCAATTAAAGTTCTGTTTCTCCTTTCAGCAACTCCATTTTTTTATGGAGTTCTTGCAGATGAGAAATTCTGGATAATTCCTTTCTCTTCACAAAAGCCTTCAAGGGTTGAGTTTCTGAACTCAGTACCATGATCACTTCTAAGTTGTTTAAGAGACTTACCCTTTTACAACTCTTCTTGTCTTATGAAGCTGATTAACTCATATGCAGCTTCACTTTTAGCTTTTAAGAAGATTACCCAAGTGAATCTTGTGAACTCATCAACAATCACTAGAGTATACTTTTTACCACTTAGGCTTGGGGTGCTGATAGGTCCAAATGCAACATATGCCATGGTTCTGTGATTGAGAAATTCGGTTTGGACTTGAAGGATCCCTTATGATGTTTTCCCATTTCACAGGCTGAGCAAAGTTTGTCTTTAGTAAATGTGATCTTAGGCAGACCAGAGACTAACTCTTTGCTAGACAACTTGTTAATATATTTGAAATTTAAATGAGACAGTCTTTTGTGCCATAACCAGCTCAGCTTGGGAGTTAAGTCAGAGTACAAGAGGTTTTAGTTGAAGGATCTGTGGAGCTGAGATCTAACAAATAGATATCTCTCTCTTTTTGCCATTAATATTGGTTTTCCCTTCTTATCATAAATTGTTCCTGCATGCTTTCTGAAGGTGACTTCATAATCCTCATCACACAGTTGACTGATACTTATCAGATTGTGTTTAAGGCCTTCAACATATGCTACCTTTTTGAAAATGACTTTTCCAGCAGTTATCTTTCCATAACCTTTAGTCCTTCCTTGAGAATTATCCCCAAATGTCACCTTGGGTCCTTCATTGTTTTGGAATTAACTTAGAATCCCCTTGCTTCCTGTCATGTGCCTTGAGCATCCACTATCGAGATATCACTTGTAGGAGCCCTGCACATGATCAACTAAACTTATTAGTTTCTTTTTGGAACCCACTGTTTGGTGGGTCCTAAGGATGAGCACTTAGCTGATCCTTTGGAGTTTGATTGATCAGCTCAAACAGATTCTGGGTCTGTTTTGGACTGATCATCCTTTTCGTTTTCAGGTCTAAGATTGGTACTTACACAATCTTTGGCCTCATGACCTCTATCACCACAATTATAACATTTTCTTCTAAAGATGGGTGTTTGGGTGATTTCTTTCAGTTTTCCAACATTTAATTTGGATTCAGATTTAGGGTCATATGATGTGGATAACCTTTCAATCCTCTTCGACAGTTTGTCTACTTGATTTTCACTGACTTTGGACTTACCTTTGTCAGCTTTATGGTTACCTCTATTTGGTGAGGTCTGACTTACAGACAACTTCCTGTTTTTAGACATTCTTTCATGTATAACTTGAGAATTATGTCTTTTTGAGTTAACATGAGATATTCTATCAAAAACAGTTGTTCTCACCAGATTGTAATCCAATCTTTTGAAAACTGACTTACAGTTTCTGTTGGATCTGGAACATTCAGCTTGATGGTTTGAGTGAATAACCAGAGGACTTTGGGTTGGTCTCACAAACTTATTGGTTTTGACTTCTTTCCCTTCCTTGTTCCTTAAGAATGTTCTTGGGACTATGTCATCTGATTTCATCGTTTTGTCTTCAAGACTGACTTGATCTTCGATGATTTCCTCAGCAGCAGCACTATAATCTCCCCATATCACTGCTTTTACTTGATTTGGTATTTACTGGTTAATGCACTTTTCTACTTCTCTTGATGACTTACACCAAGATTCACAGATTTTTCTTAGATTGTAAGCTTGTTCTTTTGATTCTTGCCGTTCTTCACTTAGAAGTTTGTTTATATGAAGCTGACATTCATAATCACTTTGGATCTTTTTACCAGCATTCAAGAGAGTTTCAGAGTGTTTAAGTTCATCTTTTAGTTTTGAAATTTCAATTTTCGAACTAGATTGAACTGTGAGAGAGGTTTTGAAGTCATTCAACAAATAGTTGAACATTAGACATTTTTGTTCATCAGTATAAGAGCTAAAGTTATTTACCTTATACATTGAGGCAAGATCCCAGTTACTGGTTTGCTTACTCAGCTTAGCCGTTTCTGCTAGATCCTTATCAAAGGAACTGTCTTTTAACTCATAGTCAACTTGTTCCTCTTCATCCTCAATGGCCATCAAACACCTATCTGGCTCATCATCATCTGAAGTAGATGATTCAGTATCCCAAGTTTCAGCAAGGAGGCCTTTGGTGCTTTCATCTGGCTTGCCTTTGAGTCTTTGATATTTCTTTTTATATTTATCAGCTCTATAGGCATTTTTGTCAGCTACTGAAGCTGATTCTCCCTTCTTTACTCTGCACTCAGCAGCTATGTGTCCTATCCTTTGACAGTTATAGCACTTAGCTTTCTTAGGATCAAAAGTAGACTTACCTATTTTGCTTCTGTCAGATTGACCCCTTCCTCTTGTGAACTTTCTAAGGTTTCTTGCTAACATTGCCATTTGTTCAGTAAGAGCATGCATCTCTTCATCATCTGAACCAGAGTTAAGACGTACTTCCTCAGATTCAGATTCAGAGTCAGTCTCAGCTTGAGACTTCTTAGATCCCTTCTTTTTCTTTTGTGCAATTAATGCAGATCCAACATCATTTATAGATTCTTTTAGTTGTTGCTGGGCCACTTTCTTCTGTTCCATGATATGTTAATCATTTAGAAGGAAACCATAGATAGAACTGAGATCATATTTTCCTAAGGTTCCTCCAGCATGAAGTGCAATGGTGATCTCATTGAATTGTTCCGATAACACATCCAAGAATTTGAGTACCAACTCATTCTCATCTTTCTTGACACCTACCAAGATCAGATCATTTATCAAGCATTGAAATCTGGTAAACAAATATGCCAGAGTTTCATTCTTTTTAGCAAAGAAAGTTTCATAAGAACGACTTAGATTTGTCTTCTTATGTTGCTTGACCAAGTCAGTGCCTTCATACGTGACACTGAGAGTATCGCACATCTCTTTTGCAGTTTGGCACCCAGCCACAGTATGAAGAAGAGGGTTTGTTAAAGCATTTGCTATAATGCTTTGTGCCTTATCATCAAGATTGAACAGTTTACGATCTTCCTCGGTCCATGATGCTTCAGGCTTGGGAGTTTCTCAGAGGGAACAGTTTTGTCAGTGGCAGTAATATGGATCATTGGTATGATTGGGCCATCTTGAATCACGGTACTCATCCGGTGATCCACAGACTTCAGATATAGCATGGCTCTAAACTTCCACATAGGATAATTAGTGCCATCAAAGATAGGACAACCTTTTGCCGTCATTGTTGGTATGTGACTTGATTGCTTGCTAGTAGACATCTTAACCTCTTGACAGCGGATCTTGATCTTCAACTTATGAAGAAACTTGCTCTGATACCAGTTGTTGGTCCCAAAGAGGGTGAACAAGCAACCGATACAGTGTAGAAGGGGGGGGGTTGAATACACTTTAAACAATCAAACAAATTAATCAAATGTATATTCAATTATCAATCAATACAATAACTTTTATCACTCTCTAATCAAATCAACAGGATGATTTGATATTACAATGATTATAACCTCAACTCTCTCTAAACACTCTTGAATCACAAACTAATTGATGATCGAATTTCTTGTTAAAACTGATTAACAAGAACTCTTGAAAACTCTCTCTAACTTTGAACTTACAAAGTTATCGTAACACACGCGTATCAAGTTTCACGATCACACGTACGTATTGCAACTTATGTAGGCTTGCAACTTTTGCAGTCGTCGTTGTGTATCGTGTATCTGTTCTCGTACACACGTAAGAACAACTATTCTTTGATGTATGAAACCCATGAGAAGGTTTATACTTATACTTGATATATCTACGAACAAATCACAGTTTAAAGATAGAACTTATCTTTTCTTTAAAACCGTAACAAACTCCTTAATTAGAACATATCTGATTAATTTCGTTTGAGATTTCTATCCAACTAATAGATAGTTTAAATTAGGTTTATCTATCCTAATTTAAATGTCGTAGATATGGAGTGTTTATAACAGAATTTAGAACTTACTTAAATTTTGAACTGACTTCTGACGCTGAGCTGACATACTCAGTCTTGACCTTGTCAAGCTGACTTCTTGAATCTTGGATTCTTGAATCTTCAAGTCTTCAAGTCTTTAAGTCTTCATTCTTAAGTCCTATGTCAGCTTAGAAGTCACCGAGTTATCTAGTACTTACATAGAAAACTCTATATCTGTTTATACGCTGACTACTCAGCTGAAGCTGACTAGTCAGTCTATAACAGACTTACATAATTCCTAACTCTTAACCTATTATCTATACATATCGATAGTTTGTCTCATCAAATCTTACTATTCTAAACATGGGACTAACAAAATTCTTTTTATGTAGGCCTTTTGAGATTATCCTAACGTTCCATTTTTCTGTTCTCAATGAATTTATATGCCAATCACATAAGAGGTCTCTCCGAGATTTTTCATATCAAAGTTAATTAAATGGAAATGTTTGGTCTCGAACAACAAGTCTTTGTTATTGCTAGCAATAATTATGTCAACATATAAAACTAATATAGTGAATTTGCTCCGACTATTCTTGAAATATATAAATCGATCCATTGTGTTCTTAGTGAAGTTAAATAGTTTCATAACTTCATCAAATTTTAAGTATCATTGTCGTAAAACTTGTTTCAACCCATAATTTAACTTCTTTAGTTACATACGAGATGTTCTTTATTCTTGTCCTTAAACCCTTTGAGTTTGACCATATATATATATATATATATATATATATATATCTTCGTATAAGTCACCATTTATGAAAGTGGTCTTGACATCCATTTGAGATAGTTCTAAGTTAAAGCGAGCTATAAGTGCCAAGACAATTCTCAATGATTCCTTCCTCGATACGGGTGAGAAAGTTTCTTTATAGTCAATGAATTCCTTTTGTGTAAATCCCTTAGCCACTAATTGAGCTTTGTATTGTTCGACGTTTTCATTTGGGTCTAGTTTAGTTTTAAAGAACCATTTACAGCCTACAGCTTTAGCACACATAGGTAATTTTGCAACTTCCTAAATGTCATGTGCATGCATGGAGTTTAACTCTTCATTCATGGCTTCAATCAGTTTATGTGAACAATCATTGTTAATGGCTTCATTGTATGACCTTGGGTCTTCAATTTGACGTAAGTCATAATTAACCTCATTCAAGTAGGTGAGAAAGTCATTAGAATTTACAGGTTACCTTTGTTTTTGTGACCTAGTTAATGGTTGTTGAGCTTCCTCAACAACTTCACCATTATGTGGAGCTTCTGGTGTTGATGTTAACTCTTGTCAACAAAACTAGTTGGAGCTCGGGTTGGGGCTGATAAATTGATAATCTTAAGCCCAGCCCATGAGTTACTTGGAAATGCTTTTATTTTAGGAAATTATGAGGATTATGATTTTAATAATCCCCACAATACTTTAACACTCGAACAAGGCTAGAGAGTTGGAGATTATGAAAACTAGATCTCCAAGCCCCTATAATCCTCCGTAAGCTCGTTTCCGAACATACCCTTGATTAATTATAGGTATCTACACTGAAATATTTGGTATTGATTATGTAACATCCTCAAAATGGGTCTAAACGTGTGCGAACGTGGTACGTCTAATATTTAATTAAATTAAATAAAATATATATATTTTAGAAAATGTTATAAAGTATGAAAATGATAAATAAACGGGTTATTAAAATATTAATAATAATAGATAAAGATCATAAAATATCGAAGGGTTTCAAACGAGGATCCCGAAAATATCCTCGTTAGTTGAAACGGGTAAACGAGAGACGACTTGTAAGTTGGAAAAGGGGAACAAAATACCCGCTTGTAGATAATATTACCCAAAATTCGGTTTTGATTCATCAGACACATACACACACGTATTCAAACACACACACACACACTTATCTTTCTTCTTGTTCTTGAATCCTTTGAAGAAGAGAACAAGAGATCAATCAAGAGACAATTTCCAGCTGCAAATTAAGACTCAAATCAGTCCAAAGATCATCATCATCATCATCATCATCATCATCATCATCATCATCATCATCATCATCATCATCTCTATCACTTGTAAGATTATTCCATCTCCTTGTTCTTCATTCTTGATTTTTAGGTTTTGAAAGAAAACTCATAAACTCTTGTTCCAGTAGTGAATTGAGCTTCATAATAGTCCCACAAGTTATTCTTCATCATCCTTTGATCATTGTAAGCTCAAATTCCTCCTTCTTCATCTTTGTGTTCTTCAAAGCTTGAAATTCTAGGTTTCAAGTGGGTTCTTTGATTTAGCAATCAAGAACTGAAATTTATGATTGAAATAGGTTCCAATATCATTTCTAAGTACATAGAAATCAATTCCATGAATTAAAGTAGTGATCTTGATGAGTTTTGAATTTTGACTCAAATGGGTCAAAATTGGTCAAATATGGGTCAAACTAAATTTGACCTTCAAGAACTGAAATTTAGTGTTCTAATTACTCTTATAACTTGTTAGGAATAATTAGAACTCATATGGTGGATTAGAAGTGGTGTTTAAGCACATATTCAAGAATTGGCCTAAATGGGTCAAAATGGCCAAAATAAGCTTAATTTGTTTTTACACATCAAGAACTGTTTTTTAAGGTGATAATAGGTTCATATAACTTGTATGAATTGATTAGAACATTGTTTTTGAATTGAAGTGGTAGTTTTGCTTGAATTGGCTAAAATAGTGAAAATTAGGCCATAAATAGGCAAGAAATTGGAAAATGATACCAAACAATGACTTTAAATGTTTTCGTCAGTTGCAACACCATCAATACATCATATTAGGTGTATATGGTGTGTTGCAAGTGTTAGAATTGGTCGATTTCAAGTTTTGGCCAAAATGCACACTTCTTTGTCTATTTAATTGTGATTTTCATATGAATTAATTGGATGAGAGTTTTTGATGTTAGAAAGCTCCAACATATGTCAAATGGTCATATGAAACACTTAAATTTTACTAAAGTTGATTTGCAGTTGAAATAGGATAAAAAGGCACTGCTGTGCAAAATCTGAAATTTGGCACTAAAGGCAGAACGCGTCTCGTCCAAGGCTTGGACGCGTCTCGTTCGGTGCAGTTTGTGCCTAAATGCTGATTTTCGTTGTTCTTTCGCGTGTTGGTGCTTGGACTATTATAATAAGCTAATAAACAGTTAAATAGCACCAATAGAGTATTGTTTCAAGTATCCTAGATATTCTTTGCGTGTTTAAGTGATTAACGCATAAGTATTGGTTTTATAGGTCAAGTCGATAATCCATGAGTGCTAAAGCAAGGTCTTTGCTTATTCTAGTTTATCAGGTGAGTACCAGTTAACCTAAGTATGATATCAAGAATGTTATATAGTTGTTTGAATGCTAGAAAACAAAGACTTGATGCTTATGCATGTAGAGGCTTTTTGTAGGCCAATTGAGTAGTAATTTGATATGTACGCATGTTAATGGCTTTTGTAGGCCAATTGAGTTATAATTTGTTATGAATGCATGTTAAAGGCTTTTATAGGCCAGTGTTGATATGTTAATGGCTTTTGTAGGCCAATCATGATGTGTTATGGCTTTTGTAGGCCAATTTGCTATGCTATGGCTTTTGTAGGCCAAATATGATATGCTATGGCTTTTGTAGGCCAACTGTGTTACGTTGTGGCTTAAGTCGGCCAATGTGTATTGTACCGGTACTTCGTTGGATGTTTGGGGCCAGCTTGTCTAGATCTAGTTAGGGCCTTGTGCCGCCAGCTAGGATGTGCGGCGATTCGATGATCACGAATCTTGGTTCCTTCCGAACCTCCGACCTTCAACTCGATGATGGGTGCTCAGTTCCCACTAATCCCGATAGGGGTGAGTTCCCCGTTAATGCAATGGTGGGCCGCTACCCTGCTTCTCCATCGGCGCGGAGGAAGTATCGGTTTCCCCAGTCAGGATCCTTGAGCCGAGTTCGCTACCTCACAAGACGTGATGCCTGCTGACTAACCGGTGCTTCACAATGTGCTAGGATAGACTTGTTTGTTGATATGCTATGCATGTGATATGTATATGATATTTTTGTTATGATGCTTCCACTTAACTGTTACTCACTAGCTATTTATATCTAACCCTCTCATGTACATTCCATGCGCAGGTAAATAGATTGACTAACGGGTACCTGCTGTGGATGTCATACTATGTTTTGGGGAACGTGGTTTTAAATACTTTTGTTTGTTTGTTTGTATTTAGTAATGGTTGACCGTATCGGTAACGCCTTTAAATTTCTTTTGGTTGCAACTTATTTATAGGTTGTAAATTATTAAATTAGTTTAAAAATGCTTCCGTTGTGACAGCAGTATATACTATTGTAAAAACAAGTTTTGGAAATATTATATTTACAGCTGTACACATGAAGTTTCAAAACTCAAATAGAGTTTATTATTTTAAAAAAAGACTCCTCAAATTTAGGCGGCGTTACAGATTAGGTGCCTTTTCCAAATGTATCGGCACTTAAATAAGTGTTTGATTAGGTGTCTTTTGCACATGAAGTTCAAAAAGTCTTTGAACCGTCACTCCCACTATTTTCATCATTCTCAGGAACTTGACGTATCGGGTTTCAACTATTCTAGTGGTATGTGAAGGGGCATAAAACTGGTAACCCTTAGATCTCGATTAGCCTTGGAACTTAGAAAATTGGCTGAAACTCTCCTCACATATAGAAATATACATCTTGATCGGCCTTGGAACTTGGAAGATTGCATTTTGACTTCATCTTGATGGTGCTCACACCTCTCAGTCGACGGTAACAACAAGACCCTCATTGATCATCAAGAACCGAGAGCCGATAGTGTGGTGTTATTCCTTTCCTGTTTGCTCGATCATCACAGCTTACAACCGAGAGGTAAGTTTTCTACTCCGATTTTGTTGATTAAGTTCTAGGATTTTCTAGTTCATTGAGTTCTAGGGTTTTTCTAGGTCCATTTTGCTGTTGAAACTCTATGATCGAGGAGGCTTACACACACTATTTTGTGTTTTTTTTATTTAACATTGATGTTGTAATTTGACATTTTATATAACATTTTTGTTGAATCATACTAACAGTTACACACACTATTGTGTGTATTCAAATTGTGTAATCTCTTATGTTCTTTTGTTGTTGAATATAGTACTGTTTTTAATGTTAATTAAAATGTTCAACATTACATTTTTGTTGTTGTATTTGTGTTGATTAACTTGTACAACATCAAACTGTGTTCAAAGTTGCTGTTCAAACTGGGTTCATGAACCTCGAATTAGGATGATTAACTTTTTAAAGCTTTTAGCATTAGCATTAGCTAATTAAGTAAATGTCTCAAACAAACAAACAATGTTATATAGGTATATACCACCTATTTACGCACACTATTTTCATGTTTTGATGTTATAAACCACCTATTGAATAATGCTAAATTATGATTTGGTTGTTAGTTGCTACTTGCTATTGCTACTAGATGTTTGATTTCATTCAAGAAGAGACGATTACCCTTGAAAGCCAAAGCAGTGAGCCAATACCAAAAACAAATGATAAACAATCTAATTCACACAAACCAAGATCTCAGGTCTAGGAGTAAGTCGACGAATTTACGAACAACAAGGGCGTTGAAAGACTGAGATGTAAGCATTCTGGTGGCGGACAATACAAGTGTAGCTCGAAAGCTTATGATACCGCTAATCTTAACCTTCATTTAAAGAAATGTAAAGCTTACTTGGTTAAACTTAGTGGTGGTCAAACACAATTAGGTTCCAAATATGTGGATGAAAACAAGTTGGTATCTTGAAAATTTGATCGAAATGTATTAGCACACATGATAGTAGTTGATAAGCTTCGGTTTAGTTTTGTAAAACGAGCGAACTTTAGACATAACTATAGTCTTGCTTAACCAATGTTTAAGCTTCCATGTAGAAGTACAATTACAATATATATATATATATATAATTGTTTTTACATGAGAAAGAAAAAACTTGTGATTTTATTAAAAAAACATTGGTAGCATTTGTTTGACAACCGATACTTGGACTTCAACTAAATATACAAATTATATGTGTCTCGTGACTCATTTTGGTGATGATAAATGGAATTTGAGGAAAAAAGTGTTGAGTTTTGAGGTTCAAGAGGGTTGAGTAATGTTTAATAGAATGGGGAATAGAGGATGTTTTAATAATTTCCGCTAACATCGCAACTCCTAATGATGTGTCAATTGAATTCTTAAAAAAAAGGATTTCAAAATTCCAACAAGTGTCTCGTAAATGGTAAATGGCACACATTCGACGTGTTGCTCACATTTTAAACTTGGTTTTGCAATCTTATAACCAATTTAAAAGAAAAGGATGGTGACATCATCATCCTTTTCAAAAAATTATGTTTTTAAAAATGATGACGTCACATTGCAAAAAAGGCTTCTTTAAAATTTGATACACGCTAAGGAATTTTAAACCAATTGGGAGAGGGCTGGATAAAAATTGTGAGTGGGTTTTATAAAACATGTGAGGGAATTTTAAGAAAATGTGAGGGACTTTTATAAAAATTGTATATTAATTTAATTAATTATAGGTTATTTATTAATTATGTTTAGTAACTTGTGATATATTTTGTTTAGAGAAAAAATAATTATATATTTGCGACCGTCTCATTTTTATCTATGTTTTAGTGTAAATTTTATTGTAATACGACACTTTTTTAAAATTAGTATATTTTTAATTTTTTGTTATCCATTAATATTATTAGTGGGTAGGTATTTTTTTGTTTAGCTGATTGTTTTTGTAACACCCTTATTTTCAGACCAAATTTAAATTCTTTCAAAACCCAATTTAAAACATACTTTATACAAATCTCTGTAACTTATTGCGGAACCATTGTAATTCTCTTTGAGTATTTTAACAAAGTACCGTATATTTTAACAGTAAATTTTATCATTTAATATAACTCAAAACCTTTTGGGTGTTAGCATAGTCAATCTCACGACCATCAACAAAAGCCTAGGAAACCCAAGATTACCGGAAATGCAACCAAAACAAACTATGTCCAAGGCATCTACTCGCCTCACCAAGTCCACTAGACAACCTGCGGATAAAAAACTTTTAAACACACACTGGGTTAGCTATAAACATAGCTAGTGAGTACAACAAAAAATCATTTGTCTTTTCAAAACCAAGTCATCATATTTTCTCTTTTGAAAACATGAGTTTGGCAATCAATATACTTCAAAATCGTACACGTAAGCACAAAAGGATGCGGTCTGTCCATTGGGGTACAATGTCTCCACGTGGTAGCTAGCTAAGGTCAACACGTGCCCACATGGGGGATAACCACATCACCCCGTCAAGGTGGGGGATGCACGAAGCAGTCCACCATACAACGGTTATCTAGAGTGTAAGCCCTGTTCTTCAAATCCACTCGTGCTGCCCCGGGTTCGGTGGCTCGTCAGCCTAGTGAACCCACACGGTAATGATAGCTACTGACATACCCCTTCACTCTCGGCACCGATTCCTCAACAACCCGTACATCGCGATTCCTCAATTGCCGAAGCCACATGAACCTGTGCAAGTCTCAATGGCTAGGAACCCTATGGTACAGAGTTCATATCACACAGTGGTCCGGACCAAATCACATACCCCAAAGGGTCACATAATCACATACCCTCACATGCCAACAAGGCCAAATAATCCAAGCATCAAGCTTATCAAGAAACACATAAGTGTCACAATCATATCTCTTGAGCATAAATGCTCAATAAACAAAACCACATTTGGCATCTCAATACCCAAGATACACCATAAGTGAAAACATGAATTTCATTAACTCCATGTCTTTTGTTTCAAAATCAAATCTTACTCCTACATGGAGTATCGTATTTTCAAGAAACCATCATGTAAAAACACACTTTAACATAGACCATCTCCAAAATGGAACAATGGTCTGTTGGGAAATAGGCTAAGTAAGTTAAAACTGTTAAACATGCAAAAGCAAAACTGTTGGAGTAAGTTTTGAGAAAACAGTTTTGAAATTATTAGTACAAAAAGATTCAGAACTGTTAGTTATATCACAACAACTGTTGGAAGACAATGAAGAGAAGACTGTTAGAAGAAACTCATAACTGTTTATTAACAAACAGTTTCTCTTGAGATATTTATGGAAATTGCTATCTTCATGGATTTAAAAGATATCTTATCCAGATTTGAAGATTATCAAGATTATCTCGCAAAGATAGAAGATTAACAAACATCAAAGACCTAGAGGGTTATAAATACTCTGTTTAGAATAGTTTGTTAGTATTGATTTTGATAAATAGTTTTATACGTATTCGTATTGTTTAATGTTTTCAGAAAGTGTATTAGCCTCCAAGTTTCTCTGAAACCTAAGAACAGTTTGTGTTCTTCGTCTAACAAAAGAGTTAGATTGTAGGTGTTGGTGAATATTGTAATCATCTTTGATTATTAATAAACATCTTGTGCTTGAAGTTATTCTTTGAATTGATTGAATTTGTTCTTGTGATTAAAACCTTTATTAATCAATTAAGTGTGATTCCACAACTTCTTAGTTGATTGTGATTAAATTCAAATATTGTCTTTTCATACAACTCTGATTTAAGATAGTAAAAGATAATTCTTGTTATTTTGTTTATCTACGATCCTGACAAGTGGTATCAGAGCCTTAACATTAAGGTTCTTTTAATCACCAGTTAGAGGTTTTTCAGAATCTGCTGTGTTTTATTGATTTAAAATCTTTCTTTTGAGAATTCTAAATCACTGTATTGCAATGGAGTCTGGTGGATCTTCTAATAACACTGGATCTGGGTCAAACATTCGTGTTCTCATGCTCAAACCAACTGATTTTGAGATGTGGAAACTAAGAATCAAGTAGCATGTTCAATTGATGGACTATGATGTTTGGGAAATCATTGAGAATGAGCCCACAACTCCTGTTGATCTAGATGAAACTGGAAAACCTATGAAGAAACCACCACCAAAAACAGATGCTGAAAGAAAAAAGAGGATGCTAGAGATGAAAGCTCTAAGCATTCTTCAGATTGCTATTCCTATTGAATATCAACACCAGTTTAAAAAGTTTGAGAATGCTCATGAATTGTGGAATGCATTAGAGAAAAGGTTTGCTGGGAATACAAGCTCTAAAAGAAATCAAAGGGATCTTCTCAAACAAGCTTATGAGAACTTTTCCAGTGGAAAGAATGAGAGTATCACTCAGATCTTGGATAGGTTCTATAAGCTGGTAAGTCAACTTGAGAGTGCAAACGTCAGAATAGAGCAAGATGAGATCAATAGAAAGTTTCTTAGGTCTTTAGGTGATGAATGGACAGTATATGCTGCACAATGGAGGACTAAGGATTCTTTGGAAGATATTGAATAAGATGATCTCTACAACAGTTTGATTGTGTTTGAAGGGGAAATTGAAGGAAAAAGGAAGTCAATGACCCCTAGTCACAATGTTGCTCTTCTCTCATCCTCAGGTATGGACTCAAATCTTTCTTTAACTAACTCTGTTGATGGTTGTGTAGGTGCTGTTACTGGAGTAGATATGAATACTTCTGATGCAGTGCTTGAAGCATTCTTAGCAAGTCATGCACATTCAACCCTTACAAATGAGGATCTTGAGCAAGTGCATCCAGATGATGTTGAGGAGATGGATCTCAAATGACAGATGGCTATGCTAACTGTAAGAGCAAAGAGATTCATCAAAAGAACAGGAAGACAAAACATGAACTTCAGGGCTAATGGTCATACTGGATTTGACAAATCCAAAGTAAGATGTTTCAAATGTCAACAGCATGGTCACTTTGCTAGAGAATGCAGATCTGGTGGACAAAGCTAGAATCAAGGTCAACATTCAACTACCACCTCATCAGCATTGGTCTCTCAAGAAGGATATGGTTTGATTGGAGTGATCAGGCTAAGCAAGCAACTCACAACAAAGCATTGATGGCATTGACTGACTCATCCATCAACATGGATTCATCAGAGATAGAAGACATTCAGGTATCTTCTAAACTATGTCCTGGTGAATGTAGAGCTATAGTTAAAAGGTTTAGAGAACACAACAGAAAGGTTTGTGCTGCTCTAAGCAAAATGGAAAAAAGAAGGTATGAAACCAGTGCTGTAATTGAGAGCTTTGAAAAGAAAATCAAAGATTATCAGGCTAATGAATTGCAAATGGACTGATAGAAAGTATCATAAGTGGGAGAAAGAGCAACTTCAAGAAGAGATTGATAGTCTTAAGGAGAAGTTGAGTGAGAAAGAGAATAAAATAGATGAATTAACCAAGAAATTGAATGGTGTGGACATAGATTTGAGCATATTTAAAGCTTCATCCCTTAAGCTTGAAACTGTTTTGAAATCACAGATCTGAAATAAAATAAAATCAGGCATAGGCTACAAACAGACTCCTCCTCCATACAATCACACCTATATAAATCCCATGACTAATGTAGCTGAAAGGTATGTTGATGAACCACTAGAGGAAGAATTAAAGTCAGCAGATCCACAACTAGAGAGAGAAGATGAGGGAGTTGTGTATGAGGTAATTGATGAAAAGAAGGAAGGGTATGTTAAGAAAGAAGAAATCATCAAAAATCACATCTGTTGTGAACCAACAGCACCTAACTCTTCTTCACAACATGTGATGTTTGTAAAAGCATCCTCAGAACCTTCCACCGGTGAACCAAAACCCTTCAAAGCTGTTACTTCTATAAACAGTTTCACTACTGTTGAAAATAGTCCCCATCTTTACACTAACAGTTCCAAGGAAAGTCCAAACAGTTTTCATCCAAAAACCTCAACTGTTAGTATTAAGACCAAAGGAAAGAAGGAGATTGACGAAGTTGCAGTTGCAAAACAGAAGAAGTAAGCTTAAAAATCAGAATCCAAAAACAAACATGTGAAGAAGCATAAAGAAGTGCCTATTTGCACATGCAAACTGCATAGTGTGCAAAAGTTTCCTCCTTCAGCACCAGTGAGGGGAAATCAAAGAAATAGAAACCAATTATGGGTACAAAGAAGTGGGATACCTATAGTCAGAACTAAAAAATGTTACATTTATGGGAAATCAAATCACTTGGCTCACAACTGTTATCATAATCAACAGCTCTATAGGACCCAGAAATCAAGTACCAGAAAACAATCTAACAGTTCTTCAACTGTTCAGCCAAAACAGTCTAACAGTTCTTCAACTGTTAAACCAAAAACAAAGAATGGTTGTTTGACTTGGGTAAAAGTGCGAAAACAAACAGTCACTGGAGAATCTAAATCTGATAATTCCTCTGAAAGTCAAATCAAGTCACATGTAAATCACAACAGTTGGAAACCACATGTTCTCACTAAATATTCTTCACACATGATAGAGAAATATGATTGGGATGAAATTAAGAAAACTCAATCTGTTGTTAAATACTATGACATGAATGGTGTACCCAAGACCTGCATGGCCTGGGTACTTCCTACTACTAACTGAGTTTATTTTGTGCAGAGCATTCATAGGGCCAATCAAGGAGCTATCTGGCATGTGGATAGTGGATGCTCAAGGCACATGACCGGAAATCCACACTGCTTGAAGGATTTCAAAAGAATCAATGGAGGAATTATAGCATTTGGAGGAAATCCAAAGGGAGGTAGAATCACAGGTAAGGGAGCTGTAGATGCAGGTAACCTTACTTTTAATGATGTTTACTTTGTAGAACAACTCAAATACAATATGTTGAGTGTGTCCCAAATCTGTGACATTGGAAACAAAGTAGTGTTTACAGATACTGAATGCATTATCCTTTCAAAAGATTTTAAGATAACAGAAAAAGACATTCTTTTAAGAACACCAAGAAAGGATAATGTTTACTGTTTGGATACACAAAAAGTTGCTCAGCAGAATGTTTTAAGTTGTTTACTCTCCAAGGCATCTCATGATGAGTCTGCCATTTGGCATAGAAGGATGTGTCACATGAACTTTAAAACCATGAATTTGTTAGCTAAAAACAGTTTGGTAAGAGGTTTACCTCAAAATGAATTCTCATGTGATGATCACTGTATTGCTTGTCTCAAAGGCAAGCAACACAAAACTTCTTTTAAGACCAAAGAAGTTTCTTCCATCTCTGCACCTTTACAATTATTGCACATGGATCTTTTTGGTCCTACATCTATGGTTTGTATAGGGAAGAAAGCTTATTGTTTAGTCATAGTTTATGACTTCACCAGATTTACTTGGGTTCAATTTCTTAGATCTAAGGATGAAACTACAGAGTTAGTTAAATCTCTTATTCTTAGAATTGAAAATCAGTCTGATTTAAAGGTGAAAGTCATTAGGTCTGGCAATGGGTCTGAATTCAAGAACTATGAGCTAAACAGTTTCTGTGAAGAGAAAGGGATTGAAAGACAGTTTAGTGCTCCTAGGACTCCACAACAGAATGGAGTGGCTGAAAGAAGGAATAGGACTTTGATAGAGGCTGCTAGATCAATGCTAGCTGATTCTAGGCTCCCAATGACATTTTGGGCAGAAGCTGTGAACACTGCTTGCTATGTTCAGAATAGAGTACAAGTTGTCAAGTCCAAAAGAAAAACTCCCTATGAGTTGTTTCTTCACAGAAAGCCATTGATCAATTTTTTGAAACCATTTGGATGTCCCTGCACTATCCTAAATACCAAGTCCCAATTAGGAAAGTTTGAAAGCAAGGCTGAAGAAGGATTCTTTGCAGGCTATTCCACTCAAAGCAAAGCCTATAGAGTCTTCAACAATGTATCTAGGATCATAGAAGAGAGTATGCATGTATCTTTCAATAAGAATAAAATCAATGCTGCAGGTAATGGTCCTGAGTGGTTATTTGATATTGATGCACTAACCAAATCTTTGTCTTTTGAGTTTTCCACAAAAACAGCTGCTGATATTCCTACAACTGTTGGTACAAATCAACAAACTGTTTCCAACAGTGTCAACAGTCTTGAGACTGTTTGTTTGAATCCAACAACTGTTGATGAAAACACAGTGAATAAAGACTTTGTGGTGCTTCCTCTCACTGAAAATAATTCTTCAAATGCTGATGGCCAAATAAATGATGATGCTAACATGGAATCTCATGTTCCTACCCATCACCATGCATCTGGACATCAAACAGTTGCCGACCAAGTGTGTATCACTTCTGGGAATGCAAGAAACTCTAAGGTTGATATGTCAAATTTGGAGAATTCCCTGCCTGAAGAGAACATTCCTACATGAAGAGTTCACAAGAATCATCCAACAATACAGATTATAGGTGATCCTGCCACAACCATTCAAACAAGGGGTATGCTGCAAAATGAAAATAGTGGTGTAACTCTTGAACAGTTTGATGTGAATGCCTGCTTTCTATCACAGATAGAACCAAAGAAAGCAATAGAGGCATTGAGAGACCCTTCTTGGGTAGAAGCTATGCAAGAGGAACTTTTACAGTTCCAAATTCCGCAAGTGTGGAAGTTGGTAGAACTCCCTCGAGGCAAACGAGCAATTGGCACCAAATGGGTGTTCAGAAATAAGAAGGATGAAAGAGGTATAGTCATCAAGAATAAGGCTAGACTTGTTGCACAGGGTTATACTCAGGAAGAGAGTATAGATTATGATGATGTCTTTGCCCCAGTTGCCAGAATAGAAGCTATCAGATTATTCCTTGCCTATGCAAATTTCAAAGGATTTAAGGTATATTAAATGGATGTCAAATCAGCTTTTCTCTATGGAACCATTGATGAGGAAGTGTATGTGTGTCAACCACCTGGTTTTGAAGACTCAAAGTATCCTGATAGGGTATATAGGTTGGATAAAGCCTTGTATGAGTTACATCAGGCTCCTAGAGCTTGGTATGAGACATTGTCATCTCATTTGATTGAGAATGGGTTTAAAAGAGGCACAATTGATAAAAATTTGTTTACAAAGATTGTTGAAACAGAGATCTTACTTGTATAGATCTATGTTGATGATATAATCTTTGGATCTACCAATGATCGTCTTTGCAAGGAATTTGAAGCCATCATGCATAAGAGATTCCAGATGAGCTCCATGGGGGAACTGACATTCTTCTTGGGGTTACAGGTTAAGAAAAAGCCATCTGGTATCTTTCTCAGTCAGTCAAAGTATGTCAAAGACATTTTGGATAAGTTTGGCTATCAGGATATAAAGCTGGCAAGCACTCCCATGGAAACACACAAACAGTTGGGAGCAGATCCTGAGGGAAAGGATGTAGACATACACTTGTATAGGTCTATGATAGGTTCATTAAAGTACTTAATTGCTTCTAGACCAGATATAATGTTTGTTGTGTGTGTTTGTGCCAGGTTTCAATTTAGTCCCAAGATGTCACACCTCTTTGCTATAAAAAGGATATTTAGGTACCTCAAAGGCCAACAAAAGTTAGGTCTGTGGTATCCTAAGGATTCACCTTTTGAACTAGTGGCATATTCTCATAGTGACTATGGTGGACCAAAAATGGATAGAAAATCAACATCTAGAGGATGTCAATTCTTTGGCTCAAGACTGGTGTCATGGCAGTGCAAGAAACAAACAACAGTGTCCACTTCAACAGCTGAGGCTGAGTACATTGTTGCATCAAGTTGCTGTTCTCAAGTATTATGGATTCAGAATCAGCTTCTGGATTATGGTATGACTCTTTTGAATACTCCTATCTATGTTGATAACACTAGTGCTATCAGCATTGTGAACAATCCAGTGAAGCATTCAAAAGCAAAACACATCGAAATCAGGTTTCACTTCATCAGAGACTACAATGAGAAAAAGTTAATCCAAGTTATAAAAGTACATACTGAAGATCAGTTAGCTGATATGTTTACCAAAGCATTTGATGTAAGAAGATTTAACTTTCTAATCTCAAATATTGGCATGATTAACTTAGAATAATGCTTTGTTAGCGATTCTGTCTATGATGTTTGTGTTTTCACACTAACAGTTTGAAACTGTTAGTTGTCAGTATAACAACTGTTTATGAAAGTGTTCAGGGCTTTAAAGTACAAATTACAACTAACAATTGTCAACTGTTAGTACCCTGGTGTTACAACTGTTAGGCAAGCGACCTAATCAGTTAAGGGGGAGTGTTACAGTTGAAGTTCATTAACCAAACAGTTTTCAACTGTTAGCTCCATATCTTCCGGGAACTGTTAATCAAGGGTATTTACGTCTTTGAAGATATTCTGATGGATTTTGAATTGCATTTAATATGCATTACATATATAAGTCAGTCCCTCCTCGCAGTTTTCTTTACGCTTACTAACCTTCAATTGCACGTTAAAACCCTAGACGCTCTCTTCGAAATCGCCATGGCTCCCCTTCCGTTTGTCATAGAACACAATATGCTTGCCTTCCTCTCGAAACCAGCTGAGTTGCATGTCTTTCATGACATGATCGACTATCTCACCCTGTCGAATCTCAATACTTCTCTCATCATCAATCCCACCATTTACACTTCTCATCTTGATCAGTTCTGGAAAATTGTTACGCTCACTGAAATAGATGGAGTGCAATGGATCACTTCAAAGGTAGATAGCCATGATGTTTCAATTGTTGAGAACACCATCCGTGAACACCTTCAACTTAATGATCTTGAGGGTGAGTATTCTGGTACAGTCTCCTTGGAATTCTTGCATGAGGAGTTGATGAAACTGGGGTATGAGGGCCCTAGGGGAAAGGGTACCTTTTACAAAGGACAATTTTGCGCTCACTGGAAATATTTAATACATACCCTACAACAATGTTTAAGTCCCAAAAGAACCGGCTGGAATGAGTTTGGAAGCAACATTGCCTTGACCTTAATCTATTTGGCCAACAATCGTTGCTTCAACTTTTCTAAGTTAATTTTTAATGGCATGGTAAAGCATCTCGGGACCAAATATGGTCTCTTTTTGATGTACCCCAGATTTGTGCAAACATGTTTAAACTTTTTATTGCCAAATCTTCAAACTCACAAGAGGGTTCTGATTCCCTCTGCTCATGTGGCCTCCACATTGAGCAAACTGTTGATTAATGGGAAGAATTTCTCGGGTAACATCACTCCACCACTCTCTGCAATGGTGGAGTTTCTTTCAAGAAACAGAGCTGCCAGAGTTGAGCATGAAGCCCAAACTATTGCTATACCACCAACTCTGGAACCCACAGCTCACGATACTCAAATATCTCCCTCTGCTACTCCTTCTAAAGCTACAACACAAGCCCCCTCACTTATAACATTCAGAAAGAGGAAGAGAACTGTTGGTGCTCCTTCCACCACAGTCCCACCATCCCAAACTGTAAGCCCTGCACAGGTGCATTCATCTGTGCAGAATATCCAAAGGGAACCTATTGTGCTGTCTCCCAAGCACACTGAGGAGGTGATCACTCCAAAGGAGGGTAATCATGTGGTTCTTGAGGCTGACACTACTGTTTCATCTGCAAGGGGTGAACAGGGCAGTGTCAACATAAGTAAGACCTCACCCACGGCAACAAAGGCTGGTCAAACAGCTTTTGGAAATCCCCAGTACCAAGAACAAAGGGGTACTGGTGAGGGATCTTCTAGGAGTGACCCACTAGTTTTATCTATCGATGATATGTTTGAAGTGGCAACACTTGCTGACATTGAGGCTAGCATGATTCACAAAGCATTGACGAATCCTGATCTAGTACCATTTCTTGCTGCCTTTCTTTATCTCAAAAAGAGGAGTACCTTACAAGACAAGCTGCTTGCCAAGCATAATGAGCTAATTATTCAGCAACACAATCAAATCAAGGCTTTGTCAACCTCTCTATTGCAAGCAACGGATGTTCTTCGAATGCATGATCAAATGTTTAAACAAATGCATGCCTCTCCCTCTCAAACAGTTCCAATCAAAAAGGGGGAGAAGGAAACCGTAAAGGAGCAAGAGAAAGATGTGCAAGGTACACAAACAGCTGCACCAGAACTACTAACAGTTGCAACTCCATAAACAACAGTTGCAAGGGATCAATCACAAGAAGAGAAATTGTCTGCTGTTGATAGAGTGTTGATCAATAGGATGATCATGTCTGGGGATTATCCGACAACAGAGGTATTCAAATCATGGTCCAAAGCTAAGCAAAATCATTTGATTGAAGTTGGTGCTCAAACGCTTAACATTAGCACATTCAAAATGGCACAAAAGATTGATGGGTGGCTAGATGGAAAAGTATAACTGGAGCCGATTGCACCTAAGCAAGGATTAAAAGGCATTGCAATTCAAGAGTCAAAGAAAGATGAAAAGATGCCTCCTGTGCTAGGAAAAGGAAAGGAAGTTGTTATTGATGTTCCAAAGTTAAAACTTTCAAAAGAACAACAAGAGGAGTATGATCATGAGCTTGCTCAAAGGCTAAATGCTGAGATGGAGAAACAAGAGCAAAAAGATTTTAAATTAGCTCAAGAGATGGCTGATGAGATCACAAAAGAAATTGAAGAGGAAGAAAAGTCAAAGAAGGCAGATAAGGGGGTAAAAAGAAAGAAAATTGAAAGAAAGAAAATAGTTCCAACTTCAAAGCCAACAGCTGCAAAGAAAAGACAGATATCTAAACCTAAACAACTTCAACAATCCCAAACAGTTCAAACATCTAAAGAGAAAGCAAAAGCTGGTATGGTTCAAACCATTTTGCAAGATAGGCTCAGAATGGAAGTTGAACAGAAGCTAGATCAGCTTGTGGAAGCTTAATTTGAACAAAAATCTCATATAAGTGAGTGGAGATTTGAATTGTTAAGAATTGAAACTGGGAAGCAACGAGTAACCATTGTGAGAGAGATTGAACCAATCGAAAGCTATGCAAGCTTCTTACAGTTGATGGATAGTGTGACCAGGAGAGATGTGCAAGAGTTATATGAATATGGTCTAAGACACTATGGAGAAGATGCTGGCATTGAAATCATAGTGATGATGAGTCATTTGGCAAGTGTATGTGATCCTTTGAGTGTAATGCAGATGTTAATAGTTGAGGAAGCATTCCCAATAAGTACTGTCAAGGTGAATGCTAAGTCAAAGACTTACAGCATTGTAATGGGAAATGCATTGACTCAATGGTTTGATCTTGAATTCATAGAGCATAATAAAACAAAGCTCTCATATCTGATAAAGGCAAAGTTCTTTGGCCCTGCTAAAGTTAAAGAAAATCTTATTCGGAGGCTCAAAGAAAGGTTGGAATCCCTAAAGTCCAAGAAAGATTAAATTTCAAGTTTTGATTGAAACAGTTTTGCATAATTTGCTTATGTTAAGTTTTCTGTGGTCGAACCCTATAAACAACTTAAGTATATTGTTCAATATCTTAAGTTAGGGGGAGATTGTTGGGAAATAGGCTAAGTAAGTTAAAAAAGTTAAACATGCAAAAGCAAAACTGTTGGAGTAAGTTTTGAGAAAATAGTTTTGAAACTGTTAGTACAAATAGATTCAGAACTGTTAGTTATATCACAACAACTGTTGGAAGACAATGAAGAGAAGACTGTTAGAAGAAACTTAGAACTGTTTATTCAACAAACAGTTTCTGTTGAGATATTATGGAAATTGCTATCTTCGTGGATTTAAAAGATATCTTATCAAGATTTGAAGATTATCAAGATTATCTCGCAAAGATAGAAGATTAACAAACTTCAAAGACCTAGAGGGTTATAAATACTCTGTTTAAAATAGTTTGTTAGTATTGATTTTGATCAATAGTTTTACACGTATTTGTATTGTTTATTGTTTTCAGAAAGTATATTAGCCTCCAAGTTTCTCTGAAACCTAAGAACAGTTTGTGTTCTTCGTCTAACAAAAGAGTTAGATTGGAGGTGTTGGTGAATATTGTAATCATCTTTGATTATTAATAAACATCTTGTGTTTGAAGTTATTCTTTGAATTGATTGAATTTGTTCTTGTGATTAAAACCTTTATTAATCAATTAAGTGTGATTCCGCAACTTCTTAGTTGATTGTGATTAAAGTCAAATATTGTCTTTTCATACAACTCTGATTTAAGATAGTAAAAGATAATTCTTTTTATTTTGTTTATCTACGATCCTGACATGGTCTTATTTGGAAAACCATTTTCTCAAAGTACATCATATACTGAGTTCATAGTCTCAACATTCTTTAAATTCATTAAGCATCATAAAAACATTTGCAATTCATGTAAATCACATTACAAAACAATTCCCAAAATTCACATCCTTTAATTCAACAAGTTTCATCAAACATTTGCCAAACAATCAAAACACAATCATGATGAGTTGAAACTTTAACAAAAACAGGGTATCCGCAGGGTGTACTCACCTGAGGGTGTGATGAGGATCACAACCCCATCTAAACCAAAGCTCAAGCACTTGGTCACAAGCCTATGATCACAAAACACAAGGTTAACTTACATAGTTAACCAAAAACATGATTTCTAACACTCAATTCTAATCTTAGACGCTATTTCGGGTCAAAAAGAACTCCAAGGAACATTCTGTAACCACCAAAATCAATCCCCAATCATAAACAAGGACAGTAGGGGTCAAAATCATGAATTTGGTGTTTACAGGGTGTCTCGCGCCGCGAAACACATACCCTTGCGCCGTGAGAAATCTCTGGAAAAAGGGCTTCTTCTATACACGCGACGCGTCGCGTCGCGACACAGAACGCGTCGCGTCGCGATCTGCTCTAAACAACAAGGTTTTGCTCTTTGCTTCATGTTTGCTACCATTTTAACACTATAATTCTTACAACTTACCACTTACTTAATAATACTTCAAAACACACTTAAAACACCCTTCATAATTACAACAAACATGAGCTTGATTAATCAAACTCTCAATTAAAGGTTTTGACCCAATTGCCAAACTTTAATCTCATAGATATCAAAAATCATCACCAAATACACTATATATAGCTAAAATCAAACATCAATGTTATCTAAAACTTACTTGATCAAGAACACATCTAGCTCTTGTTCTTCCTTATCCAAAACCCAAGCTTAACTCTTGAATGAAGTGTTAAAAGAAACCATTTCAAGACAAGATATCACAAGCCACCAAGCTACCCTTTGATTTCTTCCTAATTCTTGGATCTTTTCTTCTCCCTGCTCTCCTCCCCTCCTTCTCGATCCTTCTTCTCTAGCCAAAAATTGGTCTTTGACCCTTATATATATATATATATATATATATATATATATATATATATATATATATAAACAATTTGCAATTAAGCCCCTATAATATCAAGGATTGGCACTTAAAGCCCCAATGTTAATACATTACCTACACATACACAACATACAACATTTTAAACACATAATTTTACTAATTCTTCTATTAAAATTGCATTGTATATATTTTATAATTTTACCAAAATTACGGGTATTACAATTCCTCCCTACTTACAAAGATTCCATACTCGGAATCGAATCAATCACTAAGCTCTCACCATAGCATATTTTAACTAAGTTCCGAGACGAGATCATATAACTTTAACTAACAGTATCAACCATTTCATCATCTCTTAATCTTTCTTTCTACAAGAGTAATCATTACTCTTATCTAGACCCAGCTCTTAATTATCGATTAACACACTTAATCACCAATATAGCCCATCTATACAACATTTCTAAATCAAAACTCAAAATCAATTCCTTTAACTATACCTTTCAAAATAGCCTAGTATCTCACCAATAAATGGTTCATAACTAACTCCCAATTGGACTATCAGGAATTTAACATCATTAACCCAAGCTTTACGACTCTTCAGTCGTATAGCCCCATGGCTATCTATTGATCATACCAATTTGTGGCCTACCAATCAGTTTCAATCCTCAAGTACCACAATATCACATAAGGGTTCTTTGCAAAATAGGTCATTTTTCAATTATTCCTGGACAGTTCTAATCATCAAATGGAATTTGCATCATTTCTCCAATATCTTAAATGGAAGTATTCCAATTTCTCATACACTAAGGCAATGGCAAGTCAACTTGAGCAAACAACTCATTCATGAACATAAGCATTTCTCCAAGAACTGGGGTAACACAAAAGTGTCTATTAGGAATTGAATTTCATGATCCCATAACTTAACACAATCATATCAAATGAAAACTTGCCCACAATTTGGAAAGGCAAAAACACACAAGTATCATTAAAATGAAATCACTCTTTCACCAATTGTTTCACAAAGACCCAAATCATGAAATCTTCTCTCAAGGTTCTTAACAACCTTGGCACATAACCGAAAGTATATAAACTAACTTCGGTTTCAAGAATTACTACGGTAACTAATTACCGATTACTCCATGGCACATCACATAACTTAAGGGTTCAAAACATCATACCATAATTCAATGCCTATACTTGCCATCGGAATCAATAACTAATGCAAAATTTCAAGTTTCTCCACAATTCTATCTTAGTACCAAAGAAGGGTTCACTAGAACCAGTATACATTAAGCACTATTAACTCAAAATTCATAACAAACTTTGATGCTCGCATCGACTTAGGAACAATAGATATCACAGACATTGTCCTCTGGACGCTCGTACTTCGCAAGCACAACTCTACCTAGAGATCTTTATCCCGCAAGGCCTCTCGCCGTGCACCCATAAGTCGCGTCATTAAGTCCACAACAAATTTTGCTCTAAAAGACCCATAATAGATCTATTAGGACTATAACCTTACGATTCCAAGCTTAAGTCACAACCTTTGCCATGCCCGGAAAAAACAGATCTCTCAAAACTCTTGACAAATTCGAGCTAACGACATCACCGCATGCTCCTGATGGTCAAATACCCGTCATCTCTTGTGGTCTAAAGATACCACGCTATGTCTGACAAATATAAGCCAACTAATTGTCACAAGGACATCTATTATCAAATTAGAAGGGTCTTAACTCTATCTCGTTGCCAGAGGTCATGCCTCAATTCATGCGCAGGAGCTTCACTTTCGGGTTCAGCTCCACTAATTTCTAAATCTCTTTTTGGTATCCAAAGACATAAACAGAGGGAATCACCCTTAAGCATATAATCACATGCTATTCTTTAGTAACACAAACAAAACCAATTGAACTCAAATAATCATATTGGATTATGGTGAGAATAACCATTAGGTTCTAAAGGTTCTCCCAATCAGAAAAACGTTTAGAGACCTTTCATTACAATGTGATTAGCAATCTTAATGACCATAATATACTTTACTTTCATAAACCATTTGATCATTAAGTAGGCCATAACTAGATATAGCCAAAAAACTCTTTTAACCTTACCCAAAAATGGGCCACATACTCAACTTATCAAGTTGTTAATCATGAACACTTATCACAGTTTTAATGAACTTGCAAGGACTTGCCTTACATCAATTCCAATATTTGAGTTCAACTAATCCATAAGTTTGCATCAAATTATAAATCAAGTTTTCATACCATAAGGTTAATCATATAATTTGTCCATCCTCATAAGAGGTTTAACAGTCTACAATTACCTTTCTTTTACCCAACTCTTTAAATCATCAAAGGAAAGAGATTTGGTTACACAGATTCTTAGTGAATGCGTCACTAATCAATAACACCATATTCCTAATTTCGGAAAAGTCTCAAGCACTAGAGAGTTAAAATCTCTAAGATTATTCAACGACTTAATTACAAGATTATTCAATGTACAAACTTACTTAACCATTTCGTTACATTATATCAATCACCAAAATACAATTGGGGGTTTCCCCCAACTTACCTTACACTCCTTATCTCCTCTAAGCACCTAATAAGTGCTAAGAGCAATTTTTAGCTTTCAGCTGAAACTTGAGAGCTTATGTAACTAAGAGGTTTTTAATTCAAACTTAGTCATTCTACATCACATCTCAAGGTAAGACTCAATAGATCTCAAGATCTATAAACAATTTTAGTGAGAAGTCCAACTCAATTGGACTAGCCCGCACTGTAACAAAGGTGACACAATGTCTATTGCTTTATCGCAAAAGCTACAATCCAAAAGAGGATTCTTATTTCTTTTGAAGAAACACACAATCACTAATCCACTATCACATAACTCATCGAAGTAAGTCTGTCACACATGGATCAATAACTTTCGTTCTAATTTCGTCTCAACCCATAATCTCAATAAGATTCATACGTAGACAAAGACTCAATGCTCAAGTCAAAATGCAATAGGATAGCACTAATAGACAATTCTATCCATAATCCAATAATGATTCGAACCCGCAACCGCAGTCGCATAAATGGTTCATTCTGTAGACTAAATCGTCTTTGATATCACTTCACATAAGATGCCTCCCTCCTTGAACCAAGGATAATGGCAATTTTCTGATCCATCTCCAATCTAGGAAAGTTCATAACTTGCTCACCTTATTAACTAAGGTATACCAAACAAGGCCTCAATAACATGATCCCATGTCTTTATTCATGACTTAGATTATCATTTAGGTGCTCAAAGCATCTTATATATCATCAAGGAAACCTTTCCTTTTAAAACCAGTCTATCCTTACAAAGGATCCATCAATGACTTATCTATAATACAGGACTCACTACACAAGCTTAAACGACTTTCTGTCACTATCCAAGGTTCAATGTGAACCAGGACCACTATTCTTAGTACTCAACAGTACAATTTATTTCAAAACTGCTACGCAAGGTAGGCTATTACATCAGGCTTACCACATAACTGAAGTCAAACTTAGTAACATAGGGCTAGCAACACGCTTGAGTTACCTAACACTCACGCAACTCTCATCCTAACCCAAGTTACCCCTTCCAGCTCAAATGGATTTCCTGTAATGGTCGGCCTGGTTTGAGACCAACCACTAACTCGAGTGCATGATTCACTCAAGCCCGGGCTCTTATACCAACTTCTAACACCCTGATTTTCAGCCCAAATTTAAATTTTTTCAAAACCCAATCTAAAACATAATTTATACAAATCTCTGTAACTTATTGCGGAACCATTGTATTCTCTTTGAGTATTTTATCATTTAATATAACTCAAAACCTTTAAGGTGTTACCACAGTCAATCTTACAACCATCAACAAAAGCCTAGGAAACCCAAGATTACCGGAAATGCAACAGAAATAAACTATGTCCAAGGCATCTACCCGCCTCACCAAGTCCACTAGACAACCTGCGGATACAAAACATTTAAACACACACTGGGTTAGCTATAAACATAGCTAGTGAGTACAACCAAAAATCATTTGTCTTTTCAAAACCAAGTCATCATATTTTCTCTTTTGAAAACACGAGTTTGGCAATCAATATACTTCAAAATCGTACACGTAACCACAAAAGGATGCGGTTTGTCCATTGGGCCACAATGTCTCCACGTGGTAGCTAGCTAAGGTCAACATGTGACCACATGGGGGATAACCACATCACCCCGTCAAGGTGGGGGATGCACGAAGCAGTCCACCATACAACGTTTATCTAGAGTGTAAGCCCTGTTCACCAAATCCACTTGTGTTGCCCCGGCTTCGGTGGCTCGTCAGCCCAGTGAACCCACACGGTCATGATGGCTAGTGACATACCCCTCCACTCTCTACACCGATTCCTCAACCACCCGTACATCGCGGTTTCTAAATTGCAGAAGCCACATGAACCTGTGCACATCTCAATGGCTAGGAACCTTATGGTACAGAGTTCATATCACACAGTGGTCCGGACCAAATCACATACCCTAAAGGGTCACATAATCACATACCCTCACATGCCAACAAGGCCAAATAATCCAAGCATCAAGCTTATCAATAAACACATAAGTGTCACAATCATATCTCTTGAGCATAAATGCTCAACAAACAAAACCACATTTGGCATCTCAATGCCCAAGATACACCATAAGTGAAAACATGAATTTCATTAACTCAAAACCATGTCTTTTGTTTCAAAATCAAAGCTTACTCCTACATGGAGTATCGTATTTTCAAGAAACCATCATGTAAAAACACACTTTAACATAGACCATCTCCAGAATGGAACAATGGTCTTATTCGGAAACCATTTTCTCAAAGTACATCATATACTGAGTTCATAGTTTCAACATTCTTTAAAGTCATTAAGCATCATAAAAACATTCGCAATTCATGTAAATCACATTACAAAACAATTCCCAAAATTCACATCCTTTGATTCAACAAGTTTCATCAAACATTTGCCAAATAATCAAAACACAATCATGATAACTTGAAACTTTAACAAAAACAGGGTATCCGTAGGGTGTACTCACCTGAGGGTGTGATGAGGATCACAACCCCATTTAAACCAAAGCTCAAGCACCTGGTCACAAGCCTATGATCACAAAACACAAGGTTAACTTACATAGTTTACCGAAAACAGGATTTCTAACACACAATTCTAATCTTAGACGCTATTTCGGGTCAAAAAGAACTCCAAGGAACATTCTATACCCACCAAAATCAATCCCCAATCACAAACAAGAACAGTAGGGGTCAAAATCATGAATTTGGTGTTTACAGGGTGTCTCGCGCCACGAAACACATACCCTAGCGGCGCGAGAAATCTCTTGAAAAAGGGATTCTTCTCTACACGACACAGAACGCGTCGCGATGCGATCTGCTCTACGCAGCAAGGTTTTGCTCTTTGCATCATATTTGCAACCATTTCAACACTATAATTCTTACAACTTACCATTTACTTAATAATACTTCAAAACACACTTAAAATACCCTTCATAATTACAACAAACATGAGCTTGATTAATCAAACTCTCCATTAAAGGTTTTGACCCAATTGCCAAACTTTAATCTCATCTATATCAACAATCATCACCAAATACACTATATATAGCTAAAATCAAACATCAATGTTATCTAAAACTTACTTGATCAAGAACACATCTAGCTATTGTTCTTCCTTATCCAAAACCTAAGCTTAACTCTTGAATGAAGTGTTAAAAGACACCATTTCAAGCCAAGATATCACAAGCCACCAAGCTACCCTTTGATTTCTTCCTAATTCTTGGATCTTTTCTTCTCCCTGCTCTCCTCCCCTCCTTCTCGATCCTTCTTCTCTAGCCAAAAATGGTTCTTTGGCCCTTATATTGGTCATATATATATATATGTATATATATATATAAACAATTTGCAATTAAGACCCTATAATATCAAGGCTTGGCACTTAAAGCCCCAATGTTAATACATTACCTACACATACACGACATACAACATTTTAAACACATAATTTTACTAATTCTTCTATTAAACTTGCATTGTATATATTTTATAATTTTACCAAAATTACGGGTATTACAATTACTCCCTACTTACAAAGATACCGTACTCGGAATCGAATCAATCACTAAGCTCTCACCATAGCATATTTTAACTAAGTTCCGAGACGAGATCATATAACTTTAACTAACAGTATCAACCATTTCATCATCTCTTAATCTTTCTTTCTACAAGAGTAATCATTACTCTTATCTAGACCCAAGCTCTTAATTATCGATTAAGACACTTAATCACCAATATAGCCCATCTATACAACTTTTCTAAATCAAAACTCAAAATCAATTCCTTTAACTAGACCTTCTAAAATAGCCTCGTATCTCACCAATAAATGGTTCATAACTAACTCCCAATTGGACTATCAGGAATTTAACATCATTAACCCAAGCTTTACGACTCTTCAGTCGTATTGCCTCATGGCTATCTATTGATCATACCAATTTGTGGCCTACCAATCAGTTTCAATCCTCAAGTACCACAATATCACATAAGGGTTCTTTGCAAAATAGGTCATTTTTCAATTATTCCTGGACAGTTCTAATCATCAAATGGAATTTGCATCATTTCTCCAATATCTTAAATGGAAGTATTCCAATTTCTCATACACTAAGGCAATGGCAAGTCAACTTGAGCAAACAACTCATTCATGAACATAAGCATTTCTCCAAGAACTGGGGTAACACAAAAGTGTCTATTAGGAATTGAATTTCATGATCCCATAACTTAACACAATCATATCAAATGAAAACTTGCCCACAATTTGGAAAGGCAAAAACACACAAGTATCATTAAAATGAAATCACTCTTTCACCAATTGTTTCACAAAGACCCAAATCATGAAATCTTCTCTCAAGGTTCTTAACAACCTTGGCACATAACCAAAAGTATATAAACTAACTTCGGTTTCAATAATTTCTACGGTAACTAATTACCGATTACTCCATGGCACATCACATAACTTAAGGGTTCAAAACATCATACCATAATTCAATGCCTATACTTGCCATCGGAATCAATAACTAATGCAAAATTTCAAGTTTCTCCACAATTCTATCTTAGTACCAAAGAAGGGTTCACTAGAACCAGTATACATTAAGCACTATTAACTCAAAATTCATAACAAACTTTGATGCTCGCATCGACTTAGGAACAATAGATATCACAGACATTGTCCTCTGGACGCTCGTACTTCGCAAGCACAACTCTACCTAGAGATCTTTATCCCGCAAGGCCTCTCGCCGTGCACCCATAAGTCGCGTCATTAAGTCCACAACAAATTTTGCTCTAAAAGACCCATAATAGATCTATTAGGACTATAACCTTACGATTCCAAGCTTAGGTCACAACCTTTGCCATGCCCGGATAAAACAGATCTCTCAAAACTCTTGACCAATTCGAGCTAACGACATCACCGCATGCTCCTGATGGTCATATACCCCGTCATGTCTTGTGGTCTAAAGATACCACGCTATGTCTGACAAATATAAGCCAACTAATTGTCACAAGGACATCTATTATCAAATTAGAAGGGTCTTGACTCTATCTCGTCACCAGAGGTCATGCCTCAATTCATGCGCAGGAGCTTCACTTTCGGGTTCAGCTCCACTAATTTCTAAATCTCTTTTTGGTATCCAAAGACATAAACAGAGGGAATCACCCTTAAGCATCTAATCACATGCTATTCTTTAGTAACACAAACAAAACCAATTGAACTCAAATAATCATATTGGATTATGGTGAGAATAACCATTAGGTTCTAAAGGTTCTCCCAATCAGAGAAAGGTTTAGAGACCTTTCATTACAATGTCATTAACAATCTTAATGACCATAATATACTTTACTTTCATAAACCATTTGATCATTAAGTAGGCCATAACTAGATATAGCCATAAAACTCTTTTAACCTTACCCAAAAATGGGCCACATACTCAACTTATCAAGTTGTTAATCATGAACACTTATCACAGTTTTAATGAACTTGCAAGGACTTGCCTTACATCAATTCCAATATTTCAGTTCAACTAATCCATAAGTTTGCATCAAATTATAAATCAAGTTTTCATACCATAAGGTTAATCATATAATTTGTCCATCCTCATAAGAGTACAGTCTACAATTACTTTTCTTTTACCCAACTCTTTAAATCATCAAAGGAAAGAGATTTGGTTACACAGATTCTTAGTGAATGCGTCACTAATCAATAACACCATATTCCTAATTTCGGAAAAGTCTCAAGCACTAGAGAGTTAAAATCTCTAAGATTATTCAACGACTTAATTACAAGATTATTCAATGTACAAACTTACTTAACCATTTCGTTACATTATCTCAATCACCAAAATACAATTGGGGGTTTCCCCCAACTTACCTTACACTCCTTATCTCCTCTAAGCACCTAATAAGTGCTAAGAGCAATTTTTAGCTTTCAGCTGAAACTTGAGAGCTTATGTAACTAAGAGGTTTTTAATTCAAACTTAGTCATTCTACATCACATCTCAAGGTAAGACTCAATAGATCTCAAGATCTATAAACAATTTTAGTGAGAAGTCCAACTCAATTGGACTAGCCCGCACTGTAACAAAGGTGACACAATGTCTATTGCTTTATCGCAAAAGCTACAATCCAAAAGAGGATTCTTATTTCTTTTGAAGAAACACACAATCACTAATCCACTATCACATAACTCATCGAAGTAAGTCTGTCACACATGGATCAATAACTTTCGTTCTAATTTCGTCTCAACCCATAATCTCAATAAGATTCATACGTAGACAAAGACTCAATGCTCAAGTCAAAATGCAATAGGATAGCACTAATAGACAATTCTATCCATAATCCAATAATGATTCGAACCCGCAACCGCAGTCGCATAAATGGTTCATTCTGTAGACTAAATCGTCTTTGATATCACTTCACATAAGATGCCTCCCTCCTTGAACCAAGGATAATGGCAATTTTCTGATCCATCTCCAATCTAGGAAAGTTCATAACTTGCTCACCTTATTAACTAAGGTATACCAAACAAGGCCTCAATAACATGATCCCATGTCTTTATTCATGACTTAGATTATCATTTAGGTGCTCAAAGCATCTTATATATCATCAAGGAAACCTTTCCTTTTAAAACCAGTCTATCCTTACAAAGGATCCATCAATGACTTATCTATAATACAGGACTCACTACACAAGCTTAAACGACTTTCTGTCACTATCCAAGGTTCAATGTGAACCAGGACCACTATTCTTAGTACTCAACAGTACAATTTATTTCAAAATTGCTACGCAAGGTAGGCTATTACATCAGGCTTACCACATAACTGAAGTCAAACTTAGTAACATAGGGCTAGCAACACGCTTGAGTTACCTAACACTCACGCAACTCTCATCCTAACCCAAGTTACCCCTTCCAGCTCAAATGGATTTCCTGTAATGGTCGGCCTGGTTTGAGACCAACCACTAACTCGAGTGCATGATTCACTCAAGCCCGGGCTCTTATACCAACTTCTAACACCCTGATTTTCAGCCCAAATTTAAATTTTTTCAAAACCCAATCTAAAACATAATTTATACAAATCTCTGTAACTTATTGCGGAACCATTGTATTCTCTTTGAGTATTTCAACAAAGTACCGTATATTTTAACAGTAAATTTTATCATTTAATATAACTCAAAACCTTTAAGGTGTTACCACAGTCAATCTTACAACCATCAACAAAAGCCTAGGAAACCCAAGATTACCGGAAATGCAACAGAAATAAACTATGTCCAAGGCATCTACCCGCCTCACCAAGTCCACTAGACAACCTACGGATACAAAACATTTAAACACACACTGGGTTAGCTATAAACATAGCTAGTGAGTACAACCAAAAATCATTTGTCTTTTCAAAACCAAGTCATCATATTTTCTCTTTTAAAAACACGAGTTTGGCAATCAATATACTTCAAAATCGTACACGTAACCACAAAAGGATGCGGTTTGTCCATTGGGCCACAATGTCTCCACGTGGTAGCTAGCTAAGGTCAACATGTGACCACATGGGGGATAACCACATCACCCCGTCAAGGTGGGGGATGCACGAAGCAGTCCACCATACAACGTTTATCTAGAGTGTAAGCCCTGTTCACCAAATCCACTTGTGTTGCCCCGGCTTCGGTGGCTCGTCAGCCCAGTGAACCCACACGGTCATGATGGCTAGTGACAAGGCCATCCAAACCAGGGTGTACTCAAACAGGGTATCCGCAGGGTGTACTCAACTGAGGGTGTGATGAGGATCACAACCCCATCCAAACCAAAGCTCAAGCACTTGGTCACAAGGCTATGATCACAAAACACAAGGTTAACCTACATAGTTAACCAAAAACAGGATTTCTAACACTCAATTCTAATCTTAGACACTATTTCGGGTCAAAAAGAACTCCATGGAACATTCTATATCCACCAAAATCAATCCCCAATCATAAACAAGGATAGTAGGGGTCAAAAACATGAATTTGGTGTTTATAGGGTGTCTCGCACCGCAAAACACATACCCTCGCGCCGCGAGAAATTCTCAGGAAAAAGGGCTTCTTCTCTACACGCGACGCGTCGCGTCGCGATCTGCTCTACACAGCATGGTTTTGTTCTTTGCATCATGTTTGCTACCATTTCAACACTATAATTCTTACAACTTACCATTTACTTAATAATACTTCAAAACACACTTAAAACACCCTTCATAATTACAACAAACATGAGCTTGATTAATCAAACTCTCCATTAAAGGTTTTGACCCAATTGCCAAACTTTAATCTCATCTATATCAACAATCATCACCAAATACACTATATATAGCTAAAATCCAACATCAATGTTATCTAAAACTTACTTGATCAAGAACCCATCTAGCTCTTGTTCTTCATTATCCAAAACCCAAGCTTAACTCTTGAATAAAGTGTTAAAACACACCATTTCAAGCCAAGATATCACAAGCCACCAAGCTACCCTTTGATTTCTTCCTAATTATTGGATCTTTTCTTCTCCTTGCTCTCCTCCCCTCCTTCTCGATCCTTCTTCTCCAGCCAAAAATGGGTCTTTGATCCTTATATTGGTCAAATATATATATATATATATATATATATATAAACAATTTGTAATTAAGCCCCTATAATATCAAGGCTTGGCACGTAAAGCCCCAATGTTAATACATTACCTACACATACACAACATACAACATTTTGAACACATAATTTTACTAATTCTTCTATTAAACTTGCATTGTATATAGTTTATAATTTTACCAAAATTACGGGTGTTATAGTTTTTTATTTGGATTATGGTGATAAGCTGAGTGATCAACTTGAATATGCTATTCAAAGTGTTTAGTTACTGATTTTAAAACATCTAATCTTATAACCTTATTAAAAGAAAAGGATGACAAAACAAAATTTCCACCAATCACAACATCCCGTTTAAAAAAAATTAAAAAAATCGTGTTTAAGAATACAGTAACCAAATGATCAAAGTTATTTAAGGTATTAAAATTTATAACCAAATTAAAATTTATTTTAATGCTTCAAATTAATGTTTCAATTTATGACCAAATGATTAAAGTTATTGGACGTATTAAAATTTATGACCAAACTAAAATTTATTTTAATTTCTTTAACTAATTAACCAAATTTTAGGATGACATTTAATTTATTTATTATTTAAAACTTTAATTGCAATTCGGAAACCTCAATTGTACCAAAAAAACCAAAAATTGAATTTTAGATTACTTACAACTAATCTATTCAAATTAAATAAATATGAGAAATTTTAGATGAGTTACAACTAATCTATTCAAATTAACTAAATATGAGGAATTTTAGATGAGTTGCAACTAATCTATTCAAATTAAATAATACTATTATTTTAGATGAGTTACAACTTTTGTATTTTACTAAATAAGTGGATATATAAGAAATTTTAGATGAGTTACAACTAATCTATTCAAATTAAATAATACTATTATTTAAAGTACCCAATTATACATGAAGCATTAATTTGAAATCGGAAATGTTTCAATTTTAGTATAGTATTATTGTCAAAATTTTCACCAATCATAACATCCCATTTATAAAAAAAACAAAAAACCGTGTTTAAGAATACAGTGACGTCATCCCAAAAAAACCAATTTTTGAATTTTAGATTAGTTACAACTAATCTATTTAAATTAACTAAATAAGAGGAATTTTATATAAGTTACAACTAATCTATTCAAATTAAATAATACTATTATTTAAAGTACCTGATTATACATGAAGCATTAATTTGAAATCGGAAGTGATTCGATTGTAATATAGTATTCTTGTCAAACTTTATTTACCGTGAAATAATTAGAACATTCGAATTTAAACCATAAGTGGATATATATATATATATAAACTAATCGGTTACAACATCCAAACTTTTGAATTTATACATATAAATCGGATTTTGGATGGAATTATATGTATCTTCGGATGACTTATATAGTATATATACTCAATTTTCCAAACACAAAATTCTTTGCAACTCCATGAAAAGATTGCACCATTTCTTTACTATTCTTCAGGTAAATAAGTTTTGTTTACATTTCATGAAAATGATTCACATATGCTAATGTAATATATTGTTCTTTTTATTATAGCCATTAATTATGGAGAATAAACAACCTCCTTCATCTGCTCCAAAGCAACATTCATTGGAAGAGCATTCAAAATAAAGGAAGAAATCAAGGGTGATTTATTCGACACATGACAACTCTATTCATAACAGTTCAATAACGATTGAAAATGATAGAACAAGATCACAGATTCCTTTAAATGATATATCTAACGGTGCGTTTAATTTCAAATTAGAAATTAGTTCAAAATGTACATAAAGTCCAGTAGATTTATACTCATTTTATTTACTTTATGATGAGAGTATATCTTACTCATTTATAATACATTTACAACCTTAAAAACTCTTAATTTTAAGTAACTTGAATGTACTAAAATACTTTTTCTTAACCATTTCATCATCTCTCCTAATTTACTTTAACTTTTAAAATACCACTTTTTAACCATTTCATTCTCTCCCCTAATTTACTTTAACTTTTTATCTATTTAAAATATCTCCCTAACACTAAAACACCCTCTCACACAAACACAATTATCCACACACATCAACATAATTTTCAAAATCTTATTAACTTCTTCCTCCTTATTTCATAAATATAAATATTTTTCTTATTTTAATGTCTTTTAGAATTTATTTTTAAAATTAATAAAATAGTTGATGCAAATAAACAAAATAAAAAACCTGACATTGTATGATATTTTTTCGTGATATTAAATTACGCGAATAACATATTATTACATTTTTAAAAGCAACATGATGTAAAATAGAAATTATTTGCGACTGAAACATTGCACGGGTACCTTGCTAGTATATTATATATATATATATATAGTTGTGTAAATATATACACATATGATTGAGTAAATCGTTTTAATATATGTATATATTAAAGTTAATGAAATTTTTAAGTAAAAATAAATATATGAATTAAAATAAACTAATAAACTTGAACTTAGTGTCATGATCAACATTGTTTCTCGAATCTGCCGACCATAGTTGTTTGTTAATCGAAATTGCTTTAATTTATTTCTAATTATTTTTACTATACGTGTTAGTACTCATTAAAGCTATATAAGTTTAAATTAAACTTATATCATCCCCGGTGTTGACACACGGGTCGCTTAGCTATTATGGTATTAAAAAAGTTGATAGTATGGTTAAGAATGTTCATGAGCCGTTACGTGGGTTAGGCACTCGCCTTCTAGAATCGACAAATTTAATAAGTTTGTTAATATCGTTATTGTGATACTAAATAATTGATTAGAGATGTCCCAACAATAAGGTACTCTAATTACCATATGTTAGAAGTTGCACAAGGTTATGAAAAAGCTTTTTAAAAATATGATATCGAGGAGAATGATTTTTGGTCTAACAATAAAAAAAGTAGGTTTTCTGTACCTTCAAAAGATTATTGGCAAAAAGTTACAACTTGTTGGGGAGATAATCACTTCACCCTAATAATCAACTCTGTCTATCCTAAAACATAGAATTTGATGATAACCAAACCCTACATTCAATATGACTTAGAAAGAAATCAAACATGTGTTGTTTGAATAAGTTTATGTAAAAATATGCTAAGTATGGAACCATCAGCTGACCATCAGATCCTACTCAATGTATCAGCCAAGGAGCATCAGATGAAGAAAACAAGTAAAGAAGACCATCAGCTGAGGAAAATAAACCATCAGCTGAGTGAAGAGAATTGATCAGCTGAGTGCCTACACCATCAGCTGAGCAAGGACTTTGCTCAGCTACTCCATCAGCTGAGTGAACAAATGGATCAGCTGAGACCCAGAGCATCAGCTAAGTAAGTCTTCCTTTACACAAGTCATCTCCCCTCATAAACTGATGTATTTGAATGATCAGCTGAGCATTCTTGATCAACTAATCATACAAATACATGAGCTTATGCCCTCCTAAGCTTACTATTGATCAGCTGAGCATCTATATGATCAGCTGAGCAATATGTATCAACTGATTCCTAGCAAAAAGTGATCAACTGATATGTTTTGTCAGCTGAGTAGTGAATATCAGAGTTCCTAGTACAATCTGTTAGCTGAGTCGTGCAAAATGTCAAATATGCACTATCTTTTCAGATTGTAAGTCATATGTAAAAGGCAGAACATGTGTTGTTCTATTATGCCTTAGATCTTTGTTTGTAAAAGTAAAAATGCACTTTTTGGATCAAGTATGAGACAAAAAGGTTTGATCTTATCCTCTGGAAAAAGATAATGATATCTCAAACAGACGAAGATCTTGAAGATTTGTTCAAACAACTAAGTATGGCTGGCAATCCCATACTTGGTAAATTCAAAACAAACAGAAGCATGGTGTTGATTAAAGTACAAGCATGGAAAGGGAAAGAAACTTCTACACGACAGTAGATGTGGATATTAATATTTTATATTGTGAGTGGGTTGCATTTTTGCAGAAAAGTACAATTACTTTTATCAATCTATTAATTAAAGTAACTTTACTTTTCACCCACTACCTTTACAAATAAAATATTATATTTCCACATCCTCTTTGTCTCCTACCTTCATGCAATAGGATACACCAAGATCTCTATATATACTCATGCATGGTAGACATGCAAAAGACAACAAAGTGAAGTCTCTACTCCACAGAAAGAAAATCTCATCAGTTGAGAAATTCGTAGAGTTTAAGCATTGTGTAGAATCAAACTTGTTCATGTGTTGAACACTCTATATACATTAGTTGTTTTAGAGTTAGCTTGTCTATGTGTTAGACGAATAGATTTCCACCTTTTATTGTACTTATAATTTCCGCTTCTAGTACATGTAATTCTTGATTCAATATCAATAAGAATTATATAAAAGTATATCAGTGTGTCTTTAAATTTTAAAAGCTAATGTTTGTATTCAACCCCCCCTTCTACAAACATTTGTTGTTGTGTACTCAATCTGGGACTAACAACTGGTATCAGAGCAGGGTAGATAATTAATATCTAGATCTGTTTTGCTTACTCTACAACTGCTTCTACCCCTCTCAAAATGGCCTCATCAGCCAACAACATGAATATCTCAAACACTGGGTCCTTAACAAGATGTCCCATGTTTGATGCAGAAAATTTCTCCATGTGGAAAAGTAGAGCACATCTTTTCTTATCCACCCTTGATATCCAAATGCTTGAAATAGTCACTAATGGTCCTTATGTTCCAACATCAGTGTTATCCATTCCATCAGAATCTGAAGGTCAAACCTCTACAACAGAAAGAATCATAACCAAACCCATGCATCTATGGACAGATGATATATAAGAAGTTAGTTAGCCTAGATTTTAAGGCTAGATCAGCTTTTGTCTCTACAGTACCTAATGAGATCTATCATCAAGTTCTTAACTATACTTCTGCTAAAGAGATATTAGATACACTCACAGTTGCATATGAAGGGACTGAAGAGGTGAAGGAGAACAAGAAGCTCCTACTCAACAGAGAGTATGAATTCTTCTTTGCTCAGAAAGGTGAGAGTCTTACACGGACATAGACCAGGTTCAACTGCCTAGTTAATGACTTGAAAAGGGCAGACAGAACCAAGAGCAACTTTGTTTTGGTGAACAATTTTCTAGACTCCCTCCCTGAAACATGGGATCACTTTGTCACTTTTCTAAGACATAGTGAGAAGATAAAGGGAATGTCTATGGTTGCTCTCTATAGTAACTTACTAAACCATGAGCAATCAGTCAAACAAAGGAAGTTGTCATCCAAGGAGATGAAGGAGGTCATGAAAGCTGCACCAACTGCCCTTGTATCAAGAGATACAAAGATGAGAAGTTTTGTAGCAATTGATTCTGGTTTTGATGAAGAAGGAGATGAAGTGGAAAGTGCTGGAGAAAGTGATGAGGAGAATGGTTGTGATGAGAGTAACCTGGAGGAGTTGGTTGAAGGTGTAGCAATGCTGGTTAAGAAGTTCAGACCTTTCAAGAAGGGAAAGGGTGTCAAGAGGTTCAGCAAGAGGTCATCAAAGTTTGTCAAGCCCAAATCCACATTTGATGCCTCCACAGCAGAGTGTTATAAGTGTGGCAAGATTGGCCACATAGCCAGTGATTGTATGTCCAAATATAACACTGGTTCTTCATCTGTGCAAAAGCAAGAGAGCAAAATTGATTGTGAAGCCAAGTATAAGAAACTCCTTGCTGCTGTCCTTGACAAGAAGAAGAAGAAGGAAGCCCATGGCCAAGTTCTTGTTGCTGAAGAAGAAGATTGGGCAGAAGAAGATCTCTCCTCAGATAAAGATGAAATGATCTCTACTCAGTTTTGCATGATGGCCAACAACAATGATGGTAGTTCCTTTGATGAAGACATGAAAAAAGCTGCAAAAGCTTGTTCAACTACCAACTGGGATCCTTCTTCTATGTATCAGGTTAGAAAATTTATTAACTATGTTGAAAATGAGAAGAATGCTATGTTTGATTACTTGTGTATTGATTTCCAGTCTACTATTCAAAGAGAGAAGAAGCTAAAACTAGAAGTAGAATCACTAAAGGAAAAGTTAATTCTTAAGGATGAGGAACTTAAGCAAATAACAATCTTAGATGAGGAACTAGCTAATCAAAAGATACTTAACGAGATCTTAGTAAAAGAAACTAGTGAAGCAACCAAAAAGTTTAATGACCTCCAAAAAGTATTAAAGTCTTGGTGTGTAACTGCAGAAAAGACCACTCAGTGTGTCAAGGAGCAGATACCCAAACAAGTTCAAGCTATTATTGGTGGAAATTACTATAAGGCTGCTAACTATGTTGATTCTAATAAGAACCGTAATATCTTAGACAAAGCTGACATTTTGCCACAAACTTTTCACAAAACTGTTAAAGGCAAAAGTGTGTTCACAAATAAGTTTGTTAGAAGCAAAAGTTCCCACTCAAAAGAATCAATTATTCCTTCTGTTGAATCATCCTCTAGTAAGATTTCAGAATGTAAAAATAGTAATAATATAAAGTCAAAGGATGTGAGTAAAGGAAAGGAATCATTAGTTGAAACCTCAGAGACATTATGTTGTCAAACCTTGAAAACAGATGACTTAAATCTTAGTATTTCACAAACTGAAGAATCATTACCTAATACTACTCCATCAACTGATAGGTTATTAGATGATAAATGCTCAGCTGATAACCTGTCAGCTGATCATAGCTCATCTTCTAAACAATCAGTTGATCTAGAAGTAATCATCTCTCTATCAATAGAAGAAACTATGAGTAAAAAGAATGATGTTCACATTGTTCCCATTTCTGTCACTCCAAAGATTGGTCAAAAACTTTCTAAAAACAAAGATCAATCTAAGGTGCCTGTAAATAATGATCTAAGAAATTTACAGGATGAGTTTCATAAGTTGAATGGTCAAGTTAGTCAAATGATGACTAATAAGAAAACTCATAGGCATTCAAACAATGTTGTTCAATGCTCCAAGGCCACAAAATCTCAAAAATGTTATAAATGTGGAAGCAAAGAGCATAAGGCATTTGAATGTTCTCTAGAAGGGAATTCAAGACAGCGGACTTGTAATGATAAAACAGTCATTCCTCTCATACATAAGAAACCTGAGTTGAAGTGGAAAGCTAGGTACATTCCACAGGGATCCACTAAGTAGTGGATTCCTACTTGTGTCACTAACTCTTCTTTCATTCAATCTGTGCAGGGTGTTGGTTCTTGGTTTCTTGACAGTGGATGTTCAAGAACCATGACAGGTAACAAGGCTTTGCTTAGTAACTACAAGAAAGAGAAAGGTCCAAGGGTGACCTTTGGTGACAACAACCATGGGCAAACAAAAGGCTATGGTGAACTTCATAATGGGAACCTCAAACTGTCCAAAGTTTCATATGTCAAAGGGCTGAAATACAATCTCATAAGCATAAGTCAATTGTGTGATGGAGATAATGAAGTCCACTTCACAAAAACAGGAGGGTCCATAATAAATAAAGAAGGTACTACAGTGTTTAGTGCCAAGAGAACCAAGGATGTGTATACACTTGACATGTCCTCTGGTGACCCTTCAAAGGAAACATGTTTGTACTCCAAGAATAATGAGGATACAAATTGGCTGTGGCACAAGAGGCTTTCCCACCTCAATTTCAAAAATATCAACAAGTTTAGCAAGGGTGAACTAGTGTCAGGACTGCCTTCTCTGACTTATCTTAAGCCTAAACCTTACACTGCTTGTGAGAAGGGAAAGCAGCATAAGACATCATTTCCATCCAAGCAGGCCTTCTCAATTACATAACCTTTCTATATGTTGCACATGGATCTCTTTGGTCCTGTTGCAACTGCTAGTATTGGTGGAAGTAAGTATGCTCTTGTATTGGTTGATGAATTCTCAAGATACACTTAGGTTTTCTTTCTTAAAGCAAAGAGTGAGGCTGCTGAAGAAATTAATAGTTTTATCAAGAAGATGGAAGTGTTGAATGGAAATCTGGTGAGGAGTCTTAGAAGTGATCATGGAACTGAATTCAGAAATCAAACTCTGGAATCTTTCTGTGATGAGAAAGGGATATCTCAAAACTTTTCTGCTCCAAGAACCCCACAAAAAAATGGTGTAGCTGAAAGAAGAAATAGAACATTGATTGAAGCTGCCAGAACCATGTTGTGTGAAAGTAGGTTACACTTTAATTTCTGGGCTGAGGCTGTAAGTTGTGCATGTTTCACACAGAACAGGTCCCTTATTATCAAAAGGCACAACAAAACTCCATATGAAGTGCTCAAGGGAAGGAAGCCAAGCATCAGCTTTCTGCATGTTTTTTGGTTGTCAATGTTTCATACTCAAAAGGATCAATTGCAGAAGTTTGCTCCTAAAGCTAATGAAGGAGTGTTTGTAGGTTACTCAGTGATTTCTAAAGCATACAGAGTATACAACCTCAGAACCAAAGTCATAGAAGAATCCATCAATATAAGTTTCAATGAAAATGACTTTGTTGCTTCCTGTTCTTCTAATCATGTTTCAGGTGAAGAATTTAATGATCTTATGCAAACTAGAGAAGACACTCCAGAACAAGTAGATCCCTCTCCACCAGCTGCTCATGATGTAGATGAACCTGTTCCTATCCAAATCTTTAACCATGTACAACCATCCTCATCCAATCCTATACCTCTACTGAATCATGTGGAAAATGACTCAACATCATTGGATTCTAATTCCATATCACACATTCCCTCTTCAGTAGAGATACCCACAGATTGCAACAATGAAGTTATACCAGCCACTCAAAATGAACTCATTTCTACTGCTGATAGCCAACATATAACTTCTTCTCCCCAAATCCAAATGAATCCTAATTCCCAAGCAATCTAAAAAGCCTTCAAATACCTCAAGCACCATCCTCATAATTTCGTGATAGGCAATATAGATGATCCAGTTAGAACAAGATCAAAAGCTTGCAACATCTGCTTGTATTCTGGATTTGTCTCAATGATTGAACCAAAGAAGGTTGATAAAGCTCTCAATGATCCCTACTGGGTGTCTGCCATGCAAGAGGAACTAGCAGAATTCAAAAGAAATAATGTATGGACTTTGGTACCCAAACCAAAGGATAAATCCATCATTGGAACAAAGAGGGTGTTCAGAAATAAGCTAGATGAAAACGGGCAAATCATAATAAACAAAGCAAGGCTAGTGGCACAGGGTTATTGTCAAGAAGAAGGTTATTGTCAAATATGCACTATCTTTTCAGATTGTAAGTCATATGTAAAAGGCAGAACATGTGTTGTTCTATTATGCCTTAGATCTTTTTTTGTAAAAGTAAAAATGCACTTTTTGGATCAAGTATGAGACAAAAGGTTTGATCTTATCCTCTGGAAAAGGATAATGATACCTCAAACAGACGAAGATCTTGAAGATTTGTTCAAACAACTAAGTATGGCTGGCAATCCCATACTTGGTAAAGTCAAATCAAACAGAAGCATGGTGTTGATTAAAGTACAAGCATGGAAAGGGAAAGAAACTTCTACACGACAGTAGATATGGGTTTTAATATTTTATATTGTGAGTGGGTTGCACTTTTGCAGAATAGTACAATTACTTTTATCAATCTATTGATTAAAGTAACTTTACTTTTCACCCACTACCTTTACAAATAAAATATTATATTTTCACATCCTCTTTGTCTCCTACCTTCATGCAATCGGATACACCAAGATCTCTATATATACTCATGCATGGTGGACATGCAAAAGACAACACAGTGAAGTCTCTACTCCATAGAAAGAAAATCTCATCAGTTAAGAAATTCGTAGAGTTTAAGTATTGTGTAGAATCAAACTTGTTCATGTGTTGAACACTCTATATACATTAGTTGTTTTAGAGTTAGCTTGTCTATGTGTTAGACGAATAGATTGCCACCTTTTATTGTACTTAGAATTTCCGCTTCTAGTACATGTAATTCTTGATTCAATATCAATAAGAATTATATAAAAGTATATCAGTGTGTCTTTAAATTTTAAAAGCTAAAGTTTGTATTCAACCCCCCTTCTACAAACATTTGTTGTTGTGTACTCAATCTGGGACTAACACAACTTAATGTTATTTTTTATAATCTTTTTATGATGTTACTTTGAGAGTTTGAAGGACAATTTATCTGGCATTAAACATGTACATTATGAAAATTTAGTCTATTCGTATGTTCTTGTTCTTGAATGATGCAACATGTGATGCTAATCTTTGTGAGATTACAATAGCAATGAAAGTAAAGTTTAATAAGTAGATGACATAGAGAAGATGAACCAAGTTTTTTCTTTGCTTTGAATATTGACCCGATGAACAAATTAAAATATAGCCATTCTACAACCTTATCTTCGATTTTAGGAAAACAACAAACGCGTATGCTATGACATCAATCCCGCATTGAGAAATAAACGGAGAGAAAAGATGAACACGAATGTTATTGAATTAAGTAGTGACTTAGAAAAATATTTGAAAGAAAGTGTTGAAGAAGATTTTTCAATGCTTACTATTTAACAATAGTGGAAAACGAATAGTCCTTGATTCCCGACTCTTTCTTTAATGGCTAGAGACTTATTAGCTAATAAACATTCTTGTCTTAATAGTGGCATCAAAATCGGTGTTTAGCACTAGTTGGGGGGGGGGGGGGGGGGGTTGGAGTTCTTTATCTCCTAAAATGGTTCAAAGTATAATTTGCATCTTGGATTGGCTTCGGAAAACTACAAATGACAAAGCATAATGTATAGAAGATTGGAATACATAAAATTGATAAATGTATTAGTTTTTCATAAATAATTTAATGTTTGTGATGTCATATATTACTTTCTATTTTTTTCCTCTTTTTATATAGAATTGGGAGAAGATATATCAAACTTAAGCTCGGATCGGAGAAGTACACGAATGTGACAAGATGAAGGTGCAATAAGAACGAATATATTTTGTGAAGCTTAACACAACTTTATTATGTTTTAGTACTATAACGTGTTTAAGTTAATACATTATTATTTTTGTTAAGTTGATGAAGATGACATCTAGGTAATATTCTTTTAAATGTTGAACTTAATACATTAATATTTTTGTGAAGTTTAACACAGTTTTATCGTAATTTGAAGAAAACTAGATCTAAGTATTTATTAGGTAATGTTCCTATGTCATGGTGACTTGTACATTTTATTTTGAAACTTGTTTATTACTATAAATGTGTGGCCAAAAAAATGTAATAAAAAATCCTACACAGATATACCATTAGATACTTGGCTCAAAAAATTTAACAAAAAAGTCCCTAAATTGGTTATAATAGAAGTTAACTGAGCCGAATTCTAACCGATACTCGTAAAGTAGAATGATTTATTATCAATTGCATTATCTATATCAAAATACCTGTTATATCGGACCCAAACAACCTGAAACTCGAAAATATACCCGAAACACCCCTTACAGATACTACAAGAATTATGTATTCTTTTATCGAATGACTATCGATCATAATGCAAGTATACAAGAAAATGTTTGATATTATCAAGAAAATCAAGTTAGATTGAATAAATCAAACCCCTTGATCAACGTAGCTGATGCGATTGAACAAGTGTTTTAATCGAGAGTAGGAATGCGCAATCGAACTCCTCGATCATCGGCCCACTTAATCATCAAAGTTGATGAAGATTCTTCTAGGGTTTAGGCCTTAACGAGATTATACGGGATGTTTTCTCATTTTACGTACGTAAAAGATTATTTAGGTTTATGTTAGGGTTAAAAATGATTAAACAACATATTAACATAAGATTAAGCCTTAAATTAATTAGTTATAAGAGTTTAGGATTAAAACATTCACTAAATAAGTTTAAGGATAATCTAAAGATTTGGGATTAAATCATATTTAATTATATTATTTATTTTTCTCTTATTACTTTTAACATTTAATGTTTTGTATAAATACAAAAACATCTACGTGACCATACAATTTCTATTTAGATATAAATAGTATAGCAATACGATATTTATCTAAAATGTAGTTTTGTTTGACTTGACTCGATGTGAAAAAATAAATCCAGGATCAGTTAATTAATTTGAATCTAAATCATATAACGTTATTGCAGAAGAGTCTTGTATTCCATTTGATATGTAATAAATATTTACTTTAGAAGTAACATGAAAAATAAAACCTAGAATTATGTTAAATATGAACCAAATGACGTATTAAATCTCCAAATGTTCATCTTTTCACCTTTGTTTTAACTATCTATATTTAAATAATATTTTTATATTTTATTTATCATAAAATTAATTTCGCAGTAACGTGTAAGTAGCACGTAACTCGTTTCTTATTAAAGAAGGGAAAGTGAGAAATTTGAAAATGAAAACAGTAAAAACATAAAGTAGAAGCTGTTTGACTTTCATAGAATGCATTTGGCCAGGGTAAGGCTCTTATCTACTCCTTTTCTCCATGCAACAAACAAGGCATATAAAATCTATGCGGATATGAATGTTTTATTTATTTTATGTTATATAATATCAAATAATCTAATTTTATCTTACTTATTTTTATCTTTTAACTTTTAACATATAGTTTTGTATAAATATAATTTAATTTTTATAATTATTTTATTTTTATCTACATTTTAATATAAATTCTACTGTAATATAAAAATTATTTAGAAATGTAATAAAGAATTAGTTACAAATATATATAATTAATAGGTCTTAAACATTTTCTGTATTAATAATGTCAAATGTTATATTAATCGTAAAAAAAAAAAGTTAAGTGTGAATATATCAAATTCGACCCAAATAGCGTGAATGCACTATGACTTTTTTTGACTTTTTTAACACAAAATGTTACTATATATCCAATTCTAATTATTTAGATTTTTATCTGATTTATTCAAGTATTTGTATTTAGAAGTCGGATTTTATAAACCCAGCCTACATAAAGTCCGAGGTTCTATACCTTCTAATCATGAGCCTTTCTTTTAACTTTTAAAGTTTACTCCAAGTCACCCAAGCATAACTAATGACATAAATTTTTCATAACATCGAACAAACAATTGACACATAGGCCTCATGGAAGTACTTTCATTTCTCTCAACTTCTCAGCACATTCTCTTATGCTTGCAAGTGTATCTGCGTACCCATGAAACCCAAATTCTCGACTCTTATTTATGCTACAAACCGGTTGAATCTCAAGGCTCAAAATCTTCTCTAATGCACCAAAAGTGGTTATGTCCTCCATTTTTGTCTTGTACAATCCATTTTCTTCAACAATTCTATCCCATACTTGTCCTTTATCCTTCATGAAATCCACAATATCAAACTTTTCATTCTATCAAACATCACAAACTCAACATCCAATACATCACAAAACACTCTCCACATCATTTTCCATGTAAACAAATCACCATTTGTGTAGTTAAAAGCTTGATTCTTAGCCTTTTCCGTCACTGATGCCCATATTTGTTGCTCGGCTAAAACTCTAGCATCGGATGCATCCCAAAAGTTCTTCCAAGAGTACTTATTACCATTGTAGCTGTTCAAATGAACAAGATGCATGATTAAAATCTATAGAAAAATATACGTACACAACAACAATAATACCCAATCCCGTCAGAATAATGTATGGGGAGGCAAGGACGGAGCTGCCTTAGAAGCATAGCCCACTCTTTATAAATATCTAGTTTTTAGCATAATTTGTTTATTTAAACCTCTCAGACTTAATAGATGTTATGTCTAGTGGAAGAGATTTGTTTATGGTCCCACTAGGCAATTTTGCTAGCTTTGCCAAGTAAGGTAAGATATAGATAGTACTACCCCGAACTACCGATAGATAGATAGACTGCTTTCAAAATACATATATTACATGTTTGCATTAGATAATGATCGAGACCTGAATGGATAATTTTCATGTTTGCATACTAACGCGTAGACCGATATGGTGAGAAAGAGGTTATAATAACTTCTTGTTGATGCACCAATGATTATAGAAGATCGATGTATGGAATATGTGAAGGATTTTGGGTAAGAAGCAACTACGTCTTCTAAAGCATAGTAAAAGTTTGGAAATGGTAGTCTAGGGTAATCCTCCTTAAAAGGTGGATCAAGAGGAACAATTTTAGGTGAAAGAACCGGGTCAAAAATCGGACCCACGTATTGTTTTGTTCCTGTTTGCAATGTCACGTGCCTAAGTTTAGAGTTTGTAGAAGAAGTTGATTATGCATCAAGGACATTGGTAAGCATAGCGGAGTTTTGAGAAATGTTTTGTTCTTCACTTTCATTGACACTTATAGCAAGCCAAAAGACATGGCCGGGTGATTTGGGAAGAAAGTGGTGAGAGGATTATGAGCGTGTTTTCTTGGTTTAAGGGGTCTAATTAAAATAATGTATTTGTCGAGGTAAGATGATGGGAACCATGGTAATGGCCGTCGTGAAACACCGTAGACCGTCCAAGGACCACCTAACGCAGATGGTTTCTTTAGGGCCTTGGCTAAGGCAACACCCACCATGCCGGTGACACCCACAACAAGGGCCACTCGTGAGTTGGAGTTTCCTTTCACCATAGTATGTGTGTGTGAGAGAGAGAGAGCGCTAGATCGAGAGATGAGAAAAAAATGAAAGCAACTTTGAGCTTATATAATAATTGGTCTAAGTCTCTAGATGTACTTATCCCGACTGTTATTACTATCTTTTTTTTTCTTATAGATTCTTAGACCGACCGCATCGGCAGGGTAGCCCGAGGAAAGTTGGGGTTGAACCCCACTATCACACCATAAAAGTACTTAGGGTTGGCAAGGGTTCCAACCCTGGCAGGTTGGAGAACACGCGTGATTAACTTTTTTTTCTTTTCTTTACTTTTTCTCTCTCTTATTTAATATATTTAATATATATTTTTTTATTAATATTTGATTTGGGGTTGAAGAGGGTTGGATGTGTGGGTTTCTAGGTTTGATAGGGTTGAAGGTGGGAGATGATGAGAATATTGATATGGCAGTGGAGTTGGTAGAGTAACTCCGGGTTGGATGCTGATGGTCTAAGTAATGTTCCACATCAAACGTAAATTAATTTCGTAATGTATTTAATAATGGTCATGGGCTACTACTCTCATATATAGCCAACTGGTTTTGAGTTAAAACACTACAAATTTACATGATATTAGAGTAAAGTTCGTTAGTGGTTGGTCAAAGGTCATACGGATTTCATGTAACTAATAAATATCCACGTGCTTAGCGGAAAAAAAGAACGCCACACGTGAGGGGGCGCGTTGAGCAATGTTTCACATCGGACCGAAAGTGACTTTGTAATGTGATTAATAAGGGTCTTGGGCTACTCTCATAACTAATTGCTTTTAAGTTGAAACTCCACAAACTTAAATTTCTAACTTAATTTGTAAACAAAGTTTCTTAATCACAATGTTATAGTCACATATATAACTCGAAATTTAGGTGTTATTTTTTCAAAAGATACACGTTTGTTATCTTCCATTAGGGATGTTTAATATTGTTTAAAACGGGAATATAAAGATTAAAATTAGAGTGAATTTTTCACACAATAGCATCATTCTTTTTTAAAAAATGTTAATGTGTTTAATTTACTTTAATATTACTCTGATACGTATGATAAACTGTTAAAGTAAGTAATAACTTAAATTTTTTGATTAAGTTTTAGCTCTAATCGAAATTTGTATCGTTAGATCACCACAAAACTTCGGTAACATGACAGAAATTCCTTCCTATAGATTATGGTAGAGTCTGATCGGCCTCTTGTCGGTCATTGTTGTGGGCTTTAAACAAAGTTACGTTGTTGTTGTTTTCTTTAAATCCGACAATAACGACAAACAAAAGGCCGATCAGACTCCACCATAACTACAAGGAAGGAATTATAATCAGAGCACCAAGGTTTCGTGATGATCAAACAGTGGGAGTAATCCAAAAATTTAGGTTCTTACTTACTTTAACAAGTCTCCACAAATTAGATTACCTAGCTATTTAAGTACGTAGTAAACTAGTAAATTACTTACATCGACATTTTTAAAAAAGTACGATGATATTTAGTGACCTAAACCCTACTTATATAGACCTGGTCAATATCGAAAAACTTTTTAATTACATGGAATATTAATTTAAATGTAACAAATCTATAACATGACTAAAAGAGAGTCTTAGCCACTGTGAATATTAATTCATGTGAAAGGCTATCATTTTACAAGAAATAAGATTTATAATACTAAAAAATGTTAATAAGAAGCATTCCGTTTTATTGATTAGTTGATCTAAGATTTATAATAATTAAAAACATTAATTTTTTTAATTCAAAGGAATGATAGGAAAAGATTTATCTTTCCTATATATGTGGGGTTGATAATTGATTTTTGGATATTAATCAATTTTTTACGTATAATATTCTATTGGTTCGATATACATAATCAATCTTTTAAGAGAAATGATATATTCTCCTACTATTTCCTTCTAGTTATCCTGCTATTCGTAAAATTAACACAAATGTCAAAATTAATGAAGCAAGTAAGGAAAGAAAATTAGTGGATTTCACATGTTATCTTTTAATGAGTATGGGAATGAAATAGAAAGAAATATTAAAAGGATATATTATTTTTCTATCTTTTAATTATGCAGGTTGTATATGCAAGTGGTTAGGTTTGGACATCAAGTCAATTTTGTTTGGAAATTAATTGGTTTTATATAAGAGGAAATAGTCGAATATTAAGGGGTTGGGGAAGTCAACTTTAGTTTAAAAATATTAATTAGTTGTTTAATTAAATAGTAGTATTTAATTGTTCACCGTTGTAGATTTCTCACAATAGTCAAAAGTCGAATGCGGGACCTCGATTATTGTAGATCTCTCACAATAGTTAAGTATTATTTCATAGTTATTTAAATAAAAAAGATTAAAGATTAAAGATGACTTGGTAATTTGCTATAACAAGTTAATTATATAGGATTGGAATAAAATTGAAAGTTAAGTGGTTTTTGGTATATAAAAAAAAAGTTTAAGTGATCTTAGTGGAAAAAATTGAAACTTGATTACTATTCTACTAGTTTATAGAGTCGTACACACATGTGTATTACTTTATTATAGAAATAAACTTGAAATGCATTGACATTAAATAGAAAAATGTAAGTACTGTACATATACAAAAAATTCCAAATACATACATAAGAAACTAATTAAATTAATTTTCTTTGAAATACTTTATGTTAGAACCTAGAGGGGGGTGAATAGGTTATATGCCCACTTTTTGAAGTCTTTAACAATATTTGCAAGTAATTAAAGAGTTTAAGGAAGAAAGATATCACCAATGAAGTAGTTTGGACACAATGATTTATAGTGGTTCAAGCAAGGGTTAACAACCTTGCTCTACATTCACTCCTTGGCCTCACCCACCAAGAGTTGCTTCACTAACTTCTCTCTTTGAAGGTAGAGATAAACCTTTTACAACTTCTGTCTAATTCTAAGGCTAGAGATGATCCTCACTTCTCTCTAATTCTAAGGCTAGAGATGACCCTCACTTCTCTCTAATTCTAAGGCTAGAGATGATCCTCACACTATTACAAATATATAAGAAGGTAATGTAGTGTTTGAACTTTGAATGCTTTCACTCTTGCTTCATTCTTGATCTTGAAATGTTGAATTTGTATCAAGAATATGAGCTCACAAGTTTTTGTATATGTTCTGTGTTTTTCAGATTGCAAGAGGTTCTAAAAAAACAAGACTTGAGTTGCCTTAAATAAGCAAAAAGGTGCAAGCTCAAAAAGTGTCCAAACTGTCCACGGTCGATCCACGGTCGATCGTGGCATCGACCGTCGGCCTGCTGGAACTTTTTGAGACTTGTGAATATAGACGTTGGCCTTTTACCAAAATCACACACAACCCATTTTTACCATAAAAATGCACTGAAAAGAAGCTTAAGAAAAGTTGTGTTAGTGTCATACTTCTTAAGTTTGAATTTAATCATAAAAATGGTAGTTTAGAAACCAAATGCACAAAGCATGTTGGAAGTTTACCTCTTTGAGAGATTCCTTTTGCTAAATATGGTTTTGACTTATTTCAATAGAAGATTATGTTTAGTATTTTCCAAAATAGGAATTCATTTGCTTTGACTACCAAGCTTGTGATTTTATAAAAAATTTCTCAATTTTTATAAAAGTTTTTATAAAAATTATTTTATAAAAACTTAAACTCATTTAATTATTTATTTTGTAAGCTCATAAACTTTGAACGTTTATTTGTAGGAATCTTCGACATCGGCTTCTACTTGAACTCGGATCTTGACGATTGGAGCTTGGCCATTTGATGAAGCTTATTTTGTAGATCATAGATGAGAATATATTTGATTGAATATATATATGTATATGTGCACATATGTTAATGTTAGTACATACAATTATATAAACAAGTTATATATTTTTGTGTCAACAAAAGAGGATATATTTGTAAGCCTATTTTTCCCAACAATCTCCCCCTTTTTGTTGAAGACAAAAATTTATAACTTGTATAAGAATTGTATATATAACTTTAATATGTTAACATGTGCATATATACATATATATTTATATATTCTTCTATCTTCTATATATTCTTCTATCTTCTCCCCCTTTTTTGTCTTAAACAAAAAGAAGACTCCCCCTTGACATAAGCTCCCCCTTGAACGTAGATCTCCATATCTTGATTTGGATGAGCTAGAGTACATACAAAATTCTACCAAGGACTTGCACGAGTGATGTGAGCATAGCCAATATTAATCACAATACATGTTATATGGAAAGCATTCATATCAAACCACAAAACATACATCATAGCATAAAATATTGTAGCACATGACCAACATAAATACCATATTGTGTGAATACATAGAAATAAATTGTTTGAAAGACAAATGTGGTAATCATAAAACATAGACTCATGATTGAGACGGCTCACCTCCATCGGTTCCGGAATTACATTTAAGAGCATTCATAATTGATCTCAACATGCCCTTTACCCCTTTCATTTCTTTACGGAGAGAGCGAGTTTCATTCCGTAAAGCATTCACATTGCAATTTAGTGCCGCAATTCGTTCATCGGTAGTGCCTTCAACCATGCCGAAATCCGGAGGAATTGAACTCTCCGCTTTACCTTCCTCCTCTTCACCAAAGGTGAATTTGTAAATCTCGGCTTCCGTATCTCCGGAAGAGGAAGAGTGTGCCCGTTTCGTCCCTTTATGAGAAGACATCTTGCGAAGTGTCGCAAGGTCGATGGGCATGGAGGATCCCGGAGTTGAGACAATGCGAGAAACATCCGGTAGATTCGTAAAAAGAAGAGATAGAAGACGGCCATAGGGAAGATCCCTACGACTTGTCACGAGACCACTCATGCGTTTAGCAAGAATGTGCGTGAGGTTGATCTCGGTCCCCGTTTTAAGAGCATGAAGAAGAACAGCTTGAATAGCACTTATTTCAGAATGATTCCCAGATTTGGGAAAGATATTGGAATCAATGATTTTGTTCCAAACGGCACATTCGGGAAGAAGATCTCTTCCGAAAAGATTGGTTGTGGTGTGGGGAACATTTGGTTTGCAAATTGACCCAATGATTTCAGGAATGGAGAAGGCGGGTGGAAGGTTTGTGAGGCTATGACCGGTATGATAGTATTTGAGGCCGGAGGATGGGATGTGTAGAATCCTACCTAGTTGGACAAGAGTGAAGGTAAAGTCCTTACCTTTAATGTTGAAGGTGATTACTTCATCATCCTCATTATAGATGAAGGAGGCATAAAATTCATAGAGACGATTTTTATAAATGACATTTGAGAGAGAAAGGAAAATAGTCCACCCAATAGCCTCAAAGGTGGCTTGGGTCCTATATTGGTCAAGTTGATTGACCGCAACTACACGACCCTCGCCCGTTTCTTTAGAGCATTGGCGGATTGAAGAGGGGTAGGGATGTCGGGTTTTCTTGAAGCCGATGTGCGAACACGTGGCATGATTATCTATAGAGACAATAATTATATGATTAAGTACAAATATATAGTATTAGAACTAGTGTGTGCCTAAATTTGAGAAGATTTGATGAATCATGTGGTTACTAAGGTTAGTTGATGTAGATTAAGCAAAACTACATTGACTTTGGACATTAAAAGTCAAAACATAAAAATTTAAAAGTTCAAAATATTTCCAGTGGGCTTACGGTCGATGCACGGTATCGACCGTGGATCGACCGTCGTTGGTCTGGATTTTTGATGATACTCTGCGGTCGAAGTAAGGTCGACCGTGGTTCGACCGGCAGTGGACTTTTTTCAAGATTTCATTTTTGTCCCTTTTTGACATGATATGCATACACTAATTGAATCTTATAATAATAACTTAGACATCATCTATATTTAAAATTGAACCCATCATTTTCATATACCATTTACTACTCAACAAACCTAACATATTTTCTTTTCCAAAAGTCAACCTAATCCTAAGATCCACATGATTCTTTGGTGCAAAGAGAGAGCCCTAAGAAAAAAGGAAGAAGAGATAAACTTATACCTTGAACAAGAAATTCGTGAGGAAGGGAAAAGGCAAGAGAGGATGAGTCTTCAACCGTGGATCAACCGTGAATCCAACCGTGCCTTCAATTACCGCTTCAACCGTAGTAAAAACCTTGATTTTTGAGGTAATTTTTAAGCTCTTAGTTGTTAATGGCGGCTAGGGTTTGTGTGGGGAAGAGAAAGTGTAAGAAAGAGAGAGTAAAATAGGGTTAAAAATCGTCAGGTACCCTACGGTCGATACACGGTCGACCGTGATATCGACCGCGCCCTTTTTAAGTCTGTTTTGGTGTTTCTGCAGTACCCCGACGGACGATCCACGGTATCGACCGTGAGTCGACCGTGGTGCATCTGGAATCCATATTTTTACCATTTTAATGCTGTTTAGGTGTTGTTTTTAGGGTAGATGTTCCATCATTCCTAAACCAAGTCGTAATGTATTAAACATTTTAATTTTTAGTGGTTTAGTGAATATGTCGGTAATATTTTCACATGAAGCAACCTTTTCTAAATTTATATTTCCTTTTTGCATATTGTCACGTAGGAAATGATGCCTAATTTGAATATACACATTTTCATATTTGAAGACCAAGAAAGTAATTCAACTCATCCATCATTCTCATTTCAATTTCATCATGTATAAGATTTCAAAACTCATCACACAAATCTTGACATGTTGACCCAAATATGATATCATCCACATAAATTTACACAAGCAAGATGTCATTTTTCTTTTTCTTTGTGAATAATGTATTATCAACTTGACCTATACTATATTCATTTTTCAACAAGAATGATTTTAATTTATCATACCATGCTCTAGGTGCTTATTTAAGGCCATACAATGCTTTTCTAAGATTATATACATATGATGAGGTCTTCAAAAATCAAAACCGGGAGGTTGACATACATAAACTTCCTCATTTATAAAGTCATTTAGAAAAGCACTTTTGATATCCATTTGATATAATTTAAAATTTTGAGTACGGTCATAAACAAGTAGACTCCAAATGGATTCAAATCTAGTAACCGGAGCAAAGGATTCATCAAAGTTTATCACTTCTTTTTTATTATATCATCAGGCTACTAGTCTAGCTTTGTTTCTAAATACTCATTTAGTTCCAATTATTGTGCGACCACTAGGTAAAGGTACTAAGTCCCAAACTTGGCTTCTAGTGAATTAATTAAACTCTTCTTGCATTGCCATTCCCCAATTTTTATCCTTAATTGCCTCTTTAATATTCTTGAGTTCTATGTGTGACACAAAGGCAAAGAAGGTATTAAGGTTTTGGGCTTGGGATCTAGTGAGTCTTTGATTTAGGTTTCCTATAACTTGAGTTATTGGATCGTTTTCTAACTTTGATGATTTTATATGGTGTTTTACCTAACATTGGTCTAATCAAAGCTTGGAAAGACCTATTTTTTCTTTCAACAACCCCATTAGATTGGGGAGTGTGAGGAGCCGAAAAGTTATAAGAAACTCCATGTTTATCACAAAATGCTCCAAGTTGCGCTACATTGACAACTTCTCTTTCATGGTTGGTATGAATTGAGATAATCATTCAACCTAATTGGTTTTGAATTTTCTTGCCAAGATTTTTGAATTTGTCAAAAGCTTCAATTTTTGTTTTCAAAATAGTGTCCATGTATATCTAGAAAAGTCATCTACAACAACTAGTGTGTAGAAGTTTCCCCCATAGCTTTGAATTGATGAAGGCCCAAGGACATCTCATAGTTTTTATAGCATTTTAGATTTATGAGATGAGTGCACTTGTTTTTCTATCTTACATGCATCACAAAAATGATTATCGAATTTAACATTTGGTATGACTCTAACAAGCTCATTTATAGTCAATGTTTGTACTAATCTCATGTTAGCATGTCCTAGTCTTCTATCAATTATAGATGCAAGACATACTTGTGTTAGGATTATCACCAAGTCTACATGTATAGAGTCCATTTCTCCTAACACCTTTTACTAAAACTTTATTATCTTTGCATATCAAGCTTTCATGTTTAGAGAATTTAACATTTAGATCTTTATCACATCATTGACCAATACTTATTAAGTAGTAATCTAAACCATTAACATGCTCAACATTCAAGAATTTGATATTGTCATGAAGAGTGTTACCTTTACCAACTACCTTTCTTCTTAGGTTTCTTCCAAACACCACATGTCCTCCATCATACTCCTTGTATGAAGTGAAGAGTTCTCTATAACCGATCATGTGTTTTGAGCAACCACTATCAAGAATTCATTAATGAGACATAATCTCATTTTTGTTGCACCCCTACACTTGTGTAATTTTCACTCAAGCTTTTGGTACCCAATGTTTCATGGGTCCAGGATGGTTAGTATCAAAAACTCCTACTCTAATCCACCTTTGTGTAATCTTGAACCCTTTATGATACCATGTGTTCATAGAGTTAATAGGTTTATGTGAATGTCTTGATTTTTGAATTGTATTTGATATAGGTTTCTTGAATCCAAGTCCATGCCTTGTAGTTGGAGTATAAAACTTTCTCATTAATTTATTACTTGCAACCTTTGGCATACAAGTGGAAGAACTAGAAACAATGTTGCAATTTTGAATTTTTGGAAAATTCCAGTGAGACGACGGTCGATACCGTGGGTCGACCGTGAGGCTCCTGGATTTTTTCTTCCTCTTTTTCTTTCACAAATTTGATAGGTGTTAAGTGACTAGTTGGCATGTTGTTTGGGTAACTTGAGAACCCAAGACCATCTTTATCTTTTGATGATTTTTGAATCTTTAACATCTCATCTAACTTGGTTGAACTATTTTCAAATTTTGACAAGGTGGTTGTGTCAAAATTTGTCTTTAGCTTACTTTCCAAATCTTTCAAGCTTGGAGATATATGAGAAGCAATTTTACTTTCTAGATCTTTTATTTTCAAGTTCAAGTTATCATTTTCATTTCTTAACTTGACATTTTCATTTTTCAAGCTCTTGTTATCATTTTTTAACTCCTCATTTTTAGCAAGTATTTTAGAGCTAAAGTCACATAATTGATCATATTGATGGTCATCATTATCACTATAGTAGCTAGAATCGGAATGTACCTCACTTGTCTCAAAAGCCATGAGACATTTTTCTTCTTTTATTTCCTCTTCTTCATCACTTGAGGATTCTTTGACATGTTTAGCTTTAAGTGCAATGGATTTGCTCTTTTCTTTCTTTAGCTTGGAAATCTCATCATCTTTTTGCATGATTACTTCATACACCTTGAGATTTCCTATTAGTTATTCCATTTGTAGTATGTTCAAGTCCTTTGACTCCTCAATAGCTGTCACCTTTGCTCTCCATTTTGGTGAAAGAGCCCTAAGAAACTTTCTTACAATATTTTTGTTAGAGTAAATAGTCCCAAGTGCCTTGAGACTAGTAACAATAGTATTAAACATTGCAAAAGCATCATCAATTTTCATATCATCAAATATTTGAAATTGTTCATATTGTTGCACCAGTAATTCAATTTTGTTATCTAGAACTTGAGCATTTCCTTGATGTGTGATGACAAGAGATTTCCAAATAGCATTTGCACTTTCACACATGAAAACTCTTTCAAACTCTTTTCTAGGTAAAGCATTGTATAGAAAAAGTTTTGCTAGAAAATTTTTTGAAATCATTTTCTTGTCTTCTTGATCCCATTTTTTTTAGGGGTTGGAACATAAGCATTTTGTTTGGAATCAAAGGTTTTTGGAACATGATCTCCTTCTTCAATAATCTCCCAAAGGTCAATATCTTTGGCCTTTACATAGGTAATGAATCTTTGCTTCCAATAACAAAAGTCTTCTTCTTCAAGAAGTGGAGGTCTAACCATAGAATTCCCCTCTATATAATTTTGTCCCATTTTATCAACTCAAAAAAATTTTGAAAAATATTTTTAGAAGATTTAAACAACTTTTCAAAAATTATCTAGAGCAACTTGCTCTGATACCAATTGTTAGAACCTAGAGGGGGGTGAATAGGTTATATGCCCACTTTTTGAAGTCTTTAACAATATTTGCAAGTAATTAAAGAGTTTAAGGAAGAAAGATATCACCAATGAAGTAGTTTGGACACAATGATTTATAGTGGTTCAAGCAAGGGTTAACAACCTTGCTCTACATCCGCTCCTTGGCCTCACCCACCAAGAGTTGCTTCACTAACTTCTCTCTTTGAAGGTAGAGATAAACCTTTTACAACTTCTCTATAATTCTAAGGCTAAAGATGATCCTCACTTCTCTCTAATTCTAAGGCTAGAGATGATCCTCACTTCTCTCTAATTCTAAGGCTAGAGATGATCCTCACACTATTACAAATATATAAGAGGTAATGTAGTGTTTGAACTTTGAATGCTTTCACTCTTGCTTCATTCTTGATCTTGAAATGTTGAATTTGTATCAAGAATATGAGCTCACAAGTTTTTGTATATGTTCTGTGTTTTTTAGATTGCAAGAGGTTCTAAAAAAACAAGACTTGAGTTGCCTTAAATAAGCAAAAAGGTGCAAGCTCAAAAAGTGTCCAAACTGTCCACGGTCGACCATGGCATCGACCGTCGGCCTGCTGGAACTTTTTGAGACTTGTGAATATAGACGTTGGCCTTTTACCAAAATCACACACAACCCATTTTTACCATAAAAATGCACTGAAAAGAAGCTTAAGAAAAGTTGTGTTAGTGTCATACTTCTTAAGTTTGAATTTAATCATAAAAATGGTAGTTTAGAAACCAAATGCACAAAGCATGTTGGAAGTTTACCTCTTTGAGAGATTCCTTTTGCTAAATATGGTTTTGGCTTATTTCAATAGAAGATTATGTTTAGTATTTGCCAAAATAGGAATTCATTTGCTTTGACTACCAAGCTTGTGATTTTATAAAAAATTTCTCAATTTTTATAAAAGTTTTTATAAAAATTATTTTATAAAAACTTAAACTCATTTAATTATTTATTTTGTAAGCTCATAAACTTTGAACGTTTATTTGTAGGAATCTTCGACATCGGTTTCTACTTGAACTTGGATCTTGACGATTGGAGCTTGGCCATTTGATGAAGCTTATTTTGTAGATCATAGATGAGAATATATTTGATTGAATATATATATGTATATGTGCACATATGTTAATATTAGTACATACAATTATATAAACAAGTTATATATTTTTGTGTCAACAAAAGAGGATATATTTGTAAGCCTATTTTTTCCAACACTTTATAAACAAGTAAACTTGAAAAATAACATAATTGAATATAAAACACGTTTTAAATATGTAGATAACTATTAATATTGATACATAAAAAATAAAAAAGTAGACATACAAATTGTTTTAAATATATATACGTAACAATAAAAACACATCAGAAGCTTAAGCATGCTCATATAAAAGATTATGACATCTCACGAATCAGTTAATGGACGATCTAGAAATAACAAAAAAAAGTTAATCTACTCAAGACACAAATTTCTTAAATCAAGCAAACCAACAATATTTTAGTAAACGAGCATTCTACTTGGTCAACCTGATCATTGGGAAAGAATAAAATGATAATCGGTATAAAATATCAAATACAAAGAATAACTAAAGTTTTCATATTTAGAGAAAATGGAAATCCAAGTTCGCATAACTAATAACTTAGTGACATTTTAAGCGTACAAATTTAAAAGAAAGAAAATATACATACAAATTTGTACATACGAGCATTACATGACTAAACCTAAAATACAACATAATCCAATAGAGAATTGATAATTTAATAAATCAAATTAGTTGATAAAGAGGTTCGTCATCATGCTTAAATCTGCTATTAATAACCACATGTCTTACCCTTTGAACGGGCTCTATTGTATTCCCACTTCTAAAGCCGAATTGTCGTACCCCTTGCAAGTAAAAAAAATAATGACTCGCGTGTTAAATATTAAAAAATCAAGAATGGTTTCCTGTCTAGCGTATAAAAAATTAACACTTCTATTTTAGTGTTACCTTTGGCTAACTACCTACACTAATAAAATAGTTTCAAGATCATCAAGAAAAACTATCTTTACATACCTGAATTTTGATTTTTAAATGTATAATATATCATCTTTTAATGATACATCTTATTTTAAACCATACGTTATAAAAGGTTTCATACATATTTCTAATAAAATTAAAGATACTTTAAAATCAATAACTAAACACTTTGAATAGCATACTCAAATTAACCACTTAGCTTATCACCATAATCCCAAAAAAAATCCACCAGCTAAACAAAAAATTACCTACCCACTATTATTAATGGATAACAAAATATTAAAAATATACTAAATTTAAAACAGTGTCATATTACAATAAAATTTATACTAAAACATAGATAAAAATGACACGGTCGCAAATATATAATTATTTTTTTTAAACAAAATATATTACAAGTTACTAAACATAACTTATAAACAACATATAACTAATTACATTAATATATAATTTTTATATACCCTTTCACATTTTCTTAAATCCAATTATATCTTTCATAAAGCCCCCTCATAATTTTCATCCAGCCCATCAAATTGATTTAAAATTGAATTCAATTAGGGAATCCGTATAACATCTTTCTAAAATTATTTTGTAAAATTGAAAAATTGTGAAATTAGATATTTTGATTGGTTGATAGAGATTAATTTAATAGACATAAATAGAAAGAAATTGAGTCTGTTATATATAGTTATATATTATAGATAGAGTTTTCCGTTTTTTTTAGTAAGAATGTTTTTTTAGTTTGCTTACTACGTATTGAACAGTTTAATAAAAATTGGATAAGTAAATTTCACTAATAAACACATAAAACAAATACAACAGAGACTTCTAAGCAATATTATAAATACACAAATATTTTAAAATCTTACAAAATTTAAATAACGTAGGAATTGAACAAAGAAAACACGTACAAAAATTAAACAGTTTTTTTTCTTGTAATTTTGATAATAATAGTTGGCATTTTCATCCATGATCCATCATGTCCGGATATACTAGGGATCATCTCATTTACATGTGTGAAATCTAACCCTCAATAATTAAAAGGGTTAATAATGGTTTAACGATCAAAGTTTTCGTTTAATTTCGGTTTAACTATCAAAATTTTTTCTAAACAAAATTATCATAAAGTTTGAATTTGTTGTGATTTAAACCTCAAACTTTTTTTCAAATGATTTAAACTTTGAAATTTTTTTAAAAAAACTGATTAATCACTTAAATTTTATATGGTTTTTGGATTTACCTTCTCTACTTATTATGCATTTTACTTTTTATTAAAAAGTTAACAAAACTTGGATGGTTAAATCATTTTTTAACAAAAATTTAAGGGTTAAATTGTTTGAGAAAAAACTTTAAGGTTTAAACCAAAAAGAATGTGTAACTTTAAGGATTAAAATAATTATAAATTCAAACTTTATGGTAAAACTGTTTGAAAAAAAAATTTGATAATTAAACTGAAACCGAAGTAAAACTTTGATGGTTAAACAGTTATTGACCCTAATTAAAATAAAAAACATTAATTTTAAATATGTTGATCGACACCACAAGAAGAAAAAACCCGGTAAAAAAAGATTTGTGATTAGGAATGGTAAAAATTAAACTTCCGTATTTAATAGGGAACTCGATCTCCGACCCTGATTTGATCGAGGAATCAAGGATGGGGATTCCCCAAACTTAGAAACATTGACGGTATGGAGATACCCTCGTTCCCCGAAGACGAACCCACATATATATGTATATATGTATGTATGTAAGTATATACATGTGTGTATATATATATATATATTTGTATCAAATTTAACTTCATTACATTAATGTGCATATTAACAATATTGTTTTTCATTTGAACATACATGATCGTTTAATACGATTTATTAAATATAGAGAAAGTTAAAAAACTAATATAATAAAATGACTAATATTATTTTTGCAAAATCATCTATGAATGTATTATATTTGAAGTGTGAACATATATGCTAGAGAAATAATCGTTAAGAATATTATAAAACGATTTAGTAAATAAACTTTCATTCGATGTGTTCTCACATTCAAATTTCATCGACCGGTCTCTCCAACTCTTTTTGGCTCCGACCATCGACCGTCTTCGACACCTCTGACTACGCTCAGTGTTGACTGTTCTCGTTGTTAGGGTTCACCGTTGACCCCATCGGTCATCGTCCACTGACCATTGTCAACCCCTCTGAATCACGGTTCTTTTTCGGTCCAGCCTCTATCTAATTTAAGGTTCATCATCAACTACCCATCTCGACTCACTCAATTTCAGGTTGATTAAGCACAAGAAAATTCTAATATAATGATTTAGGGTTACAAGTATTTATCTACTTCTTATTTAGGGTTATTTGATACATGATACCTACTATAACACCCCAAAATTTTCTTTTAAAAAACATAATATATTATAAATCGCCATAAATAATTTTTCGAGTAATTATGTTGTAACACCTTTATTACATTCATCCGGTAATTAAATATCAAAGACTTAGCGTCAGAAGTTATATAAACAGCGAAAATAATATAAATAAAGTTTGAAATAAAATATGTAAAATCATTTAAACTTCGCGTGGTTGTCACCCTAGTGCCTTGCTCTTCTAGTGCCTTGCTCTTGTCCTTTCCCGAGGGTCCTAAAAAGAGTTAAATATTCACGGGTAAGGTGAAAGCTTAGTGAGCAACAGATTATCCGTACTTTATGATCCACAAAGTACACATAAATGCATAATAGGCCCCCTCGGCCACGATGTCAAAAGACATTCATTAAGTTGGCCCGCTTGACCTTGATGCCATAGGCATGACATAACCCCGGGTTATCGAGCATACACAAAAATATAATGTAACAAATAACACACACACGTATTGCACATTTCACAATTATACAAATACATCATAAAATAAGGATTAGTGAAACTCACCCGATTCGTAGTCTAGCGCTAGTTACGGTTCACGTGACGAATGTTAGAAATCGATCAACTACCGACGAACAACTACAATTAAATTGTAACCCATAAATCCTCTTGTTTCACGCTTTCATGCATAATGCTATGGTTCGTGCTACAAACTTGTTTTGGGACTTTAACCCTTTTTTCCATTCCGGGCCTTAGGCCCATTTGTGATTTCCACATCTCACTAATTGTGGTTTTACGCCCAAAAATGTAATTCGATATTTTATATATATATATATATATATATATATATATATATATATATAATTAGAATCAAATAAGAGTTAAAAAAGTGTAAGAGGTGTAAGAAACATTCTAAGAGTGACACATGGCATCATTAATGAAAGGGTATAATTGGTATATATTTGTAATTATTTTTAGTAATTAAAATTTCCTAGAAAAATGGTAACCTCCATTAATATCTCTAATAACTATCATTAGGTGAGAATTTTTATAAATATTATCTCTGTATTTTTTATAGTCCGTGTGATCAAAAGAAAGTTGTTCATCATTTTTATGATGAATATTTGTTGTTCATCATTTTTTTGATGAATATTTGTTATTCATAAAAAAACTTTCATCTATTATGACAAAGAATAAAAATAGGGATGTTCATCATTTTTTTTTGTTGAAATATTTGTTGTTCATCATAAACTTGTACCTATCTACAGAAATTAGTTTTGTGATGTTTTTAAAAGTCCAAATTTCAAAAATTAGTTTTGGTTTTGTTTTGCTGAATTGTCTCCTAATTTCTAGCCGTCTTTATGTTTTTTAATATTTCTTATGCCTAATATACCCTTGATGTCCATTTATTTAAAAGCCAGATTCATTTAATTTTGATTCTTGATGTTTAATCACAGACCATGATCCTACGGCTCTAGTTCCCTCTTACACCTCTTACTAGAAAATAACTCTTACAATAACTCTTATATATATATATATATATATGTATATATATATATGGGAGGGTTCATGCAAATAGTATTTTATTTGTAAAAAGTGCGAGAAACAATCATAGCCTCTTATTTGTATTTGATCTAGTGGATTAAATTAATCTTATTTTTCATTTTTTTAATTCAAAAGGGTACAATAGTAAACAATAATTATTCTCTCTCCAATCTATTTCTCTCTCTTACATTTTTAAAAAAAAATAAATTAGAAATAATTCAATAGTAAATTAATAAATTTACGGTGTTCAACGATGAATACAACTAAAAAATACGAATTTTTAGTTATTAAATATTATATTCATTACAATTTGTTCGCTAGTAAATTCTTGTTTATATTATTTTATCATTAAAGACATTGTTACTCCTTAATCTTTTCGTTTTTTTTATATCATTTTTACCAAATATGCTGCTATCTTTTTTTTCAAATTAAATTTATTCCGTTTGATATTTTCTAAGATTTTTTTATTTTTTATTCAATAATAAACAAAAACCCTAAACAACTAATGAATATTCAATAATAAATAACCGAACATTGGAAAACTTTTGAACACATATAAAACGTATATTCTATATTGAACACACATAATAAACCTATACCTATATTCTATATTGAACACACATAATAAACCTATATTCAAGACTGAACATGATTAACATTGATATCATATTATTAGTAACTATATATATGATTTAAAGTTTTAAACATTTCTATCAACAGTGAACATATTTATTTAAAGCTTTTCTCTTTAATTTTCTATATAGAAAAAAGAACAAAGAAACAAAGAAAAAAGAAAAAAAATAATGATGCTAACATGGACCCATGCACATAACTTTGGAACCTAAAACAGATTTACTTTAAAAGAAGAAATTGGACCAAGATCTTAACCCTAGCCGCTACCATCTTTCCGCCATGGCTAAATCCCTAGCCGCCACAATGCTTACCATGAGACTAGATCTGAAACGGCGATGGAGGCTGTAGCTTACCGTAAAAAGGCGATGATGGAGTTCGACGGTGTCAGATCTCGAAGAAGATAAAGAAAATGCCGGTGGGAAATCGCCGACTATGGCCTATGTGGTAGCGGCGGCAAAAAACACATAGATCTGAACAAGCGGCATAGAAAGCAACCGGTGGGAACACCGGTGTTGCCATAGCCCGTAGGGATGAAGTAACCGACCGTAGCAATGGAGGTGTCGCCGGAGAGAGGGAGAGAAATGGAGGTGTCACCGGAGAGAGAGAGAGAGAGAAAGAGATTTCTATTTTTGAAATATGGGTAGTGAGAGAATGGGATGGGGTAACTGGGATATTAAACGAGAGAAGAGAGAGAGGGGAGATTGGAGAGAGAATAGAGTATTTACTCTTTTATCCTTTATTTAGTTAAATAAATACCATTGAATTTGTTTTTAATTACTTAAATGCCATAAGTATTTATAATGATCGATTAAATGATCAAATGGCTCCGAACGCTTATCGCACTTTTCACAATAAACTACTTTTCTCTTGAACCCTTCTCTCTCTCTATATATATATATATATATATATATTACGCGTGTTTGTATATTTACATATCTATATTTCTGTACATTTATATAGGTACATTTATATATATTTTCTCACTTCCTCCCTTAGGCCAAACATATATTTTTCATTTACTAATTTTCTTATTGGGCTTTAAGGCCCATGAGGCTCGTTTGATGCATTTGTGTATATATATTAATATATATATATATATACACATATATATATAGAGGTAGCATCAAAGGAGAACACCTCCTAATATAAGAACGTGGACAACAGTTTATAGTCCTTGTATGATCATTATTTAATGGCTGAGAGTAATCTTGGTTAATTAAGGTATGTTTAATTTCAATGATTTGATTTAATTAAGTTAGGTTAATTTTAGATCTTTTATTTATTTAATTAAATGATTAGCCTACAAGTGTTCTCACCATTCTCCATTTAACATGTGTTCTCACCGGATCCTTCCTCTATATATATATATATATATCTCGATTCCTTCCTTGGGCCAAAGTATACATTTTTTGTGTGTAGGTTTCATTATTGGGCTTAAGGCCCAATAGGCCCGTTTGTCACATTCTCAAATTTATATACTTTTAATTCTTCTTTTGGACCAAATATATATATATATATATATATATATATATATATAAACATGCGTTCGAAAAAATATATAAGAATATAGAGTATTGATGAAGATCTATATATATATATATATATATATATATATATATATATATATATATATATATATATATACAACATTCTCATTATTCTTATAGGTATATATATACATCATTCCCCAACTTCAACTATATGTATGTTTAACCACTTTAAAACCAAATCTTAGCCAATTTTTAACCAAAATTCATGATTCTTGATCCTATGGGTTCCTAAATACAACTAGATGATATCCCCATTGATTAATTGAGTCTTCATCATGTTTGCACCATTAAAATCGAATCTTTTGTTTATGTTTAAGGCTGTGTTCGATAGCCCCCCTATAACCCCACAAAATTGATTCAAATCTTATTCATTTTTTATAATTTCAAATGTTATAGGGTCCAAGACTTCTATAAATCGAGCCCTATTATATAATTGCATTTTCACAACAGATTCAGGGTCTAAGATTGATTTTAAGTCTCAGTTTTGGGGTGTTGGATTACCGACAACAGCTAACTCAAGGACCCCTCGATTCCTCTGAGTTTTTGTTGTTCCTAAAGGTTTCCAATCAACAATCAAGTTACCCCTACACGATTAATTGACTCACGGTTGAAGCTTCGTGGGTCTATGGTTAAGTGATGGCACGATTTTGGGTGTGGCATCGATAGTCGCATGGACTGTGAACCACGGTTTCCTTCGGCGGAATCTACAACAAATCTCATAAGGGAAATCAGAGAAACTAACCTGTGATTTTTCTTGCCAAAACTCACTGATTTGTGCCGTCAAGCTCGCCGGATTGTCCCCTACTCTTCGTTCCTCCCTTTCGTTTGTTCATTCCAGCCGTAGCAAACACACGCTGACCACTTGAACAAGGATCGGTTATTAGGTCTTAGTCTAAAATAGCCCTAAGTTTCTGATGGCGATGACCCGGGTTAAAGTTCCGACCCGGGCGGGTGGACCCAGGCCATCCGGTTTTATGCTTTTAAAATTCGTAGTGATTATTTATTTATTCTTAATAATTATCTTGGTTTTGTTTTAAAAGGATTTGAGTTTATCTTATTTGGTTGTTAGCTATTTTATAGCTTTTTTTCTAGAATCAGGACCTTCGTTGGCTTTTATATAGCCAAACTTGAAGTTGTGAAGAGGGGCCTTTTTTTTATTATTGATTAATACAATTACGTATTCCTGGGAAATTGTTGGTTCTTGGTTTACCTTTTGGATCTTTGTATAGAAACTGCATCAGTTGGTATCGGAGCCAGTGATGGCTCACCATGGATGCGGACCTCGACAACAACCCCGTAGAGACGCTGACAGAGGCAACGAGGATTATGTTCGAGACCCACGTGATGTTGCTGAGATCGCAAGGTTGCAACAACGGGTCTGGGACCTGGAATTGCAGCAACAAAAGCGAGATGACGAGACCGAAACAAACACCGACATCTCCGATGCTGGTGATAACAATCAAAACCCTTTTGGGCGGCGAGTTCCACGGCAAGGACAGTATGAGTCCGACCCGATTCGCAGCATGGGAGTGAAGATTGACATTCTGGAATTTGATGGGAGGGTACAACCGGATGATTTCATCGATTGGCTCAACACAGTTGAATGTATTTTTGATCTAAGGGACATTCCCGACAGTTACAAGGTAAAACGCGTTGCTATTAAATTACGAAAGTATGCATCATTGTGGTGGGATAATCTGATAAAAAAGAGGGTTCTGGAGGGATGATCAAAGGTTGAAACTTGGGGAAAAATAAAGAAACTATTGTGTGAGAAATCGCCAAGAATCTTTTTTAGAATATCATTACTTATCACAACGGAGTTCGTCCGTTGAAGAGTTCATTGCTGAGTTTGACAGGTTACGAATGAGGTGTGGTGTTGAAGAACAGGAGGAACAGGTTATTGCTCGGTTTTTGGGGGCATTACGTCCCGAAATTTCTGATGTTGTTCAGCTTCAATCTTACTGGACTTTCAATGATGTGTGTAGCTTAGCTTTAAAGGTGGAAAAACAACTTAAAGCCAAAAACAAAAGTACCCGATATAAATCAACTACTACCCGCAATGACCCTTTTCGTTCTCCCACTACCTTTTCGCCTAGTAGTGGGAGCAAACCCGGCCCAATCAAAGCTGAGGTTTCACGTGGATCAAACACCTCATCCACCTCTCCGACCAAGCTGACCCGGTGTTTCAAATGTCAAGGAATTGGTCACTTTGCACGTGATTGTCCCAATCAGCAACTTGTCACACTCACCGAAGATACCACTCCCACATATGATACAGACAACGAAGACGAGGCTTTCATCGACAGTGAGATTGTCTACCCGGATCAGGGTGAGGCGTTAGTGGCACAAAGGGTTCTCAGCGTTACACCGCCGTCTAGTATTGACGATACAATGTGGCTGCATAACAACATCTTTCGCACTAAATGCACAACCAGGGGTAAGGTATGTTCTCTCATTATTGACGGGGGAAGCTGCGAGAACATGGTCGCAACAAGTATGGTGGAAAAGTTGGCTTTATCCGTGGAACCCCATCCTGACCCGTATCAATTAACATGGTTGAAAAAAGGGAATGTTGTTAAGGTTAGTCAGCGGTGTTTGGTACAATTTTCTATTGGTAACCGCTATTCCGACCAAGTATGGTGTGAAGTCATTCCGATGGATGTGTGTCATGTTTTATTGGGGCGGCCATGGCAATATGATCGGCGCACAAAGCATGATGGGTTTAAAAACACGTACTCGTTCAGAAAAGACGGAGTCAACATCACGTTAGCACCTCTTGACTCCCGCGACACAGGAACCAAAGCTCTCATCCTTACAAAATCAGCTTTCCTAGACTTCAACCGACACCATCAACCACTATTCATGTATGCTCTCATAGTAACAGAACAAAATAGCGAACATAATGAAATACCAGGCGAAGTGCAACCTCTCCTCGATGAATATAAGGCTGTGTTTCCTGATGACATACCAGCCGGTTTACCACTCATGAGAGATATACAACATTGCATTGATTTTATACCTGGTTCAGTCATATCACACAAACCAGGGTATCATATGAATCCTAAAGAATATGAAGAATTACACAGACAAGTAATTGAGATTTTGGACAAAGGTCTTATTCGGGAAAGCATGAGTCCTTGTGCCGTACCCGCACTACTAGTTCCAAAGTCGGGAGGTGCGTATCGGATGTGCATCGACAGCCGGGCAGTCAACAAAATTACCATCAAATATCATTTTCCGATACCCAGGTTCTTGATCAGTTGCATGGATCGTCGGTCTTCTCCAAGATCGACCTTCGTAGTAGGTATCATCAAATTCGAATGTGTCGCGGGGATGAATGGAAAACCGCGTTTAAAACACGTGATGGGCTTTATGAATGGATGGTGATGCCCTTCGGGTTGTCGTTACGTTCATGCGATTAATGAACCAGATCTTTAAAGACTTAATAGGTCGTTATGTAGTGGTATATTTCGACGACATTTTGGTTTTTAGTCAAGATCTAACACAACACCTTCGTCACCTTCGACAAGTGTTGACAATCTTGATGGATCAGAAGTTGTTTGTTAACCGAAAGAAGTGTCACTTCCTATCTAGCGAAGTCCTTTTTCTAGGATACCTCATCTCAGGAACCGGTATTCGAATGGATGAATCCAAGGTGGATGCAATCACAACATGGCCTACACTAACATCAATTCACGAGGTACGCAGTTTTCATGGTCTAGCTTCTTTTTACCGGCGTTTTATCCGGAATTTCAGTTCAATTGTTGCACCCATCACTGATTGTCTCAAAGGTACCAAGTTTATTTGGACAACTAAAGCCGATAAAGCATTTGAAAAATTGAAAAAAAGAGTGAGACAAGCTCGTGTTCTCGCTTTGCCCAACTTTCAAGTCACCTTCCAGGTCGAGTGTGATGCGTCCGGCCTTGGTATTGGTGGTGTCCTTAGCCAAAACAACAGGCCAGGAGCGTTTTTTAGCGAGAAATTAAATGAGGCAAAACAGAAATATAGTACTTATGATAAGGTGTTCTATGCCATCATTCGAAGCTTAGAATATTGGCGACATTACCTGTTACCCGAAGAATTTATTTTATACTCGGATCACCAAGCCCTCCGTTTTATTAACAGTCAACGGAAACTTAACCCGAGACATGCGAAATGGGTCAAATACCTCAAGGATTTCTCTTTTGTAATTTGCCACAAGGCAAGAACAACCAACACCGTGGCTGATGCGCTCAGCCGTCGTCACTCATTAATCACATCCCTTGAAGTTCAAGTGGAGGGGTTCGATGTTTTTCGGGGACTATATCCGGATGACCCCGACTTCTCGGCTGTGTGGAAATGTTGCAATAACACAACCTCAATGACCTATAAGAGTTATTCATTATACCAGGGTTTTATGTTCAAAAACCACCAACTTTGCGTCCTAAAATGCTCTTTAAGGGATGCCATCATCTTAGAGAGTCACCGAGGAGGGCTAGCTGGACACTTAGGAAGGGATAAAACCCTCAAGCTGGTACAAGAGCGTTTTTATTGGCCAAAAATGGTTGTGGATGTTACATGCATTGTTGATCGGTGCAGGAGCTGTCATATTGCAAAAACCTACCATTCTAATGCAGGTTTATACACTCCTCTTCCTGTCCCGGAGGGTCCGTGGGAAGACGTTAGTCTTGACTTTGTCGTGGGCCTCCCTCGTACACAAAGACAGAAGGATTCGATTATGGTTGTCATCGACCGGTTTTCAAAAATGGCACATTTTGTCCCGTGTGCTAAAACGTACGATGCCAGCCAAGTCGCTCGCTTGTACTTTGCGGAGATTGTTCGGTTACATGGTGTTCCCAAGTCTCTCACGTATGACCGTGATGTTAAATTTGTGGGTCATTTTTGGAGAACTTTGTGGAAACGGTTGGGATTGCGACTTCATTTCAGTAGTGCACATCACCCACCGAGTGATGGTCAAACGGAGGTTACAAACCGTAGCTTGGGAAATCTTCTTCGAAGCCTTGTGGGAAATAACCCACGTCAGTGGGATGTTATCCTTCCCCAAGCTGAGTTTGCATATAATCGTTCATCCCATAGATCCACGGGGAAAATTCCATTTTTGATCGTTTATGGGCGTAATCCATTTACTACGTTGGACCTCGCACCTTTGCCAACCACTAAGCATTTTGGCACTAGGGAGCAGAGATCAGATCAGAATAAATTAATTCATGAGCAGGTACGAGATCAAATTGCCAACAATAATATCGTGTAACAAAGACGAGCTAACTACACAGAAAGCGGGTGGTATTCAAAGCAGGGGATTTGGTGTGGATCCATTTGAGCAAAGACAGGTTTCCAAGGGTCGTGCTGGCAAGCTGCAGCCCCGCGCTGATGGTCCATTTCGGGTGTTGGAACGTATCAATGATAATGCTTACAAGATAGAGTTACCAGGTCACTACAACGTTCCTGCCACATTTAATGTTTCTGATTTAACACCTTTTGTTCCTGATGAAGACGATCCCTTTAAATCGAGGACGAGTTCTTTCGAAGAGGGGGAGGATGATGGCGATGACCCGTGTTAAAGTTCCGAGCCGGGCGGGTGGACCCAGGCCATCCGGTTTTATTCTTTTAAAATTCGTAGTGATTATTTATTTATTCTTAGTAATTATCTTGGTTTTGTTTTAAAAGGATTTGAGTTTATCTTATTTGGTTGTTAGCTATTTTATAGCTATTTTCTAGCATGAGGACCTTCATTGGCTTTTATATAGCCAAACTTGAAGTTGTGAAGAGGGGACTTTTTTTTATTATTGATTAATACGATTACGTATTCCTGGGAAATTGTTGGTTCTTGGTTTACCTTCTGGATCTTTGTGTAGAAACTGCATCAACTTCCTTAATTATCTTCCACTTTAACCTTTTAAGGTCCAACTCACTTGTTATAACTTCAAGCCCAACAAAGATAATAGAATATGAAGCTTAACTCCAAACCCAATGCTTATTGAATATAACTCATCATTCAATTAGAGGAGGAGGAGGAGGACGATGACGACGAGGAGGAGGACGACAACAACGACGAGGAGGAGGAGGAGGAGGAGGAGGACGAGAACGAGGACGAGGACGACGACGAGGATGATGATGATGATGATCACGATCACGATGATGATGATGATCTCTACTCGAATAGTAATCGGAAACGGGTTTTACAACTCTCCCCAACTTAGAATCGATTTCGTCCCCGAAATCTCTACTCGAATAGCGCTGGATAGTTCTTTAACATCTCTTTCTCGGATTCCCATATCCACTCTGATTCTCGACAATGCTCCCGCTGCACTTTACTAGTCGGATTTGTTTATTTCGCACAACGTTCACTCTTCTCTCTGGAATAGTGACTAATCATTCTACGTAGTTCGACCTCTCGTCTACCACTATGTCTTCCATCGGTAAAATGGTTGACTTGTTTGGTAAGCACTTCGGTAGATGAGATACATGAAAGTGTTATTCTGGTAATTCTAAATTGGTATGCCACCTCCCGGACTTGAGTTAATACTTTAAACAGTCCAATGTACTTAGAACTAAGTTTCTCTTGCTTCCTGAAATGCATAACACCTTACCACGGCAAAACCTTGAGTAAAACACGATTTCTAATCTGAAATTCCAGTTCAAAGCGCCTCTTATCCATGTAGTTTTTTTAACGACTCTATATTGTTCTCAATCTTTCACTAATTTTCTGTATATTTTCTATTGTCTTTTGTACCACTTTTGTGCTACCAAACTCACACTATTTAAAATTCGTTAACTCTACCACCTTGTTTCCCCAAAACATACCGCTCGCAAACACACGCAGACCGCTTGAACAAGGATCGATTATTGGGTCTTAGTCTAAAATAGCCCTAAGTTTCCTTAATTATCTTCCACTTTAGCCTTTTAAGGACCAACTCACTTGTTATAACTTCAAGCCCGACAAAGATAATACAATATGAAGCTTAACTCCAAACTCAATGCTTATTGAATATAAATCCTCACTCAATTAAAGGAATTATATATTTTTTATTAATTAACACTTCTATATAGTAAAACTAGTTATGCACGATTGCACGGCCCACGGATGTTAATGTTAGTTATTCCATTGATTGTAATAATCAAAATTAAAAACATCATAATGATAATCAAGTTATAGTTGTAATATTGGTGATTGTTGTTGTTCTCATATAAGAACCTGATAAGAAAATCAATTTTGTTCGATAGAGTTGTCAAATTACGGCAAACAACAATATAAAACTAATTTGAAAAACAGAAATATTCAAGAACGACTAAAGTTTTTGGTATGAATACACATGCTAGATTGCATCAAGGCTAGACCTCAATGCATGTTTGAACAAATAAAACAACAAAAATAAGCTTCCGAAAATGAAGAAGTGAGCTAAGTTGGGTAGTGGGTCAAAACAGGTTTAAGTCGAGTTAAGACAAACTACAGAATTTAAAGGGGTATATTATGAAGGAGATAGTGTTTTCATTGATATATCATTTGCATGTATATATAATGTTTATATAGGATATGCAAAGCAGAATCATTTTGAAGGTTGATGACTTAGAATTTGAGTGTATAATGAGGGAACAACAATAAAAGTTTTGTGACGTTTGTGAAACACATTTATGTGCATTCTCTAAATTGCGACCGAAGAACAAAATTAAGCAACATCTACATTATGAATACCAAATCTAGTAACTGTTTTTGTGATTAGGGGAGCAATTAAACGAGGAAAAAATATTTGGGGTAAACAAAATAAATAAATAAAAAGATTTTGGTTAAGAGTTTTTGCATTTGCGATCATTACATTTTATTCACACTTCTTCATGTAAAGTACTAATCCACTACAACTTTAAAATACAGATGTAAGTGCCATTGTGGTAGAATGTTTTCATAGTAAAACGCAAGGGTTAAAGACTTAAAGGCATCAACAAGAAGAGATATTGTCATTGTTAACGAACGAGTATATCCCTTCCCCCTATTAATTACAATGTTTGACTTTTTTCATGTCTATGTTTTTGAAGGAAAATGCTTATGTTGCTAACATTATGGAACGATTTTTTACCACAATGATGAGTGTACACTTGCGAATATCGAGGCTATGGCACTAATGATATTCGGAATGAACCTAAAAGTTACTACGTTCAATTGTAAGCAAAATGTTTCATATACTTACAGAATTACATACAATTACCTATTATATATTAGAAAAAAATTGTAATAAAAGCACTATTCTTGCTTTCTTTCGGTTTTTATATTATACTTGTATAATAACAACCTTTCTAGTCTACCTACGATTTAACCCTACAATAATGTGCATATAAACTTAAAGCCATTTTGCTAACAACAAGAGTGGTGTCTCCGATAATGATCAATCCGCCCGTTACTGAAAATCTACTGCTACGAGAATAGCGCATCCATAAAAACTAAAACTGACTCATCATTATTTTCTACATGGTGAAGCTAATTTGGCATAATAACATAATTGCTTCAAATTTCTTTGTTAACTACCAAATATTATTCGCTTAATGAACTTGTATCCTTAAATCCCCGGAAGACTTGCAAAGCAACATATCCAGGAAGAATCTTCATCATTTGAAAAAAAAAAAGTATTTATAATAAGCTCGCGGAAAATAGTCATATACCGAATAAGCATCCCAAAATTGAAAAAGAAAACAAACATAAATTAAGATTTTCTCGGTCTTGATTGAAAGCATTGGAAAAACTGAGTGATGGATCTTGAATAATTTCTCAATCATGGACTAATTAATTAGAGAATAGTAACACAAGGACTAAATGTGTAATGGAAAACTTGGTATTGTCATTTCATAATTATCCCAAACTACTAACATGAAAATTTTCATGAAAGAGGGACTAACTTTTCCTATTATCATATTTTGCAATCTATTGAATCAGATAAGTATTATGATATGATTTTCCTATGAATAGCTCAATCTTCATTAAGGAATATATATAGAGTACAAATACAAACCCTAATATAAACGGGCCTAACATTATACAACGGACCGGGCTAACCAACTAAATATATACAAATATATTAGATTAATACGCCCCCTCAGTCTGAGCGGGAGGCAATGAGCGGACACACAAACTATTCCGAAAATCTTGAAATAGTGTCGTTGGTAGGCCTTTAGTGAAAATGTCCGCACATTGGTGAGATGATGGGACGTGGAGGACCCGTAAGTTGCCGGTTGCAACTTGGTCGCGGACAAAATGAATATCGATCTCAATATGCTTGGTCCGTTGGTGTTGAACTGGATTAGTGGAGAGATACACGACACGCACATTGTCACAATAGACGATGGTCGCTTTGACAAGAGGAACAAATAACTCGCGAAGAAGATTTCTTAGCGAGCACGTCTCTTCAACTGCATTAGCAACTCCTCAGTATACAGCCTCCGCACTTGAGTGAGAGATTGTATTTTGTCGCTTAGACGACCACGAGATTAAGTTATCGACGAGAAACACACAATACCCACTCGTGGACAGTCGTGTTGTGGGACACCCACCCCAAACCTCATCAGAATAGGCAGTCAACGAAGTGCCAGACGAAGAATGTAACTGTAATCCCAAATCAAGGGTGCCCCGGATGTATCTTATAATACGTTTTAAGGTGTTAAGTTGTGGCTCGCGCGGATCAAGCATAAACAAGCAAACCTGATGGACTGTGCATAAGCAATGTCGGGCCGAGTGAAAGTCAAATATTGAAGTGCCTCAGCCAGACTGCGATAAAGTGTAGGATCCTTAACAGGTCCCGAGGCGTCCAGCTTAGAGGATGTATCAGCGGGTGTGCGAGCGGAGTTGCATTGAAGCATGTTGGCCCGAGTTAAGATGTCAAGAGCATACTTTCATTGATTGAGGAATAAACCATGAGAGTCCCTTTTTGCAGAGATACCCAAAAAATATGAAAGAGATCCCAAGTCCGTCATAGCAAATTCGGTACTTAAATTAGCGATCACCATAGAAAGTACCTGTTGAGATGAGGCGGTAAGAATAATGTCATCCACATAAAGTACGAGATAGGCCAGTGATGTACCGCACTGATATATAAACAATGATGAGTCACATTTGCTATGTCTAAACCCCAATTTGCTCATGTAGGAAGTGAATCGTTGAAATCACGCCCTGGGGGCTTGCTTCAACCCGTATAACAATTTTTGCAAGTGGCACACATAGTCAGGATGAGCATGATCGTGAAAACCCGGCGGTTGATGCATGTAAACAGTTTCAGATTGCGCGCCGTGTAAAAATGCATTTTTGACGTCCATTTGATGTATAGGCCAATGTTTTGACACCGCTAAGCTTAAAACCGTTCGAATTGTCGCGGGTTTCACTACCGGGCTAAAAGTATCAAAGCAATCAATACCCGGCCTTTGACTTTTACCATTTGCCACCAGTCTTGCTTTGTATCGTTCAAGTGTGCCATCCACTTTGTATTTCTTTTTGAAAAGCCACATGGACCTGACAACATTGACACCTGTCGGCCTCGGCACAAGGGCCCAAGTACCATTAGAAATAAGAGCATTATATTCGGTTGTCATTGCTTGTAACCAATTGGGATCATTCATGGCATAAGGTGGGATTTAGGAAGAGGTGATTCGGTGGAGGTATGTAAGTTGAGGCGGTGTATTGGTTTAGAAATCCAGCTTTTTGAACGGGTGGCCATCGGGTGCGAGTTGGTAGGGTGGGCTGGTTGGGTCTCGGTTTGGGTGGCGGGTGTGGGAATGGTGGCGGGTGTAGGAATGGTGGCGGTGGGATGGACGGGTGATGGTGAGGGACAGAAGTGGAGGTGGGTGGTGGAGGGTTTGGTTGTGATGGGTCGGCCGATGGTGTGACAGCCGGTGAAGACTCGGTTAAGAGGCGATGGATGGGGAAACGGGGAAAACAACATGACGTGATATGATTATTTTATGAGAGGAAAGGTCAAGGCAACGATAACCCCGATGTAAGGCGGGGTATCCGAGGAAGATACACAGAGTGGATCGAGGGGCTAGTTTATGGGGAGAAGAAAGGTGGGGGTAGCAAAGACAACCGAACACACGAAGTTGCGAAAAAGAGGGAGGTTTGTGGTAGAGGCGTGTGAAGGGTATGTCATTATTGATGGAGGTAGAGGGAAGTAAAAGGTGAACGGCCATGTGGAGGGCTTCGACCCAATAGGTGGGCGGGAGATGACTTTGAAATAAAAGTGTACGAATCATATTATTAATTGTTCGAATAATACGTTCACTTTTACCGTTTTGTTGAGACGAGCGTGGACACGAGAAACGGAATTGGACACCATTGGAATCAAAAAGTTGTTTAACAGCTGAATTGTCGAATTCGCCCCATGATCACATTGGAAGGATTTAATATTACAACCAAATTGATTTAATACATAAGAACGAAAGTGGAGCAATTTAGAATAAACATCAGACTTGTTTCTTAATGGATAAACCCACACAAAGTGTGAAAAAGCATCTAAGAATAAAACATAATATTTTATACCACTAACAGAAGAAATAGGGGATGTCCAAACATTAGAGCGAATAATATCAAACATATTAGAAACGACAGAATCAGACGAACTAAATGGAAGGCGAGTGTGTTTGCCGAGTTGACAAGCTTGGCAAGACACAGTCGACGGTCCTTTATTACAAGGAATTAATTTACTAGAAGCTAAAATTTTAAAAGCATTCGGGCCCGGATGACCGAGACGTTGATGCCAAACGGAAGGACTGGTGGAGACCAAAGCACGAGAAACAGCAGGGATGTGGAGAGGGTAAAGATCACCGGAGCTGTCACACCTAAGCACGGTTTTGCGGGTTTGAAGGTCCTTCACAGAAAAACCAGAATGGTCAAATTCGATAGTGCATTTATTATCTTTGGTAAATTGACAAACAGAAATTAAATTCTTGATAATGTTAGGGGTGACTAAGATATTGTTAAGGTGCAATGGGCGAGGAGAGGTGGGTAAAGTAGAATGTCCCGAATGAGTCACCCGAACGGGGGAGCCATTACAAACAATTACAGAAGAATATAATGACTTACTTAAAAAGGACGAGAGTTTACCTGCGTCGGAGGCGAGGTGTAAAGTCGTCAGTCGGGTCATTCAAGGAGCAAGCATTAAAAGCTTGGGAAGAGAGGTGGCTTGAGTAGCATCCATCGGTGGGAACCAATTCCAAGGTGGTTGAATAGGTGGTGGTTGAGCAGCGACATGTGCCTATGGAGGCGCACCAAGTAAGCCCGGCTGTTGGCGCTGATCGGAGCGCTGGTTTTGTTGGCGGTTTTGAGATCTGGATGAGTTGCGCAGGGGCCACACAGGGACGGTGAAACACCGTAAGGCCACGGAAAATATCCCCACGGGAATGGAAGCTGAGGGGTGGCGTTGGTAGGTGCTGGCGGCGCTGAGGTTGTCGATTGTTGCGCTGCTGAGGGTGGTTGTAGGGGTTGCCTCGAGGTGGAGAATCAATATAGAGGACTGTGGAAGAGGAGGAGTGATCCCCGTGAGTCAGTTGAGATAGTTTAGGTCGAGCAAAACATTGTTCCTTGAGAAGAAGCATGGATCGGACTTGAAGAAAGGTGGGCAACGGAGAGTAATGCCTTAGAAGCATGGCCATGTTTTCGTATTTGTTAGAGAGGCCATTAAGAAGGTAGGTGGCAAGTGTTCTTTCGGGAACCGGGGAGTCAATGTTGGCAAGTAAATTAGAGATGGCTTTAATCTTTTGGCAATATGCAGTGATTGATAGATCGCCAATGGTGATGGTACTGATGTGATGTGCGTGAATCAGATCAAGTTTTATATTTATAAACTGGGATCACCAAAATTCTGACTACAACACAAACAGACAAGTGTACCTAATCGTATCGCAGTATAGTTCTAGTAAGACCGAGTGTCGAACACTTAGGGAACTAGTATGATTTCAGATTTAAAAGATTTAATTATCAATTAGTCTAAAGAAAGCGAGTAAATGGGGGAATATGGGAATAAATCAAAGAATGCGATAAAATATTAATTAGACAAAAGAGAAAACAACCCAAAAGTAAGATAAAGCTTAGAGCTTGGAATGGAAACAATCAATACGAAGCATTCTCACCTAGACTCGATTACCCCCTCGTCTACGGTCAATATCATGGAAGTGCAATGGACATTATTCATTATATACCGATTTCTAAGTTAGCTAGATCTCTTGGTCAGACTCACTAGCCCTATCATTATAGAAACATTAACCCAATGGTCATGGCATTAACTGTCCCTATAATTAGTCAATAAATTCGTATTAAGCTAGACTTAATCTATTGATTTGTATTGGTCACAAAATCAATCAATTAACACCGAATGGTCCAATTGTCAAACACATTAAAGTTAATTACTTTATAACCTAACCCTAAGATTTGTTCCATCACTAGTCATGAATCCTAATGGTCATAGAAACTCATGATTAAAGCAAACATAGATAGAATGGTCATCTCAACTATGAAATACTTAGCAATAGGCATAAAGATCAAAACTTTAACACGAATGGATCTTTGAAAAAGCTAAACATGATAAGTTATACAATTACTAAACATCCGGGTACATAGAAATCAAACAAATAAACAAGGGTTCATCTAATCAAGGTGAAAAAAAGAAAACCTAGCCCATAGACAGGCTAGAACACATCAAAAACGAATAAGAACAAAACTTGCAAACCATTATAGACCGATGGTGGCAAATTCGTCGTCTTCTTCTTCGTTATTGAGCTCCAAACCTTCTCTCAGGCCTTGAAATCACTTCCGGGCGTCCTCAACCGCCATATTGGAACCCTAGAATCGCATGTATGTTCCTTGGGTCAAAAATAGGGTTCTATTTATAGATTTCACGTTTCGGCGCGAACGCGTCACGTTCCCTTTAAGACGCGTCGCGTCGGACAATCAATTTGTGACATTTTCGAACTTCTGCGCGGACGCGTTGTGTTGGACCTTATAACGCGTCGTGTTCTTGACTAATGCAATATTCTCTTCGGCACGATTGTAGCCCTATGAGTCTAGTTTCCGTAACCTTTTCATCATCCGCCCTTTTAGCCTAAAAACCAACAGTTTAAGATATTAAGTATGTTTTGACTCATTTACGAACAATATTTGCTTAAATATAAATATGATATCGCATAAAATATATATCTAAATACGGCAATATCAGGTACACAGATCATTGTGAAGTTCAATGGCCCGGGCCTCTTTGTTGTCCTGAAATAAACTTTCAAGACTCAGCCAGACATCCGGGGCACTAGTGTTCTTCTTAAGGATCATTTGGAGAAGATCATGTGAGGTGGTACCATAGATCCATAACTTGACAATAGAGTCAAGTTTGCGCCAATCAGCATCAATAGGGCCGGCCGGGAGGGAGGTGCCGTCGAGATGCCCCAAGACTCCAAAACCAATGCAATGTGTCTCGAATAACTCTCTCCATGCATCATAATTAAGTTTCTCGAGATCCAAGGTAAGGGGAAAGTAGGTTTTGATATTAGTAATGCCAAAAGGTTTCTTTGAGGGAGAAGAGAACCCTGCCATGAAGCCAAAGGAGAAGAGAGCAAGAAGAACAAGAAAAGAAGAGGGGGAGGGGGGGGGGGGGGGGGGCGCCAGCGAGAAGGTTGCAGGAAAAAGGAGGGGGGCGGTGGCTAGGGTTAGGAAAAAGGCTCTAATACCATATTATGATATGATTTTCCCATGAATAGCTCAATCTTCATTAAGGAATATATATAGAGTACAAATACAAACCCTAATATAAACGGGCCTAACACTATACAACGGACCGGGTTAACCAACTAAATATATACAAATATATTACATTGATAATAAGTACAAAATAAACTTCAATGTATGATACTTACATAGTTACATGCAAATCTCTTTGCGACAAAATGACGAGTAATCCTGAAATCATTTAGATTTTGAAAAGAAGATGTTAAAGAAAATTTCATGCTAGTATGTTGTCAAGTAAATGACGAGACTTGTGTAAATATACAAACAAAAGCTTCAGACGAATGTTATTAGGGTCACTATCAGCAAAAAAAATTAAATGAATATAGTTAACTATTCCATAGAATAGCTCATGTACTTGGATGTGTTTTGCAGAAGTCTTAAAATTGCAAGCTATTTACGTTTGCATATTGCTTCCCTTCCTGCAACAATTACACAACACAAATTTGGTAGCATACTAAAGTACACCTGCAACAAGTATTTTGGAGAAAAATTAGATTAAAGTCTAATAAAATTTATCACAAAATTTATAAGAGAACTTTGATGGATAAACATTGGTAGTAATATACCTCGTCCTCAACCTCTCTTTATGAGTTCAAGTCTGCCTTAAAACCCGCCAATACCGTAACAAAAAGTGAGTTGCTTGCAATAACACAACCTCTACCTTTGTTTTTGTGCTTAAGTCTGCTTTATTGGCGACCCAAAATGTAACAAAAAGTAGGTTGCTTGCGATAACAGGCAGTTATTCTTGCAACTGTAGTAGGAAAGAAGTCAAACTTTTAAATGTAAAGATTAGAGATAACTTAGTTCTATTGGGATTTTGTACTCTACCTCAAATCCAAAGTTTTCTAGACCCTTGCTATTCAAAATGATAATATCTTATTTTTTTTCTGTATGAAGTTACTTTTTTGGGTCTGGGTATGAACAAATTCACTATCACACACATTTTAAAGAGATTCAATATGCATACAAAAACATCCAAAGTCAAAATAGATTCAGAATAGGCCCATTAAAGAAAATGATCGAAGTAGTATAATTAGACATAATGTCGATTCAAATTGTTCATAACTAATCTTACGAATTCTATCAAGTATCAGGAATTTAGTGTGCATCTTCAAGCCTACCAAAGTTCAACAGCAAAAAGGAATCTAAGTAAGTTTTTTTTTCACATATCATGTTTGTTAAAATGAGGCAAAAGTAACACAACACAAAATAAAATAAATGCTTTCAGATATACATGAGAATGAATTATGATTCACAAATATCACCAAACCCAAATTAGACAAAATGTTTCAACTCAAACCACTAAATGAACTTTTCTTAACTCTTTACCTGGCCTACTTAACCACCCTTTTCCCAACCTTTTAACCAACATGTATAAACTTACTACCAACAAAAATAAGAGTAAAACATAAATTATTTCTAAACATATCTGTTGTTATTGCTTTTGAACCCCACCCCCCCAAAGAATCTCAATAAGGGCATACCGATGTTGGTTGACAACTTAAATCGATAGCATAATTATGAGAATTTATCATGCTTTTTGCCCAAATAATAAAGGGAAAGAAAGAGGGAGTACGTATATTACATCCTTATAAACAAATCATCTCTTGAAATTTTGATTATCTTGACCTTAAATACTTAATATAAACAACCTTTTATAATTACATTCAATCAAACACTCGAAACTAATTAATAATTTTTCACCTTTAAAGCAGCCCCAAAGACCCCCCCCCCCCCCCTCCAAATGTTTTGATCATTTGGCTTCAAGAACAAAAGTATATTAAGTGGACATGTTATGTATACTGCTACTACTATCCAGGACTTTAGTTAAAACAAATTCTAGTGCTTAGATGTATTAAGAGGATTCCATTCATTTGTTAGAGTGGATGAATTTTCACTTAGTTTTCTACATTATACTTTCAGAACACAAAATTATGATAAATATGCAACTACAAAAACTTTAACTTTAGCTATAATTTCATTCAATACTTGATCGACATAAATTTACATATTTGTTCATATTTGTGGACTCATTAAAAGCTAAACCATTTGAATGATTTATTGAAGCATTTCATCAAATACTTGGTAGACATGTAAAGTTGGTTACAGTAATGCAAGCGTAAAATATATATCATTTGAGTGATAGATATCCAGATAAAATTGCAAATGTTATTCAAATTTACAAACTTGTTTATAGGAATACAAATATTATAAGCTAAACCAGAGTAACAAAAACTTGATTTAATTCCTAGAATGGAACGAACATGTAGTAATTTAGTATCCAAGCATTAAAAGAAACCCGGTCGATTACCTTATTTAGTAGCGCATGCCATCTTTTGATTATAAAAAGGTCTGCAAAACATTGAACACCTCGTGTGCAATGTAGTAAACAAAAAGGATGTGTTTCTTTTAGAAATTTAGCTATAACCTACGCCAACTTGCCAAGAAAAGAACCAACAATCAACAGTTTACTTGCAATCAATATCTTTGTCTAAATAAATTTAGGGCAAAAATTGAGAAATTTAGGGGAGAGCCCATGTGAATCTCTACCTGTAAAATCACAAACTCTGATGGCGCAATCAACAACAATTGTGAGCTATATACGCTGCCATCAGTGACTATGGTCAACTACGAAGGGTTGTTGTTTTGAGCCTTCTCGGGTTGTAAGTTGGATTAACCTCTGCAAGTTGATTACAGAGCCTTATATGGTGGAATTTCAAGCCTCTAGCCCTCTAGGGTCCTAGTCCACAACAACTGGCGATGATAATGGAGGGATTGAAGTAGCAAACTTGCGATTAGAGAAAGATGTTCAAGAAAAAGGTGTTGGGAAAACCACCGGCTAAACAAGCTGGTGCGTGGTCGACGTAGAGCAGCCAAACGTGTTCAACAACAAGGCAAAAGGGCGATCTTTTATAATAGTTATACTAGGTAGCACGGCCCTGGGACGCTAGATAACAAAGGAAGTATCCATAGGAGACAGGAATGTAGTACACATTGTGTTCAGTAAGCTATGTTTGTTTTACGGCTGTTCTTGAGTTTTTAAACGAAGAAAAGGAAAGGGAAGTGGAAGAAAGTGAAGGAATGAAAAACTCTTTCTCCCAATCATCTCAAAAGTGGGAGGGTTGTTTTAAACCATAAAAATGGTAAAATTGCCCCTCATTCCCCCTCCTTTCCCCTTCCTTTCCCTCCTTAAAAAAACTTGAGAACACCCACCACTAATTGTTTCCTTTCCTTCCCCTCCCTTTCCTTCCAAAAAATAACTCGAGAACAAGCCGTTAAGGTGGTTCATGTTCTTATCCTTTAGATGTGATTAATAAGCTATGTGAATTGTCCCTTTCAAATGTGTTCAATACTTCAATAAGCTATGTCAATTAACAGAAGACATGAACACAAGCTATGTCAAATAATAGAAGACAGTTAAAGTTGTTGGATTAGTGAAATTACTACAAAATTTTGATGTTGTCTTTTTAATATTTTAGATTTACATTCCGATATTTTCAGGTATCCAGTAAATTTTTAGTCTACCCAATTTTTGGTCAATTTAATGATATTACTAAGGAAAGATTTTGACTGCATATGCACAGCACAACACAGCACTGCACTGCACTGGGGTAAAATATGAAACAACTTTTACACACCAGAAGGAAACTCACAAACGAATTGGTCCCTGCATCCTAGTCTTAAATGTCTCTGCAAAAGCATATACAAAGGTGATTAACGGGAATATATGAACAATTTTCTTATAGTGTGTATAAAGAAAGAAAATTAATCTTATAGTTTACGGAGTTGTTGACAATTCTGTACCGAATTAGATATGGGCCCTCTGCAATTGTAGCTACTTATGAAATCAGGTTTGGACCATTGGTTAAAGTACACCTTAGAATTAATGTGATGGCAAAAATAATATGCAGAAAATACACTCTTCTGTATAAATAGAAGATATTTCTACATCCATAAAATTCAAGCAACGACAAACTTGTATCGGATTATGCTGAACATCTGCTACAAACTAACTTGCATAGCAAAAGCAAGAATGCAATCACCTGCACATATAGTAAAACAACATTTTATTATCAGAAACAATTCACACACCTATCACTATAGTTCAGCAATCATTAAACTCAATAATCCAAATCATAAAAGGTAGGGATGGTAGAGCTAATGGGTCAAAATTGGTAGCTCTTGGTTTGGTCAATGCCGACAAAATTGGGTAGACTCAAAACACTTTTATCTACAACTTTTAGATTAATACTCTTTTCAAACAATTAATGTAGTCAGATATGATTACAGTTGTCGACATTATAAGAAAATTTGGGGTGATTATAAGTATCAAAAGTACACTTTTAGTCGATCGACCTTATTTCTTTTTAATTTTCAGCTATTTTTATATTTTCCTATTTCACGTATTAGAAATAATACATAGTCTGAAGCAACTGATTCTGTAAGTGGGTTGACATAGCTCCCTCCTGTAGTGAAGTTCAACTGACCATGGTGAAATCAGGCGAAGCAACAATGGTGGACTTGATTAAGTACATAAAGTTATGCTAGCAATCCTATTTTTTATCTTGAAAGAATCAATAAGAAGCCATGTACTTTATACATGTTTTATGAGGCTATTTCTATAATTTGCACTTACTATTGAAGCTAATTCGTCATTTATTATTCTTATTGGTTTATGTTTGCTATTGTAGGCTTAAGAAAAGGAAACAAACCTGTAACAAAGCTCCTATTCTTTTGTCAATCTCAGTGACATTTTCTTGTGTAGTTAGTTCGCACAAGTCTTATTCCTAAAGTTAGAAACGGGGAACAGTTGATGTTCAATTAATTGTTATCCTCATGAATGCTACAATAACTAAGAATAAAAAAACCATAAATATGGCATAAATAGCTAAATGTTAGATCCCTTAAGTTGTGTTCAATATATTCTAGTGAAGTTTAGTTTATATATAAAATTATCAATAGTTTAGGGTTCGTTATGTAAATACCCAAGGGGTATAAATACAAAGTTGTAAACCCTAAATCATTAAGCTTTCATTTGATCTTATATGTATGTTCTTGGCCGTATCTGTTTTCTCTCATACGTTTATTCATAGATACATGTTCAAGAACTATGTATTGATTGCTTCGTTATTTGATTGATACTCTACAATTGGTATCAGAGCCAGAGAGTGATTCAAAGGTAAGCCATTTGCTCTGGTTTGGTTCGACAAGTGAAACCTATTGTCGATAGGTTTTGGGTAAACCTAGTTCATATTAGGGCTTCAATTATTCTTGATTTCTTGGTGTTTGATTCAAATTGATTGTTGTGTTTGATAAGTTTGGGACTTAAATTATTCATTTTGGTTAAGAATCAAGATCACAAGATTAGATTATATGTTCGACACTTTGAAAGTGTCGACAACTTCAAGCCATTTGTTCAAGCCATTTGCTCAAGCCATTTGCTCAAGCCATTTGTTCAAGTCATTTGCTCCAGCCATTTGCTCAAGCCATTTGGCCAAGCCATTGTTCTTCAAGTCATTTGTTGTTCAATCCATTCATTCCAAGCCATTCATCCAAGCCATTTATCCAAGCCATTCAAAATTCACCTTTATTTCCACTCAAAGATCCGAGTTTCAAGTATCAAGATTTCTTTAATAATGGCAGATGTAGAAACTGATAGCTCTTCGTCTAAGTCTGAGGTAAGTACTATTAATTCTCAATTTATTGATATGATTCATGCTTTGCAAAATCAGATTTCTCAGTTAGAAAAAGATAAAGCTCATTGTCAAACTTTATAAGCCAGATTAGATAACAATTACAATGAATTAATTCAATGTAATCGAGAATTAGCCTCGGCAAATGATCAGTTGTCTTATGTACAAGGAAAGTTCAAACTTTGCGAAAAAAGGTTAAATGTCTAACCGAAGTAAACTCTGAACTTATTGCTAAATTAGGGAATGCGGAAATTAAATGTAACGATTATGTTGTTGAGCTTGACTTCTATGTCAAAGTGTAACACCACTTTTCAGTTTTTAACTTAAAAACATTATCTTACAATTTAGCACCAAAAGATATCAAAGTTTCATAAAAGTTCTGTTTCTAAACATACACGTGCTAATATTTAGTAAAGTAGTGTCAAAGTTTGCTTCTTGAATACCAGGAGCTATCCGGCTGATCATCGCACTGGTGCCTCACCTTGCTGGAAATGCCACCTGCAAATACATAATATTGAAACATAAGCTAATGCTTAGTGAGCATAGTAACCGAATATAAATTACTTAAACAGAGGTAAAATCTCCCCGGATGTGTTGCATCCAAGCTGTAGCACCTGCAACTTGCATAAACTATTACAGTTCTTAGTGTACAGCGTAGCTGTACACCCTAACTCTGTTCTAGTACATAAACATGTACCCTGATACTGATCTTGTGCATAGCTTACACCACCTGGTTAGCTATACACCTTTGCTATACAAAATATATACATATAAAAGTTGTGTCTCATATCAAAGATATCATGCTATTCATCTGTATAATAATAATAAGCTTAAGATGCTAAAGGACTAGTACACTCACTTGGTTACTAAGAGTAATATGCTAAAAAAGTAACATGTGTTGTCGAGTATCCAACCTGTATCAGAAAAATAGCTAAACATTACTAACCGCTCAAGCTGAACTGAGAAAGGGGCTACATGGGCCGTGTAAGCCTACACGGGCCGTGTACCCTGCATACTACACGACTACTCTTTGCCACATGCCCTGTGTTGACACATCACGCTACACGGGCCGTGTAACCCTACACAGGCCGTGTACCCTCTATGCTACACGACCATGTGTCCTTACATGGCCTGTCACCGCCTTTGACTTCTACACTGGCCGTGTAACCCTACACGGGCCGTGTACCTTACATTCTACACGACCATGTTCAACTACATGGCCACTCACTGGCTTAGAACACATGTACACGGGCCGTGTACACGATGACTTGCAACTTTCTGTCAAGAACACAGCTGTTGTTCTTGAGTTAAATCTTAATACAAACGTTTCTTAGTACAAGAAAAACATACTACAACCTCTAAAACTGCTAAACAACAACTACAAACACATTAACATACTCAACTAGATGATTCCTCCTTGGAATCACTTTACTTGGCTCTATACCTACAAAACTCAAGCATAACCCATACCTTGCTGCTCAAGATGGCTTAGAAACTATTGAAACACATTCATCTAGCTATTCTTGATCCAAAGACATTCCAAGGAAGAAGCTGCCATAAGTGGCTAGAAAAATTTGAATGTTTGACCTTTCTAAGTCAAACCACAACACTTATATATAATAGAACTTTCCAAAAATTACCAATCAGCCCCTGGACATATCATCTTTTAAAATGACCAATTTTAGCCCCTCTAGTTTTATAAATACCCCTAATCTTTTACAACGCTTAGCCATAACAACTTTTAAGTTTTGAAGCGTTACAACTCTTCCCCACTTGGAACGATTTCGTCCCCGAAATCTACTGTACAACTAACTCTGCATTATATCAGGCTGAATGCTAGTCTTACCTCTCTCATCTCTGAATGCTATCACAGCGCACTGACGATATTCTTACATCACATACTATCCGCTACCGTAGTAGACGGTCTGAAACATACTAACCCAGAAACACGTATCATACGTAGCATGACACTCATGCGTCTAAACACAATCTGAACTCATCTTGTACTTTTACTCTATCTTTTCAAGTTCTAGCCATCTGTTACATAAACTCTTAACATTATCTCTAATATAGCCATAGGCTGTTTTCTACATAACTGAATTTCCGGATCTGTGACATTCATCTGATAATTCTAGTGTGCAAACTACTTTCTCGTCCTTGCAATAATCTAAAATGGACTACTAACATATGGACTGGCTTGCCCCTCTTCTTGATTTGCTAGCTCTCTCCCATGATGATATTTTTAACAACTCATAATCCCCAACCTGGGATTCTAACAATGACTTTCTCTTGCCGGCATATCTATTATGTCTTATCCTGGCCTGCTTAAAACTGCTCACGTATCTACTATATCTACTCAGTCTATCGTTGTACTGTCTCTGCACTGTTCCACTTTTCTGACTAACTTTACCCTACAAACAGGGGTCTTACACTTTCTATTACACAATATCTTGTATTATAACGCAATAATATTCAAAAGGATAACTGCTAACAAAAAGGGCTCTGCTAACGATAGGCCAATGTCCTAGCTACCACTGAAATCATCAACACAGGCTTCGCTTCTGTCCTCTAGTATCTGTATCTTTTTCTCACTCTGTTCTTCCTCCCGAGGGTGGATTACTGAACTGAGGTGTAACAGGACCTTGATATCTGACTACTATCTTTCCAAACTAAACATCTGCCACTCTTTCTGAAGAATACACTGCCTTTACTAGAACAGAATATATATATATATATATATATATATATATTCCTGTGAGTCTACTTACTGCTTCTTATATAACCTAAAACCCCCGAGGAGTTCTATGTAATCTGACAACTAGATTACTTACATTCTCTTATTTCCATACTAATATCTTCAACAACTATAACTTCCCACATAACTTCTAGCGCTCTGATTTTATCTCAATATGAGTTAGACGTATTCAATATACCATGCTATATCACGTCTCATTCTTGACGACCATCTCTTACTAATTCTAACACTAAGCCTTTAATACACTACTACTGATTGCTTCCTTTATCTGCTTCAATTGAACTACTCTAAACTTATCAAATTAAGACTAATGGTTTCCAGTCTTGTTCTATACATATGAATCCATATAGTTTCTGTCTTTCTGCTTGAAATATCTGTAACCATATTAACTTTATTCAGGAGATTTAAAATCTCTCAATCACCATCTTTAGAAGCTCTACTCACTATCACTAACACACACTTATATTCTACTGTTCTGGGAAATACTTGAGGCTGCTATAATCTGAATAGCTAGTACATTTAACTTCATAAGGACAATGTCGTCCTATCTTGATAATAAAAACATTCACTATCTGTTCTATATCATGAGTTGGGGAGTTGCTTTCATATATCTTTAACTAGCAGTTAACATATGCCATAACCTTTTCTCTGTACAATCTAACCTCCACCATAGGACATTACTATTAACCACCATGCCTTCCATTTCATCTTGTAATGACACTCAAGTATTACATCAATCATACTTTAACATATCACCCACTTTCTGCTGATCCTCATTTCTCCTGAATTCTTTGATCTTCCTGGTCAATGGACTTGGGGATACTTCTGCTATCTTAGAAAAATCTAGCCTAACTCATCTGTAGTACTCTACAAGCTCTTAGAAACTTCTTACTTCTGTAGGATTCTGAGGCGGTTCCCACTTCATCACTGCTTTCACCTTGGCTGAATCTGTTTCATTCTTTTCTGACTAACGATGCAACCTAAGGATTGCACTTCTTATAACTACACTTTATATTTGGAGAATTTTACATACAATTTCTCCCTGCATAACGTGTCTAATACTTCTCTAATACTAACACCATGTACTTCTAAACTCTTGAAGCAAACAACTGATCATCAATAATCACAATTACTAATTTATTGAACATATTTCAACAAACTACACTCTTTAACTCTGTAATCTGTACATATTTTGAACATGTCATCTTCCTCTTTTTTTTCACAACTAATTCAATACACCTTACTATAAGCTACTGGGTCGGATAAGACTTTTATCCATCAACTCTTGCACTGACTTCAACAATTGCTGTATATCTGAAATTTGCTTCGGCTTCCCTCTCCTTACTAGAATTTCTCACAAAAGCTGATAACGTTTTACAATCAAAGACTAGATACTTTCTTTCTTTTGCTAACAAACAAGCATACTAGCTCTTATATATTTATCTTTGCTAAACACTTCTTCCCCACTTGGGGTCTAAGGCTGTACTGTTCTCTGATTACATACTATTGGAACTTGATACTGACTTAACCAATTCATACCAATAACTGCTCAAAACTCTTTAATCATGACTGGTATAAAATCAATAGGAAACTGGCAATCATATCTCTTATCACATGATTCTTACATCTACTATTCTCAATAGTAGTCTCATCATCTATTACTTTTTCTTAAAAAGGAAACTCTGTTATATTGTGTGGAATACTCAACTGAACATAACGTGGAACATCGACAAAGATCTACTTTAACAGAGTTAAATAATACTAGGACAGGTGTACTATTAACAACAAAAAGGTACCTGCTAGTACACTCGGTTCCACACTTTCCTTCATAGCCATGGGCTGCACTTTCACTTACTCATCACTACCCTTGCTTAACCATAGTGGGGTAGAGGATCCACTATGCTTTTCTCTAGGGCTATCAACTTAGGGCAATAAGCTCAATATGCCCAACTGGTAATAATGATAACACCCTTCGTGTGAATTCTAAAAATCTTTATGCGCATGCCTCTGCTTCTCTCTGGCTCAACCTTTCACTTTTCCACTTACTAATCCCTATCCGATAAACTACTTCGCTTTCTTTGATACAAAACTCACTTTCTCTTCTGCTGTATTACCGATAATTGTCACTAAACTTTTTCAGATATCACTTTTAAGTATCGAAATGTGTCACTACATTTCATATGCTCAATAACAATATACTCTGGACATAACGAGTTACTTCTATCAACTTCTTGGTGATATCATTTACCACTTCTGTCATCTGTGATAGAGCTAAAAACCCTTTTGTAATCTTATCTATTCAAGTTGATTGGTGCAGTTTGCACCTCTGACATTTCTTTAAACCGAGGTTAAATCGTTGCCTCCATCTGTTCCTTTTCTTTCCCTTGTAACAATAAAGTCTACTGATCTTTTGTTGTTTCATACAACAGGCTGAAAACATACATAACTAATCATTTTACTAGATATCTGACTGTACGGAACGCCCTTCCATTTATGCTAGTCAACGATTGTTCACAATCGAATCTATAACCCCCTTCCAAAAGGAGATGCTTTACCTGAAAATATCTGTAAATGTACCCCTTTTAACTCGTATAACTAATCTGTTCTGGCCTTGGTTCTCCCAACCCTCTAAACCTACATCGCTGCAGCCTACACCGCTACATCTACTCGTTTCTATAACATCACCTCCAGTCTCTCTGACACTTGCTCAACCACCTGGTTTTTTATACAAGGGATGTTCATCTGTAATACTTTACTCAACTCTGTAGCTACTGTATCTCTCAATGTACTATTCTCATACTCTTTCAATTCCTCTGTATCTGAAATCTTTCTAGTAACATTACCCGAAGGTCTAGCGGTTGGGATAAGAATTGCACTCTAAATCATACCTGTCTCTAGCTTCTCGAGGCCTACTTGCCTCAGACTACTGTGTTTGACACATTCTAGCTCTTTCTATATTAAAACTGTACTGAACTTGCTTTAAAAACATGCTATCACACATAATCCACAGGGTTCATCATGATCTTGCCAAGCTTCAGTATCTACCATGTGTTTATAATAATATGGGCCCAATATTATTATGAACACATTATACCTTACTTATGCTTAACTTAACCAATCAGATTCCTGCTTCATAAAATAATACTGAACACTTATTCACATAACTGTGCTGTACAAGCATATACAAGATATCTCATGCTCAAACTACTAAAATAAATAATAATTAAAACTGCTACTACTCGTATGCTCACCAAGGTTTACTGCCCCAGGGATAGCTCAAGTTAATATCAAAACCATGGTTTAAGTTCAGACATTACACTCATGTGTGTTCGAATCCCTTAAACCTTGGCTCTGATACCAAGTTGTAACACCACTTTTCAGTTTTTAACTTAAAAACATTATCTTACAAATTAGCACCAAAAGATATCAAAGTTTCATAAAAGTATTGTTTCTAAACATACATGTGTACCCTTTAGTAAAGTAGTGTCAAAGTTTGCTTCTTGAATACCAGGAGCTATCCGGCTGACCATCGCACTGGTGCCTCACCTTGCTGGAAATGCCACCTGCAAATACATAATATTGAAACATAAGCTAATGCTTAGTGAGCATAGTAACCGAATATAAATTACTTAAACAGAGGTAAAATCTCCCCAGATGTGTTGCATCCAAGCTGTAGCACCTGCAACTTGCATAAACTATTACAGTTCTTAGTGTACAGCGTAGCTGTACACCCTAACTCTGTTCTAGTACATAAATATGTACCCTGATACTGATCTTGTGCATAGCTTACACCACCTGGTTAGCTATACACCTTTGCTATACAACATATATACATATAAAAGCTATGTCTCATATTAAAGATATCATGCTATTCATCTGTATCATAATAATAAGCTAAAGATGCTAAAGGACTAGTACACTCACCTGGTTACTAAGAGTAATATGCTAAACAAGTAACATGTGCTGTCGAGTATCCAACCTGTATCAGAGAAATAGCTAAACATTACTAACTGCTCAAGTTGAACTGAGAAAGGGGCTACACGGGCCGTGTACCCTGCATACTACACGACTACTCTTGGCTACATGCCCTGTGTTGACACATCACGCTACACGGGTCGTGTACCCTCTATGCTACACGACCATGTATCCTTACATGGCCTGTCACCGCCTTTGACTTCTACATGGGCCGTGTAACGCTACATGGGCCGTGTACCTTACATTCTACACGACCATGTTCAACTACATGGCCAATCACCGGCTTAGAACACATGTACACGGGCCGTGTAGACCTTTACGGGCCGTGTACATGACGACCTGTAACTTTCTGTCAAGAACATAACTGCACTTGAGTTAAATCTTAATACAAACGTTTCTCAGTATAAGAAAAACATACTACAACCTCTGAAATTGCTAAACAACAACTACAAACACATTAACATACTCAACTAGATGATTCCTCCTTGGAATCACTTTACTTGGATCTATACCTACAAAACTCAAGCATAACCCATAACTTGCTGCTCAAGATGGCTTAGAAACTGTTAAAACACATGCATCTAGCTGTTCTTGATCCAAAGACATTCCAAGGATGAAGCTGCCTGTTAATATTAGATAAAAATGTAGGAAAGCCCATGAGGCCCATGTAGTATGCTTAGCCTATATATAGGGCATTTGTACCATGGGCGGATAGAGATTTTGGACGTTTACTAAAATATATACAATATCATATTGATCGTGAAAGTGTGTGTAGCTCTCTCTCTCTGTCTTGATATCCATCTAACCATTGATTGCTTGAAGGATATTTGATCTAAACTTAGATCTTTCAATTGGTATCAGAGCCTAACTTGATCTAAGTTGGCTCTTGATTGGGGAAATCATCAACTAACAAGAATCATAGAAGAAGGCTACTGTTTAGAAATCGAAGCTATGAAGGTTTGAGTGTTTGTTCTGTTAAAATTGATTCTATTCATCTCGAAATCGACTCAATATTCTAAGCAATCATTTCTGATTTGAGTTGGATCAAATCGAATGAGTTCTTGAAGTTTTTCGTGGAATACATCTACGGTTTTTGCTTCATTAGTTCATCAGATTTAATTGGAATGATGGATTAAATGGTATACTCTGGATCTACAAGGAATTGCGACCAAGAGGGTATAAAAATCGGTTGATTTTTCATTGTTATTGATAAGGATTGTAATTTTTGTCAAGAACGTTTGAAGATGATAAAGAACAGTCGAGATCTGAGTGTTTGATCGAGTGGAATCAATTTTTCGAAGGTTTTGGTGTTTACTGTAGAGTTTGAGCACTCCCTATACTACAAAGAAGACTTCGAGCAAGGTTATTGAAAACAGATCCTATAAAATCCGGAAGTTGTTGCCTATAGAAGGCTTCGAGCGTATTAAATCTTCAGATTCAAAGGAAATATATCTCGAGTTCGAAGACTATACACTTCAAATTCGAAATCAACACAAGTTACAAGTTCGAAACAAGTTATAGGCGACTTCGAGCGGATTTAATACCCCAAGAACACTTCGAATTCAAAGTCCATTTCAACCCCTTGACTTCGAACATATTTAATTCCAAACAACACTTCGAATTCAAAGTCCATTACAACCCTTGGACTTCGAGCGCATTACCACAGACTTCGAGCGTGTCCATTTGAAATACAATTCGGAACCAACTTGCATTGATCACATTTCATTCGAAGTCACTCCATTTCATTCGAACTCTGAAAACAAAACATTCAAAGATAATTCACTTCTACTCGAAGACCAAAAGAGTACTGTTCCATTCGAAGTTCATTTAAATATTGACTTAGAATTCCTAGATTAACCTCAAAACTTCCAAGTTAACCATCTTCGAACCCAATCACCCAACTTTTTCAAGTTAACGATCACTTTGAAACTTTCAAGTAATTAAATAAAAAATGACAAGTTCCAATGAGATTTTGGCCATTGGCACAGATTCCAAACCCCTGTTCTCTTTCGAAATGACCACCTTGTATGGAAAGGGAGGTTCATGGATTTTCTGGAACATAATGAAGTTTATGGTGAAATGATGATCGATTCTATTCTCAACGGAGAAAAGAAATTCTATCGAGTCATGGATGCACAACCTGACAACAATCCTCCAATTGTTGGAAAAGTGAAAGAGAAAACTCATGATGAGTTAACAGCTGCTGAAAAAGAAAGAAAGAAGGCTGATAGGTTGGCTAAGTATTATCTCAAACAAGGTCTATCTTCTGAGATGTACATGAAGGTTGACAGCTTAGCTACCGCCAAAGAGATCTGGGATGAAATCAAACGTCAATTGAAAGGGACTGAGCAAGGAGAGCACATAAAAAGAACACAATTGGTGAACATGTTTCACGACTTTTCTGCTAGGGAGAACGAACTGTTAATTGACACTTACAGTCGTTTCTGCAAACTCCAGAACGAACTCAGGACAGACAAGGTTGAAAGGACAGAAGCGGATATCAATTGTGTATTTCTTTGTGCTCTGGGGCCAGAATGGAAAGAGCATGTCAAGCTATACAAACACATCAACCGAAACCTTACAATTGTCACATACCACAACATTTTTGAGGACCGGCAGCAGTATCAAGATAAGGTCTCAAAAACTTCTCCCAGACTCTCAGCTGATCCATTGGCCCTAATTGCTTCAGAAACAACCCCCCGCGAGTCCTCCAGAACTTCGAAGTTCAAACAAGTGGCTTTATCTGACTCAGAATCTGATGAGTCAGATGGTACAGAAATGGAACAAGTCATCAAAGCCATGTCATTCATCACCAAGGCTTTTAAGAATAGGCACTCTAAAACCAACAATCGCCAAAGGTACACCTCTGGGTCTCGAAGACCAGAAAATCATAAGGTGGCTAAGAAATCAAGAATTGCCAAGGAAGAGAGGAAAGAAGATCGTAAATGCTACAATTGTGGGGGAAACGGCCACTTCATAAAAGACTGCACACAGAAAAAGAAGAAAGATGCCGAGTACTCTAAGCAAAAGCTTAGACTGGCCAAAAGGAAGAGTGTAGGAAGGGCCATGTTGGTGGAAGAAGACAAGTTCCTCACTGATACTAATGACAGTGATCTTGAGGAAGAGGCACAAGCTCAATTCTGCTTAATGGCAGACGTTGAAGAAGAGTTTAGTAATGATGAAGCCGAGCCAGAGGCACAATATGACAATTCTGATGATGAAGGGCTCGATGATGTCAATGATGACGAAGAGGTACACTCTAACTTCATTGTAGGTTGTGGTCTGAGCATGTAACATGTTCATATCATCATATCACGAATGAAAAAGTTAGAGAAAAAGGTACTAAAATCAAAGCTAAACAAAGAAAAACTAAAAGAAGTAATTAGAAATCAACAAATGGAATCCATACATGTTGATAGAGAAATTGAACAACTCAAAATGAAAATCATGGAAAAAGAAAATGAAATCATTGACCTAACTGCAAACATGAGCACCCAACTGCATGACCTAAAAGCAGAGAAGATCAGCGCCGAAAATGACGCAAAATTTATTCTTAAGGAAAAGGGTGAACTATGCTAAAAAATAAAAGAGCTTGAAGATACACCGATCAAACGGGGTCAAACAGAACAAACAATTTTTCTCAACAAATCCAAAGAAAGAAAATACTCAAAATGGACCTATGATGGTCTTGGATTTGAAAACCCACGAATCAGTGAGAAAGTGACTGCCAAATAATTATATGATTTTAACTTAATGAATGCTTGTATCACAAACAAAATGGCATTTGTTGGACGAGAAGAAGATGTTGTGGAAGAAGATTTTAAAAGAAATACTCCACTAAAATCTGAAATTTATTTTAATTATCAGGAATTAAATGATTCTATTTCATTTGAGCCTTATAAGCTCAGTATGATAGATGAGTCTAATGGTTTCACCTATCCTGAGGATCTCAAAAAACCGCAAGCAGTTCTGGAAGCCCGAATATATATACCACATATGGTGTTACAAAGGCAACTCGAAAAGCTTGTAGCTTATTATTATCAAACCATTATCACTGATGATTTGGAAAGAGAAATAAATAAATCAGAAAAGAGTCTTTCATGTCACTATCAAAAGAAAATCTTGACATGCACTTTCACTCCATCTACTTCTCAACCAACACGCAAATTTACCAGAGAAGAAAAAGGGAAATCTACGGTGGAAGGATCATGGACTTCAAAGTCTCAACATAAATTAACTGAAACCACCAAAAGGCAACCGAATGCCATTCCCAAAGCCCATCTCACACACTCTTCCAAAAACAAATCAAAGTCACCATCAAATGTTGTCCACAAGAACATAAAACCATTCACACCTAACCATGTTTTGAATGTTTCAGATGTAAGCAAAAAAGACAACAAGAAGAAGAGTGTTTGCACCAATGGAATCAAAAGAAAGTTTCAACCCATAGTTTCTAAGCCCTGTTTTGATTTTTCCAAAAAGTGTCATCATATTACGAATTTCTTTAGTAATTGTAATTCACTTTCCTCAAAAGAAATGAAAGCAAACACACATTTTTGCACAAGTCATGGATGTTTGCATGGACATTGTGAATACAAGTGTGAATATGACAGGCTTCGTAAACAAATGGGAATTAGTGCGTATGAGAGGTGGAGACCACAAGGGTCAAATCAAATAAATGCCCCCTTTATTTCTTCATATGGTATAGTCATTTATCAGTGGGTGACTAAACACGCTCTAAAACTCATGAATTATTAGAACCATGCAAATAGACTAATTACTATTCAAGAGTTAGAAGCGTACAGAAAGGGAGGCTACAAAGAGTTTTTGAAGGCTTGGAATAAAATAGAATCTAAAACTTGGAGATCTCAAACACAAAGTTCCAAGTTTCATCCATCACAGGGAAACTCAAATTCTTCAAAAACCACAAGATCAAAAGCAAAACCAATCAAACAGCAAGAAATAAAACCATCCACCATAAAATCCAACCATACTACCACCACAACGAAACCCATATCTCAAACAGTTGCAAAACCCAAAATGATTCAAATTTGGCAACGAAAAGATGTGGTAGAGGTAGTGGATGTCAAAAACATCGAAAGTCCACAAATTCTTGAAAGAGGAGAAATCCCTCTAACCATTGAATCAAACATTGTTCCTGATCCTCTGGTTGAAAACTTCAAGGTTTAACAAAAAAAAAAACAAATGACTCAATGGAAGATACCAAAAAGAATACACTGCATTTTTCAAGATGTAGTTAACACCAGTGTTTCATCTAACAAGCAAGGACCCATTTCTAAATGGGGACCTAAACCTTCTTTCTTCTCTGTATGCAGGAACCTAATCTCTGGTACATGGACTCAGGTTGCATAAAGCACATGACCGGTGACAAGCATCTTCTCAACAACTTCATTCCTAAGTACTCCGGGAATGTTCGTTTTGGGAATGACAATGCTGCACCGATACTGGGGTACGGAGATATAGAAAAGAAAAATATAAAAATAAAGAAGGTCTCTTATGTGGAAGGACTGGGTCATAATTTGTTTAGCATTGGCCAGTCCTGTGACAAAAATTTGGAGGTTACATTAAAAAAGAATTCATGTTCAGTGACAACAGACACAGGTGATGTACTTCTCGCGGGAACACGAAAGTCTAACCTGTATTGAATAGATCTGAACAACTACAACACGAAGACTTCCGTTTGTCTACTCAGCAAGGCCTCATAAGACCTCACTTGGTAGTGGCACAGAAAACTCTCCCATCTCAACTTCCACAACATCAACAAACTAGTTACTGGAGATCTGGTGAGAGGCCTGCCTAAGTTGAAATTCTCCAAAGATCATGTGTGTGCAGACTGTGAAAAAGGGAAGATGAAACACAGTTCTCACAAAGTAAAGCAAATTTCCAGTACAAAGAAAATAATGGAGCTTCTACACATGGATCTATGCGGTCCGATGAGAGTACAAACACGCAATGGGAAGAAGTATATCCTAGTAATTATCGATGATTACTCTAGCTATACTTGGGTCAAGTTCTTAAAGTCGAAAGATGAAGCTACTCCTACTATCATCAGCTTCATCAAACAACAGCGGAACAAGTATGAACACAGTGTAGCCTCCATTCGCACGGATAATGGAACTGAGTTCAAGAACAAATGCTTGTCAGACTACCTTGACCTCGTGGGGATCACTCATCAATTTTCTGCAGCATACACTCCACAACATAATAAAGTCGTGGAACGATGCAACCGAACTCTGGTTGAGGCTGCTCGTACCATGCTTGTTTATTCTGATCTCCCGCCTTCCTATTGGGCTGAAGCCGTCAGCACTGCGTGTTACACACAGAATCGTTCTTTCATACATAAGCGTTTCAATAAAACACCATATGAATTAGCAAATGGCATTGTACCTAATATCAAATATCTTCATATATTTGGTAATAGGTGCTTTGTACTCAATGAAAAAGATTATCTAGGGAAATTCGAAGCCAAGGCTGATGAAGCAATTTTCCTAGGTTATTTCCATGAGTCAAAAGCCTAGAGAGTGTTAAATAAAAGAACTAACTGTGTTATGGAAAGTATAAATGTTACATTTGACGACATGTTGGATGTTAACACATTTAAAAAGGGAAATGAAGTTGCTTCTGGACAAGTCAGTTCAGGACCAGTTCTTCAAAGAAAAAGAAACAAATATAAATCCACCATCATCAAAAAAACAATTTAGATTTCTTATTTGATTTCTTACAGTCCGAATCTGATGTTCAAAATGCTGGTGACAGGAATGATACTCTCCTGCTACAACTGCAATGGAGGTTGACAACTCGTCTTTGTATCCAACCGTGGATTCTCTGTCTACATCAACTGTTCATCCAGTCATAGTTCCTCATGAGCCGGTTTATGAGGGAACTCCAGTCTATGATTCAGACCCAATATCAACAGAGGAAGACATTGAACTCTCCAATCGCTTAAGTGAGTTCTTTCCTCCGATCCAAAACCCCCGAGGAATAAGATGGACACAATCCCACCCTGAATCTCAAATAATAGGCAATGTTCAAGATGGAGTAAGAACTCGCTCTGCAACGGCGAATGAGTGTCTCTATTCCAGTTTCCTATCCATGATAGAACCCACCAAAGTCTCCGATGCTTTACACGATGCAGATTGGGTCATTACAATGCAAGAAGAACTTAACCAGTTCGAAAGACTCAAAGTTTGGAGATTGGTACCACTTCCAAAAGGAAAATCAGTGGTTGGTACCAAGTGTATTTTTAAGAACAAAAGGATTCCGATGAAACAGTGGTTAGAAACAAAGCTAGGCTGGTTGCTAAGGGTTACAACCAACAGGAGGGTATAGACTACGATGAACATTTGTTCCTGTAGCTAGGATAGAAGCCATTCGTCTCTTCTTAGCCTATGCTGCCTATAAAAGCTTCAAGGTGTTTCAAATGGACGTTAAGACAACCTTTTTAAATGGTATACTCAAGGAGGAGGTCTGTGTATCTCAGCCAGAAGGCTTTGTCAATCCCAAATTCCCTCAACATGTTTATATTCTTGACAAAGCCCTATATGGACTAAAACAAGCCCCGAGAGCTTGGTATGATGTCCTGTTAGAGTATTTGTTGAGTGAGGGATACATAAAAGGAAAAACCGACACCACACTGTTCACCAAAGCCAAAGGAAAGGATTTAATTTTAGTACAAATTTATGTGGATGACATCATTTTGGTTCCACAAACCCAAAGTAGAGTGATGAGTTTGCTTATACCATGCAAAATCGTTTTCAGAGGAGTATGATGGGAGAGATGAACTTCTTTCTCGGATTACAAGTGAAACAGCTGAGTCATGGCATCTTCATTAGTCAATCCAAGTACATTTAAGACTTGTTGAAGAAGTATGACATGCTTAGTTGTTCTTCACTATCTACCCCCATGTCTTCAAAAGCTAAACTGTTTGCTGATCTTGATGGAAAAGCAGCTGATTTAAAAACTTATAGGGGTATGATTGGCTCATTACTGTATCTAACGGCTAGTAGACCGGATATAATGTTCTCTACATGCTTATGTGCTAGATTCCAGGCTAATCCAAAGGAATTACATTTGCTGGAAGTCAAAAGAATTTTCAAGTATCTCAAGGGTACCCTTGATCTAGGTCTATGGTATCCAAGGGATTCTAGTCTTCAATTATATGCCTATTCAGATGCCGACTATGCTGGTTGCATGCTTGATAGAAAGAGTACATCCGGCAGTGCACATTTTTTGGGAGATTGGTTAGTGTGTTGGGCTTCTAAGAAACAGAATTGTGTCTCTACTTCAACTGCTGAGGCTGAATATGTTGCTGCTGCAATGTGCTGCTCTCAAAGTTTGTGGATTAGGACTTAACTCTCTGATTTTGGCCTACACTATGACAAGATACCATTACTGTGTGATTCACAATCTGCCATTGCCATCTCATGCAATCCAGTCCACTACTCAAAGACCAAACACATTGACATACGGTATCATTTTATTAAAGATAATGTGGAGAAAGATCTAATAGAACTTCAATATGTCAAGACTGATGATCAACTGGCTGATCTGTATACTAAACCATTAGACGATTCTCGTTTTAATGATTTAGTATCCAAATTAGGTATGTTGAATTATAAAGTCCGACCAACAGTCATTTATTGAGTGGGTAGTTCACTTTGTTTGTTCATGTTGCAGATAACCCAAGCTTAATTTGAGGGAGAGTGTCAATCATTCGTGCAAGCTACGCATGTTTGTAGGGGGAGAAAATCAAAGAAAAGGCAAAAACATTTAGAAAATCAAAGAAAATACCAAAAACATTCACAAAACAAAGAAAAATATCAAAAATATGTTTTATTTCTTTGAAAAAATTGAAAAATACAAAAAGATTTTAGTATCTTCGAATTCACAAGTCTCCTTCGAAGTCAATGGACTTCGAACACGAAGGACACAAATTACTTCGAACTCTATGGACTTTGAACACGAAGCATACAATCAAAAGTGGACTTCGAGTGCTTTAATTCAAATTCGAAGTCAGAGCACTTTGAAATCGAAACCCTCAGTTTTAAGTTCACTTCGAGTACGTTTTGGACAATTCGAAGTCAACGGACTTCGAATACGAAGGTTTTAATTCCAAAGGTCACTTCGAGCGTGTTCTAGCGAGTTAATTCGAACTTAGTTGACTTCGGATACGAAGTCACTTATTCTTAGTTCACTTCGAGCGCGTTTACTAGCTTCTATTCGAAGCTAGTAGACTTTGCATTCTAAACAGTGCCTGTCCAATGGACTTCGAGCGGGCATGAACAGTGGTAAAAAAAACCTTCCTTCGAGTTCGAAGCTTTAACACTTCGAATTCGAAGCCGCTTGGACTTCGAACTCAACAGTGGTCCTCAAGACCACTTCGAGCGCGTTTTTTACCCTCGAATCTCTTCACACTTCGAGCGTGATTTTTCAAAATATTAACGTTTGAAATTTTTTACTATAAATAGGTGTGGGTAAAACTTATTCCTTACGCATTCCTATTCCTACTTTTACGAGTCTCCGGTTACGATTTTTTTGCGATAATTGTTCATACGTTGCTGCCAAAATTTTGAAATTTTGTGATAAACGTGCTCATTTACCAAAGGTATACATCAAATGCATGACAAAACAAGTTTACTTCGCATTCAAATGAACAAAAACGAACATGCTACTGTAGAACTCGGAAACTGCCTTTTTGAACTTCCAAGGCATTGTTCGACCTTCAAACGATTGTGTTAACTTAATCCACACTTGCGATGGGTCTTAGGAACACATGAACAAAGTTTTCATCAAAGAAAAACATACAAAATTTGAAAAGTGTTCTTCGTGTTCTTAGTGTGGTTGAAGATGGCCTTGATTTTCAATTTTTGGCTAAATCGTCATGTTATGGGTAAAGTGAGAAAAATTTCAGTGTTAAGAAAATGTTTAGATACATGTATTCATTGTAAAACATGTGTCTAAAAACATTTTTGTTTATAAAAATCACCACTTCATAAATGAAGGTTTTTCGTGTGTTATAAAATTTGGGGGTTTTGACCAAGAGTTTCACATGTGAATGATCAACTGTCTAACACTTGTGCCTATTCTTACAGGACATACTATGGCTATGGAAGACGATTCTGTCTCGTACCGTTCTTCGACAGCTAGCCAATCTCATAATCCTGATGACCAACTCCTTCCAGGAACCCAATTTCTTTCTGTGGTCACCCATGATAACAACCATTTCATCAACCTCAACAACTTCAGAAACCCAAACTTCCCAATAATCACCGAAATACTCCGCATACACCCACTAAACCATGCTCTCACATTTGATCCATCAACCTCTGGAACTCATGTTTCTGAGTTGTACGTATAACAGTTCTAGAATACCGTTCACACCCATACAAATCCAAACACTGGCCGAGTCTCAGTTCGTGGTGATGTAGATCACTTCACCCTCAATATTACCGCCAGTCGACTCCATGAAATACTTCAACTCCCAAACTCTAGAAGCAGGCCTCCTCTCCTTGATTTTGAGGAGATGCCTCATGAGTCAACTGTCCTTGTGGGCAATCGTGCAATGGGTTACATTGGGGACTTACAACTTCGTTCCCACTTCAAACGAACCAACCTTCACCCCATATTCTATACATTTCTCACCATTCTTCAAATATGCCTCACCCCCAAACACACTGGATATGAATATCCCAACACAAATCAAATCAAACTCATATATGCTGCAGCTAATCACTTGCACATTGATTATGCCTCTTTGATATTTCTAGATATTGTGCAGCAAGTTGAAGGCAAGCTCTCTGATCTTAAGCGTGCAAAGGGTATATTTCTGCCATACCAAAGGTTCTTGCCGATGATGGTCCAGTTCGCCATGGACAGAAATGAGGAAATTCCTCGCCGGCCAAATCATGCTTCTATCAGGCCGAAGCAGTTTATGTATGTCAAGGTTCTCACTGCTGATCATCCAATTCAACCTCAACATTTTCTGGCTTCGCTCCTGGATCTATGTGCACAAAATGATGTAGTGCGAGCTTATAGGGAGAGTGTAGGACTTGGAAATATGGAGCAACCAGAGCCGGTTGCACCTACCCCGGGGCCGATAGCTCCCAGTGAGGTAATAGAACCTAGGCCTCACTCTTCCACGGGGGAAGCTGAGCGGGGAGAGTCGAGTAATAAAAGTGCTGAGAGGGGTGGTGAAAGGGACGTTGGTGATACACATAGTGAGGGAGGGGCGGAGTATGACCCTACACAGATCCAGGCTATGATGGACTCTTTTTCATATGTGCTTCCAGATCCCGAACAATTGCCGGAATCCCCTGCACCAGAAATAACTACAGCTGCAACTGCTCCGGATTTTGCTTCTGATGCTTTAGCTATAATTGTTTTTACCCCTGGAGCAGCACCACTGGTTCATGATAATACTAACGAACAACTAGCCAAAACACCAGTGGTGGCTGAAGAGGAAGATTTGAGCTTCTCTGATCTATTTCCAAATCTACCCAAAGCCTTCGACTCAGAAACTGAATTCTTATATGGCTATCAATCGGGTCCTCTTGACGAAGGCAGTGAAGAATATGATTTTGATCCTTATATAGAGGAAGAGGAAGAGGTGGAAGAAGAAGTAGAGGTTGTGGTAGAGGAGAGAGATGGGAGAAAAGAAAAAGAGAGTGTTGAGGGTCCCCCAAGCCCAAAAAGTCAGGAAGCCACACCAGCCATCGGAGTTGACATTGTCAGCTCTAGTGTTGAAACAGTCACTGTCATCCCAACAGTGCACATTAACCCCTCCAGTCACTCGGGTGTCTCTCAACAGACATCTGTTTCATTCCACAGAGACTATACACATACTCTACCGACCTCTCATTCGGAGATGGCTGGTATTGAAACTAGAGGTCTGCCTCTCTCGACCTCGCCCTTTTCTTCAGTGCACATTGATATACCGCAGATTTCTGCGTTTCTTTCTAGACACCAGACCACACTAGCACATATTACGACGTTGTTTACCAGACAACCATCCGGAACACCTGTAGGTGGCACTATTGAAAGTGCCATTCGAGGATCGGGTGGAAATCTCGGTGGAGTGTTCACAACATCAGCTCCACTTTTGAGTAGCTCCGCCTCTGTGGCGAAGACTTCAACGAGCACTCTACGTGAGTCTCGGTATGTTACAAAAGAGGAATTGCAGGAGGCTCTCAACCCTATTACTGAGGGAATAGCTTACATCAAACAAACACTTGGCTCTCTGAAATCAAAAGTTGATGACTGCTCGAGCTTATCTACTGATACACTTAAATCCCTGCTTTATGCCCGGTTACTGGAAAAATCCCCTGATCGCGAACAGAACCTGGATCTCCTTGAAACCCTTCACAATGAACAAACGTATAAGGGTAGCAACCTCTCAGAATTTAAAGAAACAGTCATGAATTGAATGGAGGATCTAGGGAACGTGGTATTTCAAAAATTAGATTGTGGAAACAAGGCTTACAACGCTTGAAACTACTTGTAAATCCTAAGATGCTGGGTCAAAACGTAGGCGTGATGATGATGATCCCGATCATGATCGCCACGAGGGGGAGAAAAGACCCCGCGTTTTGACCTTTACCCCTCTGACCGAACGACTTGCAGCTGCTATGGGGATTGGGGCAGAACCAGAACCACAACAATCACAACAGCAACAACAACAAAAGCAACAACAGCTACAATCAGAACAAGAACCACAACAAACACAACAACAACAACAACTACAACAACTGTCTGAGCCTGAACCTGCCGTCCCAGTTTTTGAATTTGAAATGGAAACCGCTGATACTGATGAAAGGGACGGGTCAGATGAATTACTGAAACAGATTGAAGGGTTCTAATTTGAAAAGCTGCCAGAAAGAACCGAGGAGGTCCAGATAGTGGACAGATTTGAGGATATTCCTGTGCCAACTGTTCAAAATCCAGCTTCTTCAAGGGTTGCAAAGCCTGCGAGGGTGTTGGTTACCAAAAAGCAAATGGAGGAGACCATTAAAAGGTTAGATCTTACAAGTGTTCTTTGGGGCATATCAGAGGAGGTTCATCAACTATTTCCTACTGAGTCTAAAAAATTCCAGGTGTCTGCTACCGACATCCCGAGGAAAAATCAAGAAGCTGAGCAGGCACTACTACAACAACAAACATCATCAGATTGGCCTATTCCTCCTAATGTCCAACCGGCACGTCCCATTTCAACTACTTCAGACCCAGGCCTTGATAGACACAATATGTACACCAGGGAAGCTATGAAAAACCCTATTTAGGGAAAATATGGTGTAAATGCTGCTTACCTTGAAGATCGGACCCCTACCATCTACACTTCTCAAATCAGAGACAAGATTCCCCTAGAAATGAGAGGTCTTGACGATGCGCAAAGGAGATGATACACTCACATTCTCAACGAATACAAAACCCCAAGGGAGTAGATAGTGTTAGAGTACCTAATCAGCAAAGTACTTCGCGTAAGCATGCAAAAATCATTAAGGTACAGATTTGTTGTGTATGATGTTCAAAGGGCAGATGGTCAGAAAATCTCCCTCAATGAAGTAGACTTCAGACATGTAAAGCTGCATGACATTGCGTTCATATACTAGGAGCTCTCCACAAAGATCAACAAGTCCTATGAAGAACAACAAGGACGATCAGCTCTAATGAAATATATGAGGAGATTTATTGAATTTATACAAGAGAATGATCTACAATTAGGCGCCGAGAGTAATCAACTCGAGGTGATTCTGCTCAGACCACTGCAACATCATACATATATACAAACCCTTGAGGAGCTCACTATCATTGATGAAAATCATCCTAGCTTCACGGGTGAAAGAGGTGTCATCTTTGTCAATCAACGCCGCCGAAAGATCATGGTTCGGATGATAGACTTAATGGCATACTCAGATGGGACTCTTAAACTGCTATTTCACAGTCTCCAAGAAAAGGCCGAAAAGAATCATTCTAACTCAAGTGAGACTGAATTGGCTGGGCCGATACGTACCATTGAACAGATCAAAAGGACATTGGACAGCGGGCAGATTATAAGGAGGTGGCAGATGATGTTTGGCATAAGAAATCGATCTACTTTGTAATTACTTACTTTATGCATTTAAATTTCAATGTAATAGGCTTTCTCTCCATTTAGGGGGAGATTGTTAATATTAGATAAAAATCTAGGAAAGCCCATGAGGCCCATGTAGTAGGCTTAGCCTATATATAGGGCATTTGTACCATGGGCGGATAGAGCTTTTGGACGTTTACTAAAATATATGCAATATCATATTGAACGTGAAAGTGTGTGTAGCTCTCTCTCTCTCTCTCTTTCTCTCTCTCGATATCCATCTCACCATTGATTGCTTGAAGGTTATCTTAGATCTTTCACTGCCATAAGTGGCTGGAGAAATTTGAAGGTTTGACCTTTCTAAGTCAAACCACAACACTTATATATAATAGAACTTTCCAAAAATTACCAATCAGCCCCTGACATATCATCTTTTAAAATGACCAATTTTAGCCCCTCTAGTTTTATAAATACCCCTAATCTTTTACAACGCTTAGCCATAACAATTTTTAAACTTTGGGGCGTTACACAAAGAAAGAACCCAACTTTACTGTAAAGTTAAAGAGCTAGAAGACAATGTTTGTAAGCGTGGTCAAACATATCAAACTATATTTTTGAATAAACCAAAAGACACCAAATTTTACAATGTAAAAGAGGGTCTAGGTTTTAAAAATCCAAATAATTCATCTAAAGTCTTTTGTGCTCGATTTTATGATTTAGATTACATGGGTTGGGGGTTGACTGATCTAATGAGATTCACAGGGGCTTGTGACGACGATGAATTAGAAATTTCAAAACGAGAAAATAAAGAGAAAATGCAACTCTTGTTGGATTACACTGACTTGAATAAAAGTTATGGAACACGAGAAATTTCTTTATCAACTGATTTTCTAACTGGTTATTCTCTAGAAGAACTTAACCAGAACTCAGAAAATCTTTCTGAGAAACTAGAGTTTTCAGATCTCTATATTCCAAGTTCAATTTTGAAAAAAACCCAAGTTCAATTTTGAAAAAGAGAATTTCTCAACTTGAACAGGACTTGGCACAACAAAAATTGGAGTTTGATAATGAAAAAGAAATGCTTTTTGATATAATTAATTTTTTAAGCAAACAACTTCCGCTGCCAATAACTCACTCACACAAACAAAAGATGGTTCCAAAGTTAAAATATCATTTGCACGCTCGGGTTGGTCTTGTCCGAATGATGACGAACCATTTCCTACTTTTGATCAACTTTTTTCAAAAACCCCGTACGTAAGTCCTCATAAGTGTCCCTTGTGCAAACCTTACTTGTTCATAAATACCCTAACCCCATCCATAGACAAAGGAAAATCTGTTGTTGAACAGACCTTTGATGAATTTATGGAAACTGATTTGTGAAATAATGTGTTGGACAATCAGTGCAGTACCTCTCAACATGATCAATATGTTAAATTTCCTAACCAGGATTTGGAAGTGACGATAAAGAAATGTTTAAGTAAAAGGCAAGCCAAGAGAGCATTGTGGCTTGAGAAAAGAAAAAGTTTTCTAGAAACCAGGAAAAGGCTTGTTCAAGAGAAAAATCATTTTGGTTATAAAAACATGTTGATAATCACTATAGTTATGGTGGTTACAAGAAAAATTTTGGTCATGTGCATGAAAGTGCTTCGTATGCCGGAAATAGTTCTGGTTGTACTATGACTAATGGTTCAATTGAGTACGGTTTCAATTCCAATGTTCGTTCTCATGATAATGTTAGGAAGTATGAATCTTCTACTTTTGTCAATTCTTGTTGGAATGCTTTAGATAAGCCTGATATGAAATATCCATTTAAGGTTTATTCTATTAAACATCTAATGAGGTTATCAAAGGAGAAAATTTGCACCTCTCCTCAAAGAGTGAACACATTCTTGATCAATTAGAAAATTCAAAAGGAGAAACTGAATTCGAACTACAAATGGATGCCTAAAAATGATTTTGTTGTTGATTCTCCTAATCCTCGTGGACCCAAACTCAAATGGGTACCAAAATCTGCATAATCTGTTTTGTAGATACGTATAGAGACATTATAGAACACCACAATTACACTATGGAGGATATTGTGAAGTTAAAACAACTGTGTGATCAATACATGAAGAAGTTCAAATATCATGGCTAGAAAACCGAAGAGTTTTCCCTGTAGTTCATCACACACGTTATTTTGTTCAGCATGAGCCAGAACGTGATGATCTGAGAAACTTATTTTTTTGGTTTATCATTATTTGATATAACCTCTGTGTTGATGATTGTTACTTGTAGGGGGAGCAGAAGTCTTCAAGACCCACAAGTATGCAATTTTTACTCAATAAAATGTATCTTTATGCATACTTGTAGGGGGAGTAATTCAAGAAAATTTTCACAAAAATATTTCTTTTCTTTTGTTCTAATTTCTTTTTTAGAAAATACAAAAACATCAAAAAAATCTTTAAAAAAAATTCAAAAATATTTCATAGCTTCGATCACTTCGTGCGTATTATGTTTAAGTAGCTTTTTACTCATATGATCTAGCTAGAGCCGGACAGACCTACCCAAGGAGCTTCCTATTTTATAGAAGTGAGCAAAAAAGAGTGTCCATTCATTTTGAAAACACAGTTTGAGGGAGAAGTTAAAAAAAATAATCAGAGAGTTGAGGGTGTGAGACAGGATCAAAAGAAAAGGAAGATCCTTACCAAACTGCATCAAATATGTAACACCGTATTTTTCAACCCAAAATTTTCATTTTAAAAAATTGCGGAAGCGAATAAATATATACAATACAATACAACGGATTATACAAAACCATTTTCCAAGTCAAAATACTAGTATTACAAAAACCACGGCTCGTCACAATTCAAATCAGAGTGCCCGCCAATTATTCCCAAAGATACACCCCCTCACAACCCAACCACAGACTCACCAGCAACCTGTAAAAGGAGTGAGAGGTGGGGGATTAGTACAAAGCTAAGTGAATGAAAGTAAACCACAACAGATATATCAGCCACATAACCTCATGATATCAACAACTACAACAAATAATCGTGCCCCAGGAAGAACGACGGATCTGCAGATCCTTCAACCAATGCCGGCCAAAGCAAAGGTTTACCGTCAGCTTATTTGCTATTCTCACACGATATTAACTTAAGTTGCAATGAATGCATCAAAAGATCCTAATACTGAGTAGCCAATAGCAAACTAGCCCAACCTTTAGCCTTGCCAAGCTGACCCCCAAACAAACATGTATACATATCACTGACACAACAATCAATTAACAAACAATCAGTTAATCAATTATCAGACAACAAGTCTATCCATGCGTCAATCAACAAACAGTTGCAACCAAACCAGTTACAACTAATATCATCCATGACTAAACATCCACTTACCTCGAGTTCTCGAACTCCCACTTAGTGATCTAATTTTACCGAGCCTTGTTTGTTCCTTAGAACACAATAAACTGAAATTAGTATCCGATACATAAATATATATCGAAACATATATTTATATCTCCTTTAATTAAACACAACTTGTAAGATTCATATATGCATATACATGCAACATATAACTTTAAAGATAGCAAACAAACATCAAAATCCTCAAAAACCATGGACGCGTCGTGTCCACCAAACCGACGTGTCGCGTCGAAGCAACTTATCAGTTTACACAATTCCGACGCTCAAACTGTCGGATTCCCACTATCGGATTCTGGAGGTCGGATTTCACTTGGCGGATTGTCAGGGTAGGATTTTGGGCCTCGGATTTCATCTTTGGATTTCTAGAATCCGCCAACTTTGCGGGGACGCGTCGCGTCCGAGCAAATAACGCGTCGCGTTCTTCGAGAACCTGCATCATCTTCTCCAAATACCAGCCGACTCAAAACTTATAAAATCACTTTCCAACCTCCGAATTCGAACCCAAACACATATACAACATGTACAAACCACATATATCATGCATACAAGCTTCAATACATATCAACTTCATATTAAATCATCAAATTATCAAAACCCACTTACTATACCTAGAGCTTCGAGCTCCAATGATGGTGTTTCACCATATAAACATGTATCTCATCAGAAAAACATACCAAATCGTTACTAAACAAATTATAATCATCAACTAACCTCTGTTTTGCTATAGTAATCAACAATCTTCAATCTCACGGATTCAAGTATTGAAACTTGGTTTCTTCAACCAAAGGTTTTCTTTCTAAAACACACACTACACACTTTTGCAAATTGAAACACAAATGATCACATGACTATCATGCAAATACACGTACACACATATACATATATGTTACAAAAACCAAAGCATGAAGTGTAACCTTCTGCTTATCCACTTTGCATGACTCATAAACAACATACATACTTACGTACATACATAATCACATACATACATCCATTAAATTTCCAGTAAATATTTATATATAACTTCCCATATATAAATACTATTTCTAATCAATTCACTAGTTATGTTATTCAAATTACAGCTTAACATAAACCACACTAGTTAATATCAATTAATTAATTCTCAAATTAATTAACATGTATTATAAATACACATACCTAATCATAATTTATCAAAGTACTTGCAAACAAGCACGATTCACTTAACATTGACCCGCCCATAACTAGGCCGGGTTTACGGATGTTACAAATCTCTCCCCCTTAAAAGGATTCCGTCCTTGGAATCTCATCGTACAACCAATCAACTAAAGTATCAACTCTTCATGTCTTCTTCTGATAGCTTAACTAGATAAACTCAATCGCGCTTTCAATTGTCAATATATAACCACACAAGCCTTATAGCTTATCTTTCTGAACTCATTTCAAACCAACGGTTAGTTCATAAATCCCGTCTTCAAGCATCTACTGAATTTATGTTTAACTTAGTCATAAATCCCAATAGCTTTCAATCATTTACTATCTATCATACCAAAGTATTCACATATAGTTTATCATTTACTTCAAGTCAATAGGTTGAAGTATTATCACCACAATCTCATAGCTTTACACAAGGTATTCTAATGTCCCACTGTCAGAAATTATTTCACACAACGCAATCAAAGTAGATATTAGTTCCACAAATCGTCATGTTTCAATCACACATTCGACTATCCATCAGGAAATCCAGTTACATTGTTCAATTCTCGTTTCAACCTTCGTTTGTAAACTCTTCATAAGTTTAAGCAAATCTCCATTTTCCATCACAAGTCATCAAAGATGGATCATCATATCTTCAAATCATCCCATTCAAAGTCAATCAGGTCCGTCTGTCCAACAGATGCCGTCTCACTGATAGTAAAAAATACTGAACAATCAATAACCACTCATAACATATCCTTGTTTCTCTTTATACAATCAAGTTAAATACAATTTCCATCGTGTCTTGTCATCATCACCTCTCAAATATCTTAGAATATCTCAAAGTTTCAGAAGTTCCTTGTATACTGCTTCAACTTGCACTTCATATGTCAAATTTTTTTATATGGTATAATATCTCTATTCTCATAGTATACCATCAATACTCAACCCTCATGTCTTTACTCCATAGTATAGCATTGGCAATTTTAAATTCATAAATCCTTGTTAAATCAAACTCTAATTCCAAGCAAAGGCATCTCCAAGAAAAGGCATTTCATGTACAAGATCCAAAATTCTTCATTCAATATGGTCAGGCCATTACATTCCTCTTCTCTCTTTACCATTCTCAAAGGTTTCAATCTTTTCATTCTTCAAGACTTTCTTGTAATGGAAATATTGATTCGTCCACTAAGTCAGAGATACTTCCATCTCGCATAAATAAAATGTTATCATCCTTAGCTCTTTCACATATCAACACATCTATTACCATATCATCTCTCCAAGGTAACATCAAATTCTACAATCACTTTCTCTGATTTAATCCAATCTATAGCAATCAATTTCTTTCTTCTTTCTTTGCACAATTGAATACACATAAACACATAATGTATATATATAAATCTTACGATACACATTATATAATGCAATTCAATTAATCTGAACATATGTTTCTATGGTATATCATGCTCACTTAGCATTTAAATCAAGTATCACATACTTATCATCATACCATTTCTTTATATATAACATATAACTCATGATAGAAAATCATCTATTATCATTTAGTTCTATTTCTAGAGAATCAGTCTCATCCAAAATAAATTCAAACATTTTAGCACATACTATGCATAAAATATCCACAATTAACCTTAAAGTTAATTAACACACACATATAGGTATAATGTTTTATCAAAACATACCCGTTTCATCTTTATCGGCGGTGGCATTATCATTAGCCATCATATTATATACCCCACCCTCTCGCGCAGTAGGGTTCTTTCTCTTTTGCCCTTCTAATGACGATCCCCCAACCGCCTCTGCCCCAGTCCCTGTCCCAGTCTTCCTCCCACAAGGACACTCACTAGCCATGTGTCCCTCATTCTGATAGTTTTAACACACACTTCGGGGAAAACCACATTCCTTAGCTTCAGGCCCTAACGTTCCACAACGTATACATCGCATGGTCTGAACAATACACTACCCAGAATGTGAGTATTTGTTTTTACCTACACATAAAATAAGTGTAACCATGTGTGGGCTAGTGCCTGTAGGTAAAGATCTGTACTCACACATACATTATGTGTGGGTATATATAGTATCTTATACCTACACATATATGTGTGTTTAAAACTAAGATATATGTGTGGATATAAGTATTACAATTTGTTTATTTGATGACGTGGATAATGACGTGTCAAGTGATGTGACATAACCATAGAAAGTGTTATTTATTCGATATGTGTGGATAAAAATAATTTTATATGTAGGTAATTAATGTATATGAGTTGGTAAAAACAAGCTTTTGTGCAATAAACACAAGATATGTAGATAATGTTATTATTCTCATATGTGCAAATAAATACAAAATACATATGTGAAAATAGATAAATTGTGGCCAAAAAATTATATATACAAATGTTATTACAAACTAGTTTTAACCCTAAGAGCAAAATACATGTAATGTAATTTAAATACTAAACTACAAAAAGAGAAACAAGTCACAAGTGCCATGAGTATAAAAAAAATTAATTTATAATCTTAAATCTTCATACTATATCATCAAACATTTCATTACTTTCCACACTATTCATGAGATTTCACTTCGAGTGTTGTTTAATGTATTATCTTGACATTGTCCCACCGATGAGCTTGCACTTGAATAATTTGGTCCAACGCATTAGTTCTCAAGTACACCTAAAGCTACAAACAAGAATATTAGTAAGAAATATTAGTTCTGCTTAAAAAAAGAAAAACAGAGGGAAGATAAGAAGAAATATCATGATGACTAATAGAAAAAAAAATTACTACAATGCAAACAATTAAGCTCAATGGCTAAGAACTTATAGGATTTTATCCTATGCACTTGATACTAACTTACTAAGTCACTAACATACAAGAAAGCAATGATGATGAAATTAAGATTATGATTAACTGAATGTCCTTAAATTATGATAAATATAAAACAAATCATATAAGAAATCAAGTAAATAAATTAGATTGAAGATGATGAACGATTGAAGGTTCCAAGTTCCAAAATATCATAGCCTGCATGTTTCTTTCTTTATTTTATTTACAAAAAAACTGTGAAAATTGATGAATCATCTCTTCTTGGCCATTAATCCAAATTTGAACTTTTCACCTGTAAGATAATACACAATAAGCAAAGATCTTGATACACAATAGTACAAGTAAATGATTAAACACGTATAAAAAAATACCATTAAAGATAAAATATATAAAGGAACCACCCATGAATAAGAATGAGTCAAAGACTTTGTTAATATGCAAAAGTTCCAAATTCTAATAATGTATATCATACTTACTAGTTTAGGTTAGGGCTTGAATCAATTTTAGGACCTTCAGGCAAAAAACAAGTAAACGATTACCAAAATGACTTCGTATTCCTGCCCTTTACACAGAAATCAATGATCATGATGTTTCCACCGACTCTCCATTTGCCTATGTTCTTTTAAACTACGGTAGCAGTTGATACCAGATACATGATGCCCTTTGCCGGTTAATGCCATAGGGCCAGCCAGTGAAGCTTAGACTAAAGCTTGGGCCTTTTTATCAAACACTTCGTGTGCATCAACCCAATAATTTATGAAGCGAACAATCTGACCCGAGGTAGAACGAATCGTGTTGTTACATTGTAAATTAAATGATTCCTAATGTTACGATCATAAAATAAAAAAACAATAAACAATTCCTTGCGTGAAGAGCAGAAAGAAGATGAAGCAACGGAGAAGGTGAGACAGCCATAGTAAAAATCAAAATGGGGTTAAGACTTAAGAATATGAGTAAAAAAACCTTGAAAAGCAAAAGGTAGTTCGAGAATTGGAAGATAGCATTAAAATTTTGGAAACAATTCAAATGGAATTGAAAGCCTTTTAAGGACATTGGGCGGGAATACAAAAAAATTGCCTTCTAGAATACGGTCGCGTAGAATTAGGATCCTAAAATCACGTCATTATTATTTTTCAAATGTGGTTTTATTATTAAAATAAGTTATTTTTATTTACACATTTTTAATGAAGATTATGTGTAGTTATTAGTCATTTTTTTTACCAACACGTATATTACATTTATAAATATGTATGAGTATTATAATGTCAAATCATTTAAAAAAAATAAATTTACAAAATTCTTTATTTTTTTTACCTTAACATGGATAATTAACTATTGTGTGTTGGTAGATCTTTAACAATTACCCACACATAAAATCAAATGTTACATTTGTGTTGGTAATTTACTTACACATTAATAGGCTTTATCTCATGTGTGGGTAATACAACGTTTATGTCAAATATCAATTTTAGAGGGAAAATTTCGCACCAAATCAAAGTAACTGTAAAAGTATCATCCACACATAAAAAGTGTTAAATATTATTAAAATATGGAAATCTCGATTACCCACACATATTACACATAAACAAAATATGTGTGGGTGTTTACCCACACATTAAAATGTGTGACTAACTTATGTGTGGGTAAACATCACAATTTCTTGTAGATCGACCTACACTGAATACACCGTTGCTATTTCTGACCAGAACTTCCGGTGGTTACCCCACTGTTCTAACTTCCCTGTGACTGGTTTCCTTGCCAATTCCTCTTTTGTTGATTACAAGTTTGTTCATATCTCGGCTTCTGCAAAGCCGTCTCATCTCGGTTTTGCTTATTTCTTGCCTGGATGTCCCCCTCAGCAGACTTGGCTAAGGTGAAGGCCTGGGACAATGATCCAGCTAACCGAGTTGTGCTCCTATACTCGGGAAGTAATGCCCCAATGAAATGTTGAACCTGTGAAGGTTCATCAGGTACTTACTAAGTCACAAACCTCAGTTTCACATTGAATTGCTCAATCAATTAATCCACAACATCTTATTCGTCATACGAAACTCCATAAACTCATGCCTTATCTTGTTTAACTCAAAAGCATTACAATACTGTTCACACAATTTGTTTCGAAATTGTTCCCATGTAATCGTATCTATCTGAGCTCTGGATAGATGTGTAGTGATAGAATCCCACCACACCATTGCTTTTCCCTTCAACATCCTTGTAGCAAAACAAACTCTCATTTCTTCTTCACAATTGCAAGCATCCAGGATTCTAGAGGTATCTCGCAACCAATTCAGGGTAACATTTGGATCGGTGCTACCATGATATTTCTCGGGTTTGCAATCCAAAAACTGTTTATAAGTACAATGTTTAAATCCCATACCAGGTGGAAATCCCATGAAAGGATGTGGCATTGATCCTTGTGAAAACATCGGGTAGTAGAATGGTTTGGACGTCGGTTGAGACATTGGTGGAAACGGTATCGACACAGAAGGTATCCCTGTATACATAGTATTAGCCGGAAAGATTGGTGGTATCTCAGGGGTAGTAGAAGCTACTATGATAACCGATGGTCGACTCGCAAAATCTTGTCTCTGTTGTTCCATTTCTTTCCTCAAATCTAACAGTTGCCCTTCCAACTAAAAAATATATTCCTCCCTGTCGTCTACAACTGTACCTGACGTACTTGCATGTTGAGGAATCTCTGTTGCTACTATAGAAACTTCTACGGCTGATGGGACAAAAGGGGCACCAGTTGAGTTCTCATTATCAGGCATTGTTTTCTGTAACAATCACAACATCTCACCAACTTATTAGTTTAATCCGTTAGTATAACACATACTAAACTCCAATCAACACTCTCATTCACCCCAATCTCACACTCAAGGAATAATTGACTCCAACTCGAGCCAAGATTTGGGAATGCAACACTTCCACTGTGCCTACATCGCCAAATCAAGGCTCTGATACCAAACTTGTAACACCGTATTTTTCAATCCAAAATTTTTATTTTAAAACATTGCGTAAGCGAATAAATATATACAATATAATACAACGGATTATACAAAACCGTTTTCCAAGTCAAAATACTAGTATTACAAAAACCACGGCTCGTCACAATTCAAATCAGAGTGCCCGCCAATTATTCCCCAAAATACACCCCCTCACAACCCAACCACAGACTCAACAGCAACGTGTAAAAGGAGTGAGAGGTGGGGGGATTAGCACAAAGCTAAGTGAATGAAAGTAAACCACAACAGATATATCAGCCACATAACCGCATGATATCAACAACTACAACAAATAATCGTGCCCCGGGAAGAACGGCAGATCTACAGATCCTTCAACCAATGCTGGCCAAAGAAAAGGTTTACCGTTAGCTTATTTTCTATTCTCACACGGTATTAACTTAAGTTGCAACGAATGCATCAAAAGATCCCAGTACTGATTAGCCGATAGCAAACCAGCCCAGCCTTTAGCCTTGCCAAGCTGACCCCCCCCAAACAAACATGTATACATATCACTGACACAACAATCAATTAACAAACAACAAGTTAATCAATTATAAGACAACAAGTCTATCCATGCGTCAATCAACAAACAGTTGCAACCAAACCAGTTACAACTAATATCATCCATAAGTAAACATCCACTCACATCGAGTTCTCGAAATCCCACTTAGTGATCTAATTTTACTGAGCCTTGTCTGTTCCTCAGAATACAATAAACTGAAATCAGTATCCGATTCATAAATATATATCCAATCATATATTTATATCGCCTTTAATCAAACACAACTTGTAAGATTCACATATGCATATACATGCAGCATATAACTTTAGAGAATGCAAACAAACCTCAAAATCCTAAAAAACCGTGGACGTGTCGCGTCCACCAAACCGACACGTCGCGCCGAAGCAACTTTTCGGATTTCACAATTCCGACGCTCAAACTGTCGGATTTTGAGTCCCGGATTCCCACTATCGGATTCTGGAGGTCGGATTTCACTTAGCCGGTTGTCAGGGTCAGATTTTGGGCCTCGGATTTCATCGTCGGATTTCAAAAATCCGCCAACTTTGCGGGGATGTGTCGTGTCCGAGCAAATGACGTGTCGCGTTCTTCGAAAACCTGCATCATCTTCTCCAAATTCCAGCCGACTCAAAACTTATAAAATCACTTTCCAACCTCCGAACTCGAACCCAAACACATATACAACATGTATAAACCACATATATCATGTATAGAAGCTTCATTACATATCTACTTCATGTTAAATCATCAAATTATCAAAACCCACTTACTATGCATGGAGCTTCAAGCTCCAATGATGGTGTTTCACCATATTAACATGTATCTCATCAGAAAAACATACCAAATCGTTACTAAACAAGTTATAATCATCAACTAACCTCTGTTTTGCTATAACAATCAACAATCTTCAATCTCATGGATTTAAGTATTGAAACTTGGTTTCTTCAACCAAAAGTTTTCTTTCTAAAACACACACTACACACTTTTGCAAATTGAAACACAAATGATTACATGACTATCATGCAAATACACACACATATACATATATTTTACAAAAACCAAAGCATGAAGTGTAACCTTCTGGTTATCCACTTTGCATGACTCATAAACAACATACATACATACTTACGTACATACATAATCACATACATACATCCATTTAATTTCCAGTAAATATTTATATATAACTTCCCATATATAAATACTATTTCTAATCAATTCACTAGTTATGTTAATCAAATTACAATTTAACATAAACCACATTAGTTAATATCAATTAGTTAATTCTCAAATTAATTAACACGTATTATAAATACACATACCTAATCATAATTTATCAAAGTACTCGCAAACAAGCATGATTCACTTACCATTGACCCGCCCATAACTTGGCCGGGTTTACGGATGTTACAAAATATCCGGGTTGCCGCATCTACTACTAGTTTTTATACTGGTATTGAAGTGGACATCATGGGCCCAGTGATGCAATGCACTAACCCCACCCATCTACTCAATTATCTCTTAAAAGATAATTGTTTCAACTTCACACCAGATTTTCACATACACTATTGACATCTCACTTAGAGATTGTTGGTAATGAAAATAGGAGGACAGCTACTACCGTCCCTGACTTCTTTCGTGCACTTATTGTGTCTAGAGCTAATTGCAATATTATTTTCTTCTAGGACACTTATGGAATCAATTTCCGTTTTGTGTGAGAGTGCCGGAACATCTTGAGTAATATTTTTATGATATTTACAGTGATAGATGGAAATCCTACTAGTGCTAACATTATGCCAATGCTGAACGTAAGTCACTTAGTTTATTTAAACTGAAGTCTTAACGGGAAATCTATGTGATCCCGGTGTTACAACAGATGCGTTAATTGTCATATAATTCTGATAGATTCATGCCAAAATCAAGTTGATTGAAGTTTACATGTGCATGCTAATCATGATGGATCCTGACCATCATGAGGGGAGAATCAAGTTTAAAAAGATATTTCACTTGATTTTGAGAAATTACAAGAAATAATCAACTAAATCTTACTGAGTTTGAGTTAAAGATAGAGATGAGTTAACATTTATTCGATAAGAAGATGAAACTCATCAACAGTGTGCAAATGAAGACAAAGATAATTCATATGTTGAGGTGGATATCAAGTCAAGGGGGAGCAAGATTCTGAAAACGTTTCAGATTTTAGTATTAAAGATCTTGAGCTACTTTAGAGTGGGAGCTAATTAAGTTGTTAATTTCAAAGGTGCTGAAACAGTAAAACTAACCCTCGAACATCTGTGCATAATCAAGGTAAATTATTCTAGTGTAATGCTCAAGATTGTTTCCGTGAAGACAAAAGAGATGACCATAGTTGTGAATTTTGATAAGCTCAAGGCTTCTACTGCAATCTCTGATAAACAACCTGATCACTACTGACGAGTCTTTGAAGATCTCGTGAAGACTCAAAATTTCAAAGACCGATTTTCTAATGTTTATTGCAGAAAGAAAAAAAATCTCTGCATATTCTAAATAGGAAGATTGTTTGATGCTTAAATAGATAATATTCATAATTATGCTTAATTGTAAATTGAACACAGAGGGGGAGATTGTTAGATCCCTTAAGTTGTGTTCAATATATTCTAGTGAAGTTTAGTTTATATATAACATTATCAATAGTTTAGGGTTCATTATGTAAATACCCAAGGGGTATAAATACAAAGTTGTAAACCCTAAATCATTAAGCTTTCATTTGATCTTATACGTATGTTCTTGGCCGTATTTGTTTTCTCTTGTACGTTTATTCATAGATACATGTTTAAGAACTTCATAATTGTGTATTGATTGCTTCGTTATTTGATTGATACTTGATACCACGTATAACACCCTTAAACCTAGGCTAGGAGATTAGCAGGTTTGTGGTATTTGCTTATCTGTTTTAATTGTGATTAATTGAGTAATTAGTTAATTTAATTAAAAGATTAAATTTAATTATTTATATGTATGTATGAAACCGTATACATGTATGTTTATTTATGTGGGTGTGCACGTGTATGTGTGTTAAGAGTATGTATGCCACCTATTGTTTTATAAATTGTATACGTGGGGCTTATCAAATTAAGCATGCATTATTCAAATTAAAGAAAAGTGTTGTATGTGTTTCTGAGCATTCTCTCTACCAAGCAGAACCGAAGGAAAGAAGATAGCATCAGATTTCTTTTGTGTGAATTAAAGCAAGTTAAAGGTTAGATGTTATTACTGTCATGATTAAATGTTTAGTTGAATGATTTCTATTTGAGAAACATGGATTTAGAAAGAACACCATGGCCGATTTTGATGAAATATGTTTTTGGCTGGTTTTTGTTTGTTCATAAGAAATACATGTTTAAGTAATGTTTTGATGCATAAAAATATGTTAATATAGATTAGAACATGTTCTGGAATGATATAATAAATTTATGAATTCTGGGTTTAAGTTGATTTGATGAGATTATGAATTGTCGGATTTTGTTGGAGAAGAAGGTAAAAACCGATTGTTTGGGAATCCATATGGTAAAACCGATAGATTAAATCCGGAACCCTAAAACCGATACAAGCAAAACCGACACTCAAAATCCTACACTTATGAAACTGATACCCTTGAATCCGAAGTAAAATCCGAGACATGAGTCCAAATCCGATAGTCTCAAATTTGGACCTCAGAATCCGAGTAAAAGGAATCCGACATTTGGCAAGAATCCGACACTAGGTAGCGGATTTGTAAGAATCCGACAGTTTTTGTAGAATCCGATACTTTGTGTTTTGAACTTGAATTTGTATCATCTCTAATGAAATATATGAGGAGATTTATTGAATTTATACAGGAGTATGATCTACAATTAGGCGCCGAGAGTAATCAACTCGAGGTGAATCTAATCAGACCACTGCAACATCATACAGACTTACAAACCCTTGAGGAGCTCACAATCATTGATGAACATCATCCTAGCTTCGCGGGTCAAAGAGGTGTCATCTTTGTTAATCAACGCCGCCCAAAGATCATGATTCGGAGATAGACTTAATGGCATACTCAGATGGGACTCTTAAACTTCTATTTCACAGTCTCCAAGAAAAGGCCAAAAAGAATCATTCTGACTTAAGTGAAACTGAATTGGCTGGGCTGATACGTACCATTGAGCAGGTCAAAAGGACATTGGACAGCCGGCGGATTATTAGAAGGTGGCAGATGATGTTTGGCATAAGAAATCGATCTATTTTGTAATTACTTACTTTCTGCATTTAAATTTCAATGTAATTGAGGGGGAGATTGTTAATAATAGATATAATGTAGGAAAGCCCATGAGGCCCAAGTAGTAGGCTTAGCCTATATATAGGACATGTGTACCATGGGCGGCAGATGCCTTTTTACATTTCCATAAATATATGCAATATCCTTTGAACGTGAAAGTGTGTGCAGCTCTCTCTCTCTCTCTCGATATTGATTGCTTGAAGGTTATACAATCACTGTTTTACATCTTTCAATTGGTATTAGAGCCTAACTTGATCTAAGTTGGCTCTTGATTGGGAAACATCGACTAACAAGCATCATCGAAGAAGGCTACTGTTTTGAAATCGAAGCTATGAAGGTTTGGGTGTTTATCATGTTAAAATTGATTCTATTCATCTCGAAATCGACTCTAAATTATAAACAATCAATTATGATTTGAGTTGGATCAAAATCGAACGGATTCGTGAAGTTTTTAGTGGGATACATCTACGGTTTTGCTTCATTAGTTCATCTGATTTAATTGGAATGATGAATTAATTGATATACTCTGGATCTACAAAGAATTACGACCAAGAGGGTATAAAAATCAATTGATTTTGCATTGTTTTTTACAAGGATTGTGATTTTTGTCAAGAACGTTTGAAGATGATGAAGAACAGTCGAGATATGAGTGTTTGATCGAGTGCAATCAATTTTTTGAATGTTTTTGGTGTTTACTGTAGAGTTCGAGCGCGCCTAATACATCAAAGAAGACTTCGAGCAATGTTGTTGAAAACAGATCCCGTAAAATCCGGAATTTGTTGCCTATAGAAGGCTTCGAGCATGTCAAATCGTTCAATTCGAAGAAACTATACTTCGAGTTCGAAGACTATACACTTCGAATTCAAAATCAACACAAGGTACAAGTTCGAAACAAGTTATAGGCGACTTCGAGCTGATTTAATTCCACAAAAACACTTCAAATTCAAAGCCCATTCAAACTCCTTGACTTCGAGCGGATTTTATTCCAAACAACACTTCGAATTCAAAGTCCATTACAACCCTTGGACTTCGAGAGCATTACCACAGAACTCGAGCGTGTCTATTCAAAATACAATTCGAAACCAACTTGTCTTGATCACATTCCGTATTCGAAGTCACTATTTCATTCGAAGTTGACTCCGAAAACGAAACATTGAAAGAACTCACTTCTACTCAAAGTTCAAAAGAACTGTTCCATTCGAAGTTCATTTCAAAATTGACTTCGAATTCCAAGATTAATTTCAAACTACTTCCAAGTTAATCATCTTCGAACAATTCCAATTCGAGCTCATAGCTCAATACGAATTCACCACTTCGAACTATTCCAATTCGAAGAAACCTTCTTCGAACCCAATCACCCAACTTTTTCAAGTTAACGATCACTTTGAAACTTTCAAGTAATTCAATCAAAAATGTCAAGTTCCAATGAGATATTGGCCATTGGCACAGATTCCAAACCCCCTGTTCTATTTCGAAATGACTACCTTGTATGGAAAGGGAGGTTCATTGATTTTCTTGAACATAATGAAGTTTATGGTGAAATGATGATCGATTCTATTCTCAACGGAGAAAAGAAATTCTATTGAATCATGGATGCACAACCAGACAACAATCCTCCAATTGTTGGAACAGTGAGAAAAAAAACTCATGATGAGTTAACAACTGCAGAGAAAGAAAGAAAGAAAGCTGATAGGTTGGCTAAGTATTATCTAAAGCAAGGTCTATCTTCTGAAATGTACATGAAGGTTGACAGCTTAGCTACCGCCAAAGAGATCTGGGATGAGATCAAACGGCAATTGCAAGGGACTGAGCAAGGAGATCACATAAAGAGAACACAATTGGTGAACATGTATCACGAATTTTCTGCTAGGGAGAACAAACTGTTAATTGACACTTACAGTCGTTTCTGCAAACTCCAGAACGAACTCAGGACAAACAAGGTTGAAAGGACAGACTTGGATATCAATTGCGTATTTCTTCATGCTCTGGGGCCAGAATGGAAAGAGCATGTCAAGCTATACAAACACATCAACCGAAACCTTACAATTGTCACATACCACAACATTTTTTAGGACCTTAAGCAATATCAAGATGAGGTTTCAAAAACATCTCCCAGACTCACAGCCGTTCCATTGGCCTTAATTGCTTCAGAACCAACCCCCCGCGAGTCCTCCAGAACTCATAAATTCAAACAAGTGGCTTTATCTGACTCAGAATCTGATGAGTTAGATGGTACAGAAATGGAACAACTTATCAAAGCCATGTCATTCATCACCAAGGCTTTTAAGAATAGGTACTCTAAAACCAACAATCGCCAAAGGTACACTTCTGGGTCCCAAAGACCAGAAAACTATAAGGTGGCTGAGAAACCAAGAATTGCCAAGGAAGAGAGGAAAGAAGATCGCAAATGCTACAATTGTAGGGGAAACGACCACTTCATAAAAGACTGCACAGTTAAAAAGAAGAAAGATGCCGAGTACTACAAACAAAAGCTTAGACTGGCCAAAAAGAAGAGTGCAGGAAGGGCCATGTTGGTGGAAGAAGACCAATTTCTCACTGATACTGATGACAGTGATCTTGAGGAAGAGGCACAAGCTCAATTTTTCTTAATGGCAGACGTTGAAGAAGAGTTTAGTGACGATGAAGCCGAGCCAGAGGCACAATACGACAATTCTGATGATGAAGGGCTAGATGCTGTCAATGATGATGATGAGGTACACTCTAACTCCATTACAGGTTGTGATCTGAGCATGGAACATGTTCAGATGATCATATCATGAATGAACAAGTTAGAAAAAAAGGTACTAAAATCAAAACTAAACAAAGAAAAAATAAAAGAAGTAAACAGAAATCAACAAATGGAATCCATACATGTTGATAAAGAAATTGAACAGCTCAAAATGAAAATCATTGAAAAGGAAAATGAACTCATTGAGCTAACTGCAAACATGAGCACTCAACTGCATGACCTAAAAGAAGAGAAGATCATCGCCAAAAATGATGCAAAATTTATTCTTAAGGAAAAGGGTGAACTGTGCTAAAAAATAAAAGAGCTTGAAGATAGGTCAAACAGAACAAACAGTTTTTCTAAACAAATCCAAAGAAAGAAAATACTCAAAATGGACCTATGATGGTCTTGGATTTGATAACCCACAAATAAGTGAGAAAGTGACAGCCAAGCAATTATATGACTTTAACTTAATGAATGCTGGCATCACAAACAAAACGGTATTTGTTGGACGAGAAGAAGAGGTTATGGAATTAAATGATTCTATCTCATCTGAGCCTCATAAGCTCAGTATGATAGATGAGTCTAATGGTTTCACCTATCCTGATGATCTCAAAAAACCACAAACAGTTCTAGAAGCCCGAATATATATACCACATATGGTGTTACAAAGGCAACTTGAACAGCTTGTCACTTATTATTATCAAATCATTATCACTGATGATTTGGAAAGAGAAATAAATAAATCAGAAAAGAGTCTTTCATGTCACTATCAAAAGAAAATCTTGACATGCACTTCCACTCCATCTACTTCTCAACCAACACGCAAATATACTAGAGAAGAAATAGGAAAATCTACGGTGGAAGGATCATCGACTTCAAAGTCCCAACATAAATTAATTGAACCCACCAAAAGGCAACCGAATGCCATTCCCAAAGCCCATCTCACACACTCTTCCAAAAACAAATCAAAGTCACCATCAAATGTTGTCCACAAGAACATAAAACCACTCACACCTAACCACGTTTTGAATGTTTCAGATGTAAGCAGAACAGACAACAAGATGAAGGGTGTTTGCACCACTGGATACACAAGAAAGTTTAAACCCAGAGTTTCTAAGCCGTGTTTTGATTTTTCTATAAAGTGTCATCACATTACAAGTTTCTTTAGTAATTGTAATTCACTTTCCTTAAAAGAAATGAAAGCAAGCACACATTTTTGCACCAGTCATGGATGTTTGCATGGACATTGTGAAAACAAGTGTGAATATGACAGGTTTCGTATACAAATGGGAATTAGTATGTGTGAGAGGTGGAGACCACAAAGGTCAAATCAAATAAATGCCCCCTTTATATCCTCATATGGTATAGCCATTCATCAGTGGGTGACTAAACACGCTCTAAAACTCATGAATTATTGGAACTATGCAAATAGACTCATCACGGTTCAAGAGCTAGAAGCGTACAGAAAGGGGGGCTACAAAGAGTTTTTGAAGGCTTGGAATAAAATAGAATCTAACACACGAAAATCTCAATCACAATGCACGAAGTCTCATTCATCAAAGATAAAATCAAAAACCTCAAGCTCAAGAGCAAAATCAATCAAACAGCAAGAAACAAAACCATTCACCATTAAAACCAACCATACTACCACCAAAACAAAACCCATATCTCAAACAGTTGCAAAACCAAAAATGATTCAAATTTGGCAACTAAAAGATGTGGTTGAAGTTATGGACATCAAAAACACAGAACGTTCCCCAATCTTGAACAAGGAGAAATTCCTCTAACCATTGTATCAAAGACTGTTCCTGATCCTTTCTGGATGAAAACTTCAAGGTTTAACAAAGAACAACAAATGATTTAATGGAAGACACCAAAAAGAATACACTGCATTTTTCAAGACATAGTTCACACCAGTGTTTCATCTAACACGCAAGGACCCATCTCAAAATGGGTACCTAAACCTTCTTTCTTCTCTATATGCAGGAACCAAATCTCTGGTACCTGGACTCAGGATGCACAAAGCACATGACCGGTGACAAACGTCTTCTTAACAACTTCGTTCCCAAGTTCTCCGGGAATGTTCGTTTTGGGAATGACAATGTTGCACCAATACTGGGGTAAGGAGATATAGAAAAGAAAAATATAAAAATAAAGAAGGTCTCTTATGTGGAAGGACTGGACCATATATTGTTCAGCATTGGCCAGTACTGTGACAAAGATTTGGAAGTAACATTCAAAAAGAATTCATGTTCAGTGACAACAGACACGGGTGATGTACTTCTCACGGGAACACAAAAGTCTAACCTGTATTCAATAGATCTGAACAACTACAACACGAAGACTTCAATTTGTCTACTCAACAAGGCCTCATCAGACCTCACTTGGCAGTGGCACAGGAAACTCTCCCATCTCAACTTCCACAACATCAACAAACTAGTTACTAGAGATCTGGTGAGATGCTTGCCTAAGTTGAAGTTCTTCAAAGATCATCTATGTGCAGACTGTGAAAAAGGGAAGATGAAACGCACATCACACAAAGTAAAGCAAATCTCCAGTACAAAGAAAACAATGGAGCTTCTACACATGGATCTATGTGGTCCAATGAGAGTACAAACACGCAATGGGAAGAAGTATATCTTAGTAATTGTTGATGATTACTCTAGATATACTTGGGTCAAGTTCTTAAGGTCAAAAGATGAAGCAACTCCTACTATCATTAGCTTCATCAAACAACAGCAGAACAAGTATGAACACAGTGTGGCCTCCATTCGCACGGATAATGGAACTGAGTTCAAGAACAAATGCTTGTCAAACTACCTTGACCTCGTCGGGATTACTCATCAGTTTTATACAGCATACACTCCATAACAGAATGGAGTCGTGGAACGACACAACCAAACTCTGGTTGAGGCTGCTCGTACCATGCTTGCTTATTCTGGTCTCCCGCCTTCCTATTGGGCTGAAGCCGTCAGCACTGCGTGTTACACACAGAATCGTTCTTTCATACATAAACGTTTCAATAAAACACCATATGAATTAGCAAATGGCATTGTACCTAATATCAAATATCTTCATATATTTGGTAATAGGTGCTTTGTACTCAATGAAAAGGATAATCTAGGGAAATTCGAAGCCAAGGCTGATGAAGCAATTTTCCTAGGTTATTCAAATGAGTCAAAAGCCTACAGAGTGTTAAATAAAAGAACTAAATGTGTTATGGAAAGTATAAACGTTACATTTGACGACATGTTGGATGTTAAGTCTTTTAAAAAGGGAAATGAAGTTGCTTCTAGACAAGTCAGTTCAGGACCAGTACTTCAAAGAAAAGAAACAAATATAAATCCATCATCATTAGAAAATAATTTAGATTTCTTATTTGATTTCTTACAGTCTGAATCTAATGTTCCAAATGCTGGTGACAGGAATGATGCAGTGTCTCTTGCTACAACTACAACGGAGGTTGACAACTCGTCTTCGTATCCAACTGTGGATTCTCCGTCTACATCCACTGTTAATCTAGTTATAGTTCCTCATGAGCCGGTTTATGAGGGAACTCCAGTCTATGATTCAGACCCTATATCATCAGAGGAAGACATTGAACTCTCTAATCGCTTAAATGAGTTCTTTCCTCCGATCCAAAACCCCCGAGGTATACGATGGACACAATCCCACCCTGAATCTCAAATAATAGGCAATGTTCAAGATGGACTAAGAACTCGTTCTGCAACGGCAAATGAGTGTCTCTATTCTAGTTTCCTATCCATGATAGAACCCACCAAAGTCTGTGATGCTTTAAACGATGCAGATTGGGTCATTGCAATGCATGAAGAACATAACCAGTTTGAAAGGCTCAAAGTTTGGAGACTGGTACCACTTCCAGAGGGAAAATCAGTGGTTGGTACCAAGTGGATTTTTAAGAATAAACGGGATTCCGATGGAACAGTGGTGAGGAACAAAGCTAGGCTGGTTGCTAAGGGTTAATCAATAGGAGGGTATAGAGTACGATGAAACATTTGCTTCTGTAGCTAGGATAGAAACCATTCAACTCTTCTTAGCCTATGCTGCCTATAAAAGCTTCAAGGTTTTTCAAATGGATGTCAAGACAACCTTTTTAAATGGTATCCTCAAGGAGGAGGTCTATGTATCTCAGCCAGAAGGTTTTGTCAATTCCAAATTACCTCAACATGTGTATATTCTTGACAAAGCCCTATATGGACTAAAACAAGCCCCGAGAGCATTGTATGATGTCCTGTCAGAATATTTGTTGAGTGAGGGATACATAAAAGGAAAAACTGACACCACTTTGTTCACCAAAGCCAAAGGAAAGGATTTAATCTTAGTACAAATTTATGTGGATGACATTATTTTTGGTTCCACAAACCCAAAGTACAGTGATGAGTTTGCATATACCATGCAAAATCGCTTTCAAATGAGTATGATGGGAGAGATGAACTTCTTTCTTGGATTACAAGTGAAACAACTGAGGTCATGGTATTTTATTAGTCAATCCAAGTACATTAAAGACTTGTTGAAGAAGTATGACATGCTTAGTTGTTCTTCACTATCTACCCCAATGTCTTCCAAAGCAAAACTGTCTGCTGATCTTGACGGAAAAGCAGCTGATTTAAAAACATATAGGGGTATGATTGGCTCATTACTATATCTAATGGCTAGTCGACTAGATATAATGTTTTCTACATGCTTATGTGCTAGATTCCTGGCTAATCCAAAGGAATCACATCTACTGGCAGTCAAAAGAATATTCAAGTATCTCAAGGGCACCCCTGATCTAGGTCTATGGTATCCAAGGGATTCTAGTCTTCAATTATATGTCTATTCAGATGCTGACTATGCTGGTTGCATGCTTGACAGAAAGAGTACATCCGGTAGTGCACACTTTTTGGGAGATCGGTTAGTGTGTTGGGCTTCTAAGAAACAGAATTGTGTCTCTACTTCAGCTGCTGAGGCTAAATAGGTTGCTGCTGCAATGTGCTGCTCTCAAAGTTTGTGGATTAGGACTCAACTCTTTGACTTCAGCCTACACTATGACAAGATACCATTACTGTGTGATTTACAATCTGCCATTGCCATCTCATGCAATCCAGTCCACCACTCAAAGACCAAACACATTGACATATGGTATCATTTTATTAAAGATAATGTGGAGAAAGGTCTAATCGAACTTCAATATGTCAAGACTGATGATCAACTAGCTGATCTGTTTACTAAACCATTAGATGAATCTCGTTTTAATGATTTAGTATCCAAATTAGGTATGTTGAATTATAAAGTCTAACCACCAGTCTTTTATTGAGTGGGTAGTTCACTTTGTTTGTTCATGTTGCAGATAATCCAAGCACTATTTGAGGGGGAGTGTCAATCATTCGTACAAGATAGGAATGCTTGTAGGGGAGAAAATCAAAGAAAATATCAAAACCATTTAGAAAATCAAAGTAAAGACAAAAACATTTAGAAAATCAAAGAAATACCAAAAACATTCACAAAACAAAGAAAAATATCAAAAATATGTTTTATTTCTTTGAAAGTTGAAAAATACAAAAAAGATTTTTATTATTAATTTCGAATTCACAAGTCTTATTCGAAGTCAAAGGACTTCAAACAAGACTTCGAAGCCTATGGACTTCAAACACGAAGCATGTAATCAAGAGTGAACTTCAAGCACTTTAATTCAAATTCGAAGTGAGAGCACTTCGAACTCGAAATCCTTAATTTCGAGTTTACTTCGAGCAGCCTTTGGACAATTCGAAGTCAATGGACTTCGCATACGATGGTTTTAATTCCAAGGACACTTCGAGTGTGTTCTATGGTAGCCAATTCGAACTCAGTTGACTTCGAATACGAAGTCACTAATCCTCAATGCACTTCGAGCACGTTTACTAGCTTCTATTCGAAGCTAGTAGACTTCGCATTCTAAACAGTGCCAATTCAATGGACTTCGAGCGGACATGAACAGTGATCAAACCCAACTCACTTCGAGTTCTAAGGTTTAACACTTTGAATTCGAAGCCACTTGGACTTCGAGCTCAACAGTGGTCCTCAAGACCACTTCAAGCGTGCTTTTTGAATAGTTACCATTTGAATTTTTTTACTATAAATAGATGTGGGTAAGACGTATTTCATACGTATTCTTACTTCTACTTTTACGAGTCTCCGGTTACGATTTTTGTGCGATAAGTATTCATACGTTGCTGCCAAAATTTTGAACTTTTTTGATAAACGTGCTGATTTCCCAAAGGTATACATCAAGTGCATGACAAAGCAAGTTTACTTCGCATTCAAATGAACAAAAACGAACATTCTACTGTAGAACTCGGAAACCACCTTTTTGAACTTTCAAGGCATTGTTCGACCTTCAAACGATTGTGTTAACTTAATCCACACTTACAATGGGTCTTAGGAACACATGAACAAAGTTGTCATCAAAGAAAAACTTACAAAATTTGAAAAATGTTCTTCGTGTGGATGAAGATGGCCTTGATTTCATTTTTTGGCTAAATCTTCATGTTATGGGCAAAATGGGAAAAATTTCAGTGTTAAGAAAATATTTAGATACATGTATTCATTGTAAAACATGTGTCAAAAAACATTTTTGTTCATAAAAATCACCACTTTCTCAATGAAGATTTTCTCGGGTGTTATAAAATTTTTGGGTTTTGACCAAGAGATTCACATGTGAATAATCAATTGTCTAACACATTTGCCTATTCTTACAGGCTGTACTATGGCTATGGAAGACGATTCTGTCCCTCATACCGTTCTTCGACAGCTAGCCAATCCCATAATCCTGATGACCAACTCCTTCCAAGAACCCAATTTCTTTCAGTAGTCACTCATGATAATAACCAATTCATTAACCTCAACAACTTCAGAAACCCAAACTTCCCAATCATCACTGAAATACTCCGCATACACCCCCTAAACCATGCCCTTACATTTGATCCCTCAACCTCGGGAACTCATGTTCCTGAGTTGTATGTACAACAGTTCTGGAACACTGTTCACACCCATACGAATCCAAACACCGGCCGAGTCTCAATTCGTGGTGATGTAGATCACTTCACCCTCAATATCACCGCCAGTCGACTCGTGAAATACTTCAACTCCCAACTTCTAGAAGCAGTCCTCCTCTCCTTGATTTTGAGGAGATGCCTGATAAGTCAACTGCCCTTAAGGGCATTCGTGCAATGAGGTACATTGGGGACTTACAACTCCGTTCCCACTTCAAACGAGCAAACCTTCACCCCATTTTCTATACATTTCTCACCGTTCTTCAACGATGTCTCAATCCAAAGCATCCTGGATATGAATATCCAAACACAAATTAGATCAAACTTATATATGATGCGGCTAATCACTTACACATTGATTATGCCTCTTTGATATTTCTAGATATTGTGCAGCAAGTTGAAGGCAAGCTTTCTGATATTAAACATGCAAAGGGCAGATTTCTGCCGTACCAAAGATTCTTGCCGATGATGGTCCAGTTCGCCATGGACAGAAATGAGGAAATTCCCCGCCGGTAAAATCATGCTTCTATCGGGCCAAAGCAGTTCATGTATGTCAAGGTTCTCACTGCTGATCATCCGGTTCAACCTCGACCTTTTCCGGCTTCGCTCTTGGATTTGTGTGCACAAAATGATGTGGTGCGAGCATATAGGGAGAGTGTAGGACTTGGTCCTATGGCGTAACCAGAGCCGGTTGCACCTACCTAAGGGCCCATAGCTCCAAGTGAGGTACTAGAACCTAGGCCTCATCCTTCCACGGGGGAAGCTGAGCGGGGAGAGACAAGCGATAAAAGTGATGAGAGGGGTGGTGAAGGGGATGTCGGTAAAACACATAACGAGGGAGGGGCGGAGTATGACCCTGCGCAAATCCAGGCTATGATAGATTCCTTTTCCGACGTGCTTCCCGATCCTGAACATGTACTGGAATCCTTTGAAACAAAAATAACTACAGCTGCAACTGCTCCGTATTTTGCTTCTGATACTTTAGATGTTATTGATTTTACCCCTAGAGCAGCACCACTAGTTCGTGATAATACAGACGAACAACGAGCCAAAACGCTAGTGGTGGCTGAAGAGGAAGATTTGAGCTTTTCTGATCTATTTCCAAATCTACCCGAAGCCTTCGACTCAAAAATTGAATTCCTATATGGCTATCAATCGGGTCCTCTTGACGAAGGCAGTGAAGGATATGATTTTGAGGAAGAGGAAGAGGTGGAAGAAGAAGAAGAGGTTGTGGTAGAGGAGAGAGATGGGAGAAAAGAAAAAGAGAGTGCTGAGGGTCCCCAAGCCCAAAAAGCTAGGAAGCCACACCTGCCATCGGAGTTGACATTGTCGGCTGCCGTATTGAAACAGTCACTATCATCCCAACAGTGCACATTAACCCCTCTAGCCACTCGGGTGTCTCTCAACAGACATCTGTTTCATTCCACAGAGATTATACACATACTCCACCGGCCTCTCATTCGGAGATGGCTGGTATTGAAACCAGAGGTCTGCCTCTCTCGACCTCGCCCCTTTCTTCAGCGCACATCGATATACCGCAGATTTCTGCGTTTCTTTCAAGACACCAAACCACACTTGCACATATTATGACATGTCAACTCCACTTACAAATAGCTCCGCCTCTGTGGTGGAGACTTCAACGAGCAATCTACATGAGTCTCGGTATGTTACAAAAGAGGAATTGCAGGAGGCTCTCAACCCTATTACTGAGGGAATAGCTTACATCAAACAAACACTTGCATCTCTGAAATCAAAAGTTGATGACGGCTCGAGCTTATCTACTGACACACTCAAATCCCTACTTTATGCCCGGTTACTGGATAGAGCCCCCGACCGCGAACAAAACCTGGATCTCCTTGAAACCCTTCGCAATGAACAAACATATAAGGGTAGCAACCTCTCTGAGTTTAAAGAAACAGTCATGAATTCAATGGAAGATCTGGGGAATGTGGTATTTCAAAAGTTAGATTCTGTCGAAACAAGGCTTACAACGCTTGAAACTACTTGTAAATCCCAAGCTACTGGGTTAAAACGTAGGCGTGATGATGATGATCCCGATCATGATCGCCACGAGGGGGAGAAAAGACCCCGCGTTTTGACCTTTACTCCTCTGACCGAACGACTTCCAGCTGCTATGGGGATTGGGGCAGAACCAGAACCACAACAACAATAGCAACAACAACAACAACAAAAGCAACAACAACTACAAGCAGAACCAGAACCACAACAACAACAACAACAACAACAAAAGCAACAACAGCTACAATCAGAACCAGAACCACAACAACAGCAATAGCAGCAGCAACAACATATGTCTGAGCCTGAACCTGCCATCCCAGATTTTGAATTTGAAATGGAAACCGCAGATACTGATGAAAGGGATGAGTCAGATGAATTATTGAAATAGATAGAAGGGTTCTCGTTTGAAAAGCTACCAGAAAGAACTGAGGAGGTTCAGATATTGGATAGATTTGATGACATGCCCGTGCAAACTGTTCAAAAGCCAGCTTCTTCAAGGGTTGCAAAGCGTACGAGGGAGTTGGTCAGTAAAAAGAAAATGGAGGAGACCATTAAAAGGCTAGATCTTACCAGGGTTCTCCGGGGCATATCAGAGGAGGTTCATCAACTGTTTCCTCCTGAAGCTAAGAAATTCTAGGTGTCTGCTGCCGACATCCTGAGGAAAAATCAAGAAACTGGGCAGGCACTATTACAACAACAAACATCATCAGATTGGCCTATTCTTCCTAATGTCCAACCGGCACGTCCGATTCCAACTACTTCAGACCCAGGCCTTGATAGACACAACATGTACACCAGGGAAGCTATGAAAGTGAAGGTATTTGTTTGGCAAAATCAAGTAGCAACGGAAGCAAAGTACATAACAAAAATCGATGCCAAGCAATGAATACTTCCCATGGACCAACATCTAACAATGGAGTTGCAACTAAAATATATATAAAAAAGATGAGAAGAAAGGTTATACCTCAATGGTGCAAAACACAAAGTAACCTTCCTAGTCAAGTGGCTTAGAGTCCAACAAAGAACTCCTCCAATGAAGTCCACCCCAAGCTTCCTTGATTCCCAAGTGCTAGCAAGTTGATGTATGACCACCAAAACAACAATCAAGTATGTGTATGTTTGCTTCTTGTGTTCATGAACGCCAAGAACACCAAGAACAAGAGAGAGAGAGTTCTAATGTCAACCAAAGGACCAAGTGATAGCCAAAAGCCTCTACAAGAGCAGATAACTCGTGGTCTCTTTGTCTACCATCATTATTAGAAGTTAACCCCATTAAACCAAGTGTTTAAGGCTGTTAATTCTGCTATTACAGCGAACGTACACGGCCCGTGTAGATCTACACGGCCGTGTAGGCCCAAAGTCCACGGCCCCAATTGGGCTAAGACGGCCCGTGTCTAACAGGCACTACACGGCCCGTGTTCATCTACACGGCCCGTGTAGGCCCAAACTACACGACCTTGGATTGGGCCAATACGCCTCGTGTACGTTGGACTGGACACGGTCCGTGTTCAGGAACACGGCCCGTGTACCACCATGCCAAAACCCATTTTGGCCTTTTCCTCTCTATTGCTTGATCGTGTTGCCGGAATCAATACTTGGTGTGTGACCCAATAGGCCTAAATTTCATCGGTAGTGTCATTAACTCGTTCGTGTCAGCGGGCATATTCCAACAGACTCCCACTTGCACGTGACATGACTACAAAAAATAACATAAACATAGAGCGGCCTCTAGCAAGATATCTATGCTCCCATGTCAGTATAGGGTATGCCACTCTTGACAAGATCCCCAGTCATAAAATGATTGTCCTAAAGTTAAATGAACATGTACATCCCTTTGTTCGCGATATCCAATGTGAACACAAGGCATGGAATATATTCAACCTTCAGATCGTTCACGATTATGTTTCTCGATTCTAGATTAATGGTGACCAACAAACCAAGTTAACATTGATCCATCATCAATGTAACTTGAGCACGGTCGTGCATTGAACGTCAGCACTCAATCATCGAGGGGCCCATGGATATTCTCTCTATACATAGAGGAACAAATACCTTTCGACTACATAGTCCCGCCACATAGACAATACTCTACCCAATCATTTCCCTTATAACGACCAGTTACGGACCGCGTTAGAAAACGATCAAAGCAAAGCAGACCTATGCTTTGGGATCACATGTATCTCTAGTTTAAGGATGAAATGTCATTACCATCCCGAGTTACTTGTGACTAAAACCATGAAGTAAACTCGGGTGCGGGTAATCACTTGAAACCCCTTTCAAGTATAGGCAAGAATCACATTTTATCAAAACCAATTCTTTACCTCAATCTTAATTCATACTTTCTTCCCACAAAGTATGACCGATTGTGGAGACTTAAAGATTGTAAAACAATCTAGGGAATAAGTTAAACATGCAAAGATAGAACACAATAAAGACTAAATGTGAGTAACCGCAACACGCGTATATATAGATCTCTACTATATAAATCGAAACAAACATTAGTAATATTATTGCTTAATGTTCCCAAATACATAATGGTCCAAACATAAATTAAAACTAAATCTAAACCAAGTCATGAGCAAATCTAACACCTATCGCCGTAGTGTGAGAATCATGAGAAGCTTGTGACAATGGTTTAGTAAACGGATCGGCCAAATTGCCTTCCGAGGTTACTCTACTAATAGCGACTTCACCACTTTCAACCATCTCTCTAATCAAGTGGTACTTACGAGGTATATGCCTCATTCTCTTGTGAGCTCTTGGTTCCTTCGCCAAGGCTACCGCACCCTCATTGTCACAAAAGATCTCAATAGGGTCGGATATGCTAGGAACCACTCCAAGGTCTCGGATGAACTTCCTTATCCACACAGTTTCTTTAGCAGCTTCACTTGCCGCAATGTATTCTGACTCTGTAGTAGAATCAGCCACTGTGTCTTGCTTTGAACTTCTCCAAGTAATAGCCCCACCATTCAATAGGAACACAAACCCCGATTGTGATCGACAGTCATCCCTATAAGTTTGGAAACTAGCATGAGAGTAACCCTTTACTTTGAGCTCTTCCTCACCACCAAATATCAAGAACATCTCTTTAGTCCTCCTAAGATACTTAAGAATGTTCTTTACCGCAACCCAATGGGCTTGCCCCGGGTTTGCTTGATATCTACTAGTCAAGCTCAAAGCACATGACACATCAGGACGGGCACATAACATGGCGTACATGATCGAGCCCACGGCCGAAGCATATGGTACTCGCTTCATTACTTCTAGTTCCTCTTGAGAACTAGGACATTGAGTTTTACTCAATATCACTCCATGCGACATAGGAAGATTTCCTTTCTTGGAGTCCTCCATCTTGAACCGCTTCAAGACTTTGTCAATGTATATACTTTGACTCAACCCGAGAAGTTTTCTAGATCTATCTCTATAGATCTTGATACCCAGAATGTATGCCGCTTCTCCTAAGTCTTTCATTGAAAAGCATTTTCCAAGCCAAATTTTGACACTTTGCAAAGTTGGAACATCTTTACCAATGAGTAGGATATCATCCACATACAAGACTAAGAAAACAACGGCGCTCCCACTAGCCCTAACGTATACACATGGCTCGTCTACACTTTTCGAAAAACCAAACTCTTTGATTTTCTCATCAAAGCATAGATTCCAACTACGAGATGCTTGTTTAAGTCCATAAATGGACTTCTTTAATCTACACACTCTATTAGGATGCTTCGAATGCACAAAACCCTCAGGCTGCGTCATATACACCTCTTCGGAGAGCTTCCCATTAAGGAAGGCGGTTTTGACATGTATTTGCCATATTTCGTAATCATGACATGCGGCAATTGCCAAAAGTATCCTAATAGATTTCAACATGGCCACTGGGGAGAAAGTTTCATCATAGTCGACACCATGTGTCTGGGTGAAACCTTTAGCCACCAGTTGGGCTTTGAAAGTGTTTACTTTTCCATCCATGTTGGTCTTCTTCTTGATGACCCACTTACACCCTATTGGTTTACAACCGGGTGTGGGATCAACCAATTCCCAAACCTGGTTATCCTCCATGGATTGCATCTCGTTATCCATTGCCTCCTTCCATTTAGCAGACTCGTGGCCCGCTGCCGCTTCCCGATAGTTGGTGGGCTCATTAAGATCCACCAATAACTCGTCGCCCTCAGATATGAGAAACCCATATCTCTCTGGCTCATGGCGAGTTCTACCAGATCTATGGGGAGGTAACGGATGTACGTTAGTCTCCGCATTGTCATGCTCAGACTCAACCTCACTGGGTTGTTGGCTAGTGCCAACGTCAGGTCTTTCATCCGTTGATTCTTGAACTTCTTCAAGATCAATCTTAATCCCGCCATGCTGATTGGATACTAATTCTCTTTCTAAAAAGACCGCCCTCCGAGCAACAAATACCTTGTTCTCGGAAGGTTTATAGAATATATATCCAATACTCGCAGCTGGATATCCGATGAAATAGCACTTTTCGGATCGGGGATCCAACTTGTCATCTACCTCACGTCGTACGTAGGCTTGACAACCCCAAACCTTTAGATAGGCAAGAACGGGAGGTTTCCTATGCCACATCTCGAAAGGTGTTTTCTCGACCTTCTTCGTTGGAACGAGATTAAGGATTCTTGTTGCCGTTTCAAGAGCATAACCCCAAAGGCTTATAGGCACTTGGGTGTGACTCATCATAGACCGAACCATATCTAACAATGTTCGGTTCTTCCTCTCGGTGACACCATTAAATTGTTGCGTCCTAGGAGGTGTAATTTGTGAGATAATTCCACAACCCTTAAGATGATCACGAAACTCTTGACTAAGATACTCACCACCCCTATCGGATCTAAGTATCTTAATCTTCTTGCCCAATTGATTCTCTACTTCGTTTTGGAAAGTCTTAAAGACCTCAAAGGTCTCGGACTTTTGTCTAACCAAGTAGACATACCCATACCTACTATAATCATCTATAAAGGTAACGAAGTATCTAGAATTGTCTCTTGTGATGTGCTTAAATGGACCACACACATCGGAATGTATAATGTCCAATAAGTCTTTTCCCCTCTTATTCACGCCGGAAAAGGGTGCTTTAGTCATCTTGCCTAATAAACAAGATTCACATACTTCATTCGACTCGTGGTCAAATGATTTCAAGATCCCATCCGCTTGGAGCTTGGCGATACGAGTCTTGTTTATATGGCCAAGTCGACCATGCCACAAAGACAATTTGTCTAAACCATTTTTAGACGTTGAATCAATATTCATGATTGAACGATTATCACTAACGTACGCATCTACTTCATAAATACCACGACAAGGATAAGCTTTAAAATAACAAATACCATTTTTAACACAAACAATAACCCCATTGTCAAAAGAAAAACCAAAACCATTGTCGGTAATGCATGAAAAGAAATAATGTTTCGTGCCACAAGCGGCGAATAGCATACGTTCAATAATAATATGGAAAAACCGGAATTAAAAGATAATTCAACTTCTCCTCGAGCCTTGACCGGGACAATCTCCTTGTTTCCCATAATCAAGTCAAGCTCTCCATTCTCCATCCTTGTACTTGTCCTTAGCACCTGCACAATATTACAAACGTGAGTGCCACAGCCGATATCTAATACCCAACTACCAGATGTAGAAGTATGATGGAATTCAATCATGTACGTACCTGAGTTGGAAGTTCCTGTGATGCTCAACCCCTTGAGCTTCTTAAGACCTTCTAGGTACCCCGGGCAATTACGGCGCCAATGGCCCTTCTTCCCGCAGAAGAAGCATTCCACTTCGTTCGGAGTCTTAGCTTGGGGAACCATCTTCCCCTTGCCTTTACCCTCCGAAGCGGGGCCAGACTTGGCAGCGCCAATCTTCCCCTTCCCCTTACCCTTAGGGGTATAAGAGGTCCTCTTCTTCTTCGGGATTCACCCCTCCCTTATAGCAAGAACAGGATTTGGAACGGCGGGCTTGTTTTTGGTCATGCTAGACTCCGTTGTCTTAAGCATACCATGAAGCTCCATGATGGACTAATCCATAATATGCATATGATAACTCATAACGAATTGATCATACGCGGTGGGCAGGGACCATAGGATCAAATTCACGGCTAGCTCCCTCCCTATGGTAAATCCGAGCCGTTCCATGCGCTCCACGTTTGCTTTCATGCGCAACACGTGTGCACTCACATTCCCGCCATCGGCCATCTTGCTACCAAGTACCGTCTTAAGACACTCAAACCTCTCTTGTCTCGCTTGCTGCTGGAACATTTCCTTAAGCTGAGCGATCAAGTCAAAAGCACTCAAATGATCCATTTGCTTTTGGAGCTCGGGGATCATAGTACTTAAGATGAGGCAAGTAATGTCCTCGGTATCCTTGAGACGCTTCTCATAAGCGTCTCGGATAGCCCGAGTGGCATTGGCAGCAGGAGCCTCGGGTAGGGCCTCTTCTATGGTAACCATCTTCCCTTCTTGGCGTAGGACAAGTTTAAGTTTCCTAAACCAATCCAAGAAGTTGTTACCATTGATTTTTTCCTTCTCAAGGAAAACTCTAAGTGAAAAATGGTTGGTGGTGTTGGTGTTGCTTGAAGACGCCATCTAAAATAGCAAAGTAGTTTTAATTAGTTTGGAAATCCTTGTTAAAATAAGTACCCATAGTTTTAAACAAAACAATTTATTTGTAACAAGGGCTAAGAACCTTATTTCACCTCGCACCGTAACGGGTTTACCGCGGATCACGTGGCGAAGCTATTTAGGCCGGCAACCATTTTACCAATTGTAATCTCTATTACAACTCTTAGACACTTGTGGGACCCGTTGACATCCATTATGTCGGTTGGCATGTTTGATCCCTATCTTACACCAATCTTAATATATAATTTTTGTTTAGCTCGTGCTTAGCTCAACAACTAACCAAGAATTATATACTAAAATTGTAAATCGTCCTATAAGACACACGGGTGGCACTCTCGACCATTAATTGGCTCGTGCTTAGCTCGACAACCAATCATGCGAGTTACCCCACTCACTTTCCACACAACTACACAAGGAATGACTCGTGCTTAGCTCGACAATCATCCTTGCTTCGTTAGATTCGGGTGGTGTCATCTTATGGATGGTGCGTGATTTACATTTTGAAAAACGGGATTTTGTTTCCTGTTTATAAAACCCTTTTGTGAATTAACAAAGTAAGTGTCAAAACGATTTTAAGCACTTTTAAAATAATACCATTTTTATATTTCCTTTGTCAATTCTATTCGCGCGCAATTGTTAACCATTTTAACAAACATTGTATTTATTTAATTTTTATAGAAAAATTATCTAACATGCGAATCCTAATCCATGCGTAGAATAATAAAATACAACCACGCAAATATCTATACATACGATTCCGTAACATGCCCATAATTCCTATGCGTTTTCCCCGTGAGCCACAACGGGAAAAACGAGGCCAAAAATCTAAGGACAAGATATGGTCCCGTTGGATGAGCTCCCACTAAATCCAACACCTCCAATAGCATGTTGATTCCTTCTCGCCAAGACGTCATCACCATGACTCCCGCTGACTATTTTGGTTTTAAATCTATACTATATACAAATACATAGAATATATATAAACGACACGCAGGGCGCAATCCTATACTATTTATACAAATACATAGAATAAAAGAAACGGCGTGCAAGCCGCACCAATAAGTAAATAAATTAATATTATTACAACAATACAGCACGCAGGCTGCCAAAAAACCAAAAAATAATCAATCATCACAACACATAGGTCTAGGGGCATATCTTGTTACCGAATCAAACCAAGTATATCAAATAGAAACATGGTGTGCCACACATAACCATGATATATAAATAGATATCTATATTTTAGTTAAGATTGTCAAAACACCAAAGGCACTAAAAGGACAATCCTTGTACATATGCATTAGTGTATCAAACATTTTGAGACACGTATTCATATATACATTTATAAGTATATATTTGTGTACACTTCATGCCAAGTTACAACAAATATATAAATATAAAAACTAGAATATATTAACACGTTTACGAATAAATTTATTCTAGCACAACAAGAGTCTCAATGGAAAAACCAATTTTAAGAAAACACTTTTCTTATCCAAAAATACTTTTATGGTTTTTCTAGACTCAATAGTGCGAAGCCATGTTAGATATGGCTCTGATACCACTGAAGGTATTCGTTTGGCAAAATCAAGTAGCAACGGAAGCAAAGTACATAACAAAAATCGATGCCAAACAATGAATACTTCCCATGGACCAACATCTAACAATGGAGTTGCAACTAAAATATATATAAACAAGATGAGAAGAAAGGTTATACCTCAATGGTGCAAAACACAAAGTAACCTTCCTAGTCAAGTGGCTTAGAGTCCAACAAAGAACTCCTCCAATGAAGTCCACCCCAAGCTTCCTTGATTCCCAAGTACTGGCAAGTTGATGTATGACCACCAAAACAACAATCAAGTATGTGTATGTTTGCTTCTTGTGTTCAAGAACACCAAGAACACCAAGAACAAGAGTGAGAGTTCTAATGTCAACCAAAGGACCAAGTGATAGCCAAAATCCTCTACAAGAGCAAATAACTCGTGGTCTCTTTGTCTACCATCATTGTTAGAAGTTAACCCCATTAAACCAAGTGTTTAAGGCTGTTAATTCTACTGTTACAGCGAACGTACACGGCCGTGTAGGCCCAAAGTCCACGGCCCCAATTGGGCTAAGACGGCCCGTGTCTAATAGGCACTACACAGCCCGTGTTCATCTACATGGCCTGTGTAGGCCCAAACTACATGACCTTGGATTGGGCCAATACGCCTCGTGTACGTTGGACTGGACACAGTCCGTGTTTAGGAACACGGCCCGTGTACCACCCTGCCAAAACCCATTTTGGCCTTTTCCTCTCTATTGCTTGATCGTGTTGCCGGAATCAATACTTGGTGTGTGACCCAATAGGCCTACACCTCATCGGTAGTGTCATTAACTCGTTCGTGTCAGCGGGCATATTCCAACAGAAAGACCCTATTTGGGGAAAATATGGTGTAAATGCTACTTACCTTGAGGATCGGATCCCTACTATCTACGCTACTCAAATCAGAGACAAGATTCCCCCAGAAATGAGAGGTCTTGATGATGCGCAAAGGAGACGATACACTCACATTCTCAACGAATACAAAACCCCAAGGGAGCAAAGAGTGTCAGAGTACCCAATCAGCAAAGTACTTTGCATTAGCATGCAAAAATCATTAAGGTACAGATTTGCTGTGTATGATGTACAAAGAGCAGATGGTCAGAAAATCTCCCTCAATGAAGTAGACTTCAGACATGTAAAGCTGCATCACATTGAGTTCATATACGAGAAGCTCTCCACAAAGATCAACAAGTCCTATGAAGAACAACAAGGAGGATCATCTCTAATGAAATATATGAGGAGATTTATTGAATTTATACAGGAGTATGATCTATAATTAGGCGCCGAGAGTAATCAACTCGAGGTGAATCTAATCAGACCACTGCAACATCATACAGACTTACAAACCCTTGAGGAGCTCACAATCATTGATGAACATCATCCTAGCTTCGCGGGTCAAAGAGGTGTCATCTTTGTTAATCAACGCCGCCCAAAGATCATGATTCGGAGATAGACTTAATGGCATACTCAGATGGGACTCTTAAACTTCTATTTCACAGTCTCCAAGAAAAGGCCAAAAAGAATCATTCTGACTTAAGTGAAACTGAATTGGCTGGGCTGATACGTACCATTGAGCAGGTCAAAAGGACATTGGACAGCCGGCGGATTATTAGAAGGTGGCAGATGATGTTTGGCATAAGAAATCGATCTATTTTGTAATTACTTACTTTCTGCATTTAAATTTCAATGTAATTGAGGGGGAGATTGTTAATAATAGATATAATGTAGGAAAGCCCATGAGGCCCAAGTAGTAGGCTTAGCCTATAAATAGGACATGTGTGCCATGGGCGGCAGATGCCTTTTTACGTTTCCAGAAATATATGCAATATCCTTTGAACGTGAAAGTGTGTGCAGCTCTCTCTCTCTCTCTCTCGATATTGATTGCTTGAAGGTTATACAATCACTGTTTTACATCTTTCAGTTTGATGTTTTTTTGATGAATGATTTATAAATATATGGATAAGATATATTTATAAGATTGAGACTGATTTGGTTATTGCTATGTTTACAGGCAATCCAAAAGCTCAGTAAAATTAGATATCTGAGTTCAAGCTAAAATTGAGGTGAGTGTACGTTATTCGCGAATGGTAAAGATTGTAGTTAATATTATTGATGTAAAGCATGATTGTGGATTGAGATTGAACTGATTGAACTGCTGATTGTGTTAATGATTGTTGATAACTGCTGCATGACTATTTGGTCAATACGTTCTCTTAGGATGATTTTGAGTTGCGTTTGAGAAGTCAGCTATACGTGGACTTGGGTTGGACTTGTCTAACTGGTTGGTTGAATAGTAGTAGCCTTTATGTTGCATTTGTTGCTCAGAGGGGAGTTTACTGTGCCAATCTAGTGGAAAGCTATCGGTAAACCTTTGTTTTGGCCGGCATTGGTTGTAGGTTCTGCGCCGAACCTCCGGTCTTCTTTGGATATGTGATTACATGATTGATGATTGATTGTGAATGTTTGCATGTGTTGTTTTAGCCTCTACTCACTTAGCTTTGTGCTAATTCCCCTCGGTTGATGTTTTGCAGGTTGGTGTTTGTAGTCGAAGAAGGAAGAGTTTACCACAGTCTGATACTTATTTTGAAAAAAAGACGAGCCAGTTATTTTTGTAACACCAATCATTAATTGTTGATGATGTTAACTTTTGAACAATGTTTGTACAATTGTAATTATTGAATATATGTAATCAAGTTGGTTTTTATTAGCTTCCGCAGTGCGTTTTAAAAAAAATTGCTTGTGATTTTACGGTGTTACAGTTTGGTATCAGAGCCTAGGTTTGGCGATGCATGCACGGCCTGAGTGTTGCATTCCCAAATCTTGGCTCGTGACGGGTCAAGCTTTTCTTCGAGGGAATTAGGGTGAGTTAGAGTTGTCAGTAGTAGTTAGTATTTTGGATACTAATGGTTTATGCTAATGAGCTATGAGGTGATGTGATTGTAACAGATTATGGCTGATAGAGAGACTCCCATCCTACCTCCTGTGACCCAATCTACAAAGGCACCGGTTACTGAAGATGTGAATCAAGCAGGAACATCTGGTCAAGAACAAGAGGAAGATCAGAGTGAATATATCTTTAAACTAGAGAATGAGTGGATGGATCTTCGAAATAAAGTCCTTAACTTGGAAAAGAAATTGAGCCAACCTGAACCAACCCCTGTACCAACTACGATATCCACACAAGCAACCGTACCACCAGTGACAGCACCTTTACCGCCAATGACTCAGATGATGCAACAACCTTTCTTTTATCCATATCCACAACCCAGAGGTTATCCCTCTACGTTTTCGGGATATAAACAACCGTGCACTTACAAACAATTCCTTGATTGTAAATCATCAGAATACCGGGGGAGTTCTAACCCCGGTATCACCTTGAACTGGCTTAGGGAAATGGCAAAGACCTTGGATGCCTGCAATTGTGAGAATGAACTGAAAGTAAAATATTCCTTGAGAATGTTAAAAGGAGATGCTATGGTCTGGTGGGATTCAATCACCGGTCATTTCATGGAGCAGCAACAAGATAGTATTACCTGGATTCAATTTCAGGAGAAACTTTGCGAGCAGTACTGTGGTACTTTTGAGATTGCAAAGATAAAAAGGGAGTTTATGGAGTTGCAAATGACCAGTAATATGACTGTGGACCAACTCATCAATCAATTCAATGAAAAGATGAGATTTGCGAAGCATTGGGTTCCTGATGAAGAGTCAAAGATTGCCCATTTCGTTGGAACATTACATACGGATCTCTGTAGTGCCACCAGGTGGGCTACTACACTATCCCAAGCATTCACTTTGGCCAAGTCAGCTGAAGGGGATTTGATAGCTAGAAATAAGTTGAGTGGGGAAAGAATTTTCCAATAGAAATCAAAGTTTGAACATTATAATACTCAACAGAGGCAAGGAGGGCAGGGCAGTGGTAACCATCAGGGTGGTCAGAATAGGATGCCTTCTGCAGGTGCGTCTGCTCAAAGGGCAACTTGGTGCAATTGGTGCAAGTCTTATCATCACGGGCAATGTACGCCCCAATCCATGAGATGCGTGAAGTGTGGCAAGTCTGGCCATGATTTAAAGACTTACAGACTGCCGAGGAGCGTCTGCTGGAACTGTCAAAAGGAGGGGCACCGAGTTGGTGATTGCCCATTGAACAAGAAAGTGGGGTCAGGGTCAGGAGGGGGAGGAGCTGGGGGATCATCTACAGCAGGGCAGAAAAGAAAGAACCCACCCACTGCTGAGGGTCGGGCATTCAGGATGACAATGGATGATGCCACTACCACAGATGATGTGATAACCGTTATGTTTCTAATAAACTCTATTCCTACTAGAGTGTTATTTGATTCAGGAGCAAATCGCTCCTTTGTATCTGTAAAATTCTGTGATAGGTTGAATGTGCCTTTAACTGAACTTGCTACTGCTTTAGAAATAGAAGTAGCTGATGGTATGATGGTTCCGGTCACGACTGTTGTGGCTGGAGCTAAGATAGATATAGATGGTATTTGTTTTCGTGTTTATTTCCTTGTAATGTCGTTATCTAGGTTCGATGTGGTGCTCGGGATGGATTGGCTGAGTCTGAATCTGGCGAGTATTAAGTGTCACAAGAAGTTGATTTCCTTCCCGTTGGCTGATGGCACAAGAGTGGTAGCAAGGGGTGAAAAGGCTGGGTCTGTAATCCCGATTATCTCATGTTTGAAGGCTAGAAAGGCGTTGGATAAAGGTTGTGAATCGTATATGGCCTATGTTATTGATGGAAAGAAAGAGAAGCAAACAGTGAACGACATCCAAGTGGTAACGGAATACCCGGAGGTATTTCCAGAGGAGTTACCAAGGCTACCTCTAGTTCGTGAGGTAGAGTTCAAGATAGACCTGATTCCTGGTTCCCCACCAGTGGCAAAGGCATCGTACAGGTTGGCACCGTCAGAGATCTGGGATATGATGACTCAGATACAAGATCTGTTAGACAAGGGTTTTATTCGTCCAAGTTCATCTCCGTGGGGTGCACCAGTGTTGTTTGTAAAGAAGAAAGACGGTACATTGCGAATGTGTATCAACTATTGTGAGTTGAATAAGAGAACCATAAAGAACAAGTACCCACTGCCAAGAATTAATGATCTGTTTGATCAACTACAGGGAGCTTCGTTCTTTTCTAAGATATATTTGAGATCTGGGTATCACCAGGTGCGTGTTTCAGAGGAAGATGTGTCAAAAACGGCTTTTTGTACGCGCTACGGGCACTACGAGTTTTTGGTTATGCCATTCGGCTTAACCAATGCACTTGCGATTTTCATGGATTTAAGGAACAGAGTCTGTCGACCCTTCTTGGATAATTTTGTGATAGTTTTCATCAATGACATTCTGGTATATTCAAAGACTGAGGAGGAGCACAAGCAGCATTTGAGACAGATTTTGGAGACACTGAAGAAAGAGCATTTGTTTGCCAAGTTCTCAAAATACGAATTCTGGTTGAGAGAGCTGCAATTCTTGGGGCATGTTATTTGCAATGAGGGAGTAAAAGTGGATTCTTGGAAAGTGGAGGCAGTTATGAATTGGAACACTCCAAAGACACCATCCGAGATCAAGAGTGTTCTAGGGTTAGATGGATATTATCGCAGGTTTATAAAAGACTTCTCCAAGATTGCGGGTCCGTTGACTAAGTTGACTCGAAAGGATGTGAAGTTTGTTTGGGGTAGTGAACAAGACAAAGCCTTCGAGATGTTGAAACAGTTGTTATGTCAGGCCCTTATTCTTGCATTGCCAAGTGGTTCAGAGGATTTTATAGTTTATTACGACACATCGTTTGCTGGATTGGGTTGTGTACTTATGCAGAGGCATCGGGTGATTGCGTATGCTTCAAGGCAGTTGAAACCCCATGAGAAGAATTACCCGACACATGACTTGGAGCTAGCAGAAGTTGTATTTGCCCTGAAACTGTGGAGACATTACTTATATGGCACCAAATGCGTAATATGTACAGATCATAAGAGCCTACAGTATGTGTTTACTCAGAAGGGATTGAATATGAGATAGAGACGCTGGGTGGAATTGATTAAAGATTATGATTGCGAAATCAGATATCATCCGGGGAAAGCAAACGTGGTAGCAGATGCCTTAAGCCGCAAGGGAGCGGGAAGTTCTATCCAATTTATGCATATTGAGATTGTATCTGATCTAGTGGATAGACTAAAGTCTGCACAGTTGGAGGCTCTGAAGGAAGAAATTTTGAAGAATGAACTAATAGAGAAACGTAAGGACGAACTTGTTGATGACTCTCGTGGATTAAATGTATATAAGACTCGTGTGTGGGTGCCTATGCTCGGAGATTTGAGGAAGCTGATTTTGACAGAAGCACACAAGTCCAGATTGTCAGTACACCCACGAAGCACTAAAATGTATAACGACATGAAAGTGCTTTACTGGTGGCCTACTATGAAAACAAATGTGGCACAGTTTGTGGAATCATGCCATATCTGTGCACAGGTGAAGGAGGAGCATCAGAAGCCTTACGGATCTTTAAAACAATTGGAAATCCCAGAGTGGAAGTGGGAACATATAACGATGGATTTCGTGACTAAACTTCCGCATACGTCAGATTGTGAATGACCAGACAGTTCCACTAGATCTTCCAGCATAGCTTGCAGGAATACACGATACTTTTAACGTCTGTTATCTGAGAAAGTGCAAAGTAGAGGATGGAAACCAGATTCTCCCAATGCAAGAACTGAAAGTTGATTCTAAGAAGAGATTGATAGAAGAACCTGTAAAATTGTTGGATCGAAAAGTGACCAAGCTCCGAAAGAAGCAGATACCAATGGTGTTGGTCAAGTGGAAGTATAGTCTGGGTTCTGATTTAACTTGGGAAACTGAAGTAGAAATGAAGGAAAGATATCCCCATTTGTTTGAGCGGGATAGGATTCCGAGGACGGAATCCTCTTAAGGGGGAGAGATTTGTAACACCCTCAAACCTAGGCTAGGAGATTAGCAGGTTTGTGGTATTTGCTTATCTGTTTTAATTGTGATTAATTGATTGATTAGTTATTTTATTTAAAAGATTAAATTTAATTATTTATATGTATGTATGAAATCGTATGCATGTATGTTTATTTATGTGGGTGTGCACGTGTATGTGTGTTAAGAGTATGTATGCCGCCTATTATTTTCTAAATTGTATGCGTGGAGCTTATCAAATTAAGCATGCATTATTCAAATTAAAGAAAAGTGTTGTGTGTGTTTGTGAGCATTCTCTCTGCCAAGAAAAACCGAAAGAAAGAAGATAGCATCGGATTTCTTTTGTGTGAATTAAAGCAAGTTAAAGGTTAGATGTTATTACTATCCTGATTAAATGTTTAGTTGAATGATTTCTATTTGAGAAACATGGATTTAGAAAGAACACCATGGCCGATTTTGATGAAATATGTTTTTAGTTGGTTTTTGTGTGTTCATAAGAAATACATGTTTAAGTAATGTTATGACGCATAAAAATATGTTTATATAGATTAGAACATGTTTCTAGAATGATATAATAAATTTATGAATTCTGGGTTTAAGTTGATTTGATGAGATTATGAATTGTCGGATTTTGTTGGAGAAGAAGGTAAAAACCGATAGATTAAATCCGGAATCCTAAAACCGATACAAGCAAAACCGACACTCAAAAACCTACACTTGAGAAACTGATACCCTTGAATCTGAAGTATTTGAAATCCGATTAAGTCAAATTCGGGTGTTTAAAATCCGAGTGATGAGAATCCGATAACCTCAAATCCGGTGAAGTAAAATCCGAGACATGAGTCCAAATCCGCTAGTCTCAAATCTGGACCTCAAAATCCGAGTAAAGGGAATCCGACATTTGGTAAGAATCCGACACTAGGTAGCGGATTTGTAAGAATCCGACAGCTTTTGTAGAATCCGGTACTTTGTGTTTTTAACTTGAATTTGTTTATTGTTTGATGAATGATTTATAAATATATAGATAAGATATATTTATAAGATTGAGACTGATTTGGTTATTGCTATGTTTACAGGCAATCCAAAAGCTCTATAAAATTAGATATTCGAGTTCAAGCTGAAATTGAGGTGAGTGGACGTTATTTGCAAATGGTAAAGATTGCAGTTAATATTATTGATGTAAAGCATGATTGTGGATTGAGATTGAACTGATTGAACTACTGATTGTGTTAATGATTGTTGATAACTGCTGCATGACTATTTGGTCGATACGCGCCCTTAGGATAATTTTGAGTTGCGCTTGAGAAGTTAGCTATACGTGGACTTAGGCTGGGCTTGTCTAACTGGTTGGTTGAACAGTAGTAGCCTTTCTGTTGCATTTTTTGCTCAGAGGGGAGTTTACTTTGCCAATCTAGTGGAAAGCTATCGGTAAACCTTTGCTTTGGCCGGCATTGGTTGTAGGTTCTGCGCCGAACCGCCGGTCTTCATTGGATATGTGATTACATGATTGATGATTGATTGTGAATGTTTGCATTTGTTGTTTTAGCCTCTACTCACTTAGCTTTGTGCTAATTCCCCTTGGTTGATGTTTTGCAGGTTGGTGTTTGTAGTCGAAGAAGGAAGAGTTGACCACACTCTGATACTTATTTTGAAAAAAAGACGAGCCAGTTATTTTTGTAACACCAATCATTAATTGTTGATGATCTTAACTTTTGAACAATGTTTGTAAAATTGTAATTACTGAATATATGTAATCAAGTTGGTTTTTATTAGCTTCCGCAGTGCGTTTTAAAAAAATGGCTTGTGATTTTACGGTGTTACACCACGGGTCCTACACTAAACATACCTATTAAAAAGAAATCTATTCGACATGATAATACATAGTGGAACTTACCTATTTATTTTGAACTCGAAAGGAAATCCATTGTATTCTTTCTTCACAAAGACAATTCCATCTTGGAATTTCCCCACCAATTTCACTATAATGAAACAACAAAAGATATCATATCATCATATCTAAGTTACATAACCAGAAAATTAAGAAGCCTAGTCTTTTATAATTACTTAACATTATTAAAAAGCTAATTACTTGATTGAAAGGAAGCTAAAGCCCAAAATAATCAAAAGTTTACATACATCTCATAAAATGAAGAAAGTTCATCTTAAATACTTACATGGACTCCATTGAATTGAAGCTCATTAATGCTACATAGAACAAATATTTGTTTGAAGCATAACCTTGCCTCTTCCTCCACATAATTTCTAAGTTTCACATAACAAATCAAATAACACTTTTTTGTAATTTTAACCAACATGGGCTTGATTTGCTTCTAGTTATGAGTTGTTTCCAACACTTGTAACCAAGTTGAAGATAACTACACATAAAGTCTTTCACAAAATTTAGATCAAGAGTTCAAAAGCACCGATAAAAGGCTATAGATTATGACCAAGCTAATAAATTCACATTAGGTCATGTTGAAAAGTAATTAAATATATCCACATGCGACTTGCCCGACTTCAAGATCTTAACATTACACGTGATATTGAAAAGGCTATAATAGAAACTAATTTAAAACCTACACCACTAAGAAAAACCAAGAGAGGTAAGAAGGATCTATTCTTAAATCGAACAAATATGGAATCATGTAGGCACACAAATTGTAAAGATAAACTTACGGAACTCACACAACAAAAAAAGAGATGGTAAGCAACATGTTTGTGTACATAAAAAATGTATTTTTGGTTGACACATTTTATCAAACATGTGGTGTGCATCAGCTCTGAGTCTATTTTTATCTTAAAAGGCATCACTATGTCGAAGAAGTATCTAATTCACAGAGAACCAAACCCCAAAATGATTAATCCATAAAAAAAGAAACAATTTCGTCAAGGATTCATGATCAAATGAAGCATACACATAAACAGCATATCAAAATTTCAAGCTGTAACCTAGAAATGGAGAAGTGATTAGTACCTGTAAATTGGAGTCGGTTAAGATGAGGATAGAAGGCTACAAAAGGAAATGAAGAAATAAAAGCTCAACGAGATCGTTTACCGACTCGGATACCTAGAAAACATCCTAACTTTGGAGGTGTTAAGAGAAAGCGGGAGGCGTTTGAGTTGAATTGGTCCAAACAGAACATATTCTATGAACTCGAGTATTGGTCTTCTATGCAACTGAAGCACAACTTAGATGTTATGCATATCGAGAAAAACGTGTGTGATTTGTTGGGTACTCTTTTGATGAATGATAAGTCCAAAGATACATCAAACGCAAGAGTCGACTTGGAAAATCTAAAGATTTGGAAACATTTATGGTTGCAAAAAAGGGGTAATAAGTTCTTTAAACCCCATCCAAAATACTCATTCACGGAAGTTGATCGAAAACATTTTTATCAATTTATAAAAAACGTTAAACTACCAGATGGGTTTGGATCTAACATCAGCAAGAAAGTGACAGATAACGATACTAACATTGCTGGGCTGAAATCTCATGACTGTCACATTCTTATGCAACGTTTGATCCCGATTGGTGTTAGAGGATTTTTGTCCAAAGATAAAAATACACCAATAGTAGAGCTTTGTACCTTTTTTAAACAACTTTGCTCGAGAACACTATTGGTGGATGATATGAGGAAAGTGAAAGCTGCAATTATTACAATCTTGTGCAAATTAGAGATGATCTACCCTCCAATGTTTTTTGACATTATGGTTTATTTAGTTTTGCATTTATCCGATGAAGCAATTTACGGAGGTCCGGTATATATGAGATGGATGTATCCTTTCGAAAGGTATATGAAAAAACTAAATACTATGTCAGAAATAAGGCAAGACTGGAAGGCTCTATAGCTGAGGGTTATGTTACTGAAGAAGCTTTAACATTTTGTTCAATGTACCTTCAAGATGTCCAGACTCAATTCAATCGGCCCGAAGAAATGAGGATGTTGTCGTAGAAAAAACATAGATGTGGGTCTTTGAGTCTAAATGTCGACCAACTAGCGCAATGCAAGTCAAACATCTTGATGTAAGGGACAAAAAGAACCTAGTATGGTTTGTGCTCGATAGTTGTGAAGAAGTCAGACAATATATGAAGTAATTGTTCCTATCTCTAACTTTTTATTATCAATTATTATTTTTTCCCTTTACTAATTCTATATTCTTTTGTCATCAATGTAGTGAAATTAAAACGTCCACAAAGTGATATCAAAACTGAATTTCCTACATGGTTCCTCCAAAAGGTAATACAAATTAACAAACATATATGCTTGACTTTAATACCATTTCAAGAATAACACATTTATATGTATTTTCTAGGTCTATTAGATGCAAATTAACAATTCTCCATTATTTCACAAAGATGTCCGCTCTTTCAATGGGTGCCCAAGCAAATGCCTCAACATACACCGCTTGCATAGTCAATGGTGTTCGATTTATGGCACTTAGTCGTGACACACAACACACAACACAAAACTCTGGTGTTCTAGTGGAGGTAGAGAACGAAGAGAAATATTATGGCCAACTAGAAGAGATCATCGAGTTGCATTATCCATATCGTTATTCAACTGTTCTATTTAGGTGTAAGTGGTTCGATACTCGTAGGGGAGTTATATGTAACATCCTGATTTTGGGCCTAGTGGTTACGTAGGCCAAGGTGTGTTTAAACGTGATTATTATTTGATTAAGTGTGTACTTACTTATTGATTATGGAAATTACTTAAATTAATTATTGGTAATTAATTAAGCAAATTGAAAGTTTATATATATTTAATTATATATGTGAAAGGATATTAAATGAAAGAATATATATATGTATGTATGTTCGTATGCATGCATGTTGAGATATTTACATGAGTTTGTGAGTCATCACCATGTATGACACCTCTTGCTTGCCTAGTAGCTTGCATAAGTTGGGATAAGGGTTGACTTTCAAACCACCTCTTCAATTGGTTTCTGGATAAAAGTGTGTTGTGTGTGTTTTGTGAGAGAAAAGCTAAGAAAGCTAGCATAACTTGAAAGTTGGATTTTGTGGGTTGTTAACTCAAGAAAAGGTTAGTATGTTTTCTTTGTTGTTTAGAAATCATGCTTAATATAGATGTTGGGTTTATATAAACATCACCATGAAAGAGTTCTTGAGGAAACCTTGTTTGGTGGGTTTTGTTGGATTTAATGGTTTTGATGTTTTAAACATGTTCTTGATGTTCTTGACATGTTAAATGATGTTTATAAGTGTTTGGTTATATTAGAAATCGATTTCCAGTTTATGTATAAGCTGCATAATTTGGTTATGGAGTTTGTGGGTTTTTACGATGAAAAAGATGAAGAAGAATCTCGAAATCGTGACGTCGCGACGCGACGCCTATGGGTCACGGCGCGACCGGGTGTTTTGAATTCGAAGGATAGTGGTTCGAAGAAGGGGACTTCACATTCGAAAGATTGGCCGCTCGAAGGCTTGTCGCGAGCCGACGGGTCTAGGGTCGCGATGCGACTCGTTGGGTTCGTATTCGAAAGGGGCTGTTCGAAGTCTATTGTGGTGCGAAGTGGGCACTCGAAGGAACGTCGCGACGCGACGCGTTGATGGTCGCGACGCGACGCGTTCTCAGATTTGTGGATTTCTTGGTTATTTGCATTATTTAACGCTATGGGTTATATGTTTATGCATATGTGAATCATGCATGTTTATGTTTTATTAAAGGATATAAATATATGTGTTTGGTATATATTTATGAATCGGTTACTGATTTCAGTATATTTTGATCTTAGGAAAGGACAAGGCTCAGTAATATTAGACCACTGAGTGGGAGTTCGAGGACTCGAGGTGAGTGGATGTTTACTCACGCGTGTTATTAGTTGTAACTGGCTTGGGTTGCAACTGTTAATCGGATGGATGTATAGATAGACTGATGTCTATTAATTGATTAACTGTGTTATGTTAATTGATTGTTGCGCCTATTGTAAAGTCAGTTGACGGCTGGGCATACTGGGCTGGGTTTGTTTGCTATCGGCTAATCAGTATTGTGGTCTTTTGATGCATTCGCTGCAACTTAAGATAATACTGTGTGAGAATAGCAAATAGACTATCGGTAAACCTTTGCTTGGCCGGCATTGGTTGTAGGTTCCTGCAGAACCGCCGGTCTTCTCGTGAGGTAAAAGGTGATTATGTGTTTACTGTTGTTGATATCATGCGATTATTTGCTAGTATATCTGTGGTGGTTTACTTCCATTCACTTATCTTTGTGCTAATCCCCCATCTCTCACTACTTTTCAGGTGGCTGGTGAGTTCTGCGGTTTAGTTGTGAGGGGGTGTAGCCTCGGGAATAATTGACAGGCACTCTGATTGGAATTGTGACGATCCATAGTTTTGTAATACTGTATTTCAAACTGATTGGTTTTGTTAAACAGTGGTTTATTTTCGTTGTAAATACTTTTATGTTTTGGTAAACGCTTCCGCAGTGTTAATTAAAATTTTTTGGGTGCAAATACGGTGTTACATTATATGTGAAAATAATATCACAAGTATTGATACGAGACGAGAATGGGACAAAGACGATCAGCTCATATTACCTACGCAAGCTAAACAAGTGTTCTACATCCGAGAACCTACTCGAGGAGACCAAATTAATAACCATCGGTGGGTTGTTGATAATGTTAACCATCGTAAAATCTGGGTTTTGCCAATAAACGAGGCCCGCATTGAAGATGTTGACAATGTCTCTGAAGAAAATGTTGACGTCGTTCATAGTAACAGTTCATCTAATTGTAGACTTGTAATCGACTTCAGCCAATACTTTGAAAGTTTGCAATCGAGATGTGAAATTGAAGTTAGTCCGCCCACAGGAACCGTCAATGAAGGGTCTGGTGGCGAGAGTGATTATGAGGAGAGTGATGCAGATTATGATACTGAAATGTCTACTAGTGACACTGAGTTGTCTGAGGGCGAGAATGAATAAAACTCTATATATGTAATTATATTTGACTTTTGTAATATAAAGCTTTATTATGGTTGTTTATATTTTGTAATTAAATTGCATTGTATTTCTCTATTCTATACCTCTTAACTTAATTTTTAGGCTATATATGACTTTTCTTGTTGTTGTTCTGCTTTATCTGATGGCCGATGTTATGGGCCGAGGCCATGATGGAGATGGACGTGAGGATCCACCACCTACCCATGGTCAAGGTCGTGGTCAGAACGAGATGGATGGTAATTAAGTTTTATTATGATTTATTAATTTTTTATAATTTATCATGATTAATAATTTTCAATTGGTATTGCAGTTGTACAACCGCGTCGAAGGGGTAAGGCTAAAAACCTTGCTCTGTTTGAAAAATGGGAGAGAAACGGGAAGCGGCCTCTCCCTCTCGAGTTTGACGATACCACATCCACTACTGTTTGCGATACACATGACCTTTTCATTCGCGAGGTTGGCGTGTATATCTCGAGGGACATCTCGTTAGATAGAGACTCATGGAAGAATGTTTCTCCTGCCGAGAAGAATGCCATGTTTCAGCATCTTCAGGTATATGTATTAAAATAAGTATACTTTGTATTTATTTTTATTGCATCTTACTTGTATAACTTTTTTCTATTTGTAGCCATTTTTTGATCTTCAACGGGTTATGGAGGATCCTGCTCAGAGTAGATTAAGGGAGGGTCTTGAATACATGATAAGTGCACGTTACAGAGGCCGCAAAACAAAAGCCAAAGAACATTTTGTGAAAACTGGAGGGTATGAGGATGTTAATAGCGCAAGGGCTAACCCACCGGCTGGTATGAGTGAAAATAGTTGGAATAAAACCGTAAAGTTTTTCATGTCGGAAAAACATGTGCATCGTTCTACGCAAAACAAAGTAAATCGTGGAAAGCAAATCATCAAAAATCGGGGAGGGACGAGCTCGTATAGCAGCGCATGCTACAAAAAGGTAAGTATTTTTTTCTTAAAATTACATAAAAAAAAAGTCTAATATTTAATGTAATTTAATGTTAAACACAACAAGAGTAGATTAGAAGCCTTTCATGATGCTCACGTGAATAAAGAAGGGCAATTTGACAGCCCACTAGCAGAAGAACAATATGTAAGTGTTTATTGCTTAAAATTAAAAATATATTGAATTAGAAGCATATATATTAATCTATTGTTTCATCTTTGTAAAATACAGAATGCTGTCTTGCGTGAGCTTGCTCAACAAACTCAACTTTCAACATCTTCAAGCAATCCAATTCCAGTAGACGAAGCCGCTGTTTTTGAGAAGGTTCTAGGTCGTCGTCGAGGTCATATTAAAGGCATCGGGCATAAACCTTCTACAAGGATGACTACTGCCTACTCTGAGGGACAGTCATATACATCACCACATGCACAAGCACATGTATGTGTTATATTCACTTCTAACATGTCACAATAGTTATGTATGCATTATATTGACTTCTAACGGGTCATAATTGATATGTATATGCTAGATTCACTTCTAACGGGTTATAATTGACATATATGAGCTATAATCCCTTCTAACGGGTCATAATTGACATGTATGAGTTATATTCGCTTCTATAATTGGTATAATTGACATGTATGACTTATATTCGCTTCTAACGGGTCATAATTGACATGTATGAGTTCTATTCGCTTCTAACGGGTCATAATTGACATGTATGAGCTATATTCGCTTCTAACGGGTCATAATTGACATGTATGAGTTATATTCACTTCTAGCGGGTCATAATTGCTATTTATGAGTTATATTCACTTCTAACAGGTCATAATTGACATTTATGAGTTATATTCGCGTCTAGCGGGTCATAATTGGTATAAATGAGTTATATAACTCATTTGTACCAATTATGACCCGTTATAAGTTAATATAACCAATAGATAGCAATTATGACTCGTTAGAAGTCAATATAACCCATAAATAGTGATTATGAGTTATATTCGCTTCTAACGGGTCATAATTGACATAAATGAGTTATATAACTCACTAATACCAATTATGACCCGTTATAAGTCAATATAACCCATAGATAGCAATTTTGACCCGTTAGAAGTCAACACAACTCATAGATAGCAGTTATGACCCGTTAGAAGCCAATATAACCCATAGATAGCAATTATGACCCGTTATAAGTTAATATAACCCATAAATAGCAGTTATGAGTTATATTCGATTCTAACGTGTCATAATTGACATGTATGAGTTATATTCGCTTCTAACGGGTCATAATTGACATCTATGAGTTATATTCGCTTCTAACGGGTCATAATTGACATGTATGAGTTATATTCCCTTCTAACGGGTCATAATTGACATGTATGAGCTATATTCCCTTCTAACGGGTCATAATTGACATGTATGAGTTATATTCACTTATAGCGGGTCATAATTTCTATTTATGAGTTATATTCACTTCTAACGGGCCATAATTGACATGTATGAGTTATATTCGCGTCTAGCGGGTCATAAATGGTATAAATGAGTTATATAAGTCATTTGTACCATTATGACCCGTTATAAGTCAATACAACCCATATATAGCAATTATGACCCGTTAGAAGTCAATATAACCCATAAATAGCAATTATGTGTTATATTCGCTTCTAACGGGTCATAATTGACATAAATGAGTTATATAACTCACGTATACCAATTATGACCCGTTATAAGCCAATATAACCTATAGATAGCAATTTTGACCCGTTAGAAGTCAACACAACTCATAAATAGCAATTATGACCCGTTAGAAGTCAATATAACCCATAGATAGCAATTATGACCCGTTATAAGTCAATATAACCCATAAATAGAAATTATGAGTTATATTCGCTTCTAAGTGGTCATAACTGACATGTATGAGTTATATTCGCTTCTAACGAGTCATAATTGACATGTATGAGTTATATTTGCTTCTAACGGGTCATAATTGACATGTATGAGCTATATTCGCTTCTAACGGGTCATAATTGACATGTATGAGCTATATTCTCTTCTAACGGGTCATAATTGACATGTATGAGTTATATTTGCTTCTAGCGGGTCATAATTGCTATTTATGAGTTCTATTAACTTCTAACGGGTCATAATTGACATGTATGAGTTATATTCGCTTCTAACGGGTCATAATTGCTATTTATGGGACATATTCAGATGTAGCGGGTCATAGTTGCCATTTATGGGTTATATTGACTTCTAACATGTCATTATTGGTATAAATGAGTTATATGCACTTCTAACGGATCATAATTGGTATAAATGAGTTATGTTGACTTCTAACGGGTCATAATTGGTATTTATGGATCATATTCACTACTAACGGGTCATAATTGTTATTTACGGGTTTTATTCACTTTAATAGGTCATAATTGGTATGGATGGGTCATATTCACTTCTAACGTGTCATAATGGCTATTTATGGGTTATATTCACTTCTAACGGGTCATAATTGCTATTTGTGAGTTATATTGACTTCTAACGGGTCATAATTGGTATAAACGAGTTATAATGACTTTTAACATTTCTTAATTGGTATAAATGAGTTATATTCCGTTCTAATGGGTCATAATGGCCGTGTATGATAAATTAGACTTTGTTTAATATATAACTAATGAATTATATTTATTTTGTAGCCGGAGAATATTGAATCTATTCTTAGCAACCCGGCATTTACAGCAAGAATTGTGGAGATCTTCCGATCGTTGACACCTCGTAGTGATAATGGGTGGATAATGCGGGCAACGAGAATGCGGGGAACGATAATGCTGGAAACGAGAATGCTTATACCGACGATGAAGTGTATCTTAGTTATATATATATAAGTACGTTAGACAATTAAACTTGACTTTGTTTTGTGTAAACCGTACATGAGTTTTGGTTTGTATGAAGAATGTGGATTAGTTTATAACATATGCGTGATTTATTATATATTTCTGGAATTCATCGATTGTATATATACAGGAAATACCGGTATTCTAGTGTATATGTTGAGCTGTGTTCAAGAGGCAATAGGGGCGATGTAACGTCCCAATTTTTTTTTAAACAATTAAACTAATATTACTATTGATAAATCATCACAAGTAACCAGGGTGCGAGTTAATTGCAGACCCGGGTGATGACCCGTCGAATGCAAATGTGATTGTTAGAATACATCAAGAAACACAAAATAGTTGGATAAATGCGCAAGCTTGTGGAGTATGAGCTATCAACCGCGTGCTAGAGCCCCGCCGTGGCCATTACCTGAAAAGAAAGTTAAACAACAACAGTAAGCATGAAGCTTAGCGATTACACTTACTTACAATCAACCATAAGGCATCAAATCCTCCATTTCACAATCATGTTACGTCTTTCATTCCCGCTACCGTAGTAGACGGTCCCAACATTCCCGTCACCGTAGTGAACGGTCTCATCATTCCCGTCACCGGAGTGAACAGTCTAATCATTCCCGTCACCGAAGTGAACGGTCTCGTCATTCCCGTCACTGAAGTGAACGGTCTAATCATTCCCGCCACCGGAGTGAACGGTCTCATCATTCCCGTCACCAAAGTGAACGGTCTAGTCATTCCCGTCACCGAAGTGAACGGTCTAATCAATGACATGGCATAACACATTATCCGTTTATCAATTCATCAATCATCATTTCATCAACTAATCAATCATAGATCATATAGCATATAGCACATTGAACACATACGCCATAAGGTTTAGATGGTAAGTAATAATACTCACCTGCCAGTAGTCCTCAGATCCTCAACCTTATCTTACTAACACGCTTGTGGTTACTTGCTAGTCAACCGTCACCTACAATAGGTCTAACACATCAATTCCATGTATGAATCCCTTGTTCGTTACTCCCGTAATACATTCGGGTTTTCATAAGGCAAGTAACAATAAGGATTTCATTAAAGTCCATAAAGTCGGGGACGCGTCGTGTCCATCAAACCGACGCGTTGCGTCGAGTGTTAAAGTGTCGGATTTCACCGATCCGGATTTGGTTGTCGGATTTGAACTCATTTCGCAACTATTGGATTTTTACTTAACTATCAGATTCTCAATCAATTGCTTAAGTCGCATGAATGTTAATATGGTGCCCATGTGAAGGTCGCATGGGCCTATGGAAGTCGCATGAATAAGTCCTCAAAAGTCGCATGACCCTTGTTCGTGCCAACTGAAAGTCGTATGAGGTATTTACACATACATAAAGTCGCATAACTGTTTCGTGGGTTGCTCCATGCGACAGTCGCATCATGCGAAAGTCGCATGGGGTATTTCTTACAACAGTCGCATGAGCATATACTTGCATGATAGAGAGTCGAATGCAAATGTCTAAGTTAATTGGACACTCTATGCGACAGTCTATGCGAAAGTCGCATAGGCATAAACATGTACACACTTGAAAGTCGCATAGGTCACATAAGTCGCATGGAACATACAATTGTTTAACATGAAAGTCGCATGAAGCATCTGGAGGTCGCATGATGCTTATCTTCTTCATCAGTTCATCATTTCTAAAAACGCAGACTCCATAGTCAAAATCAAACTCTTTCAAAACTTAACCAAATCGTTTCATTTTTGTTTCAAAACCTTTCTCCATTTATTTGACCACTTCCTTCAAGATTTAACTACATTTTATCAAGTATTGAAGTTTATATCTCTAGTTTATTTCTCTTGTTCTTCATAAACCCAAAACCCCAAGAACCCAGATTATAACTTATGCTAGCATTATCCAAACAAGATAAAATTGGTGCTTACAGCATCCTAGTGAGATAAGAAACATTACCCGATGAATCTTTCAACAATTCTTCAAGTTCCAGATGATTTTTGGCTCCATTTCTTCCTTGTTCTCGTGGGTTTCCACACACACAGACACACACTAGCTTTCTTTCAATGTAATAGTATTTAAATGCAAGGTGAAGGTGGTGATGTTGGGGGCTGTGCCTATATATATATATATATATACTTTTCAAGAGGCTTAGGCCCAACATACACATTAATTGGGCGCAAAAACACAAATCCAATAACACACATAACTAGTCCAATAACATATATATATATATATATATATAAATAGTCCATTATTCATTCATCCATTCAAGCCCATAAACTCTTTAATACATTTCACAATCCAATACAATCTATCATTTTCTCAATAAATATTCTTTTATTTATTTTTTGAAGTTCGGGTATTACAGGCGACGGTATTAGGGGCGACTTTTGGCAATAGGGGCGATACTAATAGGCACGACTATTTGGGCAATAGCGGCGAGACAATATGGGCGACTCAATAGGGGCGACATGTCGCCCCTAATACCAATAAGGGCGACTTTCAGGGGTATTAGGCGCGACAAATGTCGCCCCTAATACCCTGTTTCCTTGTAGTGGCATGGTAAAAAATACTCAATCAATATCTTACTTGAATTAAATAGATGAAATATGGCTAACGTTTAGTTAATCATAGCCAATAAGATTGAGAATACATGGACCATTGAGGTCGTAATGAGACCTACAACCTTCTAAAACCTACTAAAAATTTTACTATGCTTAAGAAATATTTAAACTTGTATGACACACAAACTGATTTCATATGACCCGGTAAAACCCATTACATATAAACATGACCTATATTTTAATATAAAAATCAATCTTATATTATATTAAAACTATTGTCAATTATCATTTAAATTAAAATGTAAGAAAAAGAATTAACAAAAATTTAAAACTACACAAAAATAAAGTTATATAACATTTCCCACCCTTTTTTTTCACATTCACACTCTTTTTTTCACATTCTCCACCTAATCGGCAGTCAAAGTTCCCCCGAATTACCCTAAAACATAAAGGGAGAATTTAATATATATATATATCCTTAGAAACTTTCTTGATTACGTATATATCTTTTTTGGAATCAATATTACGCTTATATCTTTCTAAAATCTCAAAAACTCTCAAATATGTCCTTTTCATCCCTAATTTAATAGTAATTAACCAAGAGTCCATTTACCCTAGATCTTAAAAAACAATCGGGGATACATACTCTCATATCTATTAGTCGACGCCAAGTCGATCGTGTTGATTGGCTTCTCTAGCAATTGTTGATCTTGTTGCTTCTCTAACAATCAGCGTTACATATATACTCATAAATCGAATCGTTTGTGGCTTCTCTCACCAAATCGAAGGTATATACCACTAACAGAAGAGGTACTATTTGAATTGCCAAATATCATCACCTATGAAAGTTTTTTATTTGAAAACGTACCGTGTTCATTTTTCAAAGTAAAGCCTGTGGTATTACTTGTGCTAATATTTCTAGAATGTTTTGTAAAGTAGTGGCACTAATCTAATAAGATAGTCATAGTTTATCAAATCTAAGGATTTATCTTGTTGATTTAGTTGCATTATGGACATTTATATGTGGACCTTTTTTAAGAATCGTGTCAATATTTATGGCTATATGAAATTTAATTCCATTTCCACATTTTGATTTGATCTTATTAAAGGGGTAAAAGTTAACCCTAAACATAATTTGGTCGATATCAAATACAAGTCAGAAGGTTACACTAATGACCCATATATTTGTCCTAGCATCAGTCCTAGCATCACAAGCAGTTTAAGTTTCTTATATACCATAGTCTTCTATAACAAAAAATTTAAAGGATTGGAGGGTGGTTGTTAAGACAACTCCTAGGGGCATTTATGAAATAGCTAAAAGTGTTAGTGAAGTTGCTGAGAGTGATAATGTAGATGGAGAATATTTCTTTCAAGAGAATGAAAGAGTTAACTTTACAACAGATATAGATATAGTTATTGAACCTGCATGTCTTGTCACGCATATGAAATACAAGAAGTTGGAAACAACACATGTATAGATGATGAATCTAGTGATGAGGAACAAGAGTTTAAAGATGACTATGAAGAGTCAACGAACAAATATGATGAACCTGAGCTTATTTCGTCCAATCATTCTTCCGATTAAAAATGTAATTATTGTCATATTGCTTGTCATATGATGTATGTTTACTTGATGTAGTAATTTTTAAATGTTCATGTTAATTAGTTATTTTTTGTAGCTAATCATGGGACGCAATATCGCACGACGTAATCATGACGAGGCTGTTGACAATAACACTTCCATGGGCAGACGTGATGGTAGAGGTTGTAGTAGAGGCTCTAGAGGTGGATTTAGTTTCGGTAGTAGTGGACCTGGAGATAATTTGGTTACCCAATGTTCAACCACTTCTTGAGGGCTCTCAAAGGAGAGGTAGAGGAGGAGACAGAGCTAATTCTAGGGCAAATTTGGCGAGCACACCTAATTTGTCACTTTCTTTGGCGAGCACACCTAATTTGTCACGATCATGGTATTGATGAATTGAGCATGGAATCATCATAGGGTGTACGAGGGTTGAATGCTGGTGATTGCAGTTCTTGGAAAACCATTAGACTAGATGCATTGATTTTTTAAAAAGGAAACTATTGAACCCTTCAAGCACGACGCATATCTTGGTTGAAAATTTTAATGGTTTCTCATTTAAAATTCAATGATTCAATATTTCTCATTTTAAAACCATTACATCTAATCTAAAAAAACTGTATAGAATATAAAAACACTGCATCTTATCTAGAAACTTATTATATCTGGCTTAAAATTAATTGCATCTTGTCTAAAAAATATAAAGTCCTCTTAAAGGTACTTCATCCTCGCTGAATAATTTAGTTATTTCTTATTTAAAAATCATTACATCTAGTTTAAAACCACTACATCATATCTAAAACTATTATATTTTATATAAAAACATTGTATCTCATCTCCACATCTTACTCTAAGAATAAGTTAATATGAAATAGTTCAAAAAAATTAAATCACGATATGTATTTTTGAGATATTAAGTAGTTTAAAATTTATGATAAAAATCAAATTTATTTATGCAATGAATAAAATCCAACCTAGTAATTAATTTGAATTGTTGACACTGCCTTGCGACAACCATACATCAAAACACCGTCCAAGCCAAATTGTCCCTCCTAAAAAGATATTCCAAAAAATTGCAGTCAGTCTCGCTCCTCTTTAGTTGCCGCCAACTAAAATCATTCGTTGCGTTCGCATGATAAGTTGTTCGCATTATATCCCTTTTCCATACACACACACACATATATATATATATATATATACATATATTATTCTAACTTGGTAATGAAGTTTTGTTATACATGGTTAGTATATTGAATGGAATTTGAGGAAAAAAGTGTTGAGTTTTGAGGTTCAGGAGGGTTGAGCAATGTTTAATAGAATGGAGAATAGAGGATGTTTTAATAATTTTCGTTGACATCGCAACTTCTAATGATGTGTCAATTGATTTCTTGACAAAAAGATTTAAAAATTCCAACAAGTATCTCGTAAATGGTAAATGGGCACACAGTCGTGTGTTGCTCACATTTTAAACTTGGTTTTGCAATATGGTATTAAAAAGTGATGGTCACCTATTCTTATATTTATTCCTTGTCTCAATGTTTAGGTAGAAGATTGACAAGTCTTAAAACAGCAAGGTCGACTATAGATGCAATTTTTTGAAGATGCTTAAAAGAGTCTATCCTCCGGCAGATTTATAGCAATCAACAACTAATTGATTTAGGCTTTCATGTTTTTCTTGTTTCCTTTCATCTATAAATCTTCCTTCCTTCCTTTATGAAAAATACACACGAGAAAGAGCACTTTAGCATTTTTGATTCAATCTTCTATAAATTAGTAATATTGCATATGTAATTTCGTTTATTAATACAAGTAGTTCTAGATCATCATCTTTTCTCTTCTACTGTGATTTCGATCATAGTATCAGAGCCTTGCCTCTTAGTTTTCTTCTCTTCTCATTTGTTTTCCTTAAAAACAAAATCGTTGGTTAGGGCTTCTTTTCTGACGGCTCGGAATAGGTTTTTTTTCCTCATATCCAGTTCGTTAGAAGTTTCTATAAATGATTAGGGTTCTTGTGCTTTAGTTCTGAAATTGGATCTGTGGATTGGTGGGTATATCGCTACACTGGTTCCTCGTGTAGATCCCGTTCTTTTATCTTTATTCTCTTAGGTCTTCTTGAGACCTTAATTAAGAGTTGTGATTGAAAGCCCTCAACTGGTTGATTCCACTATTGTTACTTGTTTAAACCTATTGTGTTCCGCATATATATATTGTGGAATTGCATAAGATTTTATATTCAAAGACTACACTATAAGTACTCTTACGTACCTTGTTCGTAGCAAGTTCCTTCTCCGGCGAGCCTCTGTGTTGGATAGAGATTAACTACCCGTCGTGAGAACACTTGGACTATAAACAAGGAATCCCTCTATTATTGTGAGTAAAGTCTCTTCTTTTAGTGTTGTATTGTTACCCAAAGCCCTTTGCTCATACTTGACCCGGCACCTCTTAGTGTCTTGGAATCCTGTCCTTGTGCAAGGTGGTTCCTTAATTTTTTCTTTGTTTAAATTGTTTAAATTATATATGGTTCTCGAGATTGTTACTACTACTCAAGTGAGTACCATTGATTTTGGTGATCCCATATACGTGCATGCCGGTGATACAAACGGTGCACCAATATTATCTTTCAAACTATCTAGAACCGAAAATTACAATGTTTGGAGTACTATGGTTTTGGCTCATGAAACTAAAAATAAATGGGTTTTATTGACGGGTCTTGTGTTCGTCTAGTAAATAATGTTTTTCTTGCAAAACAATGGGATAGATGTAAGTCTGTGGTATTATCTTGGATATTGAGGTCCATGACAGAGGAATTATTTTTACGTCAAATATTTTCAAAAACCGCTTCTATTGTATGGCAAGAGTTGAAAGAAACCTATGATAAGGTTGATGGTTCTGTGACTTTCAACTTACACCACAAAATAAATTCTTTGAGTCAAAATGGGTCCTCTATTTCTGAGTATAATAAAAAATTTAACTCGCTTTGAAAACAATTTGATGCTTTGGTTAAGTTACTTACAAATGCATTTCATGCTTCCAAGAAATTTCACGGACACAATCAACTTTTGAAATTGATGAAATTCCTAATGGACCTTGATGAAGTATATTTACCTATAAGAAGTAATAAACTTACTAGAGATCATTTACCTAACGTAAAAACTGACTTTGCTATTATATCTCGAGAAGAATCTAACCAAGAATCTCATTCCGGTAGATTTGCTAGTAAAAGTCAAACCACAGCCTTTGCTGCAAAATTTTCTAAAAACAAAAATAGAAGTAAAATTTCTCCCGTAGTTTGTACAAATCCTAGTTGTGGACGTGAAGGCCACACAATTAAAAAATGTTACAAAATCGTTGTTATCCTGAAAACTACAAGATAAAACCTTAAAATCAGAATGTTAATAAACATTTTTCTAGCAACAATAGCAAGGTAGAAAAGGTAGAGACAAGTGTAACGAACGCGATTTTTTAAACATTTCCCATTTATAAAAAACTTTGTCGTATCATCAGAAAAAAACTAGCAACAGAAGATTTAAATCACAAAATACATCTTATCCAAACGATAAGAGTTTATGATAATACGAAATCACATTCATAACCATAAACTTAAAAAAAACATAAATTGTTTGATTAAACATAAATGAAGTGGTATCATCTTAAGACAATACTCTACCAAAAGTCCCTGTCGCACAAATCCAGCCTCTAAGCAATCTACACGAGTACAAGACATATTTCAAGAAAACAAGTTTTAGCTTAAAGACTCGTGAGTCAAAAGAGTTTACTAAAAAGATTCAATTAAAACATAACATGATTAGATGATGATATCGAATAATAAATAATCCTTCCAGCCTAAACACACAGTTTACCAACCCATCAAATATCATTTAACATATGACGGTCAACTATAGATAACGAAATTGACATGGATACATAATTATATCACGTTGTCACACCCCGCCAAGGCGGAATCGTGAAGTGTGACGGAGAGGATCTTCATAACACATTGATATGAAATAGAGAAAATCACTAAATGCAATTAATCCAACGTGTTACGACGTTTCCCCGACACACGAGGAGTCTTGTGCCGTGTTAAGTCGGTTCCACGGCAACATAGACAACCAACGGAAATAAATGATCGTGTGAAAGTAAACCCCACAACCCGGGTCAAGTATACGGGTGACAAGCCCAAAACCATATAATAATTTGAAGTGTTAACAAACACCCACATCATAAAATAATAAGAAGAGTTCGATTCTCGCTATGAGTTACGCTAGGGCCCAACTAGAGTCTTCTAGGATCCTTAAGCGTTAGCGTTAATATTACCTGAAAATGAACACTCGAAAAATGTCAACACAATGGTTGGTGAGCTCGCAGGTTTAAACAAAATAACTGATTTGCCGTGTATACAATAGTTTGACAATGGATATAGTGTAACACATACTCGCAATAGGAATAATGATAACCGGAGCACAATGTCCAATATGAATAATGATAAGCGGACCACAATGTCCAATATGAATAATGATAACCGGACCACAATGTCCAATAGGAATTTGTCATCCAACAAGGCCTACCAGCTGGAGCACTAAGTTGGCTAAATTTGAATTCAATTGGCTTAACCCATCATTGGGTTTATTTGATTGACTTAACCCATCATCGGGTTCGTTTAATTGACTTAACCCATTATCGGGTTCACACAAGCATGTAGCACATAATCCAAGTTGTCAAAAAGAAAAAAAATTCAATTCACGGCATGAAAAATAAGCAATTCATTGAGTGTCATTTTCCGCCTAGAAAACATGCAAAAGGGGCCACGAGTACTCACCTTGAGTGTTGGTAGTAGCTAGTGAGATGTATTCCGCTCAAAAATCTACAATAGGTTTCATGAAATTAGTTCTCATGGTGTGAAACTCTTAGGTAGTAATCTAAGTTTGATAGATTACTCTTGTATTAATTTGGATGATGTCCTTCTTATGTTAGGTGTATTTGTATTATCACTTAGATTTGTTATAAGTTCCATTACTTTATTTTAATGCTTTTAAGAATTCTTTTTAGTACTCAAGTAGTTTTCTGGCAGAATTTGTAGTCACCTTTTATATTTTTAAACCCCTCTAAATAACCTAGTTAAATTCCTAAATTTTATGAAATGTACTTCCATGTCTGTAGATGAAACCCTAATTTTTCAAGAATCTATTCTTTTACTTTTATATTAAAATAAATTCATGATAATCAACTAAACCGAAAATACCACTGTTTTATGCGACAGAAAGTTTATTACTATTTAAAATAGTAAACGAATGGATTAATTTCTAAAATTTTTACAGAACTCTATAGACACGTGAATCTTCGTCTTGTATGAATCTCATGGTTTTATTCATCAAGATAAGTGATCTATAGTACGGATAAGTTTTCTATGCTTCTGTCCCAATAATCTAGATTTGCGCACCAAAATGTTTTAATCTTGTTTGGATGATCAAACGATATCATTTTGAGAAGAAATCAATTGGAGTAGAAATTAGACTCAAAGTACTTCTGTTTAGACTTAAAATACGAAATAAAAGTCGACGAATTGCCCAAGTTATGACCTCCTAAACACGACCCAAAGTTTCTGTCAGATTCTAGATTTTATATTCCTCATTTTTTAGTAACAAGTTTTAGCCTTTTGATTGTGTTTTGCTTATTGTTAATCAAAATCGTTCTTTTATATATATCTGTATTGTTTCTTATATATTTCTCTTATATCCATCACTTAGGGTTTTCAAATAGATAAATGAAAGAAAGGAGATGTATAGAAACGATGAGAAAGGTTAGATCGGTTACCGATTTGCCGATCGTGAGTATGGATCTTCAAGGCTCCAAGTTCGTAATACCCGAATCTTCTTGAGTTACCTTCTTGCTTTCAAGTTTTGCTCCTTGTGTTTGAAGAACAATATCAAAGAGAGGAGAGGAGGAGGGAGGACGATTTTCTTGATGTAAGAATGGAGAATGTGTGGTGTTTAGGAAGTAAATTCTAGCATTAAAATGAGATTAAGTTATATTAGGTATTGTTTTAAAATTTGAAGTTAGTCTTCCATTCCCCCCCCCCTTTATGTCTTTGGCCGATTTTATATATATATATATATATATATATATATATATACACACACACTACATATGTTTATTTTTTTTATTACTTTGAATAGGAGTGCAAGTGGTGCACCTAACCTTGTCATGTGTTACAATGCATGTTGGTAGTTTAGGTTATTAAAGTTTAGGAGTTGTTCATGAGTTTTATTATTTTGGTTTGTAATGCCAACTTATTTGTTGTGTTATTATTATTATTATTATTATTATTATTATTATTATTATTATTATTATTTTAACCTTGGTGTCATACGGTTGCTTGTAAATGCATTAATCTTCTAAAATTATTTGAGTCCCAATAAAATTTGTATACTGATAACTAGTGTTCTAAGGTTTGTACTTCAATTATCATGAGCTCTGTTTAGTACTTGAGCTTGTGTCACCCTTGATGTGCATTCAAGGTGCATGTAACGAATTTGTTTCACACTTTAGGCATGTAACTATAGGATTATCTAAGAGTCATGGTCTAAATAGTGCGTAAAGAGGATATACCTTCTAATACTCATCACTTATTTGGATTTTTAGGATTTTAAGGGGAATCAAATGCATGAAGCATAATAACAACATGTTGAGAGTCTAACTGGCAACCCTGCTCTCGTGACGGATGTCACAACATCCCCCAGTTGAAAGAATTTCGTCCCGAAATTTAAATTTGTACTTCTACTAGCGCTTATCGGATGGAATAGGTATGGGTATTTGGATTTCATGTGGTCCTCCCGTTCCCAATTAAACTCTGTTCCTCATTTCGAGTTCCATCGGACCTTGACTATTGGGATTTTACTCCTTTTTAGACGCTCGACCTCCCGGTCTAGGATTTCTACTAGTTCCTCAACAAAACACAAAGTTGAGTCTATCTTGATTTCCTCCAATGGTACATGCAGATCCACATCTGCCAAGCATTTCTTCAGATTAGGTACGTGGAGCATGTCATGTATACCACTGAGTTCTTGTGGTAGTCTTAGCTTGTAAGCCACTGGACCGATACGTCCAATAATCTCGAAAGGTCCCACGTACCTTGGTGCTAATTTTCCTTTCACACCAAAACGTACTACACCCTTCCATTGTGTCACCTTTAGTAGTACTCGATCGCCTAAACCAAATTCTAGGGGTTTCCGCTGATTATCGGCGTAACTCTTTTGACGATCCCTTGCTGATTTGAGTCTTTCCTTGATTTGAAAGATCTTGTCGGTAGTCTCTTGAACAATTTCTGGTCCTATCAACTAATTTTCCCCCAGTAGTGTTTTGCCTCAAACGAGGCGCACTTAATACTCGTGCGATAACTGTTGTTATAGGAGAACTCAATTAAAGGTAGATGAGTACCCCAACTTCCTCTGAAATCGGTCACAAACTCCCTAAGCATGTCTCCTAAAGTTTGGATTGTACGCTCGCTTTGACCATCGGTTTGTGGATGGTAAGCCGTACTCATGTCTAGTCTTGTTCCCAAAACTTTCTGTGGTGTTTGCCAAAATAGCAATGTACCTTGGCTATCTTGGTCAGATATAACAGATACAAGCACCACGGCCTTGCTACTATCTCGTTGTCGTAATTCCTTGCTAGCTTATCCATCTTGTAATCCTAATGGATCACTAGAAAGTGAGCTGTCTTTGTCATTCTATCCACGATAACCCAAATCGGATCATGTCCACTACTAGTTCTGAGCAATTTTGTAACGAAGTCCCTAGTTATGTTTTTTCCCATATCCACCCTTGGATCTCCGGCTGCTACAACAGTCTTGAGAGTCTTGAATGTTCAGCCTTTACTTTTGAGCAGGTAAGACACTAGCTAACATAAGTAGCCATGTCCTTCTTCATACCAGACCACCAATACGTGTCTCTTAGGTCATGATACGTCTTCTTCGCTCCTGGGTGGATGGAATATCTTGACTTGTGAGTTTCATCCATAATCAAGGTTCTTACACCTCCCGTTGTTGGAACCCAAATTCATTCTATGAACTACAATCCATTGTCTTCCCTTTTCCTCAATTGTTTGTCTACACCCCGACGTAGCTCTACTGGAGCACTTAGGTCCTTAGACGCTTCAATTTGTGCCTCGAGTATTTTGTCCTTTATTCCCGATTGAATTGTCATGCTCATTGCTCGAACTCGTCTACGCTTGACCCTTTCTTTTCTACTTAGCGTATCAGCTACTACATTAGCCTTCCTCGGGTGATAACGAACCTAGTAATCGTAGTCGCCGAAGGGTTCAACCCAACATTTCTGTATCATGTTTAACTCCTTCTGATCGAAGATATGCTGTAAGCTCTTATAGTCGGTGTAAACGATGCTTCTCAACCCATATAGGTAGTATCTCCAAATTTTGAGCGCAAATACCACCGCACCCAACTCTAGGTCGTCCGTGGTATAAATTTTCTCGGATATCCTTAGTTATCTAGAGGCATAAGCACCTACTTTGCCCCGCTGCATCAATACGCATCCTAAATCTTGGTTCAATTCGTCACATCACACTACGAAGTCATTTGGTCCCTCCGGCAGAGTTAGTATTGGAGCGTTGCATAACTTGTCCTTTAGCATCTGAAAAACTTATTCTTGCTCTTTGTCCCTATAAAATCTCTTATCATGTTGGGTTAGTAAGGTGAGAGGCTGGCGATCTTTGAAAAATTCTCGATGAATCTTCGGTAATAGCCTGCCAATCCTAAGAATGAGCGGATCTCTGAGGGTGTTGTAGGGTTTCTCCATTTCTTTATGGCCTCAATCTTACTGGGGTCCACATGATTTCCGTTGTCATTAACCACGTGACCGAGAAAATGTACTTCCTGCAACCAAAATTCGCATTACGAAAATTTGGCGTATAGCTTCTCCTTCCCAAGTAACTCCAGAATTAATCTCAAATGCACTTCGTGTTCTTCCTTAGACTTGGAATAGATAAAAATGTCATCGATAAAGACAATGACAAACTTATCCAAAAATGGTTTGCATACGCGGTTCATCAACTCCATGAACTCCGTGGGTGTGTTAGTAAATCCGAAAGGCATAACAGTGAACTCAAAGTGTGCATAGCGAGTCCTAAATGCGGTCTTTGGAATGTCAACCTCACGTACTCTCAATTGATGGTAGCCGGAACAAAGGTTTATATTGGATAAATTTCGTGAGCCTTGTGGTTGGTCGAATAGGTCATCATTCCTTGGAAATACTTCTGGAAAGTCTCGGACTACTGGGATGTCTTCGAGTTTCTTCTCCTCCGTTTTCGTACTCATAAAGTTCTTCAACTCTCCTTTGGGTCGATCTTAAGCACGTTGCCGTAAGGTAGGGGAATTCGGACTATCTTCTCATGGCAAATGATTTCGGCCTTGTAGTTTGACAACCATTCCATCCCCACAATCACATTAAGACTTCCATGTCTAAAAGGTATCAAATCTATGCTAAATGAAACACCTTCCAATTCCACGTTACACTCACGAATAACCTTACTGGTTTCAACCCCTTAGCTATCTCTATCAAATAACTAGTGTATGGGTTACTAGGTTTCATATCCACTAAAGCCACGAATTTAGTGGGACTAATGCTATAATCAGCACCATAATCAAATAACGAGTAGCATAGTAGTTGTTTAAAGAGAATGTACCCATCACAATGTTTGGGTCATGGCGGGCTTCGTTTGCACCCAAAACAAATGCTCTCCCACGAGCTTGATTTCCATTATTATGTTGATTGCGATTTCCTTATACGGCCAACGGTTGATTCAGACGATTTCCTCCTTGAGCAGGTGCTCTATTTGGCTTGGGGCATGCGTTTATGTAATGGTCGGTACTTCCACATTCAAAACAATCTCCTTGATTACTTGCTTGGTTCACCGTATTCACTAGCGCTATCATTTTGCCCCGGTTCTAAAGTCCTTAGCATAGTGCCCTAAGCAGTTACGTCATGGCACATTCTGAAAATAGTGATAATTGCATTTTTGCACACTTCGGTGCCGGGTCCGCATACTCCTTCATGGCAGGGTTAGCCGCCACGAATTCTCTGTTGCTACTCTAGCTTTCTTATTGTCATTTCAGACGTTCCCCGTTTTGTTAACTTCATCATGACTAAGGTTCGTGTTATCATCACCACCACCGTTGTTATGTTGATTACCTAGGTTGTTGCTAATCTGGGTGATAGGGTTAGAAATTAGGGTTTGCAGTTGCTAGGCTACAAGCTCAACAATGTTAGGGTTATCGTTGTTATCATTTATAGAACCACCACTACCGGCACCACAACCTATGTTTCGGTTAGATTTTCTTGGAGGTATGTTATATATGAGGGTAAGTAGATAATTTGAACGGAAGACAAATCATGGGTATCGTTACTCTTAGTATTTTGTATGTCATGTGTCATAGCACTTGGCTAATTTCAACCATACAGTTATAGATATCGGTCTCTCGCGCACTATGTTAAGCCGAAGCCGTAGTCTATTTCACGGGATGCTTCAAAATGCTTTAAGTGTCCTCGTTCTAGGTATGTGTGCATGGTGGTGATCAGGCGCAATGCATCCATAGCTATCACAACTCTCCTTAAGGCACTACTAATCATCCCCATTCACTAACATAAGTCGATACTCTACTTCCTATAGGTCTAGGTAATTATGAACACTCGGGCATGTATGACACTAGATCACATAGTCATTCGAATTATCAGCCCTACTCTAAGGCAACATCAAACGAGAACATGCAGTAAAGCTAGGTCAAGAATTCTAAGTCTATATGATTTTGAATCATACATTATTAGAAGTGCTCACACAACCCTTCCCTTTATTTTCTAACAACATATAATAATAAACAAATACTTGCACATAGTCATTTGAAGAGGCTTTGCATGTATGCTTGGGTTGTACGGAAATTTGTAACTAACAATGCGTGTTAGATGTCAACAAGATAATAAATGATTAAATAACTCGCCTCTTTATTTATACTTAATCTTACTAGTTCGAAAACCGTACAAAGCTTATGAAAGATAAATAAAATATTGTTAATAAATCAAATAGGCATAATAATATATAAGATAGGCGCTCTCTATTCGTTGTTAGGATCCCCGGAATCCACTTCGGGGTCTTCCTTAGGGTCTTCTTCGGAATCTCCTTCCGCTCCCCTTAGTAATTCTATTAGTTCCATTTGTGCATTGAGCCTTTCTTCTAGCTCTAGAATCCTTTGTCCTTGTTGCATTTGTTCCCTTGATTGGCGATCCGCCCTCTCTTTTAGTATATTCACTTGATTTTGAAGTTGATGGTCGGTACGATTCTCCCCCACCACTCTCAATCTTTCGTATGGATCCTCGTACCTTGCCGGTACGGGCTCCGGGTGATCGAGAGGGGTGTATTGAGGATGACTCGTCGCCTCATGTTCGGGCACGTGCTGTTTCCCGTCCATTGTTTGAATCATCCAGACCGATTGCATTACTATTTTGAGTCAACGTATTTCATTCTCTTGTTCTTGGATTTGTTCATCTCTTTCCTCGAGTTTCCTTTTTAAGGAAGCGATCGACAACTTAGAGCGGGTATGGGTTTGAATTGTGCGTACCATCGTTTCCTAGATAGAATACTTAACGGAGGTTAAAATTTTGAACGGTGTTGTCCGCGGTTTAGCCGATTTGGCTGAAGCGTGAGAATTCACGAAATGAAATAGCATGCACATGTAGTTCCTATTATGCAACTACATGAGGTACTTAGGTTATAGTCTAGGTCAAGCCAGCTAATTCTCTATAACCAATGGCTCTGATCACACCCCGCCAAGGCGGAATCGCGAAGTGTGACGGAGAGGATCTCATAACACATTGATATGAAATAGAGAAAATCACTAAATGCAATTAATCCAACGTGTCACGACGTTTCCCCGGCACAAGAGTTGTGCCGTGTTAAGTTGGTTCCACGGCAACATAGACAACCAACGGAAATAAATGATCGTGCGAAAGTAAACCCCAAAACCCGGGTCAAGTATACGGGCGACAAGCCCAAAACTATATAATAATTTGAAGTGTTAACAAACACCCACATCACAAAATAATAAGAAGAGTTCGATTCTCGCTATGAGTCACGCTAGGGCCCAACTAGAGTCTTCTAGGATCCTTAAGCGTTAGCGTTAGTATTACCAGAAAAGGAACACTCTAAAAATGTCAACACAATGGTTGGTGAGCTCGGAGGTTTAAACAAAATAATTAATTTGCCGTGTATACAATAGTTTGACAATGGATATAGTGTAACACATACTCGCAATAGGAATAATGATAACCGGACCACAATGTCCAATATGAATAATGATAACCGGACCACAATGTCCAATAGGAATTTGTCATCCAACAAGGCCTACCAGCTGGAGCACTAAGTTGGCTAAATTTGAATTCAATTGGCTTAACCCATCATCGGGTTCATTTGATTGTCTTAACCCATCATCGGGTTCGTTTAATTGACTTAACCCATCATCGGGTTCACACAAGCATGTAGCACATAATCCAAGTTGTCAAAAAGAAAAGAATTTCAATTCACGGCATGAAAAATAAAGCAATTCATTGAGTGTCATTTTCCCCCAAGAAAACATGCAAAAGTAGCCACGAGTACTCAACTTGAGTGTTGGTAGTAGCTAGTGAGATGTATTCCACTCAAAAATCTACAATAGGTTTCATGAAATTAGTTCTCATGGTGTGAAACTCTTAGGTAGTAATCTAAGTTTGATAGATTACTCTTGTATTAATTCGGATGATGTCCTTCTTATGTTAGGTGTATTTGTATTATCACTTAGATTTGTTATAAGTTCCATTACTTTATTTTAATGCTTTTAAAAATTCTTTTTAGGACTCAAGTACGGATAAGTTTCTTATGCTTCTATCCCAATAATCCAGATTTGCGCACCAAAATATTTTAATTTGTTTGGATGATCAAACGAAATCATTTTGAGATGAAATAAATTGGAGTAGAAATTAGACTCAAAGTACTTCTGTTTAGATATAAAATACGAAATAAAAGTCCACAAATTGCCCAAGTTATGACCTCAAAAACACGACCCAAAGTTTCTGTTAGATTCTAGATTTTATATTCCTCATCTTTTAGTAACAAGTTTTAGCCTTTTGATTGTGTTTTGCTTATGTTCATCAAAATCGTTCTTTTATATATATTTGTATTGTTTCTTATATATTTCTCTTATATCCATCACTTAGGATTTTCAAATAGATAAATGAAAGAAAGGAGATGTATAGAAACGATGAGAAAGGTTAGATCGGTTACCGATTTGCCGATCGTGAGTATGGATCTTCAAGGCTCCAAGTTCGTAATACCCGAATCTTCTTGAGTTGCCTTCTTGCTTTCTAGTTTTGCTCCTTGTGTTTGAAGAACAAAATCAAAGAGAGGAGAGGAGGAGGGAGGACGATTTTCTTGATGTAAGAATGGAGAGTGTGTGGTGTTTAGGAAGTGAATTCTAGCATTAAAATGAGATCAAGTTATATTAGGTATTGTTTTAAAATTTGAAATTAGTCTTCCATTCCCCCCCCTCTTATGTCTTTGGCCGATTATATATATATATATATATATATAATATATATATATATACACACACACACACACTACATATGTTTATTTTTTTATTACTTTGAATAGGAGTGCAAGTGGTGCACCTAACCTTGTCATGTGTTACAATGCATGTTAGTAGTTTAGGTTATTAAATTTTAGGAGTTGTTCATGAGTTTTATTATTTTGGTTTGTAATGCCAACTTATTTGTTGTGTTATTATTATTATTATTTTAACCTTGGTGTCATACGGTTGCTTGTAAATGCATTAATCTTCTTTAAAATTATTCGAGTCCCAATAAAATTTGTATACTGATAACAAGTGTTCTAAGGGTTGTACTTCTATTCTCATGAGCTCTATTTAGTACTTGAGCTTGTGTCACCCTTGATGTGCATTCAAGGTGCATGTAACGAATTTGTTTCACACTTTAGGCATGTAACTGTAGGATTATCTAAGAGTCATGGTCTGAATAGTGCGTAAACAGGATATACCTTCTAATACTCATCACTTATTTGGATTTTTATGATTTTTAAGGGGAATCAAATGCATGAAGCGTAATAACAACATGTTGAGAGTCTAAGTGGCAACCCTGCTCTCGTGACGGATGTCACACACGTAGTAGTGGCCAATTCATAATATTCCATTTATCATAATTTATCAATGACCTCAAATCTTTAATTAATCATTATTATTGTTAATGGTCTAGGGCGATTATCTTAGCCCAACACAGTTAACGAGTCACATTCTTAACCATCTCAGAATCATTAGAGCGCGACTTCTACTGATTCTCAGACCGTAAGATCTTCCGCTATCGATACTCCGGTGACCTGGTATACAGCATAGTCCCACTATGCCGTTCAAGTGAAGGATTAACGGTGACTACCTTTCGAACCTCCTAACTCCCACACGATGTTTAATAAGGTGACTACCATTTACACCAAACAACATTCCAATGAGTATAAATACATCATCATGTTCGCATCAAAGACCATTGCAATGAGTATAAATACATTATCATGTTGTTCATCTGACATGTCATGATCACCCAGTAACCCATAAATGGATATCACTTTTCCTAGAAAGATGAACCTACTAGGAATCAATAACAAGGATAAGACTACCCCCATCCCCACGCTTCATAAATCATGAGTGTGTCAAAAATAATAATTTCATAAGTACTCAAAATGAAAACAATCAAGTACCACATCATATTCTCAATTAATGTTTGCGTCCATCGGACCAAACGTCAAGAACACATAATGATTTCATAGCATATCATACTCGTCAAACAATCTCATGACATATATAAATCAAACACATATATCACGTAATTCTTTCATAAGTAATATATAAACACATATTACCGTCGTAAAGGAATCGTTACTTTCGAAAAACTACCATTTTTGTCTAGTAGTCGGTTTTGAGAAATATTGAACTCACCTTAGTCCAGACAAACGATCAACACAATCTTGATTTGACGAGCTTCGATCTTGAATCATCAAAACTCCATCACAACATCTCAAACAAGCTATAGAGGACACTAGGTTAAATACATGGTCTAAGGATCCGAAACAAGTCTTGTAAGACACGCAAATTTAAAATTTGTATGAACGTAATTTAGTGGAATGATATAGTGATTATATATATATAGATATATATATTGATTGGTTGAAAATTCATTAAGTGTATTGGGCTTATATATATATATATATATATTGATCTAATAAGAAGTTCTAGTTGTAAATTGGGTTTGAGATGTGGAAGTGGGCTTAGGCCCACAAGAGTTGCGTATTGAGGGTATAAATAGGGATTTAGGGCACAAACCCCAACATTCTCTATCAAATCACTATTCCATTCATTCTAGAGTGTGTGTGTGTGGGTGCTGTGAAGTTAACCTCGAAGAAACAGAAGAAGAAGAAAGCAAGGATTGTAGCAGAACTAAGAAATCATTCAAGGAATCATCAGGTAATGTTTCTTCATCCTTATGAATCATGTAGACCCTAAATCTTGCTATGCTAAGGTGGTGAGGAAATGCTTAGAATCTGGGTTTTGGGTTTTTGACTGTTGAGAAAAACCCAGGAGAATATCTAGCCATGAACACTTTATAAGTTGATAAAATATTGTTTTAAGCTAGAAGGGAAGTTTTAAATAAGTGGAGAAATGCTTTTCAACAAAAATGAGTTAAATTGGTAGAGTTTTGAGAACGCTTGATCTTGGCTATGGAGTTTGGTTTTTTCAGAATATGAACTTACATAAAGGAGATACACCATGCGATAGTCACATGGACACATGAGTAAGTCCATGCGACAAGCACATGAGTGCTGGTGTGTGCCATGCGACTTTTAGCATGTATAACTAGTTCCATGCGACTTTGAGTGTTATATACATGATTCCATGCGACTTTCAGCTTTTGTAAATGTGCCATGCGACTTTCAGTTGATATATGTGAACATTCATGCGACTTTAGTAGTTTATAAATGTGCCATTCGACTTTCATATTGCTCCCAGTAGTGACATGCGACTTTCATATGATTCCTAGTAGTGCCATGCGACTTTCATATGATTCCTAGTAGTATCATTCGACTTTCAGTGTGGGTACATGTGCCATGCGACTTTCAGCGTATGTATATAATGTCATGCGACTTTCATGTGATGTTCTAGTAGTATCATGCGACTTTCAGTATATGTAAGTGATGCCATGCGACTTTGAGATAGTCATGCGACTTTCAGTAAGCCAATAGTGTACATCCATGCGACTTTTAATAGTACCATGCGACTTTGAGATAGTCATGCGACTTTCAGTAAGCCAATTGTGTACATTCATGCGACTGTTAGTATGTCCAGACGACTTGCAGTAGTGTGTACCCCTCTGATGTATGGGGAGTTGTGTAGGTAAGTGAAGGTTAGAACCCGGTATTAACCATATTAAATGTGGACGAGGTGACAGTCAATTAAAAGAGCAAACAAGTTAAGTCTTACAGTAAGAACCGAGAACTAGAACCGCTGACAGGTGAGTATTCTCACTTATAACCTAGATAGATTCCAGATGTTATTTTATGCAAGTGAATACGTGAATACTTATGAGTTATAACTGATTGTGATTAGATCACTTACTTTGGTAACGGGTATGATTAGACCGTTCACTCCGGTGACGGGTATGTTAGACCGCACACTTCGGTGTCGGATATGAGACCGTACACTTTGGTGTCGGGTATGAGACCAACACTTCGGTGTCGGGTATGAGACCAACACTTCGGTGTCGGGTATGAGACCAACACTTTGGTGTCGGGTATGAGACTAGCACTTCGGTGCCGGGTATGTTAGATCGTTGTGACGACAACGGGTAAGACGAGACCGTCCTAGTGACGGGTATGATGAGATCGCTTACTTCGGTAGTGGGTATGTGCCTTGAACAGTTGCCTGAACTATTTGGTTTGTAAGTAGTATAATCGCTAAGCCTTGGTCTTACAGTTGTTGATTTATCTCTTCTCAGGTAATGACTATGGTGGAGCTCTAGCTCGACGTTGATAGCTCATTTCCAAAGGCTTCCGCAAATTTTAATGATCTAGTTTTCAGTAGTAACAGTCCAGTAACAAACAATCATGTCGGATGTAATTTATAGAATGTGGTGTACTTACTTTAATTAACAACGCTCATGTAATTCCGTTATCGTTTACTTATTCGACACCAATTTCTGAATGAAGTGTTTTATGTTAATTTTTTTTGGGATGTTACAACTTGGTATCAGAGCCTAGGTTTAAGGGATCTAGATGCGTTTCGGCGTGTTTTGACTTAAACCTTGGTTTTTAAAGAATTTTCAAACAGAGATCATAATTTACAAATGACAAGACTTTTAATGAGCTATCAGCTGGAGCTAGTCCGGGTGGTCACGCACGAGGTACAAGGTACTTATAGTATTATATTATATGCTAGTTATATGATTTTTGATAATAAGATACTCTAAAGGGGTAGCGAGGAGGTAGCACAACCTTTACATGATTGCTATACGTGAGAACCAAATGCTATAGAAAGTGATGACACATGGCCCAAGCCAGTGAAGCGGGATTTTCAAGGTTAATGTTAGGATCTAGTATGTATAATGCGTTGGTAAATATAGGGACCATATTATTAGTTGCACATGATACTTACGAGAACCTACCAGCATCCAAGGGAATCTTGTGAATCCGGTGAGGGGTACTTGTAAAGATAAGATGCCTGTAGCTAGGGTGCCTTAGAATGACTAGGGTTTCTTGCTAGCTAGGTTTTGACATGCAATACGTAATATATGCCTTGATATATTAGTGAGGATTGTATGGCAATGCCACCTATTGATTAGTGCACTGTCTATACATCCGGTATGGTGAACACGAGAAACAGAAGAGTAATACCAGCAGAAAGGGTTTTTGAAAACCCACTAGACGGGGAAAATGCTAGTGTAACAGGGGAAAGTGACCCCCGTGTACAACCAGTTGTGCACCAGCCACTCCATGAGAATGTCACTCCGGAGAACATGGTACCGGAGAATGTAGCAAGTGAGGAGTTTGGGGAAACGAATATGAGAGTAACCGTAGCGGTAACAGACGCGTTGAAAGAACTTCTACCTAAGGTAGTGGAAGACCTAAAGCAGGATATGAGCACCATGATAGATCAGAAACTGGGTGCTCTTTGGGCCGCAAGGGAAGCAACCGTGACAGCGGCAAATACCCAGCTAGTAACGCAATTTGCTAACCAACTCCAGGAGGTACTTTTCGAGATTTCTCAGCATGTCAGCCGCCGACTTTTGAGTGTCTGCCAGACCCCGTGCTAAGTACTAGATGGATTGCAGTGGTGGAGGGAGCGTTCTTCACCTGCAAATGTGCCAATGATGCGAAAGTTTGGTATGCATAAAATTTCTTGAGGGGAGCAGCTAAAGACTGGTGGAACTTGCTATGTAAGATGAAGGGTGAGGCCATCGCTAGGATGAAGTGAGTAGAGTTTATGGGATTGTTCTATGTTGAGTATGCACCCAAAGTGGAGATAGAGGGGGCGATGGACGAGTTTATGAAACTGGAACAAACCACAGAGACGGTCAACTAGATCACTGTAGTGTTTAAAGAGAAGCTGCTCTACTGCCCAGCATACGCCAATGATGAGGGATTGTAGATGCATAGATATGTTCAAATGCTCAGGGAGGATATACGTGAGTTTGTAGCAAATGGTCATGATACCACACTTGATCAGCTGATTGAAGGGGCCCGAAAGAGGGAATTGTACTTGACGGAGAGAAATAAGAAACGTACTATAGAACAGGCCACCCTCGGCAACAACAAAGGGAAGCAACTTGTCAAGAAACCGAATGTAGGGACCAGATGCGTGCGTTGCGGGAAGACACATATTGGAAACTGTTGTCAAGGGGTGGACAGGTGTTAGAGGTGTAGGAGAGGTGGGGACCATGGGAAAGATTGTAAGGCTCACCTCAACGTGTGTTTTAAATGCAACAAGCCTGGGCACCGGATGGCAGAATGCCCGAAAGCCACTTGGGGCAGTGGGAAGCCAACCTGGCAACCGCCACTCAAGATCACCGAGGGAGAAAAGGGCAAGAGGCCTGAGGCGCCTAAACCCAGGGGCCGCGCCTTCCAGATGATAGTGGAGGAAGTCAGGAAGCTAAGAAGGAACCAGATGTGATCGCAGGTACTTTTATTGTTAACTCCTTACCTGCACTTGTACTTTTAAATTCTGGGGCTAGTAAGTCCTTTGTGTCCTCGTCGTTTTGTAAAAGTTTTGTTGTAAAACCGGTAAAACTAGAAATGCCGCTAGAAGTAGAAATAGCCGATGATAAGGATTTGAGTGTATCTACCATCTATAGGAATAATGTAATAGAGATAGACAATGTCAAGTTTCCTATAGACTTACTGCCGACCCCGATGCGGGAATTTCAAGTGATTGTGGGAATGGATTGGCTGGGGCGTCACCACGCCAGTATCTTGTGCAAGCAGGGCATCATATGGATCCAGAATCCTAGTGGGGGAGAAATCTCCATCTATGGCCAGAAACAGAAGGGAACGACAGCATGCTACACCGTAACCAGAGCCGCAAAGTATTTACGCAAGAGGTGTGTTGCCTTTATCGCGCACGTTATTGACTCAAGGAAAGAAAAGAGACAGTTGGAGGTGTCCGAAGTACCCGTGGTGTGTGAATACGAGGAGGTATTCCCCGGGGATTTGCCAGGGTTACCGCCGGACCGACAAGTAGAATTCCGTATAGAGTTGGTACAAGGAGCAACACCTATCACGAAAGCGCCATACCGTTGAGCACAACTAGAAATCAGGAGTTAATGACCCAGTTGCAAGAGTTACTTGACAAGGGTTTCATCCGACCTAGTAGCTCACCTTGGTGAGCCTCGATTTTGTTTGTCAAGAAAAAAGATGGAACGTTTAGAATGTGCATCGACTACCGAGAGCTTAACATGGTAACATTAAAGAATAGATATCCATTACCTCGAATCGACGACCTGTTTGACGAGTTGCAAGGTGCATCCTATTTTTCAAATATAGACTTACGGTCGGGTTATCATCAGCTCAAGGTCCGAGAGGAAGATGTAGCAAAGACGGCCATTCGAATGAGATACGGGCACTTTGAGTTCGTGGTGATGCCATTCGGCCTTACAAATGCACTAGCAACTTTCATGGACCTGATGAACCGGGTTTGTAGACCGATGCTAGATAAGTTTGTGATTGTGTTCATCGATGACATCCTAGTCTACTCTAAGACCGAGGCAGAGCATGAGAACCACCTTCGAGAGGTGCTGGAAACATTGAAAAGAGAGAACCTATACGCGAAATTTTCAAAATGCGAATTTTGGCTAAAGGAGGTACAATTTCTTGGGCATTTGGTAAACCGAGAGGGAATCAAAGTGGACCCTGCAAAGAAAGAGGCCGTGATGAAATGGGAAACACCTAAGATTCCAACGGAGATCCGAAGCTTCTTAGGGTTAGCTGGTTATTACAGACGATTTATCAAGGACTTTTCTAAGTTGGCAGTACCACTATCCAAGCTAACAAAGAAGGATGTCCGTTTTGATTGGGGAACAGACAAGAAGAAAGCATTTGAAACCCTTCGCAGAAAACTATGCGAAGCACCGACACTAACCTTACCCGAAGGAATGGAGGACTTGGTGGTTTATTGTGATGCCTCCCACGTGGGGCTCGGTTGTGTGTTCATGCAGAGGGGAAAAGTTATCGCTTACGCTTCGAGACAGCTAAAACTTCACGAGTGTAATTATCCGACTCATGATCTAGAATTGGCAGTCGTTGTGTTTGCGCTCAAGATTTGGCGACACTACTTATACGGAGTCAAGTGCACCATCTACACAGTCACAAGAGCTTGAAGTACTTCGCCGACTAGAAGAACTTGAACATGTGCCAGCGGAGGTGGCTAGACTTAGTCAAGGATTATGACTGTGAAATCTTGTATCACCCGGGAAAGGCCAACGTGGTGGCGGACGCGTTAAGTCATAAGACGAGCCACTGAAGTTTAGCGTGAAATGGTTAAGAATGACGGTCACAACCTCACTTTTCAAGATGATTTTGACGGCTAAAGCTGAGGCCGTGAAGGAAGAAAATTAGAAAGCAGAGCGGATTGAGGGTCGATTGGCCTTCATGGCCAAGGACAGTCGTGGATTATGGAACCGTTACAGAGGTGTGAAGTGTTATCCTACACGAAGCTCACAAGTCCATTTTTTCTATACACCCGGGGGCCAGTAAGATGTATAGAGACTTAAAGATGGATTATTGGTGGCAAGGAATGAAGAGGGATGTAGCAAGTTATGTAGAAAAGTGTTTAGCGTGTCTATGAATAAAAGCAGAGCACTAGAGACCACATGGTAAGTTACAACCTTTAGAGATACCGGTGTGGAAATGGGAACACGTAACCATGGATTTGATAACAAGACTGCCTAAGACACCAAGGAACATCGATGCCATTTGGGTGATGGTGGATAGATTGACCAAGAGCGCACATTTCATACCCATCCGAGAAGCTAGTTCGGCAGAGAAATTGGCAGATACTTATATAAAGGAGATAATCTCGAGGCACGGAGTGCCAGCTACTATCATTTCAGACCGGGATGTGCGGTTAACATCCAGATTCTGGAACAAGTTTCACGAGGATTTGGGCACCAGGATAAATCTCAGCACATCATATCACCCACAGACTGACGGTAGAGCGAGAGAACCATACAGACCCTTGAGGATATGCTAAGAGCCTGCGTGATCGACTTCGGGGGAAGTTGGGATTTGTATTTACCCCTCGCTAAGTTCTCATACAATAACAGTTACCCCGCCAGCATCGGGATGCCACCTTATGAGATGCTGTATGGAAGGAAGTGTAGAACCCCGATTTGTTGGGGGGAAGTGGGTCAGAAGGAGCTTGGTAACACAGAGATAGTTAAGAAAACTTCGGAGTACGTGCAACAAGTTCGTGAACAATTGAAAGCGGCACAGAGCCAGCAGAAAAGCTATATGGATAAGCAAAGATCATTGTTAGAATTTAAAGTGGGTGACCACGTGTTACTCAAGGTATCTCCATGGAAAGGAGTGATCCGATTCAGAAAGCGTGGGAAGTTGAACCTGTTGGGGAGATAATCACTTCACCCTAATAATCAACTCTGCCTATCCTAAAACATGGGATTTGATGATAACCAAACCCTACATTAAGTATGACTTAGAAAGAATTCAAACATGTGTTGTTTGAATCAGTTTATGTAAAAATATGCTAAGTATGGAACCATTGGTTGAGGAAAATAAACTATCAGCTGAGTATCTGATCCTACTCAAAGTATCAGCCAAGGAGCATCAGATGAAGAAAACAAGTAAAGAAGACCATCAGCTGAGGAAAACAGTTTATCAGCTGAGCAAAATTATTGATTAGCTAATGAAAATATTCTATCAGCTGAGTGAAGAAAGTGATCAGCTGAGTGAAGAATTTGATCAGCTGAATGCCTACTCTATCAGCCGAGTGAACAAATGGATCAACTGAGGCCCAGAGCATCAGCAAAGTAAGTCTTCCTTTACACAAGTCATCTCCCCTTATAAGCTGATGTATTTGATTGATTAGCTGAGCATTCTTGATCAACTGATCATACATATACATAAGCTTATGTCCTCCTAAAGTTTACTATTGATCAGCTGAGCATTTATATGTCAAATCTACTCTATCCTTTCAGATTGTAAGTCATATGTAAAAGGCAGAACATGTGTTGTTCTATTATGCCTTAGATCTTTGTTTGTAAAAGTAAAAATGCACTTTTTGGATCAAGTATGAGACAAAAAGGTTTGATCTTATCCTCTGGAAAAGGATAATGATATCTCAAACAGACGAAGATCTTGAAGATTTCTTCAAACAACTAAGTATGGCTGGCAATCTCATACTTGGTAAAGTCAAATCAAACAGAAGCATGGTGATTGATTAAAGTACAAGCATGGAAAGAGAAAGAAACTTTTACACGACGGTAGATGTGGGTTTTAATATTTTATATTGTGAATGGGTTGCACTTTTGCAGAAAAGTACAATTACTTTAATCATACATTTGATTAAAGTAATTTTACTTTTCACCCACTTCCTTTACAATTAAAATATTATATTTTCACATCCTCTTTGTCTCTTACCTTCATGCAACCGGATCCACCAAGACTTCTATATATATTCATGCATGGTGGACATGCAACAATATACTACACAACACAACAAAGTGAAGTCTTTACTACACTAAAAGAAAATTTCATCAGTTGAGAAATTTTGTAGAGTATAAGCATTGTGTAGAATCAAACTTGTTCATGTGTTGAACACTATATATACATTAGTTGTTTTAGAGCTAGCTTGTCTATGTGTTAGACAAATCGAAGGCCACCTTTTATTGTACTTAGAATTTCCGCTTCTAGTACATGTAATTCTTGATTCATATCAATAAGAATTATATAAAAGTATATAAGTGTGTCTTTAATTGTTTAAAAGCTAAAGTTTGTATTCAACCCCCCCTTCTACAAACATTTGTTGTTACGTACTCAATCTGGGACTAACAACTGGTATCAGAGCAGGTTAGATAATCAATATCTAGATCTGTTTTGCTTACTCTACAACTGCTTCTACCCCTCTCAATATGGCCTCATCCGCAAACGATATGAATATCTCAAACACTGGGTCCTTAACAAGATGTCCCATGTTTGATGCTAAAAATTTCTCCATGTGGAAAAGTAGAGCACATCTTTTCCTATCCACCCTTGATATCCAAATGCTTGAAATAGTCACTGATGGCCCTTATGTTCCAACATCAGTGTTATCTATCCCATCAGAATCTGAAGGTCAAACCTCTAAAACTGAAAGAATCATAACCAAATGCATCTGTGGACAGATGAGGATAAGAGGTTGGTTAGCCTAGATGTTAAGGCTAGATCAACTCTTGTCTCTGCACTACCCAATGAAATCTATCATCAAGTGCTTAACTGTTCTTCTGCAAAGGAGATGTTAGATACACTCACAGTTGCATATGAAGGGACTGAAGAGGTGAAGGAGAACAAGAAGCTCCTCCTCAACAAAGAGTATGAATTCTTCTTTGCTCAGAAAGGTGAGAGTCTTACTGAAACATACACCAGGTTCAACTACCTTGTTAATGACTTGAAAAGGGCAGACATAACCAAGAGCAACTTTGTCTTGGTGAACAAGTTTCTAGACTCCCTCCCTGAAACATGGGATCACTTTTTTACTGTTTTAAGACATAGTGAGAAGATTAAGGGAATGTCTCTGGTTGCTCTCTACGGTAACTTACTCAACCATGAGCAATCAGTCAAGCAAAGAAAGTTATCATCCAAGGAGATGAAGGAGGTTGTGAAAGCTGCACCAACTGCCCTTGTGTCAAGAGATACAAAGATGAGAAGCTTTGCAGCTATTGATTCTGGTTCTGATGAAGAAGGAGATGGAGAGGAGAGTGCGGGAGAAAGTGATGAGGAAGTTTGTGAGGAAAGGGTGTCAAGAGGTTCAGCAAGAGGTCATCAAACTTTGTCAAGCCCAAATCCACTTTTGATGTCTCCTCAGCAGAGTGTTATAAGTGTGGCAAGATTGGCCACATAGCCAGTGATTGTAAGTCCAAATATAACACTGATTCTTCATTTGTGCAAAAGCAGGAGGGCAAGATTGATTATGAAGCCAAGTATAAGAAACTCCTTGCTGCTATCCTTGACAAGAAGAAGAAGAAGAAATCCTAGGGACAAGTTCTTGTTGCTGAAGAAGAAGATTGGGCAGAAGAAGATATCTCCTCAGATGAAGATGAGGTGATCTCTGCTCAGTTCTGCATGATGGCCAACAACAATGAATATATGAAAAAGGCTGCTAAAGCTTGTTCAACTACCAACTAGTGAGGAGTCTTAGAAGTGATCATGGAACTGAATTCAGAAATCAAACTCTGGAATCTTTATGTGATGAGAAAGGGATATCTCAAAACTTTTATGCTCCAAGAACCCCACAACAAAATGGTGTAGCTGAAAGAAGAAACAGAACATTGATTGAAGCTGCCAGAACCATGTTGTGTGACAGTGGGTTAACATTTAATTTCTGAGCTGAGGCTGTAAGTTATGCATGTTTCACACAGAACAGGTCCCTTATTATCAAGAGGCACAACAAAACTCCATATGAAGTGCGCAAAGGAAGGAAGCCAAGCATCAGCTTTCTGCATATCTTTGGTTGTCAATGTTTCATACTTAATCAAAAAGATCAATTGCAGAAGTTTGCTCCTAAAGCTGATGAAGGAGTGTTTGTAGGTTACTCTGTAATTTCAAAAGCATACAGAGTATACAACCTCAGAACCAAAGTCATAGAAGAATCTATCAATGTAAGTTTTAATGAAAATGACTTTGTTGCTTCCTGTTCTTCTAATCATGTTTCAGGTGAAGAATTTAATGATCTTATGTAAACTGGAGAAGTTCCTTTAGAGCAAGTAGATCCCTCTCCACCAGCTGCTCATGATTTACATGAACCTGTTCCTATCCATTTAACCATGAACAACCATCCTCAACCAATCCTATACCTCTACTGAATCATGTGGAAAATGACTCAACATCATTGAATTCCAATTCCATATCACTCATTCCATTTTCACTAGAGATACGCACAGATTGTAATGATGAAGTTATATCAGCCACTCAAAATGAATTCATCTCTACTGCTGATAGCCAACACATAACTTCTTCTCCCTAAATCCAAATGAATCCCAATTCCCAAGAAATCCAAAAAGCGTTCAAGGACCTCACACACCATCCTCATAATTTGGTGATAGGCAACATAGATGATCCAGTTAGAACAAGATCAAAAGCTTGCAACATGTGCTTGTATTCTGGATTGGTCTTAATGATTGAACCAAAGAAGGTTGATGAAGCTCTCAATAATCCTCACTGGGTGTCTGCCATGCAAGAGGAACTGGAAGAATTCAAAAGAAATAATGTATGGACTTTGGTACCCAAACCAAAAGATAAATCCATCATTGGAACAAAGTGGGTGTTCAGAAATAAGCTAGATGAAAATGGGCAAATCATCAGAAACAAAACAAGGCTAGTGGCATAGGGGTAGTGTCAAGAAGAAGGTATTGATTTTGATGAAACCTTTGCCCCTGTTGCAAGATTGGAAGCCATCAGATTATTCCTAGCCTATGCTGCCTTCAAAAGCTTCAAAGTGTTCCAAATGGATGTGAAGAGTGCATTTCTGAATGGAGATTTGAAAGAAGAGGTGTATGTCAAACAACCTCCTAGACTTGAGGAGTCAAGCTTACCTAATCATGTTTACTTTCTAAACAAAGCATTATATGGTCTTAAGCAAGCTCCAAGAGCCTGGTATGATACCCTCTCTTCTTTTCTCATTAACAAAGGTTTTACAAGAGGATGCATTGATAGCACTTTATTTATTAGGAAGTACAAAGGTGATGTGATACTTGTGCAGATATATGTAGATGATATAATATTTGGGTCTACTAATTTGGAACTATGCAAAAAGTTTTCTAAACTCATGTCTGATAATTATCAAATGAACATGATGGGTGAGTTAAACTATTTTCTTGGTTTGCAAATTAAACAAGAGGTTGATGGTATTTTCATTCATCAAACAAAGTATGTCAAAGATTTACTCAAGAAGTTTGATTTTGAAAACTGTTCTTCAATGAAAACACCTATGTCTACTTCTATTAAGTTAGGAAAGGACATTGATGGCAAATCAGTAAACATTAATACTTATAGAGGAATGATTGGATCACTTTTATACCTCACTGCAAGTAGACCAGATATAATGTTTTCAACATGTCTCTGTGCAAGATATCAAGCAGATCCTAAAGAATCACATCTTGCTGTTGTTAAGAGAATATCCAGATATCTCAAAGGAACTCCTAATCTTGGTCTTTGGTACCCCAAAGATTCAGATTTTGAGTTAGTTGGATATTCTGATTCTGATTTCGCACGATGCACATTAGACAGAAAAAGTACTTCAGGTGGTTGTCAACTTCTAGGAGGAAGATTGATTAGTTGGTCAAGTAAGAAACAGAATTCAGTGTCAACATCTACTGCAGAAGCAAAATACATTGCTGCAGGAAGCTGTTGTGCTCAAATTTTGTGGTTACAAAATCAACTACTTGATTATGATATGAAGTTTGAAGACACCCCAATTCTTTGTGACAATACAAGTGCAATCTCCATCTCAAATAATCCAGTCATGCATTAAAAAAAAGCATATTGAAATCGGACATCATTTTCTCAAAGATAATGTGCAAAAGAAGAAGGTAACTTTGCACTACATCAACACTGATTTACAACTTGCAGACTAATTCACAAAGCCATTAGATGAAGCAAGGTTCAACTTCCTAATATCCAAAGTAGGTATGCTAAATTTTTAGTTTAGAATAATCGTAAGTTAGTCTGTGTTAATATATAAGTGTTGAAAAATAAAAGATACTTATCTAAGCATATCTAAGTCTTACTTGACTTGTGATCAGCTGAGTAACTATGCTCAGCTGATGCCTATCAGCTGATCAAATTTACTCAGCTGATCACTTTAAGATAAGGAAGACATGCTCAGCTAAGTACTTTACTCAGCTGATACCCAAATTCTCACTATCAGCTGATAGTTTTCCATCAGCTGATACCCCTCAACTAATAGTTTTTCATCAGCTGATACACCTCAGCTGATACTCTCCTTGATCAGCTGATGATTCTACACTTAGTAAATTTTCACTTTTTACTCTCATTTAATGCTTTTTAACCCTAGTTATTTACTCCGTTTCTCAGTTTTCATTTAATAGCTAATTAATTTGTTTTCCGTTAGATCTTTTGTCAGTATCTAACGATCTCTGTTAACTAAACTTCATAAATATCCAAATTTCTCTCTCATTCACCTTTACCTGTTCAAAATCTCTAAATTCCCTCTCTCGCTCTCTCTCTCTAAAAAGAACTACCCTACCTTCTCTCTCGATACTCACTTTTCATCATCCCTACCAAATGGCCACCTATATTCCAGACCCAGCTGTTAACCCCGGTGAGAATGTTGTACTCAATCAACCGATGAATATAACTCCCAACAACATTCTGCTTTGCACCACCATCCCTGCCTCGCGAGAAAACCAAGGATATGAACCAATGGTTCAGTTCCTTCAAGCTCATCCATTGTTTGATAGTGTCACCGCTGATCCTCACTACATATTCCCTACCATTATTGGTGAGCTATGGTACTCCGCAACATATAACCTAAACAACAACACCATTAACTGCACCCTATCCCAAGGAAACTATAATATCCAAATCACCGTTGACACACTTCGTGAAGCAACTGGTATTCCCCACTTCCAACCTTCCACAGCTTTTCCATCCAGAGCCGAAGTTCAAACGGTTCTAGACACTATTGGCTACAATGAACCTGTAGTGCATGGTCAAGTTAAGGTTTCTGCTCTTGCTCATCCATGGAAGTATCTGGCCAACGTGGTCATTCGTTGCTTCGGTCCTAAATCTGGAAGCCATCATCTCATCAACCAAATCGAGCTTCTTGTGCTCTGTGCCCTAGTCTTCGGGGTAAATATTGACTTTGCTCAAGTCATATTTTCGGATCTTATTGACAAAATCACCCAGAGCACAACCAAGAAATCATCAAGGTCACAGGTGCCCTACAATCGATTTTTGAGCCTGATAGCCATGAGGGAGATTGGAGAGGATGATTATGTGGGATTAATCGAACATCTTGAACATATTCCTGTCCCTGCCTTGGGTGAAAAGATATTCCATTTCTTGAAGGCAAACAGAGGTCCTCCAATCACTACCCAAATGCAGGAGTTCATAGATGCTGCCCATGACAATGCAAATGATAGTGATGATGATGAAAATGATGATGATGATAATGGTGATGAAAGCCACACTGGCTCTAAGCATGATGATGATGATGGTGATGTTGGTGGTTTTGCTCCTCTCAGTCTAATGGAGCTAAGTCCTCCTGGTGATGATGGTGATGCCCAAGAACAAGAGATCTCTGAGCAACTTCTGGAGCTCATTGAAAGAAGTAGGCACATCATGTCCCAAGGTATGGATAGTACTGATTCCACCTCTGAGGATATTCAAATGGTAGTCCCAACCTTTGATAGCCCATCCTCATCTCTAGTCCATACACCAATCCAATAGCCAAGCTCTAGTGAACCTCATGTGGTCACTAGTTCTACTCCCATCCGCAGCCCCATATATACAAGGTCACCACAAGTGACTCATCATGAGCACTTTGAGGGAGTGCAATCCACACCTCTTACCTCAACTCCAATTACCCTTCCTCATGTTGAGGGGGAGCAATTGGATGTTGCAACCTTTGAACCAGTGGATGTATCCTCACAACAGGGTACATCTGTAAAAATGGGACTTAAACCGCTAGCTGAGACAACCTCCCAACAGGTTGATCTCATTGAAAGACAGACCTCAACGCAAGGTCACACCGTATCTATCCCTCAATTGAGTCAGCCTATACCATCTACATTCTCCTAACAGAATGTGGATCCAATAAGGGGTTCCCTGTTATTGAGTGCATCCCACACTCAGTCCACTTACCTTGCACCTATCATTGATTCTATTCTTACACATGCACAGCCTGCCAATGGTAGTGGTACAAACCAACCACTTGCACAAGGCTCAACTCTCTTTCCCAATGAATTTGAGCTTATACACCAAGGCTCAAATGAGGGAACACAACCCTTACCCAAATTCTTTGAACCTTTATCCACCCCTTCCACCTCTACCCCATCTATATCTGTCCAAACCCCAAACCTTACCCTTATCCAGACTATTAACCAAAACCTTGATCAACTATCCCAAACCTTCCAAACCTTCCAAACCCAAACCTTTGCACAATTGTCTAAACTTACCAAAGACATTGAGTTTCTCCAAACCCCACCCCAACCCTCCCCTGCACCCATTAATCTTACCCCAATCATTACCAAAATAGACCATCTTTCTACCCTTCTTCCCTCTCAACCACAAATTCCCAGCCTACCTCAATCTACTATCTCTACCCTAAACCAAACCATATCCAACCTCCTATCCCAACTCCAAACCCTACGCCCAATCAACCCAAACATTTCTGTACACATTCCTGAATAACTACTCCCTATGCCTTCTTTTCTCAAAGGCATCCTTGATGACATAGAAACCTTAACAGAACAATCCAGAATGAGTCATCTCTCATTATGGAAAGCCATTGAAGATCTCAAGGATAACCTCTCCCTTCAGCTCTCTAAAATTACCTCTACCCCTTCCTCCACCCGTACCCCTACCCCTGCCCCTACCCCATCTCATGAGCCTGCAGCAGGTGACTCCCCTCCTCCTTTTGATGATGCCAAAAGGGGGAGAAATTCTCAAGTTCTTCAAGGGAGGATGATCCTGACTCAGAGGATATTGATGCCGCCTATGCTGAAACAGCCACCAAAATCATGCAGCAGGAAGCACCCAAAGCAACAACTCCCTCACCCATTAAAAGAAAAGCATCTTCTGAGGGGGAGCAAAGGTTTCCAAAAAGGTTGAAAAGGATGGCAAACAGGCCAAAACCTAAAAGAAAAATTGCTGAGGGTTGCTCTCCACCAATCACCATTGAGTCTGATTCTGATGATGAGGATGATACTCCACTTTCTGACATCCTCAGAAGAAGAAGACAAAGCCCTAAGTCATCTGCTCCACCAGTTCAATCAACCCCATTAGACCAAAAGGCTTCAACCTATGCTCCTAAGGATAAAGGCAAACAAAAGATGACAAATTAGCAAGTTGAAGCAGATGATCAAATGAAAAGGGAGCTTGCTCTTAAAGAAAAGGAAGAAGGGGAGAATGCTCAAATGACTCAAGCATTGGGTGTTTCAGTTAAAGAAATCTACCAAGCTAAAGAGCTAGCATATCAGCAAGAACAAGAACAATGTCAAAATTAAGCTGCTGCTCAACACAAATTGGCAAGGGAAAAATCTCAGGCTGAACTACTCAAAGCTAGATCCCATGCTGATGCCATCAAAACCCTCTTCAACCTTGATTTATCTGCTCCCATCAACCTAAGTCAACAAAGACTTCAAAGCTTCAGAGAAAGAATTAATATTCTGAGAAACAGAACGGAACCAACTCCAATAACAAGAGCCACTGTCCATAAAGGTGATGGTGAACCCTACCTCAAAGCAATAAGACAGAACAACTTCAACAGCTGTGAAGTTATATCCTATGAGAGGTGTCACATATATGGGTTCACAGAGTTAGTTGAGATCATGTACCTTCTCTTCAAATCCAAATCAAAGCTCAAAGTTCAATTCATTAAGAAAATTCAGAATTGGATAGCTCTAGCTGTGTCACAAAGGGCCTTCACTCCAGATGACTATTACAGGCATGTGCACACAGTTGATAATCTTCATAAGAAAGGCTCCAAGCCCTTCAAACCATTTGAGCTAAGAGAGGTACTACCCCAGCATGAATTCTTAACAGATTTTGAGGGTCTCAACACTTCTCTTCTACTGAACATCACTTCTGAGCTGTACAAGTTTATAATTATGCCTGTTGAAGGTATATTCTTTTTGGACAGAGCTGGCATATGGAGGTTCTTTAGACAGTCTGAAATCCTTAAGGCTAGCAAGAAGTTTCTATTCGGGCTAAGGATATCTACAAGAGGCAGAACTGGAAATGAAAACTTTGAAGCCCTTGTTCAAGCCCAATGTGAAGTCTTAACTGAAGCTGATCCCCATGCCAAAGATTTTGAAGTTAAAGAAGAGCCATGGTGGGATGATTGAAGATTGATTCTAACGTTGAAGTTTTTTTTGCTATTATTTAGTTGATTGTACATTATAGAATAGTTAGTTCGTAGTCAATCTATGTAATCAATTATGTATATTTCTTTATTCTGTTATTTCAAGTGATGTGTATGTATATCAGAAAATCAAAAACATATAAAAATGGAAAAATGAAAAGATACCACAAAAACAGACCAAAATGGTACAACACAGAAAAAGATTCCACAAAAACAGAACAAAATGGAACATTAGTAAAGAAACCAAAAACAGAACAAGGTTCAAATAAAAAGAGCTACTAAAAACAGATAGCTAGGTAGCCATATGTACTTAAATGTTTAAATCTTTTGTAATTCTAAGTCAAACTGATTCTTCAAAAAGAAAAAGGTTTTGTCATCATCAAATAGGGGGAGATTGTTGGAAAGATAATCACTTCACCTTAATAATCAACTCTGCCTATCCTAAAACATAGGATTTGATGATAACCAAACCCTACATTCATTATGACTTAGAAAGAATTCAAACATGTGTTGTTTGAATCAGTTTATGTAAAAATATGCTAAGTATGGAACCATCATCTGAGAAAAATAAACCATCAGGTGAGTATCAGACAAGGAGCATCAGATGAAGAAAACAAGTAAAGAACACCATCAGCTGAGGAAAACAGTTTATCAGCTGAGCAAAATTGTTGATCAGCTAATGAAAATATTCTATCAGCTGAGTGAAGAAAGTGATCAGCTGAGTGAAGAATTTGATCAGCTGAATGCCTACTCTATCAGCTGAGTGAACAAATGGATCAGCTGAGGCCCAGCGCATCAGCAAAGTAAGTCTTCCTTTACACAAGTCATCTCCCCTTATAAGCTGATGTATTTGATTGATCAGCTGAGCATTCTTGATCAACTGATCATACAAATACATAAGCTTATGTCCTCCTAAAGTTTACTATTGATCAGTTGAGCATTTATATGATAAGTTGAGCAATATCTATCAACTGAGTCCTAGCAAACAGTGATCAACTGATATATTTTTGTCAACTAAGTAGTGAATATCAGAGTTTCTTGTACAATCTGTTAGCTGAGTCGTGAAAAATGTCAAATCTACTATATCCTTTCAGATTGTAAGTCATATGTAAAAGGCAGATAATGTGTTGTTCTATTATGCCTTAGATATTTGTTTGTAAAAGTAAAAATGCACTTTTTGGATCAAGTATGAGACAAAAAGGTTTGATCTTATCCTCTGGAAAAGGATAATGATACCTCAAACAGACGAAGATCTTGAAGATTTGTTCAAACAACTAAGTATGGCTGGCAATACCATACTTGGTAAAGTCAAATCAAACAGAAGCATGGTGATTGATTAAAGTACAAGCATGGAAAGGGAAATAAACTTCTACACGGCACTAGATGTGGGTTTTAATATTTTATATTGTGAATGGGTTGCACTTTTGCAGAAAAGTACAATTACTTTTATCATACATTTGATTAAAGTAATTTTACTTTACACCCACTTCCTTTACAATTAAAATATTATATTTCCACATCCTTTTTGTCTCTTACCTTCATGCAACCGGATCCACCAAGACTTCTATATATATTCATGCATGGTGGACATGCAACAATACACTACACAACACAACAAAGTAAAGTCTCTACTACACTAAAAGAAAATCTCATCAGTTGAGAAATTTTGTAGAGTATAAGCATGGTGTAGAATCAAACTTGTTCATGTGTTGAATACTCTATATACATTAGTTGTTTTAGAGTTAGCTTGTCTATGTGTTAGACAAATCGAAGGCCACCTTTTATTGTACTTAGAATTACCGCTTCTAGTAGATGTAATTCTTGATTCATATCAATAAGAATTATATAAAAGTATATAAGTGTGTCTTTAATTTTTTAAAAGCTAAAGTTTGTATTCAACCCCCCCCCCCCCTTCTACAAACATTTGTTGTTGCGTACTCAATCTGGGACTAACAGAACCCTAGGTTCATTGGACCGTTTAAGATCATCATAAGGGTCGGCAAAGTAGGCTATCATTTAGAGCTACCAGAAGAATTATCGAGAATACACACCACCTTTCATGTTTCACACTTGAGGAAATGCTTGGCCGATGTGTCGGCATTTGTGCCGTTGGAGGACATTACTGTGGATGAAAAGTTGAATTACGTTGATTGGCCGGTTGCGATCATTGAAAGAAGAATCAAACAGTTACGCAACAAACAAGTAGGTATGGTTAAGGTGCAGTGGGAGCACGCAAAGGATCAGAGTGGACAGGGGATTCCGAAGACGAGATGAAAAGAAACTACCCAACATTTTTCAACTAAAGATTTCGAGAACGAAATCATGTTTAAGTGGGAGAGAGTTGTCATACCCGCAAATTTAAAATTTGTATGAACGTAATTTAGTGGAATGATATAGTGATTTTATATATATATATATATATATTGATTGGATGAAAATTCATTAAGTTAATTGGGCTTATATATATTTATCCAATAAGAAGTTCTAGTTGTAAATTAGGTTTGAGATGTGGAAGTGGTCTTAGGACCACAAGAGTTGTGTATTGAGGGTATAAATAGGGATTTAGGGCACAACCCCCAACATTCTCTATCAAATCACTGTTCCATTCATTCTAGAGTGTGTGTGTGGGTGCTTTGAAGTTAACCTCAAAGAAAGAGAGGAAGAAGAAAGCAAGGACTGTAGGAGAACTAAGAAATCATTCAAGGAAATCATCATGTAATGTTTCTCCATCCTTATGAATCATGTAGACACTAAATCTTGCTATGTTAAGGTGATGAGGAAATGCTTAGAATCTGGGCTTTGGGTTTTTGACTGTTGAGAAAAACCCAGGAGAATATCTAGCCATGAACACTTTATAAGTTGATAAAATATTGTTTTAAGCTAGAAGGGAAGTTTTAAATAAGTGGAGAAATGTTTTGCAACAAGAATGAGTTAAATTGGTTGAGTTTTGAGAAAGCTTGATCTTGGCTATGGAGTTTGGTTTTTTCAGAATATGATCTTACAGAAAGGAGATACACCATGCGATAGTCACATGGACACATGAGTAAGTCCATGCGACAAGCACATGAGTGCTGGCGTGTGCCATGCGACTTTCAGCATGTATAACTAGTTCCATGCGACTTTGAGTGTTATATACATGATTCCATGCGACTTTCAGCTTTTATAAATGTGCCATGCGACTTTCAGTTGATATATGTGAACATTCATGCGACTTTAGTAGTTTATAAATGTGCCATGCGACTTTCATATGGCTCCCAATAGTGCCATGCGACTTTCATATGATTCCAAGTAGTGCCATGCGACTATCATATGATTCCTAGTAGTATCATGCGACTTTCAGTGTGGGTACATGTGCCATGCGACTTTCAGTGTATGTATATAATGTCATGCGACTTTCATGTGAAGTTCTAGTAGCATGATGCGACTTTCAGCATATGTAAGTGATTCCATGCGACCTTGAGATAGTCATGCGAATTTCAGTAAGCCAATAGTATACATCCATGCGACTTTTAATAGTACCATGCAACTTTGAGATAGTCATACGACTTTCAGTAAGCCAATTGTGTACATTCATGCGACTTTTAGTATGTCCAGACAACTTGCAGTAGTGTATACCCCTCTGATGTATGGGGAGTTGTGTAGGTAAGTGAAGGTTAGAACCCGGTATTAACCATATTAAACGTGGACCAGGTGACAGTCAATTAAAATAGGAAACAAGTTAAGTCTTACAGTAAGAACCAAGAACCAGAACCGCTGACTGGTGAGTATTCTAACTTATAACCTGGATAGATTCTAGATGTTATTTTATGCAAGTGAATACGTGAATACTTATGAGTTATAACTGAATGTGATTAGACCGCTTACTTCGGTAGGTATGATTAGACCGTTCACTCCGGTGATGGGTATGTTAGACCACACACTTCGGTATCGGGTATGAGATAGTACACTTCGGTGTCGGGTATGAGACCAACACTTCGGTGCCGGGTATGTTAGACCGTTGTGACGACAACGGGTGAGACGAGACCGTCCTAGTAACGGGTATGATGAGACCACTTACTTCGGTAGTGGGTATGAGCCTTGAACAACTGCGTGAACTATTTGGTTTGTAAGTACTATACTCGCTAAGCCTTGGGCTTACAATTGTTGTTTTATCTCTTTTCAGGTAATGCGTTGATAGCTCATTTTCAAAGGCTTCTGCAAATTTTAATGATCTAGTTTTCAGATGTAATTTATAGAATGTGGTGTACTTACTTTAATTAACGACACTTTATGTAATGTAATTCCGTTATCGTTTACTTATTCGACACCAATTTCTGAATGAAGTGTTTTATGTTAAAAAAATTTGGGAAGTTACAAGTCTAAACTAGCTTAATCTATCTAAACATGCATATGATAACTTCTGTCCAACTATCGACACGTCGTGAACGCTAATACTCCAAAGAAACATTCTAAATCGACATGCACTTGGAATTTATGCTATGAAACTAAAGTATAAAATAAGGATAGCAAAAATTACCTCTCAAGATCACCAACACGAATCCAAGGTCGAATCCTAGCCCATAATCGTATCACCATACTTCACGAGCCTTGAATACATGCTCTAAACGAGACCCAGCACTATCACACGCTCTTAAAACTCGGATTGTCTTTGAATTTTGGCAGGGTAAGAGCTCAAATGGGTGAAACTTGTGTAAATGGCTGAACTAGCAACACATATTTATAAAGCATCCGGGAACGCGTCGTGTTGCGACCATGCAGGCGTCACGTCGCGACCGACCAATATCATGTGACTTCTGCTACATCCAAAAATCTGACACACGCAACCTCAACATGCGTCCTACCGCCCAGACGCGTCGCGTCACGATCTCTTGCCTTTCCGATTTTTCTTTATTTTCAACTCTAGTTGTTTTCTTTAAATAACCATATTATTCCTTAATTTTCATTATATATAAATAAACTCTAGAATTATTATTTATTTCTCGACTAAAATAATATTACAAAATTCGGGTCGTTATAATTCTCCCTTACTAAAAAATATTCCGTCCTCGGAATCGACTAAGTAAATAGCCGGGGATATCTAGCTTTTATCTCATCTTCAGTTTCCCACGTCATATCCACACCGTGCTTATTCTTCCATTATTCCTTCATTAGCTTGAGCCGTTTCTTTCGTCGATGTTTGACCTTACGGTCCACGATTGCTTCGATCATTCTCTTACATTCATCAACGTAGAGTTCTTCCAATGGAAGAATCTTGGTTCTTTGGCTAATCATCTTCGTAAATAGCACACATGGAACACATTATGTATTCCTTCCGGTTCTTGAGGTAGTTCTAATTTATATGCTTGCTCTCTAACACATTCAAGTATCAAGAATGGACCAATACAATGAGGCCCAAGTTTACCCCGCTTTCCAAGACGAATAATCCCCTTCCAAGGTGAGACTTTTAATATTACTTTTTCACCAGCTTCAAAAGTTTTGGGTTGGTGTTTCTTGTCAAAGTATTTCTTTTCTCTCTCCCGACCTACTCTCAAATGTTCACGAGTCACCGATACCTTGTCAGAAGTGAGTTAAACAATTTCAGGACCCGCAAATTGCTTTTCTTCTAGTTCTAACCAACAAGTAGGAGTACAACACTTCCTACCATAGAGAATTTCATAAGGATCCTAGCCAATATTTGCATGATAAGTATTATTATACACGAATTCCACTAAAGGTAAGTAAAAATCCCAAATACCGCCATACTCAATCACGCAAGCTCTCAACATATCTTCCAGAATTTGAATCGTTCTTTCACTTTGGCCGTCAGTCTAGGGATGATACGCCTTGCTCAAATGAACTCGCGTACCTAATTCTTCGTGCAATTTCTGCCAAAATCTTGATGCAAACCGGATCAAGATACTTATGACAATCTATCGAATATACAAATACTTATGTCTCATGACAATCTCTCGAATATACAGTCTGGCCAAGTTCTCTAGCTTCTCATTCTCTTTGGTAGCTAAGAAATGAGCACTCTTAGTTAACCTATCGACAACTTTCTAGATCATATCATTTCCATGAGCTATCTTGGGCAGTTTGGTCACAAAATCTATGGTGACTTTGTCCCATTTCCATTCTGGTATCTCTAGTTGTTGTAATTCTCCATACGGCTTTTGATGTTCTGCCTTGACTTGAGAACAAGTCACGCACATTGATACATAATCGGAAATATCCACCTTCATATCTAGCCACCCATAGTTTGTTTTTAAATCATGATATATCTTGGTATTACATGGATTCATAGAATATTTGGAATGGTAGGCATCACGTAACAAAGTGTTACGAACACCACCGGCCTTAGGAACCCATACATGACTTTGAAAGTCTTTAACCCTCGATCTCCAGATAACTCCATAACTTCGTCCTTCAAATTTTCTTCCTTCAATTTGCGTAGTTCGAATCTACTCAAAGATGTCAGGTGTAACAATAATACTCATACATTTCACGGTTCTTTTCAACTCAAAGCATGGGCTACTATGTTAGCTTTACATGGATGGTAGCTAATTTCACAGTTGTAATCTATGAAGAGTTCCATCCATATTCTTTGTCGCATATTCAGCTCCTTCTGATTCTGAATATATTATAGACTCTTGTGATCGGTGTAGATGACACACCTGTTTTCATACAACTAATGACGCCACAACTTAAGAGCATAGATCATAGTTGCGAGTTCCAAATCATGAATTAGATAATTTAATTCTGCATCTTTCAACTGCCTCGAAGCGTAGGAAATCATCTTTCCTCACTTCATAAGGACACATCCCAAACCTGAATAGGAAGCATCACTATATAAAACAACGTCTTTGTTACCTTCGGGTAAGGACATAATAGGAGCTTCACACAAACATTTCTTTAAGGCTTGAAAAGCCTTTTCTTGCTTCTCGGTCCACTTGAATAGTTTTGTCTTTCTAGTTAAACGAGTCATAGGTGTAGCTAGCTTTGTGAAATCTTTAATAAACCTCCTATAATAACCAGCTAGACCCGAGAAACTTCGAATTTTAGTTGGAGTTTTGGGTGACTCCCATTTTCCGACCGCCTCAGTCTTCGTTGGATCTACCTTCAATCTATCCCGACTGATCTCGTGCCCCGAAAATTGGACTTCTCGTAACATAATTCACATTTCAAAACTTTGGCAAAGAATTTCTCTTGACGTAGAGTATCAAGAACTTCACGTAAATGTCTACCATGATCATCCTCACTACGTGAGTAAATAAGAAAAGCATCGGTAAATACAATAACCGATTTGTGCAAGAAAAGATGACAAACTTGGTTCATTAAATCCATAAACATAGCTGGAGCATTAGTCAAACCAAAAGGCATCACGAGAAACTCATAGTGGTCATATCGAGTTTTGAATGCCATCTTTGGAATATCTTCGTCTCGGCATTTGATGATATCCAAAACATAAATCGATCTTTGAAAAGTAACAAGCACCTTGCAATTGATCAAAAAGTTTGTCTATTCTTGGTAATGGATACTTGTTCTTAACGGTAACTTTGTTCAATTCCCGATAGTCAATGTACATCCACATGGTTCCATCCTTCTTCCTAACAAACAAAACTGGTGGTCCCCAAGGTGAGGAACTCGATCTAATGAAACCTTTATCCAAAAGTTCTTGTACTTGGGTCATCATTTCTTTCATTTCGGATGGAGCTAAACGATAGGGCGCCTTAGCAATCGGTGCTGCAACCGGAACGAGATCAATCTGAAATTTAACATGACGTGTCGGCGGTAAACCGGGCAAATCTTCACGAAAAACATCCGGGTAATCTTTTACCACCTCCACATTTCTTAATTCAACCTTCTTCTTTGTAAAAGATATGACATAAGCCAAGAATGTTGGATAACCTTTAGATAAGCAATTGTGTGCTTTCAGCACAAAAAGTAGTGTCGGATTTCGTAGGCACCTTTCTCGAAGGGCAATAGCAAACTTTCAAACAAATAGAGGTATACACATGAGCTTTTTGGAACAAATAATTTTGTCCTTTAAGACTAGACAAACAATTCATACCTATTACTACATCAAAACCCTCAATCTCCAGAGGAAGCAGTGTCAGTCAGTTGTAATAATACAATCATCAAACTTATTCTTAATAGAGATGAGTTTTCCAACCGCAATCTCAGCTACCAAAACTAAATCCAAAGTACGACGAGGTTTATTAAATTTAGCACAGAAGACATGTAAAACAAAAGATCAACTAGCACCGGAATCATATAGTACCCTAGTAGGCAAAGATTTAATTATAAAAGTTCCATAAATCACCTCATCATTTTTGCAAGCGTCATTGGTTGTCATTCTGAAAGCTCGAACAGTAGGTTTTCCTTCAGCAGGCTTCTTTCCACCATCAATACTCTTGTTCTTCTGCTTCGAGCAGACAAAAGCGATGTGCTCCATCTCCTTGTAGTAATATCACATAGGTTCGGAACTTGTGCAATCAAAATTAGTATGACCCATTTTTCTACATCTCCTGCAACTTCTTGTGTCTTTAATGCAGGGACCCTTGTGAGTAGAGTGACAAGTTTTGCAGTAGTTTGAGTCCTTCTTCTTGTTTTCAGACCCAAACTTCTTCTTTTTCGAGGACCTAGGTGGTCCTTCCCATTTCCTCTTCTCACCGTTGATGGGGTTCTTTAGAGCCAAGTCTTCCTCGATGTTCCTTGTTTCTTCCATAGCCGCGTCCAGAGTGGATTTATTATGAATAGTGGACTGGTATTCAAAGATTAACCCTCGTATGTATTGGTTTACCAACGAAGCTTCATGTGGGCAAAGTCTTCTGGAAAAAGTTAGCTTGTTTGAGAAAGTACTATTATACTTGCTTATAGACATACTTCTCTTTTTCACCTCCAAGAACTCCCTCATGGCACGTCTTTTGGCACCAGTATTGCAGAAACGGTTATTTACCTTTTCAACAAATTGGGACCAAGTGATCCCCTTTCAAATGGTTCACGAAGGTTTTGTTAGACAGAGTTCCACCACTCGAGAGACTCTCCTTTGAGCATCCAAATAACGTATCAGACTCTTTGTTGATCAGTAAAATCCCCTGAATCATACACTTGTTCCATTTTCACCAACCACCTAGAACAAACCAATGGGTCCTCACCTCCCTTGAAGACGGGAGGTTTGCAACACATGAAAACTCTAAACGAACTACCTTTAGGAAATGTAGTCCTTCGAACAGTTTCAGGGTTAGGTCGTTTACCCTTACTACTCACTTCACTTTCCTCATAGTGATTAGATACAGTGGTATTTTCAAGTATACCTACAACTATCATATCTTCCCTCATTTGAGCTATCTGTTCATCTCGAACTTTCAGTTGTTGTTCCAAAGCAACTATTTTGATTGTGCTAGCTCTACTGTAGCTACTCATATTTGTATGATGCGTAGTAGACGCAGTCCTTTCGATAGTAGTCAGAACTATTTCAGCATGTGGTTGTGAGTGAAAACTTCCCACATCTTCATCCTCATGTTGAGGACGTGATCTACCCGCTCCACTTCCATGATTAGCACTTTGTTTACCATTGTTTTTGCGTGTACCCACCATTTTCTATGGAAGATACAAGCAATGAGTCGGAATTATTCTTCAAGAAGAATATGTAGTTACAAAAGAATTCTTATATGGAAAAGAGGTAAAGTTAAACTATAAGGAAAGTTCTAGTAATCTTATAGCACTCAACGCACAACCTCCCCCCCCCCCACACACACACACACTAAGAAGTCTTGTCTTACTAAACAAGCCTTTTTAATAGTTGTAAGTCTAAGCACCAGACTCAATGCTTAATTCTCTCACAACACAGCTCCGATACCAACTTCTTATTACCGCGATTTCCCAAAATTTACCATCTACAAAAAACTTCATCATATCATTAGAAAACTGGCAACAGAAGTCTTAAATCACTAAATACATCTTATCGAAACGATAAGTGTTTACGATAATATGAAATCATGACATCACGTTCATAAACTCAAAAAACATAAATTGTTTGAATAAACATAAATGAACTGGTATCATCCTAACACAGTACTCTACCCAAAGTCCCTTTCTCACAAATGTAGCCTCTAAGCAACCTATACGAGTACAAGACACATTTCAAGAAAACAAGTTTTAGCTTAAATCCTCATGAGTCAAAAGAGTTTACTAAAAAGATTCAATTAAAATATAACATAATTAGACTGTGATATCGAATAATAAATAATCCCTCCCACCCAAACACACAGTTTACCAACCCATCAAATTTCATTTAACATAACTATTCATAACGAAATTGACATGGATACATAATCATATCACGTAGTAGTGGCCAATTCAAAATCTTCCATTTATCATAATTCATCCATGACCCCAAATCTTTAATTCATCATCATTATCCTTAATGGTCTAGAGTGATTATCTTAGCCCAAGGTATAGACACAGTTCACGACTCACGTTCTTAACGATCTCAGAATCATTAAAGCGCAATTTCTATTGATTCTCAGACTATAAGATCTTCCGTTATCGGTACTCCGGCGGCATGGTATACAGCGTATTCCCACTATGTCGTTCAGATGAAGGATTAACGGTGACTACCATTCACACCTCCTAACACCCACACGATGTTTAATAAAGTGACTACCATTCACACCAAACACCATTCCAATGAGTATAAATACATCATCACCTTTTTACCAGATATGTCATGAGCATCTGGCAACCCATAAATGGATAGCACATTTGCTAGAAGGATGAACCTATTAGGCATCAATAACAAGGATAAGAATACCCCCATCCCCAAGCTTCATAAATCATTAGTGTGTCAAAAATCATAATTTCATAAGTACTCAAAATGAAACAATCGAGTACCACAACATTTCATTCTCAATTAATGTTTGCGTTCATTGGACCAAACGTCAATAACACATAATGATTTATAACATAGCATACTCGTCAAACAATCTCATGACATATATAAATCCTAAACATATATCACGTAATTCTTTCATAATTAATATATAAACACATATTACCATCGTATAAAAATTGTTACTTTTGAAAATCTAGTACTCGGCTTTGAGAAATATTGAACTCACCTTAGTCCAGACAAACGATCAACACAATCTTGATTTAACGGGCTTCGATCTTGAATCGTCAAAACTCGATCTCAAATGTCTCAAACAAACTATAGAGGACACTAGGTTAAATACATGATCTAAGGATCTCAAACAAGTCTAAACTTGCTTAATCTACCTTAACATGCATATGATAACTTCTGTCCAACTATCGACATGTCATGAACATTAATACTCCATAGAAACATTCTAAATCGACATGTACTCGACATTTATGCTATGAAACCGAAATATAAACATAAGGATAGCAAAAATTACCTCTCAAGATCACCAACACAAATCCAAGGTCGAATCCTAGCCTGTAATCGTATCACCATACTTCAGGAGCCTTGAATACACCCATTAAATGAGACCCGACACTACCACATGCTCTTAAATCTTGGATTCTCTCTAAAATTTTTCTAAGTAATAGCTCAAATGGGTGAAATTGTGTAAATGGCTGAACTAGCAATTCATATTTATAAACCATACCGGAACACGTCACGTCGCGACCATGAACCCATCGCGTTGCGACCGCCCAAGTTCACATGACTTCCACTACATGCAAAAATCTGACATACGACACCTCAACATGCGTCCTTCCGGTGAGACGAGTCACGTCCAAATATCCCGCCTTTCCGATTTTTTTTATTTTTAAACTTTAATTCTTTTCTTTAAATAACCATAATATTCCATAATTTTCATTATAAATAAATAAACTGCATATGCATTATTTATTTCCCAACTAAAATAATATCACAATATTTTCCAAACATTCGGGTCGTTACAATTCTGCCCTACTCAAAAAGATTCCGTCCTAGGAATCGACTAAGTAAATAGCGGGGAATATCTAGCCTTCATCTCATCTTCAGTTTCGCACTTCATATCCCCACCGTGCTTATTCTTCCATTGTTCCTTCACTAGATTCGCACTTCTTATCCCCACCGTGCTTATTCTTCCATTGTTCCTTCAATAAATTCGCACTTCTTATCCCCACCGTGCTTATTCTTCCATTGTTCCTTCACTAGCTTGACCCGTTTCTTTCACAGATGTTTGACCTTACGGTCCAAGATTGCTTCGATCATTCTCTTACTTTCATGAACACAGAGTTCTTCCAATGGAATAATGCTTGGTTCTTTAGCCAAGCTGTAACATCCTCGATTTGTGCCTAGTTGTAAATCGTCGTAGGTGTACGTAAGTTAGTAAATAGTGTAAAGGATCCAAGTTTTATAATTATATGTAAGTTAATTACATTAATGAAAGTATATTCATTTAAATGTAAGTATATATGTGTATGTATGATTATGTGTAAGTTAAATATATACATGTATATATATATAGAAAAAGAAAGAAAAAAGAAAAGGAAAAGAGTCCAGAGGCGGTTACCTCTGGACATGGTTTTGATATATATATATATATATATATATATATATATAGGGTAGAGATCAAGTAAAAAGAAAATTAAAGTAAAAAGGGTAAAAGGGATGATTATTTGATCATTTTTCGGTATATATATCAACTAATAATCGTTAGTTCATCATCTTTATTGATTAAAACGATCTAGACATTGGAAGATATGCTTCGTGCGTGTGTACTCAAGTTTGGTTGATCATGGGATTCTCATCTCGCATTAATTGAATTTGCTTATAAAAATTCATATCATTCCAGTATTGGAATGCCACCATACGAGATGCTCTATGGAAGACGTTGTCATACTCCAACTTGCTGGTTAGAGCCTGGGGAGAAGCAGTTTGCTGGACCTGAGATTGTCCAGATTACTTCACATAAAGTGCATGTGGCTTTATAAATGCTTAAAGCAGTCTGAGATCGACAAAAGATGTATGCGGATCCCAAACGTCGTCCCGTTACATTTGATGTTGGTGATCGAGTATTCTTGAAGGTTACTCCTTGGAAAGGCGTCATTCGTTTTGGGCGTAAGGGGAAACCAAGTCCACGTTTTATAGGCCCATTCAAAGTCATGCGTAAAGTCAATGATCAGACGGTAACTCTTGAACTACCGCCTGAGCTAGCTAGAATTCATGGTACCTTTAACGTATGCTAGTTGCGTAAGTGCAACGTTGAAGATGAGCAAATTCTTCCGTTACAAGAACTAAAGGTTGACTCTTCTAAGTGACTAGTAGAAGAACCTGTTGAAATTCTTGAAACGAAGGTCAAAAAGCTACGAAAGAAGATGATCAATCTGGTTCTTGTGAAGTAGAAACACACCTTAGGTCCGAACCTGACGTGGGAAGTCAAGGACGAGATGAAGACAAGATACCCTCAACTGTTATCACTGAGTAGATTCCGAGGACGGAATCTTCTTAAGGGGGAGGGATTTGTAACATACTCGATTTGGGCCTATTTGTAAATTGTCGTAGGTGTACGTAAGTTAGTAAATTGTGTAAAGGATCCAAGTTTTATAATTATATGTATTCTAATTACATTAATGAAAGTATATTTGTTTAAATTTAAGTATATATACGTGTATGTATGATTCTGTGTAAGTTATATATATATATATATATATATATATATATAAAGAAAGAAAAAAGAAAAGGAAAAGAGTCTAGAGGCGGTTGCCTGTGGACATTGTTTTGATATATATATATATATATATATATATAGAGAGAGAGAGAGAGAGAGAGAGTTTGTACTTTGACTATGATAGTCAAAGTTGACACTCTTGCAAACACACCTACTGTAACACCGCTTCTGAATTCAGTTACTTTAATAGCAAAACAGGTTTTAGCAGCGGAAATTTTTCTTTTTGAAACAACCAAGCAGTTATTTACATTATTAACTTCTCAAAAACAATGTTGGTGTTACCAAGTACAGGAACCGACCATAGTATCACAATACATTACATCATATAAATTACAAGTATTCCACCCACAAGGGGCAATACATTTCCCAAAAGCAACCCACCTCACAGGCCATCTAGTCTTTACCTGAAAAGGAAAATACAGCATCATTAGCTACACTAGCTAGTGAGTACATACAATCATAAGCATCAATATAGTAAGTCATGCATCGTATCATAAACATTCATTGCTAGCTTAGCACATAGTGGTGTGCTAACAAGATCGGTAAGAGTCCTGTCTTGAAGGGTAATCAATCCTGCTCAACAACTCAAACCGGGGAATCAGACACGACCAATCTGCGCTGGTGGGGGAGCACAACGCAGTCCACCAAGCATCGTTCACAGAGTCAAAGACTCCACAGGTAATGCAGCTACAACCGGCTGATCACTACTCACGTTAAGGCACGGTGGTTCTTCAGAACCTATGATCCAGGATGCCTCCTGAATCACTGTGAAATCCCGAAGGATCCAGTTACAACCGACTAACCTTAACCATGTGTCAGATAGTCTGCAGATAGTTCACAAACACATATACGTACATTTGATCCCACAAGGATCCATCATCTTACATATAACATCTTTCAAACAGTTATTCATGCATAGCATTGTATATCAACTAAGTGGTTCCAAACTGGACCCACTGGCATGCTCCTGACACATATTCTAACATCTTGCAAATCATACGCTTACCCCCTCAAGCGTACCTGCAAAAGGAAGTTAAATATACAAAATACATTCATATATAAACCCACTTATAAAGTAAGCTTCATGTTCTTTAATGGTGGTTTCCATTCTAACACAAATTTCCAGCCATAAAACTCACATGTTTCTAGCATAATACATATATATTTCATTCTACAAACACCATACTAACCTTGCTTTAGGTTTAGAACTCTATATCTTTCACTTCAAGAATCCTCCTTCAAAGATCTTACGAGAGCAGAAAGAAGAATATGTTTGTATGTGTTTTGAGAAGATTTGCAATATTTGACTTTGGGAGTCAATATCACACTTCACACATATATGCAAATCTTATCCAGAGGCAAACCGCCTCTGGATAAATATCTACATTTTCTTTCTTTTTCTTTCTTCTTTTCCTTTTTCTTTCTTTAATTACATATATATATTTAACATACATACATACAAATAACACATAACATACATAAATATACATATATTCATCTAATCTCAACTAATTCAACAAGAACACACACAAATACTTTCCTATTACATTAATCACACATGCATACATACTATTTACAACTAGGCCCAAGTTGAGGATGTTACACCTACAAACACACACAAACTTTCTCTTGTGAACTTCTAGGAAAGAAGAAAGGATTGAAGATTGTGTTTTCGGATTCAAGTAAGGTAAACATATATTTGTTTTAAGGTTTAAACATGTTAGAAATCGGTTTTGTGTTTAAATCATATTTAAAAACTCAAATTCATGCAAAACACCAATGAAGAACACTCAAAGCTTACTTCACAAGTGGGTTTTGTTTGTTTGGTGTTCTTGTTTGGATTTGATAAGTTTATGAAGTTCATACAGATGAAATATGAAGTTGCAAAGTGTTTTAAATGCAAAACTAACGAGAATGAAATCCTGGAAATGAATTAAGAAGGTGGAGGGATTCCTGCCTATGAATGTGTCGGATTCCGCAATATATGTCGGATTCCGCAAGTTTTTCATAATCCGCATGTATGCCGGATTCCGATAGTATGTCGGATTTCCATGTATTCCGGATTCCGATAGTATGTCGGATTTCCTTGTGTGTCGGATTCCGATAGTATGTGTGTCGGATTTCCCAAAATCCGTAAGTGTCGGATTTCCCAAGAATCCGCAAGTTTTGGCTGATTTGTATTAAGTCCAATTTGGGGATTTCTATGTTATTTAGTAGTTATATTTTATATGTATACATTATTGATGTAAGTAATGATTCTAGGTAAACTTACCAAGTTATCGAACTGGAATTAAAGTAATCTGGTTAATTAAGCTATACAGGTGAGTACAGACTTTCGTAAGCCTCAGTAGAGGAGACTTACTTGTTAAATGTATTAATGTGATTCAAGGATATTTTAAGTTGCATGTATGCTTAAAGTAAATACGTATGCATTTCCATGCTACTTTAATGTACTATGCCATGTTAAATACTCGTTGAATGTAAGCTAAGTGCATGCCATCGGAATCCAGAATTGGAGCCGCCTAGTTTAAATAAATGATATGTATGATACTGATCCTGAATGGATCAAATATGTGAAAGCTTAATGATATGTATGCTAGGGATCCAGCTTGGATCTATAATGATGAAATGAATGACTATGCATGCTTAATGTGATAAATGAATATGCATGCTAAGTGAATGATCCAGATTGGATCACCTATGTGTATATGAAAAGTTCGCGGACATCTTTAAGCATGGATAAGGTCAACTCTGTAGTTGGGTTCCAGGGATCCTTGATCAGTTGGTTTGGGACTTAACGGTGATTCAAGGCAACTTTCCGGATCGTAGGTTCTGTAGAACCGCCGTGCCTTATATCATGAGAGGTAATCAGCCGGTTGTAGCTGAGTTGCCTAAGGAGCTTTTGGTTCCGTAAACGATGTTGTGTGGACTGCTTTATGCTCCCCCACCCGCACGGATGGTTGTGTCTGATCCCCCGGTGTATTGTTGTAACACCCAAGGTTCGAAAATTATTATATTTAATAATTAAATAGGAAGTGATATACTCGTGCTATAAGTTACCGTTATGAGATTAGATGTGCTTTTAAAACTAGAGGGATTAGAACCGCCAAAATATAAGTAGTACAAGTCTAAGGACCAATTGTGCTATTCACAACTAGGCCCAAGTTGAGGATGTTACAAATCTACCCCGCTTAAGAAGATTCCGTCCTCGGAGTCTACTCAGTGATAAACAAGTGAGGGTAACTTGTCTTCATTTCGTCCTCAACTTCCCACGTCAGGTTTGGACCTAGGTTGTGCTTCCACTTCACAAGGACTAGTTTAATCATTTTCTTGCGCATTTTCTTGACCTTCGTGTCAAGAATTTCAACTGGTTCTTCAACTAGTCGTTTGGAAGAATCAACCTTTAATTCCTGCAAAGGAATAATCTGTTCATCTTCAACGTGGCACTTGCGTAAGTAGCACACGTTAAAGTTGTCATGTATTCCAGATAGCTCAGGTGGTAGCTCTAGAGTCACCGTCTGGTTATTCACTTTGCGTATAATCTTGAATGGGCCAATGAAACGTGGACTTAGCTTCCCCTTGCGTCTGAAACAAATGATGCCCTTCCAAGGAAAACTTTTAAGAACACACGGTCACCGAACTGCTTCAGGTCCAGCGAACTGCTTCTCGCTAGGCTCCAACCAACAGGTCGGAGTGCGACATCGTCTTCCGTAGAGCATCTCCTATGGTGGCATTCCAATGCTGGAATGATATGAATTGTTGTAAGAAAATTCAATCAATGGGAGATGAGAATCCCACGATCCACCCAATTCGAGTACACAGGCACGAAGCATATCTTCTAACGTCTGTATCATACGTTCAGATTGACCATCAGTCTCCGGATGATAGGTTGTGCTCAGATGAACATAAGTGCCGAGTTCGCATTGCAGACTCTGCTAAAAATTCGAAACAAACCGAGAGTCATGATCAGATACAATAGAACATGGAAGACCGTGACGTGACACAATCTCATCAATATACAACTGGGCTAAACGGGTCAGCGAAGCAAACTCGTTCGTTACTAAGAAATGAGCACTCTTCGTTAGTTGATCAACGATAACCAAAATCATGTCGTGCCCTCTGGACGTTCTCGGTAGCTTCGTCTTGAAATCCATCGTGATATTATCCCATTTCCACTCCGGAATATCCAATTGCTGTAGATTACCATAAGGTCTCTGGTGCTCCGTCTTCACTTGCGCGCAGATCTGACATCTGTCCACGAATGAAGCGATGTCTTTCTTCAGAGTTGGCCACCAGTATAACATCTTCAGGTCATGGTACATCTTTGTGATTCCCGGATGGACAGATATTTTGGACTTATGGGCTTCTTGTAGAATCAGCTCACGGTTAGCTCCAACAGAAGGTACCCAAATCTTGGATTGGAAAGTCTTCAACCCACGATTATCTTTAGTAAGCTGATCCTTCAATTTCTTCATTGTCTTAGCTTTAAGATTTTCTTCTTGCAATGCAGTCTGTTGAGCTTCCTTCAGTCGAGAAATCAAATCTGACACAATCGTGATCCTTATAAACTTAGCTTCTGTTGTCGGTCCTTTACGGCTTAAAGGGTCCGCTACAACATTGGCCTTGCCAGGATGGTAACGGATCTCACAATCGTAGTCTTTTATTAACTCCAACAAACGGCGTTGCCGATGTTGAGTTCTTTCTGAGAAAAGACATACTGAAGACTCTTGTGATCTATGCAAATCACATATTTTGTGCCATAAAGATAATGTCTCCACAACTTCAGTGCAAAGGAAACGGTAGCAAGCTCAAGATCATGGGTTGGGTAGTTCCGCTCGTGTGATTTCAACTGCCTAGAAGCGTAGGCAATCACTCCATCATGTTGCATCAGGACGCAACCCAAACCCGCATACGACACATCACAATAAACCGTGAAGTCCTCCGAACCCTGTGACAGAGTAAGGATTGGAGCTTCACATAGCAGTCGTTTCAAGGTCTGGAAAGCTTCTTCTTGAGCTTCCGACCAGATAAAAGCAACATCCTTGCGAGTTAGTTTGGTTAACGGACCCGCAAGCTTCTAGAAATCGCGGATAAACCGCCGATAGTAGCCAACCAAGCGAAGAAAACTTTTAATTTCGGAAGGAGTCCGAGGAACTCCCCAATTCATCACAGCCTCCACCTTAGCTGGATCTACTTTAACGCCATCATGACAAATAACATGGCCAAGGAAATGAACTCCCTTATGCCAAAATTCACACTTGGATAGCTTAGCATACAATTGTTCTCGTTTTAGAGTCTCGAGAACTTGACAAAGATGATGCTCGTGATCAGTCTCCGTCTTCGAGTAAACAAGAATGTCATCAATGAATACAATAACATATCTGTCAAGAAACGGACGAAAAACCCTTTTCATCAGATCCATGAAGACGGTAGGGTCATTGGTTAAGCCGAATGGCATAACTAGAAATTCGTAATGACCATAACGAGTTCGAAATGCAGTCTTCGGCACGTCTTCTTCACGAACTCGTACTTGGTGATACCCCGACCGGAGATCAATCTTAGAGAAACATGTAGCTCCCTGTAATTGTTCAAAAAGATCATCTATACGAGGAAGCGGATACTTATTCTTTACAGTTCGCTTGTTAAGCTCCCTGTAATCTATACACATTCGCATTGTTCCGTCCTTCTTCTTCACAAACAATACAGGAGCTCCCCACGGTGAGGAACTCGAACGAATAAAACCTTTGTCAAGCAACTCCTGAATTTGAGTCATCATCTCTCTTATTTCAGAAGGAGCAAGACGATACGGAGAACGAGCCATTCGTGTAGCTCCTGGAATAAGTTCTATCTTGAATTCAACATCACGAATTGGAGGCAAACCCAGATGTTCTTCTGGGAATACCTCAGGGTAGTCAGACACCACCTGAATATCACGAACTGGTCGCTTCTCCATCGTAGCATCAATAACGTTTGCCAGATAAGAGTCACAACCCTTAGCAATCGACTTTTGAGCTTTAATCATGGAGACAATAGGAATATCAGAATCATGTCGTTCTGCACGTGCAACAGCATAAGATCCATCAGAAAGAGGAATCTTAATCATCTTTTTGGAACAGATAATCTCAACATCACGCTTGCTGAGCCAATCCATCCCGATCACGACATCAAAGCCCACAATAGGCATAACAAAGAAAGAAATAGGGATATTACTCCCGTCAATATAAATCGCAGCTATTCGGACTTTCTCTATAACAGAGACTACTTTGCCGTCAGCGACCTCTATTCTGAGCGGCTCAGTCAAAGGGACAACAGGTAATTGCAATCTTCTACGACAGGCCACAGATACAAAGGAGTAGGTAGCTCCAGAATCAAATAAAACACTAGCAGGGATATAATTAATAAGAAAAATACCCGTGACGACATCCCCTACTGCTTTGGCCTCGTCTGCCGTCATCTGGAAAGCCCTGCCTTTTGCGCGGGGCGCGTTATCTCTTTTCGGTCCCCTAGAAGAAGAAGACCCCTTTGCTCCAGTACTTTGTCTGTCTGGGCAGTCAGTCAGCTTGTGCCCAGGCTTGTGGCACCGGTAGCACACATCCTCTTAGAAACCACTCTCAGTCGTAGCGTGGCCCTTCTGCCCGCACCTCCAGCAACGTCTAGTAGAGTTAGAACACTCACCAGAGTGATAAGTTCAGCACAGAGAACACCAAGGAGAATTAGGCCTCGATTTCTTGAAGGAATCAGTCTTCCCGCCTGCAGTGGATTGTCCTTTGGAAGGACCCGATTTATCAAACGGATTAAACTTCCTCTTGGACCCTGCACCGGCAGATTCGCCCTTGCAGTATATACGGTCACCTTCCAGTTGTCGGGCTATATCAAACACCCGATCCAGTTCAACAGCTTCCCTCACATGCGGGCGAAACTCCAGTGGTAGAGTTGCCACAAACCGCCTTATCTTGATGGTCTCATATGGGATCAGATGGGGAACAAACCGCATCTTATTAGTGAACGCGGTTATGTGTTCTTCAATTGGCGTGTCCCCTTTCTTGAGATCAATAAATCTCTCTCCATTCTTTCCAGGTCATACTCGGTGCAATATTTCTTCAGCACCTTCTCAGAGAACTGCTCCCAAGTGAGAGCACTAAGCACTTCTTTTCGAACCGAAGCTTTTACCGTATCCCACCTAAAGATGGCACGGCCTTTCAACATACGTATTGTGTATTTCACGCAATATTCCGGTTCGCATTCACAAGATTCAAACACTTGCTCCATCTCTCGGAGCCATTGGATAGTAACAGTGGGGTTATCACTCCCCTGCAACGTTGGAGGATGGAAAGGTAGAAACTACTTGTATGAACACGTCTTCCATGGCTTGTTCAATGTAGCTTGCAACAAGAGCTCCTTCGTCACATGAAGCTCCTCCTCCAATCGCCTAATAATAGCAGTCTAATCTGGCTCAGGTCTGCCACCACCGACATTTTGCTGAGATCTCTGATCTTCAACCTGATGAGGCATATGAGAAGCCTCATCTTCTAATTCTTTAATACCTTGCTCAGTATGGCCACGTTCGGCAGACATCTTAATTCAACTTTCTATAAGACAGAGAAAGAGCAGATAATAATCAATCTCACTATCATAACTTACAAACAAGTCCTCATATAATGCTAGCATACATATAACTCTCACTCAATTCCCCCCTTAGGAACACTTCTTTATGGTCGGGCCCTAGCTTGAGATCGAATACTCTTTCAAGTACCCAATTCACTCAAACTTAGGCTCTGATACCTATTTGTAACACCGCTTCTGAATTCAGTTACTTTAATGGCAAAACAGGTTTTAGCAGCGGAAATTTTTCTTTTTAAAACAACCAAGCAGTTATTTACATTAATAACTTCTCAAAAACAACGTTGGTGTTACTAAGTACAGGAACCGACCATAGTATCACAATACATTACATCATATAAATTACAAGTATTCCACCCACAAGGGGCAATACATTTCCCAAAAGCAACCCGCCTCGCAGGCCATCTAGTCTTTACCAGAAAAGGGAAATATAGCATCATTAGCTACACTAGCTAGTGAGTACATACAATCATAAGCATCAATATAGTAAGTCATGCATCGTATCATAAATAATCATTGCTAGCTTAGCACATATCGGTGTGCTGACAAGATCGGTAAGAGTCGTGTCTTGCAGGGCAATCAATCCCGCTCAACAACTCAGACCGGGGAATCAGACATGACCAATCCGCGCTGGTGGGGGAGCACAAGGCAGTCCACCAAGCATCGTTCACAGACTCAAAGACTCCACAAGTAATCCAGCTACAACCGGCTGATCACCACTCACATTAAGGCACGGTGGTTCTACAGAACATATGATCCAGGAAGCCTCCTGAATCACCGTGAAATGCCGAAGGATAGTTACAACCGACAGACCTTAACCATGCGTCAGATAGTCTGCAGACAGTTCACACACACATATACGTACATTTGATCCCACAGGGATCCATCATCTTACATATAACATCTTTCAAACAGTTATTCATGCATTGCATCGTATATCAACTAAGTGCTTCCAAACTGGTCCCACTCGCATGCTCCTGACACATATTCTAACATATTGCAAATCATACACTTACCCCCTCAAGCGTACCTGCAAATGGAAGTTAAATACACAAAATACATTCATATAGCATGCAAGGCTTTACTCTACTGAGTCTCATGAAAGCAGGCACTCACCTAACTAGCTTACAGTGTTCGTTCGCTTAGTGCTGGTTCAGCTGACACGTTCACCTAAAACATTCGGCAATCGCATTAAGCGTTTACACGCGTTAAGTTCTATTACTAGAACACTTTCAAGACCTTCTTAATTGTCTTAAACCATTCATTAAACTTACTTTAAATACTACATAACCTAATCAACAAGAACATGTAAACAAAACACATCCTTGCTGAAAAGACCCCGTCGCGCCGCGACCATATAAGGTGTCGCGCCACGACGAGTGAAAGTCGGACCACAAGTCGCATGATCCATGCGAAAGTCAGACCAAGGGTTCTCACTTGAACTATCCGACAGTCGGACGGGTCATCCGACTGTCGGACCAAAAGGTCGGACCGTTCATGCGAAGGTCGGATCAAAAAGGTCGCATAGTTCAATTTAGACGGGGTCGCGCCGCGATGGTGGATTTTCCCGATTCTATCATCTTCTTCATTCACATGCATGCGACTTTCAGTTTATCTATTCGAATACCCAAATTTCTAAACATGTCTTTTTCACTCTTTAAACATTTCTAAGCTTCATATACCACCTATATGAACCTCATGAACAACTTAACATCTTTTAAAACATCAAAACATGATAAACCCACTTATAAAGTAAGCTTCATGTTCTTTAATGGTGGTTTCCATTCTAACACTAATTTCCAGCCATAAAACTCACATGTTTCTAGCATAATACATATATATTTCATTCTACAAACACCATACTAACCTTGCTTTAGGTTTAAAACTCTAAATCTTTCACTTCAAGAATCCTCCTTCAAAGATCTTACGAGAGCAGAAAGAAGAATATGTTTGTATGTGTTTTGAGAAGATTTGCAATATTTGACTTTGGGAGTCAATATCACACTTTCACACATATATTCAAATCTTATCCAGAGGCAAACCGCCTCTGGATAAATATCTACATTTTCTTTCTTTTTCTTTCTTCTTTTCCTTTTTCTTTCTTTAATTACATATATATATATTTAACATACATACATACAAATAACACATAACATACATAAATATACATATATTCATTTAATCTCAATTAATTCAACAAGTACACACACAAATACTTTCCTATTACATTAATCACACACGTGTACGTACTATTTACAACTAGGCCCAAGTTGAGGATGTTACACCTACAAACACACACAAACTTTCTCTCGTGAACTTCCAGGAAAGAAGAAAGGATCGAAGATTGTGTTTTCGGATTCAAGTAAGGTAAACATATATTTGTTTTAAGGTATAAACATGTTAGAAATTGGTTTTGTGTTTAAATCATAGTTAAAAACTCAAGTTCATGCAAAACACCATTAAAGAACACTCAAAGCTTACTTCACAAGTGGGTTTTGTTTGTTTGGTGTTCTTGTTTGGATTTGATAAGTTTGTGGAGTTCATACAGATGAAATATGATGTTACAAAGTGTTTTAAATGGAAAACTAACAAGAATGAAATCCTGGAAATGAATTAAGAAGGTGGCAGGATTCCTGCCTTTGAATGTGTCGGATTCCGCAATATATGTCGGATTCCGCAAGTTTGTCAAAATCCGCATGTATGCCGGATTCCGATAGTATGTCGGATTTCCATGTATGTCGGATTCCGATAGTATGTCGGATTCCGATAGTATATGTGTCGGATTTCCAAAAATCCGTAAGTGTCGGATTTCCTAAGAATCCGCAAGTTTTGGCTGATTTGTATTAAGTCCAATTTGGGGATTTCTATGTTATTTAGTAGTTGTATTTTGTATATATAGATAATTGATGTAAGTAATGATTTTAGGTAAACTTACCAAGTTATCGAACTGGAATTAAAGTAATCTGGTTAATTAAGCTATTTAGGTGAGTACCGACTTTCGTAAGCCTCAGTAGAGGAAGACTTACTTGTTAAATGTATTAATGTGATTCAAAGATATTTTAAGTTGCATGTATGCTTAAAGTAAATACGTATGCATTGCCATGCTACTTTAATGTACTATGCCATGTTAAATACTCGTTGAATGTAAGCTAAGTGCATGCCAGCGGAATCTAGAATTGGAGCCGCCTAGTTTAAATAAATGATATGTATGATACTGATCCTGAATGGATCAAATATGTGAAAGCTTAATGATATGTATGCTAGGGATCCAGCTTGGATCTATAATGATGAAATGAATGACTATGCATGCTTAATGTGATAAATGAATAGGCATGCTAAGTGAATGATCCAGATTGGATCACCTATGTGTATATGAAAATATCGCGGACATCTTTAAGCATGGATAAGGTCAACTATGTAGTTGGGTTCCAGGGATCCTTGATCAGTTGATTTGGGACTTAACGGTGATTCGAGGTAACATTCCGGATCGTATGTTCTGTAGAACCACCGTGCCTTATATCATGAGAGATAATCAGCCGGTTGTAGCTGAGTTGCCTAAGGAGCCTTTGGTTGCGTAAACGATGTTGGGTGCACTTGTTTATGCTCCCCCACCCGCACGGATGGTTGTGTCTGATCCCCCGGTGTATTGTTGTAACACCCAAGGTTTGAAAATTCTTATATTTAATAATTAAATAGGAAGTAATATACTCGTGTTATAAGTTACCGTTATGAGATTATAAGTAGTACAAGTCTAAGGACTAATTGTGCTATTAGGTCATAGTTATATATATATATATATATGAACAACTTTGACCTTCTTGAGTCAAAGTATCACAAATCTCTTGCAACCAAAAACACATCAACTTTCTTTGATCTCTAGTGATTCTAAGAGCCAAATCACAGCTACAACTTCAGATCTATAGCATCTAATCTAACCTTGCCTGTTAAGGTATGAATAAACTCTTGTTCTTGAGGTTTTGTGAGTTTAAATACATGATTCTATGGTGAATCATGTTAGAAGTGTTTATAAATCATTGGATTATGTTCCTTTATCATAAGGGGTGTAGGAAAACACTCCTAGTATATTTTCCTTGAGTTTTTACGAATTTATAGCGAAAATCCGACACTTTTTGGATGAACTATCGCAATGTCTGTTAGATACACGACCCGTGTAGTATGAACTTGCGGATTATGAACTGTCGGATTGTGAAAGGCGGTCACAAGGCCATGCAGGGTTACATGGTCGTGTAGAACATGAGGTACACGGCCCGTGTACAGAACACGGCCCGTGTAGTAGTACTAGATGACACTAGCCATGTAGCCAGCATAGGTCGTGTATTATGAGGGACACGGCCCGTGTAGAGATACACGGCCTGTGTAGGCCCTATTTCATATCAGCATTCAAGTTTTGTGACACTTTATTATATAATTCATATAGGACGGTGATTGAATTACTTATCTAAGTTATCGTTACCTGTGGATCGTTACATATCATATATATCATAAGGTGAGTCTTCTAGACTATTAATCATATATGCGGCATGTATGCTATCATAACAGATTATAACATGTAATGTTATTCATATGTACATATATACCAAACTGCTATGTGCAGTAAGGTTCAAAGGGGATACAGTACTGTTACAAAGGTGGTTGTCCTCGGTCTAGAACCAGTGGTTAGCAATGATTATCTAACATACCTGTATTATCTTTATATGATTCTATAGGTGTGTTTATATGTTATTAGTTTGGAATACTCACTAAGCTCTCGTAGCTTATCAGATACTGCTTTTTACTCTTTTGTAGGACGCGGCAAAGATAAGGGCAAGGCTTCTGTTTGACTACTTTTTGGGTTAATCTTTTGAAACAATTTTAACGCCCAGTCCTGTAAATATTTAACTTTAAAGTATACTAAGTATGTACTCTTGTATATATCTTTAGGCAGTCCCTTGGTTTTATAGTAAAATGCTTCCGCGTACGTTTTAAACTAAATGTGCATTTTATAAATGAATTTTATGTACTATTGTTGGTCCCAAAAAGGGTGAACAAGCAACCGATACAGTGTAGAAGGGGGGGGTTGAATACACTTTAAACAATTAAACAAATTAATCAAATGTATATTCAATTATCAACCAGAACAATAACTATTGTCACTCTCTAATCAAATCAACAGGATGATTTGAAATTACAATGATTATAACCTCAACTCTCTCTAAACACTCTTGAATCACAAACTAATTGATGATCGAATTTCTTGTTAAAAATGATTAACAAGAACTCTTCAAAACTCTCTCTAACTTTGAACTTACAAACTTATCGCAACACACGCGTATCAAGTATCACGAACACTGTACGTTTTGCAACTTATGCAGTATCACGTACTTGTTATCATATATCTTCGCGCATTCGTTCATGTATCTGTTCGTATGTAAAAACCCAGAAGAAGGTTTATACTTATACTTGATATATCTACGAACAAATCGCAGTTTAAAGATAGAACTTATCTTTTCTTTAAAACTGTAACAAATTTCCTAATTAGAACATATCTAATTAATTCCGTTTAAGATTTCTATCCAACTAATAGATAGTTAAAATTAGGTTTAGATATCCTAATTTAAATGTCGTAGATATGGAGAGTTTATAACAGAATTTAGAACTTACTTAAATTTTGAACTGACTTCTGACGCTTAGCTGACATACTCAGTCTTGACCTTGTCAAGCTGACTTCTTGAATCTTGGATTCTTGAGTCTTCAAGTCTTCATTCCTAAAACCTATCTCAGCTTAGAAGTCACTGAGCTATCTAGTACTTACATAGAAAACTCTATATCTGTTTATACGCTGACTACTCAGCTTCAGCTGACCAGTCAGTCTATAACATAACAAACTTACATAAAATCTAACTATTCTATACATGGGACTAACAATCTCCCCCTATTTGATGATGACAAAACATTGAATCAAATTAGTTATAGGTTAACAGAATTATGTTGAACAACTCTGGAACTGGCCAAAGTTAGTTCTTGAAATAAGTATTGAACTGATCCATACTTATTCACGTACCTTGAACTTACAAGATATTTATGTTACAAATCTATTATAAGAATTGTATTCTAAGTATTTGAATATACAACTACTTAGATTCTGAACTTATTAGAAGTAATTTAAGTTCTGAACTTACAAAACTTATACAACTGAACTTATCAGTTTATAATTGAACATATCAATCATCAGCTTAAACTTACAAAGCTGTCTGTTTGAACGTATCAAACATAATTTGAACATATCAAATAATAAAAAGTTGAACATATCAAACTTGAGTTTGTATTATTGAACATATCATTTACACTGTAGCTTAATCTTTATGATTAGCTTCTTCACACTTAGTACTTACAAAATTATAGAACTAATATATTTAATCAATAGGATCTCCAACTTCTAACCACATATCATAACATTTAAGTTCCGATATCGCAGCTTTCTAAATAGCATCATTCACAATCTCTTCACCTTCTGGCAGCTCTCTCATCTCAGTTTTCCTTGATCTTATTTCTTTGTTGAGATGATATCTAAATATGGAGTTCTGAATTGAGTCATCACATGGAATTCTCAAGTACAGAATCAATTCCAGATTTGCCAAATAAAGATCTGTTACTTTCAAGAGACATTGATTACCTTCCACATCAATATACAAGAATCCTTCCAAAGGTTGAGTGATATAAGTATTCTCTCTAAATTCAACTCCCTCTGAAACTTGTAAAATGATGTCTCTTTTAGCTTGCTGGCTTGCTGCTCTAACTCTTGCAGCATTGCCTCGATTAAGGAAAGTATCAATTTCATCAGCAAGGATCTCACCTAGCTGATCGATTCTTATGAAGATTGTCTTAAGCACATCAACTATCTCTTGTCTGATTTGACTCTTTTTCATCTGCTTGATAGTTGTGGCTACGATCTTCAACTCTGAGAACCCCAACTTGTACAGACATCTCATATCTAGACCAATTTCTTGTTTGTTGTCTAGTACAAAGTTGATGATTACCAATTCTCCTTTTATACTCAGTGTAATTGATTCAATCTTGTTATTAAAGTGTGTTCTTTTATAACAATGCCTTAGATCCACATCTGAGTAGGGAATTGGGGCAGCTCTTGGACCAGAGTAGTTAGCTTCAGCTTCAGCTTTGGCAGCCTCAGCTTTAGCCTTTTCTCGTTGAACTTCAGCTTGTCGTTGCTGCTCTTTTATTTCCTCCACTGTTACGCCTAGTTCTTTAGCCATCTCTTGTAATATTTGCTAAGCAAGTATGTCACTAGCTTTCTGTGCTACATCAGCTTCATCACTTGAGTCAGATTCATGTGCAACTAGTTGAGACTTACCCTGTTGCTCTGGCTCAAGCTCAGCATTGATGACCTTTCTTTTCTTCGCTAGTGGCATAACACTTCTTTTCTTTCTTTTTACCATCTCAAACACCTTACTCTTCCCTTTATCTATTTGTGATGCTGGAACGGACTCATCTTCAACAAATTTTGGCAAATTAGCTTGAGGAAGATTGGTGTGAATAGCTTGAGATGTTTCTTCAAGTGGAGTTTCTGGTTGAGCTTGTGAAGTTATGGTAATTTGGACTGTTGGAACCTGTTGTTGTTGAGAAGGCTGCTCTACAGTACTCATGAATTGATCATGAGCTTGTTCAAATTGTAATTCCTCTGTATGCTCCCCCTCAACCTTATCATCACACTTTTTTGATTCTTCCTCCCCCTTTTTGTCATCATCAATAGGGGAGGGTCTGAGTTTGAGCATGAAGCTTTTCAAGTTGGCTATTGAAGTTGACAAATCAGTAAGTTTGCGCATCAACTTGGCTTTGTCATCTTTCCTCTTCCTGTGTAGAAGCGCAAACTAAGTTTGTAGATAGTCCATAATGACTTGAGCATCAGTGGTCATCAGCTTGGGCTCCTCAGGTCTTCTTCTTACCTCAACGTCCTCCTGTCCAGTGGAAGAGTGTATTTCCACCGAAGGAGTGGTTGTTGAGTGTTCCTCAGTAGGTAAGGATGTGGGTCCCATATCTAAAGGTTGGTGATGACCTATGGAATCATGGGGGGCCAGAATGGAGACCTTGTAAACCTTCCTGGTGTATGAAAGGTTCATTGACAGGTCGTGCGAGAGTGTGTATGAATGGAAGAGAAGAATGAACAATGTCATGATGTATGGTAGTGGGGTGAGCTAGGCTTATTGGTGAGGAGGGGGTAATTGACCCTGGGGATTGGTCAGTATTTCAATGTTACCTTCATGGGGCTGTGAAGGAACAGAAGTAGGCTCTCCCATGGCACTAGTAAGTATGGGTTGAGTAGACACCATACCCGGTTTAGGATTAAGGGTTGAATTGAGCGTAGAGGTTGGCACATTAAGAGAAGGTGTCTCCCCCTCAGCTCCTGCCGGTGGAGGTATCAATGTGATATCAACTCCTGTGTCCTTTTGAGATGAAGGACCATCTTTGGCAGTTTTCCTTGTATAGGTGTAGGATATATCCTTGGTAGTAGTGGGCTGACTAAGGTTTGTTGTAGATTGTAAGATAGATGGAGATGTTTGAGGTGGAGGAGAGGAGTTAGACTGAGTTGGGCTTGACTCGGTCCTATCTCCTAGTTTTGGAGATGGAGAAGTAAAAGAGAGAGAAGGAGATAAGGGATGCGAAAGTATACCTGCTGCAACTAGCAGTGGAGACTCAGAGCTAGGAAACAGACTCCTTTGCTCCGAACTCGAAGTAGTGGATAAGATTATTTGTGCACTGGGTTTGAGCTGAGTCCTAGGTTGATCAGCTTGAGGGGACTCAACCTCTGAATCAACATCGTCACCCACTTCTTCTGCAGCTCCCTCCTCTGTTTCAGCTTTACTTGACTCAGGAGTCGGAAGCTGTATATACACCCTCATCTGAGCACTCATTATGGGGTGCCAAGGGAAAATATCATGGGCGAACATTCTGTAGTTGAGAACAGGAGTAGGGATTGACTCATATTGAGCAATATATCTTCTACCCAACCTGTCCTCGATGAACAATGGTGTCCCTTATGTTCTTGGTCACCAATGACTTGAATGCCTCAAAGGCGAAGGGTACCTTATGTTAGTGAAGATCAACTCAGCGTAATCCACTCGTCGATCATAAATTAAGTTGTATAGTAGTTGCATTTCAAAGTCATTTACATTATCCAAACCTCCCACCTTGTATCCAAGGGAACGAACCACAGTGGATACCATAAATCCCCATGCCGTCTGGAAAACAAATTTCCTTATAACGCCAATAACTTGAGGATGACCCATTAAAGGTAAAACGCTTCGTGATGTTTCCCTAGAAACCGTCGCTCACAGCAACGTTAGGGTTTAAGAAAGAAGAATATTTTGGAAGTTTAAAAGAAATATGATGAAAAATTTCTCTTATTTATACCTTTTCTATGTGAGAGAAAAGTTACCGTTATCTGAGGGTAATAAATATGACCATTACCATAAAAAACTTTTACGCAATTGGTTACAACGGCTAAATTTATTGTTAGTTACCCAAACGCACGCTATTATATTGCAAAGATATCTTTTAAAAAATTTCTAAATGACTGACGTTTAGTTACAGACACACCGTAAATATTTTGGACTTACCATATTATTGGACACACCATTTGTTAGGACAAACCTAGACATATGGAACTGACCACACTTTGGAACGGAGTGTTCAGCTAATCCTAAATGTTCATCTTAGATGAAGCACTCAGCTTCAGATGTAGCACTCAGCTCAGCTTGTGCACTTAGCTCAGATTTTGACACTTAGTCAAATATAGCACTTAGCAAAAATTTAGCAGAGATAAAGAATGGAACATACCAATTAAGGGTTGAGCATGCCAAGCTTGCCAAGTAAAGTTGTAAATCTTGTGCCTTCAATTGGTTTAGTGAAGATATATGCAAGTTGATCTTCAGTCTCAACGAAGACAAACTCTATCTTTCCCTTTTCTACAATATCTCTGATGAAGTGATGTCTTATCTCAATGTGCTTGGTTCTTGAGTGAAACACTAGGTTGTGTGTAATGGCAATAGCACTTTGATTGTCACAAAATATAGGAGTCTTCAAATAATGCAAATCAATGTCCTTAAGCTGATGTTGCATACTCAGTATTTGAGCACAACAGCTCCCTGCAGCTACGTATTCAGCTTCAGCTGTTGAAATTGCCATTGAGTTTTGTTTCTTGCTTGTCCAACTAACTAATTTTCCACCCAAAAGTTGACATCCTCCAGTAGTACTCTTTCTATCAAGACCACATCGTGCGAAGTCTGAATCGGAGTACCCTATCAGCTCAAATCCTGATCCTTTGGGATACCACAAACCTAAGTTTGTTGTTCCCTTCAGATATTTGAGTATTCTTTTAATAGCTAGCAAGTGTGATTCCTTTGGATCAGCCTAATATCGTGCACAAACACATGTAGCAAACATTATATCAGGTCTGCTTGCTATTAAATAGAGTAATGAACCTATCATTCCTCTATATGTAGTCTGACATACAGATTTTCCATCAATATCCTTGTGTAGCTTAACATTGTATAACATTGGAGACTTTGCGGGATGGCTTGAGTCTAATCCATATTTCTTAATCAGATCAAAGACATACTTGCTTTGATTAATAAATATACCATCTTCTTTCTGATAGATTTGAAGTCCCAAAAAGTACGTCATCTCACCCATCATTCTAATTCTGTATTGATTAGACATTATCTTGAAGAACCAATCACACAGATCTTGGTTTGTTGATCCAAAGATAATGTCATCCATATAAATTTGAACCAGAATGACATGTCCTCTGCTCTTTCTTGTGAAAAGATTTTTTTCAATACTTCCTCTGACAAAATCATTTGAGAGCAAATTGGTGGATAGTGTATCATACCAGGCTCTTAGAGCTTGCTTGTGTCCATACAAAGCCTTGTCCAACTTATAGACATAATCTGGATGTTTAGCATCAATAAAACCAGGGGGTTGTTTCACATAGACCTCCTCCTGTAGTGTTCCATTTAGGAATGCACTTTTAACATCCATTTGATACACTTTAAAGTTTTTGAAGGCTGCATAGGCTAGAAACAACCTTATAGCCTCAATCCTTGCAACAGGGGCAAAGGTCTCATCATAATGAATACCTTCTTTTTGTCGATACCCCTGAGCTACTAGCCTTGCCATGTTTCTGATCACTACTTCATCCTTGTCCATTTTATTTCTATAGACCCACTTAGTGCCTATAATTGTTTTTCCTTTGGGAGCAGGGACAAGGGTCAAGACCTTATTTCTTTGAAATTCTGTGAGCTTCTCCTGCATAGCTTCAATCCTATCTTCATCTTTTAGAGCCTCTTCAGTCTTCTTTGGTTCCATTTGAGATAGAAAACTAGCATAGGCAGCATAGTTTGCATTTGCCTTAGATCTAGTTAACACACCATCTTCAATGTTTCCAATGACATCATTAATAGAATGATCTTTTATACTCCGAAGGTTATAGTAGGAGACTGAAGTTCTGGGTCTGAGTCAGAGCAGTGTCTCTCAGGCTGAATAGGACTTACTTCTTCAGACTGAGTAGGAATTGGAAGATCACTTAGATCTTTAATCTGACATGTACCTGATGATTCACCGAGACTCTCAGGTTGATTATCTATAATATTGATAATTTCTTTCGATGATGCACATTTGTCAGATTTACTATCATCATCATCATCAGAATCATCCATAACATACATGGGATTTGATGTGAGATCTTCTTTGCTCCTCTCAAGCTCACTCAAACAAACCGGGTCAGCTTAAGCTCTTTTGGATTCATCAATACTTGTCTCATCAAACGTAACATGTACTGACTCTTCAATTACCTTCCTTTTAAGATTAAAAACTATGTAAGCTTTGGAGATTGAAGAATATCTAACAAATATCCCTTGATCAGCTTTGGGTTCCAACTTATGGAGCTGATCTCTTTGGTTTAGCACATAGCATGTTGAACCAAAAATGTGGAAATATCCAATGTTGGGTTTTCTGCCATGATACATCTCATAAGGTGTTTTACCATGTCTTTTAACTATAATCGATCTATTTTGAGTATAGCAGGCTGTAATTACAGCTTCTGCCCAAAAGCTCAGCTTGAGCTTTGCCTCACATAGCATGGTTCTGGCAGCTTCAATTAAGGTTCTATTTCTCCTTTCAGCAACTCCATTTTGTTGTGGAGTTCTTACAGATGAGAAATTCTGGATAATTCCTTTCTCTTCACAAAAGCCTTCAAGGGTTAAGTTTCTGAACTCAGTCCCATGATCAGTTCCGAGCTGTTTAAGAGACTTACCCTTTTGCAACTCTTCTTGTCTTATGAAGCTAGTTAACTCATATGCAGCTTCACTTTTGGCTTTTAAGAAGATTACCCAAGTGAATCTTGTGAACTCATTAACAATCACTAGAGTTTACTTTTTGCCGTTTAGGCTTGGGGTGTTGATAGGTCCAAATAGGTCCAAATGTGTAACATCCTCAAAACGGGTCTAAACGTGTCCGAATATGATACGTCGAGTAATTAATTAAACTTAATAAAATAAATATATTTTAGAAAATGATATAAAATATGAAAATAATAAATAAATGGGTTATTAAAAATATTAATAAAAGTAGATAAAGGTTATAAAATATCGAACGGTTTCAAACGAGGATTCCAGAAATATCCTCGTTAGTTGAAACGGTTAAACGAGAGATGACTTGTAAGTTGAAAAAGGGGAACAAAATACCCACTTGTGGATAATAATACCCACAAGTCGGTTTTGGGCTTTTATCAAAACACAGACACACACACACATACGTATGTATACACACGCACACACAACCTCTTGTTCTTGAAGCTTTGAAGAAATCATCAAGGAGATCATTTGAAGTTCTGATTTCCAGCCACAAAGTGAAGGATTATCAGCCCTAGATCATCCTATTCTCCATGGTAAGCTCCATCTTCATCTTCTCCATGGCTTGTTCTTCATATTCTTGAATTTGGGTTTTTGAAAGAAAACTCACAAACCTTTGTTTCAGCAGAGAATGAAGCTTCTAATTGGTCTTACAAGTAGTTCCTAATCATCCTTTGATCATTGTAAGTTCCAATTCATCCTTGTTCTTGATTTTGATCATTCAAGACTTGAAATTTTAGGTTTCAACTGGGTTTTTTGATTTAACAAAGTGTATAGGAATCAATTCCATGAACTAAAGTAGTGTTCTTGATGAGTTTTGAATTTTGGCTCAAATGGGTCAAAATTGGTCAAATACGGGTCAAACTGATTTTGACCTTCAAGAACTGAAATTTAGTGTTCTAAATGATCCTATAACTTGTTAGGATTGATTAGAACTCAATTGGTGCATTAGAAGTGGTGTTTTTGCACAAATCCAATATTTAGCCTAAATGGGTCAAAATGGCCTAAATCTGTTTTTACACATCAAGAACTGATTTTTAAGGTTCTAATAGTTTCATATGACTTGTATGAATTGATTAGAACATTGGTTTTGAATTGGAATGGTTGTTTTGCTTGAATTGGATAAAATAGTGAAAAATAGGCCTTAAATAGGCAAGAAATTGGAAAATGGTACCAAACAATGAGTTTAAAGGTTTTGGTCAGTTGCAACATCTTCAATACATCATATTAGGTGTATATGGTGTGTTTCAAGTGTTGTAATTGGTCTACACCAAGTTTTGGCCATTATGCGCACGTCTTTATCCATTTAAATGGGATTTTCGTATGAATTAATTGGATAAGAGTTTTTGATGTTAGAAAGCTTCCACAAGTGTCAAATGGTCCTATGAAACACTAGAATTTTACTAAAATTGATTTGGAGTTGAAATGAGCCAAAATGGGCTTGCTGTGCACAAAACAACAGCTGCTGCAGCCTCTGCACACTGGTCGTGAAGCAACAAAAGGCTGTGTCGCGCCGCGACACCCCTGCACACAACTTGCTTTGCTGTTTTGTGCTACGTGCTCGCGTGTTGTTGCTTGGACTGCTATAGTTAGTTAATAAATGGTTTAAAAACACCATTAGGGTATTGTTTCAAGTATCCTAGACGTTCCTCGCGTGTTCAAATGATTGATGCGTAAGTCTTGGTATTATAGGTTGAATTGACAATCCGTGAGCGCCAAAGCAAGGTCTTTGCTTATTCTAGCCTATCAGGTGAGTGCATGATAACATAACGATTAATATATCTATAACATATATTAACAATGAATTAAATTGAATACCCGGACTTGTAAGCAATTGATTAAGCGTTTGAATATGTTGTTGAAAGGTTGTATACCTTGTAGTATGTATGATAATTGATTATCAGGATATTATACGAACTTGATTAAGTGTAGTTTGTAAAGCATGACGATGCTAGACTTGACATGTTGACACAGTATGATACGCACTTGTTTAAGTGTAGATTGTATAGCATGATGATGCTAGGCTTAACTTATTGATATACATAATAGTATGCACTTGATTAGGTGTATGTTATGATGATAGATATATATACATTATTGTGTGCGCGCAATGAAGTAAAGAATGAATGGCATGATGATGCTAGATATTTGATTGGTATAAATAATATGCATCCGTTTAGGTGTATGTTATATGGACATGATTATTGATTGATTGATGATTCGGTTGAATCAGATTATGTATTTGTGATTGGGCAAGGTTTGCCCGGACAAAGCTTACCTACCTGTTGGGCAAGGTTTGCCCCGGACAAAGCTGTCCTACCTGTTGGGCAAGGTTTGCCCCGGACAAAGCTGTCCTTTTCGGGTATAGTTGCGGTTGTACAACAGATGAATCGGTTGATTCCAAAACGCAACGGTGGACGCTTAACAGCTCCCCCACCGGAGCGGTTGATGTGTCTGGTACCCCAGTTTGGTGCATTGAGCCGGGTTCGCTACCCTGCGAGATATGCTACCTCCTGACTACGCCAGCTCATCGCGAGATGCTAGGATAGAACTATTTGAGCATGATTGATGATATGTGATATGTTTATATTGATTGCATGCTATCGTGTACTCACTAGCTATTATAGCTAACAGAAACTACTCTCCACATGTGTAGGTGTTCCTTAGGCTGTGAGCTCGGGTGCCTGCGGGTAGTTGCATGTTTTTAGAAGGAACACTGGATTTGTTTCACTCTGTTATAATATGTTTATGTTTGTTTAAAGATAATGGTCGGCCGGTTATGTATCCGTAACACCAAATGTTGTATGTGGCAACATTTTGACTGCTTACACAGTTTGCCACGTGTTTTTACTTCCGCTGTATTTTTAAATTATAAGACAGGTTTAAATATTCTATTTACAGTCAAACCCACACGGTTTGAAAACTTAAATTTTATTTTAAAAAGAAAAATTTGGTTCTCAAAAGCACGGTGTTACAAAATGCAACATATGCAATGGTTCTGTAATTGAAAATTTCTGTTTGGACTTGAAGGATCCCTTATGATGTTTTCCCACTTCACAAGCTGAGCAGAGTTTGTCTTTAGCGAATGTGATCTTAGGCAGACCAGAGACTAACTCTTTGCTAGACAGTTTGTTAATATATTTGAAATTTAAATGTGATAGTCTCTTGTGCCATAACCAACTCAGCTTGGGAGTTAAGTCAGGATACAAGCAGGTTTCAGTTGAAGGATCTGCGGAACTGAGATCTAACAAATAGATATCTCTCTCTCTCTTTTTGCCATTAATATTGGTTTTCCCTTCTTATCATAAATTGTCCCTGCATGCTTTCTGAAGGTGACTTCATAATCCTCATCACATAGTTGACTAATACTTATCAGATTGTGTTTAAGGCCTTCAACATATGCTACCTTTTTGAAAGTGACTTTTCCAGCAGTTATCTTTCCATAACCTTTAGTCCTTCCTTGAGAATTATCCCCAAATGTCACCTTGGGTCCTTCATTGTTTTGGAATTCACTTAGAATCCCCTTGATTCCTGTCATGTGCCTTGAGCATCCACTATCTAGATACCACTTGTAGGAGCCCTGCACATGATCAACTAAACATATTAGTTGCTTTTTGGAACCCACTGTTTGGTAGGTCCTGAGGATGAGCACTTAGCTAATCCTTTGGAGTTTGATTGATCAGCTCCAACAGATTCTGGGTCTGTTTTGGACTGATCATCCTTTTCATTTTCAGGTCTAAGATTGGTACTTACACAATCTTTAGCCTCATGACCTCTATCACCACACTTATAGCATTTTCTTCTAAAGATGGGTGTTTGGGTGATTTCTTTGAGTTTTCCAACATTAAATTTGGATTTAGTTTTAGGGTCATATGATGTGGATAACCTTTCAATCCTCTTCGACAGTTTGTCTACTTGATTTTCACTGACTTTGGACTTACCTTTGTCAGCTTTATGGTTACCTTTATTTGGTGATGTCTGACTTACAGACAACTTCCTGTTTTTAGACATCCTTTCATATATGGCTTGAGAATTATGTCTTTTTGAGTTAACATGAGATATTCTATCAAAAACAGTTGTTCTCACAGGATTGTAATCCAATTTTTTTGAAAACTAACTTAAAGTTTCTGTTGGATCTGGAACATTCAACTTGATGGTTTGAGTGAATAACCTGAGGACTTTGGGTTGGTCTCACAAACTTATTGGTTTTGACCTGTTTCCCTTCCTTGTTCCTTAAGAATGTTCTTGGGAGTATGTCATCTGATTTCATCGTTTTATCTTCAAGACTCACTTGATTTTCGATGATTTCATTAGCAGCAGCACTATAATCTCCCCTAGCACTGCTTTTACTTGATTTGGTATCTGCTGGTTAATACACTTTTCTGCTTCTCTTGATGACTTACACCAAGCTTCACATATTTTTCTTAGATTGTCAGCTTGTTCTTTTGATTCTTGCAGTTCTTCACTTAGAAGTTTGTTTATATGAAGCTGACATTCATAATCACTTTGAATCTTTTTAGCAGCATTTAAGAGAGTTTCAGAGTGTTTATGTTCATCTTTTAGTTTTGAATTTCAGTTCTCAAACTAGATTGAACTGTGAGAGAGGTTTTGATGTCATTCAACAGATAGTTGAACATTAGACATTTTTGTTCATCAGTGTAAGAGCTAAAGTTATTTACCTTATACATTGTGGCAGGATCCCAGTTACCAGTTTGCTTACTCAGCTTAGCCGCTTCTGATAGATCCTCATCAAAGGAACTGTCTTCTAACTCATAGTCAACTTGTTCCTCTTCATCCTCAATGGCCATCAAACACCTATCTGGCTCATCATCATCTGAAGTAGATGATTCAGTATCCCAAGTCTAAGCAAGAAGACCTTTGGTGTTTTCATCTAGCTTGCCTTTGAGTCTTTGATATTTCTTTTTATACTTATCAGCTCTGTAGGCATTCTTGTCAGCTACTGAAGCTGATTCTCCCTTCTTTACTCTGCACTCAGCAGCTATGTGTCCTATCCTCTGACAGTTATAGCATTTAGCTTTCTTAGGATCAAAAGTAGACTTACCACTTTTGCTTCTGTCAGATTGACCCCTTCCTCTTCTGAACTTTCTAAAGTTTCTTGCTAACATTTCCATTTGTTCCGTAAGAGCATCTATCTCTTCATCATCTGAACCGGAGTTAAGACTTACCTCCTTAGATTCAGATTCAGAGTCAGTCTCAGCTTAAGACTTTTTAGATCCCTTCTTTTTCTTTTCCGTAATTAATGCAGATCCAGCATTATTGATAGGTTCTTTTAGTTGTTGATGGGCCACTTTCTTCTGTTCCATGATCTGTTGATGATTTAGAAGGAAACCATAGATAGATCTGAGATCATATTTTCCTAGGGTTCCTCTAGCATGAAGTGCAATGGTGATCTCATTGAATTGTTCTAGTAAGACTTCCAAGAACTTGAGTACCAACTCATTCTCATCTTTCTTGACACCTACCAAGATCAGATCATTTATCAAGCATTGAAATCTGGTAAACAAATCTGCCAGATTTTCATTCTTATTAGCAAAGAAAGTTTCATAAGAATGACTCAGATTTGTCTTCTTATGTTGCTTGACCAAGTCAGTGCCTTCATACGTGACACTGAGAGTATCCCACATCTCTTTTGCACTTTGGCACCCAGCCACAGTATGCAGAAGAGGATTTGTCAAAGCATTTACTATAATGCTTTGTGCCTTGTCATCAAGATTGAACAGTTTACGATCCTCCTCAGTCCAAGAAGCTTCAGGCTTGGGAGTTTCTCCAGAGGGAACAGTTTTGTCAGTGGTAGTAATATGGATCATTGGTATGATTAGGACATCTTGAATCACGGTCCTCATCCTGTGATCTACGGACTTCAGATATAGCATGGCTCTAAACTTCCACATAGGATAGTCAGTGCCATCAAAGATAGGACAATCTTTTGCCGCCATTGTTGGTATATGACTTGATTGCTTGCAAGTAGACATCTAAACCTCTTGACAGCGGATCTTGATCTTCAACTTATGAAGAAACCTGCTCTGATACCAGTTGTTGGTCCCAAAGAGGGCGAACAAGCAACCGATACAGTGTAGAAGTGGGGGTTGAATACACTTTAAACAATTAAACAAATTAATCAAATGTATATTCAATTATCAACGAAAACAATAACTATTATCACTCTCTAATCAAATCAACCGGATGATTTGATATTACAATGATTATAACCTCAACTCTCTCTAAACACTCTTGAATCACAAACTAATTGATGATCGAATTTCTTGTTAAAACTGATTAACAAGAACTCTTGAAAACTCTCTCTAACTTTGAACTTACAAAGTTATCGCAACACACGCATATCAAGTATCACGAACACTGTACGTTTTGCAACTTATGCAGTATCACGTACTTGTTATCATATATCTTCGCGCATTCGTTCATGTATGTGTTCGTATGTAAAAACCCAGAAGAAGGTTTATACTTATACTTGATATATCTACGAACAAATCGCAGTTTAAAGATAGAACTTATCTTTTCTTTAAAACTGTAACAAACTTCCTAATTAGAACATATCTAATTAATTCCGTTTAAGATTTCTATCCAACTAATAGATAGTTTAAATTAGCTTTAGATATCTTAATTTAAATGTCGTAGATATGGAGAGTTTATAACAGAATTTAGAACTTACTTAAATTTTGAACTGACTTCTGACGCTGAGCTGACATACTCAGTCTTGACCTTGTCAAGCTGACTTCTTGAATCTTGGATTCTTGAGTCTTCAAGTCTTCATTCCTAAAACCTATCTCAGCTTAGAAGTCACTGAGCTATCTAGTACTTACATAGAAAACTCTATATCTGTTTATACGCTGACTACTCAGCTTCAGCTGACCAATCAGTCTATAACAGACTTACATAATTCCTAACTCTTAACATATCATCTATACATATCTATAGTTTGTCTCATCTAATCTAACTATTCTAAACATGGGACTAACAACTATTGTGGTTCTTTTTAAATTTGGGGCGTTACAACGTGGTATCAGAGCCACGGTTTGAGGGATCTGGATTGTGTGAAGCACAGTCTGACTTGAACCATGGTTTTGAAAATTTTTGTCAAACTGGAGGCTTGCTAATTGTAGCTTAATGAGTATACTAACAATTGTTATTTATTATGTGTGTTACATGAGGATTATACATGAATACTTGAATAGTTAAAGATTGATATGTTATATGCAGAATCCTTATGAATTACATGATTATGTTACATTGCATAGATGATACTTGGCCTAAGCCTGTGAATCGAGACTTTTTGTGATAAAGTTAAGATCGAACATGTGTAGTGTGTTCAGAAAAATATAGGGCCCATATTAGTATAAACACATGATACGTGTTGGAACTTTATGGAATCATGAAGATTCTTGTGAATCGGGTGAGGGGTACTTGTAAGAAGATAGTATACATGAGAATATAAGTATAACTAGAATGCCTTTTTATGCTGAGAAATACTTTGGAATAAGAGATAAGGTATACTGAATTGGTAGATACATGAGTACATTATTGCTAGAGGATGGTGTGATAGAGCTACCTATTTACCTTACCGCTTTATCTATACTATCAGGATGGTTAATACAAGAGGATCTCGCGCAGCAAATATGCCTGAGGGTGGTCCTAGTCGTAGACCCGAAGGCATAGGAACTAGTGTTACTGGTGAATAGGTTCCTATTAGAGCCCAACCGAATATGAATGAAGGAGCCCCTAATCTCAATGAGAGGGTGGTAGAAACTACAATACAAGAGACAGTTGCTAGGGAGATTGGCAAGGCTTTAGAGCAAAGTACTCCTTTTATTGTCACACAAGTGGTAGAACAAATGAAAGATCAGAATCAAGATACGATCAGGCAGGAATTCGCAACAAGGTTTGCTACGGGTGGTGAAGGATTTAATCCTCAACCACAAGTCATTATTCGTGGTGCTCCAAAGGTGTGTTCGTTCAGAGATTTTTCAGCATGTCAACCCCCGTTGTTCTATGGGTCTACGGATCGGATCTATGAGATAGAGGGTGCATTCCATACATGTTCTTGTGCACTTGAGTTCAAAGTAAGATACGCAACCAAACAGATGCGCGGTGCAGCAAAGGATTGGTGGGATATGGAGATCAAAAAGAGGGGTTATGCCGGGATTCAAGCTATGACCTGGGAAGAATTCAAGGAGTTGGTTATTGAACAGTTTGTTCCTCAATCCGAGATATATAGGATTGTGGATGAATTTCATAGGTTGAAACAGACGACAGAGACGGTTCCTGAAATCAATGCAAAATTCTTGGAATAAGCACGTTTTTGTCCTGACTATGTGGCGAATGAGAAAATGAAGATGTACCGGTACATGATGGAACTCAAACCCAATATCCGAGAATTTATTGATGCAAGTAAACACCAGATAGTAAAGTCCTAGATGGATGCAACCAGAGCGAGGGAGTTAGAGTTGGAGAGGCAAGACAAAGAGAAGAAGTCTGTGGAGAAAGTTGCACCCGTTTATAAGAAACAAAAGGTTGAACAGTTTGAGAAGAAAGGGGTGCAGAAAACCTACCCAGTTTGTCCAACTTGCAAGAAACATCACCTGGGGGAATGCCGATATGGTCCTCCCACGTGTTATAAGTGTGGGAAATCGGGTCACGCAAAGAAAGATTGTAGAACACCACTGTGTGTATGTTTTAACTGCTATCAGCTGGGCCATTAGAAGTCAGAGTGCCCGAAATTATCTTCAAATGCACCGTCTGTAGGATTCAAACCTAATCTAGCTTTACCTCTACCACGAAGCTCAGGAACAAAAGAAGTAAAGAGAGAGGATGCTCAGAAACCCAAAGGGAGAGCTTTTCAGCTTACAACCGAGGAAGCTAAAACCGAACCTGACATAGTTACAGGTACATATCTTGTCAACAATTTGCCTGCTCTTGTGTTATTTGATTCTGGTCCAAGTAAATCCTTCGTATCTGTTTCTTTCTGCAAGAACTTCAATCATATATGTGAAAAGCTAGATTCTCCTCTCAAAATTGAAATAGCTGATGATATCAGATGCGTATAAACATAATGTGCTAAAAGTAGATACAGTTAGATTTCCTATAGAACTTATACCCATGATTATGAGAGAATTCCAAGTAGTAGTTGGAATGGATTGGTTAGGCTATAACCAGGCTACCATTATGTGTGGGCAAAAAGTGATACGAGTTCGTACCCCAAGTGGGGAAGAACTATCAATATGTGGTGATATCAGAAAGGGAAAATCATATGTGTGTTCGGTGTCTAAAGCTCGAAAATATTTGCAGCATGGGTATACAGCTTTCTTAACTCATGTGATAGATACAAAATTAGAAAAGAGGCAAGCGAGTCTCGAGGATGTGAAAACCGTATGTGAGTATCCTGATGTCTTTCCAGAAGACTTACCTGGGGTACCGCCAGATAGACAAGTTGAATTCAGAATCGATTTAGTACCGGGAGCTTCGCCAGTTGCAAGGGCTCCGTACAGACTTGCTCCACCAGAGATGCAGGAATTAATGAAGCAACTTCAGGAACTACTAGACGAAGGGTTTATTAGACCCAGTAGTTCACCCTGGGGTGCTCCAATTCTGTTTGTCAAAAAGAAGGATGGTACTTTTCGTATGTGCATTGATTACCGTGAACTGAATAAAGTGGCCATCAAGAACAAATGTCCTTTACCCCGAATAGCTGACTTGTTTGATCAATTACAAGGAGCATCGTGGTTCTCAAAAATCAACTTAAGGTCAGGGTATCATCAGTTAAAGATCAAGAAGGAAGACATTCCAAAAACCGCGTTCCGAACTCGTTACGGGCATTTTGAGTTTGTGATGATGCCATTTGGTCTTACGAATGCACCAGCAGCATTTATGGATCTGATGAACAGAGTTTGTAGACCAATGCTAGACAAATCGGTAATTGTGTTTATTGATGATATCCTTATTTATTCAAAGAATCCGGTGGATCATGAGAAACATCTCAAGGAGGTTTTGGAAACTTTGAGGAGAGAACGGTTATATGCCAAATTCTCTAAATGTGAATTTTGGATTCAGGAACTTTGTCCATCTGTAATGGCGTAGGAGAGAGAACCTCTAGGTAAGGTTTTGGCCGGCTTCCCTGCTCGTTCTGCAATTTTTGGGCCATCTAATTAATCAAAGCGGAATCAAAGTGGATCCTACGAAGATAGATGCTATGATGAAATGGGAACTACCAAAGAACCCTACGGAAATTCGAAGTTTTCTAGGATTTGCAGGTTATTACAGAAGGTTTATTTAGAATTTTTCAAAAACTGTCGTTCCTTTTACTCAACTGACGAAAAAGAATGATAAATTTGTGTGGGGAAGTGAGCAGCAGTCTGCCTTCTCAACTCTCAAAAAAAAGTTATGTGAGGCACAAGTTCTTGAATTACCTGAAGGGGTTGAAGATATGGTGGTATTTTGTGATGCTTCATATCGTGGATTGGGTTGTGTATTGATGTAGAAAGGTAGAGTTATTGCTTATGCTTCACGGCAGTTGAAGCCACATAAAAGTAATTACCCAACACATGATTTGGAGTTGGCAGCGGTGGTGTTTGCACTTAAGATTTGGAGACACTATCTATAGGTGTGCGATTCGCTATTGACACTGATAATGAAAGTTTGAAATATTTCAAGGATCAGAAGAGTCTCAACATGAGGCAAAGGCGTTGGTTGGAATTATTAAAAGATTATGATTGTGATATTCTTTATCATCCAGGAAAAGCAAATGTGGTAGCTGACGCTTTAAGCAGAAAGTCAGGAACAGTTCTAGTGAAGAATCAAACTTTAAAGATGACTATTACTACGTCTATTATTGATGTGATACGAACGGCTCAGCTTGAAGCAATCAAAGATAAGAATCATAACTCTGAGCGAATAAAAGGGCAGGTGTCCTATTTTACTAAAGACAGTCGTGATATTTGGACCCGTTATGGTTGTATTTGGGTACCGATTTACGGTGACACACTTCAGACACTTCTTAGTAAAGCTCATAAATCCAGATTTTCTATTCATCAAGGAGCTACAAAAATTTATAAGGATCTAAACGTTGATTATTGGTGGCCAGGCATGAAACGTGATGTAGCAAAGTATGTGGAAAAGTGCCTTACGTGCTTACAAGTAAAAGTTGAACACCAGAAACCTCACGGGAAGTTACAGCCCTTAGAAATTCCAGTTTGGAAATGGGAAAACATTACAATGGACCTGATTACCAAATTACCCAAAACCCCACGTGGTTATGATGCAATATGGGTAATTGTAGACAGGTTAACTAAAAGTGCTCATTTTATTCCCATCAAGGAGACTTATCCTTCAGAAAGATTGGCAGATATATATGTGAAAGAGATTGTGACTCGTCATGGCGTTCCAGTTTCTATGGTATCAGACAGAGACACAAGATTTACTTCTAGGTTCTAGAGAAAGTTTCACGAAGATCTCGGAACTAGACTACATCTCAGCATAGCATATAATCCTCAGACTGATGGTCAGAGTGAAAGAACTATTCAAACCCTGGAGGACTTGTTGCGGGCATGTGTTATAGATTTTGGAGGGAGCTGGGAATCTTAGCAGAGTTTTCATACAACAACATCTATCATTCCAGTAATGGGATGCCACCGTATGAAATGCTATATGGTAGGAAGTGCAGAACTCCGGTATGCTGGGGTGAAGTGGGTCAGAAAGAATTGGGTAGCACAGAAGTGGTACAGCGAACCACTGAACATATACAGCTCATCAAAGATAGATTGCTTACTGCCCAAAGTAGACAAAAGAGTTATGCGGATAAACGTAGATCACCACTTGAGTTTTAGGTAGGAGATTATGTGTTGTTAAAAGTGTCGCCGTGGAAAGGTGTGATCAGATTCAGAAAGAGAGGGAAACTCGGTTCAAGGTTTATTGAACTATTCAAAATTATTGCACGTGTGGGAAAGGTTGCATACATATTAGAATTGCTAGATGAATTGTCTCAGATTCATAACACCTTCCATGTTTCACACCTCAGAAAATGTCTAGCAGACGAGTCTGCAATTGTACCGTTGGAAGATGTTACTATTGATGCTAAGATTGGACTGGTTAAAGTTCAATGGAAACACAGAAAGAGCTCAGACTTTACATGGGAGCCTGAACAAGAGATGATGCATAACTATCCAGAACTCTTCAACAGCTGATTTCGAGGACGAAATCATTTCAAGTGGGGAAGAGTTGTAACACCCAAGGTTCGAAAATTCTTATATTTAATAATTAAATAGGAAGTGATATACTCGTGTTATAAGTTACCGTTATGAGATTAGATGTGCTTCTAAAACTAGAGGGATTAAAACCGCCAAAATATAAGTAGCACAAGTCTAAGGACCAATTGTGCTATTAGACCATACTTATATATATGAACAACTTTGACCTTCTTGAGTCAAAGTATCACAAATCTCTTGCAACCAAAAACACAGCAGCTTTCTTTGATCTCTGGTGATTCTAAGAGCCAAAACACAGCTACAACTTCAGATCTATAGCATCTAATCTAACCTTGCTTGTTAAGGTATGAATAAACTCTTGTTCTTGAGGTTTTGTGAGTTTAAATACATGATTATATGGTGAATCATGTTAGAAGTGTTTATAAATCATTGAAATATGTTTCTTTATCATAAGGGGTGTAGGAAAACACCCCTAGTATGTTTTCCTTGAGTTTTTACGAATTTATAGCGAAAATCCGACACTTTTTGGATGAACTGTCGGAATGTCTGTTAGATACACGGCCCGTGTAGAGGTACACGGCCCGTGTAGTATGAACTTGCGGATTATGAACTGTCGGATTGTCAAAGGCGGTCACAAGGCCATGTAGGGTTACATGCTCGTGTAGAACATGAGGTACACGGCCCGTGTACAGAACATAGCCCGTGTAGTAGGACTAGATGACACTAGCCATGTAACCAGCATAGGTCGTGTATTATGAGGGACACGGCCCGTGTAGACCCTATTTCATATCAGCATTCAAGTGTTGTGACACTTTATTATATAATTCATATAGGATGGTGATTGAATTACTTATCTAAGTTATCGTTACCTGTGGATCGTTACATATCATAAGGTGAGTCTTCTAGACTATTAATCATATCTGTGGCATGTATGCTATCATAACAGATTATAACATGTAATGTTATTCATATGTGCATATATACCGAACTGCTATGTGTAGTATGGTTCAAAGGTGATACAATATTATTACAAAGGTGGTTGCCCTGGGTCTAGAACCAGTAGTTAGCAATGATTATCTGACACACGTGTATTATCTTTATATGATTCTATACGTGTGTTTATATGTTATCAATTTGGAATACTCACTAAGCTCTCGTAGCTTATCAGATACTACTTTTTAATCTTTTGCAAGACGCGGCAAGGATAAGGGCAAGGCTCCTGTATGACTACTTTTTGGGTTAATCTTTTGAAACAATTTTAACGCCCAGTTCTGTAAATATTTAACTTTTAAAGTACACTAAGTATGTACTCTTGTACATATCTTTTGGCAGTACCTTGGTTTTATAGTAAAATGCTTCCGCGTACGTTTTAAACTAAATGTGCATTTTATAAATGAATTTTAAGTACTATTGCGGTTCTTTTTAAATTTGGGGCGTTACAATTGTTGTTGAGCGGGACTGGCTATCCTGCAAGAAATGGCTTATACCGATCTTATCAGCACACCGCAATGTGATAGGATAGCATTGTATGCTTATTCCTGTGAAGCATGACTTGCTTTATTGATGCTTATGTTAAGTTTGTACTCACTAGATATGTGTATAGCTAATGGTGCCACGTTGACTCTTTTTGCAGATAAAGAATACGTTGCCTGGTGAGCGGGGTTGCCTTCTTCTCCATATTTAATATGATTTGGAACACTTTCTGTAATATGGTATTATGGTCGGTTGTATGTTAGAGTAACACCAAAACTTGACACAATGAATTAAATAAATATTTATGTAAACCTTTTGGGTTCACTTCCACTGCTTAACTTAATGATATATAATCGTGAATGAGTTCAAATTTACTAAAAACGCAAATTTTTGCTAATTCTAGTGTTTTCAAAGCCGGTGTTACACAAGCATCTTCGTAAATAGCACACATGGAACACGTTATGTATTCCTTCCTGTTCTTGAGGTAGTTCTAATTTATATGCTTGTTCTCTAACAAGTTCAAGTATCATGAATGGACCAATAAAACGAGGCCCAAGTTTACCCCACTTTCCAAAACAAATAATCCCCTTCCAAGGTGAGACCTTCAACATTACTTTGTCACCGACTTCAAAATTTTTGGGTCGGTGTTTCTTCTTTGAGTATTTCTTTTTTCTCTCTCGAGCTACTTTCAAACTTTCACGAGCCACCGATACGTTGTTAGTAGCGAGCTGAACAATTTAGGACCCGCAAATTGCTTTTCTCTCGGTTCTAACCAAGAAGTAGTAGTACGACACTTCCTACCATAGAGCATTTCATATGGAGTCATACCAATACTTGCATGATAAGTATTATATGTGAATTCCACTAAAGGTAGGTGAAAATCCCAACTACCTCCATACTCAATCACGCAAGCTCTCAACATATCTTCTAGAGTTTGAATCGTTCTTTCACTCTGGCCGTCAGTCCCGGGGATGATACTATAACATCGGAAATCCCAAGACATTTTTTTAAAACATGTTGCGGAAGCTTTAAATAAACAAACTATACATAAAGTACAAATAATTCCTAACAACAAAGCATTTGTTCACAATACAACTTTCGTCTTGGTGTTACAAAATACAGATGGCTTGTTTCCTTTTAAAATACAAAAATATATTAGAGCATGGTCGAGCTTTCCTTCTACAAACACCAACAACTCACAAACCTACTAAAACATCAACTGAGGGGAATTAGCACAAAGCTAAGTGAGAAGAAGCTAGTCACAAAGGCAAACATCAACAATCGATATCAAAGCATGTAACCACACAATCAAGAAAACCGGCGGTTTGGCACACAACCTACAACCAATGTCGGACAAAGCAAAGGTTTACCGATAGCCCTCCGTTGAATTGGCATAGTGGAATTCCCCGCTGACACAACGCATGCATCAGTAGGACTACCACAGTTCAACGAATCAGCAGACGAGCCCAGCCTAAATCCACGTATAGCTGACTTCTCAAATGCAACTCGATATCATCCCTCGAGCACGTATCGGCCAAATAGTCATGCAACAGATATAATCAATCAACAATCACATCAACAGTCAGACTCAACAGTCTATCAATCATATACACATGCGTCACATCAATCATGTCAACCATAATCTTTACCATCCGTAAGTTAACATCCACTCACCTCGTGATCTCGAACGGGAAACTCAGATATCTAATATCACTGAGTATTTGTGTTTCCTGTAAACACAGTAACAACAAAATCAGTCTCGGATTCATAAATATATATTTTTACATATATTCATATCTATTTTACTCATAAACACTAATCTTGATTCACAAATGATTATATATATAACATACAACATCAAGGAATCAATCAAACAAAAGCATATTCTGAAAAAGCCCGGACGCGTCGTGTCCAACAATCCGACGTGTTGCGTCATGTCTAGTTGTCGGATTTCATGTCTCGGACTCTTGGTCCCGGATTCTAAGTGTCAGATTTTGGGTCGGATTTGGGATTGTCGGAATTAACTATAGGATTCAAGATAATCGGATTTCATTAGGGTTGGATTCATGAAATACCGGATTCAAGGAGTACAGGTTTTATGGTAATTAGATTTCAGGGTGTCGGTTTCAAAGATATCGGATTCAATAATGTCGGATTTAGGGAATAGCGGATTCCTCAATATCGGATTCATCATCATCTTCCTCAACTCATATCCAGCCGACCCATAACTGACAAAATCCAACATTCAGGTCCTAATTCAAGCCAACATAGTTCCAAAACATATACAAACTTCATAAAACATATACAATCATCATAGACATCTCAAATCTCATTAAAACATCAAAACTAAGAAAACCCATTTACCAAGTTTTGAGCTTCAAGCTCCATTAATGGTGATTCATCATGTATACTTAGAACTCAATAGAAAAACATACCACGATGAACAATAACATGTTTTAATCACATACTAACCTTCTTTTTGAATTATCAACCACAAATCCTCCACTTAGAAATTTCAAGTTTGTAAGCATTTGAAGGTTTCTTCACTATGAAGCTAAATACACACACAAACACCTTTTTCACTTTGAAAATTATGAGCAGTTGACTTACATGCCATCCCACGTATACATTAAATCCACATAACCAAAGTAGGATGTGTACTACCAACTCTTATCCAATGTAAATGCATACATACATACTACACATACATACATACATACCTATATCTTCAAGTAACCTTACCATTTTAATTAATTAACTTAATATTAATTACATTAATTAACTCATATAATCACATAATTAAATTAAACACAAATAATCACGTACCGCTAACCCGCTAACTACTAGTCCTGGTTTGCGTGTGTTACAGATATGTCATGCTCAAATGAACTCACGTACCCAAATCTTTGTGCAATTTTTGCCAAACATGCAAACCGGCTGTCTCGATCCAAAACAATAGATAAAGGAATCCTATGTCTCGTGACAATCTCTCGAATATACGGTCTGGCCAAGTTCTCTAGCATTTAACAATCCCATGTTTCAGGGAGGAATTCCTTTATCGCGTACCCAATTCTTCCTTCAATTCCTTCATGGTTTTGAACCCACCCTTTTTCATTTAAGAAACTTCGGGTGTTTATGTTTTGCTACTATTCTTAATGATCCTGACAAATTTAGTAGCAAAGCTGAAAAATGTGTTCTCCTTGTGTACTCAAATTCAAAAAAAAAAGATACAAAATTTATAGTCTTGATAACAAAACAATTACTTACTCAAGAGATGTTAAATTTTATGAGAATGTTTTTTGGTTTAGTTTTTGAAAATGTATCGAAGTTATCACATCTTGCTAATGTGTATACCCAACTGTAAAGACAATCATTTAACATACCAAACTTTCTAAAGTTACAATTTGATGTAATAGAAAACTTGTCGTCTAGGTTACAGGTAATTATATGAATTTTGATTTATTTTTAATATTAAAAATATTGTAATTGTAAATTATTAATATTTAAAAATCCAAAAAGTTTTCATCATCATTATCGCCATCTTCTTCTTCATCCGAGAAGAAGTAAATCTAGAAAATAAGTAAGTAGATTTGTAAAATTAATGAAGATCATAAATCCTATAAGAATTAAATGATGATGATTTTAACTATGAATTCCAAATGAAGATCATGAAATCCTACAAGAAAAAAATATTGAAACTCTACGTAAATCAAAGATCTTGAAACCATGAAAAATGAAGAAGAAACCCTAAATCATGAAGAACAAAAAAATATTGAAACTGTACAAAATAATGAAGAACAAACGGATGAAGATAATGAAACCCTAAATCTTAAACAATCAACAAAATATTACATGAATTGCAAAACCCATAAAACGAAGAAGAAATGGAACCCAGATGAAATTGAAAAATAATGAAGAACAAAATCCTTTTTTAGATAGAGCTGATCTGGACCTGGACCAAGAACAAGAACAAGCAGCTATGACAACCAAAAGGCAATAACAAGAATTACAAAAGCCCCAAACATGAATTAAGTTGAAATGGAACCAAACCAAAAGGCAAACCCAAATCTAGTTGAAGAATTGAAACTTCCGGTCAGTGTCAATTACAAAGATGACCCCCCCTCCCTAAAAAAACAAGAACTTGAATTCCTTAACCTTTATCCTATGTCCATCTCAAATCCCATATGAAACTCATGTTAAATCACGTATTATTATTATTTTTAAAATGTTCCTTTCAAAAAAAAACATTATTGTTAAAATGATATATAATTTATGTAATTAATTTAAATCAAGATGACCTGTTGTGAGTCTTATGATCCACTACCATAGGTTACCATACATCAAATGGTAATTTTAGAAAGTTAAGTATATTAAAGGGTAGCTTTTAAAGTTGGGTATACACAATAGCAAAATATGACAATTTTGATACACTTTCATAAATAAACCCAATATTTTTTCCTTTAAACTTACTCATAAAGTTCAAGAGCTCTAAAAATGTTGGTCCTTTAATGCCCAATGATGAGGAAAATTCCTTGAATACATAAAGTGATGCCGTTAGTTTTGATTCTCCTTGAAGTACTCCTAGGTCTACCGGTGTTGATGAACCACTAGGCAGGCCAAAGATGAAGACTCAACTGGAATATTTTATGAAGAATTTTATGAACATAATAATCCTGAGGGAAATCCTAGTCCCTCACAAGAGGGACCAAATTTTTTAAGAAAATCAACAAGAAATTCAAGTTTATGAAAGAAATTGGATGATTTTGTGTTAGATGGCAAAGTCAAATATGGTATTGAGAAGGTTGTGAACTACTCAAAACTTAGAACAAGTACTCTTTGTTCTGTATCAAATCTAAACAAAAACATTGAGCCCAAAAGCTGTATTGAAGCATCCCAAAATAAAGAGTGGATGGAAGCCATGAATAATAAAATGGATGCCTTATAAAAGAACCACATATGGGCTATAACAAATCTTTCACCGGTGAGGAAAACTGTGGGTTGTAAATGGGAATATAAAATTAAATACAAACTATCAGGAGTGATTGAAAGGTATAAAGTCCGATTAGTTGCAAAAGAATATTGTCAAAAGAGAGGTATTAATTACAAAGAGACCTTCTCTCCTGTTGTTAAAATGGTTATAGTAAGGTGTTTAATTAATTTAGCAGTTAACAAAGATTGACCCTTGTTCCAACTAAATGTAAATAATGCTTTTCTATATGGTAAACTAATAGAGGATATCTATATGAGTCTTCCTGAAGGCTATTTATCTCAAAATGATACTCGAGTTTGCAAGCTTAATAAGTCTCTTTAGAGTCTTTAATAGGCCCCTAGACAATGGATTGAAAAACTTTATGCGGTTTAGTTGAAAACGGGTTTGTGCAAAGTAAGAGTGATTACTCACTTTATGTTAAATCACAGGATGATGTTTTCATTGCTTTATTAGTATATAATGATGATATCGTTTTGACTGATATCAATCAAAATGAAATTGAAGAAGTAAAAAAAAAATTGAACTCAAAATTTTTAATCCAAGACTAAGGAAAGTAAAATATTTTTTTTGGAATTGCGGTCTTAGATACTCAAAATAGCATTTGTCTTTCACAAAGAAAAGATTGCTTAGAGCTTTTAAATAAATTTAGACTTTTAGGTTCAAAACCCATTGGTAAACCAATGGACATGATCTTATCTTTTTAGATCAAAATAACAGTACAGATCCTATACTTGAAAATTACACAGAATATCAATGGTTAATAGATAAATTAATTTATTTGACTCTCACTTGGCCTAACATAAGTTTCACTGTTCAATGCGTTAGTCGGTTTATGCACGTTTCTAGAATTTCTCACTTGAAATTGACACTTAGAGTCTTGAGGTATCTCAAAGGCTCCCAGGTAAAGGAATTCATATATATATATATATATATATATATATATATATATAAAGGTAACTCCTTTGGTCTTACTGCTTTTGTTGACTCTAATTAGGGTAAGTGCATTTCTTCTAGACGATCAGTTACTAGATTCTGCACTTTCTTAGCAGATTCTTTAATTTAATGGAAGAGCAAAAAACAATCAACTATATCAAGATCCTCTGTTGAAGTAGTATATAGGGCCATGGCTTCTGTCACATGCGACATTCTATGGCTTTTAAAAGTTTTACATGACTTAAAAATTGATGGTTTAACTCCTGTTACCATGTTTTGTGACAGGATTGTAGCAATGCAGATATCTAATAATCCAATTTTATACGAAAGAACAAAACATATTGAAAGAGATGTGCATTTGGTCCGTGACAAAGTAAATAGTGGCCATTTAAAACTGAACTAAATTTTATCAGCTGAACAACCTGCTCATATTTTTACCAAAAGCTGCTATGTTGCTCATCATGACTATTTATGTGGGAAAATAAACATGTTTGATGTTTTTCAAGGTAAGAGTGAGGGAGGATGTTAAAATACCTAGTATTTTGCACTCTTAACTTGAAAATTTTGTTACTAGTCACCTATTCTTATATTTATTCCTTGTCTCAATGTTTAGGTAGAAGACTAACAAGTCTTAAAGTAGAAAGGACTAAAGATGCAATTTTTTGAAGATGCTTAAAAGATTCGTGATCCTCCAGCAGATTTATAGCAATCAACAGCTAATTGATTTAGGCTTTCCAGTTTTTCTTGTTTCCTTTCATCTATAAATCTTCCTTCCTTCCTTTTTGAAAAATACACACAAGAAAGAGAACTTTAGAATTCTTGATTCAATCCTCTGTGAATCAGTAATATTGCATTCTATAATTTTATTTATTAATACAAGTTGTTCTTGATCCTCATCTTTTCTCTTCTACTATGATTTCGTTCAATTTTAACCCATATCTAGAAAAATGCCCCTCCGTACGTCTCTTTTACGCCATGTTCTTGAGTTTAATTATGGAAGGAAATGGAAAGAGAGGAAAGGAAATTCTTTCCTTTCAAATCATTACAAAATTGGGAGGATAGATTTAGGATCAAAATAAGCTTAAACTTCCCCTCCAAATCCCTCCCTTTTTTTTCTTTTCCTTTCTTAAATGAAACTCAAGAATATCTTTTAGATAGATTTACTTGAAAATCGTTTTCTTTCTACCCTATAAAAAACTCGAGAACAGGGCGTTAGTCCTCTTGCAGAATGGCAGATTGGTTGAAACTCTCCTCACAAATACAAATATACATCTCGATCAGCCTTGGAACTTGGAATATTGCATTTTTTACTTCATCTTGATGGTGCTCACACCTCTCGGTCGACGGTAACAACAAGACCCTCGTTGATCATCAAGAGCCAAGAGTCATGATCCAAGAGGTAGGTTTTCTACTCCGATTTTGCTTATTAAGTTCTAGGATTTTCATTGAGTTCTAGGGTCTTTCTAGTCCCATTTTCCTGTTGAAACTCTACGATTGACGCAACTTACACACACTATTTTGTGTGGTTTTTGTAATGCCGGTTCTAAATTTGAGGAGTTCTTTTTATTTTTATAAAACGAGCGTAAGCTTTATTATTTATTTAACAATTTACAACTTATATATATAAGTTGTAATACAAAAGTACCGTTAAAACATTCCAAGGCGTTGCCAAATTCGTTCGACCATTACACTACTTATTACATATTAAAACATCAGAAAGTGTTCCCACAACAAAACGTGAACTTCCAGCAGGTACCTGTCCTCACCAACAATCTATTTACCTGCACATGGAATGTTTATGAGAGGGTTAGCTATAAATAGCTAGTGAATAACAATTAATCGGAAGCATTATATCAACAGTATCATATACATATTACATGCATCACATATCATCATACAAGTCTACCCTAGCACATTGTGAAGCACCAGTTAGTCAGCAGGCATCACGTCTTGCAGGGTAATGAGCCCGGCTTGGTGATCCTAACTGGGGAAACCGATACTTTCTCCGCGGTGGAGAAGCGGGTAGCGGTCCACCATTGCGTTATCGGGGAAACATACCCCACTCGGGATCAGTGGGAACTGAGAGCCCATATAGTATTGAAGGGTGGAGGTTTTGCACGAACCAAGATTCGTGATCATCGAAGCGCCGCACATCCTAACTGGTGGCACAAGGCCCTAACTCAAGACCTAGAGAAGCTGGCCCCAACATCCAACAAAGTACCGGTACAACATACAATGGCCTACTCCGGCCTTAGCACATCACAATTGGCCTACTCTAGCCATAACATATCAACATTGGCCTACAAAAGCCTTTAAACATGCGTACATAACAATATAACAACTCAGTTGGTTCATGAAAACCTTAAACATGCATAACTAACAATTCTTCGGTTTGTAACATACAAACATCTATATAACACTATTTATATCATACTTAGGTTAACTGTTACTCACCTGTGATGTTATAACAGGTAAGAACTAAGACACAGATTTTTCTTGATCAACTGGTTCACCTAAACAAACGCCCCGAATGTCAAAACAGTGCGAAACAGCAAACTATTCACTAAAACAGGGCTCCTTGCGGCCACAAGCAGAAAAGCTTGCGCCCACAAAGGCTGACGAGTCCTTGAGCCCATAATGGTCGGCCTTACGGCCGTAAGCAAGGTATCCCTTGTGTCCGTAAGGGATTTCCTTGCGACCGCAAGGACTGTTGTGCAGACCTGTGCGATTTCGAGCTACTGTTTTGGCCATTTTCAACCACAAAACTCAACTAAATGATTCCAATCCAATTTCCAGTGTTCACATATGAAATGGTCATTCAAACTAAGTTAGAAACAACTCTTAATTCTTACTTTAACATCCAATTCAAGGATTGGGATCAAAATCACCATTTTTGACCCATTTGAGCTTTCTAACCAAATTCAATCAAAAACACAACTTTAATTCAATAATCTGATTGCTAAACACTTAGAATTGGTGTAGAAACTTATTGGAATGATTGAATTCAATTGTAGATGTCAATTTGGGTTTTTGACCCATTTGACCTAAAAAGTCAAGAAATGAAGAACATGAAGAAACTTGGAAGAACACTTACAACAAAGAGGTAGATGATGAAGTGATCAAAGGCAGATTGAAACTTGGTTTAAGTCTTGAATTTGCAGCAGATTATTGAAGCTTAAATGATCCTTACTTGATTTCTCCTTCACAAATCAACAAGAACACACAAAGAGGCAACAAATGAGTTGTCTGTTGTGTGTATACGTGGTTAAACAAAATGGCTGCCTACTTGTGGATCAATATCATCCACAAGTGGGTATTTTGTTCCCCCTTTTAACTTACAAAATTAATGCACGAGTACCTGTTTCAACTAACGGGTATATTTTCGAAAACCTCGTTCTAAATCATTTAATATTTTATTATTCTTATCTATTTTTAATACTATTTTTATATTATCATTTCTTTATTATTTTCTTCTATTTTCCAATTAATCAATTATATATATATATATAATTCTTTTATTCAATAATAAATTAGAGTTATAGACGTACCAGATTCGAACACGACTAGGCCCAATCTCAGGATGTTACAAATCTACCCCCCTTAAGAAGATTTTGTCCTCGGAATCTGCTCGGTAGTGAACAAGTGCAGGTAGCGTGCTTTTATCTCATCCTCGGCCTCCCATGTCAAGTTAGGTCCCAAATTGTGCTTCCATTTGACGAGTACTAACTTGATCATCTTTTTACGCAGCTTTTTGATTTTGGATTTCAAAATCTCAACAGGTTCCTCCACAAGGCGTTTAGCTTAATCAACTTTCAACTCTTGTAGAGGTAGGATTTGATCATCATCGACCTTGCACTTCTTCAGATAGCCCACATTGAATGTGTTATGAATACAAGATAACTCAGGAGGAAGTTCAAGTGATACAGTCTGATCATTGAATCACCCCTTTCCAAGGTGAAACCTTCAAGAAAACCTGGTCACCCACTTCAAAAGTAATGGGTCGCCGTTTAGGATCCGCGTACATCTTTTGCCTGACTCGTGCAGCTTTTAGCTTTTCACGTGCCATCTTTACGTTATCAACTGTCATCTGCACAATGTCAGGACCTACATATTGCTTTTCGCCAGGTTCTAACCAACACGTAGGTGTACGGCATCGCCTACCGTACAGCATTTCATATGGTGGCATGCCTATACTCGAATGATAAGAGTTGTTGTAGGAAAATTCAATCAAGGGAAGCTGTGAATCCCAAGAACCACCAAATTCAAGAATACAAGCTCTCAGCATATCTTCAAGAGTTTGAATAGTCCTTTCTGAGTGTCCATCAGTTTGAGGATGGTATGCTGTGCTAAGATTCACCCGCGTACCAAGTTCACATTGAAGACTATGCCAAAAGTTTGATGTGAACCGTGAATCTCGATCAGAGACAATAGATAGAGGCATACCATGTCATGATACTACCTCATTAATATACAATTGAGCCAAACAATTCATAGGCGCAGATTTGTTAGTCGTGAGAAAATGAGCACTCTTAGTTAGGCGATCAACCACAACCCATATCATATCATGCCCCTTTGCAGTTCGGGGTAATTTGGTAATAAAGTCCATGGTAATGTGATCCCATTTCCACTCCGGGATGTCTAATTGTTGTAGATTACCATAGGGCTTTTGGTGTTCGGTTTTGACTTGCACGCAGACTTGACATTTTTCTACAAATGAAACTATGTCACGCTTCAATGTAGGCCACCAATACAATGATTTCAAGTCTTGGTACATTTTTGTGCTTCCGGGATGAACAGACAATCCAGATTTGTGTGCTTCATGTAAGATTGTCTCCCGATTGCCACCAAGACTCGGTACCTAGATTCGGGATTGAAATGTCTTCAGACCCCGACTGTCTTCTCCCAATTGCTTTGATATCTTGGTCATTGTCTCATCTTTCAAGTTGTTTTCTTGCAACGCCTCTTGTTGTGCTACTTTAAGTTGAGCAATGATATCAGATTCTACAGTGAGTCTCATGAATTTAGTCACTCTAGGAGAGTTCTTTCGACTCAATGCATCAGCTACCACGTTCGCCTTGCCCGGATGATACTTGATCTCACAATCATAGTCTTTTATTAGCTCTAACCAACGCCGTTGTCTCATGTTAAGCTCTTTCTACGTAAACACATACTGCAGACTCTTGTGATCTGTGCATACAATACATTTGGTGTCATACAAGTAATGATGCCATATTTTCAAAGCAAATACCACAGCTGCAAGCTCCAGATCATGTGTTGGGTAATTCTTCTCGTGTGGCTTCAATTGACGAGAAGCATATGCAATCACCTTGTCTCGTTGCATCAAAACACAACCTAGACCTGCATATGAAGCATCACAATAGACAATAAAGTCTTCTAACCCATTAGGCAATATTAGAATAGGTGCTTGACATAACAATTGCTTCAGAGTGTGGAATGCTTTCTCTTGTTCTTCATTCCACACATAAGCAACATCCTTGCGGGTCAATTTAGTCATTGGACCAACAAGTTTAGAAAAGTTTTGTATGAACCACCTGTAGTAACCAGCAAGACCTAAGAAACTCTTTATCTTAGAAGGATTTTGAGGAGTTTCCCAGTTCATAACAGCTTCAATCTTCACAGGATCAACTTTAACACCTTCATTATAGATAACATGGCCCAAGAAATGGACCTTCTTAATCTAGAACTCACATTTAGATAGCTTCGCGTAGAGTTGTTCTCACTTAAGAGTCTCCAGAATAAGACGAAGATGATGCTCGTGTTCCGCCTCTGTTTTAGAATAAATGAGAATATCATCTGTAATGCCCCAATTTTCAAAACATAAATAAAACCATATTTCAAGTTCTGTTAGAATAAAAGAGTTATCTTACAAACGAGCGGAAGCAACAAAAACTGTTTTGAACCCTCAGGTTCATACAAAAGCATGATAGTCACATATTTACATCAAAAGACGTTTTCTCACTATACAATCGGGCGTTAAGTTTCAAAACACGGTTTTCCTTATATACATGACAACCGTCAAACTGAAGCTTTACTCTTGCCTTTGATAAAACCTGCAAAACATTTTAGAAATAATATCTGATAAGCTGAAAGACCTTAGTGAGTAAACTAGACTGCCAATCATATAAACACATGAATATAATCATATTATAAACATTGTCAACAACTGATAATAATCTATGAGCAATGAACTGAGCCACTACTGCACGAGACAGTATGCTTTCTCACACATGATTAATTAACTGAGCCACAGTACTGTGCTATTTCTGAGCCACTACTGCACAAAGCAGCATGCTTAATAATATTGAGCCTTACTGAACATAGCAGTAAGCTTAACACACATAAATATATACTGTAACATTACTGTATCACTACTGAACCTTACTGAGCATAACACCCACATCTGAGTGACCTAATATATTAACAAACTAATATAATAACGTACATGTTGTAAATATGAATAATAGTCTAGAAGACTCACCTTTTAGTCTGTAATGTTATATAACAGTCCACAAACGATAGTAATCTAGCGAACGCGCCACAGATAAGTCTCTACATGAAATAATACTGAATATACATCAACACATGCGTCTGCTGAACTAAACAACTGAACAAAATACTAGGCACGCCCATGCCTCACCAGGCACGCCCGTGCCTTTCACAAGGTACTCCCGTGCCCTACACCTAGACAACCCTGTGGTCTCTAGGCACCCTCTGGGCCTTTCTAGAACAGAGCACGCCCCGTACCCTAAGGGTCACGCCCGTGCCTCCTTAGGTACAGCCAAGGGCACGGTTGGATCTTGAAGGTCACGCCCGTGCCCTTCAACTGGTAGCAGCAGTTTAGCCGACTTACTTGCTGTCTTCGGCCAAAACACCCCAAAAACCCAACTTTAATTCATAAAAATGCTACTGGGATGTTTTCCTACATCCCAAAAAACTTCTAATCCATAAACAACAACAATAACAAGCTGAAATCTTTGATTCACCATAGAATCAACTAAAACCTATTAAAACTTCAAAGTATATAATCAAGAACCCATACCTCCACTTGTGAATCAGTTGTATCCTCTTGTTCTAGCTCCAAAATTCCAAGAATACTTCTGCTCCAGAGCATATGTGATGTTGAAGGTGATTTTGTGAAGACTTTGACTATCTCAAAGTCAAAGATGGCTATATATATATATATATATATATATATATATATATATAAAACTATGGACTAATTACATAATTAGTCCGTCAACCTTTTCAAGTTCTGTTTTAACAGTTTTAGCCCCTCTAGTTTATAACCACATACTATCACATATATCCATTTGTAACTCATATACCACTTGTACATTACTCGTAATAACTTAATACTAAAATTCCGGGTGTTACATCATCGATGAACACAATCACAAATTTATCAAGAAAAGGGCGACATACACGATTCATCATATCCATGAAAATAGCAGGAGCATTGGTTAATCCGAATGGCATAACCAAAAATTCGTAGTGACCATGTCGAGTTCTAAACGCAGTTTTAGTGATATCATCTTCTCGAACACGGACTTAATGATAGCCAGAATGTAAATCAATCTTGGAAAAGCATGTGGCACCCTGCAATTGATCGAACAGATCATCTATGCGAGGTAATGGGTATTTGTTCTTTACAATTCGCTTGTTAAATTGCCTGTAATCGATACACATTTGGAGAGTCCCGTCCTTCTTTTTAAGAAACAAAACAGGAGCTCCCCATGGTGAAAAACTTGGGCGGATAAAGCCCTTATCAAGTAGTTCCTGGATTTGGGACATCATCTCCCGAATTTTAGATGGAGCGAGACGATAGGGAGATTTTGCTACAGGTGTAGCTCTAGGAACAAGATCAATCCGGTATTCTATATCCCTGACAGGAGGTAAACCCAATAGGTCTTCATGAAATACATCATGGTATTCAGAAACAACCCTGATATCATTAACACTCTTTGCTCCTATCTCGGCATTAATTACATATGCAAAGTAGGTGATACAATCCTTTCCAATCAACTTTTGAGCTTTTATCACAGAAATGACAGGAATGTCAAACTCCCTTTTCTCCCCTTGAGCTATAGCATAAGAACCATCGAATAAAGGGAATCTGGTTATCTTTTAAGAACACAAGATCTTAGCTTCTCGACTACTGAGCCAATCCATACCAGTAACATCGTCAAAGCCCGCGATAGGCATGATAAGAAAGGAAATAGTGAAACTATTCCCATCAATATAAAGAAAAGTTGTTGGAACTTTCTCTGTAACATAGACTACCTTACAATTAGCTACTTCTACTTTAATTGGATCAGATAATAGGGAAACAGGCAACTGCAGCTTTTCGCGATAAGATACGGAGACAAAGGAGTAAGTAGCTCCCGAGTCAAATAAAATACATGCAGAAGTATTATTAATCAGAAAAGTGTCTGTAATCACATCACCTGCATCTTTGGCTTCATCAGCCATCATCTGGAAAGCCCTCCCTTGCGCACGAGGAGCGCCTCCCGGTTTTAGAGCCCTAGCTGCTGATGAACCCCCGGCACCTGTGTTTGGCCACAACGGGCAGACTGAAATACGGTGCCCAGGTTTATGGCACTTAAAGCACACGTTCTCCTTGTACCTGCATTCATTAGTTTGGTGCCCCTTCTTCCCGCACCTTCCACATCTCAACAAATTCCAGTCTTCAGACTTCTGGGATGTATTAACACGCTGCTTACCACCAGATCCACTATCACCTCCCTTCTGACTTGCTTGATGATCAAACTTTCTCTTACCTCCACCGGATAGTTGTTGCTGCAGTTGTTGAGATCTCACCCTCTGTTTGTAATCATCATCAGTGGTTCTAGCATTATCAAATGCTTCATCAAGAGTTGCTGTAGATCTCACAGCAGATCGATACTCTAGGGGTAAAGTGTTAGCAAAATAAGTGATCTTTGCCTTTTCATTTGGTAACTAGTGAGGAACAAACCTCAATTTATCAGTGAATTTGGATATAAGATCATCCAAAGGCTTGTCACCCTTCTATAATGCTCTAAATTTGTTATCAATCCTCAGCATATCATTATCATAGTCAGAACAATACTTACCCCTGATCTTCTCTTTGAAACCATCCTAAGTCATTGCCTCCAAAGTGGCTAGTGGTGTAATAGCAATTACAGTATCCCACCAGGACAAAGCACGCCCCCTGAACATACATTTAGCATAGTTTACCTTCTTATTCTCATCACATTCACTGGATTCAAAAGTATTATGTATCTCTCTGATCCAGGTTTCTACTACAGAGTGATCATTGGTTGCGCCAGCAAAAGTAGGAGGCTGAAAACTTAAGAAAGTTTTAATGGTCGTGGGCTTATAAGTATCCTTCTCCATTCGTGTAAACTCACGCTCATTTGCTTGCTTGAGCTGAGCCTCTAGTTTTAGGATGTAAGCATCCTTGTCACCATCTCTAGAAGAACCCGCCATTTCGAGTTAGATTTCTATATATATATATATCATAGTAGAATATTTAGTATATCTCATATATAACTTCTTTATCTTTTCAACTCTTATACTTTCCTAACACATAACATATCACATAAATCACTCTTCACAACCCAATACCACCCAGGGAACACATAATAATGGTCGAACCTGAGTTTGAGACTGAATACTAAATAAAGTACCCAATTCACTCAAACCAAGGCTCTAATAGCAACTTGTAACACCGGTTCTAAATTTGAGGAGTTCTTTTTTTTTATAAAACGAGCGGAAGCTTTATTATTTATTTAACAATTTACAACTTATATATATAAGTTGTAATACAAAAGTACCGTTAAAACATTCCAAGGCATTACCAAATTCGTTCGACCATTACACTACTTATTACATATTAAAACATCAGAAAGTGTTCCCACAACAAAACATGAACTTGCAGCAGGTACCCGTCCTCACCAACAATCTATTTACCTCCACATGGAATGTTCATGAGAGGGTTAGCTATAAATAGCTAGTGAATAACAATTAAGCGGAAGCATTATATCAACAGTATCATATACATATTACATGCATCACATATCATCATACAAGTCTACCCTAGCACATTGTGAAGCATCAGTTAGTCAGCAGGCATCATGTCTTGCAGGGTAATGAGCCCGTCTCAGTGATCCTAACTGGGGAAACCAATACTTTCTCCGCGCCGGTGGAGAAGCGGGTAGCGGTCCACCATTGCGTTATTGGGGAAACATACCCCACTCGGGATCAGCGGGAACTGAGAGCCCATATAGTATTGAAGGGCGGAGGTTTAGCACGAACCAAGATTCGTGATCATCGAAGCGTCGCACATCCTAGCTGGTGGCTCAAGGCCCTAACTCAAGACCTAGAGAAGCTGGCCCCAACATCCAACAAAGTACCGGTACAACATACAATGGCCTACTCCGGCCTTAGCACATCACAATTGGCCTACTCTAGCCATAACCTATCAACATTGGCCTACAAAAGCCTTTAAACATGCGTACATTACAATATAACAACTCTGTTGGTTCATGAAAACCTTAAACATGCATAATTAACAATTCTTCGGTTTGTAACATACAAACATCTATATAACACTATTTATATCATACTTAGGTTAACTGTTACTCACCTGTGAACATAGATGTTTCTTGATCAACTGGTTCACCTAAACAAACACCCCGAATGTCAAAACAATTCGAAACAACAAAATATTCACTAAAACAGGGCTCCTTACGGCCACAAGAAGAAAAGCTTGCGCCCACAAAGGCTGACAGGTCCTTGCACCCATAATGGCAAGCCTTACGGCCGTAAGGGATTTCCTTGCGCCTGCAAGGACTGCTGTGCAGACCTGTGCGATTTCTAGCCACTGTTTTGGCCATTTTCAACCCCAAAACTCAACCAAACGATTACATTCCAATTTCCAGTGTTCACATATGAAATGGTCATTCAAACTAAGCTAGAAACAACTCTTAATTCTTACTTTAACATCCAATTCAAGGATTGGGATCAAAATCACCATTTTTGACCCATTTGAGCTTTCTAACCAAATTCAATCAAAACACAACTTTAATTCAATAATTTGATTGCTAAACACTTAGAATTGGTGTAGAAACATATTGGAATCATTGAATTCAATTGAAGATGTCAATTTGGGTTTTTGACCCATTTGACCTAAAAAGTCAAGAAATGAAGAACATGAAGAAACTTGGAAGAACACTTACAACAAAGAGGTAGATGATGAAGTGATCAAAGGCAGATTGAAACTTGGTTTAAGTCTTGAATTTGCAGCAGATTATTGAAGCTTAAATGATCCTTACTTGATTTCTCCTTCACAAATCAACAAGAACACACAAAGAGGCAACAAGTGAGTTGTCTGTGGTGTGTATACGTGGTTAAACAAAATGGTTGCCTACTTGTGGATCAATATTATCCACAAGTGGGTGTTTTGTTCCCCCTTTCAACTTACAACTTAACGCACGAGTACTCGTTTCAACTAACGGGGATATTTTTGGAAACCTCGTTCTAAACCATTTAATATTTTACTAGATTTAGGGACCCGTGCACGCCCGGGATTTTTTAAATGAAAATGTTATTACATAATTTCTTAAGTAAAGTAATAACAAAAATTTTAATGAAAGCATTATAATAACGACATATAAGGTTGAGATACATATAAATCAATGTATAAGAAAAGGTTAAACTAAAAGTTGGCTTGTAGATGACCCTTTAAGCGGTCTTGCCTTTCCATCAATGTTTTTTACAAGCATCCACATCTAAACCAAAGAGACGATTAATCCAACACCATAACTCAACGCATACATGATGGCCATCACAAGTAAACGATTAATCCGAATCCCTTGATCCATGTGAGAGTTGAGAATAATTTATTTACATTTTACATAGAATAAAAATTTTCAATGAAAAAACCGATACATAAAATAGGTCATGTTACATACGAATAGGATTTTTATTTTTGGTATTATTTTTTAGGAATAATGAGTAATAACTCAGTGTAGTTTTTATCAGACTCGACAACCTATTCTAACCAATTATGTAAGGTGGTTGCAATTCCAAGCCTCCTTTGACCCCGTAAGTTTTTCTAATTAGACTTTTGTAGAGAGTTTTAACCTGTTATGAACTTACTGGTATTATAACATTAAACTTAAAATACAACGAAATTAAAAAGAAAAATCTTAAAGTACGGAAATTTGTATAGATAATACAAAATGAAGAAAACAACTTTTGTATTATCAGTTTTATTTCTATTTCAATAAATCACATAAGAACTGACTTATTAAGTTGAATAATTACAGTCCTATAGGCTGGAAGATTAAATTAGTAAAAGCTAATTAGGTTTATCATTACCGTGACCAAATCTTTCACAATCTTCGGGTTTAGCAAAAAGAAAAAAGACATTTCCTTACTTAAATATACTAAAAATTGCAAGTAATTTAACCTTCTTCATAGCAAGCATGGATTTATTAGAATATATATTGTTAGCTACATCCTATATTAAATAAAAAACTCCATGTTAAAAGTTTTGATCTTTGAGCAAGTTTCTAATTGGGACAAACAAAATCAGTACAAACCGAGCCCTAAGATTTCATATGTAGGAAACGATATCACAATTAATATATTAAAACATGGGAGGTGCATAACATTACCTTAACTATATATATTTTAACTCGGTACTCTTAAGCCAATAAGAAAATTAGCTTCAGCTAATAAGAGAATGCAATACACATTCAAATTTATAGCGTATGGCTTAAAGTTTATAAGATTTCTAGAAACAAACTTAGACAATTAGCATACACAATTACTTGCGAGGTTGACACATTGATAATAAGCATAATTAAGATAGATTAGTATAACCAACCAACCAAGAATGAGGTATAAATATGTATCATGGTAACGCTTGCAACTAATATAAAAAGTGTGTTTGTTTACATCAAAAGGCGGAAGCTTGTCAAATTTACAAAAGATGGTGTTACTTGTTGACCCGAATACACGACCATTAAATAAGCAAAATAAGAATAATCATGTATTCCAAAACATATCCAAAAGCAACAAGTGCTCCCCAAAAGCTTCTACCCGCCTCACTGGCATCATCCTATTGCTTATCTGCGGATACAAAACATAACACAAATTTTGTTAGCTGAAGCTAGTGAGTGTGCCAAAATCATTTAAACAGATAAACAAGTCATCATAGATCATAAAACAGTTATGGCATCATAAATCAGTTCACACAAGATGTGGGGGACAAGTCCACTTGTACTTGTATGTTCCATAGGGGCCACCATGGTCAACAAGTCCTCGTGGGGGTGTGTCCACATCTCCCGTCAAGGTGGGGGAAACACAAAGAAGTCCACCATACAACGGTTCTCTGGAGTGTAAGCCCTGTTCACCAAATCCACTCGTGTTACCCGGGCTCGGTGGCTCGTCAGCCCAGTGAACCCACACGGTCATAATGGCTACCGACATACCCCTCCACTCTCTGCACCGATCCCTCAGCCACCCGTACCTCGCGGTTCCCCCAATTGCCGAAGCCACAGGAACCTCTGTGTATGTCTCAATGACTAGAAACCCTATGGTACAGAGTTCATATCACAAACAGTGGTCCGGACAAAACACATAAACCCCGAAGGGTCACATAGCACATACCCCGAAGGGTCACATAAACAGTTACCCCGAAGGGTCACATAATCACATGCAGGTTATATACACAAGGTAACAACTTGCCATAATCCATACATAGCATAGCATGCTTCAAAACAGGTGAATCATATGTTCAATTTGCATAAAACATTATCATAAACATGATACTATCAATTACAGATCACATTGATGCCATACATATATATAAACATGGTTAATACGAAAACAGTTGATGACTTGCACATTAAAAACATTTTAGGTATCCGTAGGGCACAACTCACCTGATTGAAGTGATGAGGATCACTTCCACTTCACCACAAGGCCACAAATCACTCGCACAACGATCATATGATCATAACACAAGGTTAACTTAGTTAAGTTAACCATAGAATTACGTTACACGCAAGTATAGACTCAAAACACGACTTAAACGCTCATTTCGGGTATTTCGGACTCCCTAAAACCATTAGAAACAAACCCCAATCAATTACAAGGTCAAATGGGGTTAAAAACAAGTTTTTGGACCTTCCAGAGGGTCTCGCGCCGCAAGACAGGGTGCCTCGCGCCGGGAAAAAATCTCTGGAAAAATGACCATGCCAAACCAAGACCCTCTCGCCGCGACACATGGGGCTCGCGTCGCGAGCCCCCGTATACAGTAAACCTGGGCTCTTTTCTTTGATGCAGGGTCCGGATTTCACACAAAATTCACAACAAACACCCATAGCTTCAATCATAAACTTTAAAACTACAACTAAACTACCTCATAACCATCACAAACCATTTACAACACATTTTATCCACTTTTAAACACATTCAAACACCATTTAATCATCAATTAAACCCTTAATTCCTCCATTTTCAAGTTTTCAACATAAATAACCAATAATCACTACAATCAACCAATCTTTTGTAATAACCCTCCAATACCACATACAAAATCACCATCTAACTCAACTTTCCAACAACTTAAACACATTTGATCATTTTAAGCCCTAGTTTCAACCATTTCCCCAACTTTGACCCATAAAACACATCAAACCCAAAATCAAACCAAGAATCACCATATACATAATATATAACTCAAATCAAACACAAATTTCAAGTTAAAACTTACTTGATTCACAAAACCCACTTGTTGTGCAAACCCTAACTTGAATGGTTGCTTTCTTGCCTAAATCCAAGCTCCAAATGAAGAGATTCAAGCCCCAAAGCACTTGTTTTCTTGAACCTAACTCAACACCAACACTTTACCTCTTGATTTCTTCTTGATTACTTGTTTCTCTCTCTAGCCTCTCTGTCTAAAACTCTCCCCCATGATTGCTCTTCCAGAATTCTCTTTTTTCTTTCTTCTATTTTGATATTTATACACATATTTACACTAATGGTCCCTCTACTTTCATCCTTATTGCATTTAGTTCCCAATTCAAGTTGTAGGCACATATACACACTATATAACATTTAAATAACATATTAAACACATAAATTACTAATACCACACAAATTGGGAATTTTATATATTTTTATAAATTTACAATAATACGGGTTTTACAATTCCTCCCTCCTTACAAAGATTCCGTCCTCGGAATCAATTCTCGCTAAATAAGTGAGGGTAACGGGTTTTCATGTCGTCTTCGGTCTCCCAAGTCAAGATATGACCTTGACTATGCTTCCATTGCACCAAGACTAGAGGGATCAAGCGTTTCCTTAGCTTCTTGGTCTTTCTATCCATAATTGCAACCGGTTCTTCCACCAATCGCTTCTTCGGGTTGACTTGCAATTCATTGATAGGGATGACTTGACTATCTTCTACTTTGGTCTTCTTGAAGTTGCACACATGAAATGTGTTGTGAACACCTTCCAATTCCAGAGGTAGCTCTATTTCATACGCTTGCTCATTGACTCGTTTCAAGATCTTGAATGGCCCAATATACCTCGGGCTCAACTTGCCCCGCTTTCCGAACCGAATCACCCCTTTCCAAGGTGAAACCTTAAGCGTCACTTGGTCACCTACTTCAAAAGTCATAGGCTTTCTTTTCTTGTCTACATACATCTTTTGGCGATCACGCGCGGCTTTGAGCTTTTCAAGTGCAATTTTGACCTTGTCAGAGGTCAATTGAACAATCTCTGGGCCTGCATACTGTTTCTCACCCGGTTCAAGCCAACACGTAGGGGTTCGACATCGCCTTCCATACAGCATTTCGTCGGGAGGCATACCAATACTAGAATGGTAGGAATTGTTGTAGGCAAATTCGATCAAGGGTAGATGATAATCCCATGATCCACCAAATTCTAGGACACACGAACGCAGTATATCCTCCAATGTTTGAATGGTCCTTTCGGATTGACCATCCGTTTACGGGTGATAAGCTGTACTCAAATGAACACGAGTACCCAATTCTCTTTGAAGACTTCTCCAAAAAATAGATGCAAATCTCGAATCTCTATCCGAGACGATAGACAGAGGTACTCCATGCCTAGACACAATCTCATCCACGTATAGCTTGGCCAACTTGTCTAAAGACGCTGTCTCACGAGTGGCCAGAAAGTGAGCACATTTGGTCAAACGATCAACTATGACCCAGATCATGTCGTGACCTTTAGTTGTCTTTGGCAATTTTGTGACAAAATCCATAGTAATGTGATCCCACTTCCATTCCGGAATCTCCAAAGGTTGAAGGTTTCTGTATGGACGTTGGTGTTCAATCTTGACTTGTGCACAAATTGCACACTTCTCAACATAGGAAGCAATATCAACTTTCATCCCGGGCCACCAATACAATGCCTTTAAATCATGATACATTTTAGTGCAACCCGGATGCACGGACATTTTGGAACGATTGGTATCGTGTAGAATCACCTCACGGTTGTTGCCAAGCTTTGGCACCCATACACGACCCACAAAGATCTTTAAGCCAGGGCTATCATCTTCTAGGCGATCTTTGAGTTTCGTCATTTGCTCTTCTTTAAGGTTTTCTTCTTTCAACGCCTCTTGTTGAGCCATCTTCAGGTTTTCTACCAAATCCGAGATCACCTCCATTCGAAAAGATTGGTAACACAAGGCATCAGTTTGGGTTTTGTGGCTTAAAGCATCCGCCACAACATTAGCTTTGCCCGGATGATACCGAATCTCAAAATCATAATCCTTAATCAACTCAAGCCAACGGCGTTGCCGCGTGTTCAACTCTTTCTGATCAAAGATGTGCTGAAGGCTTTTGTGATCGGTGAAGATCACACAATGAGTACCATAAAGATAATGCCGCCAGAGTTTCAAAGCAAAGATCACATCAGCCATCTCCAAATCATGAGTAGGATAATTGGCTTCATGAGGCTTCAATTGCCAGGAAGCATAGGCAATAACCTTGCCTCTTTGCATCAGCACGCATCCCAAACCAGACTTGGATGCTTCACTATAAACCACAAAATCCTGTGATCCCTCGGGAAGAGATAAAACAGGAGCTTGGCACAACAACTTCTTAAGAGTTTGAAAAGCAGCTTCCTGAACATCAGTCCAACAATAGGGATCATTCTTACGGGTCAGCTTGGTTAGCGGCCCCGCTATCTTGGAGAAATCACGAATGAATAGACGGTAGTAACCCGCCAGACCAAGAAAACTTTTGATTTCAGAAGGGGATTTTGGAGACTCCCACTTCATAACTGCTTCGATCTTAGAAGGATCAATTTTGACTCCTTCTTCACAGATAACATGGCCAAGGAATTGAACTTCCCGAAGCCAAAATTCGCATTTGGAAAATTTTGCATAAAGCTTTTCATGCCGAAGGACTTCAAGAACTTCTCGCAAATGAACTTCGTGATCCTTCTCGGTTTTGGAATAAACCAAGATATCATCAATGAGTACAATCACAAACTTATCCAAGAAACGAAGGCACACTCGATTCATAAGATCCATGAACACCGCCGGAGCATTGGTTAGACCAAAAGGCATCACAAGAAATTCATAATGCCCATAGCGGGTTCTGAAAGCAGTTTTGGGAACATCATCTTCTTTAACACGAACTTGATGATAACCCGAATGAAGGTCAATCTTGGAGAAGTAACTAGCTCCCTGAAGCTGATCAAACAAATCATCAATGCGAGGGAGAGGATATTTGTTCTTGATGGTTCTTTTATTCAATTCCCGGTAATCAATGCACATCCGGAGAGTACCATCCTTTTTCTTGACAAACAAAACCGGTGCTCCCTAAGGTGAGGAACTCGGTCTAACAAATCCCTTATCCAAAAGATCTTGGATTTGGGTCATTATTTCCCGAATCTCCGATGGTGCTAGACGATAAGGAGCTTTGGCAACCGGAGTTGCCCCGGGAACAAGGTCAATTTGAAACTCAACCTCCCGAACCGGAGGTAAGCCGGGAAGATCACCAGGAAACACATCAGGATACTCACTAACCACTTTGACATTTGCAATGCTTTGCTTCTCCTTTTTAGCATCAAGGACATATGCCAAGAAGGATTCACAACCCTTTTGGATACACTTCTGAGCTTTCATAACAGATAAGATCTCCATCCCGGATTTGCGTTTCTCGCCTCGAGCTATAACACATTCACCATTGGGCAACGGGGTCTTGATCAATTTCTTGGAACAAAGAATTTCTGCATTATTAGCACTAAGCCAATCCATACCGATGACCACATCAAAAGAAGATATGTCAACCGGTAACAAACAAATTGGGAAAGAGCTCCCATCAAGATCAACAATACAACTATCACAAATATCAGTCACAGAAATGACCTTGCCATCAGCAATTTCAACATCGAGAGGTTTGGCAAGCTTGCAAAAGGCAATTTCAATTTCTCACGGAAAGCATATTATATAAATGATCTATTGGCTCCGGAATCAAATAACACATAGGCTGGGATAGGGTTCAATAGAAACATACCAGACACTACATCCCCCGCTTCCCGAGCCTCCTCCGCTGTCATTTGAAAGGCTCGTCCTTTTGCTTTCGGAGGGTCTTTACCCTTTGAGGATGAACCGCCAGCTCCTCCCTCCTTACGCTGAGGGCAATCTTCCATCTTGTGGCCTGGCTTGTGACAAGTGAAACAAACAATTCCCTTATACTTGCAGTCTGTAGGAACGTGGCCAGGCTTGCCACAGCGAAAACAAGCTCGGGTATCTTTGGTGCAGTCTCCCTTATGGGAAGACCTACACATCCTGCACCATTGGGGTTTGGGTTCATCAGTTTTGGGCTTAGAGAAAGAGGATGGGGTTGCTTTCTTCTTTGGCTGACCGCCCGAGGGCTCAGCCTTCCTCTTTTCACCAACTAACTTCTTGGCTTGCTTTGAAGCCTTGAAGTCATCAAATAAGAACTTGGCCTTTTGAGTGGCCGAGAGAAGAGTGGAACAAATTCTGATGTGGATTTTATACTCCGGGGGCACGGTCTCAACAAACCGCTTCACTTTGGCTTTTTCATCGGGAACCCAAGTGGTCACGAAACTCAGACGTTCATTAAACTTGCGAACATGTTCATCCATGGAAGAATCACCCAGTTTCATGTTTAGGAACTCCCTTTCGAGGCGTTCCAGATCTCTCTCAGTGCAGAATTCCTGTTGAAACAGTTCAAGGAATTCATCCCATCCCAACCTGTCAGCTTCACCTTTGGGCATTGCTGCCTTAATAGTATTCCACCAAACAAGAGCCCTCCCTTTGAGTTGTCTCACAGAGTAAGGAACTTTGTGTTCCTCATCACAGTCACAAGAGGTAAAGGTTTGTTCCATTTCCCGAATCCATCCAAAAGTCACGATCGGGTCATCACTACCTTCATAGGTAGGTGGTTTGCAATTCAAAAAAGTCTTGTAGGAAACTGTAGGTTTCCTCGAGATAGAAGCATCACTAGACTCACCAAGAGTCGAGGTCTTTTGGGTGTCATTAGTTCTTTTCAGTTGATTTTCTAACTCCTGGATGCATGTCAGGAGTTGAGCTATCATGGAGAACTGATCCTTTGGGTTGCCCATGTGGGGCTGAGAGTGATGGGTGTGGTGAGAACCAGGATTTCCACCCGGTTGAGAGTGATCTGGAGGTATTTCATCACCTCCGGGTGGAACCAACTCGAAATTGTCATCGTTGTGGGCATCCATGCTTCAAATTCTTGTCTACTACACACATTAAAACAGCAACAAATAGCACATTAAGGCACAAGAATCAACAGTTTGTCACAATTGGGAACAAAGTTTCCATAACTCTCATGCAACTCTCATCTTAACCCATATGCCCACCTGATATGTTTCGATCTCATTTTAATGGTCGGCCTCGGTTTGAGACCAAACACTCGCTAAAGTGCTCGATTCTCTCAAACCTCGGCTCTGATACCAACTTGTAACACCCTGAATTTCTAAACAAATTTAAACTTTTTCTATTTCAACAAAATATCATCATAAGTGTGTTTGTTTACATCAAAAGGCGGAAGCTTGTCAAATTTACAAAAGATGGTGTTACTTGTTGACCCGAATACACGACCATTAAATAAGCAAAATAAGAATAATCATGTATTCCAAAACATATCCAAAGGCAACAAGTGATCCCCAAAAGCTTCTACCCGCCTCACTGGCATCATCCTATTGCTTATCTGCGGATACAAAACATAACACAAATTTTGTTAGCTGAAGCTAGTGAGTGTGCCAAAATCATTTAAACAGATAAACAAGTCATCATAGATCGTAAAACAGTTATGGCATCATAAATCAGTTCACACAAGATGTGGGGGACAAGTCCACTTGTACTTGTATGTTCCATAGGGGCCACCATGGTCAACAAGTCCTCGTGGGGGTGTGTCCACATCTCCCGTCAAGGTGGGGGAAGCACAAAGCAGTCCACCATACAACGGTTCTCTAGAGTGTAAGCCCTGTTCACCAAATCCACTCGTGTTACCCGGGCTCGATGGCTCGTCAGCCCAGTGAACCCACACGGTCATGATGGCTACTGACATACCCCTCCACTCTCTGCACCGATCCCTCAGCCACCCGTACCTCGCGGTTCCCCCAATTGCTGAAGCCATAGGACCTCTGTGTACGTCTCAATGACTAGGAACCCTATGGTACAGAGTTCATATCACAAACAGCGGTCCGGACCAAACACATAAACCCCGGAGGGTCACATAGCACATACCCCGAAGGGTCACATAAACAGTTACCCCGAAGGGTCACATAAACGGTTACCCCGAAGGGTCACATAATCACATGCAGGTTATATACACAAAGTAACAACTTGCCATAATCCATACATAGCATAGCATGCTTCAAAACAGGTGAATCATATGTTCAATTTGCATAAAAAATTATCATAAACATGATACTATCAATTACAGATCACATTGATGCCATACATATATATAAACATGGTTCATAAGAAAACAGTTGATGACTTGCACATTAAAAACATTTTGGGTATCCGCAGGGCACAACTCACATGATTGAAGTGATGAGGATCACTTCCACTTCACCACAAGGCCACAAATCACTCGCACAACGATCCTATGATCATAACACAAGGTTAACTTAGTTAAGTTAACCATACAATGAAGTTACACGCAAGTATAGACTCAAAACATGACTTAAACGCTCATTTTGGGTCTTTCGGACTCCCTTCAGACTCCCTAAAACCATTAGAAATAAACCCCAATCAATTACAAGGTCAAATGGGGTTAAAAACAAGTTTTTGGACCTTCCAGGGAGTCTCGCGCCGCGAGACAGGGTGCCTCACACCCGGAGAAAATCTCTGGAAAAATGACCATGCCAAACCAAGACCCTCGCGCCGCGAGCCCCCATATACAGTAAACCTGGGCTCTTTTCTTTGCTGTAGGGTCCGGATTTCACACAAAATTCACAACAATCACCCACAGCTTCAATCATAAACTTTAAAACTACAACTAAACTACCTCATAACCATCACAAACCATTTACAACACATTTTAACCACTTTTAAACACATTCAAACACCATTTAATCATCAATTAAACCCTTAATTCCTCCATTTTCAAGTTTTCAACATAAATAACCAATAATCACTACAATCAACCAATCTTTTGTAATAATCCTCCAATACCACATACAAAATCACCATCTAACTCAACTTTCCAACAACTTAAACACATTTGATCATTTTAAGCCCTAGTTTCAACCATTTCCCCAACTTTGACCTATAAAACACATCAAACCCAAAATCAAACCAAGAATCACCATATACATAATATATAACTCAAATCAAACACAAATTTCAAGTTAAAACTTACTTGATTCACAAAACCCACTTGTTGTGCAAACCCTAACTTGAATGGTTGCTTTCTTGCCCAAATCCAAGCTCCAAATGAAGAGATTCAAGCCCCAAAGCACTTGTTTTCTTGAACCTAACTCAACACCAACACTTTACCTCTTGATTTCTTCATGATTTCTTGTTTCTCTCTCTAGCCTCTCTGTCTAAAACTCTCCCCCACGATTGCTCTTCCAGAATTCTCTTCTTTCTTTCTTCTATTTTGATATTTATACACATATTTACACTAATGGTCCCTCTACTTTCATCCTTATTGCATTTAGTTCCCAATTCAAGTTGTAGGCACATATACACACTATATAACATTTAAATAACATATTAAACACATAAATTACTAATACCACACAAATTGGGAATTTTATATATATTTATAATTTTACAAAAATACGGGTTTTACATAGTGAGCATGATATAAATGTCTTTTCTCAACCGAATGACTCATATAGATTTAATGGAACAAAAAATAAATAACATTAGTTTTGTAAAATCAAACAATCAAAGGATTAAACACATGAGAGTATAAAAAACTTAGCTATAACTTTCTATGAAAACTCTAACACAATGGATGGAGCAGTTATATATGTAGGCACATATATTTGATTCTTCATTTAGGTGACACTGAATCTCTTCAATGAAGAATGCTAAACACAAAAGCAAGATCAGAATTAGTTATGCAAATAGGTAAAAGAAAACCTATCATAATTTGAGATTGACTATGTATACGAGAATCAAAGAATGTGCTTTAAAACAACATATTTTTTAGATCTACACTTGTCTGTTATTTTAAGTAATTTAAAGATAAGTTGTCAATCTCTATCATGTATACAAAGATTGATATCTTACCTGGTCCATACACTAACATAAATGCTTGACAACAACTTTCATATTAAGTTATTAAAACAAATGGTTGTTTATTCCTAATTTCACTCCTGTAAAAACATCAAAATTCAAACATAAGTAGGACAACCGAGCTAATAATCTTAAAAAACAATAGGTCCATGAGCTCTAATTTTCATAAAAACTCGAGTAAAGTGAAATTTTGTTTGCTTATTATGGAGCCTATAAATGCATAAAATAGTACGCAAAGACATTACCCAAAAAATTTTATTGTATTATATTAATTTAACACCGGATAAACAATTGAAAATTCAAGGACAACTCATTAAGGCATTTCATCAAACACCTATTGTGCACAAGTTATTGTGTCAACATAAGGGAAATAAATCCTTAGAAATCATCATCATAATTTCCTAAAAGAAGATATAACTTTACAAAATAAGGTAAGATATATTGATGGTTACTTATTTATATACGAAGAACTTGAATCTTGAGCACTTACATATTGGACTAAAGAATTTCAGGGTTTGAATGCAATAATGGTTGGAGCATAAAGAATCATTCAATGAAAAAAATAAATAATGAAGAAGAATGAAGAAGAAAACATACCTTTGATTTAAAGTGCGTGAAAAAAAAAGCGGATGAAGTGAGATTACACTCCGAATTCAGTTTAGGGTTGTTGTCGATCTTTCCGATTGCAAAGAAGAAAAGGAGGAAGAGTATGTTACTAATTCCAGGTTAGAAAAGTCAGTTGAAAGCCGTGATCTTGATGCAATACACTGCTCTGAAATCACAATGAATAAGAACAGATTCAAGAAGATAAAAACCGAATCAAGCAGAAGAATATCTAATAAACAAAATATGATTCAAGAATCAAGAGAGATTCCTATCTAAATACCTGATCTTGATGCAAACGTCTCTCAAATCGTAAGATGATTTTAGGGTTTGTTAAGCTTGTCGAAGAAGAGAACATATGAGAAATAAAGGGAAATAAACCAGATAGTTGCAATACGGGTACTTATGACCCGCGTGTTATCAAAATCGGGTCAATAAATCCGAATTATGTATAAAAATGGGTATTACTAATATTAGTAGTCAAAATTGGTGATATTGGTCAAAATTGAGAAAAGAAAGGGATCCTATTGGTTAATTGAAAACTTATTTAAGGAATCTTTCCCATATTTGATTTTCTTTTAATATATATATATAGATTATTCTTATCTATTTTTAATAATATTTTTATATAATTATTTTCTTCTATTTTCAAATTAATCAATTATATATATATATAATTCTTTTATTCAACAATAAATTAGAGTTCTAGACGTACCAGATTCGAACACGACTATGTCCAATCTGAGGATGTTACAGTTTTTCATTTTGATTAAATATTGATGATGTAATCTGACATTTTATATAACATTTTTCTTGAATCATACTAACATTTACACACACTATGATACTAACATTTACACACACTATTGTGTGTATTCAAATTGTGTAATCTCTTATGTTCTTTTGTTGTAAAATATAGTGTTTTTAATGTTAATTATAATGTTCAACATCAATTGTTTGTTGTTCAATTTGTGTTAATTAGCATGTACAACATCAAATTGTGTTCAAAGTTTGTTGTTCAAACTAGGTTGATTAACCTTGAATTAGGATGATTGGTTTTTTTAAAGGTTTTAGCATTAGCATTAGGTAATTAAGTAAATGTCTCAAACAAAACAACCGATGTGTATAGCAGTTTAAACACACTATTTTCATGTTTGATGTTATATACCGCATGTTTTATCGTTTTGATGTTATATACCACCTATTGTATAATGCTAAATTATGATTTCGGTGTTGGTGCTACTTGCTACTAGATGTCTCAAACAAATGATTCCATTGAAGAAGAGACGATTACCCTTGAAAGCCAAAGCAAGGAGCCAATACCATAAACAAATGATTAACAACCTAATTCACACAAACCAAGATCTCAAGTTTGGGAGTAATTCGAAAAATTTACGGACAATGAGGGCATTGAAATATCGAGATGCAACCATTGTACGTGGTGGCGGACAATACAAGTGTGGATCGAAAGCTTATGATACCACTAATCTTATCCTTCGTTTAAAGAAATGTAAAGCTTACTTGGCTAAACTTAGTGGTGGTCAAATATAATTAGGTTCGAAATATGTGGATGAAAACAAGTTGAATCAAAAAGTATTAGCACACATGATAGTAGTTGACGAGCTTATGTTTAGTTTTGTGGAACGTTTGGGCTTTACACATTACAATAGTGTTAATCAACCAATGTTTAAGGTTCCATGTAGAAGTACAAAGACAAAATATATTTATCAATTGATTTTAGATGAGGAAGAAAAAATTTGTGATTTTATTAAATATACTTGGACTTCAACTCAATATACAAATTATATGTGTCTCATGACTCATTTTGGTGATGATGAATGAAATTTGAGGAAAAAAGTGTTGAGTTTTGAGGTTCAAGAGGGTTGAGCAATGTTTAATAGAATGGGGAATAGATGATGTTTTAATAATTTTTGTTGACATCGCAACTTCTAATGATGTGTCAATTGAATTCTTGACAAAAAGATTTCAAAATTCCAACAAGTGTCTCGTAAATGGTAAATGGGCACACAGTCGATGTGTTGCTCGCATTTTAAACTTCGTTTTGCAATATGGTATTAAAAAAGTTGATAGTGTGGTTGAGAATGTTCAATGGGCCGTTAGCTAGGCACTCGCCTTCTAGAATCTAAAAATTAACAAGTTTGCAAATATTGTTAATTGTGGTATTACCAAGTACTTGATTAAAGATGTCCCAACAACAAGATACTCTAATTACCATAGGTTAGAAGTTGTGCAAGCTTATGAAAAAGATTTTTAGAGATATTATATCGAGGAAAATGATTTTTGGTCTAACAATAAAAAAGCAGTTTTTTCTGTAACTTCCTATGATGATTGGCAAAAGGTTAGAATTTAATGTCATTTTTTATAATTTTTTATGTTTTTACTTTTAGAGTTTCAAGGTTTTTTTATCCGACATCAAACACATACATTAAGGAAATTTACTCTATTCATATGGTGTTAAATGATGCAATGTGTGATGCTAATATTTGTGAGATTACAATAGCAATGAAAGTAAAGTTTGATATTGACCCCAGAAACAAACTAAAATATATGTTTATACTATTTGATGACCATTATGGACTTCGTGGGGAAAAGGTAGTGGAAGAGAAAAAGAAGTACATTATGGATTCTATATATGAATTATATAATGATTATATTATAATTCGTTCTTCAAATATATTCTACATCTAGTACTACCGAGTCTACCATCTCATCTTCGATTTTAGGAAAAATCCAAAATGAGTATTTTATGACATCAAAACCCGTATTGAGAAATAAATGGAGAGAAAAGATGAACACGAATGTTATTGAATCAAGTAGTGAGTTAGAAATATTTGAAAGAAAGTGTTGAAGAAGAATCTTCAATGCTTACTATTTTACAATGGTGGAGACTTATTAGCCAATAGACATTCACGTCTCAATTGTAGCTTCAGAATCGGTGTTTAGCACTAGTGGGAGAGTTTTGGAGTTCTTTTTCTCCCGAAATGGCTCAAAGTATAATTTGCACCCTAGATATGCTTCGGGAAGCTATAAGTGCGAAAGCGGAATGTATAGAAGATTGAAATAGAATACATAAAATTGATAAATGTATTGGTTTTTTCATAAATAATTTAATGTTTATTATGTCTGATATTACTTAATTTCTATTTTTTTCCTTTTTTTTATGTAGAATTGGGAGAAGATATATCAAACTTAAAGCTCAGATCCGAGAAGTACGTGAAAGTGACAAGATGAAGAACAATAAGAATGAATATATTTTGTGAAGGTTAACACGATTTAATTATGTTTTAATACTATAATGTGTTGAAGTTAATACATTAATATTTTGTGCCAAGTAGATGAAGATGACATCTACTTAGGTAATGTTCTTTGTCATGTTGAACTTAATACATTAATATTTTTTATAGGCTTTCGTCATCTATTTCCCGCTTTCACCTTCAATTGCTAAGACCTAGTGTGTAAGCACAACAATGAACTGCGGCGAGGGGGAGATCCTCAATAGTGATGACCCTTTCACTTTTCCAGGATACATGTACCGAATGCACCCTCAACACCATACCTTGTGGAAGGCGAATCACGAGAGAATCGTGCAGAGTTCCCTTTGACGGAGATGTGAATGCCCATGATTTGCTCGGTATAGGAAGTTTAACACGGTTTTAGAAAACTAGATCCGAGCTTAATTAGGTAATATTGTGACTTGTACTTGATTTAAAACTTGTTTATTACTATGAATGTGTGGCTCAAAAAATATACTAAAAGATCCTACACCGATTTACCATTTAGATACTTGGCCCAAAAAAGTCTCTAAACTGGTTATAACGGAATTTAATTGAGCCGAATTCTAACTAGTACTTGTAAAGTAGAATGGTTCGTTTATCGGTTACATTATCTATATCAAAATACTCGTTATACCGGACCTAGACAACCCGAAACTCAAAAAATATACCCGAACAACACCCCTAACAAATACTAAAAGAATTATGTTTTCTGTTATCGAATGAGACTCTATCACAATGGAAGTATACAAGAAATATGTTAATGTTCCTAATTTACAACTACATCACATGTGATCGTAGCATTACTGGACAACAAAACTAAGTCAAATATTTGATATTATCAGGACAATCAAGTTACATTGAATAAATCAAACTCCTTGATCAACGTAGCTGATGTGATTGAACAAATGTTTTAATCGAGAGTAGGAGAAGCGCAATCAAACTCCTTGATCATCGGACCACTTAATTATCACAGTTGGTGAAGATTCCTCTAGGGTTTAGGCCTTAAAAGATTATTTAGGTTTAGGTTAGAGATAAAAATGATTAGATAATATATTAACATAAGATTTAGCCTTAAATTAAGGGTTTAGTTTAAGAAAATATATTTAACTTGTCACGTTTTATTATTGTATATATCTAATTTTAAAAACTTCTATTATGTTTATCGAACATTTAATTTGTTTCTATTGTGTGTATTAAACTTTTTATTATATGTATTAAACTTATACATTTTTTCCTTTTCAATGTAACCAAAATACATACAATAGCAACAAATTAAAAGTTTGATACACAATAGAACTTGTAAAGATCGATACACACAATAGCAAAACGTGAAAAGTTGAATATATTTAGGTGAACTAAGTCTTTAAATTAATTAGTTATAAGAGTTTAGGATTAAAACATTCATTAAATAAGTTTAAGGGCTAAATCATTTTCGAATTTAAAGATTAGGAGTTAAATTATATTTAACCATATTATTAATTAATTTTCCTTTTATTACTTTTAACATACAATGTTTTGTATAAATACAAAAACATCTATGTGACCATACCATTCTATTTACATTTTCGATATAAATATTATCGCAGTACGATATTTATATAAAATGTACTTTTATTTGACTTAATGTGAAAAAATAAAACCGGGATTGGTTAATTGAAATCTAAATCATATATTTATATAGCGTTAGTGCACAAGAGTCTTGCATTCCATTTGATATGTAACAAATTGTTACTTTAGAAGTAACATGAAAAATAAAACTTGAGTTATCTTAAATAGCATTGTATCCGCGTAATATGATGGCGACTAATATTTTTTCTTGATAATTTGTCCGTTTTTAAAATACGGATGATGTGTTTCTTGTATAAATTATAGTTGGTTAATAAAATTTCATATGTATAGTAAAATCCAACAAAAGTGTTACATTATAACTCTTTGATATTTTAATTATATTACTCATTAAAAAAATCCAGAAATTTTTATAAATGTAGGTTATATGTTATTTAGATTTAATATTTCTAATTATACGTAATTTTTAATAGTTAAGTTAAAATATTTATTACATAGTAGAATATTTAATATGAAAGGTTTAATTATTAATTATTGTAAGTATTAAGTTAATTTGCATTGATTTGATTTTTTAAATATTCTTTATTTTACAAGGTATAGTTATTAATGGTTTCCATTTAGTTTAATATTAAGAGTAAATTAATAATTTTAAAATACTTGAAATTAAGAGATTACAAAAGACGTAAATGATTATAGTATAGATATGAACCAAATGATGTATTAAAAAAAAGGTTTAGTTCACCAAAATGTATCTACGTTTTGTTATTGTATGTATCGAACTTTAAAAGTTTCTATTATGTGTATTAAACTTTTAATTTGTTGCTATTTTATGTATTTTAGATACATAAAAAAGCAAAAAAATTTATAAGTTTAGTACATACAATATAAACTTTAATACACACAATAGCGACAAATTAAATGTTTGATACATGCAATAGACAATTTTAAATTCTCATACACACAATAGCAAAACGTGATAAGTTTTATACACTTTGATGAACTAAACCTTTAAAAAAAGATTGACATTAACTCTACCAAATAGTTACTTAATTTTAATGGTTTCTATTTAATTTAATACTAAGAATAAATTAGTAATTTTAAAATACTTAAAATTAAAAGATTACAAAAGATTTAAATTCTTTGTAATATAGCATAGGTATGATCCAAATGATGTATTAAATCTCTACATGTTTATTTTTTCACCTTTGTTTTAAATATTTATATTTAATTAATAGTTTCTATATTTTATTAATCACAAAAATGCGCAGAAACGTGCAAGTAGCACGTAACTCGTTCCTTATTAGACCGCCCGTAGAGGTTCACCCGAAGCCAATCGCCTTCTTTTGGGTTCCCTCGGGTAGGTCGGGAATACCCCTACGCCCCCCCCCCCCCCCCCCCCCCCAAAAAAATTCGGGTACCAAATTTACCAAACCAATTTTTTTTTCTTTTCTCTCTCCAATCTACCCTCTCTCTCCCTTTTCTCTCTCTTCTCTTATTAATATCCCAGCTAACCCTCCCATCTCCTCAGTACACATACTTCAAAAAAAGAAAACTCTCTCTCTCCCTCTCTCCGGCGTCACGCTCTCCCTTTTCTCCGGCGACACCTCCATTGCTCCAGTCGGTTACTTCATCCCTACGGGATACGGCGACACCGATGATCCTGCCGGGCACTTGCATCCCTACGGCGACACTAGTGCCTCATCCCATCCCCTAGCCGCCGGCTACTTGCATCCCAACCCGGTCGCTTTCTATGTTGCTTGTTCACATCTATGTGTTTTTTACCGCCGCCGCTACCACATAGGCCATAATAAGTGATTTCTTTTCATCTTCACAACCAATATTCGTTTTCTCTGTCTTCGTCGAACTCTGTCACCGTCGAACTCCACTGTCGCCTTTTTACGGTGAGCTACAGCCTCTATCGCCGTTTCAGATCTGGTCTCACGGTGAGCTACATCCTCCATCGCCGTTTCAGATCTGAGTTCAGTTCCTTTTTTTAATGTAAATCTGCTTTAGGTTCCAAAGTTATGTATGTTAGCATCATTATCATTTTTTTTCTTTGTTTCTTTGTTCTTGTTTTTGGATATAGTAAATTAAAAAAGAAAAGCTGTAAATACATATGTTCACTGTTGATTGAAGTGTTTAAATTAAATCATATATATAGTTACCATTGAATATGATATCAATGTTAATCACGTTCAGTCTTGAATGTAGGTTTATTATGTGTGTTCAATAGAGAATATAGGTATAACTTTATTGTGTGTGTTCAATATAGAATATATGTTTTATCTATGTTCAAAAGTTTTCCGGTGTTTCGTTGTTTATTATTAAATATTCATCAATGTTTTGATGTTTTCCAGGGTTTCGTTGTTTATTATTAAATATTCATTAGTTGTTTAGGGTTTTTGTTTATTATTGAATAAAGAATAACAAAAATCTTAGAAATAAAAAAAACGATTGGAAAAAATGATATAGAAAAAAAACAAAAAGATTAAAAAAAGAGGAGTAAAAATGTTTTTAATGATAAAACAATATAAAACAAGAATTTACTAGTGAACAAATTGTAATGAATATAACATTTAATAACTAAAAATTCGTATTTTTTAGTTGTGTTCATCCTTGAACACCGTAATTTATTAATTTACTATTGAATTATTTATAATTTGTTTTATTTAAAAAATGTAAGAGAGAGAAATAGATTGGAGAGAGAATAATTATTGTTTACTAATGTATCCTTTTTAATTAAAAAAAATAAAAAATAAGATTAATATAAGTCATTAGATCAAATACAAATAACAGGCTAGGATTCCTTCTCGTACTTTTCGTAAATAAAACGCTTTTCACATAAACCCTCCCCTATATATATATATATATATATATATATATATATATATATATATACTAGCATCGTACCCGCGCAATACTGCGGTGTCGAATAGTTTTTGTTTTATAATATGCCGCTTTCAAAAATGTAATGATATATTATTCGCAAAATTCAATGTCACAAAAAAATTTCTTTAGCAACATGTCCCATTTTTTCTCAAATTTTCTTTTATTTGCATAAACTATTTTATTAATTTTAAAAATAAAATTTAAAAGACATTAAAATAAGGAAAAAAATCATATTTGTGAAATAAGGATAGAGAAATTAATAAGATATTAGAAATTATGTTGTTATGGATGTATAATTATGTTTGTGTGAGAGTATATTTTAATTGAATAAAAAGTTAAAATAAATTAGGAGAGAGATTTGAATGGTTAAAGATTAAGTGAATGAGATTAAGTTAAATAGAATGAAAGGCCAAGATATTGTTTTGATTGAATTTTAAGAAGTCTTAAAATTAAGGAGGAGAGAGAGTGTTCAATGCTTTATATAGTAGTGTGTGTATATATATATATATATATATATATATATATATATATATATATATATATATATATATATATATGTAATTCTTTTATAAAAACCTAACCATTCCTTTAACACTTTCATCCAAAAAAATTTCAAACTTCCAACTTCTCATCCAACACTCATTCAATCTTTCAAACTTCCAACTTCTCATGCAACACTCCTTCAATCCAATAAATACTTAACCATCCATTTAACACTTTATAAAAAATTATCATTCAACACTCTTCCAATCTTTCAAACTTCTCTTCAATAAAAAAAATTCAACATGGATTCTAGATGCAACCGCAATCAAAACCTGTATTCAACCACACCAACATCCACCGGATTTCCGCTCGGGTATCAACAATATACAAAATCTTCACCCGGCGTCAAACCTGATTTTCAACCTTACATCGCTCATCAATTGACGTACCAAGGGATGTTACAACCTGGTTTTATTCCGGCAACCTTCAATTCTCCTAACCAGGCAAATCAACGTAGAAACTAGATTAAAGATGACACCAACGATATTGAATATGTCCCGGGAACTCAACAACCGGAGACGCCCCAATCCATTCCAACCCAACCCAAGAAGAAATCCCGACAATACGAACTGGAAACAAAAACTTTTCCAGCTGAGCAAAGGCGATTAAATGAACGGCCGTGGAAGAGGTGGCGTTGGTTCAAGCTTAGGTTGACGTTTCCGAGGAACCCGCTGTCGAAATCGCGCAAACGGGTGGTATAATTTTTATACATATACATATTATTATTATTATTATTATTATTATTATTATTACTACTACATTTTATTATTATACATTATATTATTATTATTATTAAACATTAGATTATTATTATTATTATTATTATTATTATTATTATTATAATTATTATTATTATATGTTATTATTATACATTATTCTAACCGTTTTTTAATATACATGTAGATAGTTTCTTACGCGGAGAGTCGAGAATTTGTTCCACGCTCAAATGCAACGTGGAACATATAGAAATATCCATCAAACCACCTCCAAATTCAAGGACCTAAATAAAAAATAACGGCTTTCGCTGACATCTACTACATATTAAATACAAGATGTAGCGGTCAAAGCGAAGCCGATATTTTAAGTTTGGCCCACAACCGTTATTGGGATGCTAACAACATGACTGCTTTTACACGTGAAAACACATGGAGCGTCCTTAAAAGATGTCCAAAATGATGCACGGTAGAACGGATGACCTCTTCTTCTTCCCAGCCCACCAAACGTAGTAAGATGTAGTAAAACGTCTTCGACCCAAAACCCACTGACGCCGATGCACACATTAACTTTAATCTTAATGACGAAGACTATGAGACCAAATAGAGGAGCCTCAACGGCCCATTGGGAGGAACAAGGGAAAGAGACCATCGACGAGTACAAGAAATACCAGCTTACCGTCGAACCAAAAATATGATTCGTTGGTGGACCAAATATCTACTTACCACAACAGACAAATCAAAATATGTCATAGAATGAAAAAGCTTGAAGTCGACGAAAGGGCGTTGTTGGTTAAACAAAACGAGATCGAACTACAAAAACAACAATTCAATAAAGACTTCGAGTTTTATATTACCACGCATGATCACCTTACGAGTCCTATTTTAAAGGCAACGTTGGCGAAGAAAAAGAGAATTAGAGAATTATACGGTTGGGATGAATAAAATGTATTATTATTATTATTATTATTATTATTATTAATGAAATTTTTATTTATATTATTTGTAACCATTTTATTTTTATAGAATTGTTTAAATATTTTATTTTGTAAAATATATATAAATGTGTAATTAAATAAATTAAAAAAAGTGGAAAAAAGATTGGGTTTATTTAGAAGGGTGCTACTTGTGTTTTGAGTTGATTTAGGTTGGAAAGAAAAAAGCAAAAAAAACTAACGTGACATTTGATATAACATTTGGGTTGATTTGAGTTGGGAAATGATATACTCTTGGTGTTAACGTAGGGGTAATTCTATATATCCTCTTTCATTATCTATATAGTTTATCTTGATTTGACATATATAAATGAAAAAGAAATATTAAAAATATAACATTCTTGATTTGAAACGTGAATTTGTACGGAGAAGAAGGCTATCTAGTAACGCCCTAAAGGAAAATGAGAAATTTGAGCATCAGAACAGTAAAATATAGCCCAATGATAGATCGTAGAAGTTGTTTGACTTTCATAGAATGCATTTGGCCACTCTTGTCTGCTCCTTTTCTCCGTGCTACAAACAAAGCATATAAAATCTATATATGCGGATATGAATGTTTTATTTATTTTATGTAATATAAATATCAAAAATCTAATTTTATCTTACTTATTTTTATCTTATAGCTTTTAACATATAGTTTTGTATAAATATAATTACAAAATTTTAATTGTTTTATTTTTATTAAATTTCAATATAATATAAATTCTATAGTAATATAAAAATTATTTTGAAATGTAATAAAGAAATAGTTACAAATATATATATAATTAATAGGTCTTAAACATTTTTTGTAATAATAATGTCAAATGTTACATTAAACCTAAAAAGAAAAAAATTAAGTCTGAATATGTTCAAATTCGAGCCAAATAATGCGAATGCACTGTGACTTTTTTTTTTTTGACTTTTTTAACACAATGTTTGTATATATCCAATTCTAATTATTTAGATTTTTATGTGATTTATTCAAGTACTTGTATTTAGAAGTCGGATTTTATAAACCAAGTCACCCAAACACAACTAATGACATAAATTTTCCATTACATCAAACAAACAAGCGAAACACAGGCCTAATTAACCACTTATTCAAGCAAATAATTAAAACTAGTACAATAATGGCCTCATGGAAGTACTTTCATTTCTCTCAACTTTTCAATACATTCTCTCATGGTCGCAAGTGTGTCTGCATATCCATGAAACCCAAATTCTCGACTCTTATTTATGCTACAAACTGGTTGAATCTCAAGGCTCAAAACCATCTCTAATGCACCAAAAGTGGTTATATCCTCCATTTTTGTCTTGTACAATCCATTTTCTTCAACAATTCTATCCCATACGTGTCCTTTATCCTTCATGAAATCCACAATATCAAACTTCTCATTCTCATCAAACATCACAAACTCAACATCAAATACATCACAAAACACTCTCCATATCATTTTCCAAGTAAACAAATCACCATTTGTGCAGTTAAAAGCTTGATTCTTAGCCTTTTCCGTAACAGATGCCCATATATGTTGCTCGGCTAAAACTCTAGCATCGGATGCATCCCAAAAGTTCTCCCAACAGTACTTATTACCAATGTACCTGTCAAAATAAACAAGATGACTAAAATATATAGATATATAGACATAGACGATAACAATAATTAATACCCAATCTCCACCGTTCAAAATATGGGGATCGAGGCAGGGATAGCAAAATTTTTAAAAGATGTACATAAATATTTCGTTTTTAACATAATTTGATTATTTCGATATAATATCTAGGGTAAGGGATTTATTTGTTAACCCACTAGACAATTTTACTAACATGACGAGTGAAATAATATGTAGACAATGCTACCTTTACGCACAGATAGATAGCCAGCTTTCAAAATACATATATTACATGTTTGCATTAGACAATGATACCTGAATGGATAATTTTCATGTTTGCATACTAATGCATAGACCGATATGGTGAGAAAGAAGTTATAATAACTTCTTGTCGATGCACCAATGATTATAGCAGATCGATGTATGGAATAAGTGAAGGATTTTGGGTAAGAAGCAACAATGTCTTCTAAAGCATAGTAAAAGTTTGGAAATGGTAGTCTAGGGAAATCCTCTTTAAAAGGGGGATCAAGAGGAACAATTTTAGGTGAAAGAATCGGGTCAAAAACCGGACCCACATATTGTTTTGTTCCTGTTTGCAATGTCACGTGCCTAAGATTAGAGTTTGTGGAGGAAGTTGATAATGCATCAAGGACATTGGTAAGCATAGTGGAGTTTCGGGAAATGTTTTGTTCTTCACTTTCATTGGCACTTATAGCAAGCCAAAAGACATGGGTGATTTGGGAAGAAAGTGGTGAGAGGATTTTGTGCGTGTTTTCTTGGTTTAATGTGTCTAAAATGATGTATTTGTCGAGGTAGGATGATGGGAACCAGGCGGGTAATGGCCGCCGTGAAACACCGTAGACTGTCCAAGGACCTCCTAATGCTGATGGTTTCTTTAGGGCCTCGGCTAAGGCAACACCCACCATACCGGTGACACCCACAACAAGAGCCACTTGTGAGTTGGAGTTTCCTTGCACCATAGTGAGTGAGTGTGTGTGTAAGAGAGAGAGTGTGTGTGAAACAAATGAAGGGAACTTTGAACTTATATAATGGGTCTAAGACTGTAGGGTAATTCGCACATATGTGGACAATTGATTAGTTGTTATTAACGAGGGTATCCTTCAAAAGTCGACTATCTGTTTAGATGTACGTGGCAGTGTTATTACTATCATTTTTTCAAATTGTTTTTATACTACGATTATAGCTCATCTTTCTTCTCTATCATAAGTACAGTTTTTTCTTTCTCTCTAATTCAAATATTATATCAATGTCTCATTATTTTTTACTTTTCTTTCTTTCGTTTATCGAAACTTAAGTATTACTTAACATAAATAATCTAATATTTTTTGTTTTCTTACTCTATCTTACGTAACAACAAAAACAGGAATAACGCGGGTGAGATCAGGTTGGGGAAACCGACCTCCTTATCTGAAGGGAGACGTAGAGGTCAAGCCAAGGCAACCCGATAAAGCCCAATATTTTTCAAGTCGATCACTACGGTAGTCGGTTTACTATATATCTTGATTAAAACTTTCATAAGACTGAAAGGTAAATCTTAATTTATTAATTCAATTATGTAAATGTTTGACTTTTAAATATTTGACAGAGATACATGTTTCAAGGGATTGATTTTATGCATGTAACGAGGTGATTGCCAGAATGCTATGTCCGTAGATAGACACATGTATACGGTACCACAGACCGTCACACCACCTGCCATGCATGGATTCCACCACTCCATCGGAGGAACCAAGAATTTCATTGATCCAATCAACATCCGGCTATCACTCTTTTTAGTTTTCCTTTTTATTTCTAAGAGCAAACATTTGTTGGTATAAAAACATTTCTCAATGATCATACGAATAATGTTTTATATTGGATAGAAAATAATATTATATGTTTAATAAAGGTATTTGGCTATCTTTTATATAACCAATTAGTTTTGATTTGAAACGCATAAATTTACATGATATTAGTGTAAAATCCACCCATGGTTGACAAAGGTCACACAAACTCTACGTATTCCATTAGTATCAACATGTTTGGCGGAAAAAAAGGAAAGTCACACGTGATAGGGTGTTTTGATTAATGTTTCATATCGAACAGAAAGTGACTTCGTAATTTGCTTCATACGGGTCTTGGGTTACTCCTGTCATCGCCAATTGATTTTGAGTTATAATCGCACAAACATTTCCGACATAATTTGTACACAAAGTTTCTTAATTAATCACAATGTTATAATTACATATATAACTCAAAATTTAGGTGTTATTTTTCAAAAGATGCACATTTCTTATCTTCCTCTAGGGGTGTTTTATATTGTTATCTTTTCTCGGCTTATGTTAAAAGTTTATAACCAAACATGTTGTAATATTCTCAATTGGGCCTAGTCGTGCGTGAGATAGGTACGCGAATTAAATTAAATGAAAATATATATTCTAGTATTAATAGAAATTATTAAATTAGCTATTAAATGAGATCATAAAAATAGTAATAAAAGTAATAAAATACTGAACGGATTCAAACGAGGATTCTGAAAATATCTTCGTTAGTTGAAACGGGTTAACGTGTGTTAAGTTGTAAGTTGAAATGGGGAACAAAATACCACTTGTGGATAATAGAGAATCACAAGTCGGTCTTCATATTATCTTACAGCCTACACACACTCACACTCACGTAAACACACACACCCCCACTCACTTTCTCTCTTGTTCTTGGAAGGTTGAAGCTAAATTCAAGATAGATCATCAAGGCTGCAAATTTGATCACAAACTCAAGTCCAAAATCAGTCCCTAATCTTATCTTCATCATCTTCCTCATACTTCTAAGCTTCTCTTCACCTTGTTCTTGATTTTGAAGGTCTAGGTCAAAAACGTGTCAAAATTAAATTGACCAACAAAGGTTAGATTTTGATGTTCTATTAGTTTCTATATCATTTATAAGTGATTTGGAAATGATGTTAGGAATTATAGATGTTAATTTGATTGAATTCTTTGAAATTGCCCAAATGGGTCATAAGTAATGAAATTGAGATTGAAACTTGTATTTGATGTTAAAGTGTGTTTTTGTGTGTTTATGAACTCCTACTACTTCCCTAAACATTGTACAAATACTGGAAATTGAAAATAGCAGTTTAAGATTTGGTTTGAAATGGATTAGAGCAGTGGAGAACACTGCATATCGCCATTGGGTCAAGGTCGCGGCGCGATCCTCTCTGCAGGAAGTTAATTGCTTTTTTCTGGGTTTTTTGGTACATGGGATGGTTTAGAATATATTTAACAAATTAGGGATATTGTTGGGGGTTAATACTAGTATGTTAGTATAGTACATGAGGTATTGTTATCTAAATGTAAATGAATGCAATATAGGTGGAATAAACGAACAAGGAGAGCCGAAACCATATAACTATTTGTTTTAGATACTCAGGTGAGCACCGGCTTTCACGAGTTCAATAAAGAGGGATGTAACTGCTAAATGGTTAATTTTATTGATTTAATGTTATTGCAAGACACATGATGTATACTTTAAATATATATAAATATATTTTTGATATGATATACATTTGTTCGAATACATGTGCACAAGGTATTATGATTATTGATTACTATGAGTTGAGTGTTAAATGCATACATGCTATTGAACCTGAAATGGGTTATTGATGCGGTATTTGAATGTCCGGACATTTTGTTGACTATCTATTAAGGTCAGCCTATGGCTAGATCCTATGGGCCTTCGGGCATAATTCGGGATCAATGGTGACTCGATGGTCCATTCCGAGTTGTAAGTCCCTTAGGGCTACCGTTCCTTAGCATCTAGGGGTTTTCAGCTACCCACTGAGCCCTATTGAGCTTTTGGCTCTGTAACGTGCACGGTGGATTGCTATATGCATAACCCCTTAGGGTAGTGTCTCATCCCCCGATGAGGGTTGTTGAGTTGGACTACCTATCCTGCAAGACATAACCCCTATCCATCTTGTCAGAACTCTGCTATGTGATAGGATAACACTAATTGCTTATTCCTGTGATATGACTTTTTTTATTGATGCTTATGCTTGTCTGTATTCACTAGCTATTTATAGCTAATATTGTTGTTGTTTCCCTTTTTCCAGTTAAAGATTAGAAAGGCCTAGTGAGATGGGATTGCTTACTGTTGGTTGTAAATACCTTTTGGGAAGGAACACTGCGTGATGGTATTTTGTTTAATGTTCGGTCGTGGATAGAGTAACACCAACAGTTATGGGTTTGGAAAATTTTGTTTTGTATATATATGTATATGCCAAACCAGTGTTTTGAAAACTGTAATAGTTTGTTGGGTTTGTTTTGAATTTTGCTACATGGTTGTTAATTTGTATTTAAATTAACAGGACAGGTAAACACTCTATTTACAAACGGACCCATGTAGTTTAAAAACTGAAAGTTTTACTAAATCTATTAATTTCAAGGGTGGTGTTACACATGTAATCTCGGTTTTTAAAAATACTAAACTAAACAGGACAGTTGAACACCATAAAAAACAGATTTTGTTTGGGTTGGTTTCGTGGTTTTTAACTTCAACATGAGGTCACAAGTTTTTTATAATCACAAGAAAGTGAAAAGGGTACTGATTTGTACACAACAATATTTCTCCATACATAACAAGTGCAAGTGGTTAATAGCATACGATACAAGTAGGGGTATTTACTAATCTAATAAAACCGAATTACCGAATCGAAACTTTCGGATCGGACTATTTGGTTCGAATATTTCGGATTTTTGGATTGGATTGGATCAAAATCGAATAATTATTATGGATTTCAGTTTGGTTTTGGTTACTATTATATAAACCGAATAAACTGAATAAACCGAATATATATAACATTACCCGAACAAAGTAATATATACGTGTTATGTCTATAATTATTTTTAACTTATATTTTTTATTTTATATTTATGCTAGAGCTACTAATCTCACTAGTTATTGTAAAAATCAATCAAACTGAATTGTAATTTGGATGGTTTTGTTCGGATCTTAAGATTGTTTGAATGGATCATATCTCACCTTTTAAAACCGAAATCCAATTGGATTTACTCAATCGGATATGATTAAACCGATCCATCCGAACATACACCCCTAGATACAAGTTGATAATACATCAAGCTGTTGTGTATGGCTAACTTTATTGTGTACAGATCATTACCAATGTAACAGCCGTAAACCCGGGCTAGTAGTTTAGCGGGTGAATGGTATGTGTTTAATTGTTTTAATGTGTGATTAGAATTAACTTAGTTAATATTTATCTCATAGTTAATTAAGTTAATTGTTGATATATATATACATGTATATATTCATGAGTATGTGAGTATATGGGTGTGTAGGCATGTATGTATGATTATTGAATTTAATATGCCATCTCATGCTTGAGTAAATGGAAGGAGGAGTAGCACGAGTACAACATGTATATATGGATAAGATTGCATGATTTTAGTCACCTTCTTATTTCTCAATTATCTTAAGTGTGTGTAAAGGTAACTATTGCTTTGAAGTGAAGAAGGATAAGAACTTGCAACTTGAAAACTCGGAATTGAAGATTTAGAGTTGTTAATTCAAGTGAAAGGTTGGTATGTGTTTGTTATTGGTTATAATCATAGTTCATGATTAGTTTTGTTATATATGATGCTGGTTTCTTGATTAAACATGAAGAACAACATTGTTAAGTAATGAAAGTTTGTATGAAACTTGATATGTGGGTTTTGATAGTTTGATTGTTTTAATTGGATTTGATGTGTTCTTGATGATTGTATATGTGTTGTTTGAAGTTTATATATGTTTTAGAAGTGTTTTCTATAGAAATCAGATGTTAGATATGGATCATTTTGTGTATAATTTGGCTGGAAAATGAACAAGAAGAAGATGTTGCAGGTTTTTGCGCGACGCGACGCGTTCCCGGCTTCGGTCCAACCTTCGCATGGTGATCCAACTTTCGGATGGTGGTCCGACTGTTGGATGGGTGATCCGAATTTTTGTCTTGATCCGACTTTCGTTCATCCGAACTATGCGATCCGACTTATTGGAGGAGACGCGACGCGTCAGGTCCTTGGACGCGATACGTCCAGGGAATTTCAGGATTTGAAAGTTTTGTTTATTATTCATTTTGAGGCATATGTTGTATTGGTTTATATGAAGATATATTAAGTTGCTTTTGATCAATAGAGATATAAATATATGTGGATATATATATATATATATATGTATATATATTAATCAGAAACTAATTTCGGTGTTGCTGTGTTTTCAGGAAGCACAAAGGCTCAGTAATATTAGATATCTGGGTGCCGCGATTGAGAGTAAGAGGTGAGTGGATGTTAACTCACGGATGGTAAAGGTTATGTTTGATATGATTGATTTGATGTATGTGTTTGTGATTGATATACTGTTTAGTCCGATGATTGTTAATCGATTATCTGATTGTACGAATGTTTGATCAATACGCACTCATTGGATGATATTGAGTTGCGTTTGAGAAGTCATCTATACGTATTGGGTTGGGCTTGATCGCTATTAGTTGAGAAGTTGTAGACCCTCTCGTGCAAGCGTTGTATCGGAGGGGATCTAACTGTACCAATGAGTGGTGGGCTATCGGTAAACCTTTGCTTTGGCCGGCATTGTATGTAGGTTCTGCGCCGAACCGCCGGTCTTCTGGATTATGTGACTACATGCTTTCGTATTGTTTGTAGCCGTTGGCTGTTGTGGTTTAGCTTTCTCTCACTTAGCTTCGTGCTAATTCTCCACTGTTAAACTGTTTTGGAGGTTCAGCGTTTGTTGTTGGGTTGTTTTGTTAAAGGAAAGATTGACTAGCACTCTAATACATGTTTTGAAACGAGCCATAATATGTTTTGTAATACAACAGATGTTTTGATGGATGTTGTTAGTGCATACATGGTCACACATTGAGAAATGCACTCATTGTTTTGATGATGATAAAAGTATGAACATGTGATATTATTGCTTATCAAAATTATTCATATGTTCATGTGCTACATTCTTAAGATATTAACAAGTGAAGAACAAACATAGTGAAGATCTCAAATCAACAAGAAAAGAAGAAAAGAAGCTGAAAAGACACATTCAACCCTCACGGTCTACCCCACGGTCGACCGTGAAGTAAGCCGTCGCAGAACATCCCTCATGTTTTACAAAACAAGCTTAAAAGACAAAAATCAACCCACACGGTCTACCCCACGGTCGACCGTGAAGTAAGTCGTCGCTGCACATCCCCATGTTTTACAAAACAACCTTAAAAGACAAATTCAACCCTCACGGTCTAGCCCACGGTCGACCGTGAGTAAGCGTCGCTGCACAACCTTCATGTTTCAAAAATCGTATTTTTTGAAATCAACAAATTTCTACTCGGTAAAGCGAAGATGTTGAAATGCACCAAGGAAAATTGTGATCTAACTTTCTAATAACTTATAAATATTTTATAAAATAATCACATTAAAATTTTTGTAAAATACAAGCAAATATTTTATAAAAACATCCAATGATTTATAAACCATAATAGACAAAAAGAGTATAAGACAAAAACATTCTATTTAGGCGAAAATTAAACATAATATTACATTAGAATACTACAAACCTAAAATTGGTAAAAACATCTTTTATTTTTGGAAAACTTTAAACATGCTTTTACATAGACTTCTTCTCCTTCTATTTTGGTGATAAAATTCAAACTCTTTTGGTAGGTCAACTTGGGACTTTTCTAAATGCTTTTTCTAGTGACTTTTTGTGGTAAAAAGTGTTTGAGTATGGTACAAGATAAAGTGCAACGTCCATATTTAAAATATCAAAAATTGTGAACTGGCACCCCACGGCATGTCCACGGTCGACTGTGACATCTTACGTGGAGATCCGGACAAAATTAGCTTTTGCCCTTTTACAGTTATTTAAAGAAGCTTGCAACCTCATTCTTTCCAGCCTTTGAAAACTGAAAAGTCAGACTTAAATATTAGATCTTGTGAGCTCAAATTCTATACAAAAGGCCATATTTCAAGATCAAGATCAAGAGCAAGATTGTAAAGCTTTGAAGAGCAAATCTACATCTCATTCTATCATTTTATTTGTATAAGTGTGTGAGGATTAACTCTAGCCAACAAATTAGAGTGAAGTGTGAGGATTAACTTTAGCCAATATAATTAGAGTGAAGTTAGGCACATCTTAGCCTTGTTTGCAAGAAAGAAGATTATTTCTTTTAAGCTAAAGTGAGAAGTTGTAAAGGTATATCTCTATCTTTAAAGAGAGAAGTATTAGTGGAGCAAACTGTTGGTGGGTGATGTCAAGGAGTGGATGTAGTGCAAGTTTGTTAACACTTGCATGAACCACTATAAATCTCTTGTCTACTACTTGGTGATATCTCTTTATCCCTACTCTTTTTATTTCTTGCAAATATTTGTTGTGTTGTTAGAAACTTCAAGATCAATCTTTAAAACACAACTTTATAATTTTTAGAAAAAAGTGGTAAAACAAGTAAAAGAACCTATTCACCCCCCTCTAGGTTCCTACAATTGGTATCAGAGCAAGTTGCTCTAAAATTTTTGTAAAAATTGTTTTGAGATACAAATTGATTTATTAATTTTTGAAAAAAAAAATTTTACAAAAAAATCTTGAGTTAGATCCATGGACTTAAATGTTAATCTAAGATTGGGGGTTTATACGGCCACTTTACCCATGTTTATTGACTATAATTTTTTGGGTTGGAAAACTTACATGATAACTTTTCTTAGACCAATAGATTATGACATGCGTGATTTTATTAAATGTGATTTTGATGAAAACAATTTTAAAAGAGAGTCACTAAATAAAGAAACATTGATATTTATTCAAAAATCTCTTAAAGGAAGTAAATATGAATATATGTGTTCTTACACTTGTGCCAAGAGATTATGGAAAGATATAGGTAAACTTGAGGAGCTTGAAGCAAAAAGAGATAAAGAAAAAGAAACATCAAGAGAAGATGCCTGCTTCATAGCTTTTAAAGAAAATGAGGTATCTTTCATCACTAACTTTACTACTAAAGAGAACTCACATAATTTTTATGATGAGTTAAAAGATAAAGATGAGTTAAAAGATAAAGATGATATGTTCCTTGATATTAATTCAAAATTCATTAACAAGAACAATGGTTTGAACATTATTAAAAGTGAAAATTTTAAACTCAAAACTCTTAATGAAATTTTGGTTAAAGAAATAAATGAGTTGAGAAAATCTAAATATATGTCACAAGTTTGCTCTACTTGTGTTAATTTCAAACAAGAGAATGTTATTTTAAAAGAAGAACTTAAGAAGTGTAATTCTTGTACTACTTTAATATCTAAAGTAAAAGAAATTGAAAATGAGTTGTTAAAGATAAAAAATGATAAAATCATCTTATCAAATTTTAAAACAAGTTCAACTATGTTGGATGAAATGCTTGGAGTTCAAAAATCATCAAATGACAAAGAAGGTCTTGGTTTTTTAAATGAAACAAGCAATATATCAACAAACATATTTAAACAAATAAAATTTATGAAAGAGAAGAAAAAAGAAAAAATTCTGGAGCCTTACGGTCTGACCACGGTCGATGCCGTGGTCATGCTGTCATCTCACGGTCTGACCACGGTAGATGCCGTGGTCATGCCGTCAGCTCGCTGGAAAAATCCAACTCATAAAAATTCCAATTTTGGCTCTAGTTCTCATGCTCAACCACTAAAGATAACAAGTAATGAACAAAAAAGAAAGTTTTATACACCAACATCAAAACATGGGATGGGCTTTAAGAGTTCAAAATCACATGCAAATCAAACACAATGTTCTCATGTTTCTAGAAAGCAAATCTTTTTAAAACCGAGACATTATCGAAAACCCATCAACTCTTTATACACATGGCATTATAAAGAATTCAAAATAACTCAAAGATGGATTAGAATAGGTGTTTTTGATACTAACAATCCCGGACCCATGAAAAGATGGGCACCACACAAATGAAATATGTTTGATTTGTAGGTTGCAATTGAGATTCAATGTGATCATTCTTGATGCAACTTGAAATCTTGTGTGGATCAAAGACTTGGATAAATCATCAAGAAAAATACTTTTCAACAACACTTGTGGAACACGATCAAGATAAGTTTCTTTTTTCACTTCTCAAAGATTTATATGTTGAAATCTATGTGTTGAAAGTGTCATGAGAACATATGTGAAGCTACTTGACATTATTTAAAAAAATGTGTTTATTGTATCTAGAGCTTCACTTGAACTTGGTTTGTTATACGAAAAAAAAGGGAAGCAAAAGTATTAATAAAAGACATAAGAAAATATGTTATATATCATAAAAGGCTTTATCAAATATTAAAAACACATAACCATATAAATACACACACACACACATATATATATATATAGTTGCAAAAGGTATGAATTAATACATAAAATTTTCATGACTTATTAAATATGTGTAAAATTGCTTAAGATCACACTTAGTACTAGAATAGTATGATGAAATCTTAGGAATTATTGGCCTTATTATAAAACACATATCATTTTAAGTTGAAAACTTGGTGATCATTCAAGAAAATATATATATATATATATATATATATATATATATAACCAAGACATTATTGATATGTAACTATTGAAAGATTCCTAAGATATTCTAATATTAATGTGTGTGGAAATAATCATTTAGATTAGTCATGAGAAAGGAAAATTATTGATATAAAACAAACTTAAGATTAAATGACTAGTAAGGTAATTAGAATCAAATGTATGATACAAAAAAAACTTATATGGATGTAACTTAAGATTAAATGAGTAGTAAGGTAATTAAAAACATAAGATATAAAATTAATTATCATATGCTTAAACGTCTTGCAAAGCTTAATCCATACTCATACGTAATGATTATTGAGTAAGTTATAAATTTGATTGATGTGGTGATTTTAATGACATATTACTTATGCCCACATTACTTGGACTTGTGCTTTAAATTATACAAAGTTAACTTGAAGTCCAATTAAGTATATGCTTGAGAAATATCAAATTATCTTGAAAATTATTATATGCCAAACTTGTGAAAATTGATATTTGATTAGTTCTCAAAATAATTATTGATATATGGTTTCATGAGATAAAGTTAACACATACAAACTAAATCTAAACAAGAGTTTTTTTTTGAAGTGAGAAATATTATACTTAAAGTTAATATTGCATATTGATGAACAATATTTCAAAACTTGATATACCATGTTTATCTTCATCACATTAGCTTAAATGATTATATGCAATGCTTGAATTTCTCATTAGCTTAAAAGGCCTTTTAAAAAGAATTATGTCATATGTTCTATATATACAAACACATGCTCTAATGATAAACCACTTGTCTCAAATTAACGGTTTGCTCCAAACCCATAAATTTTGTTGGTCAAATATTTTGTTTGGTTTTAAGTGATTAAGCAAGTAAATTGTAATTTATCATTCACATAAGTAACATTGTCTTAGAATCTACAAGATATCATATTACAAATGAAGACAACTTATTTTGATATTTAGTCTTGATAAGATTGTGCTCATAAATTATACAAATGCTTTAAAATTAGTAAAGACATATTAAAGAAGTATCTCACAAACACACAAAAGCTACATAACTCTTTATCTGAAAACATGACAAAACTAAAGTTTTGAACTCATGGTCCATACCATGGGTAAACCATCATCAATTTGGCCATATTATGATTTATATTCACATTCTGAAATTTCAAGCGATGGTCGACCCATGGTTGATACCATGGATAGACCATGAAAATACTGTCAAATTAAAAAAAAATATATATAAATGATAATCACCCACCTATAAATCATATTATCACCTATTACTATGAGAAATTATACAAACTTCTTTGAACATCATTGTAAACAAATAAAAAAAAGCGTGTTCATGTTATTAACTTGTTATGCCTAAACCTTTATGCATAAAATGAATTATAACATTTTGGTTTAGTGCAACAATATACGAACATGCAACCTTATGATGTTTAAGTTTGAATATCTTGTTTTGAGTCCCAATTTTAAGAACTTCATTCAAAAAGTCAAGATTTTTTGTAAAGGTGATATATTAATTAAATTTGTAACGTCATTATAAAATCATCATCTTACAAAATGGTTATGATAGTGAGCTAAAATAAAATAAATATATCATAAGTAAAGTAATCTCACGTTAAAAGTTGAGTTGTGACATAAGATTTTGAATAATCATTTTGGTTCAACATTTCATATATTAATTTTAAAAGAACTCGCTAAGTAGTTGCATGTATGAAGTAATAAAGTTAATTCACACAAACCTTATGCCAAAATTTTATATCTTACATGGTTTGAAAAATTAAAATGCTAACATGCAATTTATATATGATGCTCATTATATCTTGTCTTAGTACATTGACTTGAATTATATAGATACGATAGATCACTAAGATAACAATACATGCTTAATTTTGATATCTTGGTTCATGTTTGACATATTGTTGTTCTTCAAGTTATCATATTACATATGTGATATTCTTACATGAAATATTGTTAACATATGTAACATTATGATATGTCATGCTTGCTCATCAAATCTTAAATAATTATCATGTATTAGAAAATGAATATCAAATTGTGTTCAAGCTATCTTATGCATGGAGTTTTCATATGAGATCACTATCAAAATAGTTATTGAGGTAAGTTTATGATGAAACATATGTTAAAATATTTAAAAGGTGAATAAATATATATTAACATATTTATTGTTGCAAGTGGTTCTCTCATACTATCTTGTCATGGTGCTTAATGAATTACTCTTCAAAATCAAGGTAGTAAAATTAGATGACACATTATGCCTTATATAGGAAATCACTTTGATTGTCATCTTGATATATATTTGAGTATGCCTATGTACTTAAACGACTATCTTATGTGTCACACACTTAATTTGATTATCACTTGACACATAAAACTATGAGGTATACTTGCATAATGAATAATTTTAGTATATGTATTGCAAGTTTTTGTACTCATGAGAACACTTTTCTTCAATCATCTTAATCTTATTGAATAATATGAATACACATAAATGGATAAGAAAATGTGAATATAAGATAAAATTAAGAAGTAAAATAATATTTAAGCCTATTTGGATTATCAAAAAAAATTAAGTAATTGTGAACCAAACATGTAACTAGACAATTTTTGTATGATTCACAGGAATTAGAAAATTTTTGTATACTTATGATTCTTGATAATAATGTAACTATATTTTATTGAGTGTACATAGGTATTGAATTAATTCAAATGTGTGTAAGATAAGAAAAAAACACTTATAAATATTGATCGTAATCATGAAAAGATAAAATTATATATCAAATTGCTCATGATATCTTGATCTACATACATAATGAATTATTCTTTGAAGATCGAGATAATAATCTTAAATGATATTATGTACTTCAAACATGAAATCATTATAAATGTTATCCTAAGTGTATACATTGGTCACTTACTTGATTACATCATATATGCTTCATTTATTGTCTCATATTGAAAAATTGAAAATCATAAGTGTATCTTAGATGCACCAAAATATTCATGAAAGAATAAACAAAAGAAGAAACAAAGGTAGATCTACAAAAATTTTGATATAAACATTGATTAAACCTTTATTTGCTACATAATAAAAATGAATAAATATCAATTAGTTATGAATAGATTAATATTGAGATAAACACCATAATCTAGAGCTAAGAAATTTTTGATATTCATCTCAATATTAGGTTTGTGGATTTTGGTTGTCCCTAACATAATGTGCACATTTTAAGGGGGAGTCACAAACCAAAAAGAAAATCTCATATATATTTATTCACACCCTCACTTACTATCATTAGCATAAATATGTGATTATAATTCCTAAGTCTCCCATGATGCCTAATTGAGTATATTTGATCTCTCCTAAATTGAGTTTATACATACACTTTGGTATATTTTGAACTTGTGTTTTGCTTAGTCTATCTTTTATCAAGTACTAAATCAAGGAGATCATAAATCAAGGGGGAGCTTTGATCAAATATGAAGCATCATTTTAGAGGAAGCATCAATAGGGGAGTATGTACTAAGGGAGCTTCTATCATAGGAGTATGTTCCTTTGATTCGACAAAAGGGGGAGAAGAATGTAGATATGCAACATTCTTAACATGAATAATTTTGTGTAGCAATCTTATGAGATGTTGCATATTTTGTCATCATTAAAAAGGGGGATATTGTTAGTGCATACATGGTCACACATTGAGAAATGCATCCTTGTTTTGATGATGATAAAAATATGAACATGTGATATTATTGCTTATCAAAATTATTCATATGTTCATGTGCTACATTCTTAAGATATTAACAAGTGAAGAACAAACATAGTGAAGATCTCAAATCATCAAGAAAAGAAGAAAAGAAGTTGAAAAGACACATTCAACCCTCATGGTCTACCCAACGGTCGACCGTGAAGTAAGCCATCACTGCACATCCCTCATGTTTTACAAAACAAGCTTAAAAGACAAATTCAACCCTCACGGTCTACCCCACGGTCGACCGTGAAGTAAGCCATCGCTGCACAGCCCCATGTTTTACAAAACAACTTTAAAAGACAAATTCAACCCTCATGGTCTAGCCCACGGTCGACCGTGAGTAAGCCGTCGCTGCACAGCCTTCACGTTTCAAAAATCGTACTTTTTGAAATCAACAAATTTCTACTCGGTAAAGCGAAGATGTTGAAAGACACCAAGGAAAATCGTGATCTAACTTTCTAATAACTTATAAATATTTTATAAAATAATCAAATTAAAATTTTTGTAAAATACAAGCAAATATTTTATAGGAACATCCAATGATTTATAAACCATAGTAGACAAAAAGAGTATAAGACAAAAACATTCTTGTTTAGGCGAAAATTAAACATAATCTTACATTATAAGACTACAAACCTAAAATTGGTAAAAACGTCTTCTATTTTTGGAAAACTTTAAACATGCTTTTATATAGATTTCTTCTCCTTCCATTTTGTTGATAAAATTCAAACTCTTTTGGTAGGTCAACTTGGGACGTTTCTAAATGATTTTTCTAGTGACTTTTTGTGGTAAAAAGTGTTTGAGTATGGTACAAGATAAAGTGCAACGTCCATATTTAAAATATCAAAAATTGTGAACTTGCACCCCACGACATGTCCACGGTCGACCGTGACATCTTCCGTGGAGATCCGGACAAAATTAGCTTTTGCCCTTTTACAATTATTTAAAGAAGCTTTCAACCTCACTCTTTCCAGCCTTTGAACACTGAAAAGTCAGACTTAAATATTAGATTTTGTGAGATCAAATTCTATACAAAAGGCCATCTTTCAAGATCAAGATCAAGAGAAAGATTGTAAAGCTTTGAAGAGCAAATCTACATCTCATTCTATCATTTTATTTGTATAAGTGTGTGAGGATTAACTCTGGCCAACAAATTAGTGTGAAGTGTGAGGATTAACTCTAGCCAATATAATTAGATTGAAGTTAGGCACATCTTAGCCTTGTTTGCAAGAAAGAAGATTATTTCTTGTAAGATAAAGAGAGAAGTTGTAAAGGTTTATCTCTACCTTTAAAGAGAGAAGTATTAGTGGAGCAAACTCTTGGTGGGTGATGCCAAGGAGTGGATGTAGTGCAAGTTTGTTAACACTTGCATGAACCACTATAAATCTCTTGTCTACTACTTGGTGATATCTATTTATCCCTACTTTTTTTTTATTTCTTGCAAATATTTGTTGTGTTGTTAGAAACTTCAAGATCAATCTTTAAAACACAACTTTCTAATTTTTAGAAAAAAAGTGGTAAAACAAGTAAAAGAACCTATTCACCCCCCTCTAGGTTCCTACAGATGTATTTGTAAATATTTGTATTTATGTAAATCCTTTGTTTGTTGCTTCTGCAACGTGTTTAAGAAAATGGCTTTGAATTTTACGGTGTTACAGTTTGGTATCAGAGCCTTGGTTTGGCAATGCGAGCACAGTTAGAGTGTTTCATTCCCAAATCTTGGCTCATGTTCGGTCAAACTTTCCTTTGGGGGAATTAGAGTGATTGGAGATTTTTTGTAGTAGTTAGTTTTTTGTGTACTAACGGTTTATTCTAATGAGATGTGAGATGATGTGATTTTTATAGATATGGCTGACAGAGATACTCTCATTCTTCCTCCTGTGACCTAAGCAACATTTGAAGCACCAACCATTGAGATTCTGAATACAACTAATCTATCAGGAATTTCTAGCCTAAGTATGAAGAAGATTAGAGTGAATACATCTATAAGGTGGAAAATGAGTTAATGGAGCTTCGAAATACTATTAGTAATCTGGAGCAGTAGAGGGAAACACAGACTGAGCCAATTCAGATTCCTACTGCCATTACAACTTACTAAACAACTCTGCCGGGTACAATTCCTTTTCCTCCGGTGACACAAGTTATACAACAGCCGTTTTTCTATCCTTTTACTTCACAAAGAAATTTTCCCTTTGCCTATCCTAGATTAAGGCAACCATGCATGTATAAACAATTGCTTGACTATAAGCCATCAGAGTATTGTAGAAGCTATGATCCTAACATATAACTGGTTACGGGGGATGGTTAAGGCGTTAGACGCATGTAATTGCGAAGATGAATCGAGGGTGAAGTTTGCGACAAGAATGTTGAAGGGGGATGCCATGGTTTGGTGGGATTCTCTTATGGGGCATTTCACCGGGCAGTAGCATGATAACATCACATGGGAGCAATTTCAAGAAAATTTATGTGAACAATACTGCAGTATGTTTGAGATTACGAGAATCAAGAAAGAATTCATGGATTTACAACTGATAGGGAGTATGTCGGTTGATGATCTGATCCCACAGTTTAATGAGACATTTCGCTTTATGAAGCATTGGGTGCTTGATGAGGCATCACAGTTTCAACATTTTGTGGGAGCTTTGCTCCCGACTATCGCAGTGCTACTAGATGGGCCAACACGTTATCCCAGGCTTTCACTTTAGCCAAGTCGGCTAAAGGGGATATCAAAGCTAGAGACAAGATAAGTATCCATTACCAAGAACTGATGTTTGTTCGATCAGCTACAGGGTGCCTCATTAAGATAGAATTGAGATCTAGGTATCATCAGGTGCGTGTATCTGATTAAGATGTGTCCAAAACATCTTTTTGCACACATTATGATCATTATGAGTTCTTAGTTATGCTGTTCGGCTTAACTAATGCGCCTGCAGTATTCATAGATTTAATGAACAGAGTCTGTCGACCATTTTTGGATGAGTTTGTGATTGTGTTCATTGACGATATTCTTATCTATTCAAACACTGAGTTTGAGCATGAGATACACTTGACACAGGTTTTGGAGATTTTGAATAAAGAACGATTGTATGCCAAGTTCTCATAATGCGAATTCTGGTTTCAGGAAGTCCAGTTCTTGGGGCACGTTATTTGTAGTGAAGGAGTGAAAGTTGATCCTTCAAAAGTTGAGGTAGTTATGAATTGGAACGCTCCGAAAACGCCCTCAGAGATAAAGTGTTTTCTAGGATTGGCTGGGTACTACAACAGATTTATTAAAGATTTTTCCAAGATTGCCGGTCCGTTAACCAAGTTAACTCATAAAGATATGCAGATCGTATGGGGTGACGATCAGAATATGGCATTTCAGACTTTGAAGCAGTTATTATGCCAAGCTCCTATCTTGCTTTGCGTTGTGGATCGGATGATTTTATTGTGTATTGTGATGCATCGTTTGCTGGTTTGGGATGTGTTCTAATGCAAAGAGATCGAGTGATTGCTTATGCTTCACGTCAATTAAAAACGCACGAGAATTACCCGACTCATGATTTGGAACTAGTAGTTGTTGTTTTTACACTGAAATTGTAGAGGCATTATTTGTACGGTACTAGATGTGTGATTTGTACCAATCATAAGAGTCTACAATATGTATTTACACAGAAGGAATTGAATATGAGACAAAGGCGATGGTTGGAGCTAATTAAGGATTATGATTGCGAGATAAGATACCACCCTAGAAAGGCAAACGTGGTGGCAGATGCATTGAGTCGTAAAGGAGCTGGAGGTCATATCTAATTTATGCGAATCGAGATAGTGTCTGAATTAGTGGATAAACTAAAATCCGCTCAGTTGGAAGCCTTGAAGGAAGAAAATCTGAAAGCAGAATTGATGAATAAGAGAAAAGAGGAGTTGACTAATGACTCGTGTGGATTGAAAACATTTAAAACTCGTGTTTGATTGCCTATGTTTGGAGAACTGAGAAGATTGATTCTAACGGAAGCACACAAGTCTAGCCAGTTGGTATACCCAGGAAGCACCAAAATGTATAATGACTTGAAGGTGTTATACTGGTGGCCAACTATGAAAGCGGATGTGGCATAGTTCTTTGAGTCCTGTCATGTATGTGCACAAGTGAAAGCTGAACATCAAAAGCCTTATGGATCGTTAAAATAATTGTAGATCCCCGAGGGGAAGTGGGAACACATTACGATGGATTTTGTAACAAAGCTTCCGCGTACTCGGAAGAATCACGACATGATATGGGTAATTGTGGATCGTTTAACGAAGAGTGCTCACTTTCTTGCTACTTGTGAGACATCATATTTGAGGAGAGTGGCTCAACTGTACATTGGCGTGATTGTTTCGAGACATGGCATTCCATTATTTGTTGTATCTGACTGAGACTCCAGATTTGTTTCTAACTTCTGGAGGAGTTTACAAACGGAATTGGGGAAGAGAATTAACTTGAGTACCGCTTATCATCCATAGACGGATGGTCAGACTGAATGAACCATACAAATGCTCGAAAATATGTTGCGTGCTTGTGTAATTGAGTATGATGGTTCTTGGGGTTTGCGTTTAACATTGATTGAATTTGCGTATAACAATTCTTACCATTCAAGCATTGGGATGCCTCCATATGAAATGTAGTACGGACATCGTTGTCGTACTCCAACTTGTTGGTTAAAGGCTGTTGAGAAACAATTTGTGGGTCCTGATATTGTTCAGTTAACTGCAGATAAGGTTGCTATTGCGAGAGAGAAATTGAAGTCTGTCAGAGATAGGCAAAGAATGTAGGCTCATCCTCATCATCGGCCTGTATCATTTGTGGTGGGTGAACTGGTTTATTTGAAAGTCTCGCCGTGGAAAGGTGTTATTCATTTTGGCAAGCGTGGGAAGTTAGGTCCTCGCTTTATTGGTCCTTTTCACATACGACATATAATGAACGATCAGATAGTCACGTTGGATCTTCCTTCCGAGTTGGCAGGTATTCACGACACGTTTAATGTATGTTATCTGCACAAGTGTAAGGTAGAAGATGAGAATCAGATTCTCCCGGTACATGACTTGAAAGTTGATTCGAAGAAGAGACTTGTATAAGAACTAGTGGAACTATTAGATCATAAAGTGACCAAGCTTCGCAAGAAACAGATTCCTATGGTATTAGTCAAGTGGAATCATAGTTTGGGTTCTTGCCTAACCTGGGAGACAAAGGTTGATATGAAGGACCGTTACCCTCGGTTGTTTGAACGGGACGGGATTCCGAAGACAAAATCCTCTTAAGGAGGGAGATTTGTAACAGCCGTAAACCCGGGCTAGTAGTTAAGCGAGTTAATGGTAGGTGTTTAATTGTTTTAATGTGTGATTAGAATTAACTTAGTTAATATTTATTTCATAATTAATTAAGTTAATTGTTGATATATATATGCATATATATGTATATATTCATGCGCATGTGAGTATATGTGTGTGTGGGCATGTATGTATGCATGATTATTGAATTTAATATGCCATCTCATGTTTGAGTAAATGGAAAGAGGAGGTAGCACGTGTACAACATGTATATATGTATAAGACTGCATGTGTTTAGTCACCTTCTTATTTCTCAATTATCTTAAGTGTGTGTAAAGGTAACTATTTCTTTGAAGTGAAGAAAGATAAGAACTTGCAACTTGAAAACTTGGAATTGAAGATTTAGAGTTGTTAATTCAAGTGAAAGGTTGGTATGTGTTTGTTATTGGTTATAATCATAGTTCATGGTTAGTTTTGTTATATATGATGTTGGTTTCTTGATTAAACATGAAGAAAACCATTGTTAAGTGATGAAAGTTTCTATGAAACTTGACATGTGGGTTTTGATTGTTTGATTGTTTTAATTGGATTTGATGTGTTCCTGATGATTGTTTATATGTTGTTTGAAGTTTATATATGTTTTAGAAGTGTTTTCTATAGAAATTAGATGTTAGATATGGATTATTTTGTTCATAAGTCGGTTGAAAAATGAACAACAAGAAGAAAATGATGCAGGTTTATGCGCGAGGCGACGCGTCCAAGTGTGGGACGTGATGCATCCCCGGTTGTTTGATCTGACTTTTTGTTTGATCCGACCTTCGGTCCGACTTAGTCCGACCTTCACATGGTGATCCAACTTTCTGATGGTGTTCCAACTTTTGGATGGTGGTACGAATTTTGGATGGGTGATCCGACTTTTTTTCTTGATCCGACTTTCGTTCATCCGAACTACGTGATCCGACTTATTGGACGCGACGCGTCAGGTCCTTGGATGCGACGTGTCCGGTGAATTTCAGGATTTGTAGTTTTGTTTATTATTCATTTTGAGGCATATGTCGCATTGGTTTATATGTGGATATATTAAGTTTCTTATGGTCAATTGAGATATAAATATATGTTGATATATATGTTGGGGTTTGTTCGGTTTTTCAAAATATATTTTAGCAACGGAAGCATGAACAACAATTTTAAACTTTTTAAACCTCCCCACCAATGATCCATATGCAAGCCTTAAGAAACAAAACAACCATAGGGTGTTTAGAACTACAACCTTTGTAGCGTGAGTAAACCGTTGATGAAGTGGTTGATCTATGAGAAGCCAAGAGAAGACTTCCTCCAAGGTATCCACAAGCCAATGATTCCAACACCTTGAAATGCTAGTTTCTCCAACCCTTAAAATTCAAGAATGCAAGAAACAACCTTTGTTCTTCTTCTTGAACTAGATGTATGTATTTTGAGTATGTGTTTATGTATCACCTTTGCTAACTTGAAGAACACCAATGCTAGAGAGTAAGGATGTTTTTCAAGTAAAAAACACTTAGAACAATTCTAAGAACACAAAGAAAGGTGATAGCATGCTACAAAAGGGACCATGCATGTAATTATAAAAGTCAAGAAGCAAAGCAAGAGAGGGAGGACCCCCTCCCTTGCATTATGAACGAAAATTAGAGGGGGGAGGGTCCCCTCTTGACTCTTGCTTCCTTACTTGTCCCATAAATGCATGTCTTGGTTAAGTCTTATGCAAGAATACACCATATGGCCCCCTTTATGATTAACGTGGTGATTTCTAGTTTTATATCTTTAAAATATATAAAGATATACTAGACCATGCCATACAATGTATAAAATACATCTACATGTATTTTATATACATACTTGATTGTTACTAGTAACTCTTTATTTGTAACAAGGATATACATACATTTATATAATTGTTACTAGTAACAAATATATATTTATACATATATATATACATACATATATATAAAATCATATGTTTATATTTATGTATTTGATATGCATTATCTTATATCAATATATAAGAGTAATATTATTATTTCACATAAATAATTGATGGTTTCTCATGCACATGCAAAACCCAAGCACAACGGAAGCATGAAGATAAAAACGAGTTCATATCGGGTTTTCAACACTTATGCACAAGAAACACATAGTGGGATGTAGCTACAAAGAATGATAGCAACAAGAACAACAGAAGGAACCAGAAAGTGAGACATACCCTTGATGTCTCTGGTTGTTTTGATTTGTTGTAGATGAAAGGCTTGAACTCCAAGACGAGTTCCTCTATTGATATCCACTCCAAGAAAACCGTGAATCTCCTTTGCTAAAGCTTGAGATACTCCAACTTGCACTCAAGAATAGCACTAGAACTTTTGCTCACAACCAACACAAACTTCTTTGCTAAAAGACTCCTACAAGGCTCTCTTTAGTGTGTGTGTTTGTGAATTTGGCAAAAGGTCATATGGAGAGAAGCAAGAGGGGTTTATATAAGCATATTACTTCTGTAGCTGACACCAGGGTTGGCCATAATGGCACCCTCCCATTTGACCAAACAAAAGGTCCAATAATATCAAAGTGGCACTTAGACTTCTGCCTTCACGGGCTCTCACGGCCCGTGAGGAAGTCGTGAAGGCATCACCCCCACGATCCCCGACCGGCCCATGAAGCCTCGTGAAGGGCTTCACGTCACGACCTCTTCACGACCCGTGAGGGCCCGTGAAGGTCGACATAAACCCTAATTTTCTCTCTTGACATGTGCTGTCGGATTCAACGTTTGGCGTGTGACCCAATAGGCCCGTGCCTCATAGGCAGTGATCCAATATACATGTATCAGTGGGCATATATCCAACAGACTTCCACTTGCACATGATACATCGTCATATGTTAATCATAGACAAAGAGCGGCTCTAGCTAAGCATCAATGCCCCCAAGTCGGCACGAGTTGTCATCTTCGACAAAAACCTAATAGCCTTAAAGGCTTATGAGGTTCTATAGATAAGTGATCATATGCATCCTTTGTTCGCGATATCCTTGTGAACACGAGACATGGAATATGTCAATCTCCAGATCGTTCACTATTATGTTTCTCGATTACAGATTGGTGGTGACCAAATAGACAAGTTGCATCTGATCTAAAATCAATGTAACTTGAGCACGGCCATGCATATTTGATGTCAGCTCCCAATCATCGAGGGGCCCAGGGATATCTCTCTTACTAGAGGAACAAATCCTTTTCGACCACATAGTCCCATTGTATGTTTCATACTTTACCCAATTATTTCCTTTATAACAGCTAGTTACGAACTGCGTTTGAAGATAACTAGAGTAAGGCAGATTCATATTCTGGTAACCTATGCGTCTCAAGTCTAAGGATGAAATGATATTATCATCCCGAGATACTTGTGACTAATAGATCCATGAAGTAAACTCAGGTATGGGTCTTCTGGTCACTTGAAACACCTTTCAAGCACAAGTAAGTCTTGCACCCTTATTCAACCACTTACTTCAATCTTATTTCATTCTTCCTTCCATATGAAGAATAACCGATTGCAGAAGGTTTTAGAATGATAATCATTCAAGGAAGTGTTTAAACATGCTAAGATGGAACACGGTATGGACTTGATGATTGTGACCGCAACAAGCGAATATATAAATCTCTATTCATATATCGAAACAAACATAAGTTACAATACCGTTTAAATGTTCCCATAAATACAAATCATACAAATCAAACAAACCAAATACATAGGTCAAGCCAAATCACTAGCGAATCTAACACCTATAGCTTTGGTATGAGAATCATGAGGAGCTTGTGATAATGGCTTTGTGAATGGGTCCGCAAGGTTCCCATCCGTCGGTACTCTACTTATGGCAACGTCACCATTCTCGATTACTTCTCTAATGAAGTGATATTTTCGAAGAATGTGTCTTGTCCTCTTGTGAGCTCTTGGTTCCTTTGCCAAAGCCACCGCACCCTCATTGTCACAAAAAATCTCAATAGGGTCGGTGATACTCGGAACCACTCCTAGATCTTGGATGAATTTCTTCATCCACACAGCTTCTTTAGCAGCTTCACTTGCTGCAATATATTCTGACTCGGTTGTTGAATCAGCAACTGTGTCTTGCTTTGAGCTCCTCCAGCTTACTGCACCACCATTCAATAGGAACACAAACCCCGATTGAGATCGGCAGTCGTCCCTATCGGTTTGGAAGCTAGCATCAGAGTAACCCGTTACTCTAAGCTCTTCCTCGCCACCATATACCAAGATCATTTCCTTTGTACGCCTAAGGTACTTTAGAATGTTCTTCACAGCCCTCTAGTGAGCCTCTCCCGGATTCGCCTGATATCTACTAGTCATGCTCAAGGCACATGAGACATCGGGGCGTGTGCATAACATGGCATACATGATCGATCCCACAGCCGAAGCGTATGGGACTCGCTTCATTATGTTCAACTCCTTTTGGGAGTTGTGGCATTGAGCCTTGCTTAATGCCAATCCATGCATTATGGGGAGATTCCCTTTCTTAGAATCCTCCATCTTAAATCGTTTAACGATTTTATCCACATATGCACTTTGGCTTAAACCTATAAGCCTTCTAAACCTATCCCTATAGATCTTAATTCCGAGAATGCATCCCACATTTCCCAAGTCTTTCATAGAAAAGCAATTCCCAAGCCAATCCTTGACACTACGCAAGGTTGGGATATGATTTCCTATGAGTAGAATATCATCTACATATAAAACTAGGAAAACTATTGAGCTCCCACTAGTCCTGACATACACGCATGGTTCATCTTCGTTTTTCAAAATTCCAAATTCCTTGATCTTTTCATCAAAACAAAGATTCCAACTACGAGAGGCTTGCTTAAGTCCATAAATGGACTTCTTAAGCCTACATACCTTGTTAGGATACTTAGGATGTACAAAACCTTCAGGTTGTGTCATATACACCTCTTCAGAAAGCTTCCAGTTAAGGAAGGCGGTTTTTACATCCATTTGCCATATCTCATAATCATGAAAGGCAGCTATGGCAAGGAGGATTCTAATGGACTTCAACATGGCCACTGGTGAAAAAGTTTCATCATAGTCAACACCCGGTGTTTGCGTGAAACCTTTTGCCACCAATAGGGCTTTGAAAGTGTCCAAGGTATTGTCCATGTTGGTTTTCTTCTTGAAAACCCATTTACACCCAACGGGTGTAAACCCGGGTGTTGGATCAACCAGCTCCCAAACTTGGTTTATCCGACGTGGAGTTTATTTTGCTTTCCATTGCCTCCCTCCATTTGGCAGACTCAGGGCCCGCCATTGCTTCTCGGTAGCTGGTGGGTTCATCTTGATCCACCAATAGCTCATTGCCCTCAGATATGAGAAATCCATATCTCTCTGGCTCATGATGAGCTCTACCGGATCTACGTGGGGTAGGAAGTGGAAGTGTGTCAGGTACCGCAGCTTCACTTTGCTCGGTGTCAACCATTGATGGTTGATTGCTAGTGCCAACATCAAGTTCTTTATCGGGTGTACCTTGAATTTCTTCAAGGTCTATTTCCTTTTGCCTCGGTACGTTGGATATAAGTTCCCTTTCAAGGAAAACGGCTCTTCGAGCAACAAAAACTTTGTTCTCTGAAGGTTTGTAGAAAATATATCCAATACCGGCAGGAGGATATCCGATAAAATAACACCATTCGGAACGGGGTTCTAGTTTGTCATTCGTCTCACGTCTCACATAGGCTAGACATCCCCATACACGAAGATATGAGAGAGTGGGCTTTTTCTTGTGCCACAACTCATATGGTGTTGTTTCAACTTTCTTTGTTGGTATGAGGTTAAGGATTCTTACCGCCGTCTCTAGAGCGTAACCCCAAAAACTAATGTGTACCTCTGTTTGACTCATCATAGAACGGACCATATCTAATAATGTCCGATTTCTCCTTTCGGCAACTCCAATAAAATTGTGGACTCCTAGGAGGAGTTAATTGTGAGATAATCCCACATTCTCTAAGATGGTCTAGAAACTCCGAAGTAAGATACTCACCGCCTCTATCCGATCGTAGTATCTTTATCTTCTTACCTGATTGATTCTCTACTTCACATTGAAATGTCTTGAACACCTCAAAGGTTTCAGACTTTTGTCTAATCAAGTAGATATATCCATACCTACTATAATCATCCGTGAAGGTAACGAAATATCTAGTATTGTTCCTTGTGACATTTTTGAAAGGACCACACACATCGGTGTGAATGACTTCCAAAAGATCCTTTCCCCTCTCACTAACTCCGGTGAAGGGTTCTTTGGTCATTTTGCCTAGTAAACAAGATTCGCATACATCTTTTGACCCAAGGTCAAATGATTCCAAGATCCCGTCCACTTGGAGCTTGGAGATGCGGGTCTTGTTTACATGAGCAAGACGACCGTGCCATAAGGAATATTTATCCAAACAATTTTTGGATTGAGAATCAATATTCATGATAGGTCTCTTATTTTCAATGTATGCATCAACTTCATATATGCCATGACATGGTAAAGCTTTAAAATAACAAATATCATTTTTATAACATAAAATAGATCCATCCATAAATTTAAAAGAAAAACCATTGTCATACAAAGCATGTAAAGATAAGATGTTTCTTGCCACGTGGGGCGAATAGCATACATTAATAAGAACAATGGAAAGACCGGTTCTAAAAGAGAGCTCGACACTCCCTTTTGCTTCTACGGGCACAACCTCTCGGTTCCCCATAATTAGATCTAGCTTTCCACGCTCCAAGCCTCTACTTTGCCTTAGCACCTGCACCATATTACAAATGTGAGCGCCGCAGCCGGTATCTAAAACCCAGCCCTTTGAAATAGAAGTTTGATGGAGCTCAATCATGAACGTACCTTGGTTTGAAGGTCCCGAGATGCTCATTGCCTTGAGCTTCTTGAGGCCATCTAGGTACTTTGGGCAGCTTCGGCGATAATGCCCCTTGTCCCCACAAAAGAAGCATTGCGCATCCTCCGGGGCCTTGGCTTGGGGAATCTTCCCTTTGCCCTTTGCCACCGGGGTAGGGTTAGGCTTGGTGGCACCAACCTTTCCCTTACCCTTTCCCTTTTGGGAAGGATTCGGCTTCTTCTTTTAGATGCGGCCCTCCCGGATAGCCAAGACGGGATTGGATGAGGTGGCCTTGGGCTTTGAGATGCTTGACTCCGCGGTCTTGAGCATCCCATGAAGCTCCATGAGGGTTTTGTCCATACTATGCATATGATAACTTACGATGAATTGATCATATGCATTGGGCAAGGATTGGAGGATGAGATCAACCGCCATCTCCCTCTCTATGGAGGACCCTAACCTCTCCATGCGCTCCATTTTTGCTTTCATACGCAACACATGAGCGCTTACGTTTCCGTCATCCTGGAGCTTGCAACCTAGGACGGACTTGATGCATTCGTACCTTTCTTGCCTTGCTTGCTGTTGGAACATGTCCTTGAGCTGTGCGAGCAAGTCGAAAGCACTTAAATGATCCATTTGCTTTTGCAAATCGGAGCTCATTGTGCTAAGCATAAGGTACGTTATTTCCTCCGTGTCCTTGAGGCGTTTTTCATGTGCCTCTCGGGAGGTGCTAGATGCAGTAGTCGCAGGGGCTTCGGGCAAGGCTTCCTCAATGATATGCAATTTCCCTTCATGGCGTAGGACAATCCGAAGTTGCCTATGCCAATCAATGAAATTACTACCGTCGAGTTTCTCCTTCTCAAGGAAAACTCGTAGAGAAATGTTGCTCGTGGTGGTGGTACTTGAAGATGCCATCTATAATAGCAAAGTAGATTTGGTTAGTTTGATATTTAAGTTTGTTAAAACAATTTACCCAAAACAAATTTTTAATTATTTTAACAAAGCAAAGAACCTTATTTCACTTCCGTATATGACGGGTTTACCGCGGATCACATAAGGAAGTTATTTCGGGTTGGCAACCATATTTCCAATTGCAATCCATTATTGCAACTCTTTGGTCTTTGCGGGATCCTACGAAAAGCATCGGTCGTTTGGCATGTTTGATCCCTTCTTACACCAATCCCAATTTAGAATTGTTGATTGACTCGTGCTAAGCTCGACAATCTTTCAAGAATTCTAATTTGAAATTATAAATCGTCCCCCAAGACATGCGGTAAGTACACTTCACAAGAATTGGCTCGTGCTAAGCTCGACAACCAAGTTTGCGAGTTACTACGCTCACCTTCCACAGAACTCCACAAAGATTGGCTCGTGCTAAGCTCGACAACCAATCATTGTGTTAGATTTGGGTGGCATCGTCTTACGGATGGTGCGTGATTTATGTTTTATGAAAACACGGGCTTTTGTTTCCGATTAATTTTGATTAACATATTTGAGTGACAAAAACTTATTTTTTCACTTTAGTTGGTTTGTTAATCATGAGCGCGCGCGAGAGAAATATAAACCAATTTTATAAAACTCTTGTGATTTAATTTATTGGAAAAATTTTTCTAGCATGCGAAAACCTAAATAATCCATGCAAGAAATAAATCACAACACACGCATAGCAAGGGGTTGGTAACCAAGCCAAAACCTATGCGTTCTACCCGTGAGCCTACGGGAAGAACGTGGTCAACTAAGGACACAATACAAAAAGTCATAGCTCCCACTTGATCCGCCATCACCAATGGGATTCACCGGATCTTCTATTTTCAATACACCATCCTTGATTTTTGATTGTGGTATCCATGCTCCATGAGAACAAGTACATAAAATAGAAATGAAATGGGATGCAAGCCACAAAAATTCTATCATCTATTTACAAGTACACGGATAAATGAAACAGTATGCAAACCGCAATAATAATTACAACAATCAATAAATAAATAATTATTACAAACCATGTGACTTCAAGTCACCAAATAAAAGGGGAGCAACCACAAACAACCACAAGGTTTAAGGCCAAGGTTACCAACAAAGAACAAGGCAAACAACCACAAAACAAACGGTGCGCCGAAAACCGCAATAAGCAAATATTTTGATAAGAATTTCCAAGCAAACACTCAAGGCACAATGGAAATTCTTGTACATATGCATTAAGGCATAAAACCAATTTTTAAAACCTATATTCATATATGCACACACATATGTCTATGCATGTATGCATCTAATGCCATGACCATACCATGCATACCCATAGTGGTACCAAAATAGTATTTGGGGATTTCCAGAATCAACTGAATAAAAACAGAAACACAGCAACGACTCGAAAAACCAAAAAATTCTTTTAAAACCAAAAACACTGTTCACGAGCTCTTTCACGACCCTTCACGGCTCGTGAGGACCGAGGGCGTCACGACCGCTCACGGCCCGGATGAACTCGTGAAGCACCTAAAAATCATTTCACGACTAGACCCCAAACTACAATGGTCGTGTGACCTTCACGACCCATGAAGAGAACTTCACGGCTCGTGAAGGCCTTCTGGACAGAATGCCAAAACTTAAAAAAAAAAACGATTTTTCGAGCCATTTTGTGCTACCATCTTGTAGCAATGGCTCTGATACCACTGATGGTTTCTCATGCACATGCAAAACCCAAGCACAACGGAAGCATGAAGATAAAAACGAGTTCATATCGGGTTTTCTACACTTATGCACAAGAAACACATAGTGGGATCTAGCTACAAAGAATGATAGCAACAAGAACAACAAAAAGAACCAGAAAGTGAGACCATACCCTTGATGTCTCTGGTTGTTTTGATTTGTTGTAGATGAAAGGGTTGAACTCCAAGACGAGTTCCTCTATTGATATCCACTCCAAGCAAACCGTGAATCTCCTTTGCTAAAGCTTGAGATACTCCAACTTGCACTCAAGAAGAACACTAGAACTCTTGCTCACAACCAACACAAACTTCTTTGCTAAAAGACTCCTACAAGGTTCTCTTTAGTGTGTGTGTTTGTGAATTTGGCAAAAGGTCATATGGAGAGAAGCAAGAGGGGTTTATATAAGCATATTACTTCTGTAGCTGACACCAGGGTTGGCCATAATGGCACCCTCCCATTTGACCAAACAAAAGGTCCAATAATATCAAAGTGGCACTTAGACTTCTGCCTTCACGGGCTCTCACGGCCCGTGAGGAAGTCGTGAAGGCATCACCCCCACGATCCCCGACCGGCCCATGAAGCCTCGTGAAGGGCTTCACGTCACGACCTCTTCACGACCCGTGAGGGCCCGTGAAGGTCGACAGAAACCCTAATTTTCTCTCTTGACATGTGCTGTCGGATTCAACGCTTGGCGTGTGACCCAATAGGCCCGTGCCTCATCGGCAGTGATCCAATATACGTGTATCAGTGGGCATATATCCAACAATAATAATATACAACAATGCATATAGACTTATATATATAATGAGTTGGAAACATATTTAAATCATATTCAAATATGTAATTAGTGTCCATTGACTGTAAATGTGTGACCATATGGGTTTATTTATTATCGGTAATATCGTATTAATTTGTGTCTTGTGCACATAGAACCAACAATCTCCCACTTGTACAAGTTACGACTTAAGCCGATATAGACAATGGTAAGAACGTCTAGCAACATCCCATTGCCCCTAATAATAAATAAAGTGTGTTGATCAACACTTTCACCAATGAAGTTAACTCACTAGCTACAAATCGTTGTTATAGGTAAGTCATCAATTATCCCTTTGTTTTAACATCTCGTTGAACATGAGACATGGATCGTCATTAATTCTCATATAATGTTCAACTTGTTTTAGGGCCCAGAGATATTATACTCCCAATTAAATGAGAGAAACAAATTCCATCTTGACCACATATGTCTCTTATAAGACTCATATCATACCTAATAATGGCCTTTATAACTACCCGGTTAAAGATAGCATTTAACCACATTAAAGCATGATACTCCTCATACTCGAGTCCCAATATGTGTCTCAGGTCTAAGGTGTGACAACCGTCACCAAAAGCAAATGTATATATATATATATATTTATTTATTTATATTTATATAAAAAATAATAAATAATAAAAAAATATAATAATAATAATAAATAAATAAATAAAATTATATACATTTATATATAAAAACATGTATATAGTTATATATATATATTGTATATAATAAAGAAAAAGAAAAAGAAAATAGAAATCAACCCAACACAACACAATCATTTATTTTACTTACACACTCAACCATCATCACCACCTCACCCCCCTCACTCTCTTCTTCTTTTTTTTCTATAAATACCAACCCTTTTCATTCATTTTTCACACTACCTTCAACCAACTTACTCTCTCTCTCTCTCATTTTCTTACACTCCATCTCTTCTCTTTTCTCTCTTCTTCTTTCATCAACAAAATCTTCCAAGAACATCAAACCCTTGTTCATCTTGTGAAGATCAAAGACAAATCAAAGAAAAAGAGTTGGTAAGATGATCATAAAACACTCATCTCTACTCTTCTACCTTTCTTCTTTTCCTCTTTCTTCTTTCTTTTATTTATTTTCTTTGTTGTTCATCTTATTTCCTTTATATATATATATATATATATATATATAATCATGTAATTATAAACATCCTACCAATGTTGTAAGGAGCACATGAAATGTGCATCATCCTACCATTGTTGTATGGAACTTAATCAACTAAAAATCAAGAAAATAAGACTTTGATTATGCATGTGTTTCATCTTAACAAATTTTGTAAGGAACACATAAAATGTGTATCATCCTACCAATGTTGTAAGAACACATGGATTATCAAAGCTTATACTCATACAAGATGATTAATCATGAATATAAACATGCTATATTAAAGTTATGACCCATAAGCAAAAAGAATAATAAAGCTGGCAGATTCTGATGCTAGAACTCCCCACTTGTTTTTGTTATATCTGGAGTTCTAGGTATCAAAATCAGTTGATTCTTTTTGCTAATCTTAGTTTAAGGTGTTACCTTTCGTTTAACCTGGATTCACTAATTTTCATCAACGTTTGATCCTTAAAACATATTTAAAAAGACCCATATGTTGAATCTGGAAATCTGACATATTTAAAAAGGTACACTTTAAACGCGTGTAACTTACTCATTCTTGGATCAAAATAAGTCTAGTTTTTTTAAAAGTTTAATCTTTGAGTCGTGGTTAATTCCCAGTTTGAATCATGTAAAAACGAGGTTGTATGAGCCCTAAACAGACGTTTTAGTAACAACATGTCATCCAGACACTGATCAGTGGACATCTTATACACTTTTAATTATTAAAAATATTAAACATGGATTATAAATTCCTATATTTTTACTGGACATTCTAGAAACATGTATTAAGATTATATTAAAATATCAAGCCTTAATATGACTCCTAAAATACAGTTTTTAATTTTTAAAGTTCAACTTAAAGAACTAAAAATTCTAGTGAACACTTATGATTTATGGAAAAATAGAGACAACCTTTAACTATTTAATAAATAAGTTAACAATAAATATATAATACAAAATAATAAATAAAATAAGTCTAATAGAGCTACATACCTCTTATATTAGGAAAGGAGCTTCGGTAGGAACAAGAAATCCTTACGAGTGAACACATTTGCATACCGAGTGAGTATCATAGCCCCTTTTTACCGTTTTTCATATTATTTTTGGGGTGAAAACATGTGTATATATTTCATGAAAAGTTTATTGCCTATCTTCTTATTTATTTCAAATATTATTTTGAGCACTTATGGTATTATTCTTTGACGTGCTTGGGTGATCGTTGTAAGGCCCTTTCGTTGGACATTATTCCTTAACTCCGCTAGTAAGCCGATGGTATTTGTAAGTAGCGCTATTTGGAGATTCCGACGTCTCCCATTTATGGTTGACGAACTATAGACGTACTTTACCACTACTAACGTCATTTAATATAGGCGTTAGGTTTATCATGGGCAATTGGTTGTCGGCTAGGTTGGATAATGGCTCAAGCAACAATCATCATAGTCTATTACTACCATGTGCAACGTATTGGGCAATATAATACATCTTCTATCATTCATGCATACTTTTATTTTATTCCAAAAACTTCCATCAATTATTTAAACTTTTCTCATTTAAAAGATATTTTGTGCATATATTAAAACCTATGAACTCACCAACTCTAGTAGTTGACCGTTTTCTTTCTTTTACCCGTGCTTTCAGGTGATCGTCGTTAGGTACCTTATGCATACAAACATGATGTGTGGCATCTTCATCTTCATCGTCACGTGTTATAAAAACAATATCTATTTTATTTTCGCATCGTACAAGACAATGTCATTTAATTTTTATTCGATTATGTAACTTTTATTTATCTTTTACCCGAAATACTTATTTTTGTTAAGTCAATATAATGGTTATTGTCTATTTACATGTGCGATGATATCTTGTGTTGTGACACCTCGTGTTTCCGCTTTAGCGGGGTGTGACATAAGGATACAAAGATATCACCTTTTTCTCAATATTTACTTATGACACTGATTCATAACTATTCCCATAGTTATAACCGACTATGGACGTTTTAGAATAAAGAATTATTCATGGATTTAAACTTGCTAATAAAGAACACAATAAATATTAATGAAGTGATCATATCCCATATATCATTCAGATAAAATAGATATTGTCATAATGTTCCAAAATATCCAAATACTAAATTACAATTCAAATCCAATCCCTTGCAAAGCGAAGACCTATTGCCCTAGTATGTGACTCATGCTTAGTCGAGGAAAGAGGTTTCGTAAAAGGATCTGCAAGATTCTGATCTGTATGAACTTTGCGAATACACACATCTCCTCTATCCACGATATCCCGTATGTAGTTGAAACGCCTGAGGATGTGTTTGGTGCTGTGATGTGATCTAGATTCTTTTGCCTGGGCAATAGCACCTTCATTATCACAAAATATCTCTATGGGGTCTTGAATGCTTGTTACTACGCCAAGGTCAGCAATGAACTTCTTCATCCATGCAGCTTCTTGTCCAGCCTCAGAAGCAGCAATGTATTTAGATTCTGTAGTGGATTGTGCAACTACACTTTGCTTAGAACTTTTCCAAGCAACCGCGCCTCAATTCATAACGAAGACATAGCCCGATTGTGATCGAGAATCATCTCGATCCGTTTGGAAACTAGCATCTGTGTAACACTTTACACAAAGATCTTCTTCCAAACCCCCATAGATCAAGAACATGTCTTTGGTTCTTGTCAAGTATTTTAAAATGTTCTTGACTGCCATCCAATGGCTATCTCCTGGGTTTTGCTGGTATCTTCTCGTCATGATCAAATCATACGAGACATCTGGCCTAGTGCATAGCATGACATACATGATGGATCCAATTACAGAAGCATATGGGATCTTACTCATTTTATCTAGCTCTTCTCTTGTGCTAGGGATTTGAGCTTTACTCAAAACCGTGCCTTGTGCCATTGGCAAGAATCCTCTCTTAGAATTCTCCATCTTGAATCATTTCAAGATCTTGTCAATATATGCACTTTGATTTAGGCCAATAAGACGCCTAGATCTATCCCTATAGATCTTTATTCCATGAATGTAGGCGGCTTCTCCCAAGTCTTTCATTGAGAAACACTTCCCAAGCCAAGACTTGATGTCTTGCAAGGTCGAGATGTCATTTCCAATGAGTAGTATGTCATCAACATACAAGACAAGGAATGCTACTGCGCTCCCACTAGTTTTCTTGTAAACACACGGTTCATCTTCTGATTTGATAAAACCAAACTCTTTGATTTTCTCATCAAATCAAAGATTCCAACTTCGAGATGCTTGCTTTAGTCCGTAAATGGATCTTTTAAGCTTGCACACCTTGTTAGGATACTTAGGATCTACAAAACCTTCGGGCTGAACCATATAGACATCTTCACTTAAGTGTCCATTTAGAAAAGCCGTTTTGACATCCATTTGCCATATCTCATAGTCATAATATGCAGCTATGGCAATAAGTATTCTAATAGATTTAATCATGGCTACCGGAGAGAAAGTTTCATCATAGTCAATACCATGAGTTTGAGTGAAACCTTTCACCACTAGCCTTGCCTTAAATGTGTGTACATTTCCATCCATGTCTGTCTTCTTCTTGAAGACCCACTTGCTCCCTACAGTCTTACTATTGGGAGGAAGATCAACCAAGTCCCATACTTGATTTTCATACATGGACTGCATCTCAGTGTTCATGGCATCAAGCCATTTATCGGATTCCGGATCCGATATAGCATCTTGGTAGTTAGTAGGCTCAGAAGAGTATACCAAGAAAATCTCATCATTGGACACGAGAAATCCGTATCTCTCGGGTTCTTGACGAGGTGTACCAGATCTACGAACACTTTGTGTTTCAGTAGGTTCTTGAACAACCAATTGTTCAGGTTCAACAACCGTTTGCTGAGTGCTAGTGCCAACCTGACTTGTATTTTGTGGTTCTTGAATTTCTTCAATGTCTACATTGCTCCCACTTGCCTCTTTCGAAAGAAAATCCTTTTCTAAGAAAGTGGCATGCCTAGAAACAAACACTTTGTTCTCAGCTGGGTTGTAGAAATAATATCCTAATGAATCTTTAGGATATCCCACAAAATTACATTTGATAGATCTAGGATCGAGTTTTCTTGAAGCTTCTTGTCATACATGAGCTTCACAACCCCAGACTTTCAAGTAAGATAAGTTTGGAACCTTTCCATACCACATCTCATATGTTGTCTTGTCTACCTTCTTGGTTGGAACCATATTCAATAAGCGCATCAGTTAATAAAGAATAACTCCAAAAGGACGAGGGTAGAGTACTTTGGCTCATCATTGACCGAACCATATCTAGTAGAGTTCGGTTCCTCCTTTCAGATACACCATTATGTTGTGGTGTTCTAGGAGGAGTAAGTTGTGAGATAATCCCACAATTACTAAGATGATCCATAAACTCTTGGCTTAAGTACTCGCCACCTCGATCGGAATGAAGGGCCTTGATTGTTTTGTTGAGTTGATTTTGTACTTCGTTTTGAAACAACTTGAACATTTCAAATGTTTCATGTTTATGTTTCATCAAATAAACATGACCAAATCTACTATAATCATCGGTGAATGTAGCGAAGTATCTATCACCATCCTTAGACATTGATCTAAAAGGACCGCATACATCCGTATGTATGATTCCTAATAGATCTTTGGCTCTTTCACTTGAACCGGAGAAAGGAGCCTTAGTCATCTTCCCATATAAACATGATTCGCAAACTTCAAATGAGCTAGAATTGTTTGATTTTAAAATTCCATCCTTTTGAAGTTTTGCAATGCGTTTCTTGTTTATATGACCAAGTCGACAATGCCATAGGTATGTTTGACTTAAGTCATGCTTAGATCGTTTGGTGCTGGTGGTATATATAGAATTATCATCAAGAGATCTTTTAAGATTAACTTCATATATTCCATTAAGAGGGCGAGCCTCAAAATACAAAATGTCGTTTTTGAAGGCACGAATGCCATCATCAACGAAACCAAAAGTGAATCCAGATTCTCTTAACAGAGCTACTGAAATAATATTCCTAGTTAAACTAGGTAGATAACAACAATTTTTTAATATTAAGTACATGCCATTTGGTAATAATAATTCAAAAGTTCCAAGGGCTTCAACAACAACATTTGCTCCATTGACCACGTGGAGATCCAAATTGCCTGGCTTCAGCAGCTTACTTTTTCTCAACCCCTGCACATTGTTACAAATGTGAGTTCCACAACCGGTATCAAATACCCAGGAATTTATAGAAAAAGTATACATTTCAATCATATATATACCTGAAGTGCTGGCCTCGCCAGCCTTCTTCTTTTTCAACTCTGCGAGGTAGGTTGGATAATTGCGCCTCCAATGTCCTACCAGCCCGCATTCAAAGCACGGGTCATTCTTGGGAACCTTTCCCGCCGTCTTGGGTGTAGGAGCCTTGGCAACTTGCTTGCCTTTGTCCTTTCCCTTTGCCTTCGCTTTGCCTTTCCCTTTTGAGTTGTTTTTCTTTTTCTTCTTGATTTTCCCTTCTTGAATCATCAAGACTTGAGGTGTTTTGCTTGGAATCTTACTCTCAGCAGTTTTAAGCATCCCATGCAACTCTGAGAGAGATTTCTCCCAATTGTTCATGTTATAATTCATGACAAATTGATCATAGGCTTTGGTCAACGAGTTAAGGATCATATCCTGTGCAAACTTGTTGGTTATGGGAGATCCAAGCCTAGCAAGCTGGTCAATGTATCCTTTCATCTTTAGCACATAGTCGCTAACGGATTGACCTTCCTCCATCTTGCATGCATGGAAGGCTCGAGTGACCTCAAAGCGTTCTTGCTTCACTTGCTTTTGGAACATTTCCTTAAGCTGGCGAAGCATCTCATATGCTCGATGCTCCTCAAGGTTCTTTTGAAGATCCGGACACATGGTAGCAAGCATGAGGCATGCAACTTTGACCGAGTCGTCAGAATGCTTCACCCAAGCATCCCTAACGGCTTTGGCCACAGTCAATGGAGGTTCCTCAGGGACGGGATCCTCAAGTACGTACAATTTCTTTTCGTGCTTAAGAACGATTCTCAAGTTACGATACCAGTCTAAGAAATTTGTACCATTGAGTTTTTCTTTCTCTAAGATTGAACGAAGAGATAAGTTGTTAACGGGCGTAGTTGAGTTAGGGGCCATCTACAAAATTAACAAAGTTCAATTTAGTATTTTCGATATTTAATCCTTTAATAATTAATACCCTTTAGAATTATAAAAATTCTTTAATTTTTAAAGGCTAGGATCCAAGTTGAACTTAACCTTGAATGTTTGGCTAATGCTCTCTCCATCAAGTTAAAAGAACAAGGTAGGTAACGTTTACCAATTACATCTCGTATGTAATTCCTAGATTTTTATGGGATCCTAGACAATGATTGTCAACTTTGGCATGTTTGATCCCATCTATGCCTCGGGCTTCCTTACGTTTGGATAATGCTCTCTCCGTAATAAGATTCCGATTAAGTCGTCCTATTTCAAGACGGTGAATTTCCGGCCCAAGAGGTTCATGGAATTCGCGGAAAAACACCTCGGTTGTTACAAAAACAACCACGCGTTTGGCTAATGCTCTCTCCACGTTAGTGTCGTTGCAACAAGCAAGTTTCTTAAAATGGGATGGCATAGACTTACGTTTTGAAAAAGGGCTTTTACCGTTTTGTATATTTATTAAATAAAACAAAACGAGTCGTGTAACTAGTATTGCATGCATACAATAATAAGTCCACGTTTTGATAAAATCATATTTTATATATATATATATATATATATATATATTGGTCTTGAGTATTCTTAAAATCCATATTTTACGAACTCTCAACGCGTTCAATTTTAAACTAGTATTAATATCCTATATTAACGTGTGTAGTTTGGAGCGCGCGAATACGACCAATTTTAGCTTGTAATAAAACCATTTTATTATTAAGCTTGAATGGAGTTTGGTTGAGTTTTAAAATCTCTATTTTATAAAACTCATATATATATATATATTGACATAATGAATTTGAATCTTTACAAAACTCTTTTTTTTATATAAAATTCATTTTACATCTTATGTTATGTCAACTTAAAATACTAAACTCCCATTGTGTGATTTATATTATGTCAAAAAATATTATCTAGCATGCAAAAAATCCTATTTTCAACCATGCATAATAATATAAACATAAGTGGCTATGATACCACTGTTGGGGTTTGTTCGGTTTTTTAAAATATAATTTAGCAACGGAAGCATGAACAACAATTTTAAACTTTTTAAAACTCCCCACCAATGATCCATATGCAAGCCTTAAGAAACAAAACAACCATAGGGTGTTTAGAACTACAACCTTTGTAGCGTGAGTAAACTGCTGATAAAGTGGTTGATCTATGAGAAGCTAAGAGAAGACTTCCTCCAAGGTATCCACAAGCCAATGATTCCAACACCTTGAAATGCTAGTTTCTCCAACCCTTGAAATTCAAGAATGCAAGCAACAACCTTTGTTCTTCTTCTTGAACTAGATGTATGTATTTTGAGTATGTGTTTATGTATCACCTTTGCTAACTTGAAGAACACCAATGCTAGAGAGTAAGGATGTTTTTCAAGTATAAAACACTTAGAACAATTCTAAGAACACAAAGAAAGGTGATAGCATGCTACAAAAGGGACCATGCATGTAATTATAAAAGTCAAGAAGCAAAGCAAGAGAGGGAGGACCCCCTCCCTTGCATTATGAACGAAAATTTGAGGGGGGAGGGTCCCCTCTTGCCTCTTGCTTCCTTACTTGTCCCATACATGCATGTCTTGGTTAAGTCTTATGCAAGAATACACCATATGGCCCCCTTTATGATTAATGTGGTGATTTCTAGTTTTATATCTTTAAAATATATAAAGATATACTAGACCATGCCATACAATGTATAAAATACATCTACATGTATTTTATATACATACTTGATTGTTACTAGTAACTCTTTATTTGTAACAAGGATATACATACATTATATAATTGTTACTAGTAACAATTTACTTGTAACAAATATATATTTGTACATATATATATATACATACATATATATAAAATCATATGTTTATATTTATGTATTTGATATGCATTATCTTATATCAATATATAAGAGTAATATTATTATTTCACATAAATAATAATATACAACAATGCATATAGACTTATATATATAATGAGTTGGAAACATATTTAAAGCATATTCAAATATGTAATTAGTGTCCATTGACTGTAAATGTGTGACCCTATGGGTTTATTTATTATTGCTAATATCGTATTAATTTGTGTCTTCTGCACATAGAACCAACAATATATATATATATATATATAGGGATGAGATCAAATAAAAAGAAAATTAAAGTAAAAAGTGTAAAAGGGATGATTATTTGATCATTTTTCGGTATATATATCAACTGATAATCGTTAGTTCATCATCTTTATTGATTAAAACTATTTCTTCATCAATTTCTTTTTGATTTCAAATACAGATTTTGAAAACAAAATTTTGGAATAATTTGTTGATGAACAAAATGCTTTCATCTAAAAAGTGATGAATATGTTGGATTCATCAAAAAGAAAGTGATGAAGAACTAGTTTTAATCAATAAAGATGATGAACTAACGATTATCAGTTGATATATATACCGAAAAATGTTAAAATAATCATCCATTTTACCATTTTTATTTTAATTTTCTTTTTACTATATATATATATATTTATGAATCAGAAACTGATTTAGTTGTTGCTGTGTTTTTAGGAAGCAAAAAGGCTCAGTAATATTATATATCTTAGTGCCGTGTTTGAGATTAAGAGGTGAGTGGATGTTAACTTACGGATGGTAAAGGTTATGATTGATGTGATGCATGCGTTTGTGAATGATAGACTGTTTAGTCTGATGATTGTTGATTGATTATCTGATTGTATGAATGTTTGATCGATACGCACTCTTTGGATGATATTTGTAACACCGTAAAACTCAAGCCATTTAAAAAAAAAAACACTGTGGAAGCATATACTTAATTTTCATTTAACATAAACATCACTAGTACAAGGTATTTTACAAATCTCAACATTCGTTTGTGTTACAAAAGATAATAAAACATGGCTCGTCTCTTCTCAAAACACAATATTAGAGTATTGGTCAAATTCCCCTTTCCATAAACAAGCTAAACAGCTACACACAAAAAACCTGCAAAAAGCAATCAACCGTGGGGGATTAGCACAAAGCTAAGTGAATGGAAACTACAGACAAGCATAAAACAATCACTGTTCCCAACGGACCTTTGAACATCAATCCTTAAGCAATCCGTCAATTCAACAATCTCTTTCATCCCGAGGACCGGCGGTTCTGCCGAACCTACAACCAAAGCTGGCCAAAGCAAAGGTTTACCGATAGCTCCGTGCCGATTGGCACAGTAAACTCCCCTCTGAACAACAAATGCAACAGAGGAGCTACTACTGTTCAACCAACCGCAAGCGAGCCCAGCCCTAGCATCAGCAGCTGACCCCAACCAGCTCTTACATAGAAACTGATCTCTTCCGACCCGTAACACAGAAGTCGGTCCTTAAACAATCCAATAACTCCTCCAATCACAATCACAATCAAATCTCTTTTACATATAACATATATGAACATGTAATTCTCATTTAGCATATAGCAGACTTAATAGTCAATCATAGTATGACAATCAATCTATCTTTGCATAACAAACTCATCAGTCAAATATCTCATATTCAAATCAACAAGCAATCTTTGCAAACAAACGATCTTTCAATCATTCAATCATGTTACCAACGTAACCACCCGTGAGTAAACTTCCACTCACCTCAGTCCTCGTATCACGCGTGCTCAGTTGTCTAATATCACTGAGTCTGTGGTTTGCCTGAAAACACAGCAACAATCGAATCAGTCTCGAATATATAAATATATCTTTCAACATATATTTATAACTTATAATCATGTAAACAACTTGATTAAATCATATAATTAACAATACAACCTTTTTCAAACGAAACACAAACAAAACAAACAACTATTCTGAAAATGGCCTCGTCGCGCCGCGACACTCCTTTGTGTCGCGCCGCGACACTGTCAGATTTCGAATCCGGATTTCAGTTGCGGATTTGAGGCTCGGATTTAGGTTCCCGGATTCTCATTCTCGGATTTTGAGTTTAGGATTGTGACATGCGGATTTCTACAAAAACCGACCCATTTCTCGGATTTTATGAAGGTCGCGCCGCGACCCCCCTTTGTAGCGCCACTACGTTCAATCGAATTTCAAGATCTTTCTTCAATCTCGATTTCCAGCCAACTTTAATTATTTGTAACCATTTCCAACATAACATTTCTTCATTCTAAACTCATATATGCTATATATCATGCATATCTAACACCATAAACACCTTTTTAACTAATCAAACAACAAAAATCATCAAAACCCATTTTCTTAAAACTCAACAATGGTGTTCAAGCTTTAAACACATAAAAACACATTCATAACCACAACTAAATCATCAATAACACGTAATGATCATAAACCAACCTTTATTTCAAATTATGAATCACAAAATCTTCACTTTTGAGTTTTCAGTTATTCTTCTTCTTTCTTCTTTTTTTTTCACCAGAGAAAACACATACACACCTTCACTTTCACATTTCTTTTTCTTTCTTTCTAAATCCAATTGCATGCAAACCTATACACGTGTTGACTTCTCAAATAAAATGTGTCACCACTTTTACCAACACACATACATACATACTAACATACATATTATCATACATACATAATTGACTCTTCTAGCATAACCACATGCCAATTTACCATCAATCAATTATTCAATATCATAATACCATTTATTATGTCCACTTACTTTCAAACAATTAATCTTTCTCGATCATTTAACTTAACATACGATCGTGGTATTTTCTATAATTCTCTTATCAAACTCAATCTTATTTACTCATAAACACATACGACTTCACATACTCGTTTAATCACAAAACAACTCATTAAATACGCATACCAACACATTTCAACTTACCATTAGCCCGCCTACTACTAGGCCGGGTTATCGGATGTTACAATATTGAGTTGCGTTTGAGAAGTCAGCTATACGTATTGGGTTGGGCTTGATCGCTACTAGTTGAGAAGTTGTAGACCCTCTCGTGCATGTGTTGTATCGGAGGGGATCTAACTGTACCAATGAGTGGTGGGCTATCGCTAAACCTTTGCTTTGGCCGGCATTGATTGTAGGTTCTGCACCAAACCGCCGCTCTTCTGGATTATGTGACTACATGCTTTCGTATTGTTTGTAGCCGTTGGCTATTGTGGTTTAACTTTCTCTCACTTAGCTTCGTGCTAATTCCCCATTGTTGAATTGTTTTGCAGGTTTAGTGTTTGTTGCTGGGTTGTTTTGATAAAGGACACATCTTTGATATATGTTTTGAAGAGCCATAATATGTTTTGTAACACAACAGATGTTTTGATGGATGTATTTGTAAAAAGTTATAAATATTTGTATTTATGTAAATCCTTTGTTTGATGATTCCGCAATGTGTTAAAAATGACTTAGAATTTTACTTTGAAACAACCAAAGTAAAGATAGAGGATTTTGGGACTTAAGGATTAAAAAGCAAATATGAAGATTAAATTAGAGGAAAACCAGAAATAGTACACGTAAATAAAAAGTGAAAGATGAAAATTATGATGTACCGATATATACTAATATATAAAACATTAAGCACTCTCTCTCATAAAAGTCTTAATCTCTTAATTTTAAGTAATTTGAATTTACTAAATTACCCGTTATTCAAACCGAAAAGGAAACTTTAATTAGTTATTTTAATAACTAACTTTTCATAATAAATAATGTTTAAAAATGTTAAGTCAATACAAATTAATACCAAGTAAAAATTAAATAAAAACTATTCATAAAAATAATATTTTAAATATTCTATCATATAACAAATATTTTAATTTAAGTTATGTGTGTGTGTGTGTATATATATATATATATATATATAACTAGAACCCATAAACATGATAAACATGTAACCCAAATTTATAAACATTTTCGTATTTTTATAAATAACTCATATAATTTTTATAAAATTTATTAATTTATAATACATTCAATATTCTCTTTTTACTTTATTTAAACTCTTAAAATTTAAGTAATAAAAAATGACTAGTATTATTTTAAATACCCTTAGAATTCTTTTTAAACACACAAACCCACAAATGCACTATTCTCGTACTAATACAATTCCTCATCTACATTAACACAATTCCTAAAGTCATGTTGTATTTTCATCATTTTATTTTAGGTCTTTTCTTATTTTATTTTTTTTAAAAGTTATTATAAGAATTAATAAAATAGTTGATACATAAAAGAGAAATAAAGGAAATGTAAAAATGAGAAAGAAATAGACATGCTTCTAATAAAAACTATTCGATATCACCATAGTGCATTAATACCATAACTCTATGTTACTGTTGTCAAACATGTTATGAAGTGGATACCATAATGCGTGAATTATCTGTCGTCGTTGTATTGCGTGGGTACCATACTATTTTACATTATAAAGCAGTTAATTTTTTCTCTCTTAGAAATTTAAGGCTAGTTAATTTTAAGTAATACATGTTTTTATACATAAGATACAAACATTTAGAGTCTTATCCTAATCAATTATTCCCTTAATTATATCAACTAGTTTAAGACAATTGTTGCTTTAATAAATCATTAAACATAGAACAACTATTTATTTAATCTTTCTCTACTTATTTAATAATAATATATATTTTATTTTATTGTGTTTCATAAACTATTTTAGCAACTAGTAAAAGGGTTAAATGGCAAAAAATAATGAAAATAGAAAAAGAATAGCATGTTGGAATATGCCCACTGACACACACGAGTTGGTAACATTGCCGATGAGGCATAGGCCTATTGGGTCACCTCCCAAGTATTGATTCCAGAAACACCTTTGAACAAGAGAGAGAAAGACGCCGAAAGATTGTTTGGGTGGGCCGGGCACGGCCGTGCCTGCTCAAGGTACAAGGTACGGGCGTGGCGTGCCCATCAGTCGGGTATGGGCTTAAGACCTGCGTATCTAGGGTGTACCATTTAAGGCCGGCATGGACGTTCCTAGTGGAGGCATGGCTGTTCCTAGTGCTAAGGCAGAAGTCCAAGTCGGGCGTGACTTCGGTGTGCCCCGGTTAGGCCGGCATGGGCGTGCCTCGTGGAGCACAGTTGTGCCTGACGCTGATTTAAATGGACTTCTAAGGCTAGTTTGAATATGTCCTTGGCGATTAACAATAGAGCTATTATGTACGTTTCTAGGCTACTTTAAGTTGTCTATATAATGTACTAGTGGCTTAAGGTGTCAAAGTTAGCCACTTGGTTTAGATAGAAAACATATGTACTTTATATCTCTCTCAAACACACTTGGAAGACCTCTTGGATTCAAAATGGTCTTCAAGTTGGTGTATGATCATAGTGTTGTTCTTGGCGGCATCCAAGATTGCTAGCACTTGGGAATCACACAAACTTGGTATGGATACCGGTAGAGGAACGCTCCGTTGTGTTCTTACATTCATCTTCATCAATGACATGGATAGTTAGCATCTTGATTGGTATAATCTCTTTCCTTGTTCCTTTCTTTAGTTGCATTGCTCATGTTTATAGTTTGGTCCATTGGGGTGTGTATTGGTGGACATTTTTAGAAAAATGTTTTTACCCATTTTTAGATTCCCTTGTGTTTCTTGGTGCCACAAATACCCAACAGTGGTACTAGAGCGATATCTAACATGGCTTTGAGCTTTGGGGTTTGAAAAAACAGAATTTTTGATGATTTTGCATTTCTGGTGACCGGGCACGACCGTACCTTTTGGGTCATGGGCCGTGCCAGTGGCCGGGGTACGGCTGTGCCTCTGGGAACACGGGCCGTAACGAGCAGAGTTTGTGTTTTGAAAAATTAGAAATTGTTTCCGGCGTCACATCGGCAGGGAACACCTGTAACCTTCAGAGGGCACGCCCGTGCCCACCGTGTTCAGGACCAGTTTTCTGGATTTACTTTTGAAATAGAAAATTTTGTTTTCTAAAAATCCGGTTTTTGACCAATGTTGGATCTGGTTTGGTTCCCATTGTGTTTTGGTTCCTATATTTATATGTTTTATATGGCTTGGTCTAAAGTGCATAAAAACATATTCTTATAGGTGTATATATGAATACTAGCATGGTACCCGCGCAATGCGGCGATATCAAATAATTTATACTTGATAGTTTGTCCGTTTTTGGTATCGAGACAACAAATAATTTTCGTTTTATAACATAACTATTTTTTAAAATCTTTTTTCCATTTTTTTATCCTTTTGTTCTCAATGAACTCATTTATTATTTTTAAAATAGATTTCGAGAACAATTAAATAAGAAAAAAGATTTTTACTTATAAAATAGGGTAAATTGCATGAAAATACATTGTGTAAATTAATAATTTAAAACATTTAAAACTAAAAGATTAATAAAATAGAGTAAACTATTTGAAACGATTGATTATATGAGTTATTTAAAAAAATTATAAATATATATTTATATATTAATTATAAATATATCTTTATGAGGTCTATTTATACATATTTTTTGATAATTGCGTTAAAATATTTATTACATGATAGAATAAGTTTGGTTATGAAATATTTTTTTAATAATCAAGTTAATTTGACTTGATATTTTTTAATAATAGAAGGTTTAGTTATTGAAATGGAATATAAGAATCTCATTAACTCTATTTAATAGTTACTTAATCTAAGTTTCCATTTAGTTCATATGAGGGATAATGTAGTAATTTTAAAATACTTAAAATTTAAGAGTTTAAAAGGCTTAAGTTTCCATTACCTTAATTGAAATCAATTGAAATGCAAGTTTTCCGGACTAATTTTATTTTATAAAAATGACAACATATATAATTAATAGTTTCCTTAATTGCAATTAATTAAAGTCCAATTATTATGTAGTTATGTGAAAGGGTTGGGAGGGGTATTAAGATCATTTCAACTTACTTAAAATTTAAGAGTTTTAAGCAAAATTTCTAAATGCTTTATAATATAGTATAGATGTGATTTTAAACTTGGTATTAGAGTCACTAATGCATATGTACAAGGATTGTCTTGGTGCCTTGAGTGTTTGTTTGACAATCTTGATCAAAACATATTGTGGCATGGTTTTGTGTGGCACATCATGCGTTTGGCTTTGGTTGTGCTTGCTTGCATGGTTCTATAACTAGAATGCCCTTTAGACATATGTGTTGTGGAGTTTGGTGTTTTGGTTTTGGTGGCATGCGAGCCGTATTATTGTAATTATATTACTTGATGCGGCTTGCATGCCGTTTGTTTATTCATTTGTACTTGTATTAGTATCATAGGAATGCGGCCTACGCACCGTTTCTACTTCTATGTATTTGTATAATAGTATAGAAGTTGACTTTATTTGTAATACACCATCGGGAGTCACGACGATGATGTTTCGGCGATATGAAGTCTGGAGTGCTAATGGAGATGCCAGATTCAGTAGGAACACACTCAACTTGGTACTTTGAATATTGGATTCCATAGTTGACCTTGTTTTTCCTGTTTGGCTCGCGGGGAAAATGTATAGAATTTTTGGGCATGTTACCGAACTATTGTGTATGGTGGTTGTGTTTTTATTATTTATTACTCTTGCATGAATGTTTAGGAAATCGCATGCTAGATAATTTTTGATTAAATAATAAAAAACAATATTTGCAAAAATGGTTTACTTATCTCTGCGCGTATAGAATTAACAAAATAATATAGAATTGGTATTATATTATAAGTTGGTAAAAATTGTTTTTATCACTTAATTTTGTTAATTCACAAAATGGGTTAAAAGTGGTTTTAACCGGAAAAACAAATCCCATTTTTCAAAGTGTAAATCACACGCCATTCGTAAGATGACACCACCCGAATCTAGTGAAACTTGGATGATTGTTGTGCTTAACACGAGCTAATCATTGGTCGAGAGTACTACCGTGTGTCTTGACGAGCGGTTTACAATTCTATTTGTGACATTTAAGTGGCGTTGAGCTCTACTCGAGTCATTTAGGGAGAACAATTAGGATTGGTGTAAGAAGGGATCAAACATTCCAAAGACATAATGGATGTCGATGGATCTTGCAAGGATCTAAAAGTTGCAAAATGGTTGCAAGCGATAAAATGGTTACCGGCCTAAATAGCTTTGCTTTGTAATCCACGGCAAACCTGTCATAAGGTGAAGTGAAATATGGTTTCTAGCCTTATTTAAATAATTTTTTTATAAACTATATGGGTAATTATTTTACAAGGATTATATCAAGATAAACTAAAATGTGTACTTTAAATTGTAGATGACAAATGTTAACAATACAACACCGAATATATCCCTCCATTCGTTCCTAGAGAAGGAGAAACTCATAGGAGTGAACTTTGTTGTTTGGTATCGGCAATTGAGAATTGTCCTTCGCCATGAATCAAAGTTACACATTCTTAAGGAACCCCTTCCGGAGCCACCTGCTACCAACGCGAGTTGGGCTACTAGATATGCTTTTGAAAAGCTAGTCAAAGATACAAATGAAGTTTCGTGTCTCATGTTGTCGACTATGAGCGTCAAGCTGCGAAAGTGGTTTGAGAAAATAAGTGCATACAATATGATTAACCAACTTAAGGACAAGTTCCGAGAGCAGGTTAGGTAGGAACTCTATGATTGTGTCAAGGCCCTTGTCGGTTGTCGGATGCAGGAAGGCGGGAAAGTTAGTGTTCATGTCCTTCGGATGAAGGCATACATTGACCAAATGGAAAGGCTAGGTTTTCCCATTGGGAGGTAGCTTGCGGTGAATATGATTCTCCAATCCTTGCCCACGTCTTATGATGAGTTTTGAGTCTAACATGGCCAAGCGCAAACTCACCTCGTCCACTCCCACCAAAGCTTTCAAGGAACGTGGAACCGAGAAGAAGAAACTGACCTCAAAAGGGAAGTTTGGTTTTACCAAGTCCCCCTTGATTGTGGGGTTAGAGGGCAAAGAGTAGCGCTTCAAAACATGACTTCTCAAGGGGTAGTTTGCTACTTCTTCGGTAATGTTGGAAATTGGCGCCGCCACGCCTGCCCTAAGTGCCTGGAGGAGATGAGATCGCTCAAGAGGAAAAGAGATAACTCATCATGTTCAGGTACATTCATGGCTAATTCCATTGCTCTTCTACTTCTTAAGCCGGGTTTTTGAAATGCTGGCTATGACACTCATGTTTGTTACAAAAATGGTTTGTTACAAAGTGTAGGTGTTAAACGGAAGTAGGCAAATGTGGCATGGAGAGTTGGACCTCAAGTTGGGAAAATTAGATGTTATCTCGATTGAGAGGATTGGGAGTTTAGATCTCATTCCATCTAGCTAGTTAATTACTTTGTAGATATATATTATCTACCTTGAGTGGCGAGAGAAATTTTATGTCTATTAAGACTTGGTCGACGATGGATAATACTTTGTATTTGATATTTATTTGTGGAGTTTATTACAAAGTTTACCCGTGTCATGGCATTTATTAGCTTTTGCTAATAAATGATGTGTTTGAATCCAAAAATGGTTTGAAAAAGTAATAGAATAATCATCAATTTAGCCATATAAACAAGAATTGCTTCACCAAGGTCCATGTGGTTTGGGATCTTCGATACATTTGATAATTGATCAAAAGTTGAGTGCGGGAATTGTTTATTTGGCTAAATGAATTGAACATCCTTTGCCGACGTAGTGAGAGGATTAAAAGCTTGTTGAATTTAGTTCACCCTTGTGTGTATAGTTTGTTCAAGCAATCCATGGGGATAACTACATGTACTTCGTTACCTTTACTGGTCGTGGTAATAGGGATGGGTTTTTTAGAAACCTTTGAGGTGTTAAAGACTTACCATAACGAGGTATGTGGTCAATTGGGCAAGATGGTTAAGATACTTAAATCTTTTAGAGATGTTAAGTACCTTTAATTTTGAATTTTGTAACCATCATAAGAATTACAAGATTCGTCTCATAATTCCTTCCTCCTAGGACACATTGTCATATGGGGTCACTTAGTGGAGGAACCGGATATTCTTGGATATGATCCGGTGTTGATGGATTACATGTGTGTATCCAAGTTTTGTGAACACTTGAAAGTGGCGGGCGATATTCTAAATATATATAACGAACAAAGACGGTATAGTATGCATCTTAGAAGATAAGACTAGAAAGAGTGTCTTTGCTTGTCTATCTCAAGGCCTAGATTGCCCAGCCTACATGTATACGTGAGGTGGAGGAATCCGGGATCTAGAGGTGGTGCTCCATTAGGCATTCTACTGAGACCATGGGATATTTGTTTCACAAACTTTAGGGAACAAGTTTTTGTTGCTAATTGGCAAGTGGAATTCTGATGTCTGTGGGAGCCGGTGGGAGTAAAGTGAGTTTTGAATGGTAGAACCTGATTTTGGCACTAGCAACTAATCATAAATGATTAGAACTTAGCATGACAATGCTGTAGTACCTGGTATAAGTTATTACTCTTCCTATATCCGATGGGAGTCGTCATAAGGCCGGATAGATATATGTTATATCTAGAGGAAGACGACTTGATGATGGGTTTTGTTGAATTCATCAACTATCGGATGTCGTAGTAGGTGTAACACCAGAAAAACTCAAGCCATTTTTTTAAATGCGTTGCGGAAGCTAAATTAAACAAACATACTTTTCATTCAAACAACTAATTATAATTCAAAATATCTGTTCTTAATCCCAACAAACATAAACTTAGTGTTACAAAATTAACTGGCTCGTTTCTTTAAAAAAACATATCATCGGAGTTAGGTCAACTTTTCTCCTTCTACGAACTCTCACAAACACAAACCTGCAAAAAGAAACTGTTAGTCCTAGATTGAGTACACAACAACAAATGTTTGTAGAAGGGGGGGTTGAATACAAACTTTAGGTTTAAAAAATTTAAAGACACATCGATAAACTTTTATATAATTCTTATTGATACTGAATCAAGAATCACATGTACTAGAAGCGAAATTTCTAAGTACAATAAAAGGTGGCAATCTATTTTGTCTAACACATAGACAAGCTAACTCTAAGACAACTAATGTATTTAGAGTGTTCAACACATTAACAAGTTTGATTCTACACAATTCTTAAACTCTACGAATTTCTCAACTGATAAGATTTTCTTTCTGTGGAGTAGAGACTTCACTGTGTTGTTTTTTTTTGCATGTCCACCATGCATGAGTATATATAGAGATCTTGGTGTATCCGGGTTCATGAAGGTCGGAGACAAAGAGGATGTGGAAATATAATATTTTAATTGTAAAGGTAGTGGGTGAAAAGTAAAGTTACTTTAATCAACTGTTTGATAAAAGTAATTGTACTTTTCTGCAAAAGTGCAACTCACTCACAATATAAAATATTAAAACCCACATCTACTATCGTATAGAAGTTTCTTTCCCTTTCCATGCTTGTAATTTAATCAACACCATGCTTCTGTTTGATTTGACTTTACCAAGTATGGGATTGCCAACCATACTTAGTTGTTGACCAAATCTTCAAGATCTTCGTCTGTTTGAGGTATCATTATCTTTTTCCAGAGGATAAGATCAAACCTTTTTGTCTCATACTTGATCTAAAAAGTGCATTTTACTTTTACAAACAAAGATGTAAGGCATAATAGAACAACACATGTTCCGCCTTTTACATATGACTTATAATCTGAAAAGATAGTGCAAATTTGACATTTTGCACGACCCAGCTAACAGATTTAACTAGGAACTCTGAATTTCACTAGTCAGTTGACAAAATATATTAGTTGATCACTTTTTGCTAGGACTCAGTTGATACATATTGCTCAGCTGATCATATAGATGCTCAGTTGATCAATAGTACACTTAGGAGGACATAAGCTCATGTATTTGTATGATCATTTGATCAAGAATGCTCAGCTGATCATTCAAATGCATCAGTTTATGTGGGGAGATGACTTGTGTAAGAGAGGACTTATTTAGCTGATGCTCTGGGCCTGAGCTGATCCATTTGATCACTGAGCTGATTGAGTAGCTAGGCAAAGTCCTTGCTCAGCTGATGGTGTAAACACTCAGCTGATCAACTTTCTTCACTCAGCTGATGGTTTATTTTCCTCAGCTGATGGTCTTCTTTACTTGTATTCTTCTTCTGATGCTCCTTGGCTGATATCCCTTGGCTGATACTTTGAGTAGGATCTGATGCTCAGCTGATGGTTCCATACTTAGCATATTTTTATAGAATCTGATTCAAACAACACATGTTTGAATTCCTTCTAAGTCAAACTGAATGTAGGGTTTAGTTATCATCAAATTCTATGTTTTAGGATAGGCAGAGTTAATTATTAGGGTGAAGTGATTATCTCCCCAACAATCTCCCCCTATTTGATGATGAAAAAACCTTGTTCTTTTTGAAGAATCAATTTGACTTCGAATACTAAATATTTAAACTTTTAAGTGCATTTGGCTACCTAGCTATATGTTTTTTGGTAGCTTTTTTTATTTTGAACCTTGTTCTTTTTTTGGTTTCTTTTCTAGTGTTCCATTTTGCTGTTTTTGTGGAATCTTTTTCTGTGTTGTACCATTTTGTTCTATTTTTGTGGTATCTTTTCATTTTTCCATTTTTATATGTTTTTGATTTTCTGAATTACATAAACATCACTTGATGTAACAAAATAAAGAAGTGTACAGAAGTATTTACAGAGATTAACTATTAACTAAACTAGTCTAAACATAATATATTATCAACTAAGTCAACAAGTCTTCAGAGTTAGATCAGTCTTCAATCATCCCACCATTGTTCTTCTTTAACTTCAAAATCTTTGGCATGGGGATCTGCTTCAGCTAAGACTTCACATTGGGCTTGTACAAGGGCTTCAAAATGCTCATTTCCAGTTCTGCCTCTTGTAGATGTTCTTAGCCCAAAGAGAAAGCTCTTGCCAGCTTTAGGGATTTCAGTCTGTCTAAAGAACCTCCAAGTACCAAATAAACTTGTAAAGCTCAGGGGTGATGTTTAGTGGTAGAGTTGTGTTGAGACCCTCAAAATCATATAAGTACTCATGTTAGGGCAGTACCTCTGTTTTCTCAAATGGTTTAAAAGGCTTGGAGCCTTTCTTGTGAAGATTATCAACTGTGTGCACATGCCTATAATAGTCATCTGGAGTGAAGTCCCTTTGTGACACAGCTAGAGCTATCCAATATTGAATCTTTTGTATGAATTGACCTTTGAGCTTGGTTTTGGATTTGAAGAGGAGGTACAGGATCTCAACTAATACTATGAACCCATAGATGTGACACCTCTTGAAACATCCGAAAACCCGGCCTAGTAGTAGGCGGGCTGATGGTAAATTGAAATATGTTTAATTAAGCATATTTAAAGATTATTTGTTTGAAAGTATTTGGACATAATAAATGGTATTATGATATTTGAATAATTAATTGATGGTTAATTGGCATGTAAAATATGCTAGAAGAGTTAGTATGGGTATTCATGTATGTATGTGTGTTTGTGGGTTGGTGTGTAAGGTGATGACACCTATTATCTGAGAAGTTTACACATGTGTGCATGTGACCATTTGAAGAAATCTGATTTTTGAAAGAAAGAAAGAAAAGTGAATGTGTGTGTGCATGAGTTTTCTCTGGATAAAAAAAAGAAAGAAGAACAAGAAAAAGAGAGGAACTTGAATTTCAAAAGTGAGGAATTTGTATTATATAAATTCAAAAGAAGGTTAGAATATGTTTTATGCCATCATATGATTATTCTGATGTGTTTGTATGTTAACGAACATGTTTATGTGGTATTTCACCATTTATGGGTTTGTGAAGAAAGCTTGGTTAGTGGGTTTTAAGGATTATGTTGTTTTGATTGTTAAAAAGATGTTTTTGATGTTATATATATACATGATATATGGTATACATGAGTTTAGAATGAAGAAATATGATGTTGGTAATGTTTACAAGAGATTTGGGTGGCTGGAAATCCGACAGAAGAAAGATGATAATCTGCAGGGATGAAGGTCGCGGCGTGACAAGTAGCGCATTCTCAAAATCCGGGAGTTGAAATCCGATAATAAGAAATCCGACCCTGAAATCGGAGAAGCACAAAATCCGACACTTGAATCCGAGACTTGAATTCCGGATCCGAAATCCGATGGCGTCGCGGCGCGACACAAGGGTGTGTCACGGCGCTACGAGGCCTGTTTATGAAATGTTGCTTGTTTTGTTGGTGTTTCGTCTGGGATAAGTAGGATTACTAATTATATGATTGAATTAAGTTGTTTACATGAATATGAGATATAAATATGTGTGGAAAGATATATTTATATATTCGAGACAGATTCGGTTGTTGCTGTGTTTTCAGGCAAACCACAGACTCAGTGATATTAGACAACTGAGCACGCGTGATTCGAGGACTGAGGTGAGTGGAAGTTTCTCACGGGTGGTTTTTGTGGTAATGTTATGACTTGATTGATTTGAGAAATGATCAATATGCGATGATGAATTGTTGTTTATGAAATGTGGTTTTTGGACTGACAAGTTCGGTATGTGAAAATAGATGGTTTAGTATTGATATGCCATGATAGACTGCTATTTGTTAGACGAAAATTATATGTTCATATGTGTTATGTGTGATAGAGTTTTGGGATTGTGATTGTGACTGGAAGTGTTTCTAGATTGTTTGAGAACCAACGTCGGTGTAACGGGTTGGTAGAAATCAGCTTCTGTGTAAGGGCTGGTTGGGGTCAGCTGCTGTTGCAAGAGCTGGGCTCGCCTGCGGTTGGTTGAGCAGTGGTAGTCCTCCTGATGCATGCGTTGTATCAGAGGGGAATTTCACTGTGCCGATCGGCAGGGAGCTATCGGTAAACCTTTGCTTTGGTCGGCATTGGTTGTAGGTTCGGCAGAACAGTCGGTCCTCGGGATAGAAGAGATTGTTGAATTGACGGATTGATTGTTGATTGATGTTCAGAGGTTCATGGTGAACTATGATTGTTTGCTAGCTTGTTTGTTGCTTCCATTCACTTAGCTTTGTGCTAATCCCCCACGGTTGATTGCTTTTTGTAGGATTATGTGAGTAGCTGTTTAGCTTGTTTGTGGAAAGGATAATTTGACCAATACTCTGATATTGTGTTTTGAGAAGAGACGAGCCACGTTTTATAAATCTTTTGTAACACAAACGGATGTTGTAATTTGTAAAAGTACTTTGTACTTTGTGGATTTTTATGTCAAATGAAATTAAGTATATGCTTCTGCAACGTTTTTTTTAAAAAAATGGCTTGAGAATTTACGGTGTTACACCTCTCATATGATATAACTTCACAGCTGTTGAAGTTGTTTTGCCTTATTGCTTTGAGGTAGGGTTCACCATCACCTTTATGGACAGTGGCTCTTGTGATTGGAGTTGGTTTTGTTCTGTTTCTTAAAATATTTATTTTTTTTCTAAAGCTTTGTAGCCTTTGTTGACTGGGATTGTAAGGAGCAGATAGATCAAGGTTGAAGAGGGTTTTGATGGCATCCGCATGAGATCTAGCTTTGACCAGTTCAGTTTGAGATTTCTCCCTTGCAAGTTTGGTTTGAGCAACAGCTTGATTTTGAACTTGTTCTTGTTCTTGTTGATATGCTAGCTCCATGGCTTGGTAGATCTCTTCAATTGGAACACCCAATGCTTGAGCCATTTGGGCATTCTCCCTTTCTTCTTGCTCTTTGAGTGCAAGCTCCCTTTGCATTTGTTCATCTGCTTCAACTTGCTCAGGTGTCATTTTCTTTTTGCCTTTGTCTTTAGGAGCAGAGGTTGAAGACTTTTGGACTGATAGAGTTGATTAGACTGGTGGAGCAGATGGTTTTGGGCTCTGTCTTCTTCTTCTGAGGATGTCAGAAAGTGGAGTATCATCCTCATCATCAGAATCAGACTCAATGGCTATTGGTGGAGAGCAACCCTCAACAACTTTCCTTCTTGGCTTTGGCATATTAGCCATTCTTTTCAATCTTTTTGGAAATCTTTGCTCCCCCTCAGAAGGTGCTTTTCTTTTGAGAGGAGGAGCTGTTGCTTTGGGTGCCTCCTGCTGCAAGATTTTGGTGGCAGATTCATTGTAAGCAGTATCAATCTCCTCAGAATCAGGATCATCCTCCCTAGATGAACTTGAGAATTTCTCCCCCCTTTTGGCATCATCAAAAGGAGGAGGGGAGTCACCTGTGGTTGGTTTTGGGGATGGGGTAGGGGCAGGGGTAGGTGTATGGGTTGAGTAAGGGGTAGAGGTAAGTTTAGAGATTTAGAGGGAGAGGTCATCCTTGAGATCTTTTAAGGCTTTCCACAATTAGAGATGACTCATTCTGGATTGTTCAGTAAGGGTTTCAATGTCATCAAGGATGCCTTTAAGGTAGGAAGGCATGGGTAGAAGTTGTTCTTGAATAGGGACAGAAATGTTTGGTTTGATTGGGCGTAGGGTTTGGAGTTAGGAGAGGAGGTTTGAGATGGTTTGGTTAAGGGAAGAGATAGTGGATTGAGGTAGGATGGGAATTTGTGGTTTAGATGGGATAAAGGTAGAGAGATGGTCTATTTTGGTTAATATGGGGTTAAGATCAATGGGAAAGGTAGTAGGTGCAGGGGAGGGTTGGGTTGGGGTTTTAAGGGACTCAATGTCTTTTGCAAGTCTAGACAGTTGAGTGGAGGTTTGGGTTTGGAAGGCTTGAAAGGTTTGGGTTAGGTTATCAAGGTTTTGGTTTATGGTTTGGATAAGGTTAAGGTTTGGTGTTTGGGTAGAGGTGGATGGTTGAGAGGTAGAAGGAGTAGAGATGGGTTCAAAGAAATTGGGTAAGATTTGTATTCCCTCATTTGAGCCTTGGTGTATAAGCTCAAATTCATTGGGAAACACTGTTGAGCCTTGTACAAGTGGTTGGTTTGTACCACTAGCATTGGCAGGCTGTGCAAGTGTAAGAATAGAATTGATTAGGGGTGCAAGATAAGTGGAGTGAGTGTGGGATGCACTAAATAGCAGGGAATCCCTTATTCGATCCACATTCTGTTGGAAGAATGTGAATGGTATTGGCTGACTCAATATAGGGGTAGACACAGTGTGCCTTGGGTTGAGGTCTGTCTTTCAATGAGATCAACCTTTTGGGAGGCTGTCTCAGATTGCGGTTTATATCCCATTTTTACAGATGTATCCTGTTGTGAGGATACATCCACTGGCTTAAAGGTGGCAGCATCCAATTGCTCCCCCTCAACATGAGGAAGGGTAATTGGAGTTGAGGTCAGAGGTGTGGATTGCACTACCTCAAAGTGCTCAAAATGAGTCACTTCTGTTGACCATGTATATATGGGGCTACGGATGGGAGTAGAACTAGTGACCACTGGAGGTTCACTAGAGCTTGGCTGTTGGATTGGTGTATGGATTGGAGAGGAGGATGGGCTATCAAAGGTTGAGACTACCATTTGAATATCCTCCGAGGTGGAATAAGTACTGTCCTGACCTTGGGACATGATGTGCCTACTTCTGTCAATGAGCTCAAGGAGTTGCTCAGAGAACTCTCGCTCTTGTGCATCACCATCACCACCAAGAGGAATCAATACCATTGGACTTGTGGGAGTAAATTCACCAGCATCAGCATCATCATCATCATTGTCATTGCCAGTGTGACTTTCCTCAGCATCATCACCATCATTATCATCTTCACTTTCATTATCATCACCAGCATTAGCATTATCATTTGCTGCATCAATTAGCTCTTGCATTTGAGCAGTGATTGGAGGACCTCTGTTTGCCTTATAAAATGGAATACCTTTTCACCCATGGCAGGGACAGGAATGTGCTCTTGATGTTCAATCCGACCGACATAATCATTTTCGCCAATCTCGCTCATTGCTATCAGGCTTAAAAATCGAATGTAGGGCACCTGAGACCTCGATGATTTCTTGTTCGTGCTCTGGGTGATCTTTTCAACAAGATCAGAAAATATAAGTTGAGCAAAGTCAATGTTTACCCCAAAGACTAGGGCATAGAGCACTAGAAGCTCCGTTTGATTTATGAGGTGGTGGCTTCCAGATTTGGAACCAAAACAGCGTATGACCACGTTGGCCAAATACTTCCAAGGATGAGAAAGAGCAGAGACTTTCACTTGACCATGCACTACAGGTTCATTGTAGCCGATGGTTTGTAGAATGGTTTGAACTTGAGCTCTGGAGGGAAAAGTGGTGTAAGGTAGGAAGTGAGGAATACCAGTGGCTTCGCGGAGAGTTTCAGTGGTGATTTGGAGATGGTAGTTTCCTTGGGCTAGGGTGCAATGGATGGTATTGTCATTTAGGTTGTAGGTTGCAGAGTACCATATCTCACCAATCAGTGTGGGGTATATGTAGTGAGGATCGGCAGTAAGGCTATCGAACAGAGGATGAGCCTGAAGAAACTATACCATTGGCTCATAACCTTGGTTTTCTCGCGAGGCAGGGATGGTGGTGTAGAGCAGAATGTTGTTTGGTGTTATGTTCATTGGTTGGTTGGGTGCAAAATTCTCTCTGGGGTTGACATCATGGTCTAGAATATAGGTGGCCTTTTGGTAGGGATGATGAACAGTGAGTATCGAGAGAGAAAAGTTAGGGTAGTTCTTTCTAGAGAGAGAAGGAGTTTGGAAAGTTTGAACAGGTAAAGGTGAATGAGCAAGGAAGTGGGATATTTATGAAGGTTAGTTAACAGAGATCGTTAGATACTAACAAAAATTCTAACGGAAAACAAATTAATTAGCTATTAAATGCAATCTGACAGACCGAGGAAATAACTAGGGTTAAAAAGCATTAAATGAACATAAAAGATGAAAATTTACTAAGTGTTGAACTATCAGCTGATCGTTGAATTGTATCAGCTGAGGGGTATCAGCTAATGAAAAACTATCAGCTAATAGTGAAAATTTGGAGTATCAGCTGAGGGAAGTACTTAGCTGAGCATTTCCTTCTTATCTTAGGGTGATCAGCTGAGTAAATTTGATCAGCTGATAGGTATTAGCTGAGCACAGTTACTCAGTTTACACAGATTAAGTAAGACTTAGAGATGCTTAGATAAGTAACCCATGATTTTCAACACTTATAAATTAACACAAACTAAATTACCACTATTCTAATTTAAAAATTAAGCATACCTAGTTTGGATATTAGGAAATTGAACCTTGCTTCATCTAATGGGTTTGTGAACAAATCTGCAAGTTGCAAATCATTGTTGATGTAGTGTAGAATTACCTTCTTCTTTTGCACATTATCTCTGAGAAAATGTTGTCTGATTTCAATATGCTTTGTCTTTGAATGCATGACTGGATTATTTGAGATGGAGATTGCACTTGTATTGTCACACAGAATTGGGGTGTCTTCAAACGTCACATCATAGTCAAGTAGTTGATTTTGTAACCACAAAATTTGATCACAACAGCTTCGTGCAGCAATGTATTCTGCCTCTGCAGTGGATGTTGACACTGAATTTTGTATCTTACTAGACCAACTAATCAATCTTCCTCCTAGAAGTTGACAACCACCTGAAGTACTTTTTCTATCTAATGTACACCCTGCAAAAACAAGAATCAGAATATCCAACTAACTCAAAATCCGAGTCTTTGGGGTACCAAAGACCAAGATTAGGAGTTCCTTTGAGATATCTTAATATTCTCTTAACAGCAGCAATATGGGATTCCTTAGGATTTGCTTGATATCTTGCATAGAGAAATGTTGAAAACATTATATCTGGTCTACATGCAGTGAGGTATAAAAGTGACCCAATCATTCCTCTGTAAGTAGTAATGTTCACTGATTTGCCATACGTGCCTTTCCTAACTAAATAGAAGTAGACATAGGTGTTTTCATTGAAGAACAGTTTTCAAAATCAAACTTTTTGAGTAAATCTTTGACATACTTTGTTTGATGAATGAAAATACCATCAACCTCTTGTTTAATTTGCAAACCAAGAAAATAGTTTAACTCACCCATCATGCTCATCTAATAGTTATCAGACATGAGTTTAGAAAACTTTTTGCATAGTTCCAAATTAGTAGACCCAAATATTATATCATCTACATATATCTGCACAAGTGTCACGTCACCTTTGTACTTCCTTATAAACAAAGTGCTATCAATGCATCCTCTTGTAAAACCTTTGTTAATGAGAAAAGAAGAGAGGGTATCATACCAGTCTTTTGGAGCTTGCTTAAGACCATATAAAGCTTTGTTTAGAAAGTAAACATGATCAGGTAAGCTTGACTCCTCAAAACTAGGAGGTTGTTTTACATACACCTCTTCTTTCAGATCTCCATTCAGAAATGCACTCTTCACATCCATTTGAAATACTTTAAAGCTCTTGAAGGCATCATAGGCTAGGAACAGTCTAATAGCTTCTAATCTTGCAACAGGGGCAAAGGTTTCATCAAAATCAATATCTTCTTCTTGACAATACCCTTGTGCCACTAGCCTTGCTTTGTTTCTGATGATTTGCCCATTTTCATCTAGATTGTTTCTAAACACCCACTTCGTTCCAATGATGGTTTTATCCTTTGGTTTGGGTACCAAAGTCCATACATTATTTCTTTTGAATTCTGCTAGTTCCTCTTGCATAGCAGATACCCAGTGGGGATCATTGAGAGCTTCATCAACCTTCTTTGGTTCAATCATTGAGACAAATCCAGAGTATAAACAGATGTTGCAAGCTTTTGATCTTGTTCTGACTGGATCATCTATATTGCCTATCACCAAATTATGAGGATGGTGCTTTAGGTCTTTGAAGGCTTTTTAAATTTCTTGGGAATTGGGATTCATTAGGATTTGGGGAGAAGAAGTTATATGTTGGCTATCAGGAGTAGAGATGAGTTCATTTTGAGTGGCTGATATAACTTCATTGTTGCAATCTGTGGGTATCTCTACTAAAGAGGGAATGTGTGATATGGAATTAGAATCTAATGATGTTGAGTCATTTTCCACATCATTTAGTAGAGGTATAGGATTGAATGAGGATGGTTGTACATGGTTGAAGATTTGGATAGGAACAAGTTCATCTACATCATGAGTAGTTGGTGGAGATGGATCAACTTGGTCTAGAGTGTCTTCTCCAGTTTGCATGAGATCATTAAATTCTTTACCTGAAACATGATTAGAAGAACATGAAGCAACAAAGTCATTTTCATTAAAACTTACATTGATGGATTCTTCTATGACTTTGGTTCTGAGGTTTTATATTCTCTATGCTTTGGAAATCACTGAGTGACCTACAAACACTCCTTCATCAGCTTTTGGAGCAAACTTCTGCAAATGATCTTTTTGATTGAGAATGAAACATTGACAACCAAAAATTAGCAGAAAGCTGATGCTTGGCTTTCTTCCCTTGAGCACTTCATATGGAGTTTGGTTGTGCCTCTTGATAATAAGGGACCTATTCTGTGTAAAACATGCACAACTTACAGCCTCTGCCCAGAAATTAAAAGATAACCCACTTTCACACAACATGGTTCTGGCAGCTTCAATCAATGTTCTATTTCTCCTTTCAGCTACACCATTTTGTTATGGGGTTCTTGGAGCAGAGAAGTTTTGAGATATCCCTTTCTCATCATAGAAAGATTCCAGAGTTTGATTTCTAAATTCAGTTCCATGATCACTTCTAAGACTCCTCACCAGATTGCCATTCAACACTTCCATCTTCTTGATAAAACAAATAATCTCTTTAGCAACCTCACTCTTTGCTTTAAGAAAGAAAACCCAAGTGTATCTTGAGAATTCACCAACCAATACAAGAGCATACTTACTTCCAGCAATACTAGCAGTTGCAACAGGACCAAAGAGATCCATGTGCAACATATAGAAAGGTTCTGTAATTGAGAAGGCCTGCTTGGATGGAAATGATGTCTTATGCTGATTTCCCTTCTCACAAGCAGTGCAAGGTTTAGGCTTAAGATAAGTCAGAGAAGGTAGTCTTGACACTAGTTCACCCTTGCTCAGCTTGTTGATATTTTTGAAATTAAGGTGGGAAAGCCTCTTGTGCCATAGCCAGTTTGTATACTCATTATTTTTGGAGTACAAACATGTTTCCTTTGAAGGGTCACCAGAGGACATATCAAGTGTATACACATCCTTTGTTCTCTTAGCACTTAACACTGTATTACCTTCTTTATTTATTATGGAGCCTCCTGTCTTTGTGAAGTGGACTTCATTATCTCCATCACACAATTGACTTATGCTTATGAGATTATATTACAGCCCTTTGACATATGAAACTTTGGACAGCTTGAGGTTCCCATTATGAAGTTCACCATAGCCTTTTGTTTGCCCATGATTGTTGTCACCAAAAGTCACCCTTGGACATTTCTCATTCTTGTAGTTATTGAGCAAAGCCTTGTTACCTTTCATGGTTCTTGAACATCCACTGTCAAGAAACCATGAACCAACACCCTGCACAGATTGAATGAAAGAAGAGTCAGTGACACAAGTAGAAATCCACTATTTAGTGGATCCCTGTGGAATGCACCTAGCTTTCCACTTCATCTAAGGTTTTTTATGTATGAGAGGAAAAACTATGTTATCATTACAAGTGCGCTGTCTTGAATTCCCTTCTAAAGAACATTCAAATGCCTTATGCTCTTTGCTTCCACATTTATAACATTTTTGGGATTTTATGGCCTTGGAGCATTGAACAACATTGTTTGAATGCCTATGAGTTTTCATATCAGTCATTTAACAATTATCAGTCATCATTTGACTAACTTGACCATTCAGCTTATGAAGCTTATCATGTAAATTTCTTAGGTCTTTATTTACAGGCACCTTGGATTGATCTTTGTTTTTAGAATTTTTTTGACCAATCTTTGGAATGGCAGAAATGGGAACAATGTGACCATCATTCTTTTTACTCATAGTTTCTTCTATTGAAAGAGAGTTGATTACTTCTAGATCAACTGATTGTTTAGAAGATGAGCTATGATCAGCTGAAAGGTTATTAGTTGAGCATTTATCATCTACTAACCTATCAGTTGACAAAGTAGTATTAGCTAATGATTCTTCAGTTTGTGAAATACTAGGATTTAAGTCATCTGTTTTCAAGGTTTAACAACATAATGTCTCTGAGGTCTCAACCAATGATTCCTTTCCTTTACTCATATCCTTTGACTTTGTATTCTTAGTATTTTTACATTCTGAAATCTTACTAGAGGATGATTCAACAGAAGGAATAATTGATTCTTTTGAGTGGGAACTTTTGCTTCAAACAAACTTATTTGTGAACACACTTTTGCCTTTAACAGTCTTGTGAAAATTCTGTGGCAAAATGTCAGCTTTGTCTAAGATATTAAGGTTCTTATTAGAATCAACATAGTTAGCAGCCTTAGAGTAATTTCCACCAATAATAACTTGAACTTGTTTGGGTATCTGCTCCATGATACACTGAGTGGTCTTTTCTGCAAATACATACCAAGACTTTACTACTTTTTGGAGGTCATTGAAATTTTTGGTTGCTTCACTAGTTTCTTTTACTAAGATCTCATTAAGTATCTTTTGATTAGCTAGCTCATCATTTAAGATTGTTATCTGCTTAAGTTCCTTATCCTTAAGAATTAATTTTTCCTTGAGTGATTCGACTTCTAGTTTTAGCTTCTCCTCTCTTTGAATAACAGAGTGGAAATCAATACACAAGTAATCAAACATAGCATTCTTCTCATTATCATCATAGTTAATAAATTTTCCAACCTGATACATAGAAGAAGGATCCTAGTTGGTAGTTGAATAAGCTTTTGCAACCTTTTTCATGTCTTCATCTAAGGAGCTACCATCATTATTGTTGGCCATCATGCAGAACTAAGCAGAGATCACCTCATCTTCATCTGAGGAAAGATCTTCTTCTGCCCAATCTTCTTCTTCAGCAACAAGAACTTGGCCCTGGGCTTTCTTCTTCTTCTTCTTCTTGTCAAGGACAGCAACAAGGAGTTTCTTGTACTTGGCTTCATAATCAATTTTGCCCTCCTGCTTTGGCACAGATGAAGAACCAGTGTTTTATTTGGACTTACAGTCACTGGCTATGTGGCCAATCTTGCCACACTTATAACACTCTGCTGCGGAGGCATCAAATGTAGATTTGGACTTGACAAACTTTGATGGCCTATTGCTAAACCTCTTTACACACTTTCCCTTCTTGAAAGGTCTGAACGTCTTTACCAGCATTGCTACACCCTCAACCAACTCCTCCAAGTTATTCTCCTCACAATTGTTCTCCTCATCACTTTCTCTAGCACTCTCCTCTTCATCTCCTTCTTCATTAGCACCAGAATCAATAGCTGCAAAGCTTCTCATCCTTGTATCTCTTGATACAAGGGCAGTTGGTGCAACTTTCACGACCTCCTTCATCTCCTTGGATGACAACTTCCATTGCTTGACTGATTGCTCATGGTTTAGTAAGTTACCATAGAGAGAAACCAGAGACATTCCCTTTATCTTCTCACTATGCCTTAATACAGTGACAAAGTGATCCCATGTTTCAGGGAAGGAGTCTAGAAACTTGTTCACCAAAACAAAGTTGCTCTTGGTTATGTCTGTCCTCTTCAAGTCATTAACTAGGCAGTTGAACCTGGTGTATAGAAATCAGTGCAACGAGATTTTCAGTAAGTAATATTTTAAAGGATGGTCCTAAAAAGAATAGAAATCAGTGAGACTGGTGAGAGAACGCCAATAAAAGTATAACTTATAAAAGCAAGGTAAGTATTGAATCCAATAATGAGTTGATGTCAGAAAGACATGCTAATAAAAGTTAATATTGACGTATTTATAAATAAACGATGAAGATGGTATGATATACCTTACTAAGAAGGAAGAGTGATACGGGGCTTGACTAATCCTAGATTTGAGTATGAATGAAATAGTACGAAAATACTATAAACTATGTGGTGTGATAAAAATATATTACTGTGAGAAAGTATTATATAAACAGAACAAGAAATCATGGTTATGAGGAAAATGTACAGATAAATGAACAAAATGTGAATTGGTAATAAATATTATACTACTTAATTGTAGTAATTGATTGATTATAAGAAAAGGTAATGATGGAGAAGAACAGTTAAATATATAATGACTGAGATAGTCAAAACCAAATTAATACCAGCAAGAAGGTACTTAATGAGAAAACGTAAAGTATGTTAATTGAGAAAGAGGTTATGCTCTAAAATGCAAATGAGAATAAAATGATTATGATTTAATAAACTCTTTAAAAAGAGTAAGTGGCTTGATCCTACAAATGTAAACGAGATGAAGGGGTATGAAATTCAAAAGAATATAAAGACGTGGGAATGTTGGTATGTATAATATTATATATCAGTCTCAATGGATTGGCCAAATATAAGTAATGAAAAGTGAGAGTGTAAAGACGAAAATGAATAATAAATTCATAAAGATATAATGATTTCTGAAACTCTATGTTTTAAAAGAGATGTAATATATTAATTGTTGGTAAGAGTGATGATAAAGCTAGATGTACATATGACTATTATGAGAAACAAGTTAACAGAAAGTGGAATGAGATATACGTTGATAGGAATTTTTTAAATAATGTCCCACGACAGTAAAAGAGTAGAGTATTTGTGAAACAAAGACAAGAATTAATGATAAGAGGTGTAGTTGATATTTTGGCCTATGAATGATCAAGAATTGTTTTGTTTCAGTGCAATGGATCATAATGCGAATTCTAGGACAGAGAATGAAGTAAGGAACGAAGAAAACCCTGACATGATTACCATAGGAGAGGTTGAATATTATATTTCTCTTTTTGGGGAAAGGCGTGGAGTCATACCTACGAGACACCTTAGGGGTGTTATCGCCGATGAGTTTGGAAAATGTATTATGACGGATATGCCGTCTATTATGACAGAAATGAAGAATGAGATAAGGAGTGTAGTTTGAGAAGAATTTCATTTACTGAAGGATGAAATGGTTAATGAGATGAAAGAGGATAAGATAGAGGTTAAAGCTGAAGGATCCCGTAGAAGACCAGGATGTGAAACTTGTGGTAAGAACCATATGGGTCAGTGCAAATATAAGACTAAAGGTTGTTATACGTGTGGAGAAGTAGGACATAATTATAAGGATTGTTTATCCTTAGGAAAGTTTTGTTATGATTGTGCTCAATACATGCATGAGTCCTTAGAATGTCCTAACTAGTTGAAATTTGTTAGTCGAAATGTTAAATAAATAAGTAGATATAGTGTAAGGTTTCTTTTAAAATGTATGTCAATTATGTAAAATCGGTATGTATTTTCTTAAATAATAAAACATTGAAGGAGGTAAAAATTAAGGAAGATTTTACACTAATGGTTGGAGTATAATTGATGAGTATTTTATAATTATATATGAGTTGACTCCAAGTGGGAGAGTAATGTGAAAAGATTTTTAATGACTAACTATATTAAAACAGTTTATATAGGCCACTGTAATCGTGGTAGAAATGAGTATTGATAAAAAAATTAATTACAGAGTTAAAACGAAGAAATTGTATAATATTGAGTGGAAGAGAAATTTAAGGCCACAATATGTAATGTTGAATTAAAGAAATGAGTCCTTGAGAAGGAACAAAATTTTATCATTAACTATTAAAATATGAAATACACAATTGAAACAGTATAGATGGAAACCACGACAAACGCGAATTGAGTAACATGCAACCAACCTTAATGGGAATGGTAATGAATTATTAAATTGTTATAATTAAGTGCAAGAACCTAGTGGTGGAAAGCTAGATAAAGCTTCTTGAGCAGAAAACACTAAATTAAATTTTTGTTTTATCTGTAATGAGTAAGAGGTATAAAGAGTTAAAAGTGAAATATTAATGGCTAGAGATAAAGCCAGAGGTAGCCAAGTATGTGGCAAAAGTGTTGCAAAGTTTGAAATGAAGTATGTATATCAAAACATAAGAGAAGTTCCAACCTGGTTGGATTATAAAATGACATGAGTGGTTGTAAGAAAACTATTTTAAAAATGTACATTTTAGTTCCATCAAGAAAAACTTTATTTCTCTAAAATTTAGTTAAGGTTTACGTAAAGAAATTATTTTTGGTTATGTGTCCTTGTTTTCGTTATGTCAGAAAAATGATTTGATCCAAATTTTTGAAAAGGATTCTATGAAGAGATGAGAAGCACGTGTTATTATATGAGTAAAGTGAGAACACAATTCAATTGATTGAAAGTAAGTGGTGTACGTATGTTGTGAATTTGAAAGAAACCAGCATTTTAATTCGGGATAGTCAAATTTTTATATATTATATAAGTTATTATTTTAGTATCGAGTTGTCGCCGTACGGCCTAATATGTGGTAAGAGAGGTCAAACCTCAAGATCAGAAAGAAATGAGTAACAATGAGGTGGTACAGTAGATAACAGAACAATTTATTAAATGAGAAGAATATTGTTAATAGACAAATTGATTAAAGAGCTATACAAATAATCGTATACTGTTGATGAGTGACAAGTGGGAAAAACTATGATATATTAATATATCACTATAAAAGAGCGATAATAGAATCAGAATGATATGGAAATTAGGTCCGATGTTGATTGGACCATTTAGAGTTATTGCTTATAGGAAAGGTCACGTGTAGACTGTGAGAGTCCCTAGAGTATTTGTCACGAGTTATATCTCAAAGAGTAATGAGCAGACGAGTCTGCATATATGTTTATACTATTGTAATTATGAGTATTGGGAGTAATGAATTGGACTAGTTAGGTCCAGTGAAAATTCAAGAGTGGTTCTGAGAAACCTGAGAAAGAGATAACATGTAGTTATCTAGAACACCAAAGTTGATTTCGAAGACGAAATCTATTTCAGGTGGGAGAGAGTTGTAACTCCCGAAGTTTGAAATTTCATAATTTATAAATTTATCTAGTGATATGTTTAAGTGGTATTCCTAATTGAGATTATGAGGTGTTTAGAAACTTGAGCGGTTAAAATTGTCATTTTTGAAACTAGAAAAGTACAGGGACCTTTTGTGCCACCTTTCAAAGTTTTTATATAAATATGCAGATTTGACTTCTTGTTGGTCAAACCTTGCATTTCTTCACTTCTGCTTCACGAGAGAAAATAAGAATAGAGATTTCTTTGAGGTCTTTGAACAAGAACAGCAAGGAGTTAGTGTTTTCCATCTGATTCTAGTACGCACAAGTTGAGGTAAGGATTCTTGAATCTTGTTTTTGATGTTTTATTGGGTTTTAAGTTGATTCTTGGTGAATCAGAGATTTAGTAGTGCTTTGGTTGTTATTTACTTTTTATAAGTTGTTTGGGGTGTAGGAAAACACCCTGGTAATGTTTTTATGAATTTAGAATGAGAGTTTTAGTTATTTGGCCGGAGTTACAGCAGACAGTCGGTGAACTGGTGCTGGAAGAAGAAAGGCACGGGCGTGCCTTTAAGGGGTACGTCCGTGCCTCGTGGCCGTGACCGCCTCTGTTCTTGAGGTCCGGGCTTACCTAGGTACGGGTGTACCTGGGTAGGGTACGGCCGTGCCTTGGTCCGGTATAGGGTGTGCCTAGCCCGGCATGCCCATGCTTGTTTGGGGCCTGTTTCTAGGCCTTGGGCCTAGGGGCACGGGCGTACCCTCAGAGGATACGGGCGTGCCCTGCCCCTGTTCAGTTGGTTTGATGTTGAGTTTGATTACGTGATTAATACCATAATTATATATTTGTAGGAATTATTGTTTGATGTGTTCTAAGTAAATCTGGCATAACTCTGTGTGGTATTAATTGCGGAGGTGAGTTTTCTAAACTATGATTCATATTTGTGATATGTGTGTGATACATTGCAATGTGATATATTATTGATCAGAGGATCACAGAGAGAGAGAGCTGTAGCATGCTGCTTTGTGCAGTAGTGCTATGGACAGCGTTTTAGCCTTCTTGGCGGATGCTAAGATGGTGCAGTACTGTATCCATAAGACCTGTTGTGGCATTCGTATATGTGTATGCGCATGCTTATATGATTTATAGTTTAGCTTTCTCACTAAGTTCTTGTAGCTTAGCAGATACTGCTTGTTGTTGTTTTGTAGGTTGTGTTAGCACCAAGGCAAGGCCCCGGTATGACTATTGATGGTTCGTTGCTTAAAACGTGATTTGAAATAATAACGCTCCCATTTGAGTAACAGAAAGCAATTTTGATTTAAATGCGCGCATATTTCTTTTTGTACAAACCCGAGCGTTTAAACGAAATGTTTTATTGGCATCCGCTGAGGTTACGCTTATTGGAAACTGTTTTTGACATGAACTGTGGTTGTATTACCTTTTGTATGAACCTGAGGGTTCAAAAATACTTGGTTGGTTTCCATTAGCTTCTCAAATTCTGTTTTTAGACAAATACCTTTTGTTTCAAGCTGTATTTTAAAATTTGAAAGTTTGGGGCGTTACAGACCCAACTCAAATTGGGTACCTCAACAACTATTGTCTTCTATGTCCAGGTGTCTAGCCGATGGTACTTTGACTCCGGCTGTTCAAAGTATATGACAGGAGAAAAGAGTCTTCTCACGAACTTTGTCCCACACTACTCAGGAAATGTTCTCTTTGGGAACGACCATGTTGCACCAATAATGGGGACTGGGGATATATTAAAAGAAAACATAAAAATTAGCAAAGTATCATACGTAGAGGGACGGGGTCACAACCTGTTCAGCATTGGGCAGTTTTGTGACAAGGGACTTGAAGTCAACTTCAAAGCCAAGACTTTCTCAGTCAGAACAGAGAAAGGTGACGTGATACTGACTGGCTCCAGGAGATCTAATTTATACACCATTGATTTAGCAGACCTGGAGGGCAAACAGTCAGGTTGTCTCTGTCCAAAGCCTCATCGAGGCTCACCTGGATGAGGCATCGAAAACTATCTCACCTCAACTTTAAAAATATGAAGAAATTAGTATCATGTGATTTAGTTCGTGGAATGCCCAAACTGAAGTTTGAAAATGAACATCTATGCGAACTTTGTGAGAAGGACAAAATGAAACGGGCTTCACATAAAGTAAAACAAGTGTCCAGCACAAAAACCCCTCTACAATTGCTTCACATGGATTTGTGTGGGCTGATGCGGGTGTAGTCTAGGAATGGAAAAAGGTATATTCTCGTGATAGTAGATGACTACTCATGATATACCTGGGTCAAGTTCTTGAGAGACAAAGATAAAGCTTCATCAACAATCATCTCATTTCTCAAGCAGGTGTAGAATCAGTCACATGCAAAAGTTGGAACTGTTAGAACTGACAATGGAACCGAATTCAAGAACAAAGTCTAGGATTTCTTTCATGACTTTGAGGGGATCACACATCAGTTTTCAGCAGCATACACCCCTGAACAGAACGGAGTAGTTAAACGACGAACTCTAACACTGGTTGAAGCTGCTAGAACCATGTTATCCTACTCTGATCTACCACCTTCCTACTGGGCAGAAGCTGTCAACATAGCATGCTACACGCAAAATCGATATAATCTTCATCGCCGCTTTAACAAAACTCCTTATGAACTTGCAAAAGGCAGAGTTCCTAATATCAAATATTTACATGTGTTTGGTAATAGGTGTTATTCTTAACGAAAGAGCTAACCTTGGAAAATTCGATTCAAAAGTTGATGAAGGAATTTTCCTTGGTTAGTCACAAGAGTCCAAGGCATTTCGCGTGTTGAATAAAAGAATAACACTATGGTTGAAAGTATAAACGTGACATTTGATGATACTTTAATTACAACATCTTTATCACAAGAGTCACGGGCAATCGTTTCTTGACATTTTAGTTCAAGACCGACACTTAATCGACAAGAAACAAATATATCTAATGCGAAAGAGTCTTCTGATTTAACGTATATATTTGATTTCTTAGATAATGATTAAGGATGTAATTGTGTACCTACTGACAGGCCTACAGATGTTGTTCAAAAATCACTTGATCTCTCACAGCAAACAGCCACAACATCTACTTCAAGACCTGTCGACTCTGCTGTTGATCCGTTCCTTATCTTATGCAACAGGTACACTTCATCAAACTCCTCTACCAATACTGAAGAAGATGCTGACACTGAGATCCATAGAGACACTACCCCTCAGTATAGTCCGGAATCATCATCACCAAATGAGGAAACATCCATTCAAAACCGATTGGATGAGTTATTTCCTAACACAGATGAATCTTCCTCAAATGACAACCCAACAACACACACTACCAAATGGACATCCGCACACCCTGAAACTCAAATTATTTGCAACAAAGATATTGACGTTCAAACACGATCTGCCACTGCCAACGAGTGTCAATTCTTAAATTTTCTAAGCTTGATCGAACCTACACGCACTGCTGATGCTCTACAAGATGACGACTGGATCCAAACTATGCAAGATGAATTGGAGCAGTTCACGAGACTAAAAGTGTGGAGACCGGTACCTCGACCGGTAGGCAAAACAATTGTTGTTACCAAGTTGGTATTCAAAAACAAGAACGACTCTGACGGAGTGGTGATACGAAACAAAGCTCGTCTGGTGGCTAAAGGATACAATCAACAGGAATGAATTGATTATGACGATACATTCACTCCTGTTGCCCTTATAGAAGCTATCCGTGTGTTTCTCGCTTATGCAGCCTACAGGGATTTCAAAGTATACCAGATGGACGTTAAGACGGCCTTTCTAAACGGAATCCTAAAGGAAGAAGTATATGTATCCCAACTAGAGGGATTTGTTGACCTTAAGAGACATAACGATGTTTACATTCTTGACAAGGCTCTCTATGGACTCAAACAAGCTCCACGAGCCTGGTATGATATCCTCTCATCCTCCCTTGTCTATGAAGGTTACTCCAAAGCAAATATAGACACCACTTTATTCACAAAGAAGATCGGAGATGACTATATTCTAGTCCAGATGTATGTAGATGATATTATCTTTGGTTCTACAAACCCACAGTACAGTCTTGATTTTTCAAAATTAATGGCGAACAATTTCGAAATGAGCATGATGGAGGAGATGAATTTCTTCCTTGGACTGCAAGTTAAACAAATATCAAACGGCCTTTTCATAAATCAATCGAAATACATCAATGATTTATTCAGAAAATATGAAATGTCCGACTGCTCGTCCAAAGCAACCCCAATGTCTTCTAAAACCAAGTTATTTGTTGATCTTTACGGAAAAGCAGTTGACTTGAAAACTTATCGGGGCATTATTGGCTCTTTACTGTACCTTATGGATAGTAGACTTGATATAATGTTTTCAACATGTCTCTGTGCCCGCTTTCAAGCAAACCCCAAAGAATCACATCTCCTTGCTGTCGAACGGATCTTGAAATACCTGAAGGGAACCCCTGACCTTGGTCTGTGGTATCCCCGTGACTCGTCATTTGAATTGCTTGCATACTCCATTTCAGATTATGCCGGTGCATGTTAGACAGAAAAAACACCTCGGGTAGTGCACACTTCTTGGGAAATCGTCTAGTCTGCTGGAGTTCCAAGAAACAGAACTATGTGTCCACATCAACTGCAGAAGATGAGTTTGTGGCTGCTGCCCGATGTTGTTCACAGAGTCTGTGGATGAGAACTCAGCTGAGAGACTTTGGTCTGACATACTCTAAGATCCCCTTGATCTGTGACTCTCAAAGTGCAATTGCAATCTCCTGCAATCCGGTACATCACTCAAAAACCAAGCACATTGACATCAGGTATCACTTCTTAAAGGACAATGTGGAGAAAGGTTTCATTGAATTACAATATGTTCATACTAATAATCAGTTAGCTTTATTCACCAAACCGTTGGATGAATCATAGTTTAAATTTTTGGTGTCTAAGATTGGAATGTTGAATCTGAAATTGTAATTCACTATCCCACTATTTCCATATCATATTACTCTGTTTTAATTCTTCAACCAGTACTACGCGTGTTTTTGTTTCGTGTGCAGGAATAATTGTTGCTCCAGTCTAGGGGGAGTATTATGGTTCTATGGTCTACACGAACGCATTGATATGCCTTCCTGAAGGGGGAGAAAATTAGAAAAACCAGCTGTACTCAGAAAAACAGCAAATGTTCATAGCTGCAACTCCAAATTATTTCTCTAGACATTGGTCAAGGGGAGTTCATTAAATAATAATAAAATAAGTCAAAAGCAAAACAAAAAAAAATAGATAGATAAAATCCAGAAAATCAAAAATCAAATTAATCAAACCTCATGTTGGGTTGGATCCGGCCCATGAAACTGGATTGGGTCGACCCAACCAAACCAAAGGTCAGATCACTCTATTTAAGAGTGTGTGACCTTTGGATAACCCTTACTCTTTCAAAAATCAAAAGCAACTCACTGTTCATCTTCTTCTTCATTCTTCATCTTCTTCGACAAAAACCCGACTGTGTGTGAAATTTACAAACCAATACTCTTACTTTTCTTCATCAAATCACCAAGGGAAACAAAAGGGATGGTGTATAACAACAAACCATCATTGATTTGAAATATCATCCATGTTCTTACTCTGTTTATGACCGAATGGGCATTTTCAAATTTTGAAAATCAAAACACATTTAATGGTGTTTCTTAAAAGCCATTCGTGGTCACAATGATATTGTTACCAAGTGTAAACACTTTGATGCACAGATTAAGCTCAACAGTCGAGTAATTTCATGATTTTGAAAAATGGGTTGGTACCGTTAACGTAACCATTAGAACAGTATGCCAATTTGAACATTTTCTGGTTTAAAAATTGTGTGTTTAGACCATTACATGAAAAAGAAGTGAATGTGGTAGAATTCCGAGTCGAGTGATACGAAATTGAAGTCGATAAGCACAAGTTTTGATCAACAATCGATCCTCAGTTTGAAAAATGAAAAAGTGTTCTTAACTGTCAGATGACTGAAGTTTGAATCATCCGACTATCGGATGAGATTGGTCTATCCGACTTTCGGATGAGTAAGCTCTTGCGACTTTCACATGAACAAGCCTATCCGACCTTCGAATAATCAAGTTCATCCGACCTTCGAATAATCAAGTTCATCCGACTTTCACTTGATTAAGTCTATCCGACTTTCAGATACATGTAACTTATGCGACTTTCACTTGATTGAGTCCATCCGACTTTCAGATGCACAAAGCCTATCCGAGTTTCACATAACAAAGTCCATATGACTTTCGAATGTACAAACAAGTCCATGTGACTTTTGGAATGACTTAGTCATGCAACCTTTAAATGAGAAATTAATTCATGCGACTTTCAAACAAACAACCAAAATCATGCGACTTTTCATAAACCCATTCGACTTTCGGATCACCAAACAAACCAATGCGACCTTTGATAATCTATGTCTAACTGACTTTCACCGTGACAATGGGATCCAACTTTCAACACTTGTTGAATTTTCTTTGAAATTTTTCAAAAGAACACAAAAGTCAAAGTCAAAGTCAAAGTTTCTTTTCACATGTGAAATTCACTAACACATTCACATGTGAATGTCATCACCTAACACTTAGCCATAACTGTCTGACTAATGTGATTATCTCTACTTGTTACAGATGGCAGCAAAGCAACCAGCTCAACCACTTCCCAAGGAGAGACTTGTCCCTGCTGACAAGCGTCTCGAAACCAGCAGCAACAACCTGTACTTGGACCTAGAAACTGACACCAAAATCCCCATAGTCACTGAGCTCATCCCTTACGCCAAGCCATAACCGAAAACCCAAACACTTCCCCCACCCATGTACCAGAAATCTATCTACAACAACTATGGTATACTTTCATGGAGGCAGTTATACGTTTGGGACACCAGTGCATACAAGGTAGAATTAAAAACGTCCGTTTAACTCAAATTATTAAATATAGAAAAGAATAATAAAAAAATTTAATGGTTTAAAATGAGGTTTCCAAAAATATCCCCGTTAGTTAAAACGGGTACGTTAAGTTGTAAGTTGGGAAGGGGAACAAGATACCCACGTGTGGATAATATTAACCCACAAGTGTGCACATGGCTGTATACCCACGTATGCATACATACACAAACACAGACATCTTTTTTTCTTCAAACTCACTCATCTTGTTGTTCTTGCTTTGGCCTTTGAAGGAGAAATCAACAAGTAATTGATCAAGCTTTAATCCAAGTGTTGAATTCAAGTTACAACCTACTGTTAAATATCATTTTCCTAATCTTCTCCATCTTCAAGTGAGTTAATTCTTCTTGTTCTTCATTTCACCAAGTTTAGGTTCAATTGGGTTTAATTGAATTTGATCCCAATAATTGATTCTAATGTTACCAATATTCTCCTAAATGGTTTATAAGTCCATAGAAATCGGAATATTGAATTAAAATGATGATTTGGATTGATTTTAGAAATTAAAGTGCAAATGGGTCAAAATCGAGATTTTGTTCCCAAAGTTGGAATTGGATGTTTAGGTGCATAAAAAGTGTCTTTAGATTGGTTTTGATGTGTTAATTCACATATGAATGATAAAAATCGATTGATAATGTTTTGGTATGTTTTGGATGGAAAACAACATGTTCTGCACGAACCTGCTGTTGTAAATGGAAAGGCACGGGTGTGCCTCTCAAGAACATGCCGTACCTCAGGGCGTACCCTGAGAGGCACGGCCATACCTCCCAAAGGTACTGGCATGCATAACCCTAGCAAGTCCGGGGGTGCCCTACAGTCACGGGGGGGGGGGGGGAGGGGGTACCTGAGTACCAGGTACGGGGTATGCTTGTCTAAACTCAAGGCGTGCCTTGGCTAGGTACGGGCGTGCCCTGCCTCTGGCAGATTCTGTTTAACAAGGTTTTAATATCTAGAAACTTTGTTTAGGTACATCAGTTGGTCCAGGAGTTTCGGTATCATAGTATATAATATTCTAGCTCGTAAGGTGAGTGCCTGATAACATAACGATTAATATATCCATAACATATATTAGCAATGAATAGAGAATTGTATACCATGACTTGTACACACACTTGATTAAGTGTAGGTTGCATGATGATGTTAGATTTAATATGTTGATACAGTATGATACGCACTTGATTAAGTGTAGATTGTATAGCATGATGATGCTAGGCTAAATTTCTGATATATAATGATATGCACTTGAATAGGTGTATATTGTGTTGATATATGATTATGTGTGCGCAATGAAGATCCGATTGGATAAGATATGTGTTTGTGAATGATCCGGACCCTAAGGACAAAGCTATCCTACAATAAGAACAAAGTTGTTTTACTTTAAGGACTAAGCAGTCCTCCTTGGGTATAGCCTATGGTTGTACATAGAGGAATCGGTTGATTCCAAAACGCAATGGCGGACTGCTTTACAGCTCACCCACCGGAGCAGTTGATGTGTCTGGTACCCCGGTTTGGTGCATTGAGCTGGGTTAGCTCCCCTGCCAGATATGTCGCCTTCTGACTACGCCAGCTCATCGCGAGATGCTAGGATAGAACTATTTGAGCATGATTGATGATATGTGACATGTTTATATTGATTGTGTAACACCCGCAAACCTGTGCTAGTAGATTAGCGGGTTTACGGTATGTGTTTGCTCGTGTTTTAAATGCTTTGATTTGATTATGTGATTAATTATGTGATTTTAGATTATTAAATTAATTGAATTAGAAATTAAAAATTGTATGTATTTATGTATGACCGTAGGTGTGTGTGTGTGTGTGTAAGTTGAAAATACACGTGAGGAATGAGATAGGAGGTTGTGACACCTAATTTGCATGTATTTTGTGTTTGTGTGCTTAACTCATCTGCCCATTATTTTTACAAACAAGAAAAGTGTATATGTGTGTGCTTTCTCTTGTCAAGAAAACCGAAAGAAAGAAAAGAAGAAGAAAAGGAATCGGAATTCCACTTTCATTGTGTGTGATTAAAGATTATAAGGTTGGTGTTTATAAATTAACATGTTATGATCCTTCTTAATATGTTATATGATTTAAAACATGATTCATGTTTAACTGAAGATTGCATGTTAATAACATCATAATCAGTTTTTGAAAGAATAGGATTTTGATAGTTTCGTATGTTCATATGATTCATATGGTTAATTGCATGAGAATGTATTTAGAAATGTTTAATGTATGTTTCTGGAATGACGGTTATGGATTTATAAAATCTGGGTTTGTATTATGATATTTTGAAGTTGGCGGATTTGATAATTATGAAGCTCTCGGATTGTTGGGAAGAAAGTAATAAGAAATCCGAAACTTTAAAACCAGAAGTTAATAAACCGATACATTGGTCTTACAATTGAAATCCTTGACTAAATCCAATACTTGAATTATGAGAACTCCAAATCCGATTGATATATATAAAGAGGAACATGAAAACCGAGACATTGAAATCCTAGTGATTGAATCCGAAACACATTAAATCCGATACCCTAATCCGGAACTTGAAATCCGGGACTTAGTGAAATCCAATACTCTTGATTTTGGAAAATTGAAATACGATTAAAGGAAATTCTGATGGGATCTAGCGGATTCCTAAATCCGACACTGGTGAAATCTGAAACTTGAGTTGCGGATTTTTAAGAATCCGAGTACAAATCCAATAGTTTAGCAAATCCGATACTATGTGTTATGATTTATAATTGTTTATTGATTGTTGGATGTTATGAATGAATTATGTATATATGATCATATATAATTATGAGGTTTGAACTGATTAATTGTTATTATGTTTTCAGGAAATCCAAAGGCTCAGTAACATTAGAATTCTGAGTGTTTCCCAGAGATTGAAAGGTGAGTGGATGTTAGATGCGAATGGTAAAGATTGTATTTAATATGTAACGCCCCAATTTCAATAAAAGATATAAAAGTTAAATATTTTCATAATAGCATGCATATCATTTAAAATTCATAAGCGGAAACGTTTTCATAACAAAAGCGGGCTAATACTAGAAGATACACCCACAAGTACAGACTTAGTGTACTGTCAAGGTTAAATATTTACATAAACGGGCGTTAATTGTTTATCGTTCAAAAACTGAAAAGCAGTCAAACAGGAGCTTTGCCTTTGCCTTTGCCTTTGCTGCATCCTACAAAACATTTTAAAAATAGTATCTGATAAGCTACGAGAGCTTAGTAAGTAATCTAAACCAAAACATCATATGAACACACGTATACAATCATATGAAGATAATACACGTATGTCTGGCAATCAATGCTAGCCTCTTGTTCTAGACCCAGGGCAACAACATAGGTCACAGTATTGTACCACATCTGAGCCTTACTGCGCATAGCAATACGCTTACATATACACATGTATAACATAGCATGTTAGAAATCTGATATGATACTACACATGCTGTTGATATGAAGTGAAGTCTAGAAGACTCACCTTCTGGTATTTATTATCTGAATTGATCCACAAACGATAATGATCAAGGTATAGATCCACAACTTGTTTCTACAATATAATATCTATAGTGTATGTGTTAACACCTGCTAACTGATCAAAATAAACTGAACTGGGCTAGGGCACGGCCGTACCTGTCAAAGGCACGCCCGTGCCTGCAACTAGGGCACAGCTGGGCTTGACCCAGGCATGGGCGTACCTATCCTGCAGTCACGCCCGTGCCTATCTAAGGTACTCCCGTGAATAAGCTTAAAAGCACGGGGGTATCTAAAGAACTAGGGTTTGCCACAGGGCGAAAGGCACGCCCGTACCCTCCTTGGGTACACTCGTGCCCTCCCCTGGTCTGCACAGTTCTGACCGACAGCAGCTGTGAATCCGGCCAAAAACACATAAACTCAATAACAAACAATCTAGAAACGTGTATAGGGTGTTTTCCTACACCTATAACATCTAAACAACCTAACTAACAACAAATTAACACACTTTGATCCTTGTGATCAATTCTTGACCCATATGAACATGAAGAACACAACAATATATCATGCTACACATACCTCTAGTACACTTGGCTGCTATGATGCTATCAAACTCAAGTTAAAGCTGAGTTCTAAGATAAAAAATCGCCTGATATGAGAGAGTTTTGCTGCTGTGTTTAGTTAGGAAACATGTATGTATGTGTGTTGGTTACTACAAAGCAACCAAGTATATCTATAAGTATTGCAATATTACATAAATGGTCCCTGGACTTAAGTTAACTTATAATCTGGCATTTTAAGTCCCTCTAGTTTTAAAAACACATCTAATCTCATAAGGGTAACTTATGTAAACATATAACACCTCCTATTAAATAATAATTTTAGAAATTTTGAACCTTGGGTGTTACAACTCTTCCCCACTTGGAATGATTTTGTCCTCGAAATCAACTATTGAAGAGTTCTGGATAATTATGCATCATTTCCTGTTCGGGCTCCCAAGTAAAGTATGAGCCTTTCCTGTGCTTCCATTGGACTTTGACCAGTTCAATCTGTTTGTTACGTAGGGTCTTGATTTTTCTTTCCAAAATAGCTATAGGTTGCTCCACATAGTTCAGTCTACATCTATAGTAACATCTTCCAACGGTACGATTGCAGACTCGTCTGCTAAACATTTTCTGAGGTGCGATACATGGAAGGTGTTATGAATCATAGACAGTTCAGCTGTTAACTCTAATCTGTAAGCAACCTTTCCCACACGTGCAATGATTCTGAAGGATCCAATAAACCTTGGACCGAGGTTTCCTCTCTTTCTGAATCTAATAACGCCTTTCCACGGTGATACTTTCAACAACACATAGTCTCCCACCTGAAACTCAAGCGGTGATCTGCGTCTATCTGCATAACTTTTCTGTCTACTCCGGGCAGTTAACAATCTGTCTCTGATGAGCTGGATTTGTTCAGTCGTTCGTTGAACCACTTCTGTGCTACCCAGCTCTCTCTGACCCATTTCACCCCAGCATACCAGAGTTCTGCATTTTCTACCATATAACATTTCATACGGGGGCATCCCAATACTGGAATGATAGCTGTTATTATATGAAAACTCTGCTAATGACAAATAAGAATTCCAGCTTCCCCCGAAATCAATAACACATGCTCGAAGCATATCTTCTAGAGTTTGAATAGTTCTTTCACTCTCACCGTCAGTATGAGGATGATAAGCTGTGTTGAGATGTAATCTAGTTCCAAGATCTCCATGAAATTTGCTCTAGAATCTAGAAGTGAATCTGGTATCTCTGTCTGACACAATTGACACCGGTACAGCATGGCGAGTCACAATATCTTTAACATAAACAGCTGCCAATCTTTCTGAAGGATAAGTCACTTTAATGGGAATAAAATGTGCACTCTTAGTTAACCTGTCTACGATTACCCATATAGCATCATAACTAGGGGTGTGTTCGGTTCTAGAACCGGACCGAACCGGACCGGAACCGAAATAACCGATAACCGAAATTGGTAAAAGCTAGAACCGAAAACCGAACCGATATAAGGGAACCGGTTCCAGTTTCGGTTATTAACCGGTTATTTCGGGTATAGAACCGGATAAGACCGAAAATTAACTTTGGAACCGGTTTCAAGAGCGTGAACCGAAATAACCGATAACCGGTGAATATTTTTGTTATTAAAAGCAAATATGATACATTTATATTAGTTATTTTTTACCTATAAAGGTTAACTAATAACCAAAAAACTAAACGGTTTAAATTTAATACTAAAAATACTTGAAATCGTAAGTGAACATGCATGCATCGTCGACACTAACATATGACCAATAAATAATAGTTCGTTGACTTCATTCTTACAAATAATAACCATTAGCCATATCGCTAAAAATAATAGTTCAATAACCAACAATATCACCAAAAATAATAGTTCATAGCCAACTATATGACAAATACAAAACTTCATACAAACCGGTTCCCCTTCTAAGACCGAATTACCCGATAACCGGTGGAACCGGAACCGAAAGAACCGAAAACTGAAAATGAGGTTTTACGAGAACCGATAACCGGACCGAAAACTCTAATCCGGTTCCGGTTTCGGTTCGGTTCCGGTCCCGGTTCGGTTTTTCGGTCAAAAAGCTCATCCCTAATCATAACCACGTGGGGTCCTAGGTAATTTGGTAATCAGGTCCATAGTAATGTTTTCCCATTTCCAGACTGGAATTTCTAACGGTTGCAACTTCCCGTGAGGTTTCTGATGTTCAGCTTTCACTTGTAAACAAGTAAGGCACTTTTCTACATATTTTGCTACATCATGCTTCATGCCTGGCAACCAATAATCAATCTTCAGATCCTTATACATTTTTGTAGCCCCTGGATGAATAGAGAATCTGGACTTATGAGCTTCACTAAGAAGTGTCTGACGTGCATCACCATAAACCGGTACCCATATACAACCATAACGGATCCATACATCACGACTGTCTTTAATAAAATCTGCCACCTGCCCCTTAATTCGTTCTGAGTTATGATTCTCACTTCTGATTGCTTCTAATTGAGCTTTTCGTATAACATCAATGATAGGCGTTTTAACTGTCATCTTTAAAAATTTGTTCTTCACAAGCATCATTCCTGATTTTCTTCTTAGAGCATCAGCTACCACATTTACTTTCCCCGGATGATAGAGTATATCACAATCATAATCTTTTAATAATTCTAGCCAACGCCTTTGTCTCATGTTGAGATTCTTCTGATCTTTGAAATACTTCAAACTTTCATGATCTGTATAAATAGTGAATCTCACACCATACAAATAATGCCTCCAAATCTTGAGTGCAAAGACTACTGTTGCTAACTCCAAATCATGAGTTGCATAGTTACTTTCATGTGGCTTCAACTGCAGTGAAGCATAAGCTATAACTCTGCCTTTCTGCATCAGTACACAACCCAATCCACGATATGAAGCATCACAGAATACTACCATATCTTTAACCCCTTCTGGTAAAGCGAGAACTGGTGCCTCACATAATTTCTGTTTAAGAGTTTAGAAAGCATATTGGTGTTCATTACCCCAAACAAATTCAGCATTCTTTTTAGTCAACTGAGTTAAAGGAACAACAGTTTTGGAAAAATTCTGAATAAATCTCCTGTAATAGCCTGCCAATCCCAGAAAACTCCGGACTTCAGTAGGGTTCCTTGGTGGTTCCCATTTCATCACAACATCTACCTTCACAGGATCCACTTTAATTCCATCTTGATTAATTAAATGACCCAGAAATTGCACTTCTTGAATCCAAAATTCACATTTAGAGAATTTGGCATATAATCGTTCTATTCTCAAGGTTTCCAAAACTTCTCTAAGATGTCTTTCATGATCCTCCGGATTCCTCGAATAAATCAGTATATTGTCAATAAAAATAATCACCGATTTATCTAACATTGGTCTGCAAACTCTGTTCATCAGATCCATAAAAGCTGTTGGTGCATTCGTAAGACCAAACGGCATCACCACGAACTCAAAGTGTCCATATCGGGTTCTGAACGCAGTTTTAGGAATATCTTCCTTTTTGATTTTCAACTGATGATATCCCGACCTTAAGTCAATTTTCGAAAACCACAAAGCTCCCTATAATTGATCAAACAGATCATCTATTCTGGGTAACGGGTATTTATTCTTGATAGTCACCTTATTAAGCTCACGATAATCAATGCACATACGAAAGGTACCATCCTTCTTCTTAACAAACAATATTGGAGCACCCCAGGGAGAACTACTGGGTCTAATAAACCCCTTATCTAACAGTTCCTGCAGTTGTTTCATCAATTCTTGCATCTCTGGTGGAGCAAGTCTGTATGAAGCTCTGGCAACTAGTGAAGCTCCCGTACTAAATCAATTCTGAACTCGACTTGTCTATCTGGTGGCACACCTGGTAAGTCTTCAGGGAAGACATTAGGGTATTCACATACTACCTTCACATCATCTAGGCTTGTCTGTCTCTTTTCTAATTTCGTATCTATCACGTAAGCTAAGAAAGTTGTATACCCATGCTTCAAATACTTTTGGGCTTTAGACACCGAACAGACACATGATTTTCCCTTTCTGATATCACCACATATAGATAGTTCTTCCCCACTTGGGGTATGAACTCGTATAACTTTCTACCCACACATAATGGTAGCCTAGTTAAAACCTAACCAATCCATTCCAACCACTACTTGGAATTCTCTCATAGTCATGGGTATAAGTTCAATAGGGAATCTAACTGTGTCTATTTCTAACACATTACGCTTATACACATCAGATACAATTACAGTTTTATCATCAGCAATTTCAACTTTAAGGGGAGAATCTAGCTTTTCACACATTTGGTTGAAATTTTTGCAGAAAGAAACAGATACAAATGCTTTACTTGCACCATAATCAAATAGCACAAGAGCAGGCAAGTTGTTGACAAGATATGTACCTTTTACTACATCCGGTTCAGTTTTAGCTTCCTCAGCTGTAAGCTGGAAAGCTCTTCCTTTGGATTTGGGAGCTTCTTCCTTTTTCACTTCTCTTACCCCAGAGCTTCGTGGTAGGGGTAAGGCTGGAGTAGGTCTTGATCCGGTGGACTGTACGTTTGATGTGAGTTTCGGGCATTCGGACCTCTGATGCCCTGGCTGATAACAGTTGAAACATACCTGCAATGGAGTCTTACAATCCCTCCCCACATGACCTGACTTACCACACTTATAACACGCGCAGGAACCAAGCCGACATTCTCCCAAGTGATGCTTCTTACAATTCTGACATAACGGGTAAGTCTTCTGTACCACTTTCTTATCAGACGGTTCTACCCTTTGTTTATTGTACACGGGTGCAGTGTTTTCCACCACCTTTCTCTCTTTATCATGCCTCTCTAATTCCAACTCCCTTGCTCTAGCCGCGTCCATCATGGACTTCAACGTCTGATGCTTACTGGCATCTATAAACTCTCTAACACTTGGTTTGAGTACCATCATGTACCTGTACATCTTTATCTTTTCGTTTGCAACATAATCTGGACAGAAGCGTGCTTGTTCTAGAAATTTAGCATTGATATACGAAACAGTCTCTGTTGTCTGCTTCAGTCTGTGAAACTCATCCACTATCCTGTCAATCTCGGACTGGGGAACGAACTGCTCTATTACAAGTTCTTTAAACTGCTCCCAAGTCATGGTTTCAATATGTGTATAACCCTCTGCTTCACCTCCATATCCCACCAATCTTTTGCAGCACCACGTATCTGATTGGTAGCATACCTCACTTTCAACTCAGGTGCGCATGAACATGTATGGAAAGCACCTTCTATCTCTGAGATCCATCTGTGGCTGATAACTAGATCTGTAGATCCTTGAAACAACGGAGGTTGACATGCTGAGAAATCTCTGAACGTCTAAACCTTAGGGGCATCACATATAATCACTTGTGGCTGGGGATTAAATCCTTCACCACCTGCAGCGAATCTGGTTTCCAACTCTTGTCTGATCATTTTCCTATTCTAATCTTTTATCTGCTCAACCACTTGGGTAACGATGAAGGGAATGCTCTGTTCTAATGCTCTGCTAATTTCTCTTTCCACTGTCTTCTGTACATTAGGCTCCACTATTCTTTCATTCAAATCCGGTGCTCCCTCATTCTCTATCGGTTGATTCCTATTCGGAATATGTTCACCAGTAACACTGGTTTCTATACCCTCTGGTCTATGGCTGGGAGCACCTGTCTGTCTATTGGCTGCTTGCGAACCTCTAGTGTTAACCATCCTGATAGTATAGATAAAGCATTAAGATATAAGGTAGCTTCATCACACCACCCTCTATAAGAACTTGATACTCATAGATCTAACAACTCAGTATACCTTATCTTTAAACCAAAGTATTTCTATACATACTAAGGCATTCTATTAAAACATGCTATACCGGGTATATTATCTTCTTACAAGTACCCCTCACCCGATTCACAAGATCCTTCATGATTCCACTAAGTTCCAACATGTATCATGTTTTTGTAATAATATGGGCCCTATATTATTCTAAACACACTACACACGTTCGATCTTAACTTTATCACATAAAGTCCCGATTCACAGGCTTTGGCCAAGTTTCATCAGCGTAATATCATATAATCACGTATGTCATAAAGATTATGCATATAACATAACAATCTCCATATAGAGTACAATAAATATACACTGTTAGTTTACTCACCAAGTTGCAAGTACAAGCCTCCAGTTTGACTAAATTTTCAAAACCATGGTTCAAGTCCAGACTGTGCTTCACACAATCCGGATCTCTCAAACCGTGGCTCTGATACCAAGTTGTAACCCCCCAATTTCAATAAAAGATTTAAAAGTTAAATATTTTCATAATAGCACGCATATCATTTAAAATTCATAAGCAGAAACGTTTTCATAACAAAACCGTGCTAATACTAAAAGATACACCCACAAGTACAGACTTAGTGTACTGTCAAGGTTAAATATTTACATAAACGGGCGTTAATTGTTTATCGTTCAAAAACTGAAAAGCAGTCAAACAGGAGCTTTGCCTTTGCCTTTGCTGCATCCTACAAAACATTTTAAAAATAGTATTTGATAAGCTACGAGAGCTTAGTGAGTAATCTAAACCAAAACATCATATGAACACACGTATACAATCATATGAAGATAATACACGTATGTCTGGCAATCAATGCTAGCCTCTGGTTCTAGACCCAGGGCAGCAACATAGGTCACAATACTATACCGCATTTGAGCCTTACTACACATAGCAGTACGCTTACATATACACATGTATAACATAGCATGTTAGAACTCTGATATGAAACTACACATGCTGCTGATATGAAGTGAAGTCTGGAAGACTCACCTTCTGATATTTATAATCTAAATAGATCCACAAACGATAATGATCAAGGTATAGATCCACAACTTGTTTCTACAATATAATATCAATAGTGTATGTATTAGCACCTGCTAACTGATCAAAATAAACTGAACTGGGCTAGGGCACGGCCGTACCTGTTAAAGGCACGCCCATGCCTGCACCTAGGGCACAGCTGGGTTGTACCCAGGCATGGGCGTACCTATCCTTCAGTCACGCCCGTGCCTATCTAAGGAACTCCCGTGACTAAGCTTAAAAGCACGGGGGTATCTAAAGAACTAGGGTTTGCCACGGGGCGAAAGGCACGCCTGTACCCTCCTTGGGTACACCCGTGCCCTCCCCTGGTCTACACAGTTCTGACCGACAACAACTGTGAATCCGGCCAAAAACACAAAAACTCAATAACAAACAATCTAGAAACGTGTATAGCATGTTTTCCTACACCCGTAACATCTAAACAACCTAACTAACAACAAATTAACACACTTTGATCCTTGTGATCAATTCTTGACCCATATGAACATGAAGAACACAACAATATATCATGATACACATACCTCTAGTACACCTGGCTACTATGATTCTATCAAACTGAAGTCAAAGTTGAGTTCTAAGATAAAAAATCACCTGATATGAGAGAGTTTTGCTGCTGTATTTAGTTAGGAAGCATGTATGCATGTGTATTGGTTACTACAAAGCAACCAAGTATATCTATAAGTATTGCAATATTACGTAAATGGTCCCTGGACTTAAGTTAACTTATAATCTGGCATTTTAAGTCCCTCTAGTTTTAAAAACACATCTAATCTCATAAGGGTAACTTATGTAAACATATAACACCTCCTATTATATAATAATTTTAGAAATTTCGAACCTTGGGTGTTACATAATATTACTGATGTGAGGCATAATTGTATGTGATGGTTTGATATTGGAACTGCTGATTGTGAATATTATGTATTTTGACTGTTGCATGATTATTTGATCGATACGCACTCTTAGTATGATTTTGAGTTGCGTTTGAGAATTCAGCTATACGTGGAATTGGGCTGGGCTCGTTTACTGGTTGGTTGAACAGTGGTAGCCTTACTGTTGCATATGTTGCTTCAGAGTGGGATTTCACTGTGCCAATTCAGTAGAGGGCTATCGGTAAACCTTTGCTTTGGCCGGCATTGGTTGTAGGTTCTGCGCAGAACCGCCGGTCTTCTTAGAGTAGTGATTACATGTTTAGTATTGACTGATGTTTGCTTTTGGGTTTAGCTTCAAATCACTTAGGTTTGTGCTAATTCCCCACAGTTGTTGCTTTTTGCAGGTTTGTCTTAGTGAGTGTTTGTGTAAGGAGAAGTTGACCTAACTCTGATATCCAAATTTAAAATGAAACGAGCCGGTCTTTTGTAACACAGAGTTTTATTTTTTGACTGTAATGAACAGATATTTAGTTTTGTAAATATTCGTGAATGAAATAAATGTTTAAAGTTAATTATAGCTTCCCCAGCGTAATTAAAAAAATGGCTTATAATTGATAGTGTTACAGTTTGGTATCAGAGCCTTGGTTTGGCGATGCAGGCACGACTAGAGTGTTTGCATTCCCAAATCATGGCTCATGACAGGTCAAGCTTTCCTTCAGGGCGAATTACAGTGAGTTAGAGTTGTTTGTAGTAGTTAGTATTTTGAGTCCTAACGGTTTATGCTAATAAGTTATGAGATGATGTGATTGTAACAGATATGGCTAAAAGAGAGACCCCTATCCTCCCTCCTACTACTCAATCATCTGCAGAGCCACCGGTGATAGAAGCTTTGGATACTACTAACCGAGCAGGAACATCTGGGCAGGAACAGGAAGAAGATCAGAGCGAATACATATTTAAACTGGAGAATGAAATGATGGATCTTAGAGCTAAGATTAATAACTTGGAACAAAGATTAACCCAAACTGAACAAACTCCAGTATCAACTGCGATCTTTACTCAGGCAACCATACCATCGGTATCAATGCCCCTACCACCAGTGACACGGGTGATGCAACAACCGTTCTACTACCCGTATCCACAACCGGGAGCTTACCCTTTTGCGTTCCCCGGGTTTAAACAACCATGCACGTATAAACAATTCCTTGACTGTAAGCCCTCGGAGTACAGTGGATGTTCTGACCCTAATGTAACCTTGAACTGGCTGAGGGAAATGGTAAAGGCACTAGATGCCTGTAACTGTGAAAATGAATTAAAGGTGAAATATGCATCAAGGATGCTAAAGGGTGATGCTATGGTTTGGTGGGATTCAATCACAGGCCATTTTACTGAACAACAACAAGAGAGCATTACTTGGAGTCAGTTCCAAGAAAAACTTTGTGAACAATATTGTGGTACATTTGAAGTTGCTAAGATCAAGAAAGAATTTATGGACTTGCAAATGACCGGAAACATGACACTGGATGATCTGATTAAGCAATTTAATTAGAAAATGAGATTTGTGAAGCATTGGGTACCAGACGAAGAGTCTAAGATTGCTTACTTTGTTGGAGCACTCCACCCTGATCTTCGGAGCGCCACTAGGTGGGCTACTACTTTATCGCAAGCTTTTAACTTGGCAAATATAGCAGAAGGGGATTTAATAGCCAAGAACAAGTGGAGTGGGGAGAAAATTTCCCAACAAAAGTCGAGGATCGATCATTATAATTCCCAAAAGAGGCAGGGTGGGCAAGGCAGTAGATATAAATAGGGAGACCAGAGTAGGAGGTCAAATGTAAGTGGGTCAACACAGAAGGCGCCGTGGTGTGGTCGGTGCAAATCATATCACAATGGGCAGTGTACGCCCCAAACTAAAAGGTGTGTTAAGTGTGGCCAGTTTGGCCATGAACTAAAGGATTGCAGGTTCCCACGCAGTGTCTGTTGGAACTACTAGAAGGAAGGGCACAGGGTGGGAGAGTGTCCGGTAGGAAAGAAAACGGGGTCTAGAGCAGGGGCGGAGACAGCTGGGGGATCATCTTCAGCTGGTCAGAAGAGAAAGAATCCACCTACTACTGAGGGTAGGGCCTTTAAGATGACGGTGGAGGATGCCACCACTACTGACGATGTCATAACCGGTATGTTCCTGATTAACTCTATCCCTGCGAGAGTATTATTTGATTCTGGAGCTAATCGCTCGTTTGTGTCTGTGGAGTTTTGGGGTAGATTAAATATACCTATTATTAAACTTGCTAGTACCTTAGAGATAGAAGTAGCAGATGGCATGATGGTTCTAGTCACGACTGCTGTGGCTGGGGCTAAAATAGATATTGACAGTGTGTGTTTTCCTGTGTATTTTCTTGTTATGCCTCTATCTGGTTTTGATGTCGTATTGGGTATGGATTGGTTGGGTTTGAATCAAGCAAGTATAAAATGCCACAAAAAGTTGATTTCGTTCCCATTAGCAGATGGTACAAGAGTAATAGCAAGGGGTGAGAAAGTCGGGTCTGCAATTTCAATAATTTCGTGTTTAAAGACAAAGAAAGCATTGAATAAATGTTGTGAATCGTTTATAGCATATGTGATTGATGGAAAGAAATAGAAACAAGCTATGACAGACATCCGGGTGGTAACGGAATACCCGGAGGTGTTTCCAGAGGAATTACCTGGGCTGCCTCCAGTTCAAGAGGTAGAGTTCGAAATAGATCTGATTCCTGGTTCCCGACCAATAGCTAAAGCACCGTACAAACTGGCACCTTCAGAAATCCGAGAAATAATGACACAAATTCAAGACTTGTTAGATAAAGGATTTATCCGTCCAAGTTCTTCTCCGTGGGGTGCACCAGTGTTGTTTGTAAAAAAGAAAGATGGTACATTACTTATGTGCATTGATTATCGGGAATTGAACAAGAGAACGATAAAGAATAAATACCCGCTACCCAGAATTGATGATTTGTTCGATCAACTACAAGGAGCTTCCTTCTTCTCGAAAATTGATTTAAGATCGGGTTACCATCAAGTACGGGTGTCAAAGGAGGATGTATCAAAGATAGCTTTCCGCACACGATATGGTCATTATGAGTTCCCGGTTATACCATTCGGTCTAACCAACGCACCAGCAATATTTATGGATCTCATGAACAGAGTCTGTCGACCATTTCTTGATAAATTTGTTATTGTCTTCATTGATGACATTTTGATTTATTCGAAGACTGAGATAGAGCATGAGCAACATTTGAGACAGATCTTAGAAACTTTGAAGAAAGAACAGTTGTATGCAAAGTTCTCAAAATGTGAGTTTTGATTAAGAGAACTTCAGTTTTTGAGGCATATAATTTGTAAGGAAGGGGTTAAGGTGGATCCTTCAAAGGTAGAGGCAGTGATGAGTTGGAATGCTCCAAGAACACCATCAGAGATAAAGAGTTTTCTGGGATTGGCTGGATACTACCGCAGATTTATCAAGGATTTTTCTTAGATTGCGGGTCCGTTAACTAAGTTAACTCGGAAAGATGTAAAGTTTATGTGGGGTAACGAACGAGACAAGGCCTTTCCGATATTAAAAGAACTATTGTGTCAAGCTCCAATCCTTGCTTTGCCTAATGGATCTGAAGATTTTACAGTGTATTGTGATGCATCATTGGCCGGTTTAGGGTGTGTATTAATGCAGAGAGATCGGGTAATTGCTTATGCTTCCAGACAGTTGAAACCACATGAAAAGAACTACCCGACTCACGACTTGGAGCTAGCAGCTGTGGTATTTGCGCTCAAACTGTGGAGACATTACTTGTACGGCACCAAATGCGTAATTTGTACAGATCATAAGAGCCTGCAGTATGTGTTCACTCAGAAAGAATTGAATATGAGACAGAGACGCTGGGTAGAATTGATAAAAGATTATGACTGCGAGATTAGATATCACCCTGGAAAGGCGAATGTTGTGGCAGATGCCCTGAGTCGAAAAGGAAATGGAAGTCCTATTCAGTTTATGCGCATTGAGAAAGTATCCGATCTGATAGATAGACTGAAGTCTGGTCAGTTGGAAGCCATTAAAGAAGAAAATTTAAAGACTGGGTTGATGAAAAAGAGAAAAGATGAATTGAATGACGATTCTCGTGGATTAAAAACATTCAAAGCTCGTGTGTGGGTGCCTAAGCTCGGAGAATTGAGACAATTAATTTTGACAGAAGCACACAAGTCGAGATTATCTATACACCCAGGAAGCACTAAAATGTATAACGATCTGAAAATGCTTTACTCGTGGTCTACGATGAAAGCAGATGTGGCACATTTTGTGGAATCATGTCATATCTATGCACAAGTAAAGGCAGAACATCAGAGGCCTTATGGGTATTTAAAGTAGTTAGAGATTCCTGAGTGAAAATGGGAGCACATCACAACGGATTTTGTAACAAAACTACCACGAACTCAGAGGAATCATGATATGATATGGGTTATAGTGGATCGTTTGACAATGAGTGCTCATTTTCTAGCCACCTGCGAGACAGCTACTTTGGGTAAACTGGCACAACTATACATAGAGGAGATCGTTGCGAGGCATGGTATACCGTTGTCAATTGTGTCTGACAGGGATTCAAGGTTTGTATCTAATTTTTGGAGGAGTTTTCAAAGAGAATTGGGAACTAGAGTTAACTTGAGTACAGCCTATCATCCTCTGACAGACGATCAGACTCAACGAACCATACAGACACTTGACGATATGTTGCGAGCTTGTGTATTAGAGTATGGTGGATCTTGGGATTCACAGCTGCCATTAATAGAATTTGCGTATAATAATTCTCATCACTCTAGTATTGGAATTCCTCCGTATGAAATGTTGTACGGTCTTCGCTGGCGTACTCTGACTTGTTGGTTAGAGGCGGATGAGAAACAGTTTGCAGGTCCCGAGATAGTACAGTTGACTGCTGACAAGGTTGCTATAGCCAGAGATAAATTGAAAGCAGCAAGAGATAGACAAAGAATGTATGCTGATCCGAAACGACGTCCGGTAAAGTTTGATGTTAGAGAGCTGGTATATTTGAAAGTTTCTCCGTGGAAAGGTGTTATTCGCTTCGGCAAACGTGGGAAGTTGTCTCCCCATTTCATTGGTCCTTTCCACATTCGTCAGGTTGTCAATGATCAAGCAATTACCTTAGATCTTCCTACAGAGCTTGCTGGAATTCATGATCCATTTAATGTCTGTTATCTGAGGAAGTGTAAGATTGATGATGAAAGCCAGATTCTTCTTGTGCATGAGTTGAAAGTTGATTCCAAGAAAAGACTGATAGAGGAACCGATTGAACTGTTAGATCGGAAGGTGACCAAACTTCAAAAGAAACAGATACCTATGGTATTGGTTAAATGGAAACACAGTTTAGCTTCCGATTTAACCTGGGAGACTGAGGCAGAAATGAAAGAAAGATATCCCCAATTGTTTGAGTCGGATAGGATTCCGAGGACGGAATCCTTTTAAGGAGGGGAGATTTGTAACACCTGCAAACCTAGGCTAGTAGATTAGCGGGTTTACGGTATGTGTTTGCTCGTGTTTTAATTGCTTTGATTTGATTATGTGATTAATTATGTAATTTTAGTTTATTAAATTAATTGAATTAGAAATTAGAAATTGTATGTATTTATGTATGACCGTAGGTGTGTGTGTGTGTGTGTAAGTGGAAAATACACGTGGGGAATGAGATAGGAGGTTGTGACACCTAATTTGCATGTATTTTGTGTTTGTGTGCTTAACTCATCTGCCCATTATTTTTACAAACAAGAAAAGTGTATATGTGTGTGCTTTCTCTTGTCAAGAAAACCGAAAGAAAGAAAAGAAGAAGAAAAGGAATTAGAATTCCACTTTCATTGTGTGTGATCAAAGATTATAATGTTGGTGTTTATAAATTAACATGTTATGATCCTTCTTAATATGTTATATGATTTAAAACATGATTCATGTTTAACTGAAGATTGCATGTTAATAACATCATAATCGGTTTTTGAAAGAATAAGATTTTGATAGTTTCGTATGTTCATATGATTCATATGGTTAATTGCATGAGAATGTATTTATAAATGTTTAATGTATGTTTCTGGAATGATGGTTATGGATTTATAAAATCTGGGTTTGTATTATGATATTTTGAAGTTGGCGGATTTGATAATTATGAAGCTCTCGGATTGAAATCCTTGACTAAATCCAATACTTGAATTATGGGAACTCCAAATCCGATTGATATATATAAAGAGGAACATGAAAACCGAGACATTGAAATCCTAGTGATTGAATCCGAAACACATGAAATCCGATACCCTAATCCGGAACTTGAAATTCGGGACTTGGTGAAATCCGATACTCTTGATTTTGGAAACTTGAAATCCAATTAAAGGAAAATCCGACAGTCTTGGGATCTAGCGGATTCTTAAATCCGACACTAGTGAAATCTAAAACTTGAGTTGCGGATTTATAAGAATCCGAGTACAAATCCGATAGTTTAGCAAATACGATACTATGTGTTATGATTTATAATTGTTTATTGATTGTTGGATGTTATGAATGAATTATGTATATATGATCAGATATAATTATGAGGTTTGAACTGATTAATTGTTATTATGTTTTCAGGAAATCCAAAGGCTCAGTAACATTAGAATTCTGAGTGCTTCCCCTGAGATTGAAAGGTAAGTGGATGTTGGATGCGAATGGTAAAGATTGTATTTAATATTACTGATGTGAGGCATTATTGTATGTGATGGTTTGATATTGGAACTGCTGATTGTGAATATTATGTATTTTGACTGTTGCATGATTATTTGATCGATACGCACTCTTAGTATGATTTTGAGTTGCGTTTGAGAATTCAGCTATACGTGGAATTGGGCTGGGCTCGTTTACTGGTTGGTTGAACAGTGGTAGCCTTACTGTTGCATATGTTGCTTCAGAGTGGGATTTCACTGTGCCAATTCAGTAGAGGGCTATCGGTAAACCTTTGCTTTGGCCGGCATTGGTTGTAGGTTCTGCGCCGAACCGCCGGTCTTCTTAGAGTTGTGATTACATGTTTAGTATTGACTTGATGTTTGCTTTTGGTTTTAGCTTCTACTCACTTAGCTTTATGCTAATTCCCCACAGTTGTTGATTTTTGCAGGTTTGTGTTTGTGAGTGCTTGTGGAAGGAGAAGTTGACCTAACTCTGATATCCAGATTTAAAATGAAACGAGCCAGTATTTTGTAACACATAGTTTTTTTTGTTGACTGTGAAGAAAAGTTATTTAGTTTTGTAAATATTCGTGAATGAAATGAATGTTTAAAGTTAATTAAAGCTTCCGCAACGCAATTAAAAAAATGGCTTAGAATTTTTGGTGTTACAGATTGCATGCTATCTTGTACTCACTAGCTATTATAGCTAACAGATGCTACTCCTGAACATGTGCAGGTGATCCTCAGTGAGCTTGGGAGCCTGCGGGTAGTTAACTTTCTTAGGAGGAACACTGTCTTTTATTAAATTCTATGTTATGAATGTTTGTAAACAAATAATGGTCGAACAGTTCAGTATCGGTAACACCAAACATCGTATGTGGCAATTTTTGAATGTATAATATTTGCCACTCAGCCGCCAGACTCTGAATCATGCTGAATTTACCTAGAGCCAACCACTACCGACACAAAACAGAATATGATGAAGCTCAGGGGCTTGAGTATCTCTTAGAGCTCATTCATGGCCTTGGATATAATGGTGAACTTCACCAAATCTACCAATTCAAAGAACAAACCTAGCCCCTCTTTGGAAAACTCTTGCAACAATCATCTTCCACACACTCACCGGTATCCACAGGGGTATAGATGGTAGGTTTACTATTCTCTGCTTCTGTTGGCAGGTGTTGCATACCACATGCATCTGGATTATGACACTATCATTTTCGAGGATATTGTCTGCATGGTCAATGGAAAGACCATCACCAGACAAAAGGTGTTCATACTGTTTTAGCGGTTTCTGACAATAATGTTGGATACTGACCTGGAAGGCTACAACACCATTCCTCGCAAACTGGAAAATCCACAAGTCCTTGTGCAATCCATTGCTAGATTCTTAAGGATCCGGTACTTTCCTAACATTGTGCCTATGCAGGTGCCAACGGCTCTACACTACATGCTAAATCAAGAAAATGAGGCAATGAGAGAGTATCTGAGAGAGAATAGGATAGCTCTGATGGTGCAACCAGAGCCGGTTGTGCCTGCCCCAAGAGCTGTAGAGCCCGGTGAGGGTCCTAGTAGTCTAGGAGCTTGTGAGCACGTACATAGGTGCCTCGAGCAGGGGTGAGCAAGAGAGAGAACATGAAAGTGAGCAGGGCGGTGGAAATGGTGAGGTAGGTGATACACACAAGAGTGAGGGTGATCACACTGGATCGGCATTTGATCAATTAAATATTAGTGATTCTGAGGCCTCAGCCAGTGACAAATCCGTGTCCTCGTCAGAACGGACAGAAACAGAGTCCGTGTTAGTCCCATGTTTAAAATAGTTAGATTTGATGAGACAAACTATCGATATGTATAGATGATAAGAGTTAGGAATTATTTAAGTCTGTTATAGACTGACTAGTCAGCTAAAGCTGAGTAGTCAGCGTATAAACAGATATAGAGTTTTCTATGTAAGTACTAGATAGCTCAGTGACTTCTAAGCTGAAATAGGTTTTAAGAGTGAAGAGTTGAATACTTGAAGACTTGAAGATTCAAGAACCCAAGACTCAAGAACTCAGCTTGACAAGGTCAAGACTGAGTGGTTCAGCTCAGCGTCAGATGTGGTTGCCCGGCTTTTTGCGGCTTGAGATCCCTCACCCTCCTCCTTTTCTTTCTCACTCTCTCCCCTATTAACTTCTTCTCCGAACACATCACCTTTAAATGTAGTAGATATTTCAGATAGGCTTTGGTGTATGTTTTCAGGCACCTCTGACATCTGTCGAGTCTCAGTTGACTCAGCAGGGACAACTTGTTGCTCTGGCGCCGAGGCGGTTGCTTCGGACTGTTGGTCCCAAAGAGGGTGAACAAGCAACCGATACAGTATAGAAGGAGGGGGTTGAATACACTTTAAACAATTAAACAAATTAATCAAACGTATATTCCATTATCAAACAGGACAATAACTGTTATCACTCTCTAATCAAATCAACAGGATGATTTGATATTACAATGATTATAAACTCAACTCTCTCTCAACACTCTTGAATCACAAACTAACTGATGATCGAATTTCTTGTTAAAACTGATTAAGAAGAACTCTTGAAAACTTTGTTAGTCCGATGTTTAGAATGGTCAGATTTGATGAGACAAACTATCGATATGTATAGATAATAGGTTAAGAGTTAGGAATTATGTAAGTCTGTTTTAGACTGACTAGTCAGCTTCAACTTAGTAGTCAGCGTACAAACAGATATAGAGTTTTCTATGTAAGTACTAGATAACTCAGTGACTTCTAAGCTGAGATAGGACTTAAGAATGAAGACTTGAAAATTTGAAGACTTGAAGACTTGAAGATTCAAGAATCCAAGATTCAAGAAGTCAGCTTGACAAGGTCAAGACTGAGTACGTCAGCTCAGTGTCAGAAGTCAGTTCGGAATTTAAGTAAGTTCTAAATTATGTTATAAACTCTCTATATCTACGAAATTTAAATTAGGATATCTAAACCTAATTTAAACTATCTATTAGTTGGATAGAAATCTTAAACGAAAATTAATTAGATATGGTCTAATTAAGGAGTTTGTTACGGTTTTAAAGAAAAGATAAGTTCTATCTTGAAACTGCGATTTACTCGTAGATATATCAGGTATAAGTATAAACCTTCTCATGGGTTTTACATAGATGTTCTTACGTGTGTATGAGAACAGATACGCGATACACAATGATGACTGCATAAGTTGCAAGACTGCATAAGTTGCAAAACGTACGTGTGATCGTGATACTTGATACGCGTGTGTTGTGATAACTTTGTAAGTTCAAAGTTCGAGAGAGTTTTCAAGAGTTCTTGTTAATCAGTTTTAACAAGAAATTCGATCATCAATTAGTTTGTGATTCAAGAGTGTTTAGAGAGAGTTGAGGTTATAATCATTGTAATATCAAATCATCCTGTTGATTTGATTAGAGAGTGATAAAAGTTATTGTACTGATTGATAATTGAATACACATTTGATTAATTTGTTTGATAGTTTAAAGTGTATTCAACCCCCCCCCCCTTCTACACTGTATCGGTTGCTTGTTCACCCTCTTTGGGACCAACAACTGGTATCAGAGCAAGTTTCTTCATAAGTTGAAGATCAAGATCCGCTGTCAAGAGGTTAAGATGTCTACTAGCAAGCACTCAAGTCACATACCAACAATGGCGGCAAAAGGGTGTCCTATCTTTGATGGCACTCACTATCCTATGTGGAAGTTTAGAGCCATGCTATATCTGAAGTCTGTGTATCACATGATGAGTACCGTGATTCAAGATAGCCCAATCATACCAATGATCCATATTACTGCCACTGACAAAACTGTTCCCTCTAGAGAAACTCCTAAGCCTGAAGCATCCTGGACCGAGGAAGATCGTAAACTGTTCAATCTTGATGATAAGGCACAAAGCATTATAGCAAATGCTTTAACAAACCCTATTTTGCATACTGTGGCTGGGTGCCAAACTGCAAAAGAGATGTGGGATACTCTCAGTGTCACGTATAAAGGCACTGACTTGGTCAAGCAACATAAGAAGACAAATCTAAGTCGTTCTTATGAAACTTTCTTTGCTAAAAAGAATGAAACTCTGGAAGATTTGTTTACCAGATTTCAATGCTTGATAAATGATCTGATCTTGGTAGGTGTCAAGAAAGATGAGAATGAGTTGGTACTCAAGTTCTTGGATGTGTTACCAGAACAATTCAATGAGATCACAATTGCACTTCATGCTAGAGGAACCTTAGGAAAATATGATCTCAGATCTATCTATGGTTTCCTTTTAAATCATCAACAGATCATGGTACAGAAGAAAGTGGCCCAGCAACAATTAAAAGAATCTATAAACGATGCAGGATCTGCATTAATTGTAGAAAAGAAAAAGAAGGGATCTAAAAAGTCTCAAGCTAAGACTAACTCCGAATCTGAATCTGAGGAAGTAAGTCTTAACTCTGGTTCAGGTGATGAAGAGATGGATGCTCTTACTGAACAAATGGCAATGTTAGCAAGAAACTTTAGAAAGTTCAGAAGAGGAAGGGGTCAATCTGACAGAAGCAAAAGTGGTAAGTGTACTTTTGATCCTAAGAAAGCTAAGTGTTATAACTATCAGAGGATAGGACACATAGCTGCTGAGTGCAGAGTAAAGAAGGGAGAATCAGCTTCAGTAGCTGACAAGAATGCCTACAGAGCTGATAAGTATAAAAAGAAATATCAAAGACTCAAAGGCAAGCCAGATGAAAACACCAAAGGCCTCCTTGCCGAGACTTGGGATACTGAATCATCTACTTCAGATGATGATGAGCCAGATAGGTGTTTGATGGCCATTGAGGATGAAGAGGAACAAGTTGACTATGAGTTAGAAGACAGTTCCTTTGATGAGGATCTAGCAGAAGCGGCTAAGCTGAGTAAACAAACCAGTAACTAGGATCCTGCCTCAATGTATAAGGTAAATAACTTTAGCTCTTACACTAATGAACAAAAATGTCTTATGTTCAACTATCTGTTGAATGCTTTTAAAACCTCTCTCACAGTTCAATCTAGTTTGAAAACTGAAATTTCTAAAATAAAAGATGAACTTAAACACTCTGAAACTCTCTTAAATGCTGGTAAAAAGATCCAAAGTGATTATGAATATCAGCTTCATATAAACAAACTTCTAAGTGAAGAACTGCAAGAATCAAAAGAACAAGCTGACAATCTAAGAAAAATATGTGAATCTTGGTGTAAGTCATCAAGAGAAGCAGAAAAGTGCATTAACCAGCAGATACCAAATCAAGTAAAGGCAGTACTAGGGGGAGATTATAGTGCTGCTGCTGATGAAATCATCGAAGATCAAGTCGGTCTTGAAGACAAAACGATGAAATCAGATGACATACTCCCAAGAACATTCTTAAGGAACAAGGAAGGGAAACATGTCAAAACCAATAAGTTTGTGAGACCAACCCAAAGTCCTCGGGTTATTCACTCAAACCATCAAGCTGAATGTTCAAGATCCAACAGAAACTGTAAGTCAGTCTTCAAAAGATTGGATTACAATCCGGTGAGAACAACTGTTTTTGATAGAATATCTCATGTTAACTCAAAAAGACATAATTCTCAAGTTATACATGAAAGAATGTCTGAAAACAGGAAGTTGTCTGTAAGTCAGACCTCACCAAATAGAGGTAACCATAAAGCTGACAAAGGTAAGTCCAAAGTCAGTGAAAATCAAGTAGACAAACTGTCGAAGAGGATTGAAAGGTTATCCACATCATATGACCTAAATCTGAATCCAAATTTAATGTTGGAAAACTGAAAGAAATCACCTAAACACCCATCTATAGAAGAAAATGCTATAAGTGTGGTGATAGAGGTCATGAGGCCAAAGATTGTGTAAGTACCAATGTTAGACCTGAAAATGAAAAGGATGATCAGTCCAAAACATAACCAAAATCTGTTCGAGCTGATCAATCGAACTCCAAAGGATCAGCTAAGTGCTCATCCTCAGGACCCACCAAACAGTGGGTTCCAAAAAGAAACTAACATGTTTAGTTGATCATGTGCAGGGCTCCTACAAGTGGTATCTCGATAGTGGATGCTCAAGGCACATGACAGGAAGCAAGGGGATTCTAAGTGAATTCCAAAACAATGAAGGACCCAAGGTGACATTTGGGGATAATTCTCAAGAAAGGACTAAAGGTTATGGAAAGATAACTGCTGGAAAAGTCACTTTCAAAAAGGTAGCATATGTTGAAGGCCTTAAACACAACCTGATAAGTATCAGTCAACTGTGTGATGAGGATTATGAAGTCACCTTCAGAAAGCATGCATGAACAATTTATGATAAGAAGGGAAAACCAATATTAATGGCAAAAAGAGAGAGAGATATCTATTTGTTAGATCTCAGCTCCGCAGATCCTTCAACTGAAACCTGATTGTACTCTGACTTAACTCCCAAGCTGAGTTGGTTATGGCACAAAAGACTGTCTCATTTAAATTTCAAATATATTAACAAGTTGTCTAGCAAAAGTTAGTCTCTGGTCTGCCTAAGATCAGATTTGCTAAAGACAAACTCTACTCAGCTTGTGAAATGGGAAAACACCATAAGGGATCCTTTAAGTCCAAACAAAATTTTTGAATTACAGAACCATTGCATATGTTGCACTTGGACCTATTTGGACCTATTAGCACCCCAAGCCTAAGTGGCATAAAGTATACTCTAGTGATTGTTGATGAGTTCACAAGATTCACTTGGGTGGTCTTCTTAAAAGCCAAAAGTGAAGATGCATATGAGTTAATCAGCTTCATAAGACAAGAAGAGCTATAAAAGGGTAAGCCTCTTAAACAGCTCAGAAGTGATCATGGGACTAAGTTTAGAAACTCAACTCTTGAAGGATTTTGTGAAGAAAAAGGAATTATCCAAAATTTCTCATCCGTAAGAACTCGACAACAAAATGGAGTTGCTGAAAGGAGAAATAGAACCTTAATTGAAGCTGCCAGAACCATGCTATGTGAGGCAAAGCTCAAGCTGATCTTTTGGGCAGAAGCTGTAAGTACAGCCTGCTATACTCAGAATAGATCGATTATAGTTAAAAGACATGGTAAAACACCTTACGAGATGTATCATGGCAGAAAACCAAACATTGGATATTTCCACATTTTTGGTTCAACATGCTATGTGCTAAACCAAAGAGATCAGCTCCATAAGTTGGAACCCAAAGCTGATCAAGGGATATTTGTTGGATATTCTTCAATCTCCAAAGCTTACAGAGTCTTTAATCTTAAAAGAAAGGTAATTGAAGAGTCAATACATGTTACGTTTGATGAGACAAGTATTGATGAATCCAACAGAGCTCAAGCTGACTCGGTTAGTCTGAGTGAGCTTAAAAGGAGTAAATAAGATCTCACATCAAATCCCATGTATGTTATGGATGATTCTGATGATGATGATGATGATGATAGTAAATCTGACAAACATGCATCACTGAAAGAAATTATCAATATTGAAGATAATCAGCCTGAGAATCTTGGTGAATCATCAGGTACATGTCAGATTAAAGATCTAAGTGATCATCAAATTCCTACTCAGACTGAAGAAGTAAGTCCTATTAAGCCTGAGAGACACTGCTTTGACTCAGACCCAGAACCTCAGTCTCCAACTACAACCTTTAGAGTATTAAAAGATCATCCTCTTGATGATGTCATTGGGAACGTTGAAGATGGTGTGTTAACTAGATCTAAGGCAAATGCAAACTATGCTGCCTACGCTAGTTTTCTATCTCAAATGGAACCAAAGAAGACTGAATAGGCTCTGAAAGATGAAGATTGGATTGAAGCTATGCAAGGGGAACTGACAGAATTTCAAAGAAACAAGGTCTGGACCCTTGTCCCTGCTCCCAAAGGAAAACAATTATAGGCACTAAGTGGGTCTATAGAAATAAAATGGACAAGGATGGAGTAGTGATCAGAAACAAGGAAAGGCTAGTAGCTCAGGGGTATCGACAAGAAGAAGGTATTGCTTATGATGAGACCTTTGCCCCTGTTGCGAGGATTGAAGCTATAAGGTTGTTCCTAGCCTATGCAGCCTTCAAAAACTTTAAAGTGTATCAAATGGATGTTAAAAGTGCATTTTTAAATAGAGCACTACAGGAGGAGGTCTATGTGAAACAACCCCCTGGTTTTATTGATGCTAAACATCCAGATTATGTCTATAAGTTGGACAAGGCTTTGTATGGACTCAAGCAAGCTCCAAGAGCCTGGTATGATACTCTATTCACCTATCTACTCTCAAATGATTTTGTTAGAGGAAGTATTGACAAAACTCTTTTCATAAGAAAGAGCAGAGGACATGTCATTCTAGTTCAAATTTATGTGGATGACATTATCTTTGGATCAACAAACCAAGATCTGTGTGATTGGTTCTCCAAGATAATGTCTAATCAATACAGAATGAGCATGATGGGTGAGATGACATATTTTTTGGGACTTCAAATCTATCAGAAAGAAGATGGTATATTCATTAATCAGAGCAAGTATGTCTTTGATCTGATTAAGAAATATGGATTAGACTCAAGCCATCCTGCAAAGTCTCCAATGTTACACAATGTCAAGCTTCACAAGGACATTGATGGAAAGTCTGTATGACAGACTACATACAGAGGAATGATAGGTTCATTACTCTATTTAACAGCAAGTAGACCTGATATAATGTTTGCTACATGTGTTTGTGCACGATATAAGGCTGATCCAAAAGAATCTCACTTGCTAGCTATAAAAAGAATACTCAAGTATCTGAAGGGAACACCAAACTTAGGTTTGTCGTATCCCAAAGGATCAGGATTTGAGCTGATAGGGTACTCCGATTCAGACTTTGCAGGATGTGGTCTTGATAGAAAGAGTACTACTGGAGGATGTCAACTTTTGGGTGGAAAATTATTTAGCTGGACGAGCAAGAAACAAAACTCAGTGGCAATTTCAACAGCTGGAGCTGAATATGTAGCTGCAGGGAGCTGTTGTGCTCAAATACTGTGGATGCAACATCAGCTGAAGGACTTTGATCTGCATCATTCAAGGACTCCCATATTTTGTGACAATCAAAGTGCTATTGCCATTACACACAACCCAGTGTTTCACTCAAGAACCAAACACATTGAAATAAGACATCACTTCATCAGAGATATTGTAGAAAAGGGAAAGATAGAGTTAGTCTTCATTGAAACTGAAGATCAGCTTGCGGATATTTTCACGAAACCAATTGAAGGCACAAGATTTACAACTCTACTCGGCAAGCTTGGAATGCTCAACCCTTAATTGGTATGTTCCATTCTTTATCTCTGTTTAACTTTTGCTAAGTGCTACATTTGACTAAGTGTCAAAATCTGAGCTGAGTGCTCAAACTGAGCTGAGTGCTATCTGATCTAAGTACTTAAGCTGAAGCTGAGTGCTTCACATAAGCTGAACATTCAGGATCAGCTGAGTGCTTCATACAAGCTGAACGTTCAGGATCAGCTGAATACTCCATATACACTGACCTTTCAGGATCAGCTGAGTAATCAGTTCCAAAGTGTGATCAGTTCCACAATTCTAGGTTAGTCCTGTCAATATGGTAAGTCCAATATATTTACGGTGTGTCCGGTAAATAAACGACAGTCGTTTAGAATAAACTAGTAGAAGTTTTACGGTAACGGTCACATTTATTACCCTCAGATAACGGTAACTTTTCTCTCCCATTGAAAAGGTATAAATAAGAGAGATTGTTAATCATATTTCGTTTAAACTTCCAAAATATTCTTCTCTTTTAAACCCTAACGTTGCTGTGTGCAGAATTCATTGCTAAGTGCATACTACTGCTAAGTGCAATTCATTTCAATAAGTTCGATTTCAATGGAGGGGTAGACTCTACATCTAACTGAACAAATGATCCGTGGAGGAAATTTCAAGAACAACGCACTCCCCATCTACAAACAAAACAACGTCATCGTCTGTACCGATATTCCAAAGTCCAAAATTGGCAGGGAATATGAGGATTGGGTTTCCTACATTCGCAAGGGACCTTTGGCACATGCATTTCTTCGTGGACCTTCTGTGCTCATCCCTCAACTTCTTACAGAATTCTAGTATACATGTAAACTAGATGCAACTCAACCGGTTATACGGGGCACAGTCCTAAGTGGACAAGTGGCGATAGAAGTCGATGCAAACTGTCTCCGCGGAATTCTTCATCTCCCAATTCACAATCAATATGAAGCGACGGTTTCTAGGGAGACATCACGAAGTGTGTTACCCTTAATAGGTCATCCTCAAGTGATTGGCGTCATACGGAAATCTGTTTTCCAGATGGCATGCGGATTTATGGTATCAACTGTGGTTCGTTCCCTTGGATACAAGGTGGGAGGCCTGGATAATGTAAATGACTTTGAAATGCAATTATTATACAACTTATTTTATGATCGACGAGTGGATTACGCTGAGTTGATCTTTGAAGCATTCAAGTCATTGGTGACCAAGAACGTAAGGGACACCATTGTACCCTTTGCAAGATTCATATCAATGGTCATCGAGGACAGGTTGGGTGGAAGATATAATGCTCAATATGAGTCAATCCCTACTCCTGTTCTCAGCTACAGGATGTTCGCCCATGACATTTTCCCTGGGCACCCTACATTGAGTGCTCAAATGAGGGCGTATGTACAGCTTCCGACTCCTGAGTCAAGTGAAGCTCGGACAGAGGAGGAAGTTGCGGAAGAAGTGGGTGACGATGTAGGTTCTGAGGCTGAGTCTTCTCAAACTGATAAACCTAGGACTCAGTTCAGACCTCGTACTCAAATAATTTCATCTTCCACTTCGAGTTCTGAGCAAAGGAGATTGTTTCCTAGCTCTGAGTCTCCACTGCTAGGTGCAGCAGGTTTGATTTCTCAACCCTTATCTCCTTCTCTCTCTTTTACTTCTCCATCTCCAAACTTAGGAGATAGGACTGAGTCAAGCCCAACTCAGTCTAACCCCTCTCCTCCACTTCAAACATCTCCATCTATTTTACAATCTACAGCCAACCTTGGTCAGCCCACTGCTACCAAGGATATTTCCTACACCTATACAAGGAAAACTACCAAAGGTGGTCCTTCACCTCAAAAGGATACTAGAGTTGTTATCACATTGATACCTCCACCGGCAGGAGCTGAGAGGGAGACACCTTCTCTTAAGGTGCCAACCTCTAGGCTCAGTTCAACCCTTAAGCCTATACCGGGTATGATGTCTACTCAGCCCATACTTACTAGTGCCATGGAAGAGCCTACTTCTATGCCTTCACAACCCCATGAAGGTAACATTGAAATACTGACCAATCCCCAGGGTCAATTACCCCCCTCCTCACCAATAAGCCTAGCTCACCCCAATATCAAACCTCATGAACTTGGTCATTCTTCTCTTCTATTCTCACACACTCTCGCACGACCTGTCAATGAACCTTTCATACACCAGGAAGGTTTATAGGGTCTCCATTATGGCCCCCTTGATTCCATAGGTTTTCCCCAACCTTTGGATATGGGACCCACATCCTTACCGATTGAGGAACACTCAACAGCCACTCCTACGGTGGAAATACACTCTTCCACTGGACAGAAGGACATTGAATTAAGAAGAAGACCTTCGGAGCCCACACTGATGACTACCGATGCTAAAGTCATTATGGACTATCTACAATCCCAGTTTGAGCTCCTGCATAAAAAGAGGAAAGCTGACAAAGCCAAGTTGATACGCAAACTTAATGATTTGTCAACTTCAGTTGCCAACTTGGAAAGCTTCATGTTCAAATTCAGACCCTCCCCTATTGATGATGACAAAAAGGGGGAGGAAGAATCAAAGAAGCATGATGATAAGGTTGAGGGGGAGCATATAGAGGAAGTACAATTTGAACAAGCTCATGATCAATTCATGAGTACAGTAGATCAGCCTTCTCAACAACAACAGGCTCTAACAGTCCAAATAACCACAACTTCACAAGCTCAACCAGAAACACCACTTGAAGAAACATCTTGAGCTTGTGAAGTTGTGGTTATTTGGACTGTTGGAGCCTGTTGTTGTTGAGAAGGCTGATCTACAATACTCGTGAACTGATCATGAGCTTGTTGAAATTGTACTTCCTCTATATGCTCCCCCTCAACCTTATCATCATACTTCTTTGATTCTTCCTCCCCCTTTTTGTCATCATCAATAGGGGAGGGTCTGAGTTTGGACATGAAGCTTTTCAAGTTGGCAACTGAAGTTGACAAATCATTAAGTTTGTGCATCAACTTGGCTTTGTCAGCTTTCCTCTTCCTGTGAAGAAGCTCAAACTGAGTTTGTAAATAGTCCATAATGACTTGAGCATCGGTTTTCATCAGCTTGAACTCCTCAGGTCTTCGTCTCACGTTAACATCCTCCTGTCCAGTGGAAGAGTGTATTTCCACCGTAGGAGTAGCTATTGAGTGTTCCTCAATAGGTAAGGATGTGGGTCCCATATCCAAAGGTTGGTGAAGACCTATGGAATCAAGGGGGCCAGAATGGAGACCCTGTAAACCTTCCTGGTTTATGAAAGGTTCATTGACAGGTCGTGCGAGAGTGTGTGAGAATAGAAGAGAAGAATGACCAAGTTCGTGAGGTATGATATTGGGGTGAGCTAGGCTTATTGGTGAGGAGTGGGGTAATTGACCCTGGGGATTGGTCAGTATTTCAATGTTACCTTCATGGGGTTGTGAAGGCACAGAAGTAGGCTCTCCCATGGCACTAGTAAGTATGGGCTGAGTAGACACCATACCCGGTATAGGCTGAAGGGTTGAACTGAGCCTAGAGGTTGGGACCTTAAGAGAAGGTGTCTCCCCCTCAGCTCCTGCCGGTGGAGATATCAATGTGATATCAACTCCAGTGTCCTTTTGAGGTGAAGGACCACCTTTGGCAGTTTTCCTTGTATAGGTGTAGGAAATATCCTTGGTAGCAGTGGGCTGACCAAGGTTGGCTGTAGATTGTAAAATAGATGGAGATGTTTGAAGTGGAGGAGAGGGGTTAGACTGAGTTGGGCTTGACTCAGTCCTATCTCCTAAGTTTGGAGATGGAGAAGTAAAAGAGAGAGAAGGAGATAAGGGTTGAGAAATCATACCTGCTGCACCTAGCAGTGGAGACTCAGAGCTAGGAAACAAACTCCTTTGCTCAAAACTCGAAGTAGAGGATGAAATTATTTGAGTACGAGGTCTGAACTTAGTCCTAGGTTGATCAGCTTGAGGAGACTCAGCCTCAGACCCAACATCGTCACCCACTTCTTCCGCAGCTTCCTCCTCTGTCTCAGCTTCACTTGACTTAGGAGTCGGAAGCTGTACATACGCCCTAATCTGAGCACTCAATGTAGGGTGCCCAGGGAAAATATCATGGGCGAACATCCTATAGCTGAGAACAGGAGTAGGGATTGACTCATATTGAGCATTATATCTTCTACCCAACCAGTCCTCGATGACCATGGATATGAATCTTGCAAAGGGTATAATGGTGTCCCTTACGTTCTTGGTCACCAATGACTTGAATGCCTCAAAGATCAACTCAGCATAATCCACTCGTCGATCATAAAATAAGTTGTATAATAATTGCATTTCAAAGTCATTTACATTATCCAGGCCTCCCACCTTGTATCCAAGGGAACGAACCACAGTGGATACCATAAACCCCCATGCCATCTAGAAAACAGATTTCCGTATGACGCCAATCACTTGAGGATGACCCATTAAGGGTAAAACACTTCGTGATGTTTCCCTAGAAACCGTCGCTTCATATTGATGGTGAATCGGGAGATGAAGAATTCGGCGGAGACAGTTTGCATCGACTTCTATCGCCACTTGTCCACTTAGGACTGTGCCCCATATAACCGGTTGGGTTACATCGAGTTTACACGTATACCAGAATTCCGTGAGAATTTGAGGGATGAGCACAGCAGGTCCACGAAGAAATGCATGTGCCACGGGACCCTTGCGAATGTAGGAGACCCACTCCTCATATCCCCTGCCAATTTTGGACTTTGGAATGTCGGTACAGGCGATGAAGTTGTTTTGTTTTTAGGTGGGGAGTGCATTGTTCTTGAAATTTCCTCCACGTATCATTTGTTCAGTCAGGTTTAGAGTATACCCCTCCATTGAAATCGAACTTATCGTATTGGATTGCACTTAGCAGTAATAAGCACTTAGCAATGAACTCTGCACACAGCAACGTTAGGGTTTAAGAGAGAAGAATATTTTGGAAGTTTAAACGAACTATGATGAACAATCTCTCTTATTTATACCTTTTCAATGTGAGAGAAAAGTTACCGTTATCTGAGGGTAATAAATATGACCGTTACCGTAAAAACTTTTACGCAGTTTGTTACAACGGTTAAATTTATTGTTAGTTACCCAAACGCACACTGTTATATTGAAAAGATGTTTTATTAAAAATATTATATCAGAAAAAATTTCTGAACTACTAACGTTTATTTACCGGACACACTGTAAATATGTTGGACTTACCATATTGTTAGGACTAACCTAGAATTGTGGAACTGACCACACTTTGGAACTGATTACTCAGCTGATCCTGAATGGTCAGCTTATATGGAGTATTCAGCTGATCTTGAATGTTCAGCTTATATGAAGCACTCAGCTGATCCTAAACGTTCAGCTTATGTGAAGCACTCCGCTTCAACTTGAGCACTTAGCTTAGATTTTGACACTTAGTCAAATATAGCACTTAGCAAATATTAAATAGAGATAAAGAACGGAACATACCAATTAAGGGTTGAGCATTCCAAGCTTGCTGAGTAGAGTTGTAAACCGTGTGCCTTCTATTGGTTTCGTGAAGATATTCGCAAGCTGATCTTCAGTCTCAATGAAGACTAACTCTATCTTTACCTTTTCTACAATATCTCTGATGAAGTGATGTCTTATCTCAATGTGCTTGGTTCTTGAGTGAAACACTGGGTTGTGTGTAATGGCAATAGCACTTTGATTGTCACAAAATATGGGAGTCTTTGAATAATGCAGATCAAAGTCCTTCAGCTGATGTTGCATCCACAGTATTTGAGCACAACAGCTCCCTGCAGCTACATATTCAGCTTCAGCTGTTGAAATTGCCACTGAGTTTTGTTTCTTGCTCATCCAGCTGACTAATTTTCCTCCCAAAAGTTGACATCCTCCAGTAGTACTCTTTCTATCAAGACCACATCCTGCAAAGTCTGAATCGGAGTACCCTATCAGCTCAAATCCTGATCCGTTGGGATACCAGAAACCTAAGTTTGGTGTTCCCTTCAGATATTTGAGTATTCTTTTAATAGCTAGCAAGTGTGATTCCTTTGGATCAGCCTGATATCATGCACAAACACATGTAGCAAACATTATATCAGGTCTGCTTGTTGTTAAATAGAGTAATGAACCTATCATTCCTCTGTATGTAGTCTGACATACAGACTTTCCATCAATGTCCTTGTGTAGCTTGACATTGTGTAACATTGGAGACTTTGCGGGATGGCTTGAGTCTAATCCATATTTCTTAATCAGATCAAGACATACTTGCTCTAATTAATGAATATACCATCTTCTTTCTGATAGATTTGAAGTCCCAAAAAATATGTCATCTCACCCATCATGCTCATTCTGTATTGATTAGACATTATCTTGGAGAACCAATCACACAGATCTTGGTTTGTTGATCCAAAGATAATGTCATCCACATAAATTTGAACTAGAATGACATGTCCTCTGCTCTTTCTTATGAAAAGATTTTTGTGAATACTTCCTCTAACAAAATCATTTGAGAGTAGATAGGTGAATAGTGTATCATACCAGGCTCTTGGAGCTTGCTTGAGTCCATACAAAGCCTTGTCCAACTTATAGACATAATCTGGATGAATAGCATCAATAAAACCAGGGGGTTGTTTCACATAGACCTCCTCCTATAGTGCTTCATTTAAAAATGCACTATTAACATCCATTTGATACACTTTAAAGTTTTTGAAGGCTGCATAGGCTAGAAACAACCTTATAGCTTCAATCCTCACGACAGGGGCAAAGGTCTCATCATAATCAATACCTTCTTCTTGTCGATACCCCTGAGCTACTAGCCTTTCCTTGTTTCTGATCACTACTCCATCCTTGTCCATTTTATTTCTATAGACCCACTTAGTGCCTATAATTGTTTTCCTTTGGGAGCAGGGACAAGGGTCCAGACCTTGTTTCTTTGAAATTCTGTCAGTTCCCCTTGCATAGCTTCAATCCAATCTTCATCTTTCAGAGCCTCTTCAGTCTTCTTTGGTTCCATTTGAGATAGAAAACTAGCGTAGGCAACATAGTTTGCATTTGCCTTAGATCTAGTTAACACACCATCTTCAACGTTCCCAATGACATCATCAAGAGGATGATCTTTTAATACTCTAAAGGTTGTAGTTGGAGACTGAGGTTCTGGGTCTGAGTCAAAGCAGTGTCTCTCAGGCTTAATAGGACTTACTTCTTCAGTCTGAGTAGGAATTTGATGATCACTTAGATCTTTAATCTGACATGTACCTGATGATTCACCAAGATTCTCAGGCTGATTATCTTCAATATTGATAATTTCTTTCAGTGATGCATGTTTGTCAGATTTACTATCATCATCATCATCAGAATCATCCATAACATACATGGGATTTGATGTGAGATCTTCTTTACTCCTCTCAAGCTCACTCAGACTAACCGAGTCAGCTTGAGCTCTGTTGGATTCATCAATACTTGTCTCATCAAACGTAACATGTACTGACTCTTCAATTACCTTTCATTTAAGATTAAAGACTCTGTAAGCTTTGGAGATTGAAGAATATCCAACAAATATCCCTTGATCAGCTTTGGGTTCCAACTTATGGAGCTGATCTCTTTGGTTTAGCACATAGCATGTTGAACCAAACATATGAAAATATCCAATGTTGGGTTTTCTGCCATGATACATCTCGTAAGATGTTTTACCATGTCTTTTCACTATAATCGATCTATTCTGAGTATAGCAGGCTGTACTTACAGCTTCTGCCCAGAAGCTCAGCTTGAGCTTAGCCTCACACAGCATGGTTCTGGCAGCTTCAATTAAGGTTCTATTTCTCCTTTCAGCAACTCCATTTTGTTGTGGAGTTCTTACAGATGAGAAATTCTGGATAATTCCTTTCTCTTCACAAAAGCCTTCAAGGGTTGAGTTTCTGAACTCAGTCCCATGATCACTTTTGAGTTGTTTAAGAGACTTACCCTTTTGCAACTCTTCTTGTCTTATGAAGCTGATTAACTCATATGCAGCTTCACTTTTGGCTTTTAAGAAGATTACCCAAGTGAATCTTGTGAACTCATCAACAATCACTAGAGTATACTTTTTGCCACTTAGGCTTGGGGTGCTGATAGGTCCAAATGGGTCCAAATGCAACATATGCAATGGTTCTATGATTAAGAAATTCTGTTTGGACTTGAAGGATCCCTTATGATGTTTTCCCATTTCACAGGCTGAGCAAAGTTTGTCTTTAGCAAATGTGATCTTAGGCAGACCAGAGACTAACTCTTTGCTAGACAACTTGTTAATATATTTGAAATTTAAATGACACAGTCTTTTGTGCCATAACCAGCTCAGCTTGGGAGTTAAGTCAGAGTACAAGCAGGTTTCAGTTGAAGGATCTGCGGAGCTGAGATCTAACAAATAGATATCTCTCTCTCTTTTTGCCATTAAAATTGGTTTTCCTTTCTGATCATGAACTGTTCCTACATGCTTTCTGAAGTTGACTTCATAATCCTCATCACACAGTTGACTGATACTTATCAGGTTGTGTTTAAGGCCTTCAACATATTCTACCTTTTTGAAAGTGACTTTTCCAGCAGTTATCTTTCCATAACCTTTAGTCCTTCCTTGAGAATTATCCCTAAATGTCACCTTGGGTCCTTCATTGTTTTGGAATTCACTTAGAATCTCCTTGCTTCCTGTCATGTGTCTTGAGCATCCACTATCGAGATACCACTTGTAGGAGCCCTGCACATGATCAACTAAACTTATTAGTTTCTTTTTGGAACCCACTGTTTGGTGGGTCCTGAGGATGAGCACTTAGCTGATCCTTTGGAGTTCGATTGATCAGCTCGAACAGATTTTGGTTCTGTTTTGGACTGATCATCCTTTTCATTTTCAGGTCTAAGATTGGTACTCACACAATCTTTGGCCTCATGACCTCTATCACCACACTTATAGCATTTTCTTCTATAGATGGGTGTTTGGGTGATTTCTTTCAGTTTTCCAACATTAAATTTGGATTCAGATTTAGGGTCATATGTGGATAACCTTTCAATCCTCTTCGACAGTTTGTCTACTTGATTTTCACTGACTTTGGACTTACCTTTGTCAGCTTTATGGTTACCTCTCTTTGGTGAGGTCTGACTTATAGACAACTTCCTTTTTTTAGACATTCTTTCATGTATAACTTGAGAATTATGTCTTTTTGAGTTAACATGAGATATTCTATCAAAAACAGTTGTTCTCACCAGATTGTAATCCAATCTTTTGAAGACTGACTTACAATTTCTGTTGGATCTTGAACATTCAGCTTGATGGTTTGAGTGAATAACCTGAGGACTTTGGGTTGGTCTCACAAACTTATTGGTGTTGACATGTTTCCCTTCCTTGTTCCTTAAGAATATTCTTGGGAGTATGTCATCTGATTTCATCGTTTTGTCTTCAAGACTGACTTGATCTTCGATGATTTCATCAGCAGCAGCACTATAATCTCCCCCTAGTACTGCCTTTACTTGATTTGGTATCTGCTGGTTAATGCACTTTTCTGCTTCTCTTGATGACTTACACCAAGATTCACATATTTTTCTTAGATTGTCAGCTTGTTCTTTTGATTCTTGCAGTTCTTCACTTAGAAGTTTGTTTATATGAAGCTGACATTCATAATCACTTTGGATCTTTTTACCAGCATTTAAGAGAGTTTCAGAGTGTTTAAGTTCATCTTTTAGTTTTGAAATTTCAGTTTTCAAACCAAATTGAACTGTGAGAAAGGTTTTGATGTCATTCAACAAATAGTTGAACATTAGACATTTTTGTTCATCAGTGTAAGAGCTAAAGTTATTTACCTTATACATTGAGGCAGGATCCCAGTTACTGGTTTGTTTACTCAGCTTAGCTGCTTCTGCTAGATCCTCATCAAGGGAACTGTCTTCTAACTCATAGTCAACTTGTTCCTCTTCATCCTCAATGGCCATCAAACACCTATCTGGCTCATCATCATCTGAAGTAGATGATTCAGTATCCCAAGTTTCGGCAAGGAGGCCTTTGGTGTTTTCATCGGGCTTGCCTTTGAGTCTTTGATATTTCTTTTTATATTTATCAGCTCTGTAGGCATTCTTGTCAGCTACTGAAGCTGATTCTCCCTTCTTTACTCTGCACTCAGCAGCTATGTGTCCTATCCTCTGATAGTTATAACACTTAGCTTTCTTAGGATCAAAAGTACACTTACCACTTTTGCTTCTGTCAGATTGACCCCTTCCTCTTCTGAACTTTCTAAAGTTTCTTGCTAACATTGCCATTTGTTCAGTAAGAGCATCCATCTCTTCATCACCTGAACCAGAGTTAAGACTTACTTCCTCAGATTCAGATTCAGAGTTAGTCTTAGCTTGAGACTTTTTAGATCCCTTCTTTTTCTTTTCTACAATTAATGCAGATCCTGCATCGTTTATAGATTCTTTTAATTGTTGCTGGGCCACTTTCTTCTGTACCATGATCTGTTGATGATTTAAAAGGAAACCATAGATAGATCTGAGATCATATTTTCCTAAGGTTCCTCCAGCATGAAGTGCAATTGTGATCTCATTGAATTGTTCTGGTAACACATCCAAGAACTTGAGTACCAACTCATTCTCATCTTTCTTGACACCTACCAAGATCAGATCATTTATCAAGCATTGAAATCTGGTGAACAAATCTGCCAGAGTTTCATTCTTTTTAGCAAAGAAAGTTTCATAAGAACGACTTAGATTTGTCTTCTTATGTTGCTTGACCAAGTCAGTGCCTTTATACGTGACACTGAGAGTATCCCACATCTCTTTTGCAGTTTGGCACCCAGCCACAGTATGCAAAATAGGGTTTGTTAAAGCATTTGCTATAATGCTTTGTGCCTTATCATCAAGATTGAACAGTTTACGATCTTCCTCGGTCCAGGATGCTTCAGGCTTAGGAGTTTCTCTAGAGGGAACAGTTTTGTCAGTGGCAGTAATATGGATCATTGGTATGATTGGGCTATCTTGAATCACGGTACTCATCATGTGATACACAGACTTCAGATATAGCATGGCTCTAAACTTCCACATAGGATAGTGAGTGCCATCAAAGATAGGACACCCTTTTGCCGCCATTGTTGGTATGTGACTTGAGTGCTTGCTAGTAGACATCTTAACCTCTTGACAGCGGATCTTGATCTTCAACTTATGAAGAAACTTGCTCTGATACCAGTTGTTGGTCCCAAAGAGGGTGAACAAGCAACCGATACAGTGTAGAAGGGGGGGTTGAATACACTTTAAACTATCAAACAAATTAATCAAATGTGTATTCAATTATCAATCAGTACAATAACTTTTATCACTCTCTAATCAAATCAACAGGATGATTTGATATTACAATGATTATAACCTCAACTCTCTCTAAACACTCTTGAATCACAAACTAATTGATGATCGAATTTCTTGTTAAAACTGATTAACAAGAACTCTTGAAAACTCTCTCGAACTTTGAACTTACAAAGTTATCACAACACACGCGTATCAAGTATCACGATCACACGTACGTTTTGCAACTTATGCAGTCTTGCAACTTATGCAGTCATCATTGTGTATCGCGTATCTGTTCTCATACACACGTAAGAACATCTATGTAAAACCCATGAGAAGGTTTATACTTATACCTGATATATCTACGAGTAAATCGCAGTTTCAAGATAGAACTTATCTTTTCTTTAAAACCGTAACAAACTCCTTAATTAGACCATATCTAATTAATTTTCGTTTAAGATTTCTATCCAACTAATAGATAGTTTAAATTAGGTTTAGATATCCTAATTTAAATTTCGTAGATATAGAGAGTTTATAACATAATTTAGAACTTACTTAAATTCCGAACTGACTTCTGACACTGAGCTGAGGTACTCAGTCTTGACCTTGTCAAGCTGACTTCTTGAATCTTGGATTCTTGAATCTTCAAGTCTTCAAGTCTTCAAATTTTCAAGTCTTCATTCTTAAGTCCTATCTCAGCTTAGAAGTCACTGAGTTATCTAGTACTTACATAGAAAACTCTATATCTGTTTGTACGCTGACTACTAAGTTGAAGCTGACTAGTCAGTCTAAAACAGACTTACATAATTCCTAACTCTTAACCTATTATCTATACATATCGATAGTTTGTCTCATCAAATCTGACCATTCTAAACATCGGACTAACAAAGTTTTCAAGAGTTCTTCTTAATCAGTTTTAACAAGAAATTCGATCATCAGTTAGTTTGTGATTCAAGAGTGTTGAGAGAGAGTTGAGTTTATAATCATTGTAATATCAAATCATCCTGTTGATTTGATTAGAGAGTGATAACAGTTATTGTCCTGTTTGATAATGGAATATACGTTTGATTAATTTGTTTAATTGTTTAAAGTGTATTCAACCCCCCCTTCTATACTGTATCGGTTGCTTGTTCACCCTCTTTGGGACCAACAGTCCGAAGCAACCGCCTCGGCGCCAGAGCAACAAGTTGTCCCTGCTGAGTCAACTGGGACTCGACAGATGTCAGAGGTGCCTGAAAACATACACCAAAGCCTATCTGAAATATCTACTACATTTAAAGGTGATGTGTTCGGAGAAGAAATTAATAGGGGAGAGAGTGAGAAAGAAAAGGAGGAGGGTGAGGGATCTCAAGCCGCAAAAAGCCGGGCAACCACATCTATTACCGGTCTGGACACTATTCAGGCTTGTATTGAAAAAGACACTGGCATCCCACCGGTGCAAGCACAAATCCCCACCAGCCACTCGGCTCTCACTCAAATGAGAGTTGTATCATTCCATGAGGACATAGCACATATGCAGTCGGCGGCTCATTTGGAGTTCACCGGCTTTGAAATCAGTGGATAATCTCCCCCGTCCACATCTTTCATTCGCTCACAATCGAGTCTAGCACCTTCTCGTCAATAAATCAGTATCTTTGCTAGGACATGATCAGCGATCGCGCATCTTAGTGATGTCACCTGAACATTCATAGTGGCATCCCCTAGAGGTGTGTCGGGAGAATCGAGTGGAAGTCCTACCAGTGCCTCCACTATGCCAGCACTGAGTGTGGGCCACAAGGTTACTCCAACTCCTATGAGAACCGAGCCTCTGCGTGAGCTCGTGATTACCACTGAATTGAGAATCTACACGGATTCAAAGTTCTCCCGCCTCAAATCAAATTTGAAAGATTATGTTAATACCCGCCTTCAATCTAAAATTAACTCACTTAAAGCTCAAATTCAGCATCTTGAAAATAAACTACCCACCATCGTTGAGAGAGATTACACAATCGATGAAATCAAGGACCTTCTTCATGCCAAACTCAACAGTGTTGCCAAACCCACAACCGAACAATCCAACTTACTGGCAGCACTACAATCTCAACAACCCCAAGACCCACCTTCTAGCTCAAACACTTTTGAAGACACCATCCTACAAGAACTCAATTCCGTAACCACTGCCGTATATGGGATTTCTAAAAGGCTAGAAGAAGTGGAGACCTCCTGTAAAAATCAAGCGGAAAAACATAAACGGAAGCATGATGATCCTGAAGATCCAGGTCATCATGAGGGGGAGAAAAGGCAGAGGGTTGGTTGGAGGTATATCGGCGCGCAAAGCTCAGTTCTACGCATAGAAGCTGCTCCCGCACCAACGCCTCAGGAAGGGCAGAGTGGCAGTAAAAGTAAGGGTAGTGAACAACAGCAAGCAATAGATTTTGAATTTAAACTCAATCAAGGGGCAGAGGTAGAGGTAGAGGCGATAGAGGTACCTGAAACCCCAACAATCCAAATCCCACAAATCCAAACTCCCCAAATCCAAACACAAACTCGTGAACCAGAACCTCCGCTCCCTGAAACCTCAACCGAAAAAGCTAAAGGCAAAAGGCCAGTATTGGAGGTAGAGGAGGAGGAGGAGAAACCCCTGATAAACATAAGAAAGGTCTTCAAAATGATCAATCGGGAGCTGCTAGACATCTTTCCTCCACAGCAAGGGCAATTCAACGTTGCACCAATCGATTTAATAAGTCAGCAGCAACCGCAACAATTAGATCGGCAGGAAAGTGAGTGGCCTATACCAGAAACGTACCATGGAGGGCCCAAACCATTGGCCACTCATGAGAGAATCATAGCAGAAAGGCCAACAATAGAAAACATCAGGCCTAGAGAAGCATTGGCAAAAACTCAACCTCGCTGGCCGACCCAGTGGCTAAGTGCTCCATATCATGAAGAAAGAATTCCTCAGATCTATTCAAAGCATGTTAGAGAGGTAGATGATCTTTATATGCTGAATTCAACAGAACATGAGAAAGCAGTGAGGTTTGCTGCCACCTTCCATGCAAGTCCGAAAGAACAGGTGGCCTCCAAGTTTCCTATTGCCAAGATTGATCTGGTGTACATGCGCAACTTCCTCAACTACTCAATGGTTCACTTCCATGTTACAAGAGCAGATGGGAAGAGGTATACATTTCACGAGGTTGAATTGAGGCATTTGAACTTGGGAGACATCACACATCTAGAAGATGAGCTAGCATGTAAAGTTGGTAAGAACAGAGAAAAGCAGAGAGCTCTGACAATCATCAGGGACTTCATGAGAAAGAAAATCCTTCTAAGTCGTACTCACGATCTACAGTTGGGTGTTGAGGCTAATCTTCCCAAGATAAATGTTTTGAAGCCTAACTAACACTTCTCTAAAATGAATAAATATCGAAAATATGTGATCTTTGAGGATTATGACGAAGACTATGAAGGTGCTGAAGAGTTTATAATGTCAAATCTAAATGGTGGCAAAGCCTTCCTCAGACTCTCAGAACATAACACTGATTCTGATGGTACACTCCAACGGTGCATCTCAAAGTACCGCAGAACCTGCTTCAAAAACGACATGTGCAAGAACAGGAACTGCTAGTGAAAATGACAAGGGTTGCTGACCTACTGGAAGAAAAGGTTCAGGAGAGGAAGACCATCCGGAGCAAGGAAAGACTCCTAGGTCAAAGAAGCAGATAAAACATCCTAGCTCAGCACAAGGCTACAAAAGGGGGAGAATGTTAGTCAGTTTATAGGCCTTGTGTTCTTTTGTATTAGTATTATAATATTTCTAAACTTGTAATATTAGCTAGTTTAGGTGTAAAAGCCCATGAGGCTCTTGGCCCATGTGGCACTTACTTTATATACATTGTATACCTAGTTTGCAAGGTAACCTTTGCATATTGTAACTTTCATCAGCTTGTATTCCACGTTCAAGTAATTGCAATACATCTTCAAGCTCAAGCAAAATGTTCATACTTGTGTTCTTGACTAGTCTTCATCTTACATACAAGTATCTTCTAGTTTACTCATCTATTATCACATCTTTGGACTTTCATCATTAATAGGAGTATTTTGGTTTCTTATATAATTTTTTAACCATGAATCGCGTCCGGCTGATTTGTCATTAAAGATTTAGTCTTGATTTTTCCGAAATACCTCTCGTTAATGTATCATTAATTAGCCATTAATGCATGATTAATGAGCTATTAATGCATTATTAATAAGCCATCATTTTTATTGGCAATTGCTTTATTTTAATCAAAGACCAAGATTGGTCTCACGGTACTCGCAATAAAAACGGTTCTTAAATGAACCATTCCCTATATATATATGCAAAAGTTCAAACGAGAACTATTTTTCGTACGAGAACTGCAAGATCTGTTTTTAATTCAATTAATGACTCATTAATAAGGGTATTTTGGTAATTTAGATATTTACCAACCGTGAATTGCGTCCGGATGAGTCGTCATTAATTTGTGAGGCTTGATTTTCCCAAAATACCCTCATTAATACATTATTAATGATCCATTAATAAGTCATTAATGAAACATTAATGAGCCGCCAAAAAGCCTAGCCATTGATTAAGTTTAATCAAGGGCTGATATTGGTTCTCGCATTTCTCGTACGAAAAACTATTCTCGTTTGAACCCATATATATATATACTAGCATAATACTCGCGCAATGTGACGGCATCAAATAGTTTCTACTCGATAACTTATCCGTTTTCGGTATTTACGTAATACGATGACAATAAATAATTTTACTTTGGTAACATGTCTATTTTCTTCATCTTTTTCTATTTTTTTATTTTTCTGTTCTCAGTCAACTCTTTTATTATTTTTAAATAAACTTTGAGAACAATAAATAAGAAAAAAGTCTTTACTTATAAAATAGCGTAAATTGCATGAAAATACAGAGTGTAAATTAGTAATTTGAACCTATTTAAAATTAAGAGATTATGAAAATAGAGTAAACTAATTTGAAACTATTAATTATATGAGGTATTTAAAAAAGATTTAAAATATATATTTATAAATTCTGATTATAAATTATTCAGGTTTATGAGTTTTACTTGTACACATTATCTGATAATTATGTTAAAATATTTATTACATGATAGAATATTTAATATAAAAGAGTTGGTTTATGAAAATATTTTTTAATAATTAAGTTAATTTGTTTGAATTTTTTAAATATAAAGGTTTAGTTATTAAAATGAAATATAAGATTTTTATTAACTCTATATAATAGTTATTTTATATAATAGTTTTCATTTTGTTTATATTAGGGTAAATTAGTAATATTAAAACACTTAAAATTTAAAATATTAAACAAAAAGTTTAAATACTTTATAATATAGTATAGATATATTCGTAACTTACGTGTTTCTCACAAATACTACTATTCAACACATCCCTCCACTATTCTTTACAACTTCCGTAGCCTTATTTTATTTTGATTAGAGCGCCTTACATGCTTTTTCGTAGTGAAAAAAGTATATAGCTTTATTCCTACCTTCTTCACTCATATGTGGGACGGTTAGCTTTTGCTTTCTCCACATCCTCATAGCCTCATGTCCTTAAAGATGGGGTTCGACATGGGATTTGCGGCCTCCGCCAACTTATAGCCTCCGCATTGGAGAGCCAACCCGATGTGGGATTGTATCGGGTAAGTGGGGAACACTATCGCCCCTAATGGGGTTCGGATGGGTCCGGTACCCGTCTAGTCGGGGAACCCGTTGCGGGTTGTTTTTTTTCTCTTTTTTCTCTCTCTCTCATTTAATATATATATATATATATATTTTATTAATATTTGATATGAGTTGAATAAGGTTGGATGTGAGGTTTTGTGGGGTAAGTTGATTTGAAGATGAAAGATGATGTGAATGCTGATGTAACAATAAGGTAAGTTGAGTAACATGAGTTAGATGTGAATGATCTTATCACATAATCAAGACTCTCCTTGACCTAGTTTTATTAGGAACTTCTAAAACACCTTGAATATATAAATGTCTAAAAATAATATAAAAGTATCAGAAAGTCAAATGCAATTAGAAATGAACATATGAAATATAAATTTACAAACTTGAAAATGAAACAGTTATAAACTTATAATGTACCAGAAAAGCCGATAAATTAAAATAGTGTCAATTGAATTAAAACAAAATAAATTTTGTGTTAGTTACCATTATATGTAATTAACTTTATTTTTTTAAAAATAATACAAATAACTTTTATAACTCTTATATTATATGCAACTTGTTGTATACTATGAAAGTTATGAGAAAATTTATTGTATACAATTGTAACTAAAAAACATACACATACAAAAGTTGTTGCATACAATGATAGGATTATGAAAGACAGTTGTATTATTTTCAAAATTTTAAATTTTATTATATACAATGATAATTAATACAAAGTTTATTACATTTTAATATAATTTACCCATTAAAATAATTAAACATTTCTCATAAGAAAATTTACATGTAGCTACTCTATGGATCCCGTTTCTTTTATAGGTCAATAATGATTTAACCATCAAAGTTTTTATTAAATTTCGGTTTAACCATTAAACTTTTTCCTTAAACGAAATAACCATAAAGTTTGAATTTGTTATGATTTATAACTCAAACTTTTTTTCAAATTTTTTAAACCTCGAAGTTTTGTTAAAAAAACTAATTAATCATTTAAGTTTTGTATGATTTTCGATTTTACCCTCTCTACTTATTATCAATTTTACTTTTTATTAAAAAGTCAACAAAACTTAGAGCGTTAAATCATTTTTTAACAAAAATTTAAGTGTAAAATCGTTTAGGAAATACTTTAAGGTTTAAACCAAAAAGAAAGTGTAATTTTGAGCATTAAATAATTATAAATTCAAACTTTATGGTAAAACTGTTTAAAAAAACTTTAATAATTAAATCGAAACTAAAATAAAACTTTGATAATTAAACAATTATTGAGATTTCTTTTATTTTTATTTTTAAAGATTTGATACTTCCCATTTCTTTCTTTCTTTCTTTTATTTTTATTGATTTTGTACTTCAACTGCCACCTCATCTACTCTTGTTATCTTATCAACTAGTGAACAGTAAAAAGCTCATTACTCAAAATCTTAATTATTGACTCTGGACTTAACGCATTTCTCGACTTGTAAGAGTCACAATACTATAAATTAAATATAAAAATATAAAATATAATGATGAATACGTAAAATATAAGTTGAAATAATAACTAATATATTTAATTTATGAATTATATATAATAATATAATATATAATCTATACATATATAGGTTTAAGATCTAGAATAATGTTCAATGTAATCCATAATTAATTCATAATTCTAAGTAACTAATTTTAGCCTTTAGATTAATGTTATTAATGGTTCAGATTAAATTTTAAAAATTTGTACGAAATGACATTTTTGTAATTTTTCGTAATTCACATGTGATTTTTTTACAAATCAAATGTGATTGTATATTGAATCACATGTGATTGAATATTAAAATTTCAGTACTATATTTTTTAAATAAAAATTTATTAAACACAACTCTTAGGATTTAATTCTTAAAATACGCTCAATTTTAAAATTGAACACCATGTACAACAGGTCATGTCTGGGCATTTATTATGAATTTATGGTAGCACAACACTCAAATGCCTAGGAACTTATTATGAATTTATGGTAGCACAACACCCGATGCCTAGGAATTTATTCGTCAAATCAATTAAAAATAAGTTTATTTATTTTTACAATTTTCTTATAAGTTTTAATATTTAATGTTTGATGTAAATTTAAATATATATTTGTAACCTGTTTATTTTAGCTACATTTCAATATAAGTTTTAATGAAATTTGATGTTTATTGAAGAAAATGTATTTATTTGTTTAATATTACCATGTTAGAAAATATGATAAGTTTTTTATCCAAACATACATAAAAAATGATGTAGACTATAAAAGATTAATTTTTTAGTATTACGACATTCAAAAAAATTTAAGTAAATATCATATTACAATGAAATTTACATCGAAAAAAAGATAAAGATGAGATAATCATTAATATATATTCATATTTACAACAAATAACATATAACATTGATTGTCTATTTATGATAATAATATAAATAAGAAAAGAATGTACCAAGGCAGGGTGGGTGTTGTGATGTACGGCAAATTGAAAGAAATAAAAATGTGGCAAATTGAACTTGGGACCTATGTTAGAAAATAAATAAACACAACCATTATGCTGCGACGATAACATACTAGCATCATACCCGCGTAATGTTGCCTACCTTCTTTATAACATACTAGCATCATACCCGCGTAATGTTGCGACGATAAATAGTATTTGGTTTACAATATGTCGCTTTCAATAATGTAATAATATGTTATTCACGCGATTCAATGTCAAGAAAAAGTTTTCTACAGCAACATGTCCGTTTTTTTTCAAATTTTCTTTTATTTACATTTAACTATTTTATTAATTTTAAAAATAAATTTTTCAAGACAATAAAAAAAGAAAAAAAATTTATATTGATGAAATAAAAAGAAGAGTTAATAAGATTTTAAAAATTATGTTGATGTGAGTGGATAATTGTGTTAGTATGAGATAATATATTCTGAATAAAAAGTTAAAGTAATTAGGAGATAATAAAATAATAAAAGATTGAGTGAATGAGATTAATTTAGACTAAATGAAGGGTCAAGATTTTATATTGATTGAATTTTAAGAAGTCTTAAAATTTAAGAGGATAGAGAATGTTAAATGATTTATATAGTAGTATAGATTATTTCACAAAAACACAAAATATTTATTGTTCATTATATATATATATATATATATATATATATATATATATATATATATGTGTGTATATATATTATATAATGAGATATTCTATCTTGGGCATTATGAGTTGATACACATAAAATTTTACCCAACACTCCCAACACATTTGAGAGAAATAAATCAGTGCCGGCCCAAACTTTTTTTGAGTCCTGGGCGAAATTTTAAAAAAGCGTCCTTAAATTTTTTTTTTAACTTATATATCACGTAAAACATATACACCCTTAAATAAAAGACATGTATGAAAAAAGAACTTAATAACTACATATTACAAATCTTACAAGTAGTCAAGTATAATAGTATATATCTCTTAAAACAATTAAATGACGCAACCATTGTTATTACTTGATAAGCAACTGATTATAACTTATAACAACTAAGAATTAAGCTAATGCCTAATACAATACAGTCAATACTCAATACTAATATTCAATTATTCAATACTAAGCAAGTAAACAACAGGTTAGGTATTTAGGCAACTAGGCAAAACAAATGTTCAAAAGATTAAAGATTAGCAAAGGAGTAGAACTTATACACCTGGTTTTTTTGTCTTGAGTATCTGAAATTCTCGAATTGATGAAGAGCAAGTCAAATACTCAAATTGAATCACTCATCCAAAAACCAAAGTCCAAACTTGAAAGTTGAAACTCCAAACATGAAACATCCAAGGATCCTTTACTCCTTTAAAACCCAAAAACCTATCTGCAGTTACAAAATCAGTTACACACTTAGTGTATTAGTCACTTACAGACTTACTCACTTACACATAGACATCAAAGTATCGAACAAGGAACAAAATCAAGTAAACAATCGTGAACAGTACACTTACATAGTTACACACTTCTTGTTTCTCGAACACTGGATGTGAAATTGAAATCGAAATTACTTGAAGTCTTCGAAATCTCCAAGTCTCGAAGTCTCGAACAGACTACTCGAGAGTCGTTTACGTCGTTTAAGTCTCGAACAGGCTATTCCAAGTCTCGAAGTCTTCGAAATCTCCAACTTCCAACGCGTAAGCCGTCGACCGTCGTTTACGTTTCACAAGATCAATCGACTACTCGAGAGTCGAGATCAGTTCTGGGGTCGCGAGTCAGTGGCCCTATCACAGCTCCCGTCGATTGAGTTTTGCCCTCTTCACCATCTGTAGTCACCTAGTCTTCTCCGCCTTTCTCCCTCTCGCCTCTCGGTACTCGATAGTCGGTGGATAGGGTATTGGGTATGACCGATGCCTTTTTAAATTTTAAATGGGCTTCTCCTCTTCTTAGAGTTTGGGCTTATAAAGTTATCATTAAAACTTCATAAAATGGACTCAGTTCACAATTTACACACACACACACATATATATATATATATATATATATATATATATATATATATACACGGACTTTTTTTAAAAATGAGTCCCTAAAATTTATAGGCCCTGGGCCATTATCCAGGTTGCCCCCCTTGTGGGCCGGGCCTGAAAGAAACCCTCTATTCAAAGGATGAAGACACATCCGTTGAAGAAAAAGATAAATCGACGAAGGAAAACTAATGAACTAACTAGGTTTATTAATCCGATATTTCAAAAACAAGATGAGAAAAAGTAAATATCTGATTATACATAAAAAAGGTTCTCGTTTGTATACTTTTCTCAAAATTTTCATAGAATTATGCAATGTTAAAGGACCGATTAGTTAGAAGCAACCACCATCAGAGATTTGCTTTATTTGTCGACTTAGTCGAGTTCTGAGTTGATTCGACTTAGAACGATTCGCCTCAAAATTATGAGTCAGATGCCGAGTCATCTTGTTTTCGGTATATTTTAACTTGACTCGTCCGAGTTAACTCGTGAATCGTACAAGTTTACCATCTATTTATCAAGATCTTCTAAAACATCTTGAAAATTTAAATGTCTAAAAATAATATAAAAGAATTAGAAAGTAAAAAGAAATAAACATATGAAATATAAATTTAAAAACTTGAAAATTTAACGGTTATAAACTTAATATGTATAAGAAAATTCGATAAGTTAAAATAACTAAACATTTCTCATAGAAAAATTTAGGCTACGTTTAGTAAGATAAAAAAATTTGAAAGAATTTCGTTTATATTCTTACAAACTTACTTAATTACGTTTATATCCTTATAAAATATGAAATTAGATATATGCCATTCTGAAATATATAAACTCACGTATATATTCAAACTCTTAATTTTATAATAAATAATCTATTTAAAAATTAAAAAACTATATATTTAGATGATAATAAGTAATTTACTAAAACCCCCTTGTTGCTTTCCTTCCCAAAATCAAACTCTCCATATTCATCTACACACATGCCACTTCATATTCTTTCATCTCCGGCCTACAATTAACCAGATATATGTTCTCTTGATTGATTGCTGAAAAAATTATTACATCTACAATCGTTTGTTTCATAGGTAAAACAAAATTCTTCTACTATAAAGTGGGCTTCAAACTACTCAACCTTCCATTTACTATGAATTTTTTTCTTGAACCATCAATATTCATTAAAAAAATCTATTGTCTCGCACACCTTTTATTTTATATGTGACACAGCCCAAGGTAAAACTAAAGAAAGCTTCCACTGATCTCAAGATCGACGACCAACCACAAATCTTCTCAAATTGCTTTGCATTTCCACTGTTGCACACTTACATTTTCCTCCGACCACTCTCACTTACTTGATTAACTTCATTGCCTAGCCCTCAAATTAAATCATCACTTGCTTCGATCTTCAGATGGGGAACGAATTGCCGCCTGCTACAACCAACAAGACCCCATTCTCAACGTATGATGAACTCGTGAATTTTTAGTAGTAAATAGGATGTTCATATAGAGGGGCTAAATCAAGTTTTTGTAAAATCTGGTTTGTCAATTAACTGCAATCATCGAAAAAACTAAAATCTTATAATTGCAATTAGGGTTGGCACCTGTTCTTTCTGTCGTTTGATTTATCGCCCCTTATATCGACCGATTCATCGTCCCATTTACTTCCACCGATCGATATCATCTTTCATCTGCAATCAATTTTCATCACCCCCTTGTTAGGTATCCCTTTCAATGATCGAAAATGTCAACCTTCCAAATTGAATTGATTGTTAATATCAAGGTTTCAAATTGATATGTACGGGTATTTGGTATGAGGGCAATATTGTAATATTACAAGTTAAGTTGTTAAAAATAGTGTTTTTTAATTGTTAAATATATTAATAATTATTAAATTAAGAGTTTGGATGTATATGAGAGTTTGTATGTTGTATAAGGATATATAAGTAATTTTAAGTTTTACAAGGATATAGACGTAATTATGTAAGTTTGTAATGATATAAACGAAATTATCCCAAAAAAATTTATTATTCGTTTTCTGTGAAAAATGGTGAAGTTTTATTTTCAGAAAAATATAGAAAACGTATTTAGATAAAAGAGTGGAGTTTTTTTTTTCAAAAAAAAATGAAAAACATGTTCAGTTAATGTGTTTTTTTGAAAATGTTGTTTGCAAAATTATGAAAGTTTGAAAAAATGAAAAGTTTGAGAAAGTAAAGAAATTTTCTGTTTTTTTAAAAAAATATATAAATAAACATGTTTTTTAATTTTTAATTTTCTTAAAAAAAATTTCTAGAAAAAAATAAATGATTTTTGTTAAAAGTATACGCAACCTTACATGTTCCTATTTCATGGATCCCATTTCTTCTTTTTTTTTCTTTCTTTTTTTCATTTTTAAAGATTTTGTACTTAATTAACTGCCATCCTATGTACCCATGTTATCTACAATTCTCTTTTCTTTTTCTTTTTATCATATGTATATATATGATTTTTTTAAAATAAAACTATAGTTTTCGGGATTTTAAATCCCAAATTTAAAAAAGATTTCGGGATCTCTCATCCCAAATTTGCCACACTTCATAGCCTTTTCTTGGATCCCAAATTCTCTTTGATAATGATGTTGTCAAATTTGGGATTTTGGATCCTGAATCCTTTTTCAAATTCGAGATTTTAGTATCCGAAGACTATAGTTTCGATAACATGAAAAGAATTACATTAGTTTTGATAACTGTTCGGAAATTACATTATTTTTTAAAAATCTGGTATGTATATGCACACAAACCACAACGTCCATAACCATCAATATAAACAGGCAGGCCAGCAGCCCAGCTCTTATAATGTTTTTATGTCCTCCTTCCTTGACACAGCAGGCCAGCACCAGCAGCATGTATAATGTTTTTTTACCCTCCATTAAAAGTTAAAACAGATTCTTAGCTTTCGATTTTTATTATTTTTAATTCTTAAATAATCTCAAATACATTAAACCTTTAATCTTTATCTCCATCTTAAATATCAAACATAACCCATTAATCTTGGCTCTAATCATGTCTTTTATAAACACCCATTTTATGTTTTGCACTTTCAAATCAGTGAGTTTAAGCAATAATTTGGCACGTGGGGATGCTACAAATCAAGTTCAATCTTTATGAAACATACTTGTTCTTCATAAAATTTACAAAACAGGCCCTCAAGGCTAGCTCAAGCTTCTCCCCTTTCCTCGTTTCCAGCTTAAACCTTGGTAAATTGGAATTTGACCACAACGAACAAATAACATATTTATGGTGGAAGACTGAAGACTAATTGTCCTTTTGGCATTACGAAAATAGATTATGTGATGTAAGCATTATGCTTTGTTCAAAAAAACACCTTCAGAAAAATTCTATTCTGTCAAAAGAGAGTAATGACAATCATATTACCATAATAACACTATTACTAAGAGGAACACCACATTATCAATTTCTAAGGACTCTCGATCTTGATACAAACATAAAAACCAAGGCTCGGAAAATTTGTGGGAAACAGAAAAACAATTGTGCTCGACGTTGAGTAATTTGAACTAGATGATCTTGTGTGGGGGATTCCAAAGGATCACATGCTGTATATAGGGGGAGGTTTTGGGTAGCCGGGAGTCCACAGAAGGTTTGGATATGGGGTTAGGAACGAAGAAGGGCGTTCTTTACTTGAGTTTGCTTTTGCCCATGAGTTGGTGATCGGAAACTCATTCGTCAAGAAAAGGGAAGAGCATTTGATTACATACCGTAGCGGAGGCAGTAGCACACAAATTGACTTCCTGGCGTTGTGTAAAGGGGATTTTAGAAACTGTAAAGAGGAGTGACGTCCATAGTTGTAAAAAAGCACCCGAGGCACAATAGCGCTAAAGCTCACATGATCTAGCTTTTTCAGCAAAGAGAGTCATATAGTCTAGGCGCAAAGGCGCAACCGAGGCACTCCTTGTGAACACTGGACTCATGTTGACTTCTTTTTAACCGATGAATTTAACCCTAAATACTAGTTCCTATCATTCTTTCCCACTTCTTGGCTTCTCAACTCTGCTGACACCCCTAAACACTTCATCTGCAACTTCACCTTGTTCCAAAAGCTGCGATTCGTTTTATCTTTCTTCCATAGCCTTCGATCGGCAATACTTCTGCCTAGAAGCCTTCTCAAGGTCGACACTCTCACACAGGTTCTAATTTCGTGTTCTTTTTTACTTCTATTAATCTATACATCTATGAGTCCTATTTTTATTTTGTTCGACATTGATAATCTTGATTTCAATATCAAAGTGAAATCTTACATTTAAGTTGTACAATATTGAATGAAGTTTCTATTCTATACTTCTTTTCTTCATTGAGTTCATTCAATTAGTTAAAAGAAGCAAGATTGTTCATTTGTTCTTGATTCTATACATTATGTCTTCATTCGGTTCATGTTCTTGATTATACTTCATGAGTTCATGTCTTCATTGGTCCATTGATTCCTCGTATTATATTTTCTTGTTTTGTATTTGACTGCTTTCATAGTGCTGATTGTTAATATTTGTTGTGTTAATTTTGGTTTGACATTATGACCTCTGAAAATCAAACCACAATTTCAAAGCAAGGTATAGCTTGGAAGTATAGCATTGACTTAGGCAAAAGGCAAGTAAAATGCATGTTTTGTGACCAAATCACTTACGAAGGTATCTATAGGGGTAAACAACATATCGTGGGTGGATTCCGAAATGGTACAAGATGTCCAAAATGTCCACCTCATGTATGCGAGGAGATTAAAGAATATATGGAGAAAAAAGGTCAAAGTAAAAAAGAAGGGGAAGTTTTATATGTGATGTAGACAAGTTTGGGGATGACGAGGGTCAAGGGTGATGAATTTGATGGAGTTGGTATAGGTTGTTCTAAGCGTGGTTCTATAAATCCTAAGATCCTTGATGTGTTCTAAGCGTGGTTCATAAACTTCAATTATAGCTGCTCCATAGTAATGATCATTTACCATTACTTCCTCTATATAACTTCATCATTCTTTCTAAACCGCAATATATATATATATATATATATATTCGGTGTTAGGGATCGGGACACCTAAAACAAGCGTTAAAAGAAAATGTGGATAACAAACAAGACAAGAAACACAACACCAAGATATAACGTGGTTCGGTCGTCAGAGACTTCTTTATTAACTCAGAGAATGTTGAATGATGTGTACATATGACTAAACCTAGGCTAGATATTTATAACCAAACAATAATGCTAAACGTTGTCCTAATCTTAATTAGGAAACAATATATTAACATAATTAAGAATCCACGGCCGCCGCACAACACCAAAAACAATTTGGGCTCCAAGCTTCCTGCTCCATGTAGTGCTCCACGCCGAGCACCCTCACTAAGCTTCACGCCGTGTAACCATGTTGCGGCCGAGCACTCCCTTTTTCCAATTTTAAAATATCTTCCAAGTCTTTCAAGTCATATCTCAACAATCTCCCCCTTGACTTGAACTCTCTTCGACCGGTGAAACGGATATTACCAAAGAACCGTCTATTTCTTGCTAACCTCTTCGAAGGAACTACCTCCTTTTACGGGCCACGAAGTCCGACACCCCATCACGTGATTACACCGGAGCCAATCTTCACCCTTGTCGTCTCGACTTTGTCAGGTCATTTTTTCGCTCCAAGGACGGTACCACCACAAAACTGCTTTCCAGAACGTATATACCACATACCAGCCTGCCCTGCATTATCACTCGAGCATCCCGAGAAACCTTCAATCCATCCCCTTTACTAGAATATTCATATCCATTCCTGGCCAAAGTACCAACGGAAATCAAGTTCTTTCGAAGATCTGGGACATACCCGCAATTAAACCGCTTGACCACTCCATCATGCAACTTAATCTGCACCGTACCACTACCCTTGATACTCCGAATCCCATCGTCCCCCAGCTTCACCTTGCCATTCCATTTCTTAAAGGAAGAAACAGATCAAGTGAGAACGCCATGTGATGAGATGCGCCCGTATCCAAGATCCAAGTATCTATAGGATTATCCATGCATACAGTCAAAGCATCACCTATGTCTTCAACTTCCTGAACCACATTACAATCTCCCTTCTTTTTAGGACAATTTCTCTTGATGTGACCAATCTCCTTACAGTGATAACACATTACCTTTCCGGTGGATTTTGTTTTCGAAGGCGGCTCACCCAGTCCTCCCATTCCACCATGTGCCCTTCCCCTACCCATGTATAGACCTGAACCAGACTCCCCCTCATTATGAGAAACCCTACGCTTGAGTTCCTTCGACAACAAGGCATCCTTTACTTCAGCAACAGAAATTGTTGACCTACCATACATCATGGTATCAACAAAGTTCTCATACGAATGCGGTAGTGAACACACTAAAATTAGGGCAAGATCTTCATCATCAATTTTAACATCCACATCCTTCAAATCGTGGGTACCTTCCGACATCTGGAGGGTATACAACTTTTGCTTCTGATAAAGCCTATTTATGAGTGTATTTTTCTGATACTTCTCACACAGCTTCTCTCATAGACCAGTAGCCGTTGTTTGATCCACCACCTCCCTCAACACCTCATCAGTTAAACACAGCAAAATCGCAGAATATGCTTTTGCTAGAACATCTCTTTTCACGTCCTCCTTCATATCTTTCGGCAACTTCTCTTCACCTTCTAATGCCACCGCACAACCTTGCTGAACCAGAAGTGCCCTCATCTTTACCTTCCATAGTGTGAAATTGTTCGAACCATTAAATTTCTCCAAATCGAACTTGACTGACGACATCTTCACAGCCAACAAATGCGCGAGCCCGGTGAACAGAACTGTGGCTCTGATACCATTTGTTAGCGATTGAGACACCTAAAACAAGCGTTAAAAGAAAATGCTAATAACAAACAAGACAAGAAACACGACACCATGTATTACGTGGTTCAGTCGTCAGAGTCATGACCTACGTCCATAGGCAGGAACATAGACTTCTTTATTAACTCAGAGAATGTTTAATGATGTGTACATATGACTGAACCTAGGATAGATATTTATAACCAAACAATAATGCTAAACGTTGCCCTAATCTTAATTAGGAAATAGTATATTAACATAATTAAGAATCTCTAGCCGCCACACAACACCAAAAACAACTTGGGCTCCAAGTTGCCTGCTCTACGCCGTGGAATAGTGCTCCATGCCGTATGACCATGTTGCATGCCAAGCACTCCCTTTTTCCAGTTTTTAAATATCTTTCAAGCCTTTCAAGTCATATGCCAACAGGTTGGCATGACTAGTAAAAAAGGAGAGCTTCAAAGGACTTGCCAGCGGTAAGCATGCATTTGATGTGGTAACCGTAAATAGCTTAGTAAATGATTTCAGAACATTATGCTCCATTATCCATACAACACAAAATGGCCGGCTTCTCGAAATCCATATTATGTCCAACATAGCAAGAGGGTCCCTTAGCTTACGGATGGAAAAACTTTTCCTAAGTGTGTAGCCTAAACTACATGGAAGATTCATTTTTGTAAATTCTTCACTTCTCATATCAAATGACACAATCAACTTATTAAAATTAGTTTTCCTATAAATAAACCCATGTGCTATAGCAACCTTAGGCTATTTGAATCCAACTGATTTAAGAGGCAGATTGTTATGTGGACTTCTCAAACCCTAGAGATTAATGTTAAAACATCAACTTGAAAGTGGAAATTCTCATCATGACTCCTGATAAGCATAGTTTCATTAGTTTTAGAACAAACCCAAAAACCTAGAACAGTCCAATAACTCATCTAAGATAGGGACATCAATAGCAATCGACTTTCTAATAGAAGGATTACAAATAAAAGATCCATAAAAGTCACCATATGGGTACTCACCAAGGTTCTAAATAACGTGAGGTGTATCGTAGTGGAAAGATCAAGCCTCACGTCTTGGAAGACATGGTGAGGTCACGGCGTTTCACAAGGCACAACTTATGCCATCAATTTTGTATATAAATTATAATCGTATATATAAAATTATACAAACAAATATTAGAAACACATAGTTATAGGTTTATAACGTAGTTCATCAATCATTTTCTTTGTTTTTTGTATATTCAACCATCTTTATAACCAGATAACTATATATATATATACATATATATATATATATACATATATATATATATATATATTCGGCTCATATGGCTCGATACCTCTAACACGCCTAAAAAACATGGCTTATAAAAAGTAAAGGCATTTCAAGTAAGACCTTAGTGTACGTCAAACTTTATGTCCAAATCTTGGACAATGTCGTGGCGGCATGGTAAAGCCTCAAGCCTAGGCGGAGTTATGGCAAAGCCAAGGCAAGCTCTTTAGAACCATGGTACTCGCCAAACAAGTAGAATAAGCCTTGAGAGCCACTGACTATGATCAGTTCCTTAAGGGCTTCAAATAACATGGCCATAGGAACAATAGTAGCATACTTTTGTTGGGGGAAAATGTCGTCATCGACTATACAAACAAATTTAAGATTCAATTCAGACCTATAGTAAGGCTCATCGTGGTAACTTATAATTAAGCAGACGTTGTGGCCGAGATTCACCGATGTTGTAATAAGCAATAAACTAAGGGCTATCCATCAGTGACTTCTAAGACTTTGAGACTGGTCCGAATTGAAACTGACCTTTGAAAATCCAAATATGAAGATCAACCCTAACCTCAAAATGTCGATTGCAAACAAATCTTTTTTCAAGGACAGAATGATTACAAACAGATTTGATGATATGAAGAGAAAGCCTAACCCTCAAAGTTCTTAAATTCATGAAACAAACAGAATCGTAGCTCAAAACTCAACATTGGAACTCAAAATTGATCTCCAAATGTTGAATCGATTTCTATATGAAGACACGAACACGATCTAATGTTGAAAATTCGATTTTCAGATTAACAATAAATATATATAAAAGTTGATATGAACAAATATATTATACCAAATATGATATTAACAACAATGTGTTTGTTCGTATCACAATAATTAGTCCGATTTTAATTAATAGTTACCAAATGATTGCCAACTACTGATTGATCCTACTCGATCAAAGCAGTAAAAGAAAGGTAGAAGGAGAGTGTCCCGTTATCGGACTATTTAAGGCAATACACAAAAATTAACACCAACCTGATTCGTAGAACAAGAAAAACTTGAAACCTCAAAAACTACACGGAAGAAATTCCTGTCCTTAAAGGTGTTTACGTTGCTTAATCGCTGCAAGCCTCTAACATAACGACCTAGGATTAATGCAGCCTCTAAACGAGAATTCCACAGCTTGGAATATCGTTTCTTCGAGAAGAATGATGGCATAATCGGAGCAAAAACGCAGAGGGAGAGGGGAGCTATTTCTGATTTTCGCAGGTATCAACTGAGAAGACTGCAGGTGACTTAAATAGCCAACCTGCAGTCAAATCTGTTGAGGGAAACGTGGGGGGTGGCTGCGAAATCTAAGGAGCAGCTCCACATTTCATGGGGAAGACTCTATCCCACGATTTGAAACGCCGACCGGGTCAAACCCGGATAAACCGACCCATCTCACAAGGGTGGTAAACCCGAACCACGAACCCGCTTTACTAAAAACAAAAGCTCCTTAGCTCCTAGCGACGATGCGTACATGCGAAGTGCAAAGTGCGCCTACACGCACCACTCGCGGTCACGCGGCTCACGGCTAGGCGCACATGTGGGGAGACCCCTTCTAGACTCCCACCATTTGGTTTGAATGATAAGGAAGTGAAACCCCTTATAAACAAACCCAAATTCTTTCCCTCCTCCTATGTGGGATACTAAACTTGACAACATTCAAGTTAAGTAATTTGCTATCAAATTCCAACAATCCCCCACCATGTTGGAAAGTTTTCTGTCATTCACATACATGATATAACATAGGTGTCACGAAGATTAAACCCAGTTTGATGCACGTGAACAAAGAGAAATCGATTCAATGTATCCTATGGATTTAAACAAAGAACCTGATGATATCTCCGGCTCACATACACATACCACATAATTCCTTCCTGTTATCACTGAGCGCTATTATGGCCATGCGCTATAAATCCTTTTCATGACCCTCTAGAAGATAAACCACTAATCTTCATTCAAGGCGGCACCACCTTTAGGTCATATAGGCAAAGTTTTACAACACCTTAGTTTCTTAGATGTCTCCAAAACTTTGTTAAGAGATTGAACTCAACCTAATTCACGGCAACGACGTACTATCTTTACCACACATGAGTCTATCAAAATGATAGTACCTTCTATCGGTTAAGTAACTTATTGTTACCCATTAAACTTGAGAGATAGGAGCACTAAATTCAAGTTGGGTTTCCATCAATAACCGATTCTACTGTGGTTTTAGACCCATGTCTCTCGTGGTAGTTCCAACCAAATCTCTCGTCAGAGGCTTGGTGAGGAGATCTGCCAAGTTCTTACTCGACTTGATAAAGACAACTTTGATGGTACCATTATCAAGAAGTTGTCTCATAAAATTGTGTCAGAGACCTACGTGTCTCGACTTCCCATTATACACAGCTTTGTGTACTTTAGACAGTGTAGCCTCACTGTCACGGAACATGGTAGGCATTGGAACATCCCACAGACGGATGTCCAAAAATAGATCTCTAATCCACTCTGCCTCCTTGCCAGCCACAGCTAAACCAATTAACATAGCTTCCATAGTCGAGTGAGCTATACACGTCTGTTTCTTGCTCGACCAAGAAATAGCTCCTCGAGCTAAAGTAAAAATCCAACCACTTGTGGATTTTGAATCACTGGTTTGATCAATCCAGCTAGCATCGGAATACCCTTCTAGTATACCCGAAGATGACGTGTATGTCAGTTCCAGAGCACTAGTCCTTTTCAGGTACCCCAACACTCTGCTGACTACTTTCAAGTGTTCTACACCAGGGTTGATAGTATACTGACTTAGTTTGCTTACAGTGAATGCAATGTTAGGTCGAGTGCAATGCATAGCATACATCATGCTACCAATTGCACTCGCATATTCCAGCTGAGCCACCGCTCTACCAGAGTTTACCTTAAGTTTCACACTTGAGTCAATATATTCAGATGCTGAAGCTTTGCCAGAATTTTCTCTATGTAGTGAGATTGACTTAGAGAAATCTGATTGCCTGTTCGTTTCACCTTAATACCAAGAATGGTATCCACTTCTCCAAGATCTTTCAACTTAAAGTTCGAGGATAGATATTTCTTCGTCTCAGAAATACCTTCTAGGTGATTGCTAATGATCAACATATCATCAACATATAGGCAAATGACGACTGTGTAATCAGATGTGCATTTGTATAAATGCATCTATTAGCACCGTTGTGCTGAAATCCGAAAACAGTCACAGTGGTATCAAATCTCTCATGCCATTGTTTAGGAGCTTGCTTAAGCCCGTACAAGGATTTAATAAGTCTACACACTTTATTTTCCTGTCCGAGAATCACAAACCCTTCGGGTTGCTCCAAATAAATCTCCTCATTTAAGTATCCGTTAAGAAAGGCTGTCTTCACATCCATTTGATGAATGTACAATCCTTTCAAAGCAGAATTTGCTATAAGAGTTCTAATAGAACTAATCCTAGCAACTGGAGCATAGGTATCGAAATAATCGATACCTTCTCTCTGCCTATATCTCTTAGAAACTAATCTTGCTTTATAGGCAGATATGGATCCATCTGAGTGGTATTTCTTCTTTAATATCCACTTGGATCCAATAGGTTTCTTTCCCTTGGGAAGACCAGCTAACTCCAAGTTCCATTACCTAAGATTGAATCCATCTCATCATTGACTACTTCCTTCCATAAAGGAGCATCTCTAGATGACATGACTTCAGTAAAGGTCTTAGGGCCATCTTCCAAATTAATGGCGACAATGACCTGTCTCGTCACTTTCTTTTGTGTCCCTTCAACCAGATAAGACAAGAAATCATCTCCAAGATTCTTTCTTTTCTAACTCTAGTACTCCTCCTTGGCTCTTCTATATATCTAGAAGATTCGGGAATATCTCGAGAAGTACTTGGAGTTAAAGTGGGGTTCGAGTTTTCATCATCTCTTGAAAACTTGTCTTCGAAGAATTCCACATCTCTGGATTCCACTACGACACCTGATTCTTTATCCAAAAGTTTTTAGGCTTTGCTATTAATTGCATAACCAAAAAATATGCTCTTAATAGCTCTGTCTCCCAGTTTGGATCTCTAATTAGGATCAGGAGTTCTGTAGTAAGCCAAACACCCCTAGACTCTCATGTAGTCGATGTTTTGTTTTCTTCCTTTCCACAACTCATATGGACTCGTAGGAATCACACGACTAGTGATCCTATTGTGTACATGGCATGCCGTTAGTAGTGCCTCACCCCACAGATTAGTTGGCAAACCCGATTGGTTCAACATACAGTTGACCATCTCAACAAGGGTTCTATTTCTTCCTTTCAGCCAATCCATTCTTTTGGGGAGTGAATGGTGAGGTTCGTTCATGTTTAATGCCATTCTCTTCGCAGAAAGCATCAAATTCTCTCGTGAAGTATTCTCCACCTCTATCTGAACGAAGAATTTTAATTCGTTTCCCCTTTTGATTCTCGACTTCAGCCTTATATATTTTAAATGCATCAAAAGCCTCATCTTTTGATCTCAGCAAATAAACATATAAATATCGGCTCGAGTCGTCACAAAATGTGATGAAATATCTTCTTCCTCCTCGAGTAAGTATTCCATTAAGTTCACATATGTCTGTATGAATCAATTCAATTAATGATGTATTTTTTTTAATAGAAGGAAATGGTTTCTTTGTAAATTTTGATTTAACACAAGTTTCACATTTCCCAAAATCCTCTTTGTCAAATTTTAACATTCCTTTAGTTTGCATTTTTTCAATGTTTTTGATATTTGTGTGTGCTAAACGTTTATGCCATAAAGAAACAGAACAAACAATATAACCAGAATAATCAATTTCATTAGCAAACGAGAAAGTTACATCATTGCTTCCAACACTGGAAGTTACATCATTACTACCAACACCTGAAACGATTACATTATTGACCTCATTATCACTAGCTAAACTCAAACGATACATACCCCCCACAGACACTGCCTTCCCAACATACATTCCACTCTTGCTGATCTCAATGCGGCCATTTTCAAGCACCATATTGAAACCGCCCTGGTCAAACTTGTGTGTAGAAACAAGCCCTTTAGGGATAGTAGGAACATGAAGAACCTTGCTGAGAGTAACCGTGCGACCCCTTTTAAACCTCATCGTTATGTCGCCGAAACCCAACACCTCAGCCCGATGACCATCCGCGCAAACCACGTGGGTTCCCGGAGGTGCCGGAGTGTAGGTGTGGAAGTCACCCCTCTGTCCGCTAACATGAATTGTGGCCCCAGAGTCCACGAACCAACCCCAAGATTCTTTCCCTTATTCTGTCCCCACGGCTGCTTGTTCTTAGCCCCAGACCCTCCAGCAACATGATGCACACTCGAACTAGCCTTGTTACGCTTGTCCCTGTTGCGCGTTTCCTCCTCAATACGGAGGTGCTTCAATAGGTCATCCAAGCTGTAATCCTCAGACTTGTGCATCATGCGTTTGGAGAAGTCTTTCCAAGAAGGTGGAAATTTAGCAATAATTGCTCCAACTTGGAAAAGCTCTGGGAGGGCAATTGAAAGCACATTCATCTTGTTGACAAGAACTTGGAGCTCATGCACTTGCTCCAAGATCGGTTTGTCGTCAACCATATGAAAGTCTAGGTATTTGGACACAAGATACTTGTTAGTACCTTCTCCATGTGCCTTATACTTCAACTCTAGCGCTTTCCACAAGTCCCTCGGATCTGTAACCTGCGCATACAGATCGAACAAGCGGTCAGAGAGTGAGTTCTTGATGTGCCCCAGGCACAGATCCTCATCCTCCTTCCTCCTCATCCTCTACTTTTCAAGATCAGAAATTACTTTCTGATCCGGTTCACTCCCCTGCGCGGGAGTGGGGTTCCCAGGAATGGGAGGCAGAGTTGGGTCAAGAATGTAGTAAAGTTTCAACACCATCAGCATGAACTTGACCTTCTCCACCCAACGGGTGTAGTTTTGCCCATCAAAGTGGTCAAGTTTGACGAATTCTTGATTTATCAAGCGGAAGTTGGCAGATGGCAATTCAGAGTCCATTTGTGGTTGTTATAAATCTGATTCAACAAAGAAAAAAAAATAGTTTTACTAATAAAACTATTGAGATAAACACCTTTAAGAATGTTGAAAATTCGATTTTCAGATTAACAATAAATATATATAAAAGTTGATATGAACAAACGTATTATACCAAATATGATATTAACAACAATGCGTTTGTTCGTATCACAATAATAAGTCCGATTTTAATTAATAGTTACCAAATGATTGCCAACTACTGATTGATCCTACTCGATCAAAGCAGTAAAAGAAAGGTAGAAGGAGAGTGTTCCGTTATGGGACTATTTAAAGAAAAACACAAAAATTAACACCAACCTGATTCGTAGAACAAGAAGAAATTGAAACCTCAAAAACTGCACGGAAGAAATTCCTGTCCTTAAAGGTGTTTACGTTGCTTAATCACTGCAAGCCTCTAACGCAACGACCCAGGATTAATGTAGCCTCTAAACGAGAATTCCACAGCTTGGAATATCGTTTCTTCGAGAAGAATAATGGCAGAATCGGAGCAAAAACGCAGAGGGAGAGGGGAGCTATTTCTGATTTTCGTAGGTACCAACTGAGAAGACTGCATGTGACTTAAATAGCCAACCTGCAGTCAAATCTGTTGAGGGAAACATGGGGGGTGGCTGCGAAATCGGAGGAGCAGCTCCACATTTCGTGGGGCTGACTCTATCCCACGATTTGAAACGCCGACCGGGTAAAACCCGGATAAACCGACCCGTCTCACACTGGTGGGAAACCCGAACCACAAACACGCTTTACTAAAAACGAAAGCTCCTTAGCTCCTAGCGACGATGCGTATGTGCGAAGTGCAAAGTGCGCCTACACGCGCTACTCGCGGGCACGCAGCTCACGGCTAGGCGCGCGTGTGGGGGGACCCCTTCTAGACCCCCACCATTTTGTTTGAATGATAAGGAAGTGAAACCCGTTATAAACACACCCAAATTCTTTCCCTCCTCCTATGTGGGACACTAAACTTGACTACATTCAAGTTAAGTAATTTGCTATCAAATCCCAACAATCCCCCACCATGTTGGAAAGTTTTCTGTCATTCACATACATGATATCACATAGGTGTCACGAAGATTAAACCCAGTTTGATGCACATGAACAAAGGGGAATCGATTCAATGTATCCTATGGATTTAAACCAAGAACCTGATGATATCTCCGGATCACATACACATACCACATAATTCCTTCTTGTTTTCACTTAGCGCTATTATGGCCATGCACTATAAATCCTTTTCATGACCCTCTAGAAGATAAACTACTAATCTTCATTCAAGGAGGCACCACCTTTAGGTCATATAGGAGCACTAAATTCAAGTTGTTACCCTATAAACTTGAGAGATAGGAGCACTAAATTCAAGTTGGGTTTCCATCACTAACCAATTCTACTGTGGTTTTAGACCCATGTCTCTCGTGGTAGTTCCAACTAAATCTCTCATCAGAGGCTTGGTGAGGGGATCTGCCACGTTCTTACTCGACTTGACAAAGACAACTTTGATGGTATCATTATCAAAAAGTTGTCTCACAAAATTGTGTCGGAGACCTACGTGTCTCGACTTCCCATTATACACAGCATTGTATACTTTAGACATTGTGGCCTCACTGTGACAGAACGTGGGAATATAAGGCATTGGAACATACCACAGACGGATGTCCAAAAGTAGATCTCTAATCCACTCTGCCTACTTGCCAGCCGCAGCTAAACCAATTAACTCAGCTTCCATAGTCGAGTGAGCTATACACGTCTGTTTCTTGCTCGCCCAAGAAATAGCTCCTCTAGCTAAAGTAAAAATCCAACCACTTGTGGATTTTGAATCACTGGTTTGATCAATCCAGCTAGCATCGGAATACCCTTCTAGTATACCCGAAGATGACGTGTATGTCAATTCCAGAGCATTGGTCCTTTTCAGGTACCCCAACACTCTGCTCACTACTTTCCAGTGTTCTTCACTAGGGTTGATAGTATACTGACTTAGTTTGCTTACAGTGAATGCAATGTTAGGTCGAGTGCAATGCATAGCATACATCATGCTACCAATTGCACTCGCATATTCCAGCTGAGCCACCGCTCTACCAGAGTTTACCTTAAGTTTCACACTTGAGTCAAAAGGAGTGTTAAATTCCTTTATATTCAGATGCTGAAGCTTTGCCAGAATTTTCTCTATGTAGTGAGATTGACTTAGAGAAATCTGATTGCCTGTTCGTTTCACCTTAATACCAAGAATGGTATCCACTTCTCCAAGATCTTTCAACTTAAAGTTCGAGGATAGATATTTCTTCGTCTCAGAAATACCTTCTAGGTGAATTCTAATGATCAACATATCATCAACATATAGGCAAAATACGACTGTGTAATCAGATTTGCACTTAGTATAAATGCATCTATCAACACCGTTGTGCTAAAATCCGAAAACAGTCACAGTGCTATCAAATCTCTCATGCTACTGTTTAGGAGCTTGCTTAAGCCCATACAAGGATTTAGTAAGTCTACACACTTTATTTTCCTGTCCGGGAATCACAAACCCTTCGGGTTGCTCCAAATAAATCTCCTCATTTAAGTATCCGTTAAGAAAGGGTGTCTTCACATCCATTTGATGAATGTACAATTGTAACGCCCCAAATTCCAAAATTTGAAATATTAAGATCAAACACATATAAGTGTTCGCATCTGAAAGTTTGACATAAAAGCGGAAGCAATACTTGTTTGAAATCCCGATGTATCAAAATATACGCACATAAATACTGTCACAAGTTTGGGATCAAAAACTTGTTGTTTACAAACCAGGCGTTAATTTCAAAGAGTTTATCAAATGGTAGTCAAACCGAAGCTTTGCCCTTGCCTTTGTTAAAACCTGCAAAACATTTTAAAATAGTATCTGATAAGCTACGAGAGCTTAGTGAGTAAACCAGACTAAACATCATATAAACCCACGTATTAAATTATATGAAGATAATAAACATATGTCTGGCAATCAATGCTAGCCTCTGGTTCTAGACCCAGGGCAGCAACATAGGTCATAGTACTGTACCGCATCTGAGCCTTACTGCACATAGCAGTACGCTTACATATACACATGTATAACATAGCATGTTAGTAATCTGATATGAAACTACACATGCTGCTGATATGAAGTGAAGTCTAGAAGACTCACCTTATGACTGTAATATGCAATACTCCACACATCAATGATACAGGTAATATGTCAATCACCTCCTACATAAACAATACATAAGGCAATCTGATCTGAAATAGGGCCTACACGGGCCGTGTATCCCTACACGGGCCGTGTCCCTTTAATGCTACACGACCTAAGCTGGCAACATGGCCAGTGTGGTCTAGTCACCCTACACGGGCCGTGTACCTCCACACGGGCCGTGTACCTCCACACGGGCCATATACCTCTCATGCTACACGACCATGTAACCTTACATGGCCCTGTGACCGCCTTTACTACTACACGGCCGTGTACCGCTACACGGGCCGTGTACACTACAGATCAGCAGACTGTTCTTTTCAAGAACTGTAGGATTTCACCAAAAATCCACTAGTTTCATCATAAAATCGACTAGAGGTGTTATCCTACACCTCCTACAACTAATATACATAATCTAAACCATATGAAACAATCCTAACATGAATTCACCATTGAATCATGTGATTTAACTTACAAAACATCAAAAATAAAGTTTAAATCCTTACCTCAAGTTGTATACTTGCTATGCTCTTGAAGAAACTCCTTGTTTCATTGATTTGCTTACTTAAAAAGGGAGTTGCTATGCTTCTGATGTTGATTTCATGAATTGCAGAGAAGATTATGAAATCTTTGACTCCTATAGTCAAAGTTGGTGGTATATATATATATATATATATATATATATATGTTTCATCTATTGACACAACAGGTCCCTGCACTTAAACAACTTATAATTTGACGGTTTTAGCCTCTCTAGTTTAAAACCACATCATATCACGTATATCCATTTATAACTCGTGTAACACTTTGTACATTTCTTGCATAAACTTAATAATCAAATTCTGGGTGTTACAACTCTTCCCCACTTGAATTAATTTTGTCCTCGAAATCAACTGCCGAAGAGTTCTGAATAAATATCATCATTTTCTAAACAAGCCCTCGTACATATTCTGACCCCTTTCTATACTTTTACCGGTCCTTGACCCATTTACTCTATTTATTACTGGTTTAACTGCTAAATACCTTCCAGATATAACACACAAAGGTGTTATGAATATATGATAATTCTTCTGATACTTCTGATCTATAAACAGCCCTTACCCACATATACAATAATTCTAAATTTCTGATCATGTTTTTCCACAGTGCTACTGCCAATGATACATACTCCCCCACTAAAACTGATGTGGTAATCTCTGTTTATCTGTATAACCCTTCTATCTATTCTGGCTGTCAAACAATCTATTACATGCCTTCTGAATCTGTTCTGTCTTTCGCTGTACCATTTCTGTACTACCCCACGCTTTCTGACCCACGTCACCCAATACACTGAAGTTTGGCAGTAATATCATACAATTTATACGTTGGTATCCAGGTGCTGAACTTGTATTTGTTGTAATACGAAACTCCGTCAAGCAAATATTTACCCCAGTTTTCTTCTGAATTAATAACACAATCATAAAACATGTTTTCCATCATCTGTATATTTCTTTCATTCTAACTGTATTGAGATGAAGCTTAATCCTTAACTTTATATGAAATCTGTTCCAAATTCTAGAAGTGGATCTGTATCATTGTCTGAATCAATAAACACTGATATGCCATGACATAACACAATCTGTTTCACCAACACATCTATCAAATGTTATGAAGAATGAGTTTCTCTAATGAAAACCACATACACACTTCTATTTAACCTGCCTACGATCACCCATAACACATTATAACCTCGTAGAGTTTTTCGGTAATTTGGCATTCAGGTTCATATTAATATTTTCAGATATAATTTTTGACGTTTGGCTTTCTTTCATACACACTTATAAATATTTCTCCACTTATCTGACTATATCTTGTTTCATATCCGGTCACCAATAATCCACCCTCAGGTCTTTATATAATTGGTAACTTATGACTGAATTGAAAATCTAAACTTGTGAGCTTCATTTAACTGTGTCTGACCTGCATCTCCATTACCTGATACTCATATACGGTTATATCTAATTAGTACATCATGACTGTCTTTACTCGGATTTATTTCCTATCATTCTCATCCATTTTTTAATATACTTTTCACTTTTGATCACTTTTGACTGATATGCTCCCATTTCATATGAATATAAGCATTGTAACTATAATTTACATAATTAATTCACACAAGTATTATTTCTGATTTCCTGTTCAAACTGTTGGCTATATTATTAGTCTTACCCTGAATAATATAATTTTCTACTCACAATCCTTCACTGTTGGCTATATTCTGACCAGTGTTTCTATCGCCTTTAAAGGTCTTTCTCATTCAACAATTATTTCTAACTTTTATAATTTCGTGTAAACAACACCATATAAACACATAATCTCATCATATCATACTGAATGCTACCGTAGCGCATTAGCGGTAGTCTTACACCACCTATGAATGCTATTGCGGCGCACCAACAATAGTCTTATATCCACATATCCACCCACTATCGAGGTATGATCCTCACGTATCATATAAATAACATGCCACATATACTACTATCAGGTACGAGTCTGTGTATACATTCTCATACGATTTTAACTGTCTAGAAGTGCAAACAATAATTGTGCCCCTCTGCATTCATCCAAACCACTGTACCAGGCATCACAGAATGCTATCATCTCTTTAATCAATTCAGGTAGTGCAAATTGTTGCTTCACATAATTTCTACAAATAATCCCATAGAACTGTTGATTACTGTCGGGTTCTTTGGCGGCTCCCAATTCATCACCTTCTCTACTTCTCAGAATTCATCTCGATCCCACTTCTACTAATAAATTGTCTAAAGAATTTCATCCCTTATATCTTGAAATTCACATTGAAAACTTAACATATAACTATTCTCTGCTCTGTGTCACTAAGACTTTTCAAACATGATTCTCATGATCTGGTAAATCCATGAAATAAATACGTATATCATTGATGAACACAATTACTGACTTACTTAACATTGGCCTATACACCCTATTCATCTAATACATAATCACTGTTGGAGCGTTAGCAAGGCCAAAAAGCATCATAACCACTTCAAAATATCCAAACATTTTCTAAACACAGTTTAAGAAATGTCATCCCTTCTGATCTTAGGCTGAAGAAAATCCAACCTTGAGTCAGCTTTGACAACCATTTTACCCCATTATAACTGGGGCTGGTAGCTTCTAACGTAACGACCCAGGATTAATGCAACCTCTAAACGAGAATTCCACAGCTTGTAATATCGTTTCTTCGAGAAGAATGATGGCAGAATCGGAGCAAAAACGTAGAGGGAGAGGGAGCTGTTTCTGATTTTTGCAGGTACCAACTGAGAAGACTGCAGGTGACTTAAATAGCCAACCTGCAGTCAAATCTGTTGAGGGAAATGTGGGAGGTGGCTGCGAAATCGGAGGAGCAGCTCCGCATTTCGTGGGGCTGACTCTATCCCACGATTTGAAACGCCGACCGGGTCAAACCCGGATAAACCGACCCGTCTCACACGGGTGGTAAACCCGAACCACGAACCCGCTTTACTAAAAACGAAAGCTCCTAGCGACGATGCCTACACGCGTCTCTCGCGGGCACGCAACTCACGGCTAGGCGTGCGTGGGGAGACCCCTTCTAGACCCCCACCATTTGGTTTGAATGATAAGGAAGTGAAACCCCTTATAAACACACCCAAATTCTTTCCCTCCTCTTATGTGGGACACTAAACTTGACAACATTCAAGTTAAGTAATTTGCTATCAAATTCCAACATCTAAAAAATTGAGGAAGCTGAAAAAATCCATGCCCGGAAAAGTTTATTAATTAAAATCAGTCTGGAAACTATTTATATTCTATAATCTATTCAATTCTTCATAGATTTATTAATTAAATCACAAAAAATAATAAAATAACTAAAAAAGAAAGTGAAAACCGGTTTGTTACGTGAAAAATCGTTTTATTCTTGCGCACTTTGCCCTTTTATATGTGTTATCCTTCGTTTATGTTCGGTGGACATGAAAGCAACATTCTGTCGTTGAACACGAATGCAAAAATTATGTTCGTTTATTTGAAGTATCAGACTTGTTCGAATGGGGTGTGAAGGCGCAATTTAAAGGGAACAAGTTAAAGGCTTTCAACGATGTTATATACTCCTATTTCTAGCTCATGTGGAAGCTCAGTAACAGAAAAGTATTCTCACGTACAGAAGGCCAGGAAGAAGTCATGGTGTGCTGCGAAATCCAAGCATTATCGTTTAAATCTAGATGGCCCAAATGTAATTTAACGAACAGATGGATTGACTGGATCTATTCCCGTGATATCACTACAAGAAATTCAGTCAATAGTGGCGACACCATTTGTGGCGACATAGAGCAATAGTGGCGACATGTAGTTGGGCGGACTACATGTCGCCCCTATTGCCCTATGTCGCCACAAATGGTGTCGCTGCTACTGCAACTAAAAAAAGCCGGGAATAATTCCCTCCCAAAAAATTCACGTGTCGCCGCTATTGGCTAATGTCGCCGCTATTGGTGTCGCCGCTATTGGTCGCGTGCCGCCATCTTCAACGTGCATTTCACAAGGTACTCGATCTTGCTTTATTTTTTGTATGTGTGTGTATTTGGTGCGTGTGTGTGTATTTGGTGCGTGTGTGTGTACGTGTTTAGTGTGTGTGTGTGTTTAGTGTGTGTTTAGTGTGTGTGGTGTGTGCTTTTAGTGTGTTTTGTGTATGTGTGTGTGGTCTAGTGTGTGTATGTACGTGTTTAGTGTGTGTGTTTTCTGTGTGTTTTGTGTGTATGTGTTTAGTGTGTGTGGGTGTGGATCAGTGTCTGTGTGTGTTTTCTAGTGTGTATTGTGTATATTGTTGTTAATTATTCTTAATTATTGTTAATTGAATGACCCATTGTTGTTAATTAGTGTTAGTTGTAGTTAATTAGTGTTAATTAGTATTAATTGTTGTTAATTGGTGTTAATTAATTGAAATAGTGTTTAAAATTTAGTTAATTTAGTGTAAATTTAGTTAATTAGTATTAATTTAGTTTAAAATAGTGTTAATTAGTTGTAGTTATTTAATGTAAATTTAGTTATTAATTTGATTATTTATAAATTGTGATGTTTATAACAATTGAAATAGTGTTTAAAATTAATGTTAAATTATTAATATATACATATATGTTAAATTAATGTCAGAAAGTGGAGTATCATCCTCATCATTAGAATCAGACTCTATGGTGATTGGTGGAGAGAAACCCTCAGCAACTTTCCTTCTAGGCTTTGGCCTGTTTGCCATTCTTTTCAAACGTTTAGGAAACCTTTGCTCCCCCTCAGAAGATGCTTTTCTTTTAATGGGCGAGGGAGCTGTTGCTTTGGGTGCTTCCTGCTGCATGATTTTGGTGGCTGTTTCAGCATAGGCAGCATCAATATCCTCTGAGTCAGGATCATCCTCCCTTGAAGAACTTGAGAATTTCTTCCCCTATTTGGCATCATCAAAAGGAGGAGGGGAGTCACCTGCTACAGGCTTAGGGGTTGGGGTAGGGGTAGGGGTATGGGTATGGGTTAAGGAAGGGGTAGAGGTAATTTTAGAGAGCTGAAGAGAGAGGTCATCCTTGAGATCTTTAATAGCTTTCCACAATGAGAGATGACTCATTCTGGATTGTTCTGTTAAGGTCTCTATGTCATCAAGGATGCCTTTGAGAAAAGAAGGCATAGGGAGTAGTTGGTCAGGAATGGATACAGAAATGTTGGGGTTTATTGGGCGTAGGGTTTGGAGTTGGGATAGGAGGTTGGATATGGTTTGGTTTAGGGTAGATATGGTAGATTGAGGTGGGCTGGGAATTTGTGGTTGAGAGGGAAGAAGGGTAGAAAGATGGTCTATTTTGGTAAGGATTAGGGTAAGGTTAATGGGTGTAGGGGAGGGTGTGGGTGGGGTTTTTAGAGACTCAATGTCTTTGATAAGTTGAGACAATTGAGCAGAGGTTTGGGTTTGGAAGGTTTGGGTTAGTTGATCAAGGTTTTGGTGAATTGTCTGGATAAGGGTAAAGTTTGGGGTTTGTGTAGATATGGATGGGGTAGAGGTGGAAGGAGTAGATAGAGGTTCAAAGAAGTTGGGTAAGGTTTGTGTCCCCTCATTTGAGCCTTGGTGTATAAGCTCAAATTCATTGGGGAAGAGAGTTGAGCCCTGTGCAAGTGGTTGGTTTGTACTACTAGCATTGGCAGGCTGTGCATGTGTAAGAATTGAATTAATAATAGGTGGAAGGTAAGTGGATTGAGTGTGGGATGCACTAAATAACATGGAATCCCTTATTGGATCCACATTCTGTTGGGAGAATGTAGATGGTATAGGCTGACTCAATTGAGGGATAGACACAGTGTGACCTTGGGTTGAGGTCTGTCTTTCAACGAGAACAACCTTTTGGGAGGTTGTCTCAGCTAACGGTTTAAGTCCCATTTTTACAGATGTATCCTGTTGTGAGGACACATCCACTGGCTCAAAGGTTGCAACATCCAATTGCTCCCCCTCAACATGAGGAAGGGTAATTGGAGTTGAGGTCAGAGGTGTCGATTGCACTCCCTCAAAGTGCTCATAATGAGTCACTTCTGGTGACCTTGTATATATGGGGCTACGGATAGGAGTAGAACCAGTGATCACAGGAGGTTCACTAGAGCTTGGCTGTTGGAGTGGTGTATGGACTGGAGAGGAGGATGGGCTATCAAAGGTTTGGACTACCATTTGAATATCCTCAGAGGTGGAATTAGTACTGTCCATACCTTGGGACATGATGTGCCTACTTTTGTCAATGAGCTCCAGAAGTTGCTCAGAGATCTCTTGTTCTTGGGCATCACCATCATCACCAAGAGGACTTAGCTCCATTAGACTGAGAGGAGCAAAATCACCAACATCACCATCAGCAGCATCATCATCATCATCATCATGCTTAGAACCAGTGTGGCTTTCATCAGCATCATCATCACTATTTTCATCATCATCAGCATTTTCATCACCATTTGCAGCATCTATAAGCTCTTGCATTTGGGCAGTGATTGGAGGACCTCTGTTTGCCTTTAAGAAATGGAATATCTTTTCAACCATGGCAGGGACAGGTATATGCTCAAGATGTTCTATTAAGCCCACATAATCATCCTCTCCAATCTCCCTCATAGCTATCAGGCTCAATAGTCTAATGTAGGGCACCTGCGACCTCGATGATTTCTTGTTCGTGCTCTGGGTGATTTTATCAATAAGGTCCGAAAATATCACTTCAGCAAAGTCGATATTTACCCCGAAGACTAGGGCATAAAGCACAAGGAGCTCGGTTTGATTGATGAGATGATGGCTTCCAGATTTAGGACCGAAGCAACGTATGACCACGTTTGCCAAATACTTTCATGGATGAGCGAGAGCAGAGACTTTGACTTGACCATGCACTACAGGTTCATTGTAGCCGATGGTGTCTAAAACTGTTTGAACTTCTGCTCTGGAGGGAAAAGCGGTGTACGGTGGGAAGTTAGGAATGGCAGAGGCTTCACGAAGGGTTTCAGTGGTGATGTGGAGATGATAGTTTCCTTGGGCTAGGGTGCAGCGGATGGTGTTGGTGTTTAGGTTATAGGTTGCGGAGTACCATAGTTCACCGATAATGGTAGGGTAAATGTAGTGTGGATCAGTGGTGAGACTTTCAAATAGGGGATGGGCTTGAAGGAACTGAACCATTGGTTCATAACCTTGGTTTTCTCGCGAGGCAGGGATGGTGGTGCAGAGTAGAATGTTGTTGGGAGTTATATTCATCGGTTGATTGGGTGCAACATTCTCACCAGGGTTAATAGCCGGGTCTGGAATATAGGTGGCCATTTGGTAGGATGATGAACAGTGAGTATCGAGAGAGAAGGTAGGGTAGTTCTTTGTAGAGAGAGAGAGAGGGAATTTGAAAAGTTTGAACAGGTAAAGATGAATGAGAGAGAAATGTGGATATTTATGAAGGTTAGTTAACAAAGATTGTTAGATACTGACAAAAGATCTAATGGAAAACAAATTAATTAGCTATTAAATGAAAACTGACAAACGGAGTAAATAACTAGGGTTAAAAAGCATTAAATGAGAGTAAAAAGTGAAAATTTACCAAGTGTGGAATCATCAGCTGATCAAGGAGAGTATCAGCTGATAAAAACTATTAGTTAATGGGTATCAGCTGATGGAAAACTATCAGCTGAGGGGTATCAGCTGATGGAAAACTATTAGCTGATAGTGAGAATTTGGGGTATCAGCTGAGTAAAGTACTTAGCTGAGCATGTCTTCCTTATCTTAAAGTGATTAGCTGAGTAAATTTGAACAGAGCATAGTTACTCAGTTTACACAAATCAAGTAAGACTTAGATATGCTTAGATAAGTATCTTATAATTTTCAACACTTATAAATTGACACAAATTAAATTACCACTATTCTAAACTAAAAATTAAGCATACCTAGTTTGGATATTAGGAAGTTGAACCTTGCTTCATCTAATGGCTTTGTGAATAAATCTGCAAGTTGTAAATCAGTGTTGATGTAGTGCAAAGTTACCTTCTTCTTTTGCACATTATCTCTGAGAAAATGATGTCTGATTTCAATATGCTTTGTTTTTGAATGCATGATTGGATTATTTGAGATGGAGATTGCACTTGTATTGTCACATAGAATTGGGGTGTCTTCAAAATTCATATCATAATCAAGTAGTTGATTTTGTAACCACAAAATTTGAGCACAACAGCTTCCTGCAGCAATGTATTCTGCTTCTCCTGTAGATGTTGACACTGAATTCTGTTTCTTACTAGACCAACTAATCAATCTTCCTCCTAGAAGTTGACAACCACCTGAAGTACTTTTTCTGTCTAATGTGCATCCTGCAAAATCAGAATCAGAATATCCAACTAACTCAAAATCTGAGTCTTTTGGGTACCAAAGACCAAGATTAGGAGTTCCTTTGAGAGATCTGAATATTCTCTTAACAGAAGCAAGACGTGATTCTTTATGATCAGCTTGATATCTTGCACAGAGACATGTTGAAAACGTTATATCTGGTCTACTTGCAGTGAGGTATAAAAGTGACCCAATCATTCCTCTATAAGTAATAATGTTCACTGATTTGCCATCAGTGTCCTTTCCTAACTTAATAGAAGTAGACATAGGTGTTTTCATTGAAGAACAGTTTTCAAAATCAAACTTTTTGAGTAAATCTTTGACATACTTTGTTTGATGAATGAAGATACCATCAAACTCTTGTTTAATTTGCAAACCAAGAAAATAGTTTAACTCACCCATCATGCTCATTTGATAATTATCAGACATGAGTTTAGAAAACCTTTTGCATAGTTCCAAATTAGTAGACCCAAATATTATATCATCTACATATATCTGCACAAGTATCACATCACGTTTGTACTTCCTAATAAATAAAGTGCTATCAATGCATCCTCTTGTAAAACCTTTGTTAATGAGAAAAGAAGAGAGGGTATCATACCAGGCTCTTGGAGCTTGCTTAAGACCATATAAAGCTTTGTTTAGAAAGTAAACATGATCAGGTAAGCTTGACTCCTCAAAACCAGGAGGTTGTTTGACATACACCTCTTCTTTCAAATCTCCATTTAGAAATGCACTCTTCACATCCATTTGGAACACTTTGAAGCTTTTGAAGGCAGCATAGGCTAGGAATAATCTGATAGCTTCCAATCTTGCAACAGGGGCAAAGGTTTCATCAAAATCAATACCTTCTTCTTGACAGTACCCCTGTGCCACTAGCCTTGCTTTGTTTCTGATGATTTACCCATTTTCATCTAGCTTATTTCTGAACACCCACTTTGTTCCAATGATGGATTTATCCTTTGGTTTGGGTACCAAAGTCCATACATTATTTCTTTTGAATTCTGCCAGTTCTACTTGCATGGCAGACACCCAGTAGGGATCATTGAGAGTTTCATCAACCTTCTTTGGTTCAATCATTGAGACAAATCCAGAATACAAACAGATGTTGCAAGCTTTTGATCTTGTTCTAACTGGATAATCTATGTTGCCTATCACCAAATTATGAGGATGGTTCTTGAGGTTTTTGAAGGCTTTTTGGATTTCTTGGGAATTGGGATTCATTTGGATTTAGGGAGAAGAAGTTACATGTTGTCTATCAGCAGTAGAAATGAGTTCATTTTGAGTGGCTGATATAACTTCATTCTTGCAATCTGTGGGTATCTCTACTGAAGAGGGAATGAGTGATATGGAATTGGAATCCAATGATGTTGAGTCATTTTCCATATGATTCAGTAGAGGTATGAGATTGGATGAGGATGGTTGTACATGGTTAAAAATTTGAATAGGAACAGGTTCATCTACATCATGAGAAGCTGGTGGAGAGGGATCTACTTGATCTGAAGGAGCTTCTCCAGTTTGCATAAGATCATTAAATTCTTCACCTGAAACATGATTAGAAGAACAGGAAGCAACAAAGTCATTTTCATTAAAACTTACATTGATAGATTCCTCTATGACTTTGGTTCTGAGGTTGTATGCTCTGTATGCTTTAGAAATCACTGAGTAACCTACAAACACTCCTTCATCAGCTTTAGGAGCAAACTTCTGCAATTGATCTTTTTGATTGAGTATGAAACATTGACAACCAAAGATATGCAGAAAGCTTATGCTTGGCTTCCTTCCCTTGAGCACCTCATATGGAATTTTGTTGTGCCTCTTGATAATAAGGGACCTGTTCTGTGTGAAACATGCACAACTTACAGCCTCAGCCCAGAAATTAAATGTTAACCCACTTTCACACAACATGGTTCTGGCAGCTTCAATCAATGTTCTGTTTCTTCTTTCTGCTACACCATTTTCTTGTGGGGTTCTTGGAGCAGAAAAGTTATGAGATACCCCTTTCTCATCACAGAAAGATTCCAGAGTTTGATTTCTGAATTCAGTTCCATGATCACTTCTAAGACTCCTCACCAGATTGCCATTCAACACTTCCATCTTCTTGATAAAACAGATAATTTCTTCAGCAGCCTCACTCTTTGCTTTAAGAAAGAAAACCCAAGTATATCTTGAGAATTCATCAACCAATACAAGAGCATACTTACTTCCACCAATACTAGCAGTTGCAACAGGACCAAAGAGATCCATGTGCAACATATAGAAAGGTTCTGTAATTGAGAAGGCCTGCTTGGATGGAAATGATGCCTTATGCTGCTTTCCCTTCTCACAAGCAGTGCAAGGTTTAGGCTTAAGATAAGTCAGTGAAGGTAGTCCTGACACTAGTTTACCCTTGCTCAACTTGTTGATGTTTTTGAAATTAAGGTGGGAAAGCCTCTTGTGCCACAGCCAGTTTGTATCCTCATTATTCTTGGAGTACAAACGTGTTTCCTTTGAAGGGTTACCAGAGGACATGTCAAGTGTATAAACATCCTTGGTTCTCTTGGCACTGAACACTGTATTACCTTCTTTATTTATGATGGAGCCTCCTGTCTTTGTGAAGTGTACTTCATTATCTCCATCACACAATTGACTTATGCTTATGAGATTATATTTCAGCCCTTTGACATATGAAACTTTTGACAGCTTGAGGTTCCCATTATGAAGCTCACCATAGCCTTTAGTTTGCCCATGGTTGTTGTCACCAAAAGTCACCCTTGGACCTTTCTCTTTCTTGTAGTTACTGAGCAAAGCCTTGTTACCTGCCATGGTTCTTGAACATCCACATTCAAGAAACCAAGAACCAACACCTTGCACAGATTTGAATGAAAGAAGAGTTAGTGACACACATAGGAATCCACTACTCAGTGGATCCCTGTGGAATGAACCTACCTTTCCACTTCATCCCAGGTTTCTTATGAATGAGAGGAGTGACTATGTCATCATTACAAGTCCGCTCTCTTGAATTCCCTTCTAAAGAACATTCAAATGCGTTATGCTCTTTGCTTCCACATTTATAACATTTTTGAGATTTTGTGGTCTTGGGGCATTGAGCAACATGGTTTGAATGCCTATGAGCTTTCTTATCAGTCATCATTTGACTAACTTGACCATTCAGCTTATGAAGCTTATCCTGTAAATTTCTTAGGTCTTTATTTACAGGCACCTTAGATTGATCTTTGTTTTTGGAAAGTTTTTGACCAATCTTTGGAGTGGCAGAAATGGGAACAATGTGAACATCATTCTTTTTACTCATAGTTTCTTCTATTGAAAGAGAGTTGATTACTTCTAGATCAACTGATTGTTTAGAAGATGAGCTATGATCAGCTCACAGGTTATCAGACGAGCATTTATCATCTACTAACCTATCAGCTGATGGAGTAGTATTAGCTAATGATTCTTCAGTTTGTGAAATGCTAAGAATTAAGTCATCTGTTTTCAAGGTTTGACAACATAATGTCTCTGAGGTCTCAACTAATGATTCCTTTCCTTTAATCACATCCTTTGACTTTGTGTTATTAGTATTTTTACATTGTGAAATCTTACTAGAGGATGATTCAACAGAAGAAATAATTGATTCTTTTAAGTGGGAACTCTTGCTTCTAACAAACTTATTTGTGAACACACTTTTGCCTTTAACAGTCTTGTGAAAGGTCTGTGGCAAGATGTCAGCTTTGTCTAAGATATTAAGGTTCTTACTAGAATCAACATAGTTAGCAGCCTTAGAGTAATTTCCACCAATAATAGCTTGAACTTGTTTGGGTATCTGCTCCTTGACACACTGAGTGGTCTTTTCTGCAGATACACACCAAGACTTTACTACTTTTTGGAGGTCATTAAACTTTTTGGTTGCTTCACTAGTTTCTTTTACTAAGATCTCATTAAGTATCTTTTTATTAGCTAGTTCATCATTTAAGATTGTTATCTGCTTAAGTTCCTCATCCTTAAGAATTAACTTTTCCTTTAGTGATTCCACTTCTAGTTTTAGCTTCTTTTCTCTTTGAATAGCATACTGGAAATCAATACACAAGTAATCAAACATAGCATTCTTCTCATTATCATCATAGTTAATAAATTTTCCAACATGATACATAGAATAAGGATCCCAGTTGGTAGTTGAACAAGCTTTAGCAGCCTTTTTCATATCTTCATCAAAGGAACTACCATCATTGTTGTTGGCCATCATGCAGAACTGAGCAGAGATCTCCTCATTTTCGTCTGAGGAGAGATCTTTTTCTGCCCAATCTTCTTCTTCAACAACAAGAACTTGGCCCTGGGCTTTCTTCTTCTTCTTCTTCTTGTCAAGGACAGCAGCAAGGAGTTTCTTATACTTGGCTTCATAATCAATCTTGCCCTCCTACTTTTGCACAGATGAAGAACCAGTGTTATATTTGGACTTACAATCACTGGCTATGTGGCCAATCTTGCCACACTTATAACACTCTGCTGTGGAGGCATCAAAAGTGGATTTAGGCTTGATAAATTTTGATGACCTCTTGACACCCTTTCCCTTCTTGAAAGGTCTGAACTTCTTAACAAGCATAGCTACACCTTCAACCAACTCCTCCAGATTACTTTCCTCACAATCCTTCTCCTCATCACTTTCTCCAGCACTCTCCTCTCCATCTCCTTCTTCATCAGAACCAGAATCAATAGCTGCAAAGCTTCTCATCTTTGTATCTCTTGATACAAGGGCAGATGGTGCAACTTTCACAACCTCCTTCATCTCCTTGAATGACAACTTTCTTTGTTTGACTGATTGCTCATGGTTGAGTAAGTTACCATATAGAGCAACCAGAGACATTCCCTTAATCTTCTCACTATGTCTTAGAACAGTGACAATGTGATCCCATGTTTCAGGAAGGGAGTCTAGAAACTTGTTCACCAAGACAAAGTTGCTCTTGGTTATGTCTGCCCTTTTCAAGTCATTAACAAGGCAGTTGAACCTGGTGTATGTCTGAGTAAGACTCTCACCTTTCTGAGCAAAGAAGAATTCATACTCTCTGTTGAGGAGGAGCTTCTTGTTCTCCTTCACCTCTTCAGTCCCTTCATATGCAACTGTGAGTGTATCTAACATCTCTTTTGCAGAAGAATAGTTAAGCACTTGATGATAGATTTCATTGGGTAGTGCAGAGACAAGAGCTGATCTAGCCTTAATATCTAGGCTAACCAACCTCTTATCCTCATCTCTCCATAGATACATAGGTTTGGTTATGATTCTTTCAGTTGTAGAGGTTTGACCTTCAGATTCTGATGGGATAGATAACACTGATGTTGGAACATAAGGAGCATCAGTGACTATTTCAAGCATTTGGATATCAAGGGTGGATAGGAAAAGATGTGCTCTACTTTTCCACATGGAGAAATTTTCAGCATCAAACATGGGACATCTTGTTAAGGACCCACTGTTTGAGATATTCATATTGTTTGCGGATGAGGCCATATTGAGAGGGGTAGAAGCAGTTGTAGAGTAAGCAAAACAGATCTAGATATTGATTATCTAACCTGCTCTGATACTAGTTGTTAGTCCCAGATTGAGTACGTAATAACAACTGTTTGTAGAAGGGCGGGTTGAATACAAACTTTAGCTTTTAAAAATTAAAGACACACTTATATACTTTTATATAATTCTTATTGATATGAATCAAGAATTACATGTACTAGAAGCGGAAATTCTAAGTACAACTAATGTATATAGAGTGTTCAACACATGAACAAGTTTAATTCTACACAATGCTTATACTCTATGAAATTTCTCAACTGATGAGATTTTCTTTTAGTGTAGTAGAGACTTCACTTTGTTGTGTTGTGTAGTGTTGTGTTCTCTGTTTGCATGGCCACCGTGCATGAGTATATATAGAAGTCTTGGTGGATCCAGTTGCATGAAGGTAAGAGACAAAGAGGATGTGGAAATATAATATTTTAATTGTAAAGGTAGTAGGTAAAAAGTAAAGTTACTTTAATCAAATGTATGATAAAAGTAATTGTACTTTTCTGCAAAAGTGCAAACCATTCACATTATAAAATATTAAAGTCTACATCTACTGTCGTGTAGAAGTATCTATCCCTTTCCATGATTGTACTTTAATCAACACCATGCTTCTGATTGATTTGACTTTACGAAGTATAGGATTGCCAACCATACTTAGTTGTTTGAACAAATCTTCAAGATCTTCGTCTGTTTGAGGTAACATTATCCTTTTCCAGAGGATAAGGTCAAACCTTTTTGTCTCATACTTGATCCAAAAAGTGCATTTTACTTTTACAAACAAAGATTTAAGGCTTAATAGAACAACACATGTTCTGCCTTTTACATATGACTTACAATCTGAAAAGATAGAGTAGATTTGACATTTTTCATGACTCAGCTAACAGATTGTACTAGGAACTCTGATATTCACTACTCAGTTGACAAAATATATCAGTTGATCACTTTTTGCTAAAACTCAGTTGACACAAATTGCTCAGCTGATCATATAGATGCTCAGCTATTCAATAGTAAGCTTAGGAGAACATAAGCTCATGTATTTGTATGATCAGTTCATCAAGAATGCTCAGCTGATCAATCAAATACATTAGTTTATAAGGGGAGATGACTTGTGTAAAGGAACACTTACTTAGCTGATGCTTTGGGCCTCATCTGATCCAATTGTTCACTCAGCTGATAGAGTAGGCACTCAGCTGATCAATCTGTTCACTCAGCTGATCAATCTGTTTACTCAGCTGATGGAATATTTTCATCAGCTGATCAACAATTTTGCTCAGCTGATAGACTGTTTTCCTCAGCTGATGGTCTTCTTTACTTGTTTTCTTCATCTGATGCTCCATGGCTGATATCCATTGGCTGATACATTGAGTAGGATCTGATGCTCAGCTGATGGCTTATTTTCCTCAGCTGATGGTTCCATACTTAGCATATTTTTACATAAACTGATTCAAACAACACATGTTTGAATTCTTTCTAAGTCATACTGAATGTAGGGTTTGGTTATCATCAAATCCTATGTTTTAGGATAGGTAGAGTTGATTATTAGGGTGAAGTGATTTTCTCTCCAACATATATATATATATATATATTATAAGAATGTGTTTGTGTGTCTATACACATAAAATTATATAAACACACTTAAACGCGTTCATATATGAGGTAAGGATATAGTATATATATGAATCTTGAGGATAGAATGCCCGCCCGAAATTGATTTAGATATTAGTTTCGGGTTGTCCCATTTTGGGACTGCTTTTTGAATACATTATCTCTTTTAGGATGTGATTGCGTATAATATGATTGTTTGTTTAATAAAGATTCGGCTGTCATTTTCTCTTTGCTTCTCGGGTATATATATTTCTATATATACTTGGGAGCTAAGGGGAGATGCTGTCGAATTTTTCTTAAACAAACTGTGTAGTATGTATTCATATATGAGGTAAGGTATTCAATAAGTGGGTTTAGAAGCCTACCCCTTGAAGACGCACTACCCTTTTGGTAAACCCTAAACCCTAAAATATGTTTCAGTTGCATTATGCCTATTGATAAAATATGGACTACTATCGAAAGTCGTAACGATGACAAATTCCAACAAGGACTTGCTGATTTTGTCGAGAGATCCAGGGCACATGTTGATAGAAGAGGTCTAATCAGATGCGCGTGTTGAAAATGTGTAAACAATGAATTTCAAACAATTTCAATAATGAAAGTTCATACATAGATTTGGTTTCGGTCGACGTTATAATACATGGGTTTATCACGGTGAAACTAGAACTCCTCCGGTTGAAGATGACGTAAATCCAAGAAACGAGATGGTTGGCGTTATCGATGACATTATGGGGGAGGTTTGTGGAAACGATACCAACCATGACGAAGGGAACTCAAATACAGATGAAGGCGTTGTCGATGATGGATTTCTTGAGCTACTAGAGGAAGTCAATGTAGAATTATATCCTGGTTGTACTTGGTTTTCTTCGCTCAACTTTTTAGCAAAGCTGATGCATATCAAGGTGAACAACAAATGGACTGATAGTTCATTTGACCAACTTTTGGAGCTGTTGCAATTTGCTTTTCTGAAAGTAAACATAATTCCCTCCTCACATTATATTGCCAAAAAGAAGCTAAGAAAGATTGGTTTGGGTTATGAGTCGATACACATGTGCAAAAATGATTGTTTTCTCTTCTGGAAAGAACACGAGTCGTTGTAGCATTGTCCTATTTGTAATGAGAGTCGTTAGGTTGATAAAAACACACAGGGTAAGAAGGTAGCTCATAAGGTGTTATGATACTTTCCTTTGACCCCTAGACTACAACGTTTGTACTGTTCAAGGCATATGGTGAAAATGTAACTTCCCAAATTTTTTTTTGAATTCATGCACATATTTTCATATAAAATCATAAGTCGTTAATTAAACATTTAGTTCACCATCAATCAACCGCCAGCCCAACACACGGGACTAACGTCACAAAATACATGTTTGTAAGTAGTAGTTTAAAATCAGAGTTCAAATAAAATTTAGCGGAAACAGCTGTCATGCGGAAGCCTTCCCTTTGTCAGCACGTGACGGTCTTCAAAGAATCAACAACAACGGGTTAAGCACAAAGCTTAGTGATAACACCACACTCATACATGATATCAGAACACACGTCTACAGATAATGCACAACACATCACTTACGCCACACAGGCGGGGTAGACACAACCTCCATGTCACATCAATTACCATAAAGGCGGAGTAGACACAACCTCCCTGTCACATCAATTGCCATAGAAGGCGGGGTAGACACAACCTCCGTGTCACATCAAGCACAATATCACATAGAGCACGTATCACAATACAATATAGGAGTTAGTGAAACTTACATGTTCAGCAGTAAAAGCAATAGAAACACAGTGACAGTCGAAGTACTCGGGATTGTTCAGTAGCAAGAACCTACAACACATCTATCAAATCAATACCGGACACAAGTCCCTAAATCAAGGCACACACGCACACCCTAAGTCCTAATGTCGGACCACCCGAAGGTTGGATCAATTAAAGGTCGCATGGGGTATACTTGGTGACGGTCACATGAAACCAACTTTTATACGGAAAGTCCACAAAAGGAACGCAAACACCGAAGTCCACAAACCGGGGACGCGTCGCATCCATTAAACCGACGCGTCGCGTAAAGTGTCGGATTTTGCTTTATATTGGATTTCACTTATTTTGGCATAAGTCGCATGGAGCTCTAGTGTAAAGGTCGCATGAATGCCTCATGCGACTGTCGCATCATTCAAAAGTCCCATGGGTAAGTCGCATGGTTTAGTTTGGTGAAAATCGGATGGTATATGCTGTGAAGGTCGCATGGAAGTCTACGAAAGTCGCATGGAACACTATTACGAAAGTCGCATGGAAGTCTACGAAAGTCGCATGGAACACTCTTACGAAAGTCGCATGAAATGCCTAGGCACTCATGCAAGTGTCAGATAGGATACTCCTTCTCTGCCAGTTCATAAATTTTGAAAAACCCAGGTGCCATGGCCAAAAATCAAGCTTACCAAAAACTCAACCAATCCCTTTTATTTCAGTTTCTAAAGATTCCTAACAACTAAAGAACAACTCCTTATCAAACAACCAAATCAATACTACAAATTGATGGTCTACAGATGAAGTTCTTTCTTAAAAAATGGGTTTTCATAAAACTTCAAGAACAAGGATGAACTACCCAACTTTTCAACCCAAATCTCACCCAAGAAACTCAACCTGAAACAATACCTTGAATTTCTCTTCACAAATTGCTTCAAAACTCCACTTCTTGCTCCTCCTTCTTCCTTTCACGATGGTATAAACCCATAGAGCACTCTCTCTCACTCTAAGTTGGAACTCAATGGAACAGTGGCAAGCTTGGGAGACTGCGCCCTAATTTAATATATATATATATATATATATATATTTGTCTTCTTGGGCCAAGCCCATCAAACCCCTTTTTCTTTAAACATTAAAGCCTAAGTCCATTTGTATTCTTTGCTAGGTTAGAAATGATGGCCCAATGTTAAACATACATATTTAATTAATCAACTAAGTCACCCACAATTCTAATAATTCGTATTTCTCGAATTCAATAAGTAATAGTAATAAGGTTCGTAATTCAATTTACATGGTCTTAATAATTACATGCGGGAACCGGGTATTACAGAAAAATATGATCTCGCATAGTACGGGGCGATTAGAACATAGTGTCATGCGTCATCCCGTTGATGGATCTTCATGGAAGGAATTTGATATAAAGTACCCTAACTTCTCGAGGGAACCCTAAAATGTTCGCCTACGGCTTGTAGCCGACGGTTTTATTCCATTTGGTAACATGAGTTCTGCTCACAGCACATGGTTCCCTCGAGCTCGTAGTAGTCTTTCGGGTTGGAGAGGACAAGGGTACAAAGCATGTCCAACTTGCAATGAAGACACTCCTTTTTGTCGTGTAACAAATTAAATCGCATACGTTGCTCATCGTCGATTCTTAGAACCAAACCATCCATGGAGAATGAGTTTGGAGTTTAACAGTCAACCAGAGACAAGAGCCGCTCTGAGACAATTTAGTAATGAAGAAATAAAAACTCAACTAGATCGTCTACCGACTCTCATACCCGACAAACATCCTAACTTTGGGGGTGTTAAGAGAAAGCAAGAGGAGTTCGAGTTGAACTGGTCCAAATGGAGCATTTTCTTTGAACTAGAGTATTGATCTTCTATGCAACTAAAACATAACTTAGATGTTATGCATATTGAGAAAAATTTGTGCGACAGTTTGTTGAGTACTCTTTTAATGAATGATAAATCCAAAGACACATCAAATGCACGAGTCGACTTGGAAAATCTAAAGATTCGGAAACAGTTATGGTTGCAAAAACGGGGTAGCAAGTTCTTTAAACCCCATCCAAAATACTCATTCACAGAAGTGGATCAAAATTTTTTTTGTCAATTTATAAAAAACGTTAAACTACCGGATGGGTTTGGATCTAACATTAGCAAGAAAGTGACAGATAATGATACAAACATTGTTGGGCTGAAATCTCATGACTGTCACATTCTTATGCAACGTTTGATACCAATTGGAGTTAGAGGTTTTTTGTCAAAAGATAAATCTACACCAATAGTAGAGCTTTGTACGCTTTTTCAACAACTTTGCTCGAGAACACTTTTGGTGGAGGATATGAGGAAAGCGAAGGCTGCCATTATTACAATCCTATGCAAATTAGAAATGATCTATCCTCCGGCATTTCTTGACATTATGGTTCATTTAGTTTTGCATTTACCTGATGAAGCAATTAGCGGAGGCCCCGTATATATGAGGTGGATGTATCCAATTGAAAGGTATATGAAAAAACTAAAATACTAAGCTAGAAATAAGGTGAGACCTGAAGGTTCTATAGCCGAGGGTTATGTTGCTGAAGAAGCCTTGACATTTTGTTCAATGTACCTTCAAGATGTCTAGAAGCAATTCAATCACCCTGAAAGAAACGAGGATGTTGTTGTGGAAAAAACAAAGATATGGTTGTTTGAGTCTAAATGTCGACCAACTAGCACATCACAAATCAAACATCTTGATGTTAGGGACAAGAAAAACCTAGAATGGTTTGTGCTCGATAGCTGTGAAAAAATCAGACAATATATAAAGTAATTGTTCCTATCTTTAACATTTTTACTGTCTATTTTTATCCATGTACTAATTCCATATCTTTTTATCATCAATATAATGAATTCAAATCAGAACACCCTCAAAGTGATATAAAAAATGAATTCCCTACATGGTTCCTCCATAAGGTAACACACATTAATTTATGTTACATTTCTTTATCATATCAAGAATATCACACATTTAATTAATTAATATTTGTTAGGTCTATGAAATGCAAAAACAAAAGCCTCCTTTATTTCAAAAAGAGTTGTCTGCTCTTTCAATGGGTGCGCGAGCACATGCCTCTAGTTACACTGCTTGCATAGTTAACGGTGTTAGATTTATGGTACTTACCCGTGACGAACAACGCACAACACAAAACTCCGGGGTTCTATCGGAGGGAGAGAATGAAGAGAAATATTATGGTCAGTTAGAAGAGATAATTGAGTTGCATTTTCCATACGGTTATTCAACTATGCTTTTCCGTTGTAAGTGGTTCGATACTCGAAGGGGAGTTATATGTGAAAGTAACATCACTAGTATCGACACACAACGTGAATGGTACAAAGAAGATCAACTCATATTTGCTACCCATGCCAAACAAGTGTTCTACACCCAAGAACCTTCTCGAGGAATCCAAAACACTAACCGTTGGTGGGTACTTTGAATCGACCTCGCACAGAAAATGAACGCCTTGAAGACGTTCTATTATGAAGACGTTGACAATGGCTTTGTAGAAAATGTCGATGTCATTGATAGTAATAGTTCTTCTAATTGCAGGCTTGTAATCGACCTCACACAATACTTTGAAAGTCCGGAATCGACAAGTGAAATTGAAGTTAGCCCGCCAACAGGTACTGTCAATGTAATGTCAGAGGGCGAGACTGATTATGAAGAAAGCGATGGTGATTATAAATCTGAAATGTCTGATGGTGACACCGAAGTTTCTGAGGGCGAGTTGTAATATAAAACTTATTGTATTAGAAAACTTGGGTCATGTAATCATATTTGGCTTCTTGTAATAGAAAGTTCTATAATTGTAGTGATGTATTTCATTAAATTTTTATTTCTGTATTCTATATATCTTTTAACTTTTCAGGCAATGATTATGTGGGTATTATTTTGATTTACATGATGGCTAATGTTATGGCACGTGGCCATGACGGGGATGGCCGTGAGGATCCACCTCCTCTGGATCGTCGACCCATTGGTGGTCACAAGACCGATGGTAAATAGTCTTATTATGATTCATTTATTTACTATATATATCCATTTATTATAAATTATTTAGACTAATAGTTTCTAATTGTAATTGTAGCTATACTACCCCGCAGAAGGGGTAAGGGTAAAAATCTAAAACTAATATCTTGATGGGAGAAAAATGGAAAAAGGCCTCTTAAGTTGGAGTTTGACCAAACTACAACCACCACAGTTGGAGATGTGCATGACATGTTTATTCGCGAGGCTACTTAATATATGTGGCATGACATGCGTTTGATAAAGAGTCATGGGACAAAGTTACACCCGCCGAGAAGAATGTAATGATGGAGCATCTACGAGTAAATTAGTTATATAAGTGTTATTTATTATATATTGCCTTTTACATGTATTAGCTTTTTTTATTTTTAGGTTTATTTTGATCTTGATGGACTTATGCATGATCCCGAGATGGCAGAATTTAAGAAGGGGGTTGATTTTATGTTCAGTAAAAGTTACAGATGCCGCAAAGCTTATGCGAAAAGGCTTTTTAATGAAGTGGGAGGGTATAACGATCTTAAAAATGCAAGGGCTACAGTCCCCGGTGGCATGTCCAAAGAAAATTGGAATAAATCCATTGACTTTTTCACTATAGAGAAACATCTCAAGCGTTCTGCTTAAACACCACCGTTCGTGAGAAACAAGTTGTCAAAAATCGTGGAGGGACGAGCTCGTACAGTTGCGCTTGCTACAAACATGTAAAATATTATATATATATATATATATTATTTATATATACATATCAATAAGTGTTATTTAAAGTATAATTTTATCTTTAATGTTAAACAGAATTCGGATAGATTACAAGGTTTCCGTAGCGGCCATTCAAAAAAAGTGGGGAATTCGATCACCCAATTACCGAGGAACAATATGTAAGTGTTTATTGCTTAAAATTGAAGTATATATCTGTTTTTTGCTATTAGAATTATATTAATCTAATTAATCATCTTTTTAAAATGTAGAATGCTATGGTGCGTGAGCTTGCTGAGCAAACTTAACTCGCAGCCTCCTCAGGGAATCCAACACCTGTAGACGAGATCAGTGTTTTTGAAAAAGTCTTGGGACCTCGAAGGGGACACATTAAAGGGATAGGGCATAAACCCCCTTCAAGGCCATCTGCTTCTTGCTTTGAAGCACAATCACACATGTCACGGCCTTCACAGGTAAATATTCACTTCTAATGGGTCATAATTGATATAAATGGGTTATATTCATTTCTAACAGGTTATAATTGCTATGAATGAGTCATATTTACTTCTAACGGGTCATAATTGCTATTTATGAGTTATATTTACTTCTAACGAGTCATAATTGCTAATTATGGGTTATATTCATTTCTAACAGGTCATAATTGCTATAAGTGGTTATATTCACTTCTAACGGGTCATAATTCCTATAAATGAGTTATATTCACTTCTAACGGGTCAGAATTGCTATTTATGAGTTATATTTACTTTTAACGGGTCATAATTGCTTTTTATGGGTTATATTGATTTCTAACGGGTCAAAATTGCTATAAACGAGTTATATTAACTTGTATATGGATCAATATAGTCCCCCTCCCTATCCATAGTCCTTGAAATCCCATTGTCATGCGTTGATTTAGTCTCATCGTATAAGGGCGGGATCGACATTTCAAGGTTTGTTCCATATGGCAGTTACCATTTACGTAACAGTTTCCTTGTTCCACGTTTGTTTCCATTTTCTAAACGTTCGTTTGTTCTATGTATTCGACTTCAAGTTTACTCGTTTAAGCCTTCATTCAACTTTGTTTCAGTTGATTGTTTTCCTGTTTTTTTGCGATGGCTTCTTGTTCATCGTCTATGATAAGCGACGATGATGATAATTACGATGGTATGTGTTTTTCGATTCGCTTTTTTGTATGTTTTTTCGATGATGATATATACGTCGTTGTGCTTAGTATTTTCATTAGTATTTGATGTTTGAGCTTATACATCCTCCGTTGTTATGTGTTTTTTGTGTGATGTATGTTAGTTTTTGTTAGTTTCAATTGTTGTAGAGGTTTCGAAAATGATGAATTTTAAATGCAAATGATATCCATTAAACATCAAGTATAATTGCTTTTTTCTAATTGCATTGTGTATTACGTATTCCCCCGAATTTTAGTTGATAACTTATAAATTATCATTTTCAGAATCATCATTTTCGTTGCTTCCATAATGTAATTGACGTACTTATCAATCAATATTGCATTCTTAGTTTTTGCTAGCACAACGGTTTTTTACTTATCATTGTCTCTACCCTACATAAGTGATATCACCAATTTGCTGGTTTTCATTTATTCTATCACCTAATCTATCATTTTCAAAGTTATCATTTTCATGTAGTTCTCAATGAATTTGATGGAAATATATATGTGTTTTGAAAAATACATCATGTTCATGCAGTTTATCATGCTCATTCATTTTATCATCATCCTTGATAGCACATCATTTTGGTGCTTATCATCATTTGGATGCTTATTCGCTGGTCTTCATTTATTCTATCATCTGATCCATCATTTTCAAAGTTATCATTTTCATGTAGTTCTCAATGAATTTGATGGAAATATATATGTGTTTTGAAAATACATCATTTTCATGCAGTTTATCATGTTCATTCATTTTATCATCATCATTGATAGCACATCATTTTGGTACTTATCATCATTTGGATACTTATTCGCTGGTCTTCATTTATTCTATCATCTGATCCATCATTTTCAAAGTTATCATTTTCATGTAGTTCTCAATGAATTTGATGGAGATATATATGTGTTTTGAAAAATACATCATTTTCACGCAGTTTATCATGTTCATTCATTTTATCATCACCCTTGATAGCACATCATTTTGGTACTTATCATCATTTGGATACTTATCATCATTTTGATACTAATGGTCGTTTTTTAAAGGTTTGGACTCTGTTCCTGTGTCTCTTCAAATCGGTATCGAAGAGGTTAATGCTGTGGGAGTTAGACAGTGGATACCTAATGTCACTGACACGCAAAGACCCATTTTGAATATGTCTTTTGATTCTTTGTCTAATGCTTGGTTGTTCTATAAAGAATATGCTAGGGTTGGTGGCTTTGAACCTATTAAATTGACATAGAAACCTCCAGCTGGTAGATCGTCCGTTGTTGGTGGCATTGTTAGGACCAAGGAGGTAAGAAACCACATTTCGAAAAGGTTGATGTTTATGGGGTAGGCGATCAGTCTGATGTTGTAGTTAATTCTGATACTTCAAATAAGAAGATTAAAAAACGAAGGAGACGATCTTCTAAAAAATGTGGATGTCCTGCACAGTTGAAATTATCTCTATGTAGTGACAATAAGTATTATATATGTAAGTTTACGGAGGAGCACAATCATACATTGGTTCATCCAGATTTTACCAAACATTTGAATGACTTCAGAAAAGTTAGTTTTTCTAAAAAAGTTTTGCTCCACAATATGAATGATGCTGGTGTGGGTTCATCATCTAGTCATAGTATTCTGTCAAAAATATATGGAGCGGAGGACGTTGGCTTTTCCAAAATCGATGCGAAGAATTACAAGAGGGATATACCGTCATTTGTTGGGGACTGTGATGGTCAGATCATTGTTCAATTATTGTCGAAAAAGGAAGAGACTATTTCAAAATTTTCATTTGAATACTTTCTTGATTCTGACAATTCTCTTGGTGGTTTTTTTTGGCTGATGAACATGCCAAAAGGAATTATAGTGTTTTTGGAGATGTTGTTTCGTTTGATGCCACTTATCGTACAAACAAGTATGGTTTGTTGAATTTAGCATTTCTTTTCAATTTTTTATTTTTACCAGATACTGCTTATATACATTTCTTGTTATGTATATAAATATATATTTATATTTTTTGCATTTTCATACCGTTCATTAGTGTGGATAACCATAAGTGTTGTGTTACTTTTGGGGCTGGTATGCTCTGTAAGGAGAATGTTACATCATATACATGGTTACTTAATGCATTTTCAAATGCATATCCACATCATCCTCGTATGATTTTAACCGACCAAGATGCTGCAATGAAAATCGCTATAGAGTCTGTATTCCCAGGCTCAAGGCATCGTTTGTGTATGTGGCATATAATGGAGAAGGTTTCTTCCAAGGTATGACTTGTTTTAACTTTTCACATTTATTTTGCATTTCCAGATTATGTTAATTTATCCCTCATTTTAAATATGGTTAGCAGATTATAACAGTTTATGTGTTTGTTAATTTTAGGTTCCTCTTGATATTTGTAACAATGGATTTAAAGCTAAATTATGTAGAATTGTGTGGACTAAAAAACTTGAAACCGAGGTGTTTGATTTCCTATGGGAATCTTTAATCCAAGAGTTCAATCTTGAAGATAATATATGGTTGTCTGATATGTTTAGGTTGAGAAAGTATTGGATTCCAGCTTACTTTCGTAAATGGGAGTTTTTTTGGTATTATGCGTAATCTGAGAACCATATGTTTAACCAACTAATGCGTTCTAGTAACACTCTAGTGGAGTTTTTAACGCATTTTGAAACTGTGATGCATGAATAGAGGCTTAATCAGTCTCGTAATGATCATCAGAGTTCGTATACTACTCCCATATTCACTCATGAATGGGATTTGGAGGAGGACGCCTCTAGGATTTTCACTAGGCATGTTTTCAATGATATTTCCGGTGAGATACGTTTGGCTTCCAAAAAATGCATGTCTCTTTCTTTTGCAGATGAGGATTCGTTGAAGAAATTTAAGATAGTGGACACGAGTGTTTTGTCAACTGATATCGACAACACCATTGATAGGGATAACGATCCCAAAGCTTTTGATGAGTACTTCCCCAAGCAAAGAGAGGTTTGTGATCTTGTGTTGTATATATAAACTTAGCATCATTTGTGTGTCTGTGAATCCATCTTTTTCAACGTGAAAAACTCAATTCATTTATGTTTCCATCATTTTCAACATATCTTCATCATTTTCATCATTTCCATCACGTCTGCATCATTTTCACCATTTATTTGTCGTTGTAGGTTCTTTTTGATTCATCAACAGATGAGCTCACATGTTCATGCAAACGTTTTGAGAGATTTGGGCTCCTGTGTAGGCATATTTTCTATGCTCTTCGTGTTTTCAAGGTCAATCAGTTTTCACAAAAGTATATATGCAAAAGGTGGAGAAAGAATGTTGTGCCTCCTAAAGCTTATTTTAACTACCAAAATCATAATCCTGAAGTTCTTGAGGACGTTGGGTTGGCTGATTTGGTGCGTCGAGTGTATTTGCATGTTGAAAATGGTTTGGATAAGGTCATTGGCAACAAGGAGAAGTTGGTAAAGTTTCTTAAAGCGCAAGAGAAGTTGTCCAAACAATGCGATGAGGAGTTTAATGAAGATGATGAGATGGTAAATAGAGAATTTATAAGCGAGGTGCTAGGTGTTGAGCGTCCCTCGGGTATTGATATTCAAAATCCAATAGGCGTTCATAATAAAGGAGGCGGTACTAGACGAAGGATCATGTGTTCGTGTGAGCGTGCTATAGCTAATCAGTCTAAGAATGGTCGGAAATGCAGTTACTGTGGAAGTTATGATCCTCATAATATTCGTACTTGTCCCGAGAGACTCAAGGCTGAAAAAGAAAAAGAATGACCAGCAGGTCGATGGTTATGAAGTGCCTCATCAATAATTTCCACTTTTTGTTCCTTTTTGAAGTCTGTTTTTTAATTTTATTTTTTTTGGTTTACATGGGTTTTTTAATTTTTCACATATTATCATTCTTACCATTTGTATCATTCATTTGTTCTTTTATTATGTCTCGAAATGATGTTTTTCAAAGGATTCAAAATGACGAGTGTTGTTTAAATTAGTGTTTACATCATATTTTTGTTGTTTTGTTGCCTTTTATTCCAATTTCAAAAAAGATCATCATTGTTCATTCGAAAGTGCTGAAAATGATATGCTGTTGTTATATAGTCTGTGAAATTGATGTGTTTTAGTTATTGAAAATGATCCTTTTTCAATTCTGAAAATGATGTGCTTTTTATTGGTAGTTAGAAAATGACAAAATAAGATTCACATGATAATTTTTACAATGTTGAAATTGATGTGATTGCTGTATGTATGGTCAAACGATAATGAAAATTTGTAAGTGTGTAATCATACCACCATTATATATATTAGTTAAATTTTAACTACACAATTCAATGTTTGATCTCCATAGAACCACCAAAACATATCATTTAAAAAACCAAAAGAATGACTAGAGGAATAAAAATTCAAAGTATTTTGAACAACTCAATAATTGTTTTGAAAGCCACCAGCATATATGTCACTAACTGAAATGACAATAATTGTTCAACCCAATCGTTCAAGCCTTTCTTTGATCCGTTCGTCTGTATCTACACTTATCAAAAGCTTTTCATTGATATTAAGCTTTTCATATGCATTGATTTCTTTGACAACGATGTCTCTCATCTGGTTGACATCTCATAGGAGTATTTTTGCAGCATATTTCTCCCGTAACCACACAATCTGTTGGCTCTGGTCGTTTTTCTCCAGCTTGAACCTTGCTTTCCGCTGACTCGTTGTAATCCCTTTGAATGTTTCCATGTGCCTCATTAGGAAAACACCACAATCTGTGTAGTTTTTCTTTGTCTTCCAGGATATATTCAGGAGTCGTGGTTCTTTGGTGAACATTGAATTGTTGCATGAAATATCCTCATCTCGGGTAAACATTTCCATGTCGTGTTTCTGTGAACATGCAATAATTTCAATGACATGAATGATATTTGCATAAAATTATAAACAATTCTTCAAATATGTCTTACCATGGCTTTTGTTATTTCCGCATATCTTTGCACTGAGTTCTACAGTCGTGAAATGTTATCAATTATATGTATATCTCCCTTCTTCAGATTAAAAACATATAGGAAGAAATGACTCCCATCAATTATTGGGCAAAGCACCTGTAATAACCATTAGGATATAAATATATCATTTTCAAAGTATGATCTTTTTTTACAATAATATCATTTTACCAAGAATAGCATTTTCACATAAGTATATTCTAATCTGTTTTTTTTCTGGATTCTATTGTGTTTTGGAAGTATTACCCGATCAATTTCTTTCATACTGTAAGGGCTCGTAACTAGGCTTCTTCTCAGCATGTCGCGGAATAACGGGTATCTCCGCATATGTATTTCTTTTTCTTCTTTCGCTCTTTCTTACACAATCATTGTCTTCTTATCTTTTTTGGGTTGTCTGTATTGGACCTGTTTGTTTTTCCATAAAAATTTAGCAATTAGATTTTTGAGGCAATTTTGAGTATTTTCATGCATTTTCATTTTTAACACCGACATACCATTTGTGTGAGGAAAGTAAATAAACATTTTGGTGTGTTGTTGTCTCTGTAACTCTCCTCACCGTTGAGCACGCAAGCACATGCCTCTACCACATTAGCATGCACATCAGATCCGGGTATTAGACTTTCTGCTAATGCCCTTGGTAGTTTCAGTCCATGGGGTGTTTCGAATATGACATCTCTGAAAATGATGAAAGTTTGTTAGTTTTTACTTTTAGTAATTTTTTTGCATTTTTGTAAATCACAAGTTTACTTACTGATCTCCTCCAGTCCCCGAGAACAACCACCCTGTTAGTTTTCTTTCTGATTCAGATGAGTTTGCACCAATGATTACTTCCCTGTTTTTGTAAGGTGATCTCAGGGCTGCTGCTGGCTTTCTACTCCTCTTCTGTTTCTTTTCATCCCCTTCTTTTTCTACATCTTCTTTCGTTGTATTCTTGTTGGGATCAAAGTCCATGAATCCCAAACCTAACATTGAATGCAGTCCAGCCTCTCCTCTAAACCCTTTCAGTTTGTTCAAAAAATCGAATAATTCCAGCACGGCGTCATTTTGAGCGACATTTCCACCATCAACGACTGTCGTCAATGTATCTTCAGCCTTGTCTTTCAATTCATCGGATTGTACGGGTGTGTCTGTCAATAACCTTTTCCCGGGTGTTTTTCTATGATACAACTTCCTCCTTTTACCTGGGCTTTCCTCGCAATAAACATTTCATACAGGTTCTTCACGCACTGCTGTTTTTTCAAGGTGTTGGTCGACTACCTTGTCAACCTTCTGTATACACTGAACTCTCTAGGAGCTGGATCATTGTAGGCATTGATAGGTCTGCAACCACAATTTTTGAAGCCGGTGTATGTAATTCCTACACAGGTATTTCTTTGGATGATGATTCTGCCATGACATTTTCATCATTGTTTTTTGCATTTTAGACTTCTACATTCTTCATTAGCTCCTTTTTCATTTCCTTCACAGCATCCTCCCTTTTCTCGTCTATGAGATCCTCAAGCTCCTCGTTTTTGTGTACGTAGTTGAATTTCTTGAGATTTAGATCTTCAACCACATTATTCTTGATGTGATGCAACATGTCATGAATTTCGTTTGACAGGGGGTACTCGAACTGTGCTTTCCACATAACCTCTGTAAGCTGATGTTTTTGTGGATAAGTTGTTTGTATAAACTTCTTATCTCAGCCACGAAATCCTGTGCTCATTAAAAGTTGTAAATGAAGTATTTTCTGAATGGAATTTAAAATAATTTGTATAAGTCATGTTTTAGCTTACATCGACACTGTTGAGTCTCTCTTCATTCTCCTCGTTTTGTTTTTCACCTATAGCGGTATGTTCATCATCTTTTTCATTATCATCTTGGTTGTGCCCCGTGTCTACCGAGACATATGTATCTTCATTGATTTCTTTATCTTTTTTTCTCCGGCTTCGGTTGCACCTAGTTCCACTGCCCTTTCATCCACTCCTGTTATGTTTATTCAATAATCACAATTTCAATCAATCATCATTTTCGTATATTTCAATGAAATTTTACATATTCGCAAATCAATATGACATGGATACAGTAGAAATTATATTTGAAACCAATTTTTGATCATTTGTTTTAAAATGATGAAATTGAAAAAGAATGCAGAATAATAGTACCAAATTTTTTTTACAACAAATCAGTATATTACAACAAACAAATATAGGTTCTTAAAATGATAAACAACTCTTTACCGGTGTTTAGCGTGGGTATTCAGTGGTGAGTTAAGACATTGTTTAACTTTATCAGGCCGAAAATGATGGAAACATGCTGAAAATGATAAACAACTAATCTAAAGTTTGTTAACATGACAAATATCTAATTTAGCTGTGTTATTTTGTGGCTATATCAGTGGTGTGTTAAGTCAGATGCATGTATAAATTCCTATTAGTTTGTGTTCAACAACAGTTTTCATACCTGCTCCCAAGGATTCATGTTTGTCATAATTTGTTTTGCTATCCGCTTTTGTTGGCTCTTTATCTCCTGCTGCATGTTCAACATTTGTAGTCGTTTTCTCTGGTAATTTGGTTGATGTACCAGCCTTTTGGATCTTTTCTCGTCTAACAATCCTCAATTTGCTTGACACTTCACAGATATGCAATGTTATTTTATGCATGAAGAATAATATTGTATTAAGTATTTTTGTTACTTATTCATTTTTGTTACCTGTTGTTTTCTTTGTTTGGTTTTTGTAATATCTGTTTTCTTTTCCTTTCCGGCACCATCTGCTGTGTTTTGCTTCATTTTCTTTACTCCTGCGTCACATGTAAATAATTTTTTTTGATTTCCATGTGAAAGCAATAACTGTTATTATATAAAAATGTAAAGTAATGTTTTTACCTCTCTTGTAAACTGCCAATTTCTGCCTTTTTATGTTTATGTTGATATCCCTTGACAAAACCTTCCGTTCAACCTCTTTCAATTTGTCAGTAGTCCAGTAACGTATGGCGGGGGTTAGGATGTTTCTTTCTCCATCGTTCTTCTTGATCATCGTTGATAACCATAGCTCTGCATTAAAATGATCAAATATTAATTACGTAATATTGTTTAAGTTTATCATTTATATTATTACGTAATATTGCACAGTCTATTACATAAGTGCACCAGTCCATATTAGGTATTTGATCAACATCTGTTATACAAGGGAGGATTTTTTGGTTGACTGTTCTACATTTGATGCTCTCTCCCATCAAGGTCATTATTAAGACTAACGCATTAAGTTTGAACATCTCTCCCTGATCCTTGTCTAATAACAACTTGTCAATCACCTGCTTCACGGTTATATTTTGTGCACCCTTGGTTGGTGCTTGACATTGCCTTCTCCATTCCTGTACCTTCGTTGTGTCACCTGCTCCAGCCCTTGTCACAGCGTTTACTTTGATTTTCCCCATTGGGAATCCTAATGCCTCATGAACTTCTTCTTTTGTAAGCCTGAAACACGCTCCATTTATACGTATTGATAGATCAGTTGTATCAAATTTGTCGATGACCCAGTATCCCAATCTACCAGGTATCAAACCAATGGCACATTTCAATGCACCTTCAAAACCCATCCCCTTTATTGCATTTCTGCTAGCTTTACTCAATTCTTTGCACATCTGTATGAATTTTTGTGGCGACTGCCTTGATGATATGGTCGGAGCACTTTTAATATTTTCTTTTGTCACTCTTTCAGTTTTGATAATCATTGTCAATGGCGGTGGGTTAACAAAGTCATCCTCGGATGTGGCTGCACAGTTAGTCCAGTATTGAATGGTAAATTTTTATAGAAACATTATAGAGCATCTTCACATATTCTTGAAAAATGTTATAAATATGTTCGTTTTGCAGAAGTCAGCATGTTCATAGACAAGATAACATGCGAAAATGATGGAAACAGATTCAAAATGATGAATATAGTATATCATGATCCTTTTGTAGAAACAAAACTTTATAAAACAACAAAACTTCATAACATAACACATCATTTTGCAGAAGTCATCATTTTTGTAGAAGTCATCATGTTCAAAAGTCATCAGATTCAAAATGATGAATAAAGTATATTATGAACAAATAAATATTTGTGTTTAGTTTGAAAATGATGGATACAGGCAAGGTTAGAAAACCTCGGTAATCATGCGGATGTGCTTCATATTGGATTTAGTAATTTGTTTCATCATTTTTAAAAATTATCATTTTCACAGACAACATAAAATGCATAAGTGTTTTATAAATGATTTGAAACAGTCAAAATAAGCATGCGATTTTCTGTGAAACAAATAATGAAGTTATTGAGGGACACATGGCGTTGTCGACTATTCCTTTGTATTTTATTTTTTTAATTGGCGGTTTATGTTTCATTTTCCCGCGTTCTATTTTTACCAATTATTAACTATTCATATTCCCGCCCTCGAATGTGGTTCTTATATATTCCCTATTTGAAGGATAGATTGTAAGAACAAAAAGTTTTGCATAATTCTCCAATCAAATTATGGATATTCCTGAATTTCGATCACGCTCCGAGTGTAAGAACAAAAAGTGTTTTAGTGACATCACTTATCTGAGGAAAGAAATTGATGAGCAGGTCTTAATGGATAAGACTAGACTCAGAGATGCTGAGAAAATGTTATCACAGTCGAAGATTGACTACTTACAAGGTCTTATTGATTAGGTGAAATCATTCACAAAGTTTTCTTCTATTAAAAAGGGACGTCTTGACAACATTTCTTCTCAAATTGAGCATCAGAAGGCGATTCTTGTTGCTAGAACTACGTGACAAGATTACTAATTCGATTGAGGAGCAATCTGCTTATTTCTACAGCCTTGAAAAATGGTTAGAATAGGTTTTTTTGAGTCCTTAGCCCTGTAATCTCCTATTATGCTTTGTTTTGTCAAATCAAGTGTTTTAAACACAATTCTTGTATTAAATGGTTATGCGGCAGTTGTTTTTATGATAAATATATGTGATGATGTTATGTTTGTCTATTTGTCTTATCTAAACGATGAAAATGATGCTTTTCACAATGAAAATGATAGAAACAGTGTGAATGTGATGTTGTAATGGATGAAAAATGATTGAAATACATAGTGTATACTATAGTCTCGAAAATGGTTGAAACCCAACGAAAATTATTGAAACCTAATGAAAATGATTCCTTTTAAAATGAAAAACACGTAAATGTATAGAAAATGAAGGAAAGAGTAAAGGAAATGATGTTTAGTTGTATCTAAATCATATCAGTAATTATCTTTATATCAGTGATGAATAAGTGAACAACCATTGTTTTATCATGATGAAAATAGTTTGAAACTAATGGAAACATAATTAATATGATAAAACTCAATTAACAACCATGTATTCATCAGTTTTAAAATGATAACTAATTCTACATTAGTATATCAGTTTGAAAAGGATGAAAATGATGGAAACAAAATGAAAATGAGTTTTTCACTTTGTAAATGATGGATTCACAAAACAAAATGGTGCTAAGTTCTATATAAATCATGTATGATACTATGTAATGTATGTAATTCTTCAACTAATTATTTAATAGCTATCTATCAGGGGGTTATCATATATTTTAAATTCAAAGACATGAGAATGTTTAAAAACACTAACATGTTTTTTAAAACCCAGAATGATGAATTGCTATTTTTTAAAATGACGGGGGACTGTTGAATAAAATTACAGTCATGTTTTTAGCAGGATGAAAGCTGTTCTAAAATGATATACCAATTTTACATCAGTATATCAGTTATGTATTCAGACATATTTTCAATTTTCATCAGGGGTAAAAATGATGAAAATGATGGATACATGATTGAAAATGTTGGGTTCAGTCACAAAATGATGCTATATTCTATATAAATCATGTATGGTACAATGTAATCCATGTAATTCATCAACAAATTGTTTAATAAGTATCCATCAGGAGGGTTATCATATGTATTTATTGTATAGTCGTGAAAATGATGGAAAACTCTAACATGTTTTTCAAAAACCAGAATGATGAATTGCTATTTTGTTGAAAATTATGAGGAACTGTTGAACAAGACTATAGCCATGTTGTTATCATGATGAAAGTTGTTCTAAAATGTTAACTATTTCTACATCACTATATCAGTTATGTATTCAGAGATTTTTTCAATTTGCATCAGGGTGTAAAGGATGAAAATGATGGAGACATGTTAAAAATTATGGAAACATAATGAAAATGAGTTTGCAACTTTGAAAATGATGGGTTCATAAACAAAATGATGCTAAGTTCTATATAAATCATGTGTACCAATGTAATTCATGTGTTTTAACTACAAAAACACATGAAAATGATGAAAAACACTAACATGATTTTAAAAACCAGGATGATGAATTGCTGTTTTGTAAATGATGTGAAACTGTTGAATAAGACTACATCAATGTTTTTATCATGATGAAAGTTGTTCTAAAATGATAACCAATTCTACATCAGTATATCAGTCATGTATTCAGAGATATTTTTCATTTTGCATCAGGGATGAAAGATGGGTAAGTATAAATAGAAGAAGCAGCTCCTCTCACTGCCCCGTATAGGGTTCTGAGGGAGACATGTTGAAAATTATGAAAACATAATTGAAATGAGTTTTCCAATTTTAAAATGATTGATTCACAAACAAAATGGTGCTAAGTTCTATATAAAACATGTATGCTACAATGTAATTAATGTAAAACACATTGATGAAAATGATAAAAATGCACCAGGATGAAAATGATAAAAATGCCGGAGAATGTTGAAAATGATGGAAACATATCTGAAATGAGTTTTGCACTTTGAAAAATGATGGATTCACAAAAAAAAATGGTGATAAGTTTCTATTTAAATCAAGGTATGCGTCAATGAAATTCATGTAATTCATAGTCAAAATTGATTAATAACTATCCTGATGGGGGTTATCTGTAAAGTCATGAAAATGATGAAAAACCCTAACATGATTTCAAAAACTCAGAATGATGAATTGCTATTTAACATTAAATCATTTTAGCCAATCAATTGCTATTCGAAAGTATAATACCTTCATCCATTGACTATTTCTAAACTTCATCTGCATCTTCGATAGTAAGGGGTTGAGTTGCTATCGTTATATCTGTACATGCTACATTTTTGTCAATCTTCGCCTGTTGATTTGCATTTTCAGTTACTTCAACATCTTCATCATCGATGTCTATGACTGTGTTATCCGTTTGCTTAGGCTTTCAGAAAACGGAGACTAATCGGCCGCTTCTTCTTAACTTTTCGATGACTGAGAATGACAATTTTCAAAGAAATCAACACAAGAATAATATTATATAGTCGAAATCAAAGATTATATAATCAAAAACATACCTAGATTTATCTTGAGAAGAAGAACGAGAAGAACAATATGCTGATTTCGTCAGGGAAGAAGATGTTTTTTGCTAATCGAATGTGGAGAGAGGGACGTGGCATTGTGTTTTTGAAAAGTGGGCGGATATGATTCCGTAACTTTTGGATGTATATGCGGAAAGTGAATTTTTGTTTGTTTTGATTTTGACGTTTTTGCCCTTTTTTATTCGTAAAAGGTAGTTTTTTTAGGATTTGCATTTTAATTTTTTCTAATTAATCATGATCATGCATTTCTAGATCCAAGGGCTAATATTAAGCCCTTAAGGACTTTGTATAAGGGTGGGACTATATGGATCCTAACCCATATTAACTTCTAACGAGTCATAATTGCTATAAATGGGACAGAATTGCAATTTATGGGTTATATTAACTTCTAACGGGTCATAATTGCTATTTATGGGTTATATTAATTTTTAATGGGTCAGAATTGCTATTTATGGGTTATATTCACTTCTAACGGGTTATATTGCTATAAATGGGTTATATTCACTTCTAACGGGTCATAATTGATATAAATGGGTTATATTCACTTTTAATGGGTTATAATTGCTATGAATGGGTCATATTTACTTCTAACGGGTCATAATTGCTATTTATGAGTTATATTTACTTCTAATGGGTCATAATTGTTATTTATGGGTTATATTCATTTCTAACGGGTCATAATTGCTATAAATGGGTTATATTCACTTCTAACGGGTCGTAATTGCTTTAAATGGGTTATATTCACTTCAAACGGGTCAGAATTGCTATTTATGAGTTATATTTACTTCTAACGGGTTATAATTGCTATTTATGGGTTATATTCATTTCTAACGGGTCATAATTGCTATAAATGGGTTATATTAATTTCTAACGAGTCATAATTGCTATAAATGGGTTAGAATTGCAATTTATGGGTTATATTCACTTCTAACGGGTCATAATTGCTATTTATGGGTTGTATTCAATTCTAATGGGTTAGAATTGCTATTTATGGGTTATATTCATTTCTAAATTGTCATATTGCTATAAATGGGTTATATTAACTTCTAAGGAGTGATAATTGATATAAACGGGTTATATTCACTTCTAACGGGTTATAACTGCTATGAATGGGTCATATTTACTTCTAACGGGTCATAATTGCTATTTATGAGTTATATTTACTTCTAACGGGTCATAATTGCTATTTATGGGTTATATTCATTTCTAACGGGTCATAATTGCTATAAATGGGCTATATTCACTTCTAACAGGTCATAATTGCTATAAATGGGTTATATTCACTTCTAACGGGTCAGAATTGCTATTTATGAGTTATATTTACTTCTAGCTTGAAACACCGTGCTTTTGAGAACCAAATTTCTCTTTTTAAAATACTAATTTAAGTTTCTTTCAAATACACAATGGAATGAAAACACGTGGCTATTTATATACATTCAAAATTTAGCCACATACATTGTTTGGTGTCACTGTTACTGAACCGATCGACCATTATCTCAGTACTATTACATACATAATATCAGAGTTTAACAAAAACAATGTTCCTCCTAAAACATGTAACTACCCGTAGGCACCCGAGCTCACAGCCTAAGGATCACCTGCATATGTGAGAGGTGGTATCTGTTAGCTATAAAAGCTAGTGAGTACAAAATTACACAACAATCAATATAAACATTTCACATATCATCAAGCATGCTCAAACAGTGTTATCCTAGCGTCTCACGATGAGCTGGCGTAGTCAGAAGGCGACATATCTCGCGAGGTAGCAAACCCGGCTCAATGCACCAAACTGGGGTACTAGACACATCAACTGCTCCGGTGGGTGAGCTGTGAAGTGGTCTACCATTGCGTTTTGGAATCTATCGATTCCTCTGAGTACAGCTGGAGGCTGTACCAATCCGTTCGGGGAGCATTGGGCTTGAAAGGCTCTAAATACCTATACAGGAACCGCTGATGCTATCAATGGTCCGCAGACCTCAAGCAATCACAGGCCATCACTGGCCCCGATAATGGACTAATCAGTCCACAAGTCCGGATCCGATCACAAACACATAACTGATCCAATTGGATCTTAATTCCGTGCACGCAATCATACATATCATCATAACATACACCTAATCAAGTGCATATTATTTTGTATCAATAAGTTATACCTAACATCGTCATGCTTTTCAATCTACAGTTAATCAAGTGTGTATCATAATGTGTCAAATGATAAGTCTATCATCATCATGCTTTACAATCTACACTTAATCAAGTGCGTATATTATCATGGTAATCATTTCTCATACATACAACAAGGTATACAACCTTTTATCAACATATTCAATTCGTTTGTTAATATATGTTATAGATATATTAATCGTTATGTTATCCCGCACTCACCTGATAAGCTAGAATAAGCAAAGACCTTGCTTTGGCACTCCCGGATTGTCAACTTGACCTATAATACCAATACTTACGCGTTAATCACTTAAACACGCAAGAAACATCTAGGATACTTGAAACTATACTCTAATGGTGTTATTTAACTATTTATTAGCTTATTATTATAGTCCAAGCACCAACACGTGAAAGAACAATGATAAACATCATTTTGGCACAAACTGCACTGGACGAGACGGTTTTGCCTGTAGTGCCAAAATTTAGATTTTGCACAATAGTGCCTTTTTATCCCATTTCAACTCCAAATCAACTTTAGTAAAATTTCAGTGTTTCATATGACCATTTGACATATGTTGGAGCTTTCTAACATCAAATACTCTCATCCAGTTAATTCATATGAAAATCACAATTAAATAGACAAAGAAGTGTGCATTTTTGGCCAAAACTTGAAATAGACCAATTCTAACACTTGCAACACACCATATACACCTAATATGATGTATTGAAGGTGTTGCAATTGACCAAAACCTTTAAAGTCATTGTTTGGTATCATTTTCCAATTTCTTGTCTATTTATGGCTTAATTTTCACTATTTTAGCCATTTCAAGCAAAACCACCATTTTAATTCAAAACCAATGTTATAATCAATTCATACAAGTCATAGGAATATATTAGAACCTTAAAATTTAGTTCTTGATGTGTATAAACAATTTGACATCTTTTTGGCCATTTTGACCTATTTAGGCGATTTCTTGGATTTGTGCAAAAACACCACTTCTAATCCACCATATGAGTTCTAATCAATCCTAACAAGTTATAGAAACAATTAGAACAATAAATGTTTGTTCTTGAAGGTCAAATTCAGTTTGACCCGTATTTGACCAATTTTGACCCATTTCAGCCAAAATTCAAAACTCATCAAGATCACTACTTTAATTCATGAAATTGATTCCTATGTACTTAGAAATGATATAGGAACTTATTTCAATCATAAATTTCAGTTCTTGATTGCTAGATCAAAGAACCCACTTGAAAACCTAGAAATTCAAGAATTGAAGAACACTAGTATGAACAAGGAGGAATTTGAACTTACAATGATCAATTGATGATAAAGAACCACTTGTGGGACTAATTTGAAGCTTGCTTTGCTGCTGGAACAAAGATTAATGAGTTCCCTATCAAAACCCAAAAATCAAGAATAAGAAAGAAGCTATGGATGGAGCTTACAAAGTGATGAATGAAGAAGATGAAGATGATGAATTAGGGCTGATAAAATCTTCAATTTGCAGCTGGAATTTGAACTTGAATGATTGAATTTGATTTCTCCTTTGAGTTCTTCTTCAAATGCTAGCAAGAACAATAATAGTGAGAGTGTGTGTTGTATACGTATTTGTGTAGGTGTCTGATGATGGAGACCGACTTGTGGTAAATATTATCCACAAGTGGGTATTTTGTTCCCCTTTCAACTTACAAGTCGTCTCTCGTTTACCCATTTCAACTAACGAGGATATTTTTGGAATCCTCGTTTGAAACTGTTCGATTTTTTATAATCTTTATCTACTTTTATTATTATTTCAATAACCATTTATTTACCATCTTCATTATTTATAACATTTTCTAAAATTTATATATTTTATTTAATTTAAATAAAAATTCGATGTACCACGTCCGCACACGTTTAGGCCCTTTTTAAGAATGTTACAAATCTACCCCCCTTAACAAGATTCCGTCATCGGAATTTGCTCTTCAGAAAATAGATGGGGATATCATGCCTTCATATCCTCCTCGGTCTCCCATGTAAGGTTTTGTAACGCCCCAATTTCAATAAAAGATATAAAAGTTGAATATTTTCATAATAGCACGCATATAATTTAAAATTCATAAGCGGAAACGTTTTCATAACAAAACCGTGCTAATACCAAAAGATACACCAATAATTACAGACTTAGTGTACTATCAAGGTTAAATATTTACACAAACGGGTGTTAATTGTTTATCGTTCAAAAATTGAAAAGCAGTCAAACAGGAGCTTTGCCTTTGCCTTTGCTGCATCTTACAAAACATATTTAAAATAGTATCTGATAAGCTACGAGAGTTTAGTGAGTAATCTAAACAAAACATCATATGAACACACGTATACGATCATATAAAGATAATACACGTATGCCTGGCAATCAAAGCTAGCCTCTGGTTCTAGACCCAGGGCAGCATCATAGGTCACAGTACTATACCGCATCTGAGCCTTACTGCACGCAGCAGTACGCTTACATATACACATGTATAACATAGCATGTTAGTAATATGATATGAAGCTACACATGCTACTGATATGAAGTGAAGTCTAGAAGACTCACCTTCTGATATTTATAATCTGAAATGATCCACAAATGCTAATGATTTAGTGAATAGGCCCACAACCTGTTTCTACAACATAATATCAATAGTGTATGAATTAACACCTGCTGACTAGTCAAAATAAACTGAATAGGGCTAAGGCACGGCCGTACCTATCAAAGGCACGCCCGTGCCTGTAACTAAGGCACGTCTAGGCATGACTCAGGCATGGGTGTACCTATCCTGCAGTCACGTCCGTGCCTAACTAAGGCACGCCCATGACTATGCCTTAAAGCACGGGGGTACCTGAATAACTAGGGTTTGCCACGGGGCGAAAGGCACGCCCGTACCCTCCTTGGCTGGTCTGCACAGTTTTGACCGACAGCAACTCTCAATCCGGCCAAAACATCATAAAAACTCAACTTTAACATTCTATAACATATATGGGGTATTTTCCTACACCCCTAACAGCTAAACAACCTAACTAACAATAAATTAACATGTTTTGATCCTTGTGATCAATTCTTGACCATTAGAACATGAGGAACACAAAAACAATACAAACCAAACATACCTTAGCTATACTTGGCTGATATGTTGCTACTAAACTGATATAATTGCTGTATTCTAATGCTCAAAATCGCCAAACATGATAGTGTTGTTGCTGTGTTTGTTTGGAAGTATGCAAATGAACATGTAAGTGTCTAGAATGAAGTCACAATGTATATCTACAACTATGACATAATTACACAAATGGTCCCTGGATTATTTCAGCTTATAAAATGGCAATTAAAGTCCCTCTAGTTTTAAAAACACATCTAATCCCATAAGGGCAACTTGTATAAACATATAACACCTCCTAATAAAATATTAATATTAGGAATTTCGATCCTTGGGTGTTACAGGTTTGACCCACGTGGAATGATTTCGTCCTCGAAATCATCTGTTGAAGAGTTCTGGATAATTTTGCATCATTTCCTATTCAGGCTCCCATGTAAAGTCTCAGCCTTTCCTGTGCTTCCACTAGACCTTGACCAGTCTAATCTGTTTGTTACGTAGAGTCTTGATTTTTCTTTCCAAAATAGCTATAGGTTGCTCCACATAGTTCAGTCTATCATCTATAGTAACATCTTCCAACGGTATAATTGCAGACTTGTCTGATAAACATTTTCTAAGGTGCGATACATGGAAGGTGTTATGAATCTGAGACAGTTCAGCTTGTAACTCTAATCTGTAAGCAACCTTTCCCACACGTGCAATAATCTTGAATGGTCCAATAAACCTTGGACCGAGCTTTCCTCTCTTTCTGAATCTGATAACACCTTTCCACAGCGATACTTTCAACAACACATAGTCTCCCACCTGAAACTCAAGCGGTGATCTGCGTCTATCTGCATAACTTTTCTGTCTACTCTGGGTAGTTAACAATCTGTCTCTGATGAGCTGGATCTGTTCAGTCGTTCGTTGAACACTTCTGTGCTACCCAGCTATCTCTGACCCACATCACCCCAACATACCAGAGTTCTGCATTTTCTACCATATAACATTTCATACGGGGGCATCCCGATACTAGAATGATAGCTGTTATTATATGAAAACTCAGCTAATTGAAAATAAGAATCCCAGCTTCCCCCGAAATCAATAACACATGCTCGCAGCATATCTTCCAGAGTTTGAATAGTTCTTTCACTCTGACCGTCAGTCTGAGGATGATAAGCTGTGCTGAGATGCAATCTAGTTCCAAGATCCCCTTGAAATTTATTCCAGAATCTAGAAGTGAATCTGGTATCTCTGTCTGACACAATTGAAACTGGTACAGCATGGTGAGTCACAATTTCTTTAACATAAACATCTGCCAATCTTTCTGAAGGATAAGTCTCTTTAATGGGAATAAAATGTGCACTCTTAGTTAACCTGTTTACGATTACCCATATAGCATCATAACCATGTCGGGTCCTAGGTAGTTTGGTAATCAGGTCCATAGTAATATTTTCCCATTTCCAGACTGGAATTTCTAACAGTTGCAACTTCCCGTGAGGTTTCTGATGTTTAGCTTTCACTTGTAAACAAGTAAGGCACTTTTCTACATATTTTGCTACATCACGCTTCATGCCTGGCCACCAATAATCAATCTTCAGATCCTTATACATTTTTGTAGCCCCTGGATGAATAGAGAATCTGGACTTATGAGCTTCATTAAGAAGTGTCTGACGTGCATCACCATAAACCGGTACCCAAATACGACCATAACGGGTCCAGACATCACGACTGTCTTTACTAAATTCTGCCACCCGCCCCTTAATTCGCTCTGAGTTATGATTCTCACTTCTGATTGCTTCTAACTGAGCTTTTCGTATAACATCAATGATAGGCGCCGTAACTGTCATCTTTAGAAATTGGTTCTTCACAAGCACCATTCCTGACTTTCTGCTTAGAGCATCAACTACTACATTTGCTTTCCCTGGATGATAGAGTATATCATAATCATAATCTTTTAATAATTCTAGCAAACGTCTCTGTCTCATGTTGAGAATCTTCTGATCTTTGAAATACTTCAAACTTTGATGATCTGTATAAATAATGAATCTCACACCATATAAATAATGCCTCCATATCTTAAGTGCAAAGACTATTGCTGCTAACTCCAAATCATGAGTTGGGTAGTTACTTTCATGTGGCTTCAACTGCCGTGAAGCATAAGCTATAACTCTACCTTTCTGCATCAGTACACAACCCAATCCACGATATGAACCGTCACAAAATACTACCATATCTTCAACCCCTTCTAGTAAAGCGAGAACTGGTGCTTCACATAACTTCTGTTTAAGAGTTGAGAAAGCAGACTGTTGTTCACTACCCCAAATAAATTCGGCATTCTTTTAAGTCAACTTAGTTAAAGGAACAGCAGTTTTGGAAAAATTCTGTATAAATCTCCTGTAATAGCCTGCCAATCCTAGAAAACTCCGGACTTCAGTAGGGTTCCTTGGCGGTTCCCATTTCATCATAGCATCTACCTTCAAAGGATCTACTTTAATTCCATCTTGGTTAATTAAATGACCCAGAAATTGCACTTCTTGAATCCAAAATTCACATTTAGAGAATTTAGCATATAATCGTTCTCTTCTCAAGGTTTCCAAAATTTCTCTAAGATGTCTTTCGTGATCCTCCGGATTCCTCGAATAAATCAGTATATCGTCAATAAACACAATCACCGATTTATCTACCATTGGTCTGCAAACTCCGTTCATCAGATCCATAAATGTTGCTGGTGCATTCGTAAGACCAAACGGCATCACCACAAACTCAAAGTGTCTGTATCGGGTTCTAAACGTGGTTTTAGGAATATCCTCCTTTCTGATTTTCAACTGATGATATCCCGACCTTAAGTCAATTTTCGAAAACCACGATGCTCCCTATAACTGATCAAACAGATAATCTATTCTGGGTAATGGGTATTTATTCTTGATGGTCACCTTATTAAGCTTACGATAATCAATGCACATACGAAAGGTACCATCCTTCTTTTTAACGAATAATATTGGAGCACCCCAGGGAGAACTACTGGGTCTAATAAACTCCTTATCTAACAGTTCCTGCAGTTGTTTCATCAATTCTTGCATCTCTAATGGAGCAAGTCTGTATGGAGCTCTGGCAACTGGTGAAGCTCCCGGTACTAAATCAATCCTAAACTTAACTTGTCTGTCTAGTGGCACACCAGGTAAGTCTTCAAGGAAGACATCAGGGTATTCACATACTACCCTTACATCATCTAGGCTCGTCTGTCTCTTTTCTAGTTTCGTATCTATCACATAAGCTAAGAAAGCTGTATACCCATGTTGCAAATACTTTCGGGTTTTAGACACCGAACATACGTATGACTTTCCCTTTCTGATATCACCGCATATAAATAGTTCTTCCCTACTTGGGGTATGAACTCGTATAACTTTCTACCCACACATAATGGTAGCCTGGTTAAAACCTAACCAATCCATTTCAACTACTACTTGGAATTCTCTCACAGTCATGGGTATAAGTTCAATAGGAATCTAACTGTATCTATTTCTAACACATTACGCTTATACACAACAGATACAATTACAGTTTTATCATCAGCAATTTCAACTTCAAGGGGAGAATCTAGCTTTTCATACCTTTGGTTGAAATTTTTGCAGAAAGAAACAGATACAAATGATTTACATGCACCAGAATCAAATAGCACAAGAGTAGGCAAGTTGTTGACAAGATATGTACCTATGAGTACATGTGGTTCAGTTTTAGCTTCCTCAGCTGTAAGCTGGAAAGCTCTTCCTTTGGATTTGGGAGCATCTTCCTTTTTCACTTCTCTTACCCCAGAGCTTCATGGTGGGGGTAAGGCTGGAGTAGGTCTTGATCCGGTGGACTGTACGTTTGATGTGAGTTTCGGGCATTCGGACTTCTGATGGCCCGGCTGATAACAGTTGAAGCATACCCGCAACGGAGTCTTACAATCCCTCCCCACATGACCTGACTTACCATGCTTATAACACACGGAAGAACCAAGCCAACATTCTCCCAAGTGATGCTTTTTACAATTCTGACATAACGGGTAAGTCTTCTGTACCACTTTCTTATCAGACGGTTCTACCCTCTGTTTCTTGTACACGGGTGCAGTCTTTTCTACCACCTTTCTCTCTTTATCTTGCCCCTCTAATCCAACTCCCTTGCTCTAGCCGCGTCCATCATGGACTTCAACGTCTGATGCTTACTAGCATCTATGAACTCTCTGACACTCGGTTTAAGTACCATCATGTACCTGTACATCTTCATTTTCTCGTTTGCAACATAATCGGGACAAAAGCGTGCTTGTTCTAGAAATTTAGCATTGATCTCTAGAACCGTTTCAGTTGTCTGCTTTAACCTATGAAACTCGTCCACTATGCTGTCAATCATAGACTGGGGAACGAACTGCTCTATCACAAGTTCTTTAAACTTCTCCCAAGTCCCGGTTTCAATCTGTGTATAACCCCTCTGCTTCACCTCCATATCCCACCAATCTTTTGTAGCGCCACGCATCTGATTGGTAGCATACCTCACATTAAACTCAGGTTCACATGAACATGTATAGAAGGCACCCTCTATCTCTGAGATCCATCTGTGGCTGATAATTGGATATATACACCCCTGAAACAATGGAGGTTGACATGCTGAAAAATCTCTGAACATGCAAACCTTAGGTACATCACGGATAATCACTTGTGGCTGGGGATTAAATCCTTCACCACCTGCAGCGAATCTGGCTACCAGCTCTTGTCTGATCATTTCGCGGTTTTGATCTTTTATCTGTTCTACCACCTGTGTAACAATGAAAGGAATTCTCTGTTCTAATGCTCTGCTAATTTCACTTGCAACTGTCTCCTATACTGTAGGCTCCACTATTCTTTCATTCAGATCCGGTGCTCCCTCATTCACTATCGGTTGATTCCTAATCGGAATCTGCTCACCAGTAACACTGGTTTCTATACCCTCTGGTCTATGGCTAGGACCACCTGTCTGTCTATTGGTTGCTCGCGAACCTCTAGTGTTAACCATCCTGATAGTATACATAAAGCATTAAGATATAAGGTAGCTTTATCACACCACCCTTTATATGAACTAGATACTCATAGATCTAACAACTCAGTATACCTTATCTTTAAACCAAAGTATTTCTATACATACTAAGGCATTCTATTTAAACAGTAAACCAAGTATACTATCTTATTACAAGTACCCCTCACCCGATTCACAAGATTCTTCATGATTCCATTGAGTTCCAACATGTATCATGTGTTTGTAATAATATGGGCCCTATATTACTCTAAACACACTACACACGTTCGATTTTAACTTTATCACAAAAAGTCACGATTCACAGACTTAGGCCAATTATCATCAGTATAATGTCATATAATCATGTATATCATAAAGATTCTGTACATAACATATCACTCTACATAAAAATACACTAAGTATACACTGTTAGTTTACTCACCAAGCTGCAAGTACAAGCCTCCAGTTTGACAAAATTTTCAAAACCATGGTTCAAGTCCAGACTGTGATTCACACAATCTAGATCTCTCAAACCGTTGCTCTGATACCAAGTTGTAACGCCCCAATTTCAATAAAACATATAAAAGTTGAATATTTTCATAATAACACGCATATCATTTAAAATTCATAAGCGGAAACGTTTTCATAACAAAACCGTGCTAATACCAAAAGATACACCCACAAGTACAGACTTAGTGTACTGTCAAGGTTAAATATTTACACAAACGGGCGTTAATTGTTTATCGTTCAAAAACTGAAAAGCAGTCAAACAGGAGCTTTGCCTTTGCCTTTGTTGCATCCTACAAAACATTTTTAAAATAGTATCTTATAAGCTACGAGAGCTTAGTGAGTAATCTAAACAAAACATCATATGAACACACGTATACGATCATATAAAGATAATACACGTATGCCTGGCAATCAAAGCTAGCCTCTGGTTCTAGACCCAGGGCAACATCATAGGTCACAGTACTGTACCGCATCTGAGCCTTACTACACGTAGCAGTACGCTTACATATACGCATGTATAACATAGCATGTTAGTAATCTGATATGAAGCTACACATGCTGCTGATATGAAGTGAAGTCTAGAAGACTCACCTTCTGATATTTATAATTTGAAATGATCCACAAATGCTAATGATTCAGTGAATAGGCCCACAACCTGTTTCTACAACATAATATCAATAGTGTATGAATTAACACCTTATGACTAGTCAAAATAAACTTAACAGGGCTAAGGAACGGCCGTACCTATCAAAGGCACGCCCGTGTCTGCAACTAGGGCACGGCTAGGCATGACTCAGGCATGGGCGTCTCTATCCTGCAGTCACGCCCGTGCCTAACTAAGGTACGCCCGTGACTATGCATTAAAGCACGAGGGTACCTGAAGAACTAGTGTTTGCCACGGGGCGAAAGGCACGCCCGTACCCTCCTTGGGTACGCCTGTGCCCTCCCCTGGTCTGCACAGTTCTGACCGACAGCAACTGTGAATCCGGCCAAAACTTCATAAAAACTCAACTTTAACATTCTAAAACATATATGGGGTGTTTTCGTACACCCATAACAGCTAAACAACCTAACTAACAATAAATTAACATGTTTTGATCCTTGTGATCAATTCTTGACCATTAAAACATGAAGAACACAAAAACAATACAAACCAAATATACCTTAGCTATACTTGGCTGATATGTTGCTACTAAACTGATATAATTGTTGTATTCTAATGCTCAAAATCGCCACAGATGAAAGTGTTGCTGCTGTGTTTGTTTGGAAGTGTGCAAATGAACATGTAAGTGTCTAGAATGAAGTCATCATGTATATCTACAACTATGACATAATTACACAAATGGTCCCTGGACTATTTCAGCTTATAAAATGGCAATTAAAGTCCCTCTAGTTTTAAAAACACATCTAATCCCATAAGGCAACTTGTATAAACATATAACACCTCCTAATAAAATATTAATATTAGGAATTTCGATCCTTGGGTGTTACAGGTTTGACCCGAGATTGTGCTTCCATTTGACCAAGACTAGCTGAATTGTCTTCTTCCTTAGTCACTTAGCCTTTGTGTTTAAGATTTCATCCGGTTCTTCCACGAGCCGTGTAGAAGAATCCACTTTCAGTACTTACAGAGGTAGAATCTGATCTTCATCGACCTTGCACTTGCGAAGATAGCAAACATTAAAGGTATTATGAATACCTAATAACTCTGGAGGTAATTCCAAAGATACTGTTTGCTCGTTGACTTTTTGAATAATCCTGAATGGACCAATGTATCGTGGACTCAACTTGCCCTTCTTGCCAAATTTGATGACACACTTCCACGGAGAAACCTTCAAGAATACCCGATCAACAATTTCAAAGGTAACCGGTCTGCGTTTCGGGTCTGCATACATCTTTTGTCTATCTCTGGCTGCTTTAAGCTTCTCTCGCGCAAACTTGAGTTTATCTGCAGTAATCTGGACCAGATCAGGTCCAACATACTGTTTCTCTCCTCGCTCGAGCCAACAGGTAGGGGTACGGCAACGCCTACCATAAAGAATCTCATACAGTGGCATACCAATACTAGAATGATATGAGTTATTATAAGCAAACTCAATCAAAGGAAAATTTGAATCCCATGAACCACCGTATTCGAGTACACATGCGCGTAGCATGTCTTCAAGAGTTTTGGATAGTCCTTTCGGATTGTCCATCAGTTTGGGGATGATATGCGGTACTCAAATGAACACGAGTGCCAAGATCCTATTGAAAATTGTTCAAAAAGTGTGAAACAAACCGTGTATCTCTATCAGAGACAATAGATAATGGAACACCGTGTCGGGCTACTATTTTGTTGATGTATAACTAAGCAAGACGAGGCATGAAAGATGATTCATTAACAGCTAGAAAATGAGCAATCCTGGTGTGTCTATCAACAATCACCCATATCATATCATGCCCTTTTGAAGTCCTGGGCAATTTATTAACAAAATCCATGGTAATGTTGTCCCATTTCCATTATGGAATTGGTAATTGTTGCAAATTACCATAGGGTCTTTGGTGCTCAGTCTTCACCTGTGCACAAATCTGACACTTTTCCACATATGAAGCTATGTCACGCTTCAATGTAGGCCACCTGTAAACTGCCTTAAGATTATGGTATACTTTCGTGCACCTAGGATGAATAGATAATCGTGAACTGTGCACCTCCTTCAAGATTAGATCCTTGTTCCCTCCGATGCTAGGTACCCAGATTCGGGACCTGTATGTCTTCAATCCCCTACTATAATCTTGTAGCTGCTACTTCATCTTTGTCGTAACTTCTACCTTCAGATTAGCTTCTGATAAGGCTTCTTGTTGCGCCTCCTTCAACAGATTAATAAGATCATAAACAATGGTGATTTTCATGAATTTGACGTTCTCTGTGGAGCCCTTTCGGCTTAACGCATCAGCCACCACGTTAGCCTTGTCCGGGTGGTATTTGATTTCACAATCATAGTCATTTATCAACTTTATCCACTTACGTTGCCTCATATTGAGATCCTTTTGTGTAGAAACATACTGGAGGCTCTTGTGCTTAGTAAATACCACACATTTTGTGCCATACAAGTAGTGGCGCCATAGTTTTAGAGCAAAGACAACAACTGCCAATTCCAGATCTTGAGTCCGATAGCTCTTCTCATGTGGCTTCAGTTGATGGGAAGCATAAGCTATAACCTTGTCCTTTTGCATAAGGACACTTCCCAAACCTGCGTAAGAAGCATCACAGTAAACAATAAAATCTTCTGACCCATTTAGCAGAGTCTAAATGGGAGCTTGACATAACAATTGTTCTAATGCCTGAAAGGAATTATCTTCTTCATCAGACCACGAATAGACAACATCCTTTCGTGTAAGCTTCGTTAGAGGACCTGCTATTTTAGAAAAATTCTACATAAACCGCCGATAGTAACCAGCAAGTCCTAGAAAGCTACGAATCTCTGATGGGCTTTTGGGAATTCCCCAATTCATTACCGCCTCGACTTTTGCTAGATCAACCATAACACCATCCTTACATATAACATGACCAAGGAAGTGTATTTCTTCAAGCCAGAACTCGCATTTAGAGAATTTTGCATATAAGTGTTCTTGCATCAAAGTATCAAGAACAATGCGAAGGTGTGCCTCGGTTCATAAGATCCATGAATATAGCTGGAGCATTCGCCAACCTGAAAGGCATCACAAGAAACTCATAATGCCCATATCTTGTTCTGAAAGCTATCTTTGGAATTTCTTCATCGCGTACACGGACTTGATGACAACCAGAATGACGATATATCATAAAAAAAACAAGTAGCACCCTGGAGTTGATCAAACAGATCATCAATACGTGGGAGAGGGTACTTGTTCTTTACAGTTCGCTTATTCAGCTCCCTTCTCACAAACCTTAGATGGTGCAAGACGATAAGGAGATATCGCAACAGGCGTAGCACCTAGAACAAGATCAATTTGGTACTCAACATCACCTAGCGGTGGTAATTCCGGTAATTCATCAGGAAAAAATCAGGTGTAACACCATAAATTCTAAGCCATTTTTTTTATTTAACTATTTTCGCTGTAGAAGCTTCAATTAATTTTATACTTTCATTTCATTCACAAACATTTACAATAACAAAATATATGTTCTTTAGATTCAACAAACAAAACTCAGTGTTACAAAAGACTGGCTCGTTTCATTTTTAAATCTAGACATCAGAGTCAGGTCAACTTCTCCTTCCACGAGCACTCACAAACACAAACCTGCAAAAAGCAACAACTGTGGGGAATTATCACAAAGCTAAGTGAGTAGAAGAAAAACTTAAAAGCAAACATCAAGCCAATACTTATCATGTAATCACAACTCTAAGAAGACCGGCGGTTTGGCGCAGAACCTACAACCAATGCCAGCCAAAGCAAAGGTTTACCGATAGCCCTTTACTGAATTGGCACAGTGAAATCCCACTCTAAAGTAACAAATACAATAGTAAGGCTACTACTGTTCAACCAACTAGTAAACGAGCCCAACCCGATTCCACGTATAGCTGACTTCTCAAACGCAACTCAAAATCATACTAAGAGTGCGTATCGATCAAATAATCCTGCAATTGTCAACAATACATAATATTCACAATCAGCAGTTCCAATATCAAACAATCACATACAATCATGCATTACATCAATGATATTAACCAAATCTTTACCATTCGCGTCCAACATCTACTCACCTTTCAATCTTAGTTGAAGCACTCAGAATTCTAATGTTACTGAGTCTTTGGATTGCGTGAAAACACAATAACAATTAATCAGTCCCAATCCCATAAATATATTTGAACATATATTTATAATCCATTCATAACATCAACAATCAATAAACAATTATAAATCAACACAACATATCGGATTTCCTCAAAACTATCGGATTCCAAGAATCCACAATTCTTTATCGGATTTTACCTCTGTCAGATTTGGGAATCCGATGGATCCCAAAACTGTCGGATTCGCATTAATCGGATTTCAAACATATTGATTTAAAGTCCCGGGTTAAGGAGTGTCGGATTTCATTACTCCCGGATTCCAAGTTCCGGATTTGAGTATCGGATTTTTATATTACTTCACAAATATAGGATTTCATTTTGTACAAACATAACAATCGGATTTTGGGTTGTCATATTCCTAGTATCGGATTTAGTCAAGGATTTCAATGTCTTGGTTTCACAAGTGTCGGTTTTCAAGATTTCCGGTTTTAAGAATTCGGATTTCTCAAATGTCGGTTTTCATCCAAATCCGATAACTTCATACTCATCAAATCCGCCAACATCAAAACATCATAACTCAAACCCAGATTTATATAGATTCATAATATTATTTTAGAAGCATAATTAAAACTCTTTTAAACACATTTTTATGCAAAGAATCATCATATAAACATATATATATATATATATATATAATATGAACACATAAAATCATCAAATCATATTCTAACAATACCGGTTATGGTGTTCTAACATGCAATCCTCAAACTAACCAAAATCATAACTTTAGGATCAAAGAACACATTAAAGAAGAAGAATATCACAAACCTTTTAATCTTGATTTTAATCACACAATAAACTAAGGAATCCGATTTTTTTTCTTCTTCTTCGGTTTTCTTCTTTGACAGAGAAACACATACATACACTTTTTCTTTTGGAGAGAAATATTCAGGTGATGACACACACACACACACATAAGTTTTCATGCAAAATAGGTGTCACCAACTACTCTTGATACACCCCATGTGTATTACCCACTTACATGCATATACACATACATACGGACACATATACATACATACATTCATACTATTAATTCTAATTTAAGTAAATAACTAATAACACTTAAAATAATCACATAATCAAATTAAAGAAATTAAAACACAAACAAACACATACCGTAAACCCACTAATCTACTAGCCCAGGTTTGCGGGTGTTACATCAGGGTATTCAGAAACTACCCTTATGTCATTAACAGCTTTCTTCTCCATCTTTGTATCAACAACATAAGCCAAAGAGGAATCACATCCCTTGACTACGAACTTGCGAGCTTTCATAAGTGAAATTAGAGGAGTTTCAGAAGTTCTCCCCTCCCCTCGAGCCACAACATATGACCCGTCAGACAGAGGAATTTTAATGATCTTTTTAGAGCAAAGAATCTAAGCATTTTGATTATTGAGCCAATCCATTCCGATTACAACATCAAACCCCGCAATCGGCATAACAAGAAATGAAATGGAAAAACTAGTCCCGTCAATATCAATCACTGCCATGTGTACTGTATGAACAATAGAAACTATTCTACCACTAGCAACTTTAACGCTTAATGGATCAATCAATGTAGAAATAGGTAATTGTAGTTTAGCACGAAAAGACACAGAGACGAAAGAATACTTAGCTTCTTGCTTTCACTTGTTTCAAATACCAACTCTATATTCCGTATCCATCTCTCGGTCACTGCCGGATCCGTTGTGCCCTCAAAGGTATATATGGTTTACATGACAGAACAAGCTTTAAGTCATGCGGCCATTCTGTGCTATGGAATAGGAGCAACTGGCATATGTTCCTCAACTTTCATTAAGCGTTCCTCTAACTATCGAATGTATGCTTCTCTATCCTCGTTTCCAACCATAGTATCTTCTTAAGTCTTTCGGTCCAAATATATTCGTAGTCATACTTAGTATACTTATTATACTTAATCAATCATGTTAAGCAATTATGTAATAGCATGTCAATCATAACAATCTCTCTCACATCCCATGGCCTCCCGAGGAACACTTTAAATAATGGTCAAGCCTAAACTTGAGACTGAATACTCTTTCAAGTATCCAATTCACTCAAACTTAGGCTCTGATACCAGCTTGTAACACCGTAATTTTGAGAACCAAAGTTTTCTTTTTAAAGTCATTGTTTGGTATTATTTTCCAATTTCTTGCCTATTTGTGGCTTAATTTTCACTATTTTAGCCATTTCAAGCAAAACCACCATTTCAATTCAAAACTAATGTTCTAATCAATTCATACATGTCATATGAACCTATTAGAACCTTAAAATTCAGTTCTTGATGTCTAAAAACAGCTTGATCTCTTTTTGGCCATTTTGACCCATTTAGGCCAATTCTTGGATTTGTGCAAAAACACCACTTCTAATCCACCATATGAGTTCTAATAAATCCTAACAAGTCATAGGAACAATTAGAACACTAAATTTCAGTTCTTGAAGGTCAAATTCAGCTTGACCCGTATTTGACCAAATTTGACCCATTTGAGCCAAAATTCAAAACTTATCAAGATTACTACTTTAATTCATGAAATTGATTCCTATGTACTTAGAAATGATATAGGAACTTATTTCAATCATAAATTTCAGTTCTTGTTTGCTAAATCAAAGAACCCACTTGAAAACCTAGAAATTCAAGAATTGAAGAACACTAGTATGAACAAGGAGGAATTTGAACTTACCATGATCAATTGATGATAAAGAACCACTTGTGGGACTAATTTGAAGCTTGTTTTTCTGTTGGAACAAAAATTAATGAGTTCCCTATCAAAACCCAAAAATCAAGAATAAGAAAGAAGCCATGGATGGAGCTTACAAAGTGATGAATGGAGAGGATGAAGATGATGAATTAGGGCAGATACAATCTTCAATTTGCAGCTGAAATTTGAACTTGAATGATTCAATTTGATTTCTCCTTTGAGTTCTCCTTCAAATGCTAGCATGAACAAGAATAGTGAGTGTGTGTGTTGTATATGTATATGTGTAGGTGTCTGATGATGGAGACCGACTTGTGGGTAAATATTATCCACAAATGGGTATTTTGTTCCCCTTTTCAACTTACAAGTCGTCTCTCGTTTACCTGTTTCAACTAACGAGAATATTTTTGAAATCCTCGTTTGAAATCGTTCGATATTTTATAATCTTTATCTACTTTTATTATTATTTAAATAACCCATTTATTTACCATCTTCATACTTTATAACATTTTCTAAAATTTATATATTTTATTTAATTTAATTAAAAATTCAACTTACCACGTCCACACACGTTTAGGCCCGTTTTAAGGATGTTAAATAACGGGTCATAATTTCTATTTATGGGTTATATTCACTTCTAACGGGTCATAATTGATATAAATGAGTTATATTCCCTTCTAACGGGTTATAATTGCTATGAATCGGTCATATTTACTTCTAACGGGTCATAATTGCTATTTATGAGGTATATTTACTTCTAACGGGTCATAATTGCTATTTATGGGTCATATTCATTTCTAACGGGTCATAATTGTTATAAATAGGTTTTATTCACTACTAATGGGTTATAATTGCTATAAATGGGTCAGAATTGTTATTTATGTGTTATATTCACTTCTAACGGGTCAGAATTGCTATTTATGGTTATATTCACTTCTAACGAGTTATAATTACTATAAATGGGTTATATTCACTTCTAACGGGTCATAATTGATATAAATGAGTTATATTCACTTCTAACGGTTCATGAGCAAGGTAGTGTCACACTCCAATGCCCTAAATTGACCGAAAACAAATACACTTCTTGGTTAATTTTGGTTGAAACGGTGTTGAGAGCACATGGTCTTTGGAAGACGATAACCGGAGAAGACGAGGATGAGAAAAGAAATTATACTACAAAAGCTATAATTTATCCTACTCTCTCGGATGATATTCTTTTGTAGGTTGCCAAACACAAGGATGCACAAGATGTTTGGGAATCCATTCGGATTCGATATTTAGGTACCGAACGGGTACAAAAGGCACGGTTGCAAGCTCTACGGGACGAGTTGGAGAAACTAAAGATGAAAGAGGCCGAGATAATCGATGAATTTTCACGTAAGATAAGTGGTATAGTTGAGAAGTTTAAATGTCTTGGTTCATGTCTTGATGAAGAAGTGAGTATTAGAAAGTTTCTAATTACATTCTAAAGAAGTATTTGCCAATTGTTGCCTCTATTGAGCAATATTCCGATCTTGAAAGTATGCCATTGGAAGAAGCGATAGGAAGATTAAAAGCGTATGAAGATAGACTCAAAACCCATGATGAAAAAGAAGAAACTCATGTGGACAAGTGAACAAAAAATGGTGAAAACAATGGACACGGAAGAAACTCCGAGAGAGGTGGAAGAGGCCGAGGAAAAGGAAGAGGTCGAGGTGACAAGAGTGGATTTCGATGCTATGAATGTGGGGAATTTGGACACTTTGCTAATGAATGTACAAAGTGGAAAGACAAAAAGATCGAAGCCAACTTAATACAAGATGAAGAACCGGCATTGCTTTTGATGAGGAAATTGATCAAGATTAAGTAGGTGAATGTTGGGTTTTAATCTTGATTAATTAGTTTATGTAGTAATTTAAGTTTAGTTTTTAGTTGGTAATTTAAATAAGCAAGTTGTTTGATAGGATTGAGTCATTATCCTATCCTATCACTAAGGGATTAGAGGTTGGAAAAGGATAAGTATGAGTTTGTTAGTTTGGATAGTATTAGATAAGTAAGGATACGTTTGTTTATTTTAAATTCCTTTGTATTAGATATATATATATATATATAGTTAATTAATTGAGTGAAAGATGTGTTTTTTTTCTTCTTGTACGTGTACTTCTTTTCTTTTTCTTTGAAGTTCAAACACACAAACACATAAACAATTACAAAGGGCCTTGATATCCAACATGTTGTCCTATCTAGCACCTTGCTAGTCTTAAAAAAATTTGCTTCTCATTCAAAAAAAAGTGCTCCTCAAATTCTTGGAACATCCCATACAATGCGCATTTAATTGAGCCCAAAATTATACCTCTGTTTTTTAAACGAGAAATAATATATCCACATACTTTTTAGTCTTACTTCATTCTTCTACATATTCAATGTTTGATATATGTAAAACACTAACTCTCTTTTCTCATATCATCCTTTGATTTTAACAGTTGTCTTAATCAAATGAGTACAAAATAAGTACGAACAAAAAGTAGGAGAATGTATTATTTCTCTTTCCAAATAGATATGGGTAGGAAGGTGAATATTGAGTAACCTCCAAACTAAAATGTTCACGTTATAGGCACGTCCTAAAACCACTTCGATTTGGACACTCAAGAGGATAAGAAAGTTGAATCTTTAATCAATAATCGAAGAGAATCGACATAAAAGGAACCCCAAGAGTCTAGCTTCCACGATCAATCCCTCTTCGGCCCATTGATGTTACATCAGTCCATTTAAAACATGATTTTTGAGTCAATGTTGGCAACTTTTGTAAACTTAGACTACCCACATCGGCCCTTGAACCCAAGCTGGCTGGCGCCTGAACCCGGGTTGCGCACCATCGCGCCCCTACGGGCTGGGCCTGGCGCTAGCTCGGGCCTTGGCCAGCTTGTGAACCGCCTAATGGCTTCGAGTTTTCCTTTTTTCTTCGCCTTTTCGATCATTGCCCCCCTCCGAACGGTAATATATATATTTTTTTCTTTTTTTCCATCCTATAAATGCAATTCACATCTACACATATTTTACACAAATTCTTCTACTCTCTTCTATATTTGTACACTTTCTTCAATGCTTACAATTCTCATTTTTAAAAGAAACATGGACAAGGGAAAGCAAAGGCAAGGTTTCAAAACCCCACCACAGTATCAAAATCACGAGGAACGAGCTCACATCCCTCTCCGTCGAAAAATGTGCTGGGGTTTTTGTTAGGGAGATAATCGCTTCACCCTAATAATCAACTCTGCCTATCCTAAAACATAGGATATGATGATAACCAAACCATACATTCAGTATGACTTAGAAAAAATTCAAACATGTGTTGTTTGAATCAGTTTATGTATAAATATGCTAAGTATGGAATCGTCAGCTGAGGAAAATAAGCCATTAGCTGAGCATCAGATGCTACTCAATGTATCAGCTAAAGGATATCAGCCAAGGAGCGTCAGATGAAGAAAACAAGTAAAGAAGACCATCAGCTAAGGAAAATAGTCTATCAGCTGAGCAAAATTGTTGATCAGTTGATGAAAATATTCCATCAGCTGAGTAAACAGATTGATCAGCTGAGTGAACAGATTGATCAGCTGAGTGCCTACTCTATCAGCTGAGTGAACAATTAGATCATCTGAGGCCCAGAGCATCAGCTAAGTAAGTCTTCCTTTACACAAGTCATCTCTCCTCATAAACTGATGTATTTGATTGATCAGCTGAGCACTCTTGATCAACTGATCTTCCAAATACATGAGCTTATGTCCTCCTAAGCTTACTATTGATCAGCTGAGCATCTATATGATCAGCTGAGCAATATGTGTCATCTGAGTCCTAGCTAAAAGTGATCAACTGATATATTTTGTCAACTGAGTAGTGAATATCAGAGTTCCTAGCACAATCTGTTAGCTGAGTCGTGAAAAATGTCAAATCTACTCTATCTTTTCACATTGTAAGTCATATGTAAAAGGAAGAACATGTGTTGTTCTATTATGCCTTAGATCTTTGTTTGTAAAAGTAAAATGCACTTTTTGGATAAAGTATGAGACAAAAAGGTTTGACCTTATCCTTTGGAAAAGGATAATGATACCTCAAACAGACGAAGATCTTGAAGATTTGTTCAAACAACTAAGTATGGCTGGCAATCCCATACTTGGTAAAGTCAAATCAATCAGAAGCATGGTGTTGATTAAAGTACAATCATGGAAAGGGAAAGATAGTTCTACACGACAGTAGATGTGGACTTTAATATTTTATATTGTGAATGGGTTGCACATTTGCAGAATAGTACAATTACTTTTATCATACATTTGATTAAAGTAACTTTACTTTTCACCCACTACCTTTACAATTAAAATATTATATTTCCACATCCTCTTTGTCTCTTATCTTCATGTAACCGGATCCACCAAGACTTCTATATATACTCATGCATGGTGGACAAGCAAATAGAAAACACAATACTACACAACACAACAAAGTGAAGTCTCTACTACACTAAAAGAAAATCTCATCAGTTGAGAAATTTCGTAGATTATAAGCATTGTGTAGAATCAAACTTGTTCATGTGTTGAACACTCTAAATACATTAGTTGTTTTAGAGTTAGCTTGTCTATGTGTTAGACAAATTGGTTGCCACCTTTTATTGTACTTAGAATTTTCGCTTCTAGTACATGTAATTCTTGATTCATATCAATAAGAATTATATAAAAGTATATAAGTGTGTCTTTAATTTTTAAAAGCTAAAGTTTGCATTCAACCCCCCCTTCTACAAACATTTGTTGTTGCGTACTCAATCTGGGACTAACAACTGGTATCAGAGCAGGTTAGATAATCAATATCTAGATCTATTTTTCTTACTCTACAACTGCTTCTACCCCTCTCAATATGGCCTCATCCGCAAACAATATGAATATCTCAAACACTGGGTCCTTAACAAGATGTCCCATGTTTGATGCTGAAAATTTCTCCACGTGGAAAAGTAGAGCACATCTTTTCCTATCCACCCTTGATATCCAAATGCTTGAAATAGTCACTGATGGTCCTTATGTTCCAACACTAGTGTTATCTATCCCATCAGAATCTGAAGGTCAAACCTCTACAACTGAAAGAATCATAACCAAACCCATGCATCTGTGGACAGATGAGGATAAGAGGTTGGTTAGCCTAGATGTTAAGGCTAGATCAGCTCTTGTCTCTGCATTACCCAATGAAATCTATCATCAAGTGCTTAACTGTTCTTCTGCAAAAGAGATGTTAGATACACTCACAGTTGCATATGAAGGGACTGAAGAGGTGAAGGAGAACAAGAAGCTCTTCCTCAACAGAGAGTATGAATTCTTCTTTGCTCAGAAAGGTGAGAGTCTTACACAGACATACACCAGGTTCAACTGCCTAGTTAATGACTTGAAAAGGGCAGACATAACCAAGAGCAACTTTGTCTTGGTGAACATGTTTCTAGACTCCATTCCTGAAACATGGGATCACTTTGTCACTGTTCTAAGACATAGTGAGAAGATTAAGTGAATTTCTCTGGTTGCTCTCCATGGTAACTTACTCAACCATGAGCAATCAGTCAAACAAAGGAAGTTGTCATCCAAGGAGATGAAGGAGGTTGTGAAAGCTGCACCAACTGCCCTTGTATTAAGAGATACAAAGATGAGAAGCTTTGTAGCTATTGATTCTGGTTCTGATGAAGAAGGAGATGGAAAGGAGAGTGCTGGAGAAAGTGATGGGGAGAAGGATTGTGAGGAAAGTAATATGGAGGAGTTGGTTGAAGTTGTAGCTATGCTGGTTAAGAAGTTCAGACCTTTCAAGAAGGGAAAGGGTGCCAAGAGGTTCAGGAAGAGGTCATCAAAGTTTGTCAAGCCTAAATCCACTTTTGATGCCTCCACAGCAGAGTGTTATAAGTGTGGCAAGATTGGCCACATAGCCAGTGACTGTAAGTCCAAATATAACACTAGTTCTTTATCTGTGCAAAAGTAGGAGGGCAAGATTGATTATGAAGCCAAGTATAAGAAACTCCTTGCTGCTGTCCTAGACAAGAAAAAGAAGAAGAAAGCCTAGGGCCAAGTTCTTGTTGCTGAATAAGAAGATTGGGCAGAAGAAGATCTCTCCTCAGATGAAGATGAGGTGATCTCTGCTCAGTTCTGCATGATGGACAACAACAATGATGGTAGCTCCTTTGATGAAGATATGAAAAAGGCTGCTAAAGCTTGTTCAACTACCAACTGGGATCCTTCTTCTATGTATCAGGTTGGAAAATTTATTAACTATGATGATAATGAGATGAATGCTATGTTTGATTACTTGTGTATTGATTTCCAGTATGCTATTCAAAGAGAGAAGAAGCTAAAACTAGAAGTAGATTCACTAAAGGAAAAGTTAATTCTTAAGGATGAGGAACTTAAGCAGATAACAATCTTAAATGATGAACTAGCTAATCAAAAGACACTTAATGAGATCTTAGTAAAAGAAACTAGTGAAGCAACTAAAAAGTTTAATGACCTCCAAAAATTAGTAAAGTCTTGGTGTGTATCTGCAGAAAAGACCACTCAGTGTGTCAAGGAGCAGATACCCAAACAAGTTCAAGCTATTATTGGTGGAAATTACTCTAAGGCTGCTAACTATGTTGATTCTAGTAAGAACCTTAATATCTTAGACAAAGCTGACATCTTGCCACAGACCTTTCACAAGACTGTTAAAGGCAAAAGTGTGTTCACAAATAAGTTTGTTAGAAGCAAGAGTTCCCACTTAAAAGAATCAATTATTCCTTCTGTTGAATCATCCTCTAGTAAGATTTCACAATGTAAAAATACTAATAACACAAAGTCAAAGGATGTGATTAAAGGAAAGGAATCATTAGTTGAGACCTCAGAGACATTATGTTGTCAAACCTTGAATACAGATGACTTAATTCTTAGCATTTCACAAACGGAAGAATCATTAGCTAATACTACTCCATCAGCTGATAGGTTAGTAGATGATAAATGCTCGGCTGATAACCTGTGAGCTGATCATAGCTCATCTTCTAAATAATTAGTTGATCTAGAAGTAATCAACTCTCTTTCAATAGAAGAAACTATGAGTAAAAAGAATGATGTTCACATTGTTCCCATTTCTGCCACTCCAAAGATTGGTCAATAACTTTCCAAAAACAAAGATCAATCTAAGGTGCCTGTAAATAAAGACCTAAGAAATTTACAGGATAAGCTTCATAAGCTGAATGGTCAAGTTAGTCAAATGATGACTGATAAGAAAGCTCATAGGCATTCAAACCATGTTGCTCAATGCCCCAAGACCACAAAATCTCAAAAATGTTACAAATGTGGAAGCAAAGAGCATAAGGCATTTGAATGTTCTTTAGAAGGGAATTCAAGACAACGGACTTGTAATGATGACATAGTCACTCCTCTCATTCATAAGAAACCTGAGATGAAGTGGAAAGCTAGGTGCATTCCATAGGGATCCACTGAGTAGTGGATTCCTACGTGTGTCACTAACTCTTCTTTCATTCAAATCTGTGCAGGGTGTTGGTTCTTGGTTTCTTGATAGTGGATGTTCAAGAACCATAACAGGTAACAAGGCTTTGCTCAGTAACTACAAGAAAGAGAAAGGTCCAAGGGTGACTTTTGGTGACAACAACCATAGCCAAACAAAAGGCTATGGTGAGCTTCATAATGGGAACCTCAAGCTGTCAAAAGTTTCATATGTCAAAGGGCTGAAATATAATCTCATAAGCATAAGTCAATTGTGTGATGGAGATAATGAAGTCCACTTCACTAAGACAGGAGGCACCATCATAAATAAAGAAGGTAATATAGTATTCAGTGCCAAGAGAACCAAGGATGTGTATACACTTGACATGTCCTCTGGTGACCCTTCAAAGGAAACATGTTTGTACTCCAAGAATAATGAGGATACAAACTGGATGTGGCACAAGAGGCTTTCCTACCTTAATTTCAAAAACATCAACAAGTTGAGCAAGGGTGAACTAGTGTCAGGACTACCCTCACTGACTTATCTTAAGCCTAAACCTTGTACTGCTTGTGAGAAGAGAAAGCAACATAAGACATCATTTCCATCCAAGCAAGCCTTCTCAATTACAGAACCTTTCTATATGTTGCACATGGATCTCTTTGGTCCTGTTGCAAGTGCTAGTATTGGTGGAAGTAAGTATGCTCTTGTATTGGTTGATGAATTCTCAAGATATACCTGGGTTTTCTTTCTTAAAGCAGAGAGTGAGGCTGCTGAAGAGATTATCTGTTTTATCAAGAAGATGGAAGTGTTGAAAGGCAATCTGGTGAGGAGTCTTAGAAGTGATCATGGAACTGAATTCAGAAATCAAACTCTGGAATCTTTCTGTGATGATAAAGGGATATCTCAAAACGTTTCTGCTCCAAGAACCCTACAACAAAACGGTGCAGCTAAAAGAAGAAACAGAACATTGATTGAAGCTGCTAGAACCATGTTGTGTGAAAGCGGGTTAACATTTAATTTCTGGGCTGAGGCTGTAAGTTGTGCATGTTTCACACAGAACAGGTCCCTTATTATCAAGAGGCACAACAAGACTCCATATTAAGTGCTCAAGGGAAGGAAGCCAAGCATCAGCTTTCTGCATATCTTTGGTTGTCAATGTTTCATACTTAATCAAAAAGATCAATTGCAGAAGTTTGCTCCTAAAGCTAATGAAGGAGTGTTTGTAGGTTACTCTGTGATTTCTAAAGCATACAGAGTATACAACATCAGAACCAAAGTCATAGAAGAATCTATAAATCAACACAACATATCGGATTTCCTCAAAACTATCGGATTCCAAGTATCCGCAATTCTTTATCGGATTTTACCTCTGTCGGATTTGGGAATCCGATGGATCCCAAAACTGTCGGATTTTCCTTAATCGGATTTCAAACACATTGATTTAAATTCCCGGGTTAAGGAGTGTCGGATTTCATTACTCCCGGATTCTAAGTTCCGGATTTGAGTATCGGATTCTTATATTACTTCACAAGTATAGGATTTCATTTTGTACAAACATAACAACCGGATTTTGGGTTGTCATATTCCTAGTATCGGATTTAGTCAAGGATTTCAATGTCTTGGTTTCACAGGCGTTGGTTTTCAAGACTTCCGGTTTTAAGGATTCAGATTTCTCAAATGTCGGTTTTCATCCAAATCCGATAACTTCATACTCATCAAATCCGCCAACATCAAAACATCATAACTCAAACCCTGATTTATATAGATTCATAATATTATTCAGAAACATAATTAAAACTCTTTTAAACACATTTTTATGCAAAGAATCATCATATAAACATATATATAATATGAACACATAAAATCATCAAATCATATTCTAACAATACCGGTTATGGTGTTCTAACATGCAATCCTCAAACTAACCAAAATCATAACTTTAGGATCAAAGAACACATCAAAGAAGAAGAATATCACAAACCTTTTAATCTTGATTTTAATCACACAATAAACTAAGGAATCCGATTTTTTTTCTTCTTCTTCGGTTTTCTTCTTTGATAGAGAAACACATACGTACACTTTTTCTTTTGGAGAGAAATATTCAGGTGATGACAAACACACACATAAGTTTTCATGCAAAATAGGTGTCACCAACTACTCTTGATACACCCCATGTGTATTACCCACTTACATGCATATACACATACATACGGACACATATACATACATACATTCATACTATTAATTTTAATTTAAGTAAATAACTAATAACACTTAAATAATCACATAATCAAATTAAAGAAATTAAAATACAAACAAACACATACCGTAAACCCGCTAATCTACTAGCCCAGGTTTGCGGGTGTTACAAATCTCCCCTCCTTAAGAGGATTCCGTCCTCGGAATCCTTTTTTGCTCAAATAGTTGGGGATACCTGTCTTTCATCTCTGCCTCCGTCTCCCAGGTTAAATCGGAACCTAAACTGTGTTTCCATTTGACCAATAACATAGGTATCTGTTTCTTTCGAAGTTTGGTCACCTTTCGATCCAACAGTTCAACCGGTTCCTCTATCGGTCTCTTCTTGGAATCAACTTTCAACTCATACACTGGGAGAATCTGGCTTTCATCAGCAATCTTACACTTCCTAAGATAACAGCCATTGAATGTATCATGAATTCCGGCAAGCTCTGTAGGAAGATCTAGTGTAACTGCTTGCTCATTCACAATCTGAAGAATACGGAAAGGACCAATGAAACGGGGAGCCAACTTCCCACATTTGCCAAAACGAATTACCCCTTTCCACGGAGAAACCTTTAAGTACACTAACTCTCCCACATCAAACTTTACTGAACGTCGTTTCGGATTAGCATACATTCTCTGTCTATCTCTTGAGTGATGAGAGTTATTGTATGCAAATTCTATCAAACGCAGGTGTGAATCCCAAGACCCACGATACTCTAATACACAAGCTCGTAACATATCTTCGAGTGTCTGTATGGTTCTTTCAGTCTGACCGTCTATCTGAGGATGATAAGTTGTACTCAAATTTACTCTTGTTCCCAATTCTCTTTGCAAACTCCTCTAGAAATTTGATACAAACCTTGAATATCTGTCAGACACAATTGATAATGGTATACCATGCCTTGCAACGATCTCATCTATGTATAGTTGTGCCAATTTACCCAATGAAGCTGTCTCACAGGTGGCTAGAAAATGAGCACTCTTTGTCAAACGATCCACTATCACCCATATCATATCATGATTCCTCTTAGTTCCTGGTAATTTTGTTACAAAATCCATCGTGATGTGTTCCCACTTCCACTCTGGAATCTCCAACTGTTTCAAAGACCCATAAGGCTTTTGATGTTCTGTTTTTACTTGCGCACAAATATGACACGATTCTACAAAATGTGCCACATCTGCTTTCATTGTAGGCCACCAGTAGAGCACTTTCAGATCATTATACATTTTAGTGCTTCCTAGGTGTATAGATAGTCTCGACTTGTATGCTTCTATCAAAATTAATTGTCTCAGTTCTCCAAGTTTAGGCACCCACACGTGACTTTAAAACATTTTCAATCCACGAGAATCGTCATTCAGTTCATCTTTTCTCTTTCTCATTAACTCATTCTTTAAATTTTCTTCTTTTAGGGCTTCCAACTGAGCAAACTTCAGTCTATCTATCAGGTCAGATACTATCTCAATACGCATAAATTGAATAGGACTTCCAGTTCCTTTACGGCTTAGGGCATCTGCCACCACATTTGCCTTTCCAGGGTGATATCTAATCTCGCAGTCATAATCTTTTATCAATTCTACCCAGCGTCTCTGTCTCATATTCAATTCTTTCTGAGTAAACACATACTGCAGGCTCTTATGATCTGTACAAATCACGCATTTGGTGCTGTACAAGTAATGTCTCCACAATTTGAGCGCAAATACCATAGCTGCTAGCTGCAAGTCGTGAGTCAGGTAGTTCTTTTCATGAGGTTTTAACTGTCTCGAAGCATAAGTAATCACCCGATCTCTCTCCATTAATACACACCCTAAACCAGCCAATGATGCATCACAATACACTGTGAAATCTTTAGATCCACTTGGCAACGCAAGGATTGGAGCTTGACACAATAATTCTTTTAATATCTAAAAAGCTTTGTCTTGTTCATTACCCCACATAAACTTCACATATTTCCGAGTTAACTTGGTTAACTGACCCGCAATCTTAGAAAAATCCTTGATAAATCTGCGGTAGTATCCAGCCAATCCCAGAAATTTTTTTATCTCTAATGGTGTTCTTGGAGCATTCCAACTCATCACTGCCTCTACTTTCGAAGGATCCACATTTACCCCTTCCTTACAAAATATATGTCCCAAAAACTGAACTTCTCTTAACCAGAACACATTTCGAGAACTTTGCATACAACTGTTCTTTCTTCAGAGTTTCCAAGATCTGTCTCAAATGTTGCTCATGCTCTATCTCAGTCTTCGAATAAATCAAAATGTCATCAATGAAGACAATAACAAACTTATCAAGAAATGGTCGACAGACTCTGTTCATGAGATCCATAAATATTGCTGGTGCGTTGGTTAGACCGAATGGCATAACCAGGAACTCATAGTGACCATATCGCGTACGAAAAGCTGTCTTTGACACATCCTTCTTTGACACCCGTACTTGATGGTAACCCGATCTTAAATCAATTTTCAAGAAGAAGGAAGCTCTCTTTAGTTGATCGAACAAATCATCAATTATGGGTAACGGGTACTTATTCTTTATCGTTCTCTTGTTCAATTCCCGATAATCAATGCACATACGTAATGTACCATCTTTCTTCCTTACAAATAATACTGGCGCACCCCACGAAGATGAACTTGGACGGATAAATCCTTTATCTAACAAGTATTGAATTTGTGTCATCATTTATCGGATTTCTGAAGGTGCCAGTCTGTATGGTGCTTTAGCCACTGGTCGAGATCTAGGAATCAGATCTATCTTGAATTCTACCTCTCGAACAGGAGGCAGCCCTGGTAACTCCTCTGGAAACACCTCCGGGTATTCCGTTACCACCTGGATGTCGGTCATAGCTTGCTTCTCTTTCTTTCCATCAATCACATACGCTATAAACGATTCATAACCTTTATTCAATGCTTTTTTTGCCTTTAAACACAAAATTATTGAAATTGCAGACCCGACTTTCTCACCCCTTGCTATCACTCTTGTACCATCCACTAATGGGAATGAAATCAACTTCTTATGGCATTTTATACTTTCTTGATTCAAACTTAACCAATCCAGACCCAGTACCACATCAAAACCAGATAGAGGCATGACAAGAAAATAAACAGGAAAACACACACCATCAATATCAAATTTAGCTCTAGACACATGCCATCTACTACTTCTTTCTCTAAGGTATTAGCAATTTTAATAACAGGTACGTTTAATCTACCACAAAACTCCATAGACAAAAATGAGCGATTAGCTCCAGAATCAAATAATACTCTTTTAAGGATAGAGTTAATCAGGAACATACCAGTTATGACATCGTCAGTAGTGGTGGCATCCTCCACCGTCATCTTAAAGGCCCTACCCTCAGTAGTAGGTGGATTCTTCTTTTTTTGGCCAGCTAAAGATGATCCCTCAGTTGTCCCCGCCCCTGCTCCAGACCCAACTTTATTTCCCATCGGGCATTCTCCCACTCCGTGCCCTTCCTTTTGGCAGTTCCAACAAACACTGCGTGGGAACCTGCAATCTTTCAAATCATGGCCAAACTTGCCACACTTAACACACCTTCTTGTTTGGGGCGTAGACTGCCCATTATGGTATGACTTGCACCGACCACACCACGGTGCCCTCTGCGTTGACCCACTTACATTCGACCTCCTATTCTTGTCTCCCTGTCTATATCCACTGCCCTCTCCACCCTGTCTCGGTTGGGTATTATAATGATCGATCCTTGATTTTTGTTGGGCAATCTTCTCCCCACTTAATCTATTCTTGGCAATCAAATCCCCTTCTACAGTCTTAGCCAAGGTAAAACCTTGTGATAAAGTGGTAGCCCATCTAGTGACGCTACAAAGATCGTGGTACAGTGGTCCAACAAAGTGAGCAAACTTAGACTCTTTGTCTGGTACCCAATGCTTCACAAACCTCATTTTCTGATTAAATTGCTTAATCAGATTATCCACTGTCCTGTTTCCGATCATTTGCAGGTCCATAAATTCTTTCTTGATCTTAGCAACCTCAAATGTACCGCAAATACTGTTCACAAAGTTTTTCATGGAACTGAATCCAAGTAATGCTCTCTTGTTGTTGTTCAGTAAAATGGCCGGTGATTGAATCCCACCAAACCATCGCATCACCCTTCAGCATTCTTGACGCGTATTTCACCTTCAATTCGTTTTCACAATTATAGGCATCTAGTGCCTTTACCATTTCCCTCAGCCAGTTCAGGGTTATGTTAGGGTCAGAAGTTCCACTATACTCCGAAGGCTTACAATCAAGGAATTGTTTATATGTGCATGGTTGTTTAAACCAAGGGAACGCAAAAGGGTAAGCTCCCGGTTGTGGATATGGGTAATAAAACGGTTGCTGCATCATCTGTGTCATAGGTAGTAGGGGCATTGATACTGGTGGTATGGTTGCCTAAGTAGAAATCGCAGTTGGTACTGGAGTTTGTTCAGATTAGGTTAATCTTTGTTCCAAGTTATTGATTTTAGTTCTAAGATCCATTAGTTTGTTCTCCAGCTTGAATATGTATTCGCTCTGATCTTCTTCCTGTTCCTGCCCAGATGTTCCTGCTCGGTTAGTAGTATCCAAGTCTTCTATCACAGGTGCCTCTGCAGATGATTGGGTCACAGGAGGGGGGGTCTCTCTTTCAGCCATATCTGTTACAATCACATCATCTCACAATTTATTAGCATAAACCGTTAGTACTCAAATTACTAACTACTACAAACAACTCTAACTCACTCTAATTCCCCATGAAGGAAAGCTTGACCTGTCACGAGCCATGATTTGTGAATGCAAACACTCTAGTCGTGCCTGCATCGCCGAACCAAGGCTCTGATACCAAAGTGTAACACCATAAATTCTAAGCCATTTTTTTTATTTAACAATTTGCGCTGCGGAAGCTTCAATTAATTTTATACTTTCATTTCATTCACAAACATTTACAATAACAAAATATCTGTTCTTTAGATTCAACAAACAAAACTCTTTGTTACAAAAGACTGGATCGTTTCATTTTTAAATCTAGACATCAGAGTCATGTCAACTTCTCCTTTCAAGAGCACTCACAAACACAAACCTGCAAAAAGCAACAACTGTGAGGAATTAACACAAAGCTAAGTGAGTAGAAGCCAAACTTAAAAGCAAATATCAACCCAATACTTATCATGTAATCACAACTCTAAGATGACCGGCGGTTCGGCGCAGAACCTACAACGAATGCGCCCAAAGCAAAGGTTTACCGATAGCCCTTTACTGAATTGGCACAGTGAAATCCCACTCTAAAGTAACATATACAATAGTAAGGCTACCACTATTCAACCAACCAGTAAACGAGCCCAGCCCAATTCTATGTATAGCTGAGTTCTCAAACGCAACTCAAAATCATACTAAGAGTGTGTATCGATCAAATAATCATGCAATAGTCAACAATACATAATATTGACAATCAGCAGTTCCAATATCAAACCGTCACATACAATCATGCATTACATCTGTCACACCCCGCCAAGGCGGAATCGCGAAGTGTGACAGAGAGGATCGTCATAACACATTTATATAAAATAGAGAAAATCACTAAATGCAATTAATACAACGTGTCAATACGTTTCCCCGACACAAGAGGAGTCTTGAGCCGTGTTAAGTCGGTTCCACAGCAACATAGACAATCAACAAAGATTACTGATCATGCAAAAGTAAACCCCACAACCCGGGTCAAGTATACGGGCGACAAGCCCAAAACCAAATAATAATTTGAAGTGTTAACAAACACCCACATCACAAAATAATAAGAAAAGTTCGATTCTCGCTATGAGTCACGCTAAGGCCCGACTAGAGTCTTCTAGGATCCTTAAGCGTTAGCGTTAGTATTACCTGAATATGAACACTCTAAAAATGTCAACACAAAGGTTGGTGAGCTCGCAGGTTTAAACAAAATAATTGGTTTGCCATGTATACAATAGTTTGACAATGGATATAGTGTAACACATACTCGCAATAATGATAACCGGACCACAATATCCAATATGAATAATGATATCCGGACCACAATGAACGATATAAATAATGATAACCGGACCACAATGTCCGACATGAATAATGATAACCGGACCACAATGTCCTATATGAATATTGATAACCGGACCACAATGTCCCATAGATATTTGTCATCCACCAAGGCCTAATAGCTGGAGTACTAAGTTGGGTAAATTTAAATTCAATTGGCTTAATCCATCACCGGGTTCATTTGATTGACTTTACTCATCATGGGGTTAGTTTGATTGACTTAACCCATCACGGAGTTAGTTTGATTGACTTAACCCATCATCGGGTTATTTTAATTGACTTAACCCATCATCGGGTTCACATAAGCATGTAACACATAATCCAAGTTGTCAAAAAGAAAAGAATTTCAATTCACGGCATGAAAAATAAAGCAATTCATTGAGTGTCATTTTCCCCCAAGAAAACATGCAAAAGGGGCCACGAGTACTCACCTTGAGTGTTGGTAGTAGCTAGTGAGATGTATTCCGCTCAGAGATCGGTTTTCCGATTGTGAGTTTGGATCTTCAAGATTCAAAGTTCTTCTTGCTTGATCGTTGTGTTTTGAAGAACAAATCAAAGAGAAGAGAGAGCATGGGGGCCGAAATTTGGAGAGAGGAATGAGGTGTGGTGGTTTGGAAATAACTCTAGGCATTTAATATAGAATCATGTTATTTTTGGTTATGTTTTGAATTTTGAATTTTGAAATTAAGTCTTCCTCCCCCCCCCCCATTTGGCCGATTTTTGTAGTAATTTTCTTTATGTATTTATAATTTTTTTTATTCATATTACTTCTTTGAGTAGGAGTGCAAGTGGTGCACTTAACCTTGACATGTGTTACAATTTATGTTATTAGTTAGGGTTATTAGATTTTAAGAGTTGTTCTAGAGTTTTATTAATTTGGTTTGTAATGCCAACTTATTTGTTAATTGAGTTTTATTAATTTAGTGCATTATTCTTCCGTAAAATTATTCGAGTCTCAATAGAGTTTATGTACTTATAACAACTGTTCCAAGAATTGTACTTTTATTCTCATGAGCTCTATTTAGCACTTGAGCTTGTGTCACCCTTGATGTGCATTCTAGGTGCATGTAACGAATTTGTTTAACACTTTATGCATGTAACTATAGGATCATCTAAGTGTCATGGTCTGAATAGTGCGTAAAGAGGATATACCTTCTAATACTCATCACTCATTTGGATTTTTAGGATTTCAAGGGGAATCAAATGCGTGAAGCATAATAACAACAAGTTGGTAGTCTAACTTGCAAACCTGCTTTGGTGACGAATGTCACAACATCTCCTAGTTGAAAGAATTTCCTCCCGAAATTTTAGTTTGTATCTCTACTAGTGCTTATCGGTTCAAATGGGTATGGGTATTTGGATTTCATGAGGTCCTCCCGTTTCCAAGTAAACTCTGGTCCTAGTTTCAAGTTCCATCGGACCTTTACTATCAGAATTTTACTCCTTTTTAGACGCTTGACCTCCCGGTCTAGGATTTCTACAGGTTCCTCATGAAAACGCAAAGTTGAGTCTATCTCGAATGGTCCCACGTACCTTGGTGCTAATTTTCCTTTAACCCCAAAGCGCACTACACCTTTCCACGTACCTTGGTGCTAAGTCTTTTGACAACCATCCCATCCATACAATCACATTAAAACTTCCATGTCCAAAAGGTATCAAACCTATGCCAAATGAAATACCTTCCAATTCCAAGTTACACTCATGAATAACCTTACTGGTTTTAACCCCTTAGCTATCTCTATGAAATAACTAGTGTCTGGGTTACTAGGTTTCATATCCACTAAAGTCATGAATCTAGTGGAACTAATGCTATAATCAGCACCATAATCAGATAACTAGTAGCATAGTAGTTGTTTAAAGAGTATGTACCCATCACAATGTTTGGGTCTAGGCGGGCTTCATTTACACCCAAAACAAATGCTCTCCTACGAGCTTGATTTCCATTGTTATCTTGATTGTGATTTCCTTCTATGGCCAATGGTTGATTTGGGTGATTTCCTCCTTGAGCAGGTGCTCTATTTAGCTTGGGGTGTGCGTTTATGTGGTGGTCGGTACTTCCACATTCAAAACAATCTCCTTGATTACTTGTTAAGTTCACCGTATTCACTAGAGCTATCATTTTGCCCTGGTCCTACAGTCCTTAGCATAGTGCCCTAAGCGGTTACGACATGGCACATTCTGAAAATAGTGATAATTGCGTTTCTGCACACTTCGGAAAATACTTATGAAGTGATGAGAAACATGTTTTATTATATGAATAAAGTGAGAGAACAATTCCATCAATTGAAAGTAAGTGATGAATGCGTAGGTTATAAATTTGAAAGAAACTGGAATTTTTAATTTATCGTTAGGAAAGTTTTTATACTATACTAATTATTAATTCAGTATTGGGATGCCGCCGTACGGCATGTAATATCGTAAAAGAGATCAAACCACAGAATCAGAAAGAAATAGTAACAATGAGGTGGTATAGTTAAATGAGTAACAATTTATTAAATGAGAAACATATTGTTAATAGCCCAAATAGATAAAAGAGCTATACAAATAATCGTATATCGTCAATGAGTGACAAGTGGAAAAATTTGTTTTATTAATATGTCACAATAGAAGGGCATTAATAGATTCAGGATAAAGAGGAAATTACGTCCGATGTTATTTGGGCCATTTAGAGTTATTGCTTGTATGGAAAAGGTTACGTGTAGACTCAGAGTTACTAGAGTATTTATCACGAACTGTATCTTAGTCAAAGTTATATATAAGCTAGCTTTGACTTGATTAGTCAAAGTTTTCACAATTCACATACTAGCTCACGTATATTAAGTTCTAGCCAAAGTTTTCTCTAAAGTTTTGGATCAAGAACAGTAAGAACAAGTGGTTACTTTTGAGTTTAGCGATCATAAGCTTGAGGTAAAGATCCTTGAATCATGTTCTTGAAATTTTGTGGGTTTTTGAGGTGATTCATGGTTAATCAAAGATTTAAGCATGTTTTAGTTCTTGTTTTTGGCCTAGAAGTTGTTTGGGGTGTAGGAAAACACCCCAGTAGCGTTTTTATGAATTTAGATGAAGTGCTTTATGGTTTTGGTTAGAGTTAACAGCAGATAGTCGGCGAACTGGTGCTGGAAGTAGAAAGCCATGAGCATGCCTTTAAGGGGTACGTCTATGCCTAGTGACCGTGACCGTCTCTATTCTTTAGGTCCGGGCATACCGGGGCACGAGCGTACCTTGGTAGGGTACGAGCGTGTTCGGCCCAGACGCCCATGTTTTGTGGGCTCTATTTCTTCAGCTGGACTATGAGGCATGGGCGTACCTCTAAGGGGTACGGGCGTGCCTTGCCCCTGTTCAGTTTGTTAAGTGCCGAGTTTAACTATGTGATTGATACTATGATTATATATCTGTAGGAATTACTGTTTGATGTGAGTTTTCTAAACTCTGATTTATCTGTGATATGTGTGATGCATTGCAATGTGTATTATCGATCTTTGGATCACCTTGAGGTAGCATGCTGCTTTGTGAAGTAGGGGCTACGAGCAGATGGTACAATACTGTATCCATAAGAACTGTTGTGGCATTCGTATGTGTATGGGTATGCTTATATGATTTACAGTTTAGCTTTCTCACTAAGCTCTTGTAGCTTAACTTATTGTTGTTTTGCAGGTTGTGTTAGTACCAAGACAAGGCCTTGGTTTGACTGTTGGTTGTTTAAAACGTGATTTGTAACAATAATGCTCCTATTTGTTCTATGGAATTACTTTTGATATAAGTGCGCACATATCTCTTTTATATAAACCCGAGGGTTTAAACGAAATGTTTTATTTGCTCCGCTAACAGTAAGCTTATTGGAAACTGTTTTTGTCATAATTTATGGTGGTATTCCTTTTTGTACGAACCAGAGGGTTCAAATATACTTTGTTTGTTTCCATTATCTTATCAAATTCCTTTTTTAGCCAAATAGCTTTTGTTTAAAGTTTTCATTTTAAATTTGAAAAATTGGGGCCTTACATGGTTGCTCGAGTCTTTTATTTATATGGTTGCATGTCTAAGCATTTTACATCACAAGGAGAGCCCTATTTTTCTAAAATATGCTTGGTTTTTCTTTTGCCAACCCTAGAAGTGAACACGTGCATCCTCATCCTCGTCCTCGGCCTTATCCTCCCCTGGATATGTTCGGGGTGTGAAGAAGTTGTTGAAAGCCTCCTTGAAACCCGTCATCAAATTATTGAAAGCCTAGGTTCTATTGTTGAAAACCGCCATGTCGGTACGCACCCGACATGGTAGTAGTTGAATACAAAGACATTTGTTGTATGCCTTGGTAAGTTGAGGGTGGAGTTGAAAATTGTTAGTCCCAGATTGAGTATGCAACAACAAATGTTTGTAGAAGGGGGGGTTGAATGCAAACTTTATCTTTTAAAAATTAAAGACAAACTTATATACTTTTATATAATTCTTATTGATATGAATCAACAATTACATGTACTAGAAGCGGAAATTCTAAGTACAATAAAAGGTAACAATCAATTTGTCTAACACATAGACAAGCTAACTCTAAAATAACTAATGTATTCAGAGTGTTCAACACATCAACAAGTTTGATTCTACACAATGCTTATACTCTACGAAAGTTCTCAACTGATGAGATTTTCTTTTAGTGTAGTAGAGACTTCACTTTGTTGTGTTGTGTAGTATTGTGTTCTCTATTTGCATGTCCACCATGCATGAGTATATATAGAAGTCTTGGTGGATCCGGTTGCATGAAGGTAAGAGACAAAGAGGATGTGGAAATATAATATTTTAATTGTAAAGGTAGTGGGTGAAAAGTAAAGTTACTTTAATCAAATGAATGATAAAAGTAATTGTACTTTTCTGCAAAAGTGCAACCCATTCACAATATAAAATATTAAAGTCCACATCTACTGTCGTGTAGAAGTACCTTTCCCTTTCCATGATTGTACTTTAATCAACACCATACTTATGATTGATTTAACTTTACCAAGTATGGGATTGCCAGCCATACTTAGTTTTTTGAACAAATCTTCAAGATCTTCGTCTGTTTGAGGTATCATTATTCTTTTCCAGAGGATAAGGTCAAACCTTTTTGTCTCATACTTGATCCAAAAAGTGCATTTTACTTTTACAAACAAAGATTTAAGGCATAATAGAACAACGCATGTTCTGCCTTTTACATATGACTTACAATGTGAAAAGATAGAGTAGATTTGACATTTTTCATGACTCAGCTAACAGATTGTGCTAGGAACTCTGATATTCACTACTCAGTTGACAAAATATATCAGTTGATCACTTTTACCTAGGACTCAGATGACACATATTGCTCAGTTGATCATATAGATGCTCAGCTGATCAATAGTAAGCTTAGGAGGACATAAGCTCATGTATTTGGATGATCAGTTGATCAAGAGTGCTCAGTTGATCAATCAAATACATCAGTTTATGAGGAGAGATGACTTGTGTAAAGGAAGACTTACTTAGCTGATGCTCTGGGCCTCAGCTGATCCAATTGTTCACTCAGCTGATAGAGTAGGCACTCAGATGATCAATCTGTTCACTTAGCTGATCACTTTCTTCACTCAGCTAATCAATCTGTTTACTCAGCTGATGGAATATTTTCATCAGCTGATCAACAATTTTGCTCAGCTGCCAGACTGTTTTCCTCAGCTGATGGTCTTCTTTACTTGTTTTCTTCATCGATGCTCCTTGGCTGATATCCTTTAGCTGATACATTGAGTAGGATCCATACTTAGCATATTTTTCCATAAACTGATTCAAACAACACATGTTTGAATTCTTTCTAAGTCATACTGAATGTAGGGTTTGGTTAACATCAAATCCTATGTTTTAGGATAGGCAGAGTTGATTATTAGGGTGAAGTGATTATCTCCCCAACAATCTCCCCCTATTTGATGATGACAAAACCTTTTTCTTTTTGAGGAATCAGTTTGACTTCGAATTACAAAAGATTTAAACTTTCAAGTACATATGGCTACCTAGCTATCTGTTTTTGGTAGCTCTTTTTATTTGAACCTTGTTCTGTTTTTGGTTTCTTTTCTAATGTTCTATTTTGTTTTGTTTTTGTGGAATCTTTTTCTGTGTTGTACCATTTTCTGTTTTTGTGTTATCTTTTCATTTTTCCATTTTTATATGATTTTGGTTTTATGATATACTTAAACATTACTTGAAATAACAGAATAAAGAAATGTACATATAGATTAACTACTAACTAACTTATTCTATAATGTACAAACAACTAAATAACAGCAAAATCTTCAGAGTTAGAATCAGTCTTCAATCATCCCACCATGGTTCTTCTTTAACTTCAAAATCTTTGGCATGGGGATCAGCTTCAGCTAAGACTTCACATTGGGCTTGAACAAGGGCTTCAAAGTTTTCATTTCAAGTTCTGCCTCTTGTAGATATCCTTAGCCCATATAGAAACTTCTTGCCACCCTTAAGGATTTCAAACTATCTAAAGAACCTCCATGTGCCAGCTCTGTCCAGAAAGAATATGCCTTCAATAGGCATAATTATAAACTTGTACAGCTCAGGAGTGATGTTCAGTCGAAGAGATGTGTTGAGACCCTCAAAATCTGATAAGAATTCATGGTGGGGTAGTACCTCTTTTAGCTCAAATGGTTTGAAGGGCTTGGAGCCTTTGTTATGAAGATTATCAACTGTGTGCACATGCCTGTAATAGTCATCTGGAGTGAAGGCCCTTTGTGACACAGCTAGAGCTATACAATTCTGAATTTTTTGAATGAATTGAACTTTGAGCTTTGATTTGGATTTGAAGAGAATGTACATGATCTCAACTAACTCCGTGAACCCATATATGTGACACCTCTCATAGGATACAACTTCACAACTGTTGAAGTTGTTCTGTCTTATAGCTTTGAGGTAGGGTTCACCATCACCTTTATGGATAGTGGCTCTTGTTATTGGAGTTGGTTCTGTTCTGTTTCTCAGAATATTAATTCTTTCTCTGAAGCTTTGAAGTCTTTGTTGACTTAGGTTGATGGGAGCAGATAAATCAAGGTTGAAGAGGGTTTTGATGGCATCAGCATGGGATCTAGCTTTGAGTAGTTCAGCCTGAGATTTTTCCTTTGCCAATTTGTGTTGAGCAGCAGCTTGATTTTGACTTTGTTCTTGCTGATATGCTAGCTCTTTGGCTTGGTAGATTTCTTCAACTGAAACACCCAATGCTTGAGCCATTTGAGCATTCTCCCTTTCTTCCTTTTCTTTAAGAGCAAGCTCCCTTTTCATTTGATCATCTGCTTCAACTTGCTCATCTGTCATCTTTTGTTTGCCTTTATCTTTAGGAGCAGAGGTTGAAGCCTTTTGGATAGATGGGGTGGATTGGAGCAGATGGCTTAGGGCTTTGTCTTCTTCTTCTGAGGATGTCAGAAAGTGGAGTATCATCCTCATCATCAGAATCAGACTCTATGGTGATTGGTGGAGAGCAACCCTCAGCAACTTTTCTTTTAGGCTTTGGCCTGTTTGCCATCCTTTTCAGCCTTTTGGGAAACATTTGCTCCCCCTCAGAAGATGCTTTTCTTTTAATGGGTGAGGGAGCCGTTGCTTTGGGTGCTTCCTGCTGCATGATTTTTGAGGCAGTTTCAGCATAAGCAGCATCAATATCCTCTGAGTCAGGATCATCCTCCCTTGAAGAACTTGAGAATTTCTCCCCCTTTTTGGCATAATCAAAAGGAGGAGTGGAGTCACCTGCTGTAGGCTTAGGGGTTGGGGTTGGGGCAGGGGTATGGGTATAGGTTGAGGAAGGGGTAGAGGTAATTTTAGAGAGCTGAAGAGAGAGGTCATCCTTGAGATCTTTGATAGCTTTCCACAATGAGAAATGACTCATTCTGGATTGTTCTGTTAAGGTCTCGATGTCATCAAGGATGCCTTTGAGAAAAGAAGGCATAGGGAGTAGTTGGTCAGGAATGGGTACAAAAATGTTGGGGTTTATTGGGCATAGGGTTTGGAGTTGGGATAGGAGGTTGGATATGGTTTGGTTTAGGGTAGAGATAGTAGATTGAGGTAGGCTGGGAATTTGTTGTTGAGAGGGAAGAAGGGTAGAAAGATGGTCTATTTTGGTAAGGATTGGGGTAAGGTTAATGGGTGCAGGGGAGGGTGTGGGTGGGGTTTTTAGAGACTCAATGTCTTTGGTAAGTTGAGACAATTGAGTAGAGGTTTGGGTTTGGAAGGTTAGGAAGGTTTGGGTTAGTTGATCAAGGTTTTGGTGAATTGTCTGGATAAGGGGTTTTGGTAGATATGGATGGGGTAGAGGTGGAAGGAGTAGATAGAGGTTCAAAAAGGTTGGGTAAGGTTTGTGTCCCCTCATTTGAGCCTTGGTGTATAAGCTCAAATTGAATGGGGAAGAGAGTTGAGCCCTGTGCAAGTGGTTGGTTTGTACCATTAACATTGGCAGGTTGTGCATGTGTAAGAATTGAATTAATAATAGGTGCAAGGTAAGTGGACTGAGTGTGGGATGCACTCAATAACATGGAATCCCTTATTGGATCCACATTCTGTTGGGAGAATGTAAATGGTATAGGCTGACTCAATTGAGGGATAGACACAATGTGACCTTGGGTTGAGGTCTGTCTTTCAATGAGAACAACCTTTTGGGAGGTTGTCTCAGCTAACGGTTTAAGTCCCATTTTTACAGATGTATCCTGTTTTGAGGACACATCCACTGGTTCAAAGGTTGCAACATCCAAGTGCTCCCCCTCAACATGAGGAAGGGTAATTGGAGTTGAGGTCAGAAGTGTGGATTGCACTCCCTCAAAGTGCTCATAATGAGTTACTTCTGGTGACCTTGTATATATGGGGCTACGGATAGGAGTAGAACTAGTGACCACAGGAGGTTCACTAGAGCTTGGCTGTTGGAGTGGTGTTTGGACTGGAGATGAGGATGGGCTATCAAAGGTTGGGACGACCATTTGAATATCCTCAGAGGTGGAATCAGTACTGTCCATACCTTGGGTCATGATGTGCCTACTTCTGTCAATGAGCTCCAGAAGTTGCTCAGAGATCTCTTGTTCTTGGGCATCACCATCATCACCAAGAGGACTTAGCTCCATTGGACTAGGAGGAGCAAAATCACCAGCATCACCATCACCAGCCTCATCATCATCATGCTTAGAACCAGTGTGGCTTTCATCAGCATCATCATCACTATTATCATCATCATTAGCATTTTCATCATCATTTGCAGCATCTATAAGCTCTTGCATTTGGGCAGTGATTGGAGGACCTCTGTTTGCCTTTAAGAAATGGAATATCTTTTCACCCATGGCAGGGACAGGTATATGCTCAAGATGTTCGATTAAGCCCAAATAATCATCCTCTCCAATCTCCCTCATAGCTATCGTGCTCTGGGTAATTTTATCAATATGGTCCGAAAATATCACTTGAGCAAAGTCAATATTTACCCCGAAGAATAGGGCATAAAGCACAAGGAGCTCGGTTTGATTGATGAGATGATGGCTTCCAGATTTAGGACCGAAGTAGCGTATGACCACGTTTGCCAAATACTTCCATGGATGAGCGAGAGCAGAGACTTTGACTTGACCATGCACTGCAGGTTCATTGTAGCCGATGGTGTCTAAAACTGTTTGAACTTCTACTCTGGATGGAAAAGCTGTGTAAGGTGGGAAGTGAGGAATACCAGTGGCTTCACGAAGTGTGTCAACGGTGATTCGGATATTATAGTTGCCTTGGGCTAGGGTGCAGTTGATGGTGTTGTTGTTTAGGTTATAGGTTGCGGAGTACCATAGTTCACCGATAATGGTACGGTAAATGTAGTGTGGATCAGCGGTGAGACTATCAAACAATGGATGAGCTTGAAGGAACAGAACCATTGGTTCATATCCTTGGTTTTCTCGCGAGGCAGGGATGGTGGTGCAGAGTAGAATGTTGTTGGGAGTTATAATCATCGGTTGATTAGGTGCAACATTCTCACCAGGGTTAACAGCCGGGTCTGGAATATAGGTGGCCATTTGGTAGGGATGATGAACAGTGAGTATCGAGAGAGAAGGTAGGGTAGTTCTTTGTAGAGAAAGAGGGAATTTGGAAAGTTCGAACATGTAAAGATGAATGAGAGAGAAATGTGGATATTTATGAAGGTTAGTTAACAGAGATCGTTAGATACTGACAAAAGATCTAACGGAAAACAAATTAATTAGCTATTAAATGAAAACTGACAAACGGAGTAAATAACTAGGGTTAAATAGCATTAAATGAGAGTAAAAAGTGAAAATTTACTAAGTGTAGAATTATCAGCTGATCAAGGAGAGTATCAACTGAGGTCTATCAGCTGATGAAAAACTATTAGTTGAGGGGTATCAGCTGATGGAAAACTATCAGCCGAGGGGTATCAGCTGATTGAAAACTATCAGCTGACAGTGAGAATTTGGGTATCAGCTGAGTAAAGTACATAGCTGAGCATGTCTTCCTTATCTTAAAGTGATCAGCTGAGTAAATTTGATCAGCTAATAGGCATCAGCTGAGCATAGTTACTCAGTTTACACAAATCAAGTAAGACTTAGATATGCTTAGATAAGTATCTTATAATTTTCAACACTTATAAATTGACACAAACTAAATTACCACTATTCTAAACTAAAAATTAAGCATACCTAGTTTGGATATTAGGAAGTTGAACCTTGCTTCATCTAATGGCTTTGTGAATAAATCTGCAAGTTGTAAATCAGTGTTGATGTAATGCAAAGTTACCTTCTTCTTTTGCACATTATCTCTGAGAAAATGATGTTTGATTTCAATATGCTTTGTTTTTGAATGCATGACTGGATTATTTGAGATGGAGATTGCACTTGTATTGTCACAAAGAATTGGGGTGTCTTCAAACTTCATATCATAATCAAGTAGTTGATTTTGTAACCACAAAATTTGAGCACAACAGCTTCCTGCAGCAATGTATTCTGCTTCTGCAGTAGATGTTGACACTGAATTCTGTTTCTTACTAGACCAACTAATCAATCTTCCTCCTAGAAGTTGACAACCACCTGAAGTACTTTTTCTGTCTAATGTGCATCCTACAAAATCAGAATCAGAATATCCAACTAACTCCAAATCTAAGTCTTTGGGGTACCAAAGACCAAGATTAGGAGTTCCTTTGAGATATCTGAATATTCTCTTAACAGCAGCAAGATGTGATTCTTTAGGATCAGCTTGATATCTTGCACAGAGACATGTTGAAAACATTATATCTGGTCTACTTGCAGTGAGGTATAAAAGTGACCCAATCATTCCTCTATAAGTAGTAATGATCACTGATTTGCTATCAGTGTCCTTTCCTATCTTGATAGAAGTAGACATAGGTGTTTTCATTAAAGAACAATTTTCAAAATCAAACTTCTTGAGTAAATCTTTGACATACTTTGTTTGATGAATGAAAATACCATCAACCTCTTGTTTAATTTGCAAACCATGAAAATAGTTTAACTCACCCATCATGCTCATTTGATAATTATCAGACACGAGTTTAGAAAACTTTTTCCATAGTTCCAAATTAGTAGACCCAAATATTATATCATCTACATATATCTGCACAAGTATCACATCACCTTTGTACTTCCTAATAAATAAAGTGCTAACAATGCATCCTCTTGTAAAACCTTTGTTAATGAGAAAAGAAGAGAGGGTATCATACCAGGCTCTTGGATCTTGCTTAAGACCATATAAAGCTTTGTTTAGAAAGTAAACATGATCAGGTAAGCTTGACTCCTCAAAACCAGGAGGTTGTTTGACATACACCTCTTCTTTCAAATCTCCATTCAGAAATGCACTCTTCACATCCATTTGGAACACTTTGAAGCATTTGAAGGCATCATAGGCTAGGAATAAATCCATCATTTGAAGGCATCATAATTTGGTGATAGTACCCCTGTGCCACTAGCCTTGCTTTGTTTCTGATGATTTGCCCATTTTCATCTAACTTATATCTAAACACACACTTTGTTCCAATGATGGATTTATCCTTTGGTTTGGGTACCAAAGTCCATACATTATTTCTTTTGAATTCTGCCAGTTCCTTTGGCATGGCAGACACCCAGTGGGGATCATTGAGAGTTTCATCAACCTTCTTTGGTTCAATCATTGAGACAAATCTAGAATACAAGCAGATGTTGCAAGCTTTTGATCTTGTTCTAACTGGATCATCTATGTTTCCTATCACCAAATTATGAGGATGGTGCTTGAGGTCTTTGAAGGCTTTTTGGATTTCTTGGGAATTGGGATTCATTTGGATTTGGGGAGAAGAAGTTACATGTTGGCTATCAGCAGTAGAAATGAGTTCATTTTGAGTGGCTGATATAACTTCATTATTGCAATCTGTGGGTATCTCTACTGAAGAGGGAATGAGTGATATGGAATTGGAATCCAATGATGTTGAGTCATTTTCCACATGATTCAGTAGATGTATGGGATTGGATGAGGATGGTTGTACATGGTTAAAAATTTGGATAGGAACAGGTTCATCTAAATCATGAGCAGCTGGTGGAGAGGGATCTACTTGCTCTGAAGGAAATTCTCCAGTTTGCATAAGATCATTAAATTCTTCACCTGAAACATGATTAGAAGAACAGGAAGCAACAAAGTCATTTTCATTAAAACTTACATTTATAGATTCTTCTATGACTTTGGTTCTGATGTTGTATACTCTGTATGCTTTAGAAATCACAGAGTAACCTACAAACACTCCTTCATCAGCTTTAGGAGCAAACTTCTGCAATTGATCTTTTTGATTAAGTATGAAACATTGACAACCAAAGATATGCAGAAAGCTGATGCTTGGCTTCCTTCCCTTGAGCACTTCATATGGAGTCTTGTTGTGCCTCTTGATAATAAGGGACCTGTTCTGTGTGAAACATGCACAACTTACAGCCTCAGCCCTGAAATTAAATGTTAACCCACTTTCACACAACATGGTTCTGGCAGCTTCAATCAATGTTCTGTTTCTTCTTTTAGCTGTACCATTTTGTTGTAGGGTTCTTGGAGCAGAAACGTTTTGAGATATCCCTTTCTCATCACAGAAAGATTCCAGAGTTTGATTTCTGAATTCAGTTCCATGATCACTTTTAAGACTCCTCAGCAGATTGCCATTCAACACTTCCATCTTCTTGATAAAACAGATAATCTCTTCAGCAGCCTCACTCTTTGCTTTAAGAAAGAAAACCCAGGTATATCTTGAGAATTCATCAACCAATACAAGAGCATACTTACTTCCACCAATACTAGCAGTTGCAACAGGAGCAAAGAGATCCATGTGCAACATATAGAAAGGTTCTGTAATTGAGAAGGCTTGCTTGGATGGAAATGATGTCTTATGCTGCTTTCCCTTCTCACAAGCAGTACAAGGTTTAGGCTTAAGATAAGTCAGTGAAGGTAGTCCTGACACTAGTTCACCCTTGCTCAACTTGTTGATGTTTTTGAAATTAAGGTGGGAAAGCCTCTTGTGCCACATCCAGTTTGTATCCTCATTATTCTTGGAGTACAAACATGTTTCCTTTGAAGGGTCACCAGAGGACATGTCAAGTGTATACACATCCTTGGTTCTCTTGGCACTGAATACTGTATTACCTTCTTTATTTATGATGGAGCCTCCTGTCTTAGTGAAGTGGACTTCATTATCTCCATCACACAATTAACTTATGCTTATGAGATTATATTTCAGCCCTTTGACATATGAAACTTTTGACAGCTTGAGGTTCACATTATGAAGCTCACCATAGCCTTTTGTTTGCCTATGGTTGTTGTCACCAAAAGTCACCCTTGGAACTTTCTCTTTCTTGTAGTTACTGAGCAAAGCCTTGTTACCTGTTATGGTTCTTGAACATCCACTATCAAGAAACCAAGAACCAACACCCTGCACAGATTTAAATGAAAGAAGAGTTAGTGACACACGTAGGAATCCACTACTCAGTGGATCCCTGTGGAATGCACCTAGCTTTCCACTTCATCTCAGGTTTCTTATGAATGAGAGGAGTGACTATGTCATCATTACAAGTCCGTTGTCTTGAATTCCCTTCTAAAGAACATTCAAAATGCCTTATGCTCTTCGCTTTCACATTTGTAACATTTTTGAGATTTTGTGGTCTTGGGGCATTGAGCAACATGGTTTGAATGCCTATGAGCTTTCTTATCAGTCATCATTTGACTAACTTGACCATTCAGCTTATGAAGCTTATCCTGTAAATTTCTTAGGTCTTTATTTACAGGCACCTTAGATTGATCTTTGTTTTTGGAAAGTTTTTGACCAATCTTTGGAGTGGCAGAAATGGGAACAATGTGAACAACATTCTTTTTACTCATAGTTTCTTCTATTGAAAGAGAGTTGATTACTTCTAGATCAACTAATTGTTTAGAAGATGAGCTATGATCAGCTCACAGGTTATCAGCCGAGCATTTATCATCTACTAACCTATCAGCTGATGGAGTAGTATTAGCTAATGATTCTTCAGTTTGTGAAATGCTAAGAATTAAGTCATCTTTTTTCAAGGTTTGACAACATAATGTGTCTGAGGTCTCAACTAATGATTCCTTTCCTTTAATCACATCCTTTGACTTTGTGTTATTAGTATTTTTACATTCTGAAATCTTACTAGAGGATGATTCAACAGAAGGAATAATTGATTCTTTTAAGTGGGAACTCTTGCTTCTAACAAACTTATTTGTGAACACACTTTTGTCTTTAACAGTCTTGTGAAAGGTCTGTGGCAAGATGTCAGCTTTGTCTAAGATATTAAGGTTCTTACTAGAATCAACATAGTTAGCAGCCTTAGAGTAATTTCCACCAATAATAGCTTGAACTTGTTTGGGTATCTGCTCCTTGACACACTAAGTGGTCTTTTCTGCAGATACACACCAAGACTTTACTACTTTTTGGAGGTCATTAAACTTTTTGGTTGCTTCACTAGTTTCTTTTACTAAGATCTCATTAAGTGTCTTTTGATTAGCTAGTTCATCATTTAAGATTGTTATCTGCTTAAGTTCCTCATCCTTAAGAATTAACTTTTCCTTTAGTGAATCTACTTCTAGTTTTAGCTTCTTCTCTCTTTGAATAGCATACTGGAAATCAATACACAAGTAATCAAACATAGCATTCTTCTCATTATCATCATAGTTAATAAATTTTCCAACCTGATACATAGAAGAAGGATCCCAGTAGGTAGTTGAACAAGCTTTAGCAGCCTTTTTCATATCTTCATCAAAGGAGCTACCATCATTGTTGTTGGCCATCATGCAGAACTGAGTAGAGATCACCTCATCTTCATCTAAGGAGAGATCTTCTTCTGCCCAATCTTCTTCTTCAGCAACAAGAACTTGGCCCTGGGCTTTCTTCTTCTTTTTCTTGTCAAGGACAGCAGTAAGGAGTTTCTTATACTTGGCTTCATAATCAATCTTGCCCTCCTGCTTTTGCACAGATAAAGAACTAGTGTTATATTTGGACTTACAGTCACTAGCTATGTGGCCAATCTTGCCACACTTATAACACTCTGCTGTGGAGGCATCAAAAGTGGATTTAGGCTTGACAAACTTTGATGACCTCTTGCTGAACCTCTTGACACCCTTTCCCTTCTTGAAAGGTCTAAACTTCTTAACCAGCATAGCTACACCTTCAACCAACTCCTCCATATTACTTTCCTCACAATCCTTCTCCTCATCACTTTCTCCAGCACTCTCCTCTCCATCTCCTTCTTCATCAGAACCAGAATCAATAGCTACAAAGCTTCTCATCTTTGTATCTCTTGATACAAGGGCAGTTGGTGCAGCTTTCACAACCTCCTTCATCTCCTTGGATGACAACTTCCTTTGTTTGACTGATTGCTCATGGTTAAGTAAGTTACCATGGAGAGCAACCAGAGAAATTCCCTTAATCTTCTCACTATGTCTTAGAACAGTGACAAAGTGATCCCATGTTTCAGGAAGGGAGTCTAGAAACTTGTTCACCAAGACAAAGTTGCTCTTGGTTATGTCTGCCCTTTTCAAGTCATTAACTAGGCAGTTGAACCTGGTGTATGTCTATGTAAGACTCTCACCTTTCTGAGCAAAGAAGAATTCATACTCTCCGTTGAGGAGGAGCTTCTTGTTCTCCTTCACCTCTTCAGTCCCTTCATATGCAACTGTGAGTGTATCTAACATCTCTTTTGCAGAAGAACAGTTAAGCACTTGATGATAGATTTCATTGGGTAATGCAGAGACAAGAGCTGATCTAGCCTTAACATCTAGGCTAACCAACCTCTTATCCTCATCTGTCCACAGATGCATGGGTTTGGTTATGATTCTTTCAGTTGTAGAGGTTTGACCTTCAGATTCTGATGGGATAGATAACACTCGTGTTGGAACATAAGGACCATCAGTGACTATTTCAAGCATTTGGATATCAAGGGTGGATAGGAAAAGATGTGCTCTACTTTTCCACATGGAGAAATTTTCAGCATCAAACATGGGACATCTTGTTAAGGACCCAGTGTTTGAGATATTCATATTGTTTGCGGATGAGGCCATATTGAGAGGGGTAGAAGCAGTTGTAGAGTAAGAAAAACAGATCTAGATATTGATTATCTAACCTGCTCTGATACCAGTTGTTAGTCCCAGATTGAGTACGCAACAACAAATGTTTGTAGAAGGGGGGGTTGAATGCAAACTTTAGCTTTTAAAAATTAAAGACACACTTATATACTTTTATATAATTCTTATTGATATGAATCAAGAATTACATGTACTAGAAGCGAAAATTCTAAGTACAATAAAAGATGGCAATCAATTTGTCTAACACATAGACAAGCTAACTCTAAAACAACTAATGTATTTAGAGTGTTCAACACATGAACAAGTTTGATTCTACACAATGCTTATAATCTACGAAATTTCTCAACTGATGAGATTTTCTTTTAGTGTAGTAGAGACTTCACTTTGTTGTGTTGTGTAGTATTGTGTTTTCTATTTGCATGTCCACCATGCATGAGTATATATAGAAGTCTTGGTGGATCCGGTTACATGAAGGTAAGAGACAAAGAGGATGTGGAAATATAATATTTTAATTGTAAAGGTAGTGGGTGAAAAGTAAAGTTACTTTAATCAAATGTATGATAAAAGTAATTGTACTATTCTGCAAAAGTGCAACCCATTCACAATATAAAATATTAAAGTCCACATCAACTGTCGTGTAGAAGTATCTTTCCCTTTCCATGATTGTACTTTAATCAACACCATGCTTCTGATTGATTTGACTTTACCAAGTATGGGATTGCCAGCCATACTTAGTTGTTTGAAAAAATCTTCAAGATCTTCGTCTGTTTGAGGTATCATTATCCTTTTCCAGAGGATAAGGTCAAACCTTTTTGTCTCATACTTGATCCAAAATGTGCATTTTACTTTTACAAACAAAGATCTAAGGCATAATAGAACAACACATGTTCTGCCTTTTACATATGACTTACAATGTGAAAAGATAGAGTAGATTTGACATTTTTCACGACTCAGCTAACAGATTGTGCTAGGAACTCTGATATTCACTACTCAGTTGACAAAATATATCATTTGATCACTTTTAGCTAGGACTCAGATGACACATATTGCTCAGCTGATCAATAGTAAGCTTAGGAGGACATAAGCTCATGTATTTGGATGATCAGTTGATCAAGAGTGCTCAGCTGATCAATCAAATACATCAGTTTATGAGGAGAGATGACTTGTGTAAAGGAAGACTTACTTAGCTGATGCTCTGGGCCTCAGCTGATAGAGTAGGCACTCAGCTGATCAATCTGTTCACTCAGCTGATCAATCTGTTTACTCAGCTGATGGAATATTTTCATCAACTAATCAACAATTTTGCTCAGCTGATAGACTATTTTCCTCAGCTGATGGTCTTCTTTACTTGTTTTCTTCATCTGACGCTCCTTGGCTGATATCCTTTGGCTGATACATTGAGTAGCATCTGATGCTCAGCTGATGGTTCCATACTAAGCATATTTTTACATAAATTGATTCAAACAACACATGTTTGAATTCTTTCTAAGTCATACTGAATGTAGGGTTTGGTTATCATCATATCCTATGTTTTAGGATAGGCAGAGTTGATTATTAGGGTGAAGCGATTATCTCCCCAACAAAAACCCCAGCACATTTTTCGACGGAGAGGGATGTGAGCTCGTTCCTCGTGATATTGATACCGTGGTGGGGTTTTGAAACCTTGCCATTGCTTTCCCTTGTCCATGTTTCTTTTAAAAATGAGAATTGTAAGCATTGAAGAAAGTGTACAAATATAGAAGAGAGTAGAAGAATTTGTGTAAAATATTTGTAGATGTGAATGGCGTTTATAGGATGGAAAAAAAGAAAAAAAATATATATATTACCGTTCGGAGGGGGGCAATGATCGAAAAGGCAAAGGAAAAAGGAAAACTCGAAGCCATTAGCCGGTTCACAAGCTAGCCAAGGCTTGAGCTAGCACCAGGCCCAGCCCGTAGAGGCGCGATGGTGCGCAACCCGGGTTCAAGCGCCAGCCAGCTTGGGTTCAAGGGCCGATGTGGGTAGTCTAAGTTTACAAAAGTTGCCAACATTGACTCAAAAATCATGTTTTAAATGGACTGATGTAACATCAATGGGCCGAAGAGGGATTGATCGTGGAAGCTAGACTCTTGGGGTTCCTTTTATGTCGATTCTCTTCGATTATTGATTAAAGATTCAACTTTCTTATCCTCTTGAGTGTCCAAATCGAAGTGGTTTTAGGACGTGCCTATAACGTGAACATTTTAGTTTGGAGGTTACTCAATATTCACCTTCCTACCCATATCTATTTGGAAAGAGAAATAATACATTCTCCTACTTTTTGTTCGTACTTATTTTGTACTCATTTGATTAAGACAACTGTTAAAATCAAAGGATGATATGAGAAAAGAGAGTTAGTGTTTTACATATATCAAACATTGAATATGTAGAAGAATGAAATAAGACTAAAAAGTATGTGGATATATTATTTCTCGTTTAAAAAACAGAGGTATAATTTTGGGCTCAATTAAATGCGCATTGTATGGGATGTTCCAAGAATTTGAGGAGCACTTTTTTTTTGAATGAGAAGCAAATTTTTTTAAGACTAGCAAGGTGCTAGATAGGACAACATGTTGGATATCAAGGCCCTTTGTAATTGTTTATGTGTTTGTGTGTTTGAACTTCAAAGAAAAAGAAAAGAAGTACACGTACAAGAAGAAAAAAAACACATCTTTCAATCAATTAATTAACTATATATATATATATCTAATACAAAGGAATTTAAAATAAACAAACGTATCCTTACTTATCTAATACTATCCAAACTAACAAACTCATACTTATCCTTTTCCAACCTCTAATTCCTTAGTGATAGGATAGGATAATGACTCAATCCTATCAAACAACTTGCTTATTTAAATTACCAACTAAAAACTAAACTTAAATTACGACATAAACTAATTAATCAAGATTAAAACCCAACATTCACCCACTTAATCTTGATCAATTTCCTCATCAAAAGCAATGCCGGTTCTTCATCTTGTATTAAGTTGGCTTCGTTCTTTTTGTCTTTCCACTTTGTACATTCATTATCAAAGTGTCCAAATTCCCCACATTCATAGCATCGAAATCCACTCTTGTCACCTCGACCTCTTCCTTTTCCTCGGCCTCTTCCACCTCTCTCGGAGTTTCTTCCGTGTCCATTGTTTTCACCATTTTTTTGTTCACTTGTCCACATGAGTTTCTTCTTTTTCATCATGGCTTTTGAGTCTATCTTCATACGCTTTTAATCTTCCTATCGCTTCTTCCAATGGCATACTTTCAAGATCGGAATATTGCTCAATAGAGGCAACAATTGGCAAATACTTCTTTAGAACGTAATTAGAAACTTTCTAATACTCACTTCTTCATCAAGACATGAACCAAGACATTTAAACTTCCCAACTATACCACTTATCTTACGTGAAAATTCATCGATTATCTCGGCCTCTTTCATCTTTAGTTTCTCCAACTCGTGCCGTAGAGCTTGCAACCGTGCCTTTTGTACCCGTTCGGTACCTAAATATCGATTCCGAATGGATTCCCAAACATCTTGTGCATCCTTGTGTTTGGCAACCTACAAAAGAATATCATCCGAGAGAGTAGGATAAATTATAGCTTTTGTAGTATAATTTCTTTTCTCATCCTCGTCTTCTCCGGTTATCGTCTTCCAAAGACCATGTGCTCTCAACACCGTTTCAACCAAAATTAACCAAGAAGTGTATTTGTTTTCGGTCAATTTAGGGCATTGGAGTGTGACACTACCTTGCTCATGAACCGTTAGAAGTGAATATAACTCATTTATATCAGTTATGACCCGTTAGAAGTGAATATAACCCATTTATAGTAATTATAACTCGTTAGAAGTGAATATAACCATAAATAGCAATTCTGACCCATTAGAAGTGAATATAACCCATAAATAACAAATATGACCCGTTAGAAGTGAATATAACACATAAATAACAATTCTGACCCATTTATAGAAATTATAACCCATTAGTAGTGAATATAACCCATTTATAGCAATTATGACCCGTTAGAAATGAATATGACCCATAAATAGCAATTATGACCCGTTAGAAGTAAATATAACTCATAAATAGCAATTATGACCCGTTAGAAGTAAATATGACCGATTCATAGCAATTATAACCCCTTAGAAGGGAATATAACCCATTTATATCAATTATGACCCGTTAGAAGTGAATATTACCCATAAATAGCAATTATGACCCGTTATTTAACATCCTTAAAACGGGCCTAAACGTGTGTGGACGTGGTAAGTTGAATTTTTAATTAAATTAAATAAAATATATAAATTTTAGAAAATGTTATAAAGTATGAAGATGGTAAATAAATGGGTTATTTAAGTAATAATAAAAGTAGATAAAGATTATAAAATATCGAACGATTTCAAACGAGGATTTCAAAAATATTCTCGTTAGTTGAAACAGGTAAACGAGAGACGACTTGTAAGTTGAAAAGGGGAACAAAATACCCATTTGTGGATAATATTTACCCACAAGTCGGTCTCCATCATCAGACACCTACACATATACGTATACAACACACACACTCACTATTCTTGTTCATGCTAACATTTGAAGGAGAACTCAAAGGAGAAATCAAATTGAATCATTCAAGTTCAAATTTCAGCTGCAAATTGAAGATTGTATCAGCCCTAATTCATCATCTTCATCCTCTCCATTCATCACTTTGTAAGCTCCATCCATGGCTTCTTTCTTATTCTTGATTTTTGGGTTTTGATAGGGAACTCATTAATTTTTGTTCCAACAGAAAAACAAGCTGCAAATTAGTCCCACTAGTGGTTCTTTATCATCAATTGATCATTGTAAGTTCAAATTCCTCCTTGTTCATACTAGTGTTCTTCAATTCTTGAATTTCTAGGTTTTCAAGTGGGTTCTTTGATTTAGCAATCAAGAACTGAAATTTATGATTGAAATAAGTTCCTATATCATTTCTAAGTACATAGGAATCAATTTCATGAATTAAAGTAGTAATCTTGATAAGTTTTGAATTTTGGCTCAAATGGGTCAAAATTGGTCAAATACGGGTCAAGCTGAATTTGACCTTCAATAACTGAAATTTAGTGTTCTAATTGTTCCTATGACTTGTTAGGATTTATTAGAACTCATATGGTGGATTAGAAGTGGTGTTTTTGCACAAATCCAAGAATTGGCCTAAATGGGTCAAAATGGCCAAAAAGAGATCAAGTTGTTTTTACACATCAAGAACTGAATTTTAAGGTTCTAATAGGTTCATATGACATGTATGAATTGATTAGAACATTAGTTTTGAATTGAAATGGTGGTTTTGCTTGAAATGGCTAAAATAGTGAAAATAAAGCCACAAATAGGCAAGAAATTGGAAAATAATACCAAACAATGACTTTAAAAAAAACTTTGGTTCTCAAAATTACGGTGTTACAAGCTGGTATCAGAGCCTAAGTTTGAGTGAATTGGATACTTGAAAGAGTATTCAGTCTCAAATTTAGGCTTGACCATTATTTAAAGTGTTCCTCGGGAGGTCATGGGGTATGAGAGAGATTGTTATGATTGACATGCTATTACATAATTGCTTAACATGATTGATTAAGTATAATAAGTATGACTACGAATATATTTGGACCGAAAGACTTAAGAAGATACTATGGTTGGAAATGAGGAAAGAGAAGCATACATTCGATAGTTAGAGGAACGATTAATGAAAGTTGAGGAACATATTCCAGTTGCTCCTAATCCATAGCACAGAATGGCCGCATGTCTTAAGGCTTGTTCTGTCATGTAAACCATATATACCTTTGAGGGCACAACAGATCCGGCAGTGACCGAGAGATGGATACGGAATATAGAGTTGGTATTTGAAACAAGTGAAAGCAAGAAGCTAAGTATGCTTTCGTCTCTGTGTTTTTTCGTGCTAAACTACAATTACCTATTTCTACATTGATTGATCCATTAAGCGTTAAAGTTGCTAGTGGTAGAATAGTTTCTATTGTTCATACAGTACACATGGCAGTGATTGATATTGACGGGACTAGTTTTTCCATTTCATTTCTTGTTATGCCGATTGCGGGGTTTGATGTTGTAATCGGAATGGATTGGCTCAATAATCAAAATGCTTAGATTCTTTGCTCTAAAAAGATCATTAAAATTCCTCTGTCTGACGGGTCATATGTTGTGGCTCGAGGGGAGGGGAGAACTTCTAAAACTCCTCTAATTTCACTTATAAAAGCTCGCAAGTTCGTAGTCAAGGGATGTGATTCCTATTTGGCTTATGTTGTTGATACAAAGATGGAGAAGAAAGCTATTAATGACATTAGGGTAGTTTCTGAATACCCTGATGTAACACCCGCAAACCTGGGCTAGTAGATTAGCGGGTTTACGGTATGTGTTTGTTTGTGTTTTAATTTATTTATTTTGATTATGTGATTATTTTAAGTGTTATTAGTTATTTACTTAAATTAGAATTAATAGTATGAATGTATGTATGTATATGTGTCCGTATGTATGTGTATATGCATGTAAGTGGGTAATACACATGGGGTGTATCAAGAGTAGTTGGTGACACCTATTTTGCATGAAAACTTATGTGTGTGTGTGTGTCATCACCTGAATATTTCTCTCCAAAAGAAAAAGTGTATGTATGTGTTTCTCTGTCAAAGAAGAAAACCGAAGAATAAGAAAAAAAATCGGATTCCTTAGTTTATTGTGTGATTAAAATCAAGATTAAAAGGTTTGTGATATTCTTCTTCTTTGATGTGTTCTTTGATCCTAAAGTTATGATTTTGGTTAGTTTGAGGATTGCATGTTAGAACACCATAACCGGTATTGTTAGAATATGATTTGATGATTTTATGTGTTCATATTATATATATGTTTATATGATGATTCTTCGCATAAAAATGTGTTTAAAAGAGTTTTAATTATGTTTCTGAAATAATATTATGAATCTATATAAATCAGGGTTTGAGTTATGATGTTTTGATGTTGGCGGATTTGATGAGTATGAAGTTATCGGATTTGGATGAAAACCGACATTTGAGAAATCCGAATCCTTAAAACCGGAAGTTTTGAAAACCAACACCTGTGAAACCAAGACATTGAAATCCTTGACTAAATCTGATACTAGGAATATGACAACCCAAAATCCGATTGTTATGTTTGTACAAAATGAAATCCTATACTTGTGAAGTAATATAAGAATCCGATACTCAAATCCGGAACTTAGAATCCGGGAGTAATGAAATCCGACACTCCTTAACCCGGGACTTTAAATCAATGTGTTTGAAATCCGATTAAGGCAAATCCGACAGTTTTGGGATCCATCGGATTCCCAAATCCGACAGAGGTAAAATCCGATAAAGAATTGCGGATTCTTGGAATCCGATAGTTTTGAAGAAATCCGATATGTTGTGTTGATTTATAATTGTTTATTGATTGTTGATGTTATGAATGGATTATAAATATATGTTCAAATATATTTATGGGATTGGGACTGATTAATTGTTATTGTGTTTCCAGGCAATCCAAAGACTCAGTAACATTAAAATTCTGAGTGCTTCAACTAAGATTGAATGGTGAGTGGATGTTGGATGCGAATGGTAAAGATTTGGTTAATATCATTGATGTTGTGACATCCGTCACCAAAGCAGGTTTGCCAGTTAGACTACCAACTTGTTGTTATTATGCTTCACGCATTTAATTCCCCTTGAAATCCTAAAAATCCAAATGAGTGATGAGTATTAGAAGGTATATCCTTTTTACGCACTATTCAAACCATGACACTTAGATAATCCTATAGTTACATGCCTAAAGTGTGAAACAAATTCGTTACATCCACCTTGAATGCACATCAAGGGCGACACAAGCTCAAGTACTAAATAAAGCTCATGAGAATAAAAGTACAATTCTTGGAACAGTTGTTTTAAGTACATAAACTCTATTGAGACTCGAATAATTTTAAGGAAGAATAATGCACTAACAAGCAACCGTATAACACCAAAATTAAAGTAATAATAATAATAACACAACAAATAAGTTGGCATTACAAACCAAATTAATAAAACTCTAGAACAACTCTTAAAATCTAATAACCCTAACTAATAACATAAATTGTAACACATGGCAAGGTTAAGTGCACCGCTTGCACTCTTAATCAAAGAAGTAATATGAATAAAAAAAATTATAAATACATAAAAAAAATTACTACAAAAATCGGCCAAATGGGGGGGAAAAGGAAGACATAATTTCAAAATTCAAAACATAACCAAAAATAACATGATTCTATATTAAATGCCTAGAGTTGTTTCCAAACCACCACACCTCATTCCTCTCTCCAAATTTCGGCCCCCATGCTCTCTCTTCTCTTTGATTTGTTCTTCAAAACACAAGAATGAAGCAAGAAGAACTTGGAATCTTGAAGATCCAAACTAACAATCGGAAAACTGATCTCTGAGCGGAATACATCTCACTAGCTACTACCAACACTCAAGGTGAATACTCGTGGCCCCTTTTGCATGTTTTCTTGGGGGAAAATGACACTCAATGAATTGCTTTATTTTTCATGCCGTGAATTGAAATTCTTTTCTTTTTGACAACTTGGATTATGTGTTAGATGCTTGTGTGAAGCCGATGATGGGTTAAGTCAATTAAACTAACCCGATGATGGGTTAAGTCAATCAAACTAACTACGTGATGGGTTAAGTCAATCAAACTAACCCCGTGATGAGTTAAGTCAATCAAATGAACCCGATGATGGGTTAAGCCAATTGAATTCAAATTTACCCAACTTAGTGCTCCAGTTGGTAGGCCTTGTTGGATGACAAATATCTATGGGACATTGTGGTCCGGTTATCAATATTCATATTGGACATTGTGGTCCGGTTATCATTATTCATATTGGACATTGTGGTCCGATTATCATTATTCATATTGGACATTGTGGTCCGGATATCATTATTCATATTGGACATTGTGGTCCGGTTATCATTATTACGAGTATGTGTTACACTATATCCATTGTCAAACTATTGTATACACGTCAAACCAATTATTTTGTTTAAACCTGTGAGCTCACCAACCTTTGTGTTGACATTTTTAGAGTGTTCATTTTTAGGTAATACTAACGCTAACGCTTAAGGATCGTAGAAGACTCTAGTCGGGCCTTAGCGTGACTCATAGCGAGAATCGAACTTTTCTTATTATTTTGTGATGTGTGTGTTTGTTAACACTTCAAATTATTATTTGGTTTTTGGCTTGTCGCCCGTATACTTGACCCGGGTTGTGGGGTTTACTTTCGCATGATCAGTAATCTTCGTTGATTGTCTATGTTTCCGTGGAACCGACTTAACACGGATCAAGACTCCTCTTGTGTTGGGGAAACGTCGTGACACGTTGGATTAATTGCATTTAGTGATTTTGTCTATTTTATATCAATGTGTTATGACGATCCTCTCCGTCACACTTCGCGATTCCGCCTTGGCGGGGTGTGACAGATTGGTATGAGAGCCATTGGTTATAGAGAAATAGGTGGCTTGACCTAGACTATAACCTAAGTACCTCATATAGTTGCATAATAGGAACTATATGTGCACGCTATTTCATTTCGCGAATTCTCATGCTTCAGCCAAATCGGCTAAACCGCGGACGACATTCTTCAATGTTTTAACCTCCGTTAAGTATTCTATCTAGGAAACGATGGTACGCACAATTCGAACCCCTACCCGCTCTGAGTTGACGATCGCTTCCTTAAAAAGGAAACTCTAGGAAAGAGATGAACAAATCCAGGAACAAGAGAATGAAATACGTCGACTCAAAATAGTAATGCAATCGGTCAGGATGATTCAAACAATGGACGGGCAACACCACGTTCCCGAACATGAGGCGACGAGTCGTCCTCAATACGACCCTCTCGGTCACCCGGAGCCCGTACCGGCAAGGTACGAGGATCCATACGAAAGATTGAGAGTGGTGGGGGAGAATCGTACCAACCATCAACTTCAAAATCAAGTGAATATACTAAAAGAGAGGGCGGATCGCCAAACAAGGGAACAAATGCAACAAGGACAAAGGATTCTAGAGCTAGAAGAAAGGCTCAATGCACAAATTGAACTAATAGGAATACTAAGGGGAGCGGAAGGAGATTCCGAAGAAGACCCTGAGGAAGACCCCGAAGTGGATTCCGGGGATCCTAACAACGAATAGCGAGCGCCTATCTTATATATTATTAAGCCTATTTGATTTATTAACAATATTTTATTTATCTTCATGAACTTTGTATGGTTTTCGAACCACTAAGATTAAGTATAAATAAAGAGGCGAGTCATTTAATCATTTATTATCTTGTTTACGTTTAACACGCATTGTTTAGTTACAAATTTCCGTGCAACCCAAGCATACATGCAAAGCCTCTTCGAATGACTATGTGCAAGTATTTGTTTATTATTATATGTTGTTAGAAAATAAAGGGAAGGGTTGTTTGAGCACTTCTAATAATGTATGATTCAAATCATATAGACTTAGAATTCCTGACATAGCTTTACTACATGTTCTCGTTTGATGTTGCTTTATAGTAGGGCCAATAATTTGAATGACTATGTAATCCCGTGTCATACATGGTCGAGTGTTCATAACTACCTAGATCTATAGGAAGTAGGGTATAGGCCTATGTTAGTGAATCGGGATGATTAGTATTGCCTTAAGGAGACTTGTGATAAGTATGGATGCATTGTGCTTGATCACCGCCATGCCCACCTACCTAGGACAAGGACACTTAAAGCATTGTGAAGTATCCTGTGAAACAGACTACGATTTCAGGTTAAGATAGTGCGCGATAGACCGATATCTATAACTATACGGTAGAAAGTAGCCAAATGCTATGACACGTACAAAATACTAAGAGCAACAATACCCATGATTTGTCTTCCATTTAAATTACGTACTTATCTCCATATATAACATACCTCCGAGAAGATATAACCGCAACATAGGTTGTGGTGCCTGGTAGTGGTGGTGCTACAAATGATGGCAATGATAACCCTAACATTGTTGAGCTTGTAGCCTAGCAACTGCAAGCCCTAATTTCTAACCTCGTCACTCAGATCAGCAATAACCTAGGTAATCAACATAACAACGGTGGTGGTGATGATAACACGAACCTTAGTGGTGATGAAGTTAACAAAACGGGGAACGTCCGAAATGACAATAAGAAAGCTAGAGTAGCAACAGAGAATTCATGGCAGCTAACCATACCAAGAAGGAGTATGCGGATGCGGCACCGAAGTGTGCAAAAATGCAATTATCACTATTTTCAGAATGTGCCATGTCGTAACCGCTTAGGGCACTATGCTAAGGACTATAGGACCGGGGCAAAATGATAGCTCTAGTGAATACGGTGGACCCAACAAGTAATCAAGGAGATTGTTTTGAATGTGGAAGTACCGACCACCACATAAACGCACACCCCAAGCTAAATAGAGCACCTGCTCAAGGAGGAAATCGCCCAAATCAACCATTGGCCATAGAAGGAAATCACAATCAAGATAACAATGGAAATCAAGCTCGTAGGAGAGCATTTGTTTTGGGTGCAAACAAAGCCCGCCTAGACCCAAACATTGTGATGGGTACATACTCTTTAAACAACTACTATGCTACTAGTTAATTGATTATGGTGCTGATTATAGCATTAGTTTCACTAGATTCATGACTTTAGTGGATATGAAACCTAGTAACCCAGACACTAGTTATTTGATAGAGATAGCTAAGGGGTTGAAACCAGTAAGGTTATTCGTGAGTGTAACTTGGAATTGGAAGGTGTTTCATTTAGCATAGGTTTGATACCTTTTGGACATGGAAGTTTTAATGTGATTGTAGGGATGGGATGGTTGTCAAAATACAAGGCCGAAATCATTTGCCATGAGAAAATAGTCCGAATTCCCCTACTTTACGGCAAAGTGCTTAAGATTGACCCAAAGGAGAGTTGAAGCACTCTATGAGTACGAAAACAGAGGGGAAGAAACTCGAAAGACATCCCAATGGTTTAAGACTTTACGGAGGTATTTCCAAGGAATGATGACCTATTTGATCAACTACAAGGCTCGCGAAATTCCTCCAATATAGACCTTTGTTTCAGCCACCATCAGTTGAGGGTAAGTGAGGTTGACATTCCAAAGATCGTATTTAGGACTCGCTATGCACACTTTGAGCTCACTGATTATGCCTTTCGGATTAACTAACACACCCGCGGAGTTCATGGATGTGATAAATCGCGTATGCAAACCATTTTTAGATAAGTTTGTCATTGTCTTATTCGATGACATTTTGATCTACTCCAAGGCTAAGGAAGGACACGAAGTGAAATTGAGATTAATTCTGGAGTTACTTGGGAATGAGAAGTTATACGCCAAATTTTCGAAAAGCGAATTTTGGTGGCAGGAAGTACATTTTCTCGGCCACGTGGTTAATGATAGCGGAATTTATGTGGACCCCAGTAAGATTGAGGCCATAAAGAAACGGAGAAACCCTACGACACCCTGAGAGATCCACTCATTCTTAGGATTGGCAAGCTATTACCGACGATTTATCGAGAATTTTTCAAAGACCGCCAAGCCTCTCACCTTACTAACCCAAAAAGGATAAGAGATTTTATAGGGACAAAGAACAAGAATAAGTTTTTCAGACGCTAAAGGACAAATTATGCAACGCTCCAATACTGACCCTACCGGAAGGACCAGATGACTTTGTAGTGTATTGTGACGCATCGAACCAAGGTTTAGGATGCGTATTGATGCAACGGGGCAAAGTAGGTGCTTATGCCTCTAGACAACTAAAGATTCACAAGGAAATTTGTACCAAGGATGACCTAGAGTTGGGTGCGGTGGTATTGCGATCAAAATTTGGAGACACTACCTATATGTGATGATAAGCATCGTTCACACCGACTATAAGGGCTTACAGCACATCTTCGATCAGAAGGAGTTAAACATGATACATAAAACGTTGGGATGAACTCTTCAGCGACTACGATCATGAGATTCGTTATCACCTGAGTAAGGCTAATGTAGTAGCTGATACGCTAAGTAGAAAAGAAAGGGTCAAACGTAGACGAATTCGAGCAATGAGCATGACAATACAATCGGGAATAAAGGACAAAATACTTGAGGCACAAATTGAAGCGTCTAAGGACCTAAGTGCTCTAGTAGAGCTAGTTCGGGGTTTAGACAAACAATTGAGGAAAAGAAAAGACGATGGATTGTATTTCATAGAACGAATTTGGGTTCCAACAATGGGAGTTGTGAGAACCTTGATTATGGATGATGTTCACAAGTCAAGATACTCCATCCACCTAGGAGCGGACAAGACGTATCGTGACCTAAGAAACATGTATTGGTGGTCTAGTATGAAGAAGGACATGACTACTTATGTTAGCAAGTGTCTTACCTGCTCAAAAGTAAAGGCTGAACATTCAAGACTCTCAGGACTGTTGTAGCAGCCGGAGATCCCAGAGTGGATATGGGAAAAACATAACTAGGGACTTCGTTACAAAATTGCTCAGAACTAGTAGTGGACATGATCTGATTTGGGTTATCGTGGATAGAATGACAAATACATCTTATTTTCTAGCGATCCATGAGGATTACAAGATGGGTAAGCAAGCAAGGATTTAAGACAATGAGATCATGGCAAGGCCGTGGGGCTTGTATTATTATATCTGACCGAGATAGCTGATTTACATCGCTATTTTGGCAAACACTATGGAAAGCTTTGGGAACAATACTAGACATGAGTACGGCCTACCATCCACAAACCGATGGTCAAAGCGAGTGTACAATCCAGACTTTAGAATACATGCTTAGAGAGTGTGTGACCGATTTCAAAGGAAGTTGGGATACTCATCTACGTCTAATTGAGTTCTCCTATAACAACAGTTATCGCACGAATATTAAGTGCGCCTCGTTTGAGGCAAATTGCCACTGTTTGGGTTGAAGTTGTGGAAAGTCAGTTGATAGGAATAGAAATTGTTAAAGAGACTACCGACAAGATCTTTCAAATCAAGGAAAGACTCAAATCAGCAAGGGATCGTCAAAAGACTTACGCCGATAATCGGCGGAAACCTCTAGAATTTGATATAGATGATCGAGTACTACTGAAGGTATCATCATGGAAAGGTGTAGTGCGCTTTGGGGTGAAAGGAAAATTAGCACCAAGGTACATGGGACCATTCGAGATAGACTCAACTTTGCGTTTTGTTGAGGAACCTATAGAAATCCTAGACCGGGAGGTCAAGCGTCTAAAAAGGAGTAAACTTCTGATAGTAAAGGTCCGATGGAACTCGAAACGAGGACCAGAGTTTACTTGGGAACGGGAGGACCACATGAAATCCAAATACCCATACCCATTTGATCCGATAAGCTCTAGTAAGATTTTAAAAGTTCAACATCACTTCGAGCCTGTCCTTTTTAGTATTATTGTTGAATTATTTATGATAATCAACAAGTACGTGACTCATTATTATACTTTACTTCAATTAGTATGATTAATTTATCAACATTTTATCCATTACTCACTCAAATTTTCTCTATAATAATATGTCACGGCCATATCTTTTATTTAACCAGAGACAGTAATCTCTTCCATTTACCCTTTACTTGTTTTACCAATCATTCAACATTACATATTGTGGATTTAAATTTTTCTTCCAACTCAATTTTTATGCAATTTCTTCATTTAGTTATGTAACTTTTATCAATACTCATTTCTACCACGATCATAGTGGTTAATATGTATTATTTTAATATAAATAATCATTTCAAGTCCTCTCACACTACTCTCTCCCACTTGGGGTCAACTCATAATATTGATACATAATACTTATCACCCGTACTTCAACATTAACACAAAGTCTTCCTTAATTGTGCCTCCTTCAATATTTTATTATATCTAAGAAAAGCACATACATGTTCTACATAATTTACATATATTTTTAAAAGGAACCTTACACTGTATCCGCTTATTTTATTTAACCTTTCAACTCACAAACATTTTAACAAGTTAGGACATTCAGAAGATTCGTGCCCATACTGAGTACAATCATAGCAAAACTTTCATAAGGATAACAACCTTTATTCTTATGTTTACATTGACCGGTATGATTCTTGCCACAAGTTTCGTATCCTGATCTTCTTTTCCTTAACCTCTACTTTATCCTCTTTCATATTATTAATCATTGGATCCTTCAATTTATGGAATTTTTCTCGAACTTCACTTCTTATTTAATTTTTCATTTCTGTCATAATAGGTGGCATAATTGTCCTAACACATTTACCAAACTCATCCGTGATGACACTCCTGAGGTGTCTAGTAGGTATGGCTCCACGCCTTTCCCCATAAATGGAAATATAATCCTCGACTTCTCTTATGGTAATCATATCGGGGTTTTCTTCATTCCTTACTTCATTCTGTGTCCTAGGATTCACATTAAAATCCATTACACTAAAACAAAACAATTCTTTGTCATACATATGTCAAAATATCAATCACACCTCTTATAACTTATTCTTTTCTTTGTTTCATAAACGCTCTAATCTTTTACCGTCTTTAAATAATATTATAGATTCATACCAACTTATATCTATTTTCACTTTCTGTTAACTTGCTTCTCATAGTTCTCATAATAATCTCATATACATGACATTTGTACATTTGGATTTATTACCACTCTTACGAATACATCATATATTACATTATCTCTTGAAACATAGAGTTTCAGTAATCATCATACCTTCACGAATTTTACTATTTATTTTTGTCTTTATAATCTCACACATCATTACTTGCATTTGGTTAATCCATTGAGACTGGTATATAGTATTATACGTGCCAACACACTCACATCTTTATATTCTTTTTAATTTCATATCATTTCCTCGTTATACATAATATTCTCGATATTATTTTATTCATCTTGTAACCCATTTCATTTTCATTTCATAACCGCCCTCCATGTTGTTTATATTTATAGAATTAGACCACTTACTCTTTTAAAAGAGTTTAATAAATCCTAATCATTTTATTCTCATTTGCATTTTAAAGTATGACCTCTTTCTCAATTAAACATACTTTATGTTTTCTCGTTAAATACCTTCTTACTGGTATTAATTTAATTTTGACTATCACAGTCATTACATATTTAATTGTTTTTCATCAACATCACCTTTTCTTATAATCAATCAGTTACTACAATCAAGTAGTATAATATTTATTACCAATTCACATTTTATTCGGTCATGTATACAATTTTCTCATAACCATGATTTCTTGTTCCTTTTACATAATTTTTTGCACAGTAATATATTTTTATCACATCACATAGTTTATAGTATTTTCGTACTATTTCATTTACACTCAGATCTAGGCTTAGTCAAACCACTTATCATTTTTGCTTCTTCATAAGGTATATCATACCATATTCATCATTTATTTATAAATTACGTTAACATCAACTTTCTCATTATCTGATTCGATTTTTGCTTTATTTTCATAAGTTATATTTTTATTGGTGTTCTCTCACCACTCTCACTGATTTCTATTTTCTCTTTGCCTATTACTAGGATCATTCTTTAAATATTACTTACTCAAGAATCTCTTGTATTTATCATACTAAGAATTATGCCAAAAAATGGCTCTTACAACAAGAAACTACTCAGGTTTTCTATTAACTAATTCTAATTTCTTCTCGTAGTCATTATCCTGGAAGTATAGATAAAGCATTAAAACATAAGGTAACTTTACCATACTATCCTCTACATCAAACAGTATATAATCAACACCTCCATAAACCCATTCTCAAATCCGAGGTAACGCTATACATACTGAGGCACTCCAATACTACAGGTGTACTACATCTTACAAGTACCCATCACTCGATTCACAAGATTCCTCATGATTTCATCAAGTTCTAACGCATATCATGTGTTTGTAATAATATGAGCCCTAATAATATGAGCCCACAAGAAATCCTGATTCACAGGCTTAGGCCATGTATCAATAAAATATCATATCATATAAGGCATCACGTATCTGACATCAATATCATTAATATCTCAAAGTATTTCAATACTAATCATAACAACATAAACAGTTAGCATGTTCTCAATGCAATACATAGTATATCCACGAAGCTGCAAGCCTCCAGTTTGACCAAATTCATAGAACCATGGTTTAAGTCCAGACGATGCATAACGCACTTCCAGATCCCTTAAACCGTGGCTCAGATACCAAGTTGTAACGCCCCAATTTTTCAAATTTCAAATGAAAGCTTTAAATAGAAGTTATTTGGCTAAAATTAGAATTTGATAAGTTAATGGAAATAAACAAATTATATTTGAACCCTCTAGTTCGTACAGAAAGGAATACCACCATAAATTATGACAAAAACAGTTTCTAATAAGCACACCGTCAACGGAAGCAAATAAAACATTTCATTTAAACCCTTAGGTTTATGTAAAAGAAATATGTGCGAATTTAAATCAAAAGTAATTTCCGTTGCACAAATAGGAGCATTATTGTTATAAATCACGTTTTAAACAGCCAACCGTCAAACCGGGGCCTTGTCTTGGTGCTAACAAAACCTGCAAAACAACAAGCAATATCTGCTAAGCTACAAGAGCTTAGTGAGAAAGATAAACTGTAAATCATATAGGCATGCGCATACACATATACGAATATCATAACCATTCTTATGGATACAATACTGCACCATCTTAGCATCCGCCAAGAAGGCTAAAATGCTGCTCGTAGCCCCTACTACACAAAGCAGTACGCTACCCTCACGGTGATCCGAAGATCGATAATACACATTGCAATCCATCACACATATCACATATATGAATTATAGTTTAGAAAACTCACCTCAAACAGTAATTCCTACAGATATATAATCATAGTATCAATCACATAGTTAAACTTGGCACTTAACAAACTAAAAGGGGCAAGGCATGCCCATGCCTCATAGTCCAGGCCCAGAAACGAAGCCCAACAAAACATGGGCGTACTGGGCTGAACACGCCCGTACCCTAACTAGGTATGCCCGTGCCCCGGTATGCCCGGACCTCAAGAACAAAGGCGGTCACGGTCACGGTCACTAGGCACGACCGTACCCCTCAAAGGCACGCCCGTGCCTTTCTACTTCCACCACCATTTCACCGACTGTCTAGGGTTAACTCCGACCAAAACCATAAAACACTTCATCTAAATTCATAAATACGTTACTAGGGTGTTTTCCTACACCCCAAACAACTTCTAGACCAATAACAACAACTAAAACATGCTTAAATATTTGATTCACCATGAATCACCTCAAAAACCCACAAAATTTCAAGAACATGATTCAAGGATCCTTACCTCAAGCTTGTGATTGCTAAACTCAGAAGTAACCACTTGTTCTTAGTGTTCTTGATCCAAAACTTTAGAGAAAACTTTGGCTAGAACTTAATATACGTGAGCTAGTATGTGAATTATTAAAACTTTGACTAATCAAGTCAAAGCTAGCTTATTTATATATATAACTTTGAGAAATGGCACAAATGGCCCCTCTACTTTTCTAGTTCCATTTTGTAAATTTTATCCCCTCAAGTTTCTAAACACCTCCTAATCTTAAGTAGGAAATCACTAAAACATATCACTGGTTTAATTTATTAAATTACTAAATTTCGAACTTCGGGTGTTACAAACCATCATTGGTCTATAATAGTAGGAAAGCAAAATAAGAAAACCTAACTGACTTTCGTAGGAATCACGGTTGCATTTAGCATATGCAACAAGCCTTTAAACCCGCTGGTAGCCCGAGTAGACGAGTTGTAATCTCGTGAGGGTTTCTAGCAAACACACCCACAATGTTTCGAAAAAAAAGGGAAATAGAAATAAAAAATAAAATAGAAAAGAAAAGAAAACCTAAACTAACCACGGGTTGCCTCCCTAGAAGCGCTTGTTTTTGTCCGAGCCTCTAGCTTGACTCCGTACTTATTTACTATGAATTAGAACAATAATCCCCACACTCACAATTAAATGTGGGTGGTAATATTGATACGTACCTGATATAAGTGAATTAAATACGTATATCTCAGCATGTGGTACCATGTTACCTTCCAACCTCTTTGTTCCCTCCTTTGTTTCCCTTGCGTCAAGATCCTTGCCTCTTTCTTTCGTTTTTAAATTTGGCTCATCTACAAGCATAGAAGCCCAAAGTGACTGTTTTGTTACGGGTATTCCATGACTCGGATCTAGCTCCTCCAATGGTGTTTGGGCTTGGTTGCTTATCAATGGCTCAACGGTGGAAGTTTCCTCTACCGATTTCACCTCTTCATAGGTCTCTTTGTTATTGTCTGGCAACTCCACCACATGTCTCGAAATAATAAGTTGAGTTAAACTCTCAACTTGCCTTTCCAACTTTTGGATCGACTCTTGTTGATTTTTCTAAATTTGATCATTGAGGGCTTGTTATTGAGCCAGTTGAATTTTCAAAAACGCATTACTCGTGGCTTGATTCTGTATGAATTTAAATACAATTTCTTAGTTTCTGATTTCGGCTATACTTCCCCTAGAATTGATTGAGGATCCATATATCTGCACTTGAAACACAAAAAGAAACACCGAAGGCAACCGCAACAATCGCGATGCGTTCAAAAATAAAATGCGTCGTGTTCAATGTGAACAAAGAGAAGATGACAACACGGAAAAAGTAACTTTCTTTGAGAAATTTCTTGCATTGGATCGACTAACTAACAATATAATCAAATAAACTGAAATAAAACCGTTGTCGGGGCGCCAAAAACTTGATGTACGTGAGTCAGATCAGGTTTTGTATTTATAAATTGGAATCACCAAAATACTGACTACAACATAAATAGGCAAGTGTGACTAATAGTATCACAGTATAGCTCCGGTAAGACCGAGTGTCGAACACTTGGGGAACGAGTATAGTTTTAGATTTAAAAGATTTAATTATTAATTAGTCTAAGGAAAGCGATTAAATGGGGAATTATTTTAAGAATGCGATAAACAATACTAATCCAAAAAAAGAGAAAACAATCCAATAGTAAAATAAAGCTGAGACGCTTGGAATGAAAACAATCAACATGAAGTATTCTTACCTAGACTCGATTACCCCCTCGTCTGCCGTCATTCTCATGGAAGTGCAATGAATATTATTCATTATATACCGATTTCTAAATTAGCTAGATCTCTTGGTCAGACTAGATAGCCCTATAATTATAGAAATATTAACCCAATGGTCATGGCGTTAACTATCGCTATAATTAGTCAATAAATTTGTATCAAGCTAGAATTAATCTATTGATTTGTATTGGTCACAAAATCAATCAATTAACACCGATCGGTCATCGCATGCAATTTTCAAACACATTAAAGTTAATTACTTTGTATCCCTCTTAGTCTAGTTTCCATGGCCTTTTGAATAACCTGAATTCGAGTTCGTATGAGTGAGATATGATCAAAATAGTGAATGTGTGTCACAACAGACAACTTTTCTTATTTCTTCGATTTTTCCTCAAAACTTTTCATAACCCGCCTTTTTAACCTGAAAATCAATAATTCAAGATATTAAGTATCTTCGGACTTATTTATGAACAATAACAGGTCAAAATATAATACATATAGCTTAAAATATTTAGACGATATCAAAATGCCCCACAATTGAGCTTTGCTTGTCCTCAAGCAAATTACAAATCATCTAGGCATAGAAAACCGACTTGCAGCATCATATCTCTAAAGGATTCAAGTTCTACTTATTAACGTTAGTACAAATGATTTAAAAACAAAATTGTATGTATTATATCTAGAATTTTATATATATATATATATATATATATATATATATCCTTCTTAACTTCTCATCACTCAAACACTCAATCTCCTCATAAATAACCAAACTTTAATTCACAAATTGTTTATATTTTCAGCATACGGTTAATTTAAGTTTAACAAATCCCCCGACCTTAAAGCTTATTGTAGATTTTCAGACTTTATGCGGAATAAGCTTTTATTCTTTTATTATTTTTTCTATAAGTCCATGACTTTTGATGGAACCTATGTAGCGAATATTTAACTCAACGGATCCTAAACCAGTTGGCTTTCGGTGGTTAGATGTAGAACACCCCTCAGAGTTTACTTATTTGAGTCCTAAAGGCCACCACCGAATGACTTATTTTTCTAATAAATTTTTCATTTTTTCATTGTTGGCTCTTTTATTCTTTTTGCATATCATATGATTTATAAAACTCAAAATTCAACTCAGCCTATTTTTATCAAGCTTATATTCAATAAGGCTTAACCTTACTAAGCTTAAGGTAATTCACAAATTAACATTCGGTTACTTACAAATCAAAATTTCTTTTAAAATGGTGAAAATTCACAAATACTATGATATAAAAGGTAAATATAACCTTACCACTTGTTTATAAATCATTTATCATGACATTTTTAACAAGCATCTACTCTATATCCGAATGATGTCAAAAATTAAAATTCTAGCCCGAATGATCCCAATATTGATTTGTGTCAAACTAGATGTAACTTCATATTTGGTGACAACACAAGTTAATGGCGGAATTCTTCAAAGCAAATCATTACAACTTAATATTATAGAGATCTTAGTAATTGATGAAGGCAGCAAAATATGTGTTTCACCAAGGAATGCAATACGATACATTAAAGAGATTCGTTCAAGTATTGCGTAGACTTCAACATTCAAGAAGATAGTTAATGATATTGGTCATTGTGCTACACCAACTTAAAGATCTCAAGTGATCCCAAATGTATTGAAGTATTTAATAGACATCTAAGGGGGAATGTTATGGATAATTATGAATATATGTCCTTATCCCCTAATATTAAAAAAGATAGTAGAGATATGTATAATCCTAGATAAGATATTTGAATCTTGGATACTTATCCCTTATTTATTGTACTCATATATATATTTAGGATTACCTAGAGAATAAGATTAACTTCTTCCTCTCTATTCTCTTCTTTTGTTATGAATTTTGTTTAACTAATTATACTCTCACTCCATTTAAATATTAGTGAGGGTAATATTATTCGATTTAGTTTTTATCAAAACAACCATATTGTTCCATCCAGTTTGCTATAAATAATTTCAAAAGGTATTAAACATTACACAAACTAAAATCAACATCAATACACGCAAACGGTTAATATTTGAAATTATTGAACTCCGAAAAAACGAGCCAGAGTGCAGCCTCGGCACTCTAGCTCGTACAATTAGGGGTGAGCATTAAAACCGGAAAACCAAAAACAATCCATTAAAGCTAACAAAACCAAACCAACAAAACTAAAACATTTCAAAACCGACGATTTGTCTTTAAAGTTTGAAAAGCTTGATGGGTTTGGTTCAGTTTTGATTTTAACCAAAAACCGCCTAATAAGAAACCAACGGACCAATATTTAATATATTATATTTAATTCCAATTACTAGGGTCAATACATTTTCATTTCCATGGTCATTTACCCCTTTTCAAATCAACATTTATATTATGATTATAAGATACAAAATCCTTTTATATTTTTAGTTTTTGTGTTGAAAATGATATTTAATACTCAAATATGTTATCAGAGTTTGAATTAATGCTAGAAATAAAGGTTAGTTCACAAAATTATATATTAATGTTGAAAACCATGGGGTTGGTTTAAAACTAAAACAGAACCGTTAATGACTAGAACCCTCTAAAACAAAAACCGAAAGAACGAAAATCATTGGGTTTGGAAATCCTGAAATTAACGGATTAGGTTCTGCTGACTGCCCATGCACACCCTACGTGCAATTACAATTACTGCTGTAACAACTATTATGACTAAACATTCATACAAGTAAGTATTCCATTTCAGTTTAATTTTTTTAATTCAATCATTAATAATTTTATAATCACCTCACCTCACATTCAATTTAAATATAAAAATCACATTTATTGAAAATTAAAATTTTACTTCAAAAACTTACCTTGAAACCGTAGAACACAATAGTATAAGAATTTACTCCATATGGTTCAACATTGAAAATTATCAACCTATGAGGCAATATCGTTATTTTTCAGTAAGAAAAATGCAACAAGATTTATTGTAGTACTTAGATACCTAAGATAACCTCATCACCCAATTAAAGTCCATTTTTGGAATGCTATATGCCTATATCCAAATTACCATCTTTTCTCATAAGAAGATCCCGTGCACAATAATAAATAAGATATAGCATATTATAGATGAAACTAGTTGAGTAGCTGTGCAATGCGGCGATAACGATTAAAGAGGGACGGTGGTGAATACTTGTGATGGCGAAGACGAAGGGGACAATGGTTGCGAATGATGCTTGAATAATTACAATAAATTTTAAGTAACGTAGATAGCATTATTGATCAAATTTTAAGTAATATGTGACTGTACAAATTATACGAATAGTATATGTCGAACTTGAAGACGATAAGTACTTAAAATAAAATAATCTGTTAGCTAAAAATAGAATATTCGTGTAGATTAATACAAAAATAAAATAAGATTGAAATGCATGTTTCTAAAGAAAAAATTACAATTCGTTGAACAAAACATTAATTTATCATAATATCATAAAATATAGCCTGAAGCACAATGTGTGCGTATACCCTCCAAGAAAAATTTAATGATTATTATATATAGTTGGTGGGAAAAGGATGTCTACCAATCATATATAGATATGATAAAACATTACCTTATTTGTCACGTATAACTTCGTGATACACCACATTTGACCTCATTTGACGTGTAAACACCATTCCGATTAAATGTTAAGACATGTTTTACTAATAACTCTATACTTTGATGGTATGTTCCTCTCGAGAGCACCACGTAGAGCTGGCCATGCGAGAATACCGATTGTGATAGATACACGGACGTTAGGAATTGTTTGTCTTTGAGCTTTATTAATCGTCATAGTGAAGCTAAAGCCTAACAAGAGACTGTCTTCTCTTTAATTTGGACGGGAACATGTCACCGAAGAGTGCATATTAATCTAGTACCATTACATAACCCACCACAAGGATCAATATTCCACAACAATATTATCAGATATCCAATTGTAAGATGAAGACAATGAGGTGGTAAACCACGGAGTAATGGTTAACGAGTTTTAGAATTCAACGGGGTAAAAGTTATTTATATCATCTTCTACTTTGTCGAAATTGTAGTAGATTTTTTCCTCTCCATATAATGGTTAATTAACTAATCATTAATCTCATCAATATTAAGCTTAGAAAGAATAAACTAAATATAAGGTTGTCACACATATAAGCTTAGATGTTAAACCCTCTAAAGCTACGTAATTTTGTGTTGGGGAGATAATCACTTCACCCTAATAATCAACTCTGCCTATCCTAAAACATAGGATTTGATGATAACCAAACCCTACATTCAGTATGACTTAGAAAGAATTCAAACATGTGTTGTTTGAATCAGTTTATGTAAAAATATGCTAAGTATGGAACCAACAGCTGAGGAAAATAAGACATCAGCTGAGCATCAGATCCTACTCAAAGTATCAGCCAAAGGATATCAGCCAAAGGATATCAGCCAAGGAGCATCAGATGAAGAAAACAAGTAAAGAAGACCATCAGCTGAGGAAAACAGTCTATCAGCCGAGTAAAATTGTTGATCAGCTGATGAAAATATTCATCAGCTGAGTAAATAGTTTGATCAGCTGAGTGAAGAAAGTGATCAGCTGAGTGAAGAATTTGATCAGCTGAGTGCCTACTCTATCAGCTGAGTGAACAATTGGATCAGCTGAGGCCCAGATCATCAGCTAAGTAAGTCTTTCTTTACATAAGTCATCTCCCCTTATAAACTGATGTATTTGATTGATCAGCTGAGCATTCTTGATCAACTGATCATACAAATACATGAGCATTATGTTCTCCTAAGCTTACTATTGATCAGCTGAGCATTCTTGATCAACTGATCATACAAAAAGGTTTGATCTTATCCTCTGGAAAAGGATAATGATACCTCAAACAGACGAAGATCTTGAAGATTTTTTCAAACAACTAAGTATGGCTGGCAATCCCATACTTGGTAAAGTCAAACCAATCAGAAGCATGGTGTTGATTAAAGTACAATCATGGAAAGGGAAAGATACTTCTACACCACAGTAGATGTGGACTTTAATATTTTATATTGTGAATGGGTTGCACTTTTGCAGAAAAGTACAATTACTTTTATCATACATTTGATTAAAGTAACTTTACTTTTTACCTACTACCTTTGCAATTAAAATATTATATTTCCACATCCTCTTGGTCTCTTACCTTCATGCAACCGGATCCACCAAGACTTCTATATATACTCATGCATGGTGGACATGCAAATAGAGAATACTACACAACACAAAAAAAATGTGAAGTCTCTACTACACTAAAAGGAAATCTCATCAGTTGAGAAATTTCGTAGAGTATAAGTATTGTGTAGAATCAAACTTGTTCATGTGTTGAACACTCTAAATACGTTAGTTGTTTTAGAGTTAGCTTGTCTATGTGTTAGACAAATTGATTGCCACCTTTTATTGTACTTAGAATTTCCGCTTCTAGTACATGTAATTCTTGATTCATATCAATAAGAATTATATAAAAGTATATAAGTGTGTCTTTAATTTTTAAAAGCTAAAGTTTGTATTCAACCCCCCCTTCTACAAACATTTGTTGTTGCGTACTCAATCTGGGACTAACAACTGGTATCAGAGCAGGTTAGATAATCAATATCTAGATCTGTTTTGCTTACTCTACAACTGCTTCTACCCCTCTCAATATGGCCTCATCCGCAAACAATATGAATATCTCAAACACTGGGTCCTTAACAAGATGTCCCATGTTTGACGCTGAAAATTTCTCCATGTGGAAAAGTAGAGCACATCTTTTCCTATCCACCCTTGATATCCAAATGCTTGAAATAGTCACTGATGGTCCTTATGTTCCAACATCAGTGTTATCTATCCCATCAAAATCTGAAGGTCAAACCTCTACAACTGAAAGAATCATAACCAAACCCATGCATCTGTGGACAGATAAGGATAAGAGGTTGGTTAGCTTAGATGTTAAGGCTAGATCAGCTCTTGTCTCTGCACTACCCAATGAAAACTATTCTGCAAAAGAGATGTTAGATACACTCACAGTTTCATATGAAGGGACTAAAGAGGTGAAGAGAACAAGAAGCTCCTCCTCAACAGAGAGTATGAATTCTTCTTTGCTCAGAAAGGTGAGAGTCTTACACAGACATACACCAGGTTCAACTGCCTAGTTAATGACTTGAAAAGGGCAGACATAACCAAGAGCAACTTTGTCTTGGTGAACAAGTTTCTAGACTCCCTCCCTCAAACAGGGGATCACTTTGTCACTGTTCTAAGACATAGTGAGAAGATTAAGGGAATGTCTCTGGTTGCTCTCTATGGTAACTTACTCAACCATGAGCAATCAGTCAAGCAAAGGAAGTTGTGATCCAAGGAGATGAAGGAGGTAGTGAAAGCTGCACCAACTGCCCTTGTATCAAGAGATACAAAGATGAGAAGCTTTGCAGCTATTGATTCTAGTTCTGATGAAGAAGGAGATGGAGAGGAGAGTAATCTGGAGGAGTTGGTTGAAGGTGTAGCTCTGCTGGTTAAGAAGTTTAGACCTTTCAAGAAGGGAAAGGGTGTCAAGAGGTTCAGTAAGAGGTCATCAAAGTTTGTCAAGCCCAAATCCACTTTTGATGCCTCCATAGCAGAGTGTTATAAGTGTGGAAAGATTGGCCACATAGCCAGTGACTGTAAGTCCAAATATAACACTGGTTCTTCATCTGTGCAAAAGCAGGAGGGCAACATTGATTATGAAGCCAAGTATAAGAAACTCCTTGCTGCTGTCCTTGACAAGAAGAAGAAGAAGAAAGCCCAGGGCCAAGTTCTTAGTGCTGAAGAAGAAGATTTGGCAGAAGAAGATTTCTCCACAGATGAAGATGAGGTGATCTCTGCTCAGTTCTACATGATGGCCAACAACAATGATGGTAGTTCCTTTGATGAAGACATGAAAAAGGCTGCTAAAGCTTGTTCAACTACCAACTGGGATCCTTCTTCTATGTATCAGGTTGGAAAATTTATTAACTATGATGATAATGAGAAGAATGCTATGTTTGATTACTTGTGTATTGATTTCCAGTCTGCTATTCAAAGAGAGAAGAAGCTAAGACTAGAAGTAGAATCACTAAAGGAAAAGTTAATTCTTAAGGATGAGGAACTTACGCAGATAACAATCTTAAATGATGAACTAGCTAATCAAAAGATACTTAATGAGATCTTAGTAAAAGAAACTAGTGAAGCAACCAAAAAGTTTAATGACCTCCAAAAAGTAGTAAAGTCTTGGTGTGTATAAGCAGAAAAGACCACTCAGTGTGTCAAGGAGCAGATACCCAAACAAGTTCAAGCTATTATTGGTGGAAATTACTCTAAGGCTGCTAACTATGTTGATTCTAGTAAGAACCTTAATATCTTAAACAAAGCTGACATCTTGCCACAGACCTTTCACAAGACTTTTAAAGGCAAAAGTGTGTTCACAAATAAGTTTGTTAGAAGCAAGAGTTTCCACTCAAAAGAATCAATTATTCTTTCTGTTGAATCATCCTCTAGTAAGATTTCAGAATGTAAAAATACTAATAACACAAAGTCAAAGGATGTGATTATAGGAAAGGAATCATTAGTTGAGACCTCAGAGACATTATGTTGTCAAACCTTGAAAACAGATGACTTAATTCTTAGCATTTCACAAACTGAAGAATCATTAGCTAATACTACTCCATCAGTTGATAGGTTAGTAGATGATAAATGCTCAGCTGATAACCTGTCAGCTGATCATAGCTCATCTTCTAAAGAATCGGTTGATCTAGAAGTAATCAACTCTCTTTCAATAGAAGAAACTATGAGTAAAAAGAATGATGTTCACATTGTTTCCATTTCTGCCACTCCAAAGATTGGTCAAAAACTTTCCAAAAACAAAGATCAATCTAAGGTGCCTGTAAATAAAGACCTAAGAAATTTACAAGATAAGCTTCATAAGCTGAATGGTCAAATTAGTCAAATGATGACTGATAAGAAATCTCATAGGCATTCAAACCATGTTGTTCAATGCTCCAAGGTCACAAAATCTCAAAAATGTTATAAATGTGGAAGCAAAGAGCATAAGGCATTTGAATGTTCTTTAGAAGGGAATTCAAGACAGCGGACTTGTGATGATAACATAGTCACTCCTCTCATACATAAGAAACCTGAGATGAAGTGGAAAGCTAGGTGCATTCCACAGGGATCCACTGAGTAGTGGATTCCTACGTGTGTCACTAACTCTTCTTTCTTTCAAATCTGTGCAGGGTGTTAGTTCTTGGTTTCTTGACAGTGGATGTTCAAGAACCATGACAGGTAACAAGGCTTTGCTCAGTAACTACAAGAAAGAGAAAGGTCCAAAGGTGACTTTTGGTGACAACAACCATGGGCAAACTAAAGGCTATGGTGATCTTCATAATGGGAACCTCAAGCTGTCAAAAGTTTCAAATGTCAAAGAGCTGAAATATAATCTCATAAGCATAAGTCAATTGTATGATGGAGGTAATGAAGTCCACTTCACAAAGACAGGAGGCTCCATCATAAATAAAGAAGGTAATACAGTGTTCAGTGCCAAGAGAACCAAGGATGTGTATACACTTGACATGTCCTCTGGTGACCCTTCAAAGGAAACATGTTTGTACTTCAAGAATAATGAGGATACAAACTGGCTGTGGCACAAGAGGCTTTCCCACCTTAATTTTAAAAACATCAACAAGTTGAGCAAGGGTGAACTAGTGTCAGGACTACCTTCACTGACTTATCTTAAGCCTAAACCTTGCACTGCTTGTGAGAAAGGAAAGCAGCATAAGACATCATTTCCATCCAAGCAGGCCTTCTCAATTACAGAACCTTTCTATATATTGCACATGGATCTCTTTAGTCCTGTTGCAACTGCTAGTATTGGTGGAAGTAAGTATGCTCTTGTATTGGTTGATGAATTCTCAAGATATACTTGGGTTTTCTTTTTTAAAGCAAAGAGTGAGGCTGCTGAAGAGATTATCTGTTTTATCAAGAAGATGGAAGTGTTGAATGGCAATCTGGTGAGGAGTCTTAGAAGTGATCATGGAACTGAATTCAAAAAGCAAACTCTGGAATCTTTCTGTGATGAGAAAGGGATATCTCAAAACTTTTCTACTCCAAGAACCCCACAACAAAATGGTGTAGCTGAAAGAAGAAATAGAACATTGATTGAAGCTTCCAGAACCATGTTGTGTGAAAGTGGGTTACCATTTAATTTCTGGGCTGAGGCTGTAAGTTGTGCATGTTTCACACAGAACAGGTCCCTTATTATCAAGAGGCACAACAAAACTCCATATGAGTGCTCAAGGGAAGGAATCCAAGCATCAGCTTTCTGCATATCTTTGGTTGTCAATGTTTCATACTCAATCAAAAAGATCAATTGCAGAAGTTTGATCCTAAAGCTGATGAAGGAGTGTTTGTAGGTTACTCAGTGATTTCTAAAGCATACAGAGTATACAACCTCAGAACCAAAGTCATAGAAGAATCCATCAATGTAAGTTTTAATGAAAATGACTTTGTTGCTTCTTGTTCTTCTAATCATGTTTCAGGTGAAGAATTTAATGATCTTATGCAAACTGGAGAAGTTCCTTCAGAGCAAGTAGATCCCTCTCTACCAGCTGCTCATGATATAGATGAACCTGTTCCTATCCAAGTTTTTAACCATGTACAACCATCCTCATCCAATCCTATACCTCTACTGAATCATGTGGAAAATGACTCAACATCATTGGATTCCAATTCCATATCACTCATTCCCTCTTCAGTAGAGATACCCACAGATTGCAATAATGAAATTATATCAGCCACTCAAAATGAACTCATTTCTACTGCTGATAGTCAACATGTAACTTCTTCTACCCATATCCAAATGAATCCCAATTCCCAAGAAATCCAAAAAGCCTTCAAAGACCTCAAGCACCATCCTCATAATTTGGTGATAGGCAACATAGATGATCCAGTTAGAACAAGATCAAAAGCTTGCAACATCTGTTTGTATTCTGGAATTGTCTCAATGATTGAACCAAAGAAGGTTGATGAAGCTCTCAATGATCCCCACTGGGTGTCTTCCATGCAAGAGGAACTGGCATAATTCAAAAGAAATAATGTATGGACTTTGGTACCCAAACCAAAGGATAAATCCATCATTGGAACAAAGTGGGTGTTCAGAAATAAGCTAGATGAAAATGGGCAAATCATCATAAACAAAGCAAGGCTAGTGACACAGGGGTACTGTCAAGAAGAAGGTATTGAATTTGATGAAACCTTTGCCCCTGTTGCAAGATTGGAAGCCATCAGACTATTCCTAGCCTATGCTGAATTCAAAAGCTTCAAAGTGTTCCAAATGGATGTGAAGAGTGCGTTTCTGAATGGAGATTTGAAAGAAGAGGTGTATGTCAAACAACCTCCTGGTTTTGAGGAGTCAAGCTTACCTAATCATGTTTACTTTCTAAACAAAGCTTTATATGGTCTTAAGCAAGCTCCAAGAGCCTGGTATGATACCCTCTCTTCTTTTCTCATTAACAAAGGTTTTAAAAGAGGATGCATTGATAACACTTTATTTATTTGGTGGTATTTTCATTCATCAAACAAAGTATGTCAAAGATTTACACAAGAAGTTTGATTTTGAAAACTATTCTTCAATGAAAACACCTTTGTCTACTTCTATCAAGTTAGGAAAGGATACTGATGGTAAATCAGTGAACATTACTACTTATAGATGAATGATTGGGTCACTTTTATACCTCACTACAAGTAGACTAGATAGAATGTTTTCAACATGTCTTTGTGCAAGATACCAAGCAGATCCTAAGGAATCACATCTTCCTGCTGCTAAGAGAATATTCAGATATCTCAAAGGAACTCCTAATCTTGGTCTTTGGTACCCCAAAGACTCAGATTTTGAGTTAGTTGGATATTCTGATTCTGATTTTGCAGGATGTACATTAGACAGAAAAAGTACTTCAGGTTGTTGTCAACTTCTAGGAGGAAGATTGATTAGTTGGTCTAGTAAGAAACAGAATTCAGTGTTAACATCTACTGCAGAGGCAGAATACATTGCTGCAGGAAGCTGTCGTGCTCAAATTTTGTGGTTACAAAATCAACTACTTGATTATGATATGAAGTTTGAAGACACCCCAATTCTTTGTGACAATACAAGTGCAATCTCCATCTCAAATAATACAGTCATGCATTCGAAAACAAAGCATTTTGAAATCAGACATCATTTTCTCAGAGATAATGTGCAAAAGAAGAAGGTAACTTTGCACTACATTAACACTGATTTACAACTTGCAGATTTATTCACAAAGCCATTAGATGAAGCAAGGTTGAACTTCCTAATATCCAAACTAGGTATGCTAAATTTTTAGTTTAAAATAATGGTAATTTAGTTTGTGTCAGTTTATAAGTGTTGAAAATTATAAGATACTTATCTAAGCATATCTAAGTCTTACTTGATTTGTGTAAACTGAGTAACTATGCACAGCTGATGCCTATCAGCTGATCAAATTTACTCAGCTGATCACTTTAAGATAAGGAAGACATGCTCAGCTAAGTACTTTACTCAGCTGATACCCAAATTCTCACTATCAGCTGTTAGTTTTCCATCAGCTGGTACCCCTCAGCTGATAGTTTTCCATCAGCTGATACCCTTCAACTAATAGTTTTTCATCAGCTGATACCCATCAGCTGATACTCTCCTTGATCAGCTGATGATTCTACACTTAGTAAACTTTCACTTTTTACTCTCATTTAATGTTTTTTAACCCTAGTTATTTACTCCGTTTGTCAGTTTTCATTTAATTGCTATTTAATTTGTTTTCCGTTAGAACTTTTGGCAGTATCTAACGATCTCTGTTAACTAATCTTCATAAATATCCCAATTTCTCTCTCATTCACCTTTACCTGTTCAAACTTTCCAAATTCCCTCTCTCTCTCTCTCTCTATAAAGAACCTCCCTACCTTCTCTCTCGATACTCACTGTTCATCATCCCTACCAAATGGCCACCTATATTCCAGACCCCGCTGTTAACCCTGGTGAGAATGTTGCACCCAATCAACCGATGAATATAACTCCCAACAACATTCTACTCTGCACCACCATCCCTGCCTCGCGAGAAAACCAAGGTTATGAACCAATAGTTCAGTTCCTTCAAGCCCATCCCCTGTTTGAAAGTCTCACCGCTGATCCACACTACATTTACCCTACCATTATCGGTGAACTATGGTACTCCGCAACCTATAATCTAAACACCAACACCATCCAATGCACCCTAGCCCAAGGAAACTATCATCTCCAGATCACCACCGAAACCCTTCGCGAAGCCTCTTCTATTCCTAACTTCCCACCGTACACCGCTTTTCCCTCCAGAGCAGAAGTTCAAACCGTTTTAGACACCATCGGCTACAATGAATCTGTAGTGCATGGTCAAGTCAAGGTCTCTGCTCTCGCTCATCCATGGAAGTATTTGGCCAACGTGGTCATACGTTGCTTCGGTCCTAAATCTGGAAGCCATCATCTCATCAACCAAACCGAGCTTCTGGTGCTCTATGCCCTAGTCTTCGGGGTAAATATCGACTTTGCTCAAGTGATATTTTCGGACCTTATTGATAAAATCACCGAGAGCACCAACAAGAAATAATCGAGGTCGCAGGTACCCTACATTAGACTATTGAGCCTGATAGCTATGAGGGAGATTGGAGAGGATGATTATGTGGGCTTAACAGAACATATTGAGCATATACCTGTCCCTGCCATGGGTGAAAAGATATTCCATTTCTTAAAGGCAAACAGAGGTCCTCCAATCACTGCCCAAATGCAAGAGCTGATAGATGCTGCAAATGACTATGCAGATGATAATGATGGTGATGAAAATGATGATGATAATGATGGTGATGATGATGCTGATGAAAGCCACACTGGCTCTAAGGATGATGATGATGATGCTGGTGATGGTGATGCTGGTGATTTTGCTCCTCCAAGTCCAATGGAACTAAGTCCTCTTGGTGATGATGGTGATGCCCAAAAACAAGAGATCTCTGAGCAACTTCTGAAGCTCATTGAAAGAAGTAGGCACATCATGTCCCAAGGTATGGATATTACTTATTCCACCTCTAAGGATATTCAAATGGTCGTCCCAACCTTTGATAGTCCATCCTCATCTCCAGTCTAAACACCACTCCAACAGCCAAGCTCTAGTGAACCTCCTGTGGTCACTAGTTCTACTCCTATCCATAACCCCATATATACAAGGTCACCAGAAGTGACTCATTATGAGCACATTGAGGGAGTGCAATCCACACCTTTGACCTCAACTCCAATTACCCTTCCTCGTGTTGAGGGGGAGCAATTGGATGTTGCAACCTTTCATCCAGTGGATGTATCCTCACAACAGGATACATCTGTAAAAATGGGACTTAAACCGTTAGCTGAGACAACCTCCCAAAAGGTTGATCTCGTTGAAAGACAGACCTCAACCCAAGGTCACACTGTGTCTATCCCACAATTGAGTCAGCCTATACCATCTACATTCTCCCAACAGAATGTGGATCCAATAAGGGATTCCCTGTTATTGAGTGCATCCCACACTCAGTCCACTTACCTTGCACCTATTATTAATTCAATTCTTACACTTGCACAGCCTGCCAATGCTAGTGGTACAAACCAACCACTTGCATAGGGCTCAACTCTCTTTCCCAATGAATTTGAGCTTATACACCAAGGCTCAAATGAGGGGACACAAACCTTACCCAAGTTCTTTGAACCTCTATCTACTCCTTCCACCTCTACCCCATCCATATCTAACCAAACCACAAACCTTACCTTATCCAAACCATAAACCTGAACATCGATCACCTAACCCAAACCTTCCAAGCCTTCCAAACCCAAACCTCTACTCAACTGTCTAGACTTGCAAAAGACATTGAGCTCCTCAAGACCCCACCCTAACCCTCCCCTGCACCCATTGATCTTACACCCCTCCTAACCAAAATAGACCATCTTTCTACCCTTCTTCCCTCTCAACCACAAATTCCCAGCCTACATCAATCTACCATATCTACCCTAAACCAAACCATATCCAACCTCCTATCCCAAATCCAAACCCTATGCCCAATCAACCCAAACATTTTTGTACCTATTCATGAACAACTCCTTCCCATGCCTTCCTTTCTCAAAGGCATCCTTGATGACATAGAAACCTTAACAGAACAATCCAGAATGAGTCATCTCTCATTGTGGAAAGCTATCAAAGATCTCAAGGATGACCTCTCCCTTCAGCTCTCTAAAAATACCTCTACTCCTTCCTCCACCCATACCCCTACCCCTGCCCCTACCCCATCCCATAAGCCTGCAGCAGGTGACTCCCCTCCTCCTTTTGATGATGCCAAAAAGGGGGAGAAATTCTCAAGTTCTTCCAGGGAGGATGATCCTGACTCAGAGGATATTGATGTTGCCTATGCTGAAACAGCCACCAAAATCATGTAGCAGGAAGCACCCAAAGCAACAGCTCCCTCACCCATTAAAAGAAAAGCATCTTCTGAGGTGGAGCAAAGGTTTCCCAAGAGGTTGAAAAGGATGGCAAACAGGCCAAAGCCTAAAAGAAAAGTTGCTGAGGGTTGCTCTGCACAAATCAACATAGAGTCTAATTCTGATGATGAGGATGATACTCCACTTTCTGACATCCTCAGAAGAAGAAGACAAAGCCCTAAGCCATCTGCTCCACCAGTCCAATCAACCCCATCAGTCCAAAAGGGTTCAACCTCTGCTCCTAAGGATAAAGGCAAACAAAAGATGATAGATGATCAAGTTGAAGCAGATGATCAAATGAAAAGGGAGCTTGCTCTTAAAAAAAAGGAAGAAAGGGAGAATGCTCAAATGGCTCAAGCATTGGGTGTTTCAGTTGAGGAAATCTACCAAGCCAAAGAGCTAGCATATCAGCAAGAGCAAGAACAAAGTCAAAATCAAGCTGCTACTCAACACACATTGGCAAGGGAAAAATCTCAGGCTGAACTACTCAAAGCTAGATCCCATGCTGATGCCATCAAAACCCTCTTCAACCTTGATTTATCTGCTCCCATCAACCTAAGTCAACAAAGACTTCAAAGCTTCAGAGAAAGAATCAATATTCTGAGAAACAGAACAGAACCAACTCCAATAACAAGAGCCACTGTCTATAAAGGTGATGGTGAACCCTACCTCAAAGCAATAAGACAGAACAACTTCAACAGCTGTGAAGTTGTATCCTATGAGAGGTGTCACATATATAGGTTCACAGAGTTAGTTGAGATCTTGTACCTTCTCTTCAAATCCAAGTCAAAGCTCAAAGTTCAATTCATTCAGAAAATTCAGAATTGGATACCTCTAGTTGTGTCACAAAGGGCCTTTACTCCAGATGACTATTACAGGCATGTGCACATAGTTGATAATCTTCATAAGAAAGGCTCCAAGCCCTTCAAACCATTTGAGCTAAGAGAGGTACTACCCCAGCATGAATTCCTATCAGATTTTGAGGGTCTCAACACATCTCTTCCACTAAACGTCACTCCTGAGTTGTACAAGTTTATAATTATGCCTATTGATGGTATATTCTTTTTGGACAGAGCTGGCACATGGAGGTTCTTTAGACAGTCTGAAATCCTTAAAGCTAGCAAGAAGTTTCTATTTGGGCTAAGGATATCTACAAGAGGCAGAACTGGAAATGAAAACTTTAAAGCCCTTGTTCAAGCCCAATGTGAAGTCTTAGCTGAAGCTGATCCCCATACCAAAGATTTTGAAGTTAAAGAAGAACTATGGTGGGATGATTGAAGACTGATTCTAACTCTGAAGATTTTGTTGTTATTTAGTTGATTGTACATTATAAAATAGTTAGTTAGTAGTTAATCTATGTAATCACTTATGTACATTTCTTTATTCTGTTATTTCAAGTGATGTTTATGTATATCAGAAAATCAAAAGCATATAAAAATGGAAAAATGAAAAGATACCACAAAAACAAACAAAATGGTACAACACAGAAAAAGATTCCACAAAAACAGAACAAAATGGAACATTAGAAAAGAAACCAAAAACAAAACAAGGTTCAAATAAAAAAAGATACCAAAAAACAGATATCTAGGTAGCCATATGTACTTAAAAGTTTAAATCTTTTGTAATTCGAAGTCAAACTGATTCTTCAAAAAGAAAAAGGTTTTGTCATCATCAAATAGGGGGAGATTGTTGGGGAGATAATCACTTCACCCTAATAATCAACTCTGTCTGTCCTAAAACATAGGATTTGATGATAACTAAACCCTACATTCAGTATGACTTAGAAAGAAATCAAACATGTGTTGTTTGAATCAGTTTATGTAAAAATATGCTAAGTATGGAACCATCAGCTGAGGAAAATAAGCCATCAGCTGAGCATCAGATCCTACTCAAAGTATCAGCCAAAGGATATCAGCCAAGGAGCATCAGATGAAGAAAACAAGTAAAGAAGACCATCAGCTGAGGAAAACGGTCTATCAGCTGAGCAAAATTATTGATCAGCTGAGGAAAACAGTCTATTAGCTGAGTGAAGAAAGTGATCAGTTGAGTGAAGAATTTGATTAGCTGAGTGCCTACTCTATCAGCTGAGTGAACAAATGGATCAGCTGAGGCCCAGAGCATCAACTAAGTAAGTCTTTCTTTACACAAGTCATCTCCCCTTATAAACTGATGTATTTGATTGATCAGCTGAGCATTCTTGATCAACTAATCATACTAATACATGAGCTTATGTTCTCCTAAGCTTACTATTGAACTGCTGAGCATCTATATGATCAGCTGAGCAATATGTATCAACTGAGTCCTAGCAAAAAGTGATCAACTGATATATTTTGTCAACTGAGTAGTGAATATCAGAGTTCCTAGTACAATCTGTTAACTGAGTTGTGAAAAATGTCAAATCTACTCTATCTTTTCAGATTGTAAGTCATATGTAAAAGGCAGAACATGTGTTGTTCTATTATGCCTTAGATCTTTGTTTGTAAAAGTGAAATGCAGTTTTTGGATCAAGTATGAGACAAAAAGGTTTGATCTTATCCCATACTTGGTAAAGTCAAACCAATCAGAAGCATGGTGTTGATTAAAGTACAATCATGGAAAGGTAAAGATACTTCTACACGACAGTAGATGTGGACTTTAATATTTTATATTGTGAATGGGTTGCACTTTTGCAGAAAAGTACAATTACTTTTATCATACATTTGATTAAAGTAACTTTACTTTTCACCCACTACTTTTACAATTAAAATATTATATTTCCACATCCTCTTGGTCTCTTACCTTAATGCAACCGGATCCACTAAGACTTCTATATATACTCATGCATGGTGGACATGCAAATAGAGAATACTATACAACAAAAAAAAAGTGAAGTCTCTACTACACTAAAAGAAAATCTCATCAGTTAGAGAAATTTTGTAGAGTATAAGCATTGTGTAGAATCAAACTTGTTCATGTGTTGAACACTCTAAATACATTAGTTGTTTTAGAGTTAGCTTGTCTATGTGTTAGACAACTTGATTGCCACCTTTTATTGTACTTAGAATTTCCGCTTTTAGTACATGTAATTCTTGATTCATATCAATAAGAATTATATAAAAGTATATAAGTGTGTCTTTAATTTTTAAAAGCTAAAGTTTGTATTCAACCCCCTCTTCTACAAACATTTGTTGTTGCGTACTCAATCTGGGACTAACATTTTTTCTAATCCCTAAAACACAAATTAACATAAAAATTTCAATTTTCATGTTAAAAAAAGAGAGACCAAAACCAACAAAGCAAAATCTAACTAGATATTTTTGGATTATATGGCAAGTAAGGGGCAAAGTTTGTAAGGATGCAAATGAAAAATTTTAAAATAATGAAATCAAATAAAGATTACAAGTTAAATAGACACATCAAACTGTTAAAGCTTAGTTCATCTTACTCCCTAATAAATTCATCATTCGTATAGATCTCAGATGTGCTACACTACTAGAAAGTTATTAATTTCCGACCATAACTACCCATGACACAAAAATCGTCACTAATTTTTGACTAATTTACGACACTATTACGACCGTTATAACATAAAAACTACAATACCATCAGCCACAAATTACCATCGCTTTTGCAACTATTTTATAACAATAACTGGTTTGTTGGAAAATCATTACTAATTATGGTCGATATACTAACGCACTACCATCTTAACATTATATTGAATATTTTAATAATAAATTATATATTTGGTGAGAAAGTGGCACACAATTACGACGGTTTGAAGAATAAAATTACAAAAATCATTTAAACAATTAAATAATAAGTAAACTATATTTAAAAGTTAATATTAAAATTATTTATTAAATATTTGGTGAGATAATGGTCGGTAATATCAGCCTATATAAAAATCAATAATTGTAGTATTTTTAAGATTTTTGTAGGTACACTGTCACTAAGACCGATCGACGCTAGTTAGATTTCTAAATCAATACAAATAACCTAATAATCAATAAAATATAGTTTTTAATATTTTGGTCTGAAATTAGTTGGTAATACCAATGATATAGCGACTGTTTATTCAATATAGTTTTAAAACAATATAAACAATTGAATAATTAGTAAACAATATATAAAAACCGATCAATTTGGCTCTTTTATGATTTTTGTCGGATCGTAGTCGGAATACCAACAATATAGCTAGTGTTTATTCGATATAGTTTTCAAAACAATATAAACAATTGAATAATTAGTGAACAATATATAAAAATTGATCAATTGGACTCTTTTATGATTTTGTCGGAAAATCGGTAATACCAACGCTATAGCGACGGTTTGGAGATTTAATTTTCAAAAGAAACAAATACAATTAAATTATTAGTAAACTATATTACTATAGAACATAGTAGGAAAATCGTCGGTAATTAAAAACGTAGTAGACACGCTTTGAGAATATTATTTAGAAAAGTATATGACCAAGTTGGTAGCCTATAAGTTAAGTGTTTTCTTTTCAATATTTGGTTAGAAAATAGTCGGTTGTACCAACGCAATAGCGACGCTTTCATGAATATAATTATATAAAATAATATAAACAATAAAATTAATTGAAAACCAATTATTATTTTAGAAAATAATTAAATATATTTGATAACTAATATTTCTATGTAATAATAAAAAATCAATCTAATATGATGGAAAATAATAATAATACAAGTAATAAATATTTTTATAAAATTTGAATATTCTATTTATAAAATTTCTAATTATTTGTTATTCAATTGATTTAAATGCGTTTTTATATTAAATTTTTGTATTGAAATAAAATAAATATAAAACGAGTAACTAAATATGTATTAATAAAAAAAATACTAAACTATGAGTAAATCGTTAGTAATTAGGCGGAGAGTATAGCCGAACCCGAAGGGCTCGGGTTCTTTTGGAAACACCGCTACCCCCCCCCCCCTCCCGGTTCCTCTCTGGGTTCCACCATAAGCTTTTTTTTAATTTGTGTGTAATGGCTAGGTTTGTACCAAAAAATTTGCTCCCAACAGAAATTTAGCCGTTATATATATATATATATATCCATAAATACCTAACTATACCTTAACACTTCTCCTTCAAAATTCTTCAAACTTTCAACTTCTCCTCTATATAAAATTCTCATCCAAAATATTTTCAATCTTTTAAACTTCTAATAAAAAAATTCAACATAGATTCACGTCAAAACCCGGATTCAAACACATAAACATCCTCCGGTTTTCCGCTCGGGTTTCAACAATTTTCTTAACAAGGTTACAACCCGCAACACAAATCTTCATCCGGCTTCCAACCTACTTTCCAACTCGGCTTCCAACAAATTACGCAAGAACTTTACATCCCTCACCATGGGATGTTACAAGCGGGTTTTGTTTCGGCACTCTTCAATCTCCCCAACAATCTAACCCAACCCGAGAAGAAATTCCGACAACAAAAACGGAAAAGAAAAAATTTGACGGTAAAGCAAAAGCAAATAAATGGACGGCCGAGGAAAAGGTGGCGTTGGTTCAATGTTGGGTTGACTTTTTGGAGGATCCCGTTGTCGGAAACAAGCAAACGCGTGGTATAATTTTTATACATATCACTACTATATATTATTATACTTATTATTATTATTATTATTATTATTATTATTATTATTATTATTATTATTATTCTATACATATTTGAAAGGTATTCGTTTGGCACAATCAAGTAGCAATGGAAGTATAGTATAGAACAAAAATTCAAAGCCAAGCAAACGAATACTCCCATGGACCAAAATCTAAACATGAAATTGCAACTAAGCAAATAAACAAGATAGAAAGAATTGTACCACAATGCAAGCAATGAACTGTTCCTTGTGAAGCTTCAAGAATCCAACCAAGGACTCCTTTAATGTAGTCCACCCCCATATGTGTTGATTCCCAAATGGTAGTTAGTTCGTGTTCGACACCAAAACAATAAATGAAAATGTGTATCTCTTGCTCTCTTGTGCAACAAAAAGGATCACCAAGAAGAAGAAGAACTTAGAGAGAAAACTTGCATGAACTAGACCCTTGAGCTCTCTCAAGTCTGCTCATATGGCCTCCAAAACTGTAGCATCATTAACCCACTTTTAATCTCATTAAAATGAGTGTTTAAAGATGTTAATTCTGTTGTTACAGTGAACGTACATGGCCCGTGTTCATCAACACGGTCGTGTCGGCCCAATGTCCACGGCCTCAAATGGGCCAAGACGGCCCGTGTCTAGACACGGCCCATGTTCAACTACACGGCCGTGTCGGGCAAAAGTACACGACCTTGAATTAGGCCAAAACGCCCCGTGCCTGCCTGTTGGACTGGACACGGCCCGTGTTCAACCACATGGCCCGTGTACCATCCTTCTGAATTCCATTTTGGCCTTTTTCTCTCTTTTTCTTGATCGTCTTGCCGGAATCAATACTTGGTGTGTGACCCAATAGGCCTATACCTCATCAGTAGTGTTATTAACTCGTGCGTGTCAGCGGACATATACCAATAGACTCCCACTTGCACGTGACACGACTACGAAAAATAACACAAACATAGAGCTGTCTCTAGCAAGACATCTATGCTCCCAAGTCAGTATAGGGTATGCCACTCTTGACAAGATCCCAATCATAAAATGATTGTCCTAAAGATAAATGATCATGTTCATCCCTTTGTTCATGATATCCTATGTGAACACAAGGCATGGAATATAGTCAACCTTCAGATCGTTCACTGTTATGTTTCTCGATTCTAGATTAGTAGTGACCAACAGACCAAGTAACATTGATCCATCATCAATATAACTTGAGCACGACTATGCATATGAACGTCAGCACTCAATCAACGAGGGCCCCATGGATATCTTCTCTATTCATAGAGGAACAAATTCCTATCGACTACATAGTCCCGCCACATAGACACCGGAAAAACCCAAGCCATTTTTTTAAATACCCGTTGTGGAAGCTTAATTAACAAACCACTAAACATACATCATAAATATTTTACAAAGTACAAAAGATCTGTTCACAAACAACATCAACGATTGTCTTGGTGTTACTAAAATAAACTGGCTCGTTTCTTTTTTTAAACAAAATATCAGAGCGGGGTCAACTTCTCCTTCTACAACACCAACAAACACAAACCTGCAAAAGCAACAATTGAGGGAAATTAGCACAAAGCTAAGTGAGTAGAGGCTAAGGACAAACGCAAACATCATGTCAACATCAAAGCATGTAATCACACAAACAAGAAGACCGGCGGTTCGGCGCAAAACCTACAACCAATGCCAGCCAAAGCAAAGGTTTACCGATAGCCCTCTACTGAGTTGGCACAGTGAAATTCTCTTCTGATGCAGCGCATGCACTAGTAAGACTACCATTGTTCAACCAACCAGTAAACTATCCCAACCCAATTCCACGCATAGCTGACTTCTCAAACGCAACTCGATATCATCCAAAGAGTGCGTATCGGCCAAATAGTCATGCAACAGATATAATCAATGAACAATCAAACTCAACAGTCTAACAATCACAAACGCATGCATCACATCAATCATATCAACCATAATCTTTACCATCCGCGATTAACGTCCACTCACCTCTTATTCTCAGAAGTTGCACTCAGATGTCTAATATTACTGTAACACCGTAAAACTCAAGCCATTTTTTTAAAACGCTGCGGAAGCATATTCTAATTTTCATTTAACATAAACATCACAAGTAGAAAGTACTTTACAAATCACAACATTCGTTTGTGTTACAAAAGATTATAAAACGTGGCTCGTCTCTTCTCAAAATACAATATCAGAGTTTTGGTCAAATTCCCCTTTCCACAAACAAGCTAAACAGCTACTCACATAAACCTACAAAAAGCAATCAACCGTGGGGGATTAGCACAAAGCTAAGTGAATGGAAGCTATAGACAAGCACAAAACAATCACTGTTCCCAACGGAACTTTTGAACACCAATCCTCAAGCAATCCGTCAATTCCTCAATCTCTTCCATCCCGAGGACCGGTGGTTCTACCGAACCTACAACCAAAGCTAGCTAAAGCAAAGGTTTACCGATAGCTCCCTACCGATTGGCATAGTAAACTCCCCTCTGAGTAACAAATGCAATAGAGGAGCTACTACCGTTCAACCAACCGCAAGCGAGCCCAGCCCTAGCATCAACAGCTGACCCCAACAAGCTCTTACACAGAAGCTGATCTCTTCCGACCCGTAACACAGAAGTCGGTTCTCAAACAATCCAATTCCTTCTCCAGTCTCAAATACAATCAAAACTCTTTCATATACAAGAACATGCAATTCTCATTTAGCATATAGCAGACTTAACAGTCTATCATGGTATGACAATCAATCTATCTTTGCATAAAAAACTCATCAGTCAAATATCTCGTATTCAAATCAACAAGCAATCTTTGCAAACAAACAATCTTTCAATAATGTTTCCAACGTAACCACCCGTGAGTAAACTTCCACTCACCTCGGTCCTCGTATCATGCGTGCTCAGTTGTCTAATATCACTAAGTCTGTGGTTTGCCTGAAAACACAGCAACAACCGAATCAGTCTCGAATATATAAATATATCTTCTCATATATATATTTATATCTCAAATCTATCAAAACAACTCAATTAATTACATAACAAATAAACTAACTCAAACAAAGCAAGATATAAAAGAAAGAAGCCAACATTCGGATTTGGGGCTTGTCGCGTCGCGACATACTCCTCGTCGCGCCGCGACGAGCATCGGATTTCAAATCCGGATCTCACAATCGGAGTTGAGTAGCGGATTTCCATGATTCGGATTTTGCATTCGGATTCTAGGGTTTAGGATTTACAACACTCGGATTTTCAACAACCGACTCCGACTTGCGGATTTCATGAACGTCGCGCCGTGACATTTAACCGTAGCGCCGCTACGTTCTTCGCCCAGCATAAATTCTTCCATATAATCGGATTTCCAGCCAACTTAACTCATACAATTCATTTCTAACATAACATTTCTTCATTCTAAATTCATATATATAGTATGTCATGTACACTTTACATCATAAACATCATTTTAATCAAATCAAACAACAAAAATCATCAAAACCCATTTCATCCATTTCCTTAAAACTCAACAATGGTGTTCAAGCTTTAAACAAATAAAAATACATTCATAAACACAACCAAATCATCAGTAACACGTAATGATTATAAACCAACCTTTAGTTCAAATTATAAATCACAAAATCTTCACTTTTGAATATTCCAGTTATTCTTCTTCTTTGTTCTTCTTGTTTTTCTTCCTTCCAGACAATACACACACACACACTTTCCTTTTTCTTTTTCTTTTCTTTCCTTCTGATTTCTTTCAATTATTCCCATGCACACACACGTGTACACTACTCAAAATAATAGTCATCACTTTTCACCAACTCACATACACACATACATACATACTAACATATATCCATACATACATACATACATACATAACCTCTTACATACATTCTTAACTCTTCTAGCATATACCAAATGCCAATTAATCACCAATTAATTATTAAATATTATAATACCATTTATTACATCCATTTACTTTCAAACAAATAATCTTTCTCAATTAATTGCCTTAACATGCATTCAAGGTATTTTCTATAATTTTCGTTCCAAACTCAATCTTATTTAATCCCAAACACATACGATATCAAATACTCATTTAATCTCATAACAAATCTTTAAATATACATAATTAAACACATTTCTACTTACCATTTGCCCGCAAACTACTAGGCTGGGTTTTCGGATGTTACAATTACTGAGTCTTGGTATTGCCTGAAAATACAACAATCACCAATATTAGTTTCTAAATCATAAATATATATAATCACATATATTTATGTCATAATATCCATAACTGCAACAGCCGTGGTTTCCAAAATTTGAGATTTACAAAAACTTTTTTCTACTCAATTAGATTAATCGCAACGGAAGACTTTTTAAACATCATAACGATTAAAACAGATAAACCATTTTAAATATTCATCAAACAAAACCACCGTTACGTCACCGACACATCATTGTTTTAAACTTTGTTCATTACACAACCACAAGTTGATACTAAGTATCAACATAATCAAAGAAAACTACCCATTAGTCCCCATCTCACAAGGCCACGCACCTAAGCAACCTGCACAAGCACATGACGTATTTCAAAGAAACAAGTGTCAGCTTTCACCTCGTGAGTCAGCTTAGTTAACATCTCAAAATCATCATTTAAAAACATTCACAAACATATTTAGGTTAAGACATTAAATCCCAAACCATAACTTGACCCACCCGCATATCATCATAAATCCCCACCTGGTCAAGTATCATCATAAAACATCATATAACATCTTTTAAATCATCATGATCATCTTTTAACTTCATTAACATCTTAAGCATCATGAATCATCCTATTTGGGTCTATCAAAACTGTCATTATCATCGCTACCCCAAACATCGCATGCGTGCTTGGCAACCGCTAAGGTTCCAAGATCCGTCCGCAAAGATACCATATGCGTGCCTAGCAACTACTAAGTCCAAGGTCCGTCCACATTGGCACAAGTTCACTAAGCGTGTCCAGCAAGTATGGTACAAGGAAGGGCGCGACTCCCACTTGTACTCACACTCCCGTTATCCGTCCGCTATAGTTACTCCGACACAAGTCGTTCAAGCAAAAGTACAAACGGTGCCCCCAACCACTGGGCCCTCCTCTCACCTACGTGACGTTTTGCACATGACCCTATCTCTGTGGTCAATACATCACTCCAGTGTATAAATACACCAAGTGTTGCCAAAGTTATCTAGAAACCCGGCAACCATACATCCCATTGCTAGCATATCCTAGAAGGCACACTTTTCCTACTAGGCATCAGTATTTCATCTCTGAGTATAACTACCCCCTCCCAAATCGTCATGTCAATCATAAACATCATATCATATATCTATAAACATATATGCATGCGTCATATTCATCGCATAAATCAATCGTATATCATCATTTAATAAACGAGCATGCATTAGGAAAATCAACAATCTACCATAAACATTTATACAAATATATCATCTTAAAACCCGTTAATAATATCAAAACATATTTTCGTCTACGTTCTCGGTTTTGTAAAACAACTGAACTCGCCATAGTCTGGACAACGAAACATACAATCGCAAAACGACAAACAACGCTCACGAATCAACCAGACAGCGAACCGAAACACTGCGAACAACCTACGAAGGTTACTACATGAGAAGCACGATCTCATAATCTTAAACAAGTTGGATTTTGCCCAAAACACCAAAACACGACAACGAATAAACCCCGACTAAAGATTTACGCGTCACGAGCTCAGAAACTTCATAAAAACACACATAAATGACATGCATGCGGTCCAAAACGCCAAATAACCAAAATGGATGCATAAGATTAGAGAAATGTACCTCTCGGGTTCACCCACGCGAAACTACGGTGAAAACAATGTCCGGAATCGAATCTCCGATCTTCCCGAACTTTAGATACGAGTTCTATCGAAACCCGATACCCTTAAACGCATACTAAACTTGGTTTCTCTCGAAAAATGGGCAGAGTAACGAAATGGTAGAAGTGTGTGTGTAAAAATCGGATGAAATGAAGTTGTATTTATAGACACTTGAGCCTGGCCGACGTGTCGCGTCGCGACCCCCGAACGCGTCACGTCGCGACGTACTGACACAAGCAACCTGTCTGCCACACGCCAGCGACATGTGTCTTGCCGCCCCGACGCGTTGCGCTGTGACCCCTAACGCGTCGTGCCGCGACCTCGACTTTCTCAGAATTTTCTTTTTCTTTTATTTTCTCTTCTTTTCTATTACTCTTCTCCTCTTTTCTTTTAATTAATAATATTCCTTTATTATTATTACCAAGTTGAACTTCGAAAATAATATTCATTTCTCGATAAATATTATTACAATATTTGGGTCGTTACAATAACAATCTCACATATCATAAACACATAAAATGCAATCCAAAAGAATCCTCAAACAAAATCCAAACTACTGAAATTCGTCGGACGCATCGCGTCCAACCGTATGACGCGTCGCTTCGGGCCTTCGAGCGGCCACTTCGCGTGGGACTTCGAATGAAGGTTTCGAGTGGGGACTTCGAGCGCCCTCTTCTTCGCACTGACATAGACTTCGAACACCTTTCTTAGAACCGACTTAATACTTCGAACTCGAACGGAACGCGGCGTGTTCCTCCCTTATCTTGAACCGACATAGACTTCGAACACCTTTCCAGATTTCAAACCTCCAACTTTTTTCATCTTCCAGCTCGAACCAAACTCAACTCAACATATTTTTCAAGCTAGAAAATGATTTCTAACTTATCTAAACTCATATAAACATCAAATAACATATAGACATGCATCAAGAACACATCAAATTCATGTTTTAACATCAAATAATCAAAACCCATTTGATGAGTTTGAGCTTCAAGCTCCATTAATGGTGCTTCTACATATATGCATGTAAATCAACAAAAAAACATGTTAAGATGATTCTAATCCTGCTGTAATCATAAACTAACCTTTGTTTTGATTTTAAGAACACCAAATCTTTTATTCACAAACTCAAGTTTTTGCAAGTTTTAGAGGTTTCTTCAACAAGAAGCTAGAACACACAAACTTACACCTTAACACTCTTGGTAAAATGAGTAGATGAATTCATCAAGACCACGTATACATGACTTGCCAAACTTCTAAGCATGAGGTGTCTCATTATTATCCATCCCTATATGTATACATACATACTTACACATTAACATACATACATACAACTTCCAGCATATCTACATACATACTTTAAATATTAATTTCCATTTTAGTTAAATAAAATAATTAAACATGATATCTAACTTTCAATTTAATCACATAAATAGTTTAAGCACATATAAACACGTACCGCTAACCCGCTAACGACTAGCCTAGGTTTACGGGTGTTACAAATCTCCCCTCCTTAAGGTGATTCCGTCCTCGGAATCCCTTCTTGTTCAAACAACCGAGGGTACATGTCCCTCATATCTGCCTCAGTCTCCCATGTTAAGTCAGAGCCTAAACTGTGCTTCCATTTGACCAACACCATTGGAATCTGTTTCTTACGGAGCTTGGTCACTTTACTATCTGATAGTTCAACAGGTTCCTCTATTAATCTTTTCTTCGAATCCACCTTTAACTCATAGCTCTACTGGAAGATCTAGTGTAACTGTCTGACCATTTACTATCTGACGAATGCAGAAAGGACCAATAAAACGGGGAGCTAACTTCCTACATTTGCTGAAACGAATAACACCTTTCCATGGGGAGACTTTCAGATACAACAACTCCCCTACATCAAACGTTACTGGACGACGTCGTGGATCTGCATACATTTTCTGTGGCTGCTTTCAACTTTTCTCTTGCAATAGCAACCTTGTTAGCAGTCAACTGAACAATTTATGGCCCTGCAAACTGTTTCTCACCCGCCTCTAACCAACAAGTCGGAGTACGGCAACGACGACCGTACAACATTTCATACGGAGGCATTCCAATACTAGAGTGGTAAGAATTGTTATACGCAAACTCTATCAAAGGCAGGTGCGAATCCCAAGATCCACTATACTCAATTACACAGGCACGTAACATATCTTTGAGTGTCTGTATGGTTCGTTTAGTCTGACGATCAGTCTGGGGATGATAAGCAGTACTCAAATTAATTCTCGTCCCCAACTCTCTCTGTAAACTCCTCCAGAAGTTAGAAACAAACTTGGAGTCTCTGTCAGATACAATAGACAACGGTATACCATGCCTCGCAACAATCTCGTCGATGTATAGTTGAGCCAACTTACTCAAAGAAGCATTCTCACAAGTATCCAGAAAATGAGCACTCTTCATCGGTCGATCCACGATCACCCATATCATATCGTGATTCTTCTGAGTACGCGGAAGTTTTGTTTCAAAATCCACCATTATGTGTTCCCACTTCCACTCAGGAATCTCTAATTTTTTCAAGGACCCGTACGGTTTCTGATGTTCTGCCTTCACTTGCGCACATATATGACATGATTCCACAAATTGTGCCACATCAGCTTTCATCGTGGCCACCAGTAAAACACCTTCAAATTGTTATACATTTTTATGCTTCCTAGATGTACAGACAGTCTCGACTTGTGTGCTTCAGTTAAAATCAACTTTGTGAATTCTCCAAGCATAGGCACCCATACCCGAGTCTTATATACTTTCAATCCACTAGAATCGTTGTAAAGTATAAAATTGTACAGATATAGGAGTTTACTTGAGAAAATACTCATAGAGTATAAATAGGGATATGACCCTTGTAATATGTGAGTTTTGCCATAATGAATGTTTAAGTGTGTGTTTTGTATGGTGTAAATCTTCTACACACTATATTCTTGCATTACTCCATTCATACTCGTACCACATGGGACTAACAAGTGGTATCAGAGCCTAAGGAGTTTGATTTGATTCTGAGTTCAACATACAAGTTCAAGATTGTTGAAGAATTTGAAGAAAACCGAGAACACATTTTGAGATTTTTGGGTTTTCGTCAAATTTTGTGATTTTCGTGAAGATTATGGTTGATTGATGCCCGATTATCATTTTAGAATCATTCTGGAGTGAACGAGATCAAATTAACATCAAAACAGCAAGCAAATCGAAGATTTATGTACGTTTTGTGAAAAACGAGTTTTGGGAAAATCATCTAATTCGAAATCAATTCATTGTTATTTATCAGAAAAATTGATATAGGATTGATTGAAGTTGATAGGCGAAGTGATCTGGGCAAGAAATATATAGATTCATGCAAATTTGAAGAATTTTTTAATTTGAACGGGTTGAAGATGAAGGTACCGGATTTTGAATATGAATGTTTCGGATTTTGAAGATGAAGTTATCGGATTTCATAAATCCGATTGTGTTTACCAGATTTGGTTTATGCGGATTTGAAAATGATCGCATTTCAAATTTGGCGGATTTCAAAGTCTCGGATTTGGTTTCTTCCGGATTTCAAAGTCTTGGATTTGGTTTCTTCCGGATTTGAAAGTGTCGGATTTGGCTTTTTCCGGATTTGAAAGTGTCAGATTTGGCTTTATCCAGATTTGAAAGTATCGGATTTTGCTTCTTCCGGATTTAAAAGTATCGGATTTCGGAGTACTGGATTTTGGAAGATTTTCAATTTTTTATCATTTTATCCCAGCCAGGGGCTCTGCCCCTTGGACCCCGCTATCATGGGAGCTGCCCCCGAACCCCCGTAGTCGTTGTGACTGAATTATCTGGTCACCTTCATTCCTAAGACAAGTGTTTGGATTTTTTGGCTGAGTAGGGAGTTCTCAAAGTTTCAGTTATCATTATAATGTTTCTAGATTTGGTCTACTTTGGGTCATTGCTACCATATGCTGAATGTCTAGTACCTTATGTCTAGTCATCCTACCCTTTCCTAACTGATTTTTGGTCCTTCTTTCTTAGTGTCACCAATTTTTGGTCTCAAAACCAGATTTTGGCCATCTATTCCTTGTTTCTTTTGAATCTTGGTTATCTTATATCAGTCATTTCTGACAACCCAAATCACATTGTTGGTGAAATTGTTTGAAGGATTGACCAACATCAAATTACTTCAGGTTTTTGAGAAAATTTTGTATTACATGCATATGTCTTCCAAAATTTTTTATCAAAGTCACCTACCCACTGATTATTATATCAAAGTCACCTACCCACTTATGTGTACCCAAGTTCTTTTGCACCAGTATGTCTTCCAAATTTTTTTTGGTACTTGCGGTGATTTGGTCAAGGTTGATTACATGGTATTGGGAGACTTACTTGACAACATTAATCTCCAATATCATGTTACATCCAACACAAAGTTATAAATTTTCACGAATTCAGATCAAATCATTACAACTCCTTAACGATCAAGAGTGGTTCGAGTATCCACTCATGTCATACAACAAATGGAGATCTTTTTGACATGAATAAGTAGGATCCTCCCCATCCCTTTTTCCATGTTTGTTACAACTGAATCTTAGAGTGATGTCCTTTATGCATGATGCTCATAATGTATCATAATCATCATGAGGGGGAGAATAAAAAAATAAGTAAAGAAATTTTACATTGTTGATTCAGTTGTTGAGGGAGAGTAAAAGAAGATATTGAAAAGTTATTGTGTCTACTCAAGGGGGAGAGAGACAAAGAAACGTCAGTCTATTTCATGTCTAGGGGGAGTCAAGATTGTCAGACTTATGAGACATGGGAACAATCTGAGCTACATTGTAGGGGGAGACAAAAAGAAGATTCTTCCCAACACATCAAAAGTGTTTATGCTTCCGCTATCAAAAGCTCAAGATAAAGAATTGTTTCAGACAGATGTATCTGGTGGGACGCTACATCCAAAACTACTTATATAATCTAAGGAAGACAGTCCTTAGGTTTCTAGCGTTTACACTCCTATTTCAATACAAAGGGGGAGAATGTAAAGTATAAAATTGTATAGAAATAGGAGTTTACTTGAGAAAATACTGATAGAGTATAAATAGGGATATGACCCTTGTAATATGTAAGTTTTTGCCATAATCAATGTTTAAGCGTGTGTTTTGTACGGTGTAAATCTTCTACACACTACATTATTCCATTACTCCATTCATACTCGAACCACTTGGGACTAACAATCGTAAGTAAGTTCCTCTTTTTGTTTCTTCATCAATTCAACTTTCAGATTCTCTTCCTTTAAAGCTTCTAACTGTACAGATTTTAGTCTATCCACTAAATCTGATACTATCTCCATACGCATAAACTGGATAGGACTTCCAGCCCCTTTACGACTCAAGGCATCTGCCACTACATTCGCTTTCCCAGGGTGATATCTAATCTCACAATCATAATATTTTATCAACTCTACCCATCGTATCTGTCTCATGTTTAATTCTTTCCGAGTAAATACATACTGTAGGCTCTTATGATCGGTACAAATTACGCATTTTGAGAATTTCGCATACAAACGTTCTTTCTTTAGAGTCTCCAGAACCTGTCTCAAATGTTGTTTATGTTCTATCTTAGTCTTTGAATAAATCAGAATATCATCAATAAAAAAAATTACAAAGTTATCCAAGAAAGGTCGACAAACTCTGTTCATAAGATCCATGAATATCGCAGGTGCATTAGTTAAGCCGGACGGCATAACTAAGAACTCGTAATGACCATAGCGCGTACGAAAAACTACCATTGACACATCTTCCTCAAATACACGTACCTGATGATAACCCGCTCTCAAATCAATCTTCGAAAAGAATGAAGCTCCCTGTAGTTGACCGAATAAGTCATCAATTCTGGGCAACGGATACTTATTCTTGATTGTCTTTTTGTTCAACTCACGGTAGTTGATACACATACGCAACGTACCGTCTTTCTTTTTCACAAACAATATGGTGCACCCCATGGAGACGAGCTTGGTCGAATGAAGCCTTTATCCAACAGATCCTGAATCTGCGTCATCATTTCTCGAATCTCTAAAAGTGCCAATCTGTACGGAGACTTAGCCACTGGTCGTGAACCAGGGATCAAATCAATCTTCAACTCTACCTCGCGAACTGGAGGCAACCCTGACCATTCCTCAGGAAACACGTCCATGTATTCCGTTACCACCCGAATGTCAGTCATAGCTTGCTTTTCTTTCTTCCTGTCGATAACATATGCCATGTATGATTCACATCCTCTATCCAACGCTTTCTTAACTTTCAAACAAGAAATAATCTGGATTACAGATCCAGCCTTTTCACCCCTTGCTACCACTCGTGTACCATCCGCCAATGGAAAAGAAATCAACTTCTTGTGGCACTTGATACTGGCTTGATTCAAATTTAGCCAATCCATCCCGAGCACCACATCAAATCTAGATAATGGCATAACAAGAAAATAAACAGGAAAACACACACCATCTATATCAATTTTAGCTCCAGCCACAGCAGTCGTGACCGGAACCATCATGCCATCAGCTGCTTCTATCTCTAAAGTACTAGCAAGCTTACTAACAGGCACATTCAATTTATCACAGAATTTCATAGAAAAAAGCAACGGTTAGCTCTAGAATCAAACAACACTCTAGCAGGAGTAGAGTTTCTTACAAACATACCGGTTATGACATCATCAGTAGTGGTGGCATCATCCACTGTCATTCTAAATGCCCGACTCTCGACAGTGGGTGGGTTCTTTCTTTTCTGACCAGCTGAAGGCGATCCCCCAGTTACTCCCGCTCCTGACCCAGATCCTGACTTCTTACTCATCGGGCGGTCACCAACTCTGTGCCCCTCTTTCTGACAATTCCAGCAGACACTCCTCGGTAGTCTGTAATTCTTCAGATCATGACCAAACTTGCCACACTTCACACACCTCAAAGTCTGGGGCGTACACTGCCCATTATGGTAAGACTTACACCTACCACACCACGGTGTCCGCTGAGTCGACCCACCCGAAGTAGGCCTCCTACTCTTTTCTCCCTGCCTGCTACCACTGCTCGACCCTCCTTGCCTCTGTTGGGTATTATAATGTTCAAACTTAGATTTCTTTTGAGAAATCCTCTCCCTGCTCAAACCCTCTATCACAAGTTTATCCCCTTCAACCGATTTGGCCAAAGTGAAAGCCTGGGATAATGTAGTAGCGCACCTAGTAGCGCTACGATAATCTGGATGCAAATCCCCAACAAAGTGAGCAATCTTTGATTCCTCATTAGGTACCAAGTGTTTCATGAATCTCATCTTCTCATTAAATTGCCTGACCAAATCATCTACAGACATATTCCCCGTCATTTGTAAATCCATGAATTCCTTCTTGATCTTGGCAATCTCAAAGGAACTACAGTACCGTTCACATAGCTTTTCCTGGAATTGACTCTAGGTGATACTTTCCTGCTGCTGCTCAGTAAAGTTCCTAGTTATCGAATCCCACCACACCATCCCATCTCCTTTCAACATCCTCGTTGCATACTTCACCTTCAATTCGTGCTCACAATTACAGGCATCTAATGCCTTAACCATTTCTCTCATCCAGTTCAAGGTAATGTTGGGATCGGAATTCCCTCGATACTCAGAAGGCTTACAATTCAGGAATTGTTTATACGTGCATGGTTGTTTGTATCTAGGAAACGCAAAAGGATAGTCTCCCTGAGGTGCAAACGGATAACAAAATGGTGGTTACATCATCTGTGTTACTGGTGGTAAGGGTGTTGTTACTAGTGTTGTAGTTGCTTGAGTAGGAATCGCAGTCGGTATGGGGGTTGGTTCAGGTTGGGTCTGTCTCTGCTGCTGTAACATCCTCGATTTGGGCCTAGTTCTTAACCGTGTGTAATTAAGTTAAGAAGCTATGTAAAGAGTTTATACTAGTTATGTTAATGAAGAGTTAATTGTATGTACGTGTGTTATGTGTTTTGTGTATATATGTATATATATATATATTAAAAGTAAAGTCAAGTAAAAGAAAAGAATTAAAAGAAAATCCAGAGGCGGTGCCTCTAGATTGTGAGAAATATATATATGTAAAAGTCAAATAATGGTCAAAGTACTCAAAGCAAACCCACGCATAAAGAAACTCTCGGATTTTCGGATTCTCTCTCGGTTTTCTTGAAGCAACAAGGATTTGGTGTTTTTGATTCCATGTAAAGGTAAATACTTGTTTGTTGTTAAGATTTAACATATATGGAATGGTTTTTTTATGTTTAAAACATGATTAAATCCTCAAATCCTTGCAAAACACCATTTAGAACATTCAAGGCTAACTTTGCAAGTGGGTTTTGGTTGTTTGGTGTTATTGTTTGGGTTTGATGTGTTTTCAAAGTCATACTAATGAAAATGGATGTTTTTAGAATGTCAAAATGTATAAACCATGAATGAAGTTGTGGAAAATGAGCCATAGATGAAGATGGCGGTTTCTGGGTTGAAACTATCGGATTCCAAGACATGAGTGAGTCGGAATCCGCTAGTTGCTCCAAATCCAATAAGTGTCGGATTCGGAGACCTAATGGTGTCGAAATCCATATGTGGTCTAAATCCGAGTTAGTTTAAATCCGATGAGTAACGGAATTCCTGAGATCGTGTATAAATTGCAAGTCAAATCCGAAAGTATCAGATTTCTTTGAAAGTGTCGGATTCTGACAAAGATGTCGGATTCCAATAAAAGTATCGGATTCCGATCGAAGGTCTGATTTGCATCTTCGTGTCAAAGTTTCCAAGTTCATAAGTGTTGAAATCCGATAAGTGTCGGATTTTAAAATGTATCAGATTTTCCCTGTGAGTGTCGGATTTCTTGTAATCCGACAGATTGTGTCGGATTTCTCTGTTGGCTTTGTAGCTATTCTAGGTATGTTAAGATAATTGATGTAAATCCTAATGATCTAGGTGAACTTGATACCCTAGACAGAGGAGGAAATTAAATAACAATCTGTTTAAGCTACTCAGGTGAGTACCGACTTCCAAAAGCCTCAGTAGAGGAAGAATTAGGTGTTAAGTAAATGATTAAGAATTGCCATGTTAATTTAAGTACAATTCCATGCTAAATAAATGCCATACGATTAAGTGTATGCCAGCGGGATCTAGAATTGGAACCGCCTAGTTAAATGAATGATATGTATGCTAGGGATCAAGACTGGATCCGTTATAAAGTAAGTAAATGTAAATGCATGATAAAAGAAGTAATTGAAAATGCATGCTAAGTAAATGATCAAGATATGTGTATGTGTTCGCGGACATCTTCAAGCATGGTTAAGGTCAGCCGGATAGCTGGATCCCATGGACCCTTGATGAGGAGATTCGGGATTTAACGGTGATTCGAGGTAACATTCCGGATCATAGGTTCTGCAGAACCGCCGTGCCTTATATCATGAGGGGTAATCAGTCAGAAATGGCCGAGTTACCTAAGAAGCCTCTAGTTCCGTTAATGATGCTTGGTGGACTGCTTTATGCTCCCCCACCAGCGCGGAGGGTTGTGTCTGATTTCCTGGTGTATTGGTGTTGAGTGGGACTAGCTATCCTGCAAGAAACAACTTATACCGATCATGTCAGCACACCACAATGTGATAGGATAGCATTGTATGCTTATTCCTGATATGCAAGACTTACTCTAATGATGCTTATGCTAAGTTTGTGCTCACTAGTGTAACACCGCCTTTGAAACCTTAAAATTAGATTAAATTTGAGTTTTCAAACTGCATGGGTCCGTTTGTAAATTGAATGTTTACCTGTTAGTTATCTTAACCGAATTTCAAAACCATTGCAGCGGAATTTAATCAATAAACAAACCTACGCCTATTAACTATTACAGTTTAAAACACATGTTTGGCGTATATTCAAATATACAAAGCAAAAACTTGCCATACATGACAACCGGTATTACTTTTATCTAAACCGACCATTGTATATATCAATAGCAAAAAGCAATGTTCCAATCAAAGCCTTTACAAAATCACAAGAGTCCCCGTCTCACCAGGCTTGCCTATTCTTTGTCTGAAAAAGGGAAACAACAACAATATTAGCTATTTAAAATAGCTAGTGAATACAGACAAGTATGAGTACAATAATAGCAAGTCATGATTCAAGAATGAGCATACAATGCTATCCTAACACATAGCGGTAATGCTGACATGTCCAGTAGTGCTATATCTTGCTAGATAGCTAGTCTGGCTCAATAACAACCACCGGGAGAATCAAACACTGCCAACCGTGCTGGTTACATCACCTAAGTGACTTCACCTGCTCGTTACAAAGCCAAAGGCTCATTAGGCTCAGCCAGTTAAGGCAATCACCCTAAGAGTTTAAAGGAATGGCACTCGAGTACCATTAGTCCCGAACAATTGCCCGAAGGCCCCTGAGACCCAGCCGAAGCCGACCTTCCACAAATATATGTCCGGACATTCACATAGCTCATCATTAACCCATAATAGGGATCATAGCATGCATGCATTTACACAACACTTGTATTCATCAAATTATCACAATATAAGTACATGTACTTAAACATACAATTCTAGGTGCAATAAATAGCATACAAGGTTCATGTAACTCATTTAGCATTCAAACCTTACTTTATAGCATTCATAGAAGCCGGTACTCACCTTGGTGCTTATAAACAACACAAATATGAACTCGGATCTTCTTGATGGTTTAATTACCTATTGCATATATATAGAAGTTCATTTAGATTACCACACAACATGTACATGTATTATTATTCTAGTTTTAACCCCCAAATACCCATTAAAGTGCTAAAAACGATCAAACCATAACCCATGTACCCAAACCATCAAACAACAGCAAATCAGTGAGCTGCCCAGGACTTCAAGGCATGAACAGAGGGCAGTTAAGGGCGTGAAGTCAGTCTAGACTGATGAACAGCAGCTCTGTTCTGCTATGTTTCCATCCAAACCCAATTTCAAGCCTTTCTTAATTATTTCCAGGTTATGTACTAAGTTTGGTGCATCATTTGGAGTCTATAAACATTAACCTAATATGTTTTAACATAAGATTCAAGTTTGAATCATCAAATCACCATTAAAGACCCATTTGGTCAAATTCTTGAAATTCAATCAAGTTAGCTTCTATAATTCATAACATGAGTTCTAAACTACTTATAGATGACTCTAAAATAGATTGCAACTCACAAACTCAAGTTCCAATTGCTAATTTCGTTTGCACCATTTTTAATCTAAAGCTTGAATGAAGAACAAAGATGAAGAAGAGCTTACAAGAAATGAGGGAGATGATGCTAAGAACAGATTAGGGACTTGAATCTCTTTTTAATTCCAGCTCTAATTGATCCTTGATTGTTTTATCTCCTTCAAGAACAAATTGAGAGAAAGTGTGAGATGTGTGTGTGTTTTTTTGTGAGTCTGTGTGTGTATAGAGACATGATAATAAGAGAACCGACTTTGGTTCTCTATTATCCACTTAGGGTATTTTGTTCCCCTTTTCAACATACAACACGACACCCGAATAACCGTTTCAACTAACGAGGATATTTTTGGAAACCTCGTTTGAAACCAGTTAATATTTTATCATTCTTATCTATTTTTATTACTATTTTTAAATTCACATTTAACTGACCAATAGCTATTTTCTATTAATACAAATAAGTATATTCATTTTTAATTCATTTAAATAAATTTACATACCAAATGGAGCGCACGAATAGGCCCGATTTGAGGATGTTACAACTCTACCCCCCTTAAGAAGATTCCGTGATTGGAATCTGTTCAACTGGGAATAAGTGAGGGTATCGTGCCTTCATGTCATCCTCTGTTTTTCATGTCAGGTTGGGACCTAGGTTGTACTTCCACTTAACAAGAACCAGTCTGATCATCTTCTTATGCATCTTCTTTGTCTTTGCGTTAAGAATTTCTACTGGCTCCTCTATAAGGCGTTTAGCTGAATCAACCTTCAACTCTTGCTGGGGTAGAACTTGATTTTCCTCAACCTTACACTTTCTCAGATAACATACATTGAAAGTGTTGTGAATACCAGATAACTCAGGAGGCAATTCAAGAGATACAGTCTGCTCGTTGACTTTTCGGGTAATTCTGAATGGACCAATATAACGTGGACTCAGCTTACCTTTGTGTCCAAACTGAATTACACCCTTACAAGGGGATCTTCAAGAAAACCCGATCACCCACACTGAATTCAACAGGTTGGCGCTTTGGGTCTGCATATATCTTTTGACGATCACGAGCAGCTTTTAATTTCTCAAGAGCTATCTTGACTTTATCAGAAGTGATCTGCACAATTTCGGGTCTGGCATACTGCTTCTCACCCGGTTCAAGCCAACAAGTGGGAGTGCGACAACGCCTCCCGTATAACATTTCATATGGTGGCATCCCGATACTAGAATGATAAGAGTTATTATAAGCAAACTCTATCAACGGGAGATGAGAATCCCAAGAACCACCATATTCAAGCACACATGCCCTAAGTATGTCTTCAAGAGTCTAAATTGTTCTTTCAGACTGACCATCCGTTTGTGGATGATAAGCAGTACTCAGATGAACCCGTGTGCCAAGCTCATGTTGCAAGCTTTGCCAGAAATTAGACACGAAACAAGAGTCACAGTCAGAGACAACATAACAAGGTAAACTTGACGTGTGACAATCTCGTTGATATAGAGTTGAGCTAGGCGTGTCAATGATGCAGATTCGTTTGTGGCAAGAAAATGGGCGCTTTTGGTCAATCAGTCAACAATGACCCAAATCATATTGTGCCCCTTTAGTGTCTTAGGTAGCTTTGTGACAAAATCCATTGTAATATGATCCCCCTTCCATTCTGGAATGTCAAGCTGTTGCAGATTGCCATAAGGCTCGGTTTTGACTTGTGCACATATTTGACACTTCTCCACGAATGAAGCAATGTCTCTTTTAAGAGTAGGCCACCAATACAGCTTCTTGAGATCATAATACATCTTTGTAATACGTGGGTGAATAGACAACCTGGAATTGTGTGCTTCCTGTAATATCAGATTACGGTTGTCTCCAATTAATGGTACCCAGATTCGGGATTGAAAAGTCTTTAAACCCTGGCTGTTATCAATAAGCTGATCCTTCAGCTTTCTCATAGTCTCTGCCTTCAGATTCTCCTCCTGTAGAGCCAATTGCTGTGATTCCTTCAACTTTGAAAGGATATCAGGAACCACAGTTAATTTCATGAATTTGGCTTTAGTTGAAACCCCTTTTCGGCTTAAGGCATCAGCTACTACATTAGCTTTGCCCGGATGATAACGGATCTCACAATCATAGTCTTTGATTAACTCAATCCAACGTCGTTGCCTCATATTGAGTTCTTTTTGAGAAAAGACATACTGTAAGCTTTTGTGATCCGTGCATATAACACATTTTGTGCCATATAAGTAATGTCTCCACGGCTTCAATGCAAATACAACTGCTGCGAGTTCAAGATCGTGTGTTGGGTAGTTCTTTTCATGCGGTTTTAATTGTCGTGAAGCATAGGCAATCACATTATCGCGTTGCCTTAAAACACAACCCAATCCAGAATAAGATGCATAACAATAGACTATAAAATCCTCCGATCCATTTGGCAGAGTAAGAATCGGAGCTTCATAGAGTAGCCGCTTTAAAGTTTGAAAGGACTGCTCCTGTGCATCAGACCACACATAAGCAACATCCTTCCGTGTCAATTTAGTAAGAAGACTAGCGAGTTTAGAAAAGTCACGAATAAACCGCCGATAATAGCCAACGAGTTTGAAAGGACTGCTCCTGATACTGAAAGAAAGTTAATTGTAAATATTTCTGCTGCTTAATGTTATTGATCGTGATTAAGTTCACGTTTGATTAAAAAACGCAAATTTTTGCTAAAATCTGGTATATGCAAAGCTGGTGTTACAAGTAGGTATCAGAGCCTAAGTTTGAGGGAATTAGGTACTTGCAAAAGTATTCGATCTCAAACAAGGGCCCGATCATAATAAGTGTTCCTTTGGGGGGGTTGAGTATGAGAGTCACGTGATTATTACTTGTTATAGTATAGCTTGTCAGATATGATGAACAAGTATGATAAAGTACTGATTACTCTTGTGTGTTATATAGAAGAGTTAAGATAAAGAATATGTATGCTGATAAAGCGAATACTGAGTAAGTGCTCAAGAAATTAGAAGATGAGGCTTCCCATATGCCACACCAAGCCGTGGACCAATGCTCTCAGCATAATGCTGGTGGCGCAGTACCTGATCTAGACCAACTTGCTTATATAAAGCGTCTGGAGGAAGAGCTCCGCTCAGCTAAAGAGCTCTTGTTGAAATACACTTTTACAAAACCACGCAAGCCATGTTCATATAAGAAGAATTTGACGTGTCACCCGCCGACGTATGAGGGGAGTGATAACCCCAGCGTTACTATTCAATGGCTCCGTGAAATGGAGAAAGCTTTTGAGTCTTGTGAGTGCGAGCCCAAGTACCGTGTGAATTACGCGATACACATGTTGAAGGGTCATGCTATATTCTGGTGGGATACTGTGAAGGCCTCGGTTAGCAAAGAGGTATTAAGTGCTCTCTCTTGGGAGCAGTTTTATGAGAAAGTACTCAATAAGTACTGTACTGAGTATGATATGGAGCGGATGGAATGAGAATTTACTAATCTCCATAAGGGAGATAAACCGATTAAGGAGCATATTACCTCATTTACTGATAAGATGAGGTTTGTTCCATACCTGATTCCCGATGAAGTCACTAAGATAAGAATGTTTGTGGCGACACTGCCACTAGAATTTCGTGCCCATGTGCGGGCAGCTCCAACACTGGATCGGGCGTTTCAAGTGGACCGACAAATGGAAGGTGATCAGATACAGTGTCGGGGTGAATTCGCTAGTGGTGGCAGTAAAAGGAAGTTTCAGCCATCTCTCCAATCGGGCTCTTCAAAAGGGCAATCCTCAGGAGGTGGGAAAACTGAATCTCCTAAGAAACCAAGACCTAAAGACCCTTGGTCTTCTTCATGCCGTAGCTATCACTCTGGAGAATGCTCGGCAGCAACCAGGAGGTGTGGTAGGTGTGAGCAAAGAGGGCATTCGGTGAATGAATGCCGATACAAAGAAGATGTTTGTTACCGGTGTCGCAAACCCAGTCACAAAATTATAGAATGCCCTGAAAGACAAAGCTCTGGAGTAGCTGAGTCTTCTGGAGGGTAGAAGAAAGACAATGCCCCGCGTGCTAAAGGGCCGGCATTTCAGATGATTGCAAAGGAGAAAAAGGCTGAAGGTGATGTCGTCACTGGTATATTTCTTATCAATTATTTTCCTGCCAATGTACTATTTGATTGAGGAGCAACATATTCTTTTGTTTCTGTTGCTCGCCGTAATAGACTCCAGTTACCTATTATGCCTTTAGACGAGCCGCTTAATGTAGAAGTCGCTGACGGCAAAGTAGTCTCGGTTACGGAGAAAGTCCCTATTGCCGTTATTTATATTGATGGGGGTAGTATCCCTATTTTATTATTTGTTATGCCTATTGCGGGCTTCGATGTCGTGATTGGAATGGATTGGCTTAGCAAGTGTGATGCTAAGATTTTCTGTTCCAAGAAGATGATTAAGATCCCTCTTGCTGATGGATCTTATGCAGTTGATCGAGAAGAACGACGAGATTCTGATATTCCTGTTATCTCCGTTATTAAAGCTCAGAAGTCTATTGCCAAAGGTTGTGATTCCTTCCTGGCATATGTTATTGATGCTATGATGGAAAAGCGACAAGTTCGAGATATCATGGTAGTTTCTGAGTTCCCTGAAGTCTTTCCTAATGAATTACCGGGTTTACCTCCGGTAAGAGATGTTGAATATAAGATAGAACTGATTCCTGGAGTTACACCTGTAGCTAGATCTCCATATCATCTCGCTCCTTCTGAAATCCGCGAGATGATGACTCAAATCCAGGAGTTACTTGAAAAGGGTTTCATTCGTCCTAGTTCCTCACCTTGGGGAGCTCCTGTCTTATTTGTCAAAAAGAAAGATGGAACCATGAGGATGTGTATTGATTAAAGGGAGCTGAACAAGCGAACTGTAAAGAATAAGTATCCTCTTCCGCGTATCGATGATCTGTTCGATCAGTTGCAGGGAGCTACGTATTTCTCGAAAATTGATCTCCGATCGGGATATCATCAAGTACGAGTCCACGAAGAAGACATTCCGAAGACGACTTTCCGGATTCGATACGGTTATTACGAATTCTTGGTTATGCCATTCGGCTTAACCAATGCTCCTGCCATATTCATGGACTTAATGAATCGCGTCTGTCATCCCTTTCTTGATAAATCCGTGATTGTTTTCATTGATGACATTCTTGTCTACTGGAAGACTGAGGCTAATCACGAGTTTCATCTTCGTCAGGTTCTCGAGACTCTCAAACGAGAACAATTATACACCAAGTTTTCTAAATGTGAATTTTGGCTTCGGGAAGTACATTTCCTTGGCCATGTTGTCTGTCAAGAAGGCGTTAAAGTAGATCCGGCTATGGTGGAAGCGGTGATTAATTGGGAGGTTCCTCGAACTCCCTCTGAAATAAAGAGTTTCCCAGGCTTGGCCGGCTACTATCGGCGATTTATTCGCAATTTCTCGAAACTTGCTGGTCCGTTGACTAAGCTGACCCGTAAGGATGTTGCATTCGTTTGATCGGAAGCTCAAGAAGAAGCATTCCAGACCTTAAAGCGGTTATTATGCGAAGCTCCGATTCTTGCCTTACTAGAGGGTTCAGTGGACTTCGTAGTTTATTGTGATGCTTCTTATGCGGGGTTGGGTTGTGTTCTTATGCAAAGAGATAAAGTAACGCTTATGCCACTCGGCAACTGAAATCTCACGAAAGGAACTACCCAACTCACGATCTCGAACTTGCTGCTGTTGTCTTCGTACTGAAATTGTGGAGGCACTACCTTTATGGCACTAAGTGTGTGATATGTACTGATCACAAAAGCTTACAGTATGTCTTTACATAGAAAGAACTCAACATGCGATAGCGCCGTTGGTTAGAGTTAATAAAAGACTGCGACTGTGAGATTCGCTACCATCCGGGTAAAGCCAACATTGTAGCGGATGCCTTGAGCCCTAAGGGGCCAGCAACAGAGGAAAAGTTTATGAAGCTCACTGTTGTATCAGATTTGATTGTAAGGTTAAAAGACGCCTAGCAGTTAGCTTTGTAGGATGCCTATCTGAAATCTGAAACGATGAAAAAGTTAAAAGACAAGCTGGGTGAAGATAATCGTGGATTGAAGACTTTTCAATCCAGGATTTGGGTGCCTCTTCTTGGAGGTAATGGTGAGCTGAGGGAAACTAAGTCCACGTTTCATAGGCCCATTCAAGATCGTGCATAAAGTCAATGAATAGACGGTAACTCTCGAGCTGCCTCCTGAGCTATCTGGAATCCATAATACATTCAACGTATGTTACTTGCGTAAGTGCAATGTTGAAGAGGAACAGATTGTTCCGTTACAAGAACTGAAGGTTGACTCTTCTAAGCGACTCGTAGAAGAACCTGTTGAAATTCTTAACACGAAGGTCAAGAAGCTACATAAGAAGATGATCAAGCTGGTTCTTGTTAAGTGGAAACACAGTTTAGGTCCGAACCTGACATGGGAAGCCGGGTACGAGATGAAGACAAGGTACCCTCACCTGTTTATCACTGAGTAGATTCCGAGGACGGAATCTTCTTAAGGGGGGGTAGATTTGTAACATCCTTGATTTGGGCCTAGCTGTTAACCATGTGTAATAAAGTTAAGAAGCTACGTAAAGAGTTTATACTAGTTATGTTAATGAATAGTTAATTGTATATACGTGTGTTATGTGTTATGTGTATATATGTATATATATATATATTGAAAGTCAAGTCAAGTAAAAAAAAGAATTAAAAGAAAATCCAGAGGCGGTGCCTCTAGATTGTGAGAAATATATATATAAAAGTCAAATAATGGTCAAAGTACTCAAAGCAAACCCACGCATAAAGAAACTCTCGGATTTTCGGATTCTCTCTCGGTTTTCTTGAAGCAACAAGGATTTGGTGTTTTTGATTCCAAGTAAAGGTAAATACTTGTTTGCTTTTAAGATTTAACATATATGGAATGGTTTTTTTATGTTTAAAACATGATTACATCCTCAAATCCTTACAAAATACCATTTAGAACATTCAAGGCTTACTTTGCAAGTGGGTTTTGGTTGTTTGGTGTTATTGTTTGGGTTTGATGTGTTTTCAAAGTCATACTAATGAAAATGGATGTTTTTAAAATGTAAAAATGTATAAACCATGAATGAAATTGTGGAAAATGAGCCATAGATGAATATGGCAGTTTCTGGGTTGAAACTGTTGGATTCCGAGACCTAATGGTGTCGAAATCCGTATGTGGTCTAAATCCGATGAGTATCGGAATTCCTTGAGTTCATGTATAAATTTCAAGTCAAATCCGAAAGTATCGGATTCTTTGAAAGTGTCGGATTCCGACAAAAATGTCGGATTCCGATAAAAGTATCGGATTCCGATCGAAGGTCGGATTTCCAACTTCGTGTCAAAGTTGCCAAGTTCATAAGTGTTGAAATCCGATGAGTGTCGGATTTTATAATGTATTGGATTTTCCCCGTGAGTGTCGGATTTCTTGTAATCCGATAGATTGTGTCAGATTTCCTACAATCCGACAGTTTGTCGGATTCATGTGGAATCCGGACTTTGGGACTTCCTATGTTGGCGTTGTAGCTATTCTAGGTATGTTAAGATAATTGATGTAAATCCTAATGATCTAGGTGAACTTGATACCCTAGACAATGGAGGAAATTAAATAACAATATGTTTAAGCTACTCAGGTGAGTATCGACTTCCATAAGCCTCGGTAGAGGAAGAATTATGTGTTAAGTAAATTATTAAGAATTGCCATGTTAATTTAAGAACAATGCCATGCTAAATAAATGTCATACGATTAAGTGTATGCCAGCGGGATCCAGAATTGGAACCACCTAGTTAAATGAATGATATGTATGCTAGGGATCCAGACTGGATCTGTTATAAAGTAAGTAAATGGAAATGCATGATAAAAGAAGTAATTGAAAATGCATGCTTAGTAAATGATCAAGATATGTGTATGTGTTCGCGGAACTCTTCATGCATGGTTAAGGTCAGCCGGATAGCTGGATCCTAGGGACCCTTGATCAGGAGATTTGGGATTTAACGGTGATTCGAGGTAACATTCTGGATCATAGGTTCAGCAGAACCGCCGTGCCTTATATCATGAGGGGTAATCAGTTAGAAATGGCTCAGTTACCTAAGGAGCCTATGGTTCCATTAACGATGCTTGGTGGACTACTTTATGCTCCCCCACCAGCGCGGAGGGTTGTGTCTGATTCCCCGGTGTATTGGTGTTGAGTGGGACTAGCTCTCCTGCAAGAAACAACTTATACCGATCATGTCAGCACACCACAATGTGACAGGATAGCATTATATGCTTATTCGTGATATGCAAGACCTACTCTAATGATGCTTATGTTAAGTTTGTGCTCACTAGCTAAGTGTAGCTAACGGTGCCATGTTAACTGGTTTTGCAGATCGAAGTTAGATTGCCTGGCAAGCCGGGTCCCCTGCCTGTGGATATTTTGCTGGAACATTTATGTTGTAATAAATACATTATGGTCGGTTATTGTAGAGTAACACCTGATACTGAAACAAAGTTAATTGTAAATATTTCCGCTACTTAATGTTATTGATCGTGATTAAGTTCACGTTTGTTTAAAAAACGCAAATTTTTGCTAAAATCTGGTATATGCAAAGCCGGTGTTACAGCTGCTCCAAGTTATGGACTTTATTTTGGCCTTCCAGCAGTTCGTTTTCCAATTGATAAACATAATCACTTTGATCTTCCTCGTGAGCTTGACCTAATGTTCCTACAACCTCTGTATTAACCAATTCTTCAATCACTGGTGCTTCAGTCGTAGTTTGGGTTACAGGAGGAAGGACGGGGGTTTCTCTGTTAGCCATATCTATTATAATCACATCATCTCATAGCTCATTAGCATAAATCGTTAGTACAAAAAATACTAACTACTACAAACATTTCTAACTCACTCTAATTGCCCTGAAGGAATGTTTGACCCGTTGTGAGCCAAGATTTTTGAATGCAACACTCTAGCTGTGTATGCATCGCCAAACCAAGGCTCTGATACCAAACTGTAACACTGGAAAAATCCAAGCCATTTTTTTAAATACGCGTTGCGGAAGCTTAATTAACAAACCACTAAACATACATCATAAATATTTTACAAAGTACAAAAGATCTGTTCACAAACAACATCAACGATTGTCTTGGTGTTACTAAAATAATCTGGCTCGTTTCTTTTTTTAAACAAAATATCAGAGCGGGGTCAATTTCTCCTTCTAGAACACCAATAAACACAAACCTGCAAAAGCAACAACTGAGGGGAATTAACACAAAGCTAAGTGAGTAGAGGCTTAGCACAAACGCAAACATCATGTCAACATCAAAGCATGTAATGAGACAAACAAGAAGACCGGTGGTTCGGCGTAAAACCTACAACCAATGCCGGTTAAAGCAAAGGTTTACCGATAGCCCTATACTAAGTTGGCATAGTGAAATTCTACTCTGATGCAACGCATGCACCAGTAAGGCTACCACTGTTCAACCAACCAGTAAACGAGCCCAGCCCAATTTCACGCATAGCTCACTTCTCAAATGCAACTCGATATCATCCAAAGAGTGCGTATCGGCCAAATAGTCATGCAACAGATATAATCAATCAACAATCAAACTTAAGAGTCTAACAATCACAAACGCATGCATCACATCAATCATATCAAACATAATCTTTACCATCCGCGATTAACGTCCACTCACCTCTGGTTCTCAGAAGTTGCACTTAGATGTCTAATATTACTGAGTCTTGGTATTGCCCGAAAATACAGCAATCACCAATATTAGTTTCTGAATCATAAATATATATAATCACATATATATATGTTATAATATCCATAACAATCTCACATATCATAAACACATAAAATGCAATCCAAAAGATTCCTCAAACAAAATCCCAAATACTGAAATACGTCGGACGTGTCGCGTCCAACCGTATGACGCGTCAATTCTGGCCTTCGAGCGACCACTTCGAATGGAGGTTTCGAGTGGGGACTTCGAGCACCCCTCCTTTCGCATGGAGGCTTTGAGCGCCTCCTTCTTCGCACCGACATAGACTTCGAACACCTTTCTTCGAACCAACTTAATACTTCGAATTCGAAGGGAACGCGACGCGTTCCTCCCTTGGACGCGTCGCGTCGTGTCTTTCCAGAATTCAAACCTGCAACTTTTTTCATCTTCCAGCTCGAACCAAACTCAACTCAACATATTTTTCTAGCTCGAAAATGATTTCTAACATATCTAAACGCATATATGAAGGTATTAGTTTGGCATTATCAAGTAGCAACGGAAGCAAGATATAGAACAAAAACAAAACTAGCCAAACAAACACACATGCCATGGACCAAAATCTAGATATAGAACTGCAACTAATCAAAAGAACAAGATGGATAGAAATGTACCACTATGCAAGTACTATAATCTTCCTCTTGTCAAGCTCCAAAAATTCAACCAAGTCAAGCTTCAAAAATCAAAACTAGGATTTCTCGAGTGAAGTTCACCCCAAGTTGTGTTGATTCCCAAATGCTAGTAGGTTGGTGTGTAACCACCAAGACAACAATCAAGAGCAATATGTATGTATTTCTTCACTTAGTGCACCAAAGACTTGATCACCAAGAACTAGAAGCACCAAGAGACAATATGAACTTCCAAGAAGCACTTGAATTCTCTCAAGTCTGTTCATATGTAGAGAAAAACGTAGCATCCATTAACCTCTAGTTAATCCCATTAAAAGGTGAGTTAAAAGATTTTAATTCTGCTGTTACAGGCACTGTACACGGCCCGTGTTGGTCAACACGGCCGTGTAGGCCCAAAGCCCATGGCCTCAATTGGGCCAAGTTAGCCTGTGTCTAACAGAACCAACACGGCCGTGTAGGCCCAAAGAACACGGTCTCTACTTGGGCCAAAACGCCCCGTGCTAGTTGGGCTGGACACGGCCCGTGTTCAAGAACACGGCCCGTGTACCATGCTGCCAAAACCCATTTTGGCCTTTTTCTCTCTTTTGCTTGATCGTGTTGCCGGAATCAATACTTGGTGTGTGACCCAATAGGCCTATACTTCATTAGAAGTGCTAATAACTCGTTCGTGTGAGCGGGCATATTCCAACAGACTCCCACTTGCACGTGGCACGACTACGAAAAATAACACAAACATAGAGCGGCCTCTAGCAAGACATCTATGCTCCCAAGTCAGTATAGGGTATGCCACTCTTGATAAGATCCATAATCATAAAATGATTGTCCTAAAGATAAATGAACATGTACATCCCTTTGTTCGCGATATCCAATGTGAACACAAGGCATGGAATATAGTCAACCTTCAGATCGTTCACGATTATGTTTCTCGATTCTAGATTAGTGGTGACCAACAAACAAAGTTAACAATGATCAATCACCAATATAACTTGAGCACGACCATGCATATGAACGTCAGCACTCAATCATCGAGGGGCCCATGGATATCTTCTCTATACATAGAGGAACAAATTCTTTTTGAGTACATAGTCCCGCCACATAGATAATACTCTACCCAATCATCTCCCTTATAACGACCAGTTACGGAACGCGTTAGAAAACGATCAAAGCAAAGCAGACCTATGCTTAGGGATCACATGCATCTCTAGTTTAAGGATGAAACGTCATCATCATCCCGAGTTTCTTATGACTAGAACCATGAAGCGAACTCGGGTGCGTGTTCTCCAATCACTTGAAACCCCTTTCAAGTATAGGCAAGAATCACGTTTAACAAAACCAACTCTTTACCTCAATCTTAATTTATACTTCCTTCCCATAAAGTATAACCGATTGTGGAGATTTTAGAATGGAAACCATTTTTGGAAGTCTTTAAACATGCTAAGATGGAACACAATATAGATTCATAAAATACCCGCCCTCGGCGTATTATTAAATCTCCATTTAATAATCGATATAGTATGAATTGCAATACTCCTTAACGTCCCCAAACCATAAGTACAAATCAATCATAAACCAAAACATATTCAAGCCAAGTTACATGCATTAGAAATGCTAATTGACCTAGTACGATAAACATCACTAGTCCATTATAACGGCTTAACTAGTAGATTTGTTCCACAACATTCACAAGTACTTTTGTTATTCAATTATATCTCTTTTCACAAGACTACTTCAAAAGTATTTAACCAAGGAGATCTTACTTTTCAAAAAGGTTAAAGTAAAGTAACCACTCCCTCATTGTGTCAAAAGCCCACAATAGGGTTAGTGATACTTAAGAACCAACAATCAACACCACAAGTTAGGATCATAAACTTTGATCAAAGATCAACCGTTATCCTAGCAGAAACACTTATTAGAGTAACTACTTACTCCAAGCCTATTCAAGTCGTCAAACATCAAGAACATATCTCTATATTTCTTGAACTAAATACTATCCAATTTTGCATCTCTTAAATGCCCCTATGAAGCAGTAATTCCGGAATTAGGTTTGCAGACAGCCTAATATCGGGACATTATCTTCCATAGACATTTAACACTAGGAATACAACAAAGCTCCCACTAGCCCTGACATACGTAAAAGGATTTTATCTATGCTTTTAGAAAACTCATCACTATGATCTTCTAATAGTAAGCAAAGATATCTTTCCTTCAAGATGCAAGAATAAGCCCGAAGTGGTCATATCCACTTTTGTAGACATAATTCGGATACTACAGACGTATATTAAGACCCTCGGAGAGTGTTATAAGCACTTCCTCATCATATTGTTCCATGACGGAATGCGGTCATTAATATCCACGAGTACCAAACATTCTTCAACATAGCCACTAGGACAAGTGTCTCCATAACCATCATGAAAACTTTACCACTAGTCGGTATTTGAAGTTGTCTACAATTCCATCCATGTTAATCCCATCACTACCACCTTGGTTCACACCTAGGTATGGGATCAAGTCAAGTCAAGTACTTGGACATTTCAAATGGATTGCATCTCTTTATCATTTACTTCTTTTATTTTAGTGAATTCTGGATCCACCACGTCTTCCGATAGGTGGTGGCGGACTCAACAAGACTCACCATCAAGTCATTACCACTTAGATATGAGAAACCCATATCTCTTTGTCTCTATATGTCTCTAATTAGAATTAAAAGAAGTAATGATTCTTAGTCAGGCATACCAGCATAACCATGTTGATCATCTATCAAAGATTATATGCTAGTATCATCATCAAGTCTTTCATTTAAGTTCCACGTTCTTCCACTGGGATGCCTTAGTTTTAGTTTCTTTCTTCTTCCCCTTTTAATCAACAAACATTGTTCTCAAAAGGTTAAATAACTAAAACTTAGAAGAACTCCTCAAATGTGTTAGCACTTCTTGATTTCAAGTTTATCCATCTCCCACTGAATGTAGACCGGACAATTTCAAACTATTAAGATAGACAAGCAAAGAACCTTTCTAGTCATATCTTAATAAATGCTAAATAGACTATTGATTGAATTTGGATTTGAGGACTTAATCACAATGGCGAATGAATTTCCCAACAAATCGGACACACATTCTTGACCCGTCATAAACCGGATCAATAACACCCGGTTCCCTACTTCATGACACCATGTACCAATATGTCTTAGTAGGATATGAATTGTGTAACAATTCCACAACTCACTAAATGGTCATCCAATATATAGATAATAGATACCTTAGCATCTTAACTAGATCTATGTACCTTAATCTATATGCCCTATTGATTCTTAAAGTTGTTTTGGCTAATTCTGAACACCAACAAGGTTTCAGACATATGCCTAAACTAATAAACGTCTCGCAATTATTACCACCAAGGTAGTGACGAAGAAGTTTCGCTTTCGTCATTCTTTATGTTGTGCTTGAACGTATTATCCACAAAGTGTGATCAATATCCAACAAGCTTATAAACCTCTCACAAACTCCGGCAAAGGATCTCATAATCATCTTAGCCTAATAAACAAGATCAACATCAAAGCGTTTAGCCCGAGACTAAACTATTCCGAGATCCTAACCACATGGATCTAGGCGATATATTTCTTGCTTATGCGGTTAAGTTGATTATCACACAAAGATAACTCATCCAAACTATTTTTGGATTCAGAATCAATTATTCATGAATATTCTATTATTTGTAACAAATCCTTGTGTATGTCATGACATGGAAAATTTTGAACAAAATATCTCACAATAGATTTTCATAATAAATTTTGTATTTTAAGACTAAACTCATCGTCACCACATGTAAAGTTGTACGCCACGCAGGGCAAACCAACACATGAGCTATGACATAAAAACCTTGAATAAATAACATTTAGAAAGGTTCATCATAAATTCTTAAAACTTCAAAATTTTAGTTCACCGTAATTAAAGCGAACATACAAAGAGATGTTACTTGCCACGCAGGGCAATAAAATAAAGTAATAAATAAACCGGCGACACAAGTGAGATCAAGTCTCCTTATCTTCTCTTGGAGGACAATCACCATGGTTTCCTCGTTTGAGATCCGGTTCTTCATGCTTTTCTTTCACCAAAGGACCTACACTTTGTAACAAACAAATTTGTGACAAACGTGAGTCAATCAGCTCGGGTCAACAACCCAGCTTATAGAAGAATAGCAATGAATCATGAACGTACCTGAAGATGGAAAGTTAACTCTCTCTTTCCTGAGAAGTTTTATATCCTCTCGGCACGTAAGGCAGGCGTGACGGCCCCAATTTCCAAATCTTACACAGAAGTAGCAAACCACCTTTTCTTGAGTCTCTTCTTGAGACACATTCTCTATGTCCTTTGACTCAATATTAAGTATAGGCTTGGAAACTCCAACATTTCCTTTTAGGGTCGGTTTCTTCTTCCTTTTCTTTTGTTTCTTTAAGCCCAAGACAAGAGTGGTTGAGGTGGAATTATGCTTGGCCATGTCAGATTCCGCAGACTTCAACATGCCATGCAATTCGCTTAAGGACTTCTCCATTGCTTGCATATGATAGTTTGTGACAAATTGACCATATGATGCGGGCAGAGACTTGAGTACAACATCCACAGCGAGCTCTCTCCCAATAGGAAATCCTAACCACTCCATTTGGTCCACGTTTGCCTTCATCTTAAGGACATGAAGACCAACATTCCCGCCTTCCTACAACCTACAACCGACTAGGCTTTTAGCACACTCATAGTGTTCCTGCCTAACTTGCTATCGGAACATGTCCTTGAGCTTGTTTAACATGTTGTCCTCAACACATTTTTCATACCCGTATCGGACGGCCCAAGTCGCGTTGGTAGCAGGTAGCTCCGGAAGGGGTTCCTCCAGGATGTGCAACTTTGACTCATGGCGAAGAACAATCCTCAATTACCTAAGCCATGCAATAAAGTTCACCCCCGTGAGTTTCTCCCTTTCTAGGAACACATGAAGTGAGATGTTTGACGTGGTATTGTTATGGTTTGACATCTACGAATAACAATAATACGAGTTTTGGTTAGTTTATATAAACCTTGTTAAAAACAATTACCCCATAGTTTTAGACAAAAACAACTATTTATAACAAGGGCTAAGAACCTTATTTCACCTCGCACCGTGACGGGTTTACCGCGGATCACGTGGCGAAGCTATTTAGGCCGGCAACCATTTTATCAATTGTAATCTCTATTACAACTCTTAGACACTTGCGGGATCCGTTGACATCCATTATGTCGGTTGGCATGTTTGATCCTTTCCTTACACCAATATTAATATATAATTTTTGTTTAGCTCGTGCTTATCTCGACAACTAATCAAGAATTATATACTAAAATTGTAAACCGTCTGACAAGACACACGGGTGGCAATCCCGACCATCAATTGGCTCGTGCTTAGCTCAACAACCAATCATGCGAGTTACCCCACTCACCTTCCACACAACTACGCAAGGAATGACTCGTGCTTAGCTCGACAATCATCCTTGTTTCGTTAGATTCAGGTGGTGTCATCTTACGGATGGTGCATGATTTACATTTTTTAAAACGGGATTTTGTTTCCGGTTAATAAAAACCTTTTGTGAATTAACAAAGTAAGTGTCAAAACGATTTTAAGCACTACTTAAATATAATACAAAGTTTATATTTTCTTTGTCAATTCTATTCGCGCGAGATTGTTAACCATTTTAACAAGCGTTGTATTTTATTTAATTTTATAGAAAAATTGTCTAGCATGCAAATCCTAATCCATGCATAGAAAAATAAAACACAACCACGCAAATATATATATATGTATAATTCGGTAACATGCCCAAAAATCCTATGCGTTTTCCCCGTGAGCCACAACAGGGAAAACAAGGCCAAAACCTAAGGACAAGGTAAAGTCTCGTTGGGTGAGGTCCCACCGAATCAAACACCTCCAATAGCGTGTTGATTACTTCTCTCCAAGACGTCATCATCATGACTCCTGTTGATTTCTCCGGTTCTAATTCTATACTCTTTACAAATACATAGAATATATATATGTAAACGACACGTAGGTCGCGTTCCTACACTATTTATACAAATACACAGAATAAAATAAACGGTGTGCAAGCCGCACCAACAAATATATAATTTAAATATTTACATCAATACGGCACGCAGGCCACCAATAAACCGAATCAATCAACCACCACAACACATAGGTCTAAGGGCATATCGTGTTACCGAATTAACCATACGCAACATAAATGAAACATGGTGTGCCACACAAAACCATGATACAAATATACATCTATATTTTAGTCAAGACTGTCAACATCATCAAAGGCACCAAAATGACAATCCATGTACATATGCATTAGTGTACCAAACCATTTTTGTGACACATATTCATATATACATTTATAAGTATATATTTGTGTACACTTCATGCCAAGTTACAACAAATATATAAATATAAAAACTAAAATATTAACAATGCTACAATTGTAACAATTCTAGCATAACAAGAATACAACAAGAGTCTCAATGAAAAACCAATTTTAAGAAAACAATTTTCTTATATAAATGAATTTATATGGTTTTTGAGACTTGATGTAAAAACTAACATATTAGGTAGGCTACAAATATACTAATTTTAGCCTAACATGAATCTACATGAAAAACCATTTCTAGAAAATAATTTTCCAAATATAAAAATATTTATATGAATATTATGTAGGCTACAAATATATCAATTTTAGCCTAGCAACCACCCATACGAAAAATCATTTCAAGATAACAATTTTCTTGTATAAAATATTTATATGGTTTTTCTAGACTCGCTAGTGCAAAGCCATGTTAGACGTGGCTCTGATACCACTGAAGGTATTAGTTTGGCATCATCAAGTAGCAACGGAAGCAAGATATAGAACAAAAACAAAACTAGCCAAACAAACACACATGCCATGGACCAACATCTAGACATGGAATTGCAACTAATCAAAAGAACAAGATGGATAGAAATGTACCACTATGCAAGTACTATAATCTTCCTCTTGTCAAGCTTCAAGAATTCAACCAAGTCAAGCTTCAAAAATACAAACTAGGATTTCTCTAGTTTAGTCGACCCCAAGTTGTGTTGATTCCCAAATGCTAGTAGGTTGGTGTGTAACCACCAAGACAACAATCAAGAGCAATATGTATGTATTTCTTCACTTAGTGCACCAAAGACTTGATCACCAAGAACTAGAAGCACCAAGAGAGAATATGAACTTCCAAGAAGCACTTGAATTCTCTCAAGTCTGTTTATATGTAGAGAAAAATGTAGCATCCATTAACCTCTAGTTAATCCCATTAAAAGGTGAGTTAAAAGATGTTAATTCTGCTGTTACAGGCACTGTACACGGCCCGTGTTGGTCAACACGGCCGTGTAGGCCCAAAGCCCATGGCCTCAATTGGGCCAAGTTAGCCTGTGTCTAATAGACCCAACACGGCCCGTGTTCATCTACACGGCCGTGTAGGCCCAAAGCCCACGGTCTCTACTTGGGCCAAAATGCCCCATGCTAGTTGGGCTGGACACGGCCCGTGTACCATGCTGCCAAAACCCATTTTGGCCTTTTTCTCTCTTTTGCTTGATCGTGTTGCCGGAATCAATACTTGGTGTGTGATCCAATAGGCCTATACTTCATTAGCAGTGCTATTAACTCGTTCATGTCAGCGGGCATATTCCAACAATATAAACATCAAATAACATATAGACATGCATCAAGAACACATCAAATTCATGTTTTAACATCAAATAATCAAAACCCATTTGATGAGTTTGAGCTTCAAGCTCCATCAATGGTGATTCTACATATATGCATGTAAATCAACAAGAAGACATGGTAAGATGATTCTACTCATGCCGTAATCATAAACTAACCTTTGTTTTGATTTTAAGAACACCAAATCTTCTATCCACAAACTCAAGTGTTTGCAAGTTTTAGAGGTTTCTTCAACAAGAAGCTAGAGCACACACACTTACACCTTAACACTTTTGGTAAAATGAAGAGATGAATTCATCAAGATCACGTATACATGACTTGCCAAACTTCTAAGCATGAGGTATCTCATTATTATCCATCCTTATATGTATACATACATACTTACACATTAACATACATACATACAACTTCCAGCATATCTACATATATACTTTAAATATTAATTTCCATTTTAGTTAAATTAATTAATTAAAAATGATATCTAACTTTCAATTTAATCACATAAATAGTTTATGCACATATAAACACATACCGCTAACGACTAGCCCAGGTTTACGGTGTTACATGAACCACTTCAAGACTTTGTCAATGTATGTACTTTGACTCAACCCAAGAAGTTTTCTAGATCTATCTTTATAGATCTTGATACTCAGAATATATGCCGCTTCTCCTCAGTCTTTCATTGAGAAACATTTTCCCAGCCAAGTTTTAACACTTTGCAAGGTTGGAATATCTTTTCCAATGAGTAGGATATCATCCACATCTAAGATTAAGAAAACAACGGCGATCCCACTAGCCCTAACGTATACACCTGGCTCGTCTACGCTTTTAGAGAAACCAAACTCTTTGATTTTCTCGTCAAAACATAGATTCCAGCTACGAGATCCTTGTTTAAACCCATCAAATAGACTTCTTTAGTCTACACACTCTATTAGGATGCTTTGGGTATACAAAACCCTCAGGCTGCATCATATACACCTCTTCGGAGAGCTTTTCATTAAGGAAGGCGGTCTTGACATCCATTTGCCATATTTCATAAACAAGGAATGTGGCGATTGCTAAAAGTATCATAATAGATTTCAACATGGCCACTAGAGAGAAAGTTTCATCATAATCGACACCGTGTGTCTGGGTGAAACCTTTAGCCACCAGTCGGGCTTTGAATGTGCTAACTTTTCCATCCATGTCCGTCTTCTTCTTGAAGACCCATTTACACCCTATTGGTTTACAACCGGGCGTAGGATCAACCAGTTCCCAAACCTCGTTATCCTCGATGGATTGCATCTCGTTATCCATTGCATCTTTCCATTTAGCAGACTCGTGGCCCGCTGCCGCTTCCCGATAGTTGGTGGGCTCATTAAGATCCACCAATAGCTCGTCACCCTCAGATATGAGAAACCCATATCTCTCTGGCTCATGGCGAGCTCTACCGGATGTACGGGGAGGTAATGGATGTACGTTAGTCTCCACATTGTCATGCTCAGACTCAACCTCACTAGGTTGTTGGCTAGTGCCAACGTTAGGCCTTTCATCCGTTGACCCTTGAACTTCTTCAAGGTCAATTTTGTTTCCGCCTTGCTGATTGGATATTAATTCTCTTTCTAAAAAGACCGTGTATCCAATACCCGCAACAAATACTTTGTTCTCGGATGGTTTATAGAACATGTATCCAATACTCGCAGTTGGATATCCGATGAAATAACACTTTTCGGATTGGGGCTCTAACTTGTCATCAACCTCACGTCTTATATGGGCTTGATGTGAATATACCTTTATATAGGCAAGAACGGGAGTGGTAGTCCCAAAGAGGGTGAACAAGAAACCGATACAGTGTAGAAGGGGGGGTTGAATACACTTTAAACAATCAAACAAATTAATCAAATGTATATTCAATTATCAACCAGTACAATAACTTTTAACACTCTCTAATCAAATCAACAGAATGATTTGATGTTACAATGATTATAACCTCAACTATCTCTAAACACTCTTGAATCACAAACTAATTGATGATCGGATTTCTTGTTAAAAAAAATTAACAAGAACTCTTGAAAACTCTCTCGAACTTTGAACTTACAAAGTTATCGCAACACACGCGTATCAAGTATCACGAACACACGTACGTTTTGCAACTTATGTAGTCGTCATTGTGTATCGCGTATCTGTTCTCGTACACACGTAAGAACATCTTTTTAAAACCCATGAGAAGGTTTATAATTATACTTGATATATCTACGAATAAATCGCAGTTTAAAGATAGAACTTATCTTTTCTTTAAAACCGTAACAAACTCCTTAATTAGAACATATCTAATTAATTTCGTTTGAGATTTCTATCCAACTAATAGATAGTTTAAATTAGGTTTAGATATCCTAATTTAAATGTCGTAGATATAGAGAGTTTATAACAGAATTTTGAACTTACTTAAATTCTGAACTGACTTCCGATGCTGAGCTGAACCACTTAGTCTTGACCTTGTCAAGCTGACTTCTTGAATCTTGGATTTTTGAATCTTCAAGTCTTCAAATCTTCAAGTCTTCAAGTCTTCATTCTTAAGACCTATCTCAGCTTAGAAGTCACTAAGTTATCTAGTACTTACATAGAAAACTCTATATCTGTTTACACACTGACTACTCAGCTTAAGCTGACTAGTCAGTCTATAACGGACTTACATAATTCCTAACTCTTAACCTATTATCTATACATATCGATAGTTTGTCTTATCAAATCAGACTATTCTAAACATGGGACTAACAATCTCCCCCTATTTGATGATGACAAAACATTGAATCAAATAAGTTATAGGTTAATAGAATTATGTTAAACCACTCTCGAACTGACCAAAGTTAGTTCTTGGCATAAGTATTTAATTGATCAATACTTATTCACTTATCTTGAAATTACAAGATATTTATGTTACAAATCTATTGTAAGACTTGTATTCTAAGTATTTGAATATACAAGTACTTAGATTCTAAACTTATCAGAAGAAATTTAAGTTCTTAACTTACAAAACTTGTATTACTGAACTTATCAGTCTGCAATTGAACATATCAATCATCAGCTTAAACTTACAAAGTTGTCTGTTTGAACATATCAAACATAATTTTTGAACATATCAAATAAAAAAACAGTTGAACATATCAAACTTGATTTTGTATTTATGAACATATCATTTACATTTTAGCTTAATCTTTATGATTAGCTTCTGCACACTTAGTGCTAACTAAAATTTAGAATTAATCTATTTACTCAACGTAATCTTCAACTTCTAACCACATATCACAAAATTTAAGTTCCCAAATTGCAGCTTTCTTGATAGCATCAACCATAATTTCTTCATGTTCTGGCAATTCTTTCATCTCAGCTTTTCTTGATCTAATTTCTTTGTTGAGATGATATCTGAATACCGAGTTCTGAATTGAGTCATCACATAGAATTCTCAAGTACAGAATTAATTCCAGATTTGCCAAATGAAGATCTGTAATTTCAAGAAACATCGATTACCGTCCACATCAAGATACAAGAATCCTTCCAAAGGTTGAGTGATATAAGTGTTCTCTCTGAATTCAACTTCCTCTAGAACTTGTAAGATGATGTCTTATTTAGCTCGCTGGCTTGCTGCTCTAACTCTTGTAGCTTTGCCTCGATTAAGAAAAGTATCAACTTCATCAGCAGGAATCTCACCTAACTCATCAATTCTTATGAAGATTGTCTTAAGCACATCAACTATCTCTTATCTGATTTGACTCTTTTTCATCTGCTTGATAGTTGTGGCTACTGTCTTCAACTCTGAGAATCCCAACTTGTAAAGACATCCCATATCTAGACCAATTTCTTGTTTGTTGTCTAGTACAAAGTTGATGATTACCAATTCTCCTTTTCTACTCAATGTAATTGATTCAATCTTGTTATTGAAATGTTTTCTCTTATAACAATGCCTTAGATCCACATCTGAGTTGGGAACTGGGGCAGCTCTTGGACCAGAATAATCAGCTTCAGCTTTAGCTCTGATAGCCTCACCTTTAGCCTTTTCTTGTTGAACTTCAGCTTGTCGTTGCTGCTCTTTTATTTCCTCCACTGTTACGCCTAGTTCTTTAGCCATCTCTTGTAACATTTGCTCAGCAAGTATGTCACTGGCTTTCTGTGCTGCATCAGCTTCATCACTTGAGTCAGATTCATGTGCAACTAGCTAAGACTTACCCTGTTGCTCAGGCTCAGGCTCAGCAATGATGACCTTTCTTTTCTTTGTTAGAGGCATAACACTTCTTTTCTCTCTTTTTACCATCTCAAACACGTTACTCTTCCCTTTATCTATTTGTGAAGTTGGAACGGACTCAGCTTCAACAAATTTTGCCAAATTTGCTTGTGGAAGATTGGTGTGAACAGCTTGAGATGTTTCTTCAAGTGGAGTTTCTGGTTGAGCTTGTGAAGTTCTGGTTATTTGGATTGTTGGAGCCTATTGTTGTTGAGAAGGATGATCTACAATACTCATGAACTGATCATGAGCTTGTTCAAATTGTACTTACTCTGTATGCTCCCCATCAACCTTATCATTATACTTCTTTGATTCTTCCTCCCCCTTTTTGTCATCATCAATAGGGGAGGGTCTGAGTTTGAACATGAAGCATTCCAAGTTGGCAACAGAAGTTGACAAATCATTAACTTTGCGCATCAATTTGGCTTTGTCAGCTTTCCTCTTCCTGTGAAGAAGCTCAAACTGAGTTTGTAAATAGTCCATAATGACTTGAGCATCGGTTTTCATTAGCTTGAACTCCTCAGGTCTTCGTCTCATGTCAACGTCCTCTTGTCCAGTGGAAGAGTGTATTTCCACCGTAGGAGTAGTTGTTGAGTGTTCCTTAATAGGTAAGGATGTGGGTTCCATATCCAAAGGTTGGTGAAGACCTATGGAATCAAGGGGGCTAGAATGGAGACCCTGTAAACCTTCCTGGTGTATGAAAGGTTCATTGACAGGTAGTGCGAGAGTGTGTGAGAATAGAAGAGAAGAATGACCAAGTTCGTGAGGTATGATATTGGGGTGAGCTAGGCTTATTGGTGATGAGGGGGGTAATTGACCCTGGGGATTGGTCAGTATTTCAATGTTACCTTCATGGGGCTGTGAAGGCACATAGGTAGGCTCTCCCATGGCACTAGTAAGTATGGGCTGAGTAGACACCATACCCAGTATAGGCTTAAGGGTTGAACTGAGCCTAGAGATTGGCACCTTAAGAGAAGGTATCTCCCCCTCAGCTCCTGCCGGTGCAGGTGTCAATGTGATATCAACTGTCGTGTCCTTTTGAGGTGAAGGACCACCTTTGGTAGTTTTCCTTGTATAGGTGTAGGAAATATCCTTGGTAGCAGTAGGCTGACGAAGGTTGGCTATAGATTGTAAAATAGACGGAGATGTTTGAAGTAGAGGAGACAGGTTAGACTGAGTTGGTTGACTCAGTCCTATCTCCTAAGTTTGGAGATGGAGAAGTAAAAGAGAGAGAAGGAGATAAGGGTTGAGAAATCATACCTGCTGCACCTAGCAGTGGAGACTTGGAGCTAGGAAACAAACTTCTTTGCTCAGAACTCGAAGTGGTGGATGAAATTATTTGAGTACGAGGTCTGAACTGAGTCCTAGGTTGATCAGCTTGAGAAGACTCAGCCTCAGACCCAACATCATCACCCACTTCTTCCACAGCTTCCTCCTCTGTCTCAGCATCACTTGACTTAGGAGTTGGAAGCTGTACATACGCCCTCAATTGAGCACTCAATGGAGGGTGCCCAGGGAAAATATCATGGGTAAACATCCTCTAGCTGAGAACAGGAGTAGGGATTGACTCATATTGAGCATTATATCTTCTACCCAACCTGTCCTCGATGACCATGGATATGAATCTTTCAAAGGGTACAATGGTGTCCCTTACGTTCTTGGTCACCAATGACTTGAATGCCTCAAAGATTAACTCAGCGTAATCTACTCGTCGATCAAAAAATAAGTTGTATAATAATTGCATTTCAAAGTCATTGACATTATCCAGGCCACCCACCTTGTATCCAAGGGAACGAACCATAGTGGATACCATAAATCCCCATGCCGTCTGGAAAACAGATTTCCGTATGACGCCAATAACTTGAGGATGACCCATTAAGGGTAAAACACTTCTCGATGTTTCCCTAGAAACCGTCGCTTCATACTGATTATGAATTGGGAGATGAAGAATTTGGCAGAGACAGTTTGCATCGACTTCAATCGCCACTTGTGCACTTAGAACTGTGCCCCGTATAACCGGTTGAGTTGCATCCAGTTTACACGTATACCAGAATTCCGTAAGAAGTTGAGGGATAAGCACAGCAGGTCCATGAAGAAATGCATGTGCTAGGGGTCCCTTGCGAATGTAGGAAACCCACTCCTCATATCTGCTGCTAATTTTGGACTTTGGAATGTCGGTACAGGCGATGACGTTGTTTTGTTTGTAGATGGGGAGTGCGTTGTTCTTGAAATTTCCTCCACGGATCATTTGTTTAGTTAGATTTAGAGTATACCCCTCCATTGAAATCGAACTTATCGAAATGAATTGCACTTAGCAGTAGTAAGCACTTAACAATGAATTCTGCACACAGCAATGTTAGGGTTTAAGAGAGAAGAATATTTTGGAAGTTTAAACGAAATATGATGAACAATCTCTCTTATTTATACCTTTTCAATGTGAGAGAAAAGTTACCATTATCTGAGGGTAATAAATATGACCGTTACTGTAAAAACTTCTACGCAGTTTGTTACAACGGCTAAATTCATTGATAGTTACTCAAACGCACACAGTTATATTGAAAAAATATTTTATAACAAGTATCAGAAAAATTTCTAAACGACTGACATTTATTTACCGGACACACCGTAAATATATTGGACTTACCATATTATTGGACGTACAATATTGTTAGGACTAACCTAGACTTGTGGAACTGACCACAGTTTGGAACTGATTACTCAGCTGATCCTGAATGGTCAGCTTATATGGAGTATTCAGCTGATCCTAAACGTTCAGCTTATATGAAGCACTCAGCTGATCCTGAACGTTCAACTTATGTGAAGCACTCAACTTCAGTTTGAGCACTTAGCTCAGATTGCACTCAGCTCAGATTTTGACACTTAGTCAACTATAGATCTTAACAAATATTAAACAGAGATAAAGGATGGAACATACCAATTAATGGTTGAGCATTCCAAGCTTGCTGAGTATAGTTGTAAATGTTGTGCCTTCTATTGGTTTCGTGAAGGTATCCGCAAGCTGATCTTCAGTCTCAATGAAGACTAACTCTATCTTTCCCTTTTCTAGAATATCTCTGATGAAGTGATGTCTTATCTCAATGTGCTTGGTTCTTGAGTGAAACACTGGGGTTGTGTGTAATGGCAATAGCACTTTGATTATCACAAAATATGTGAGTCTTTGAATAATGCAGATCAAAGTCCTTCAGCTGATGTTGCATCCACAGTATTTGAGCACAACAGCTCCCTACAGCCACATATTCAGCTTCAGCTGTTGAAAATATGAGAGCAGCTCCCTACAGTATTTGAGCACAACAGATCAAGGACATACTTGCTCTGATTAATGAATATACCATCTTCTTTCTGATAGATTTGAACTCCCAAAAAATATGTCATCTCACCCATCATGCTCATTCTGTATTTTGATTAGACATTATCTTGGACATCTCACCCACATGTCCTCTGCTCTTTCTTATGAAAAGAGTTTTGTCAATAGTTGCTCTGACAAAATCATTTGAGAGCAGATAGGTGGATAGTGTATCATACCAGGCTCTTGGAGCTTGCTTGAGTCCATACAAAGCCTTGTCCAACTTATAGACATAATCTGGATGTTTAGCATCAATAAAGCCAGTGGGTTGTTTCACATAGACCTCCTCCTATAGTGCTCAATTTAAAAATGCACTTTTAACATCCATTTGATACATTTTAAAGTTTTTGAAGGCTGCATAGGCTAGAAACAACCTTATAGCTTCAATCCTTGCAACAGGGGCAATGGTCTCATCATAATCAATACCTTCTTCTTGTCGATACCCCTGAGCTACTAGCCTAGCCTTGTTCCTGATCACTACTCCATCTTTGTCCATTTTATTTCTATAGACCCACTTAGTGCCTATAATTGTTTTTCCTTTGGGAGCAGGGACAAGGGTCCAGACCTTATTTCTTTGAAATTCTGTCAGCTCCTCTTGCATAGCTTAAATCCAATCTTCATCTTTTAGAGCCTCATTAGTCTTCTTTGGTTCCATTTGAGATAGAAAACTAGAGTAGGCAACATAGTTTGCATTTGCCTTAGATCTAGTTAACACACCATCTTCAACGTTCCCAATGACATCCTCAAGAGGATGGTCTTTTAATACTTTGAAGGTTGTTGTAGGATACTGAGGTTCTGGGTCTGATTCAGAGCAGTGTCTCTCAGGCTGAATAGGACTTACTTCTTCAGTCTGAGTAGGAATTTGATGATCACTTAGATCTTCAATCTGGCATGTACCTGACGATTCACCGAGATTCTCAGGCTGATTATCTTCAATATTGATAATTTCTTTAAGTGATGCACGTTTGTCAGATTTACTATCATCATCATCATCAGAATCATCCATAACATACATGAGATTTGATGTGAGATCTTCTTTACTCCTCTCAAGCTTACTCAGACTAACCGAGTCAGCTTGAGCTCTGTTGGATTCATCAATACTTGTCTCATCAAAAGTAACATGTACTGACTCTTCAATTACCTTTCTTTTAAGATTAAAGACTCTGTAAGCTTTGAAGATTGAAGAATATCCAACAAATATCCCTTGATCAGCTTTGGGTTCCAACTTATGGAGCTGATCTCTTTGGTTTAGCACATAGCATGTTGAACCAAAAATATGGAACTATCCAATGTTGGGTTTTCTGCCATTATACATCTCGTAAGATGTTCTACCATGTCTTTTCACTATAATTGATCTATTCTGAGTATAGCAGGCTGTACTTACAGCTTTGCCTCACATAGCATGGTTCTGGCAGCTTCAATTAAGGTTCTATTTCTCCTTTCAGCAACTCCATTTTGTTGTGGAGTTCTTACAGATGAGAAATTCTGGATAATTCCTTTCTCTTCACAAAAGCCTTCAAGGGTTGAGTTTCTGAACTCTGTCCCATGATCACTTTTGAGTTGTTTAAGAGACTTACCCTTTTGCACCTTTTCTTGTCTTATGAAGCTGATTAACTCATGTGCAGCTTCACTTTTGGCTTTTAAGAAGATTACCCAAGTGAATTTTGTGAACTCATCAACAATCACTAGAGTATACTTTTTGCCACTTAGGCTTGGGGTGCTGATAGGTCCAAATAGGTCCAAATGCAACATATACAATGGTTCTGTGATTGAGAAATTCTGTTTGCAATTGAAGGATCCCTTATGATGTTTTACCATTTCACAGGCTGATCAAAGTTTGTCTTTAGCAAATGTGATCTTAGGCAGACCAGAGACTAACTCCTTGCTAGATAACTTGTTAATATATTTGAAATTTAAATGAGACAGTCTTTTGTGCCATAACCAGATCAGCTTGGGAGTTAAGTTAGAATACAAACAGGTTTCAGTTGAAGGATCTGCAGAGCTGAGATCTAACAAATAGATATCTCTCTCTTTTTTGCCATTAATATTGGTTTTCCCTTCTTATCATAAATTGTCCCTGCATGCTTTCTGAAGGTGACTTCATAATCCTCTTCACACAGTTGACTGATACTTATCAGATTATGTTTAAGGCCTTCAACATATGCTACCTTTTTGAAAGTGACTTTTCCAGCAGTTATCTTTCCATAATCTTTAGTCCTTCCTTGAGAATTATCCCCAAATGTCACCTTGGGTCCTTCATTGTTTTGGAATTCACTTAGAATCCCCTTGCTTCCAGTCATATGCCTTGAGCATCCAGTATCGAGATACCACTTGTAGGAGCCCTGTACATGATCAACTAAACATATTAGTTTCTTTTTGTAAACCACTGTTTGGTGGGTCCTGAGGATGAGCACTTAGCTGATCCTTTGGAGTTTGATTTATCAGCTTGAATAGATTCTGGATCTGTTTTGGACTGATCATCCTTTTCGTTTTCGGGTCTAAGATTGATACTTACACAATCTTTGGCCTCATGATGTCTATCACCACACTTATAGAATTTTCTTCTAAAGATGGGTGTTTGGGTGATTTCTTTCAGTTTTCCAACATTAAAGTTGGATTCAGATTTAGGGTCATATGATGTGGATAACCTTTCAATCCGCTTCGACAGTTTGTCTACTTGATTTTCACTGACTTTGGACTTACCTTTGTCAGCTTTATGGTTACCTTTATTTGGTGAGGTCTGACTTACAGACAACTTTCTGTTTTTAGACATTCTTTCATGTATAACTTGAGAATTATGTCTTTTTGAGTTAACATGAGATATTCTATCAAAAACAGTTGTTCTCACCGGATTGTAATCCAATCTTTTGAAGACTGACTTACAGTTTCTGTTGGATCTTGAACATTCACCTTGATGGTTTGAGTGAATAACTTGAGGACTTTGTGTTGGTCTCACAAACTTATTGGTTTTGACTTGTTTCCCTTCCTTGTTCCTTAAGAATGTTCTTCGGAGTATGTAATCTGATTTCATCGTTTTGTCTTCAATACTGACTTGATCTTTGATGATTTCATCAGCAGCAGCACTTTTCTTGATTTGGTATCTGCCTTTACTTGATTTGGTATCTGCTGGTTAATACACTTTTCTGCTTCTCTTGATGACTTACACCAAGATTCACAAATATTTCTTAGATTGTCAGCTTGTTCTTTTGATTCTTGTAGTTCTTCACTTAGAAGTTTATTTATATGAAGCTGACATTCATAATCACTTTGGATCTTTTTACCAGCATTTAAGATAGTTTCAGAGTTTTTAAGTTCATCTTTTAGTTTTGAAATTTTAGTTTTCAAACCCGATTGAACTGTGAGAGAGGTTTTGAAGTCATTCAACAAATAGTTGAACATTAGACATTTTTGTTCACCAGTGTAAGAGTTAAAGTTATTTACCTTATACATTGAGACAGGATCCCAGTTACTGGTTTGCTTACTCAGCTTAGCTGCTTCTGCTAGATCCTTATCAAAGGAACTGCCATCCAACTCATCATCATTTGAAGTAGATGATTCAGTATCCCAAGTTTCAGCAAGGAGGCCTTGGGTGTTTTCATCTGGCTTGCCTTTGAGTCTTTGATATTTCTTTTTATATTTATCAGCTCTATAGGTGTTTTATATTTGCCTCAAAGGTCTCGGACTTTTGTCTAACCAAGTAGACATACCCATACCTACTATAATCATCTATAAAGGTAACGAAGTATCTAGAATTATCTCTTGTGATGTGCTTAAACGGACCACACACATCGGAATGTACAATGTCCGAATAAGTCTTTACCCCTCTCATTCATGCCAGAAAAGGGTGCTTTAGTCATCTTGCCTAATAAAAAAGATTCGCATACTTCATTTGACTCATGGCCAAATGATTCCAAGATCCCAACTGCTTGGAGCTTGGCGATACGAGTCTTGTTTATATGGCCAAGTCGACCATGCCACAAAGACAATTTGTTTAAACCATTTTTAGACGTTGAATCAATATTCATGATTGATGGGTTATTACTAACGTATGCATCTACTTCATACATACCACGACAAGGATAAGCTTTGAAATAACAAATATTATTTTTAAAACATATGATAACCCCATTGTCAAATGTAAAACCAAAACCATTGTCGTGTAGTGCATGAAAAGAAATAATATTCCTCACCACAAGCGGCGAGTAGCATACGTCCAACAATAATATAGAAAAACTAGAATTAAATGATAATTCAACTTCTCCCCGAGCCTTGACCGGGACAATCTCCTTGTTTCCCATTATCAAGTCAAGCTCTCCATTCTCCATCCTTCTACTTGCCTTTAGCACCTACACAATATTACAAACGTGAGTTCCACAACCGGTATGTAATACCCAACAACTAGATGTAGAAGTATGATGGAGTTCAATCATGTATGTACCTAAATTGGAAGTTCCTCCGATGCTCAACCCCTTGAGATTCTTAAGACCTTCTAGGTACCCCAGGAAGTTACGGTGCCAATGGCCCTTCTTCCCGCAGAAGAAGCATTCCGCTTCATCCGGAGTTTTGGCTTGGGGAACCATCTTCCCTTTGCCTTTTCCCTCAGAAGCGGGGCTAGGCTTGGCAGCGCCAACCTTCCCCTTCCCCTTACCCTTAGGGGTATAAGTGGACTTCTTCTACTTCTTCTGGATTCGCCCTTCCCTAATAGCAAGAACGGGATTAGGAACGGAGGGCTTATGTTTGGTCATGCTAGCCTCTGTTGTCTTAAGCGTACCATGTTACTCCATGATGGATTTATCCATACTATGCATATGATAATGTTGGTTCTATGTGCACAATACACAAATTAATACGATATTACTAATAATAAATAAACCCATAGGGTCACACATTTACAGTCAATGGACACCAATTATATATTTGAATATGATTTAAATATGTTTCCAACTCATTATATATATAAGTATATATATGCATTGTTGTATATTATTATTTATGTGAAATAATAATATCACTCATATATATTGATATAAGATAATGCATATCAAATACATAAATATAAACATATGATTATATATATATATATGTATGTATATATATATGTATAAATATATATTTGTTACATGTAAATTGTTACTAGTAACAAATTATATAAATGTATGTATATCCTTGTTACAAGTAAAGAGTTACTAGTAACAATCAAGTATGTTTATAAAATACATGTAGATGTATTTTATACATAGTATGACATATCTAGTATATCTTTTATATATTCAAAAGATTAATAGCTAGAAATTCTCACAATGAGCAAGAAAGGGGCCATATGGTGTATTCTTGCATAAGACTTAACCAAGACATGCATATATGGGACAAGTAAGGAAGCAACAGGCAAGAGGAGACCCTCCCCCCTCTTATTTTCGTCCATAATGCAAGGGAGGGGGTCCTCCCTCTCTTGCTTTGCTTCTTGACTTTTATAATTACATGTATGGTCCCTTTTGTAATATACTTGCATGCTATCACCTTTCTTTGTGTTCTTAGAATTGTTCTAAGTTTTTTATACTTCAAAAACATCCTTACTCTCTAGTATTGGTGTTCTTTAAGTTAGCAAAGGTGATACATAAACACATACTCAAAATACATACATCTAGTTCAAAAAGAAGAACAAAGGTTGTTGCTTGCATTCTTGAATTTCAAGGGTTGGAGAAACTAGCATTTCAAGGTGTTGGAATCATTGGCTTGTGGATGCCTTGGAGGAAGTCTTATCTTGGCTTCTCATAGATCAACCACTTCACCAATGGTTTACTCTCGCTACAAAGGTTGTAGTTCTAAACACCCTATGGTTGGTTTTGTTTCTTAAGGCTTGCATATGGATCATTGGTGGGGAGTTTTAAAAAGTTTAAAATTGTTGTTCATGCTTTCGTTGCTAAAATATATTTTGAAAAACAGAACAAACGCCAATAGTGGTATCAGAGCCACTTATGCACAGTTTTAAGAAACTTTATTTTTGAGTATGTATTGTTTAAGAAAATGGACAACTTTTCTTTTGTTAGAAAAGTTGTGGATTTTCTTGTTGGCAACTGATATATGTTTATATATTTATTTTTGGATGCAACCAAACCACATGCATGTTTGGTTGTAAAAGTTACCTACATATCAAGTGTTGATATATATATTTGTTTGAGTGTATGTTGTGCATAACAAGCCATAGACCTTTTGTGATGTGTTGGAAATTCGATTTGGTTGTTAAATTATTCTTTCATTTGGTATGTAATAATAATTTTAGTTTTGTTTCATCTTGTTGTACTTTGTAAATAGCAGAATAGTTTAGACTAGTTTACTTTTATAGAAATGTAACAAGATGGAGAAATGACCAAGTTGGAGTTTTCAAGTGTGGTGGAGTCAACCATGAAGGCTTGGAGTCATTTCCACTACAAGGAGTTGTTTTGGCAAGTGGGAGCTTCAAGTTCATCACAAGAGGAATTTTATGATCCTTAGTTATGACTTGGTATTTTTGTATGGCTCACAAAAATACCACTTAGGGTAAATGGCTTGGTTATGCACTTATACATATTATTTGTGTGTGTTTATGTTTATATTATTATCCATGGTCGAAAATAGGATTTTTGCATGCTAGATAATATTTTTGACATAATATAAATCACACAATGGGAGTTTGGTATTTTAAGTTGACATAACACAATTTGTAAAATGAATTTTATATAAAAAGGGTTTTATAAAGATTAAAATTCATCATGTCAAATTATATATATATATATATATATATGTACATATATATGTATATATATATGAGTTTTATAAAATAGAGATTTTAAAAACTCAACCAAACTCCATTCAAGCTTAATAATAAAATGGTTTTATTACAAGCTAAATTGGTCATATTCGCGCGCTCGAAACTACACACGTTAATATAGGATATTAATACTAGTTTAAAATTGAACGCCGTCGAGAGTTCGTAAAATATGGATTTTAAGAATACTCAAGACCAATATATATATATATATATATAATATGATTTTATCAACACGTGGACTTATGATTGTATGCATGCAATATTAGTCACACGACTCGTTTTATTTTATTTAATAAATATACAAAACGGTGAAAGCCCTTTTTCAAAACGTAAGTCTATGCCATCCCATTTTAAGACACTTGCTTGTTGCAACGACACTCACGTGGAAAGAGCATTAGCCAAACGCGTGAATTGTTTTTGTAACAACCGAGGTGTTTTTCCGCGAATTCCATGAACGTCTTGGGCTAGAAATTCACCGTCTTGAAATAGGACGACTTAATCGGAATTTTATTACGGAGAGAGCATTAGCCAAACGTAAGGAATCCCGAGGCATAGATGAGATCAAACATGCCAAAATTGACAATCGTTGTCGGGATCCCATAAAGATGTAGGAATTACATACGAGATACAATTGGTAAACGTTATCTACCTTGTTGTTTTAACTTGATGGAGAAAGCATTAGCCAAACATTTAAGGTTAAGTTCAACTTGTATCCTAGCGTTCAAAAATTAAAGAATTTTATAAATTCTAAAGGGTATTAATTATTAAAGGATTAAATATCGAAAATACTAAATTGAACTTATGTTAATTTTGTAGATGGCTCCTAACTCAATTACGCCCGTTAACAACTTATCTCTTCGTTCAATCTTAGAGAAAGAAAAAGTCAATGGTACAAATTTCTTAGACTGGTATCGTAACTTGAGAATTGTTCTTCAGCACGAAAAGAAATTTTATGTACTTGAGGATCCCGTTCCTGAGGAACCCCCATTGACTGCGGCCAAAGCCGTTAGGGATGCTTGGGTGAAGCATTCCGACGACTCGGTAGAAGTTGCATGTCTCATGCTTGCTACCACGTCTCCGAATCTTCAAAAGAACCTCGAGGAGCATGGAGCATATGAGATGCTTCGCCAACTTAAGGAAATGTTCCAAAAGAAAGCGAAGCAAGAACGCTTCGAGGTCACTCGAGCCTTCCATGCATGCAAGATGGAGGAAGGTCAATCCGTTAGCGACTATGTGCTAAAGATGAATGGATACATTGACCAACTTGCTAGGCTTGGATCTCCCATAACCAACGAGTTTACACAGGATATGATCCTTAACTCGTTGACCAAATCTTATGATCAATTCGTCATGAATTACAACATGAACAAGTGGGAGAAATCTGTCTCAGAGTTGCATGGGATGCTTAAAACTGCTGAGAGCAAGATTCCAAGCAAAACACCTCAAGTCTTGATGATTCAAGAAGGGAATATCAAGAAGGAAAAGAAAAACAACTCGAAAGGGAAAGGCAAAGGGAAAGGATAAAGGCAAACAGGATGCCAAAGCTCCTACAACCAAGACTTCGGGAAAGGTTCCCAAGAATGACCCGTGCTTTGAATTCGGGGTAGTAGGACATTGGAGGCACAATTGTCCAACCTACCTCGCGGAGTTGAAAAAGAAAAAGGCTGGGGTGGCCAACACTTCAAGTATATATATGATTGAAATGTATACTTTTTCTATTAATTCCTAGGTATTTGATACCGGTTGTGGAACTCACATTTGTAATAATGTGCAGGGATTGAGAAGAAGTAAGCTACTGAAGTCAGGCAATTTGGACCTCCACGTGGGCAATGGAGCAAATGTTGCTGTTGAAGCCCTTGGAACTTTTGAATTACTATTACCAAATGGCATGTACTTAATATTAAACAATGTTGTTATGTACCTAGTTTAACTAGGAATATTATTTCAGTAGCTCGATTGAGAGAATCGGGATTCACTTTTAATTTCGTTCATGATGGCATCATGCCTTCAAAGACGACATTATGTATTTTGAGGTTCACCCTCTTAATGGAATATATGAAGTTAATCTTAAAAGATCTCTTAATGATAATCTTATATATATCACTAGCACCAAACGACCTAAGCATGACTTAAGTCAAACATACATATGGCATTGTCGACTTGGTCATATAAACAAGAAACGCATTGCAAAACTTCAAAAGGATGGAATTTTAAAATCAAACGATTCTAGCTCATTTAAATTTTGTGAATCATGTTTATATGGGAAGATGACTAAGGCTCCTTTCTCCGGTTCAAGTGAAAGAGCCAAAGATCTATTAGGAATCATACATACGGATGTATGCGGTCCTTTTAGATCAATGTCTAGGTATGGTGATAGATACTTCGTTACATTCACTGATGATTATAGTAGATTTGGTTATGTTTATTTAATGAAACATAAACATGAAACATTTGTAATGTTCAAGTTGTTTCAAAACGAAGTACAAAATCAACTCAACAAAACAATCAAGGCCCTTTGTTCCGATCGAGGTGGCGAGTACTTAAGCCAAGAGTTTATGGATCATCTTAGTAATTGTGGGATTATCTCACAGCTTACTCCTCCTAGAACACCACAACATAATGGTGTATCTGAAAGGAGGAACCGAACTCTACTAGATATGGTTCGGTCTATGATGAGCCAAAGTACTCTACCCTCGTCCTTTTGGAGTTATGCTTTATTAACTGCAGCGCGCATATTGAATATGGTTCCAACCAAGAAGGTAGATAAGACACCATATGAGATGTGGTATGGAAAGGTTCCAAACTTATCTTACTTAAAAGTATGGGGTTGTGAAGCTCATGCATGACAAGAGGCTTCAAGCAAACTCGATCCTAGATCTATTAAATGTAATTTTATGGGATATTCTAAAGATTCATTAGGATATTATTTCTACAACCTAACTGAGAACAAAGTGTTTGTTTCAAGGCATGCCACTTTCTTAGAGAAGGAGTTTCTTTCAAAAGAGGCAAGTGGGAGCAATGTAGACTTTGAAGAAATTCAAGAACCACAAAATACAAGTCAGGTTGGCACTAGCACTCAACAAATAGTCGTTGAACCTGAACAATTGGTGGTTCAAGAACCTACTAAAACACAAAGTGTTCGTAGATCTGGTAGACCTCGTCAAGAACCTGAGAGATACGGATTTCTCGTGTCCAATGATGAGATTTTCTTGGTAGACTCTTTTGAGCATACTAACTACCAAGATGCTATATCGGATCCGGAATCCGATAAATGGCTTGATGCCATGAACACTGAGATGCAGTCCATGTATGAAAATCAAGTATGGGACTTGGTTGATCTTCCCCCCAATAGTAAGACTGTAGGGAGCAAGTGAGTCTTCAAGAAGAAGACCGACATGGATGGAAATGTACACACATTTAAGGAAAGGCTAGTGGCGAAAGGTTTCACTCAAACTCATGGTATTGACTATGATGAAACTTTCTCTCCGGTAGCTATGATTAAATCTATTAGAATACTTATTGCCATAGCCGCATATTATGACTATGAGATATTGCAAATGGGTGTCAAAACGGCTTTTCTAAATAGACACTTAAGTGAAGATGTCTATATGGTTCAGCCCGAAGGTTTTGTAGATCCTAAGTATTTTAACAAGGTGTGCAAGCTTAAAACATCCATTTATGGACTAAAGCAAGCATCTCGAAGTTGGAATCTTCGATTTGATGAGAAAATCAAAGAGTTTGGTTTTATCAAATCAGAAGATGAACCGTGTGTTTACAAGAAAATTAGTAGGAGTGTAGTAGCATTCCTTGTCTTGTATGTTGATGAAATACTACTCATTGGAAACGACATCCCGACCTTGCAAGATATTAAGTCTTGGCTTGGGAAGTGTTTCTCAATGAAAAACTTGGGAGAAGCCACCTATATTCTTGGAATAAAGATCTATAGGGATAGATCTAGGCGTCTTATTGGCCTAAGTCAAAGTTCATATATTGACAAGATCTTGAAATGGTTCAAGATGTAGAATTCTAATAGAGGATTCTTGCCAATGGCACAAGGCACGGTTTTGAGTAAAGCTCAAAGCTCTAGCACAAAGGAAGAGCTAGATAGAATGAGTAAGATCATATATGCTTCTACAATTGGATCCATCATGTATGCCATGCTATGCACTAGACCAGATGTCTCATATGCTTTGAGCATGATGAGCAGATACCAGCAAAATCTAGGAGATAGCTATTGGATGGTAGTCAAGAACATTTTAAAATACTTGAGAAGAACCAAGACATGTTCTTGATCTATGGGGGTTTGGAAGAAGATCTTTGTATAAAGTGTTACACAGATGCTAGTTTCCAAACGGATCGAGATGATTCTCGATCACAATCGGGCTATTTCTTCATTATGAATGGATGGGCGGTTGCTTGTAAAAGTTCTAAGCAAAGTGTAGTAGCACAATCCATTACAAAATCTGAATACATTGCTGCTTCTGAGGCTGGACAAGAAGCTACATGGAAGAAGAAGTTCATTGCTGACCTTGGGGTAGTAACAAGCATTCAAGACCCCATAGAGATATTTTGTGATAACGAAGGTGCTATTGCCCAGGAAAAAGAACCTAGATCACATCACAGCACCAAACACATCCTCATGCGTTTCCACTACATACAGGATATAGTGGATAAAGGAGATGTGTGTATTCGCAAACTTCATACAAATCAAAATCTCGCAGATCCTTTTACGAAACCTCTTGCCTCGACTAAGCATGAGTGTCATAATAGGGCAATAGGTCTTCACTTTGCAAGGGATTGGATTTGAATTGTAATTTAGTATTTGGATATTTTGGAACATTATGAAAATACTTATTTTATCTGAATGATATATGGGATATGATCACTTCATTAATATGTATTGTGTTCTTTATTAGCATGTTTAAATCCATGAATAATTCTTTATTCTAAAACGTCCATAGTCGGTTATAACTATGGGAATATTTATGAATTGAGACTAATGTGAATCGGTTGGTTAACTTTCATTCGTGATGAAAGTAGGCAAAAGGGTTTGTAGCCAAATTCACTAATGTTTGTTAGGTAACGGACATTGGACATGACCCGCTCTTAAGATCACTTCTTGGATCTGTGTCATAGGCGAATCATGAGAAAAAGGTGGTATCTTTGTATCCTTAGACCTGAGACACATATTGGGACTCGAGTATGATGAGTATCATGCTTTAATGTGGTTAAACGCTATCTTTAACCGGGTAGTTATAAAGGCCATTATTAGGTATGATATGAGTATTATAAGAGACGTATATGGTCAAGAGGGAATTTGTTTCTCTCATTTAATTGGGAGTATAATATATCTGGGCCCTAAAACAAGTTGAACACCATATGATAATTGATGACGATCCATGTCCCATGTTCAACGAGATGTTAAAAAAAGGGATAATTGATGACTAACCTATAACAACGATTTGTAGCTAGTGAGTTAATTTCGTTGGTGAAAGTGTTGATCAACACACTTTATTTATTATTAGGGGCAATGGGATGCTGCTAGACGTTCTTATCATTGTCTATATCGGCTTAAGTTGTAACTTGTGCAAGTGGGAGATTGTTGGTTCTATGTGCACAAGACACAAATTAATACGATATTACTGATAATAAATAAACCCATAGGGTCACACATTTACAGTCAATGGACACCAATTACATATTTGAATATGATTTAAATATGTTTCCAACTCATTATATATATAAGTATATATATGCGTTGTTGTATATTATTATTTATGTGAAATAATAATATCAATCTTATATATTGATATAAGATAATGCATATCAAATACATAAATATGAACATATGATTCTATATATATGTTTGTATATATATATGTATAGGGTAGAGATCAAGTAAAAAGAAAATTAAAGTAAAAAGGGTAAACGGGATGATTATTTGATCATTTTTCGGTATATATATCAACTGATAATCGTTAGTTCATCATCTTTATTGATTAAAACTAGTTCTTCATCAATTTCTTTTTGATGAATCCAACATATTCATCACTTTTTAGATGAAAGCATTTTGTTCATCAACAAATTATTCCAATTTTTTTTTTTCAAAATCTGTATTTGAAATCAAAAAGAAATTGATGAAGAACTAGTTTTAATCAATAAAGATGATGAACTAACGATTATCAGTTGATATATATACCGAAAAATGATCAAATAATCACCCTTTTTACACTTTTTACTTTAATTTTCTTTTTATTTGATCTCATCCCTATATGTATAAATATATATTTGTTACATGTAAATTGTTACTAGTAACAAATTATATAAATGTGTGTATATCCTTGTTACAAGTAAAGAGTTACTAGCAACAATCAAGTATGTATATAAAATACATGTAGATGTATTTTATACATAGTATGACATATCTAGTATATCTTTTATATATTTAAAAGATTAATAGCTAGAAATTCTCACAATAAGCAAGAAAGGGTTCATATGGTGTATTCTTGCATAAGACTTAACGAAGACATGCATGTATGGGACAAGTAAGGAAGAAAGAGGCAAGAGGGGACCCTCCCCCCTCTAATTTTCGTCCATAATGCAAGGGAGGGGGTCTTCCCTCTCTTGCTTTGCTTCTTGACTTTTATAATTACATGCATGGTCCCTTTTGTAACATACTTGCATGCTATCACCTTTCTTTGTGTTCTTAGAATCGTTCTAAGTGTTTTATACTTGAAAAACATCCTTACTCTCTAGTATTGGTGTTCTTCAAGTTAGCAAAGGTGATACATAAACACATACTCAAAATACGTACATCTAGTTCAAGAAGAAGAACAAAGGTTGTTGCTTGCATTCTTGAATTTCAAGGGTTGGAGAAACTAGCATTTCAAGGTGTTGGTATCATTTGCTTGTGGATACCTTGTAGGAAGTCTTCTCTTGGCTTCTCATAGATCAACCACTTCATCAACGGTTTACTCGCGTTACAAAGGTTGTAGTTCTAAACACCCTATGGTTGGTTTTGTTTCTTAAGGCTTGCATATGGATCATTGGTGGGGAGTTTTAAAAAGATTAAAATTGTTGTTCATGCTTCCGTTGCTAAAATATATTTTGAAAAACCGAACAAACCACAATAGATAACTCATGACGAATTAATCATACACGGTGGGCAGGGACCATAGGATTAAATCCACGGCTTGCTCCCTCCCTATGGTAAATCCAAGCCGTTTCATACGCTGCACGTTTGCTTTCATGCGCAACACGTGAGAACTCACATTCCCGCCATCAAACATCTTGCTACCAAGAACCGTCTTAAGACACTCAAACCTCTCTTGTCTCGCTTGCTGCTGGAACATTTCCTTAAGCTTAGCGATCAAGTCAAAAGCACTCAAATGATCCATTTGCTTTTGGAGCTCGTGGATCATAGTACTTAAGATGAGGCAAGTAATGTCCTCGGTCTCCTTGACACGCTTCTCATAAGCGTCTCGGATAGGCCGAGTGGCATTGGCAGCAGGAGCCTCGGGTAGGGCCTCCTCTATGATAACCATCTTCCCTTCTTGGCGTAAGACAAGCTTGAGTTGCCTAAGCCAATCCAAAAAGTTGTTACCATTGAGTTTCTCCTTCTCAAGGAAAACTCTTAGCGAAAAATGGTTGGTGGTGTTGGTGTTGCTTGAAGACGCCATCTAATATAGCAAAGTAGTTTTAGTTAGTTTGGAAATCCTTGTTAAAATAAGTGTCCATAGTTTTAAATAAGACAATTATTCGTAACAAGGGCTAAGAACTTTATTTCACCTCACACCGTGACGGATTTACCGCGGATCACGTGGCGAAGCTATTTAGGCCGGCAACCATTTTACCAATTGTAATCTATACTACTACTCTTAGACACTTGTGGGATCCATTGACATCCATTATGTCGGTTGGCATGTTTGATCCCTTCCTTACATCAATCCTAATATATAATTTTTGTTTAGCTCGTGCTTAGCTCGACAACTAACCAATAATTATATACTAAAATTGTAAATCGGCCGACAAGACACACGGGTGGCACTCTCGACCATTAATTGGATCGTGTTTAGCTCGACAACCAACCATGCGAGTTACCCCTCTCACCTTCCACACAACTACACAAGGAATGACTCGTGCTTAGCTCGACAATCATCCTTGCTTCGTTAGATTCGGGTGGTGTCATCTTACGGATGGTGCTTGATTTACATTTTGAAAAACGGGATTTTGTTTCCGTTTTATAAAAAACCTTTTCTGAATTAATAAAGTAAGTGTCAAAACGATTTTAAGCACTTTTAAATATAATACCATCTTTATATTTCCTTTGTCAATTCTATTCGCGCGAGATTTTTAACCATTTTAACAAACGTTATATTTTATTTAATTTTTAAACAAAAATTATCTAGCATGCGAATCCTAATCCATGCATAGAAAATAAAATACAACCACGCAAATAAATATAAATCGGTAACATGCCCAAAAATCCTATGCGTTTTCCGTGTGAGCCAGAATGGGGAAAACAAGGCCAAAACTTAAGGACAAGGTAATGTCTCGTTGGGTGAGCTCCCACTGAATCGAACACCTCCAATAGCGTGTTGACTCCTTCTCGCCAAGACGTCATCATCATAACTCCCGTTGACATCTCCGGTTCAAATTCTATGCTATTTACAAATACATAGAATATATAAACGACACGCATGCCGCATTCCTACACTATTTATACAAATACAAGGAATAAACGAAATGACGTGCAAGCCGCACCAATAAACAAATAAATAATATTACATCAATACAGCACGTAGGCGGCCAAAACCAAATTAATCAATTACTACAACACATAGGTCTAAGGGCATATCATGTTACCGAATAAAACCAAACGCAACAAAAATGAAACATGGTGTGCCACACAAGACCATGATACAAATATATATCTATATTTTAGTTAAGATTGTCTAAAACATAAAAGACACAAAATGACAATCCTTGTACATATGCATTAGTGTACCAAACCATTTTTGAAACAAGTATTCATATATACATTTATAAGTATATATTTGTGTACACTTCATTCCAAGTTACAACAAATATATAAATATAAAAACTAAAATATTATGAAGACTACAAATATATCAATTTTAGCCCAACAAGAGTCTTTACGAAAAACCATTTTAAGAAAACATTTTCCTTATAAAATAAAATATTTTTATACGGTTTTTCTAGACTCGTTAGTGCAAATCCATGTTAGATATGACTCTGATACCACTGAAAAAATTCTCATTCAAAAATTCTGCCAACTTTTAACTTCTCCTCTGTAAAAAATTCTCAACCAAAATATTTTCAATCTTTTAAACTTCTAATAAAAAAATCAACATAGATTCACGTCAAAATCCGGATTCAAACACACAAACATCCTCCGGTTTTCCACTCGGGTTTCAACAATTTTCTTAACAAGGTTACAACCCGCAACACAAATCTTCATCCGGCTTCCAACCTAGTTTCCAACTCGGCTTCCAACAATTTACGCAAGAACCTTACATCCCTCACCATGGGATGTTACAAGCGGGTTTTGTTTCAGCACTCTTAAATGTTCCCAACAATCTAACCCAACCCGAGAAGAAATCCCGACAACAAAAACGGAAAAGAAAAATTTTGACGGTAAAGCAAAATCGAATAAATGGACGGCCGAGGAAGAGGTGGCGTTGGTTCAATCTTGAGTTGACGTTTTTGAGGATCCCGTTGTCGGAAACATGCAAACGGGTGGTTTTATTAACTCGTGCGTGATGCAATAGGCCTATACCTCATCATTAGTGTTATTAACTCGTGCGTGCCAGCTGGCATATACCAACAATATTATTATTACTATATATTATTATTATACATATTATTACTATATATTATTATTCTTACCATTTTTTATATACGTGTACATAGTGTAACGCCCCTAATTCTTAAATAAAAGTAAAGCTCTAAAATAGAAGTATTTCAGAATTTGAAAGAGTTTTCATATAAAAGCGGAAGCCACAAAAGTTATCATGAACCCTCTAGTTCATACAAAAGAGTAATATTTGATATTTACAACAAAAGATTTGTTTTCAAAATACAACCAGGCGTTAGGTTTCAAAATACAGATTTTCCTCATTCAACAACCTCTGTCAAACTGGGGCCTTGCCTTTGGAGGAATCACGCCCTACAAGACAACAATAAGCAGTATCAGATAAGCTACGATAGCTTAGTGAGAAATCTAAACTGTAAATCATATAAGCATGCGCATACACATATACGAATGCTGTAACAATTCTTATAGACAAAGTACTTCACCATCTTAGCATCTGTCCAGAGGGATAAAATGTTGTCCGTAGCAACTACTACACAAAGCAGCATGCTACAGCTCTCTCTCTCTCTCTATGATCCTCTGATCAATAATATACAACATTGCAATGTAACACACACATATCACAGATATGAATCAGAGTTTAGAAAACTCACCTCAGCATATAGTATCACACATATATATATGCCAGATAACTCAGTACACGTCAATTAGTAACACCTACAATCATATAATCATATAATCAAAACATGTACCAAATAAACACTTAACAATTAAAACAAGGCAGGGGATCTACATGTGACATCCGTCACCATAGCAGGTTAACCAATTTAGACTCTCAAATTGTTATCAGGTTTCATGCGTTTAATTTCCCTTGAAACCCTAAAAATCCAAATGGGTGATGACTATTAGAAGGTATATCCTTTTTACGCACTATTCAGACCATAACACTTAGATAATCATATAGTTACATGCCTAAAGTGTGGAACAAATTCGTTACATGCACCTTGAATGCACATCAAGGGTGACATAAGTTCAAATATTAAATTGAGCTCATGAGAATAAAAGTACAATTCTTGGAACAATGGTTATAAGTGCATAAACTCTATTGAGACTCGAATAATTTTAAAGAATATGAATACACTAACAAGCAACCGTATGACACCAAAATTAAATTAATTGTAATAATAACACAACAAATAAGTTGGCATTACAAACCAAATCAATAAAACTCTAGAAAAAATCTTAAAATCTAATAACCCTAACTAATGACATAAAATGTAACACATGGCAAGGTTAAGTGCATCACTTGCACTTCAACTCAAAGGAATGAAACAAACAAATAAATAAATATATATATATATATAGATAAATATATATATATATATATATATATATAAGTGAAAAATCGGTCAAATGAGGGGGAAAAAGGGAGAGAAAATTTCAAAATTTAAAACACAACCAAAAATAGCTTGATTCCATCTTAAATGCCTAGAACTATTTCCTAAACAATTCATCTCCATCCTCTCTCTCCCAAAATCACCCATACTCTCTCTTCTCTTTGAATTGTTCCTCAAAACACAAGAAATCAAGAAGTTAACATAAGGAATCAAGCAAGAAATCAAGAATCTCTACACCTTCTTTCTCTTTATGTATTTAATTGAAAACCCTAAGTGATGAATATAAAAGAAAAATGTAATAAACAATACACACATATATAAAAGAACGATTTTGATGAACAATAAGCAAAACACATTCAAAAGGCTAAACCTTGTTACTAAAAGATGAGGAATATAAAATCCAGAATCTGACAGAAACTTTGGGTCGTGTTTAAGAGGTCATAACTTGGGCAATTCGTAGACTTTTATTTCGTATTTTAAGTCTAAACAGAATTACTTTGAGTCTATTTTCTACTACAATTTGTCTCATCTGAAAATCATATCGTTTGATCATCCAAACAAATTAAAACATTTTAGTGTGCAAATCTTGATTATTGGGACATAAGCATAGTTAACTTATCCGCACTATAAATAACTTATTTTAATGAATAAAACCGTGAGATTCATACAAGACAAAGCTTTACGTCTCTATGGAGTTCTGTAAAAAGTTTGGAAATTAATTTGTTTGTTTACTATTTTAAATAGAAATAAACTTTCTGTCGCGTAAAACAGAGGTATTTTCGTGTTAGTCAATTGTAACGAATTTATTTAAACTAAGAAGTAAAAGAATAAATTCTGGAAAAAATTAGGGTTTCATCTAGAGACATGGAAGTACATTTCATAAAAATTTGGAATTTAACTAGGTTATTTAGAGGGGTTTAAAAATACAAAATGGGACTACAAATTCTGCTAGAAAACTACTTGAATCCAAAAAAAGTATTTCTAGAAGCATTAAAATAAAATAATGGAATTTATAACAAATCTAAGTGATAATACAAGTATACCTTACATAAGAAAGACATTATTCGAATTATTGGATACAATACAAGAGGAACCTATCAAAGTTAGATTGCTACCTAAGAGTTTCACACCATAGGAACTAATGTCGTGAAACCTAATGTAGATCTTTAAGCAGAAAACATCTCATTAGCTACTACCAACACTCAAGGTGAGTACTCGTGACCCCTTTTACATGTTTTCTTCGGGGAAAATGACACTCAATAAATTGCTTTATTTTTCATGCCGTGAATTGAAATTCTTTTCTTTTTGACAACTTGGATTATGTGTTACATACTTGTGTGAACCCAATGATGAGTTAAGTCAATTAAACTAACCCGATGATGGGTTAAGTCAATCAAACTAACCCCGTGATGGGTTAAGTCAATCAAACTAACGCCGTGATGGGTTAAGTCAATCAAACTAACCCCGTGATGGGTTAAGTCAATCAAATGAACCCAGTGATGGGTTAAGCCAATTGAATTCAAATTACCCAACTTAGTGCTCCAGCTGGTAGGCCTTGTTGGATGACAAAATCATGTTGGACATTGTGGTCCGGTTATCATTATTCATATTGGACATTGTGGTCCGGTTATCAATATACATATTGGACAATGTGGTCCGGTTATCAATATTCATATTGGACATTGTGGTCAGGTTATCATTATTCCTATTGCGAGTATGTGTTACACTATATCCGTTGTCAAACTATTGTATTCATGGCAAATCAATTATTTTGTTTAAACCTGCGTTCTCACCAACCATTGTGTTGACATTTTTAGAGTGTTCATTTTCAGGTAATAATAACGCTAACGCTAAAAGATCCTAGAAGACTCTAGCCAGGCCTTAGCGTGACTCATAGCGTGAATCGAACTCTTCTTATTATTTTGTGATGTGGGTGTTTGTTAACACTTCAAATTATTATTTGGTTTTGGGCTTGTCGCCCGTATACTTGACCCGGGTTGTGGGGTTTACTTTCGCACGATCATTTATCTTCGTTGGTTGTCTATGTTGCCATGGAACCGACTTAACCTTGTCAAGCTGACTTCTTAATGCTGAGCTGAACCACTCAGTCTTGACCTTGTCAAGCTGACTTCTTGATTCTGAACTGACTTCTGATGCTGAGCTGAACCACTCAGTCTTGACCTTATCAAGCTGACTTCTTGAATCTTGGATTTTTAAATATTCAAGTCTTCATTCTTAAGACCTATCTCAGCTTAGAAGTCACTGAGTTATCTAGTACTTACATAGAAAACTCTATATCTGTTTATATGTTGACTACTCAGCTTAAGCTGACTAGTCAGTCTATAACAGACTTACATAATTCCTAACTCTTAACCTATTATCTATACATATCGATAGTTTGTCTCATCGAATCTGACTATTCTAAACACGGGACTAACAATCTCCCCCTATTTGATGACGACAAAACATTGAATCAAATAAGTTATAGGTTAATAGAATTATGTTGAACCACTCTCGAACTGACAAAAGTTAGTTCTTGACATAAGTATTGAACTGATCAATACTTATTCACGTATCATGAACTTACAAGATATTTATGTTACAAATCTATTGTAAGACTTGTATTCTAAGTATTTGAATATACACGTACTTAGATTCTGAACTTATCAGAAGAAATTTAAGTTCTGAACTTACAAAACTTGTATTACTGAACTTATCAATTTGCAATTGAACATATCAATCATCAGCTTAGCTGTGTGTTTGAACATATCAAACATAATCTTTGAACATATCAAATAATAAAACAGTTGAACATATCAAACTTGATTTTGTATTCATGAACATATCATTTACATTTTAGCTTAATCTTTATGATTAGCTTCTGCACACTTAGTGCTAACTAAAATTTAGAACTAATCTATTTACTCAACATAATCTTCAACTTCTAACCACATATCAGAACATTTAAGTTCCCAAATTGCAGCTTTCTTGATAGCATCAACCATAATTTCTTTACCTTCTGGCATTTCTTTCATCTCAGCTTTTCTTGATCTGATTTCTTTGTTGAGATGATATCTGAATACCGAGTTCTGAATTGAGTCATCACATAGAATTCTCAAGTACAGAATTAATTCCAGATTTGCCAAATGAAGATCTGTTACTTTCAAGAAACATTGATTACCTTCCACATCAAGATACAAGAATCCTTCCAAAGGTTGAGTCATATAAGTGTTCTCTCTGAATTCAACTTCGTCTGGAACTTGTAAGATGATGTCTCTTTTAGCTCACTGGCTTGCTGCTCTAACTCTTGCAGCTTTGCCTCGATTAAGAAAAGTATCAATTTCATCAGCAGGAATCTCACCTAACTGATCAATTCTTATGAAGATTGTCTTAAGCACATCAACTATCTCTTGTCTGATTTGACTCTTTTTCATCTGCTTGATAGTTGTGGCTACTGTCTTCAACTCTGAGAATCCCAACTTGTAAAGACATCTCATATCTAGACCAATTTCTTGTTTGTTGTCTAGTACAAAGTTAATGATTACCAATTCTCCTTTTCTACTCAGTGTAATTGATTCAATCTTGTTATTGAAATGTTTTCTCTTATAACAATGCCTTAGATCCACATCTGAGTTGGGAATTGGGGCAGCTCTTGGACCAGAATAATCAGCTTTAGCTTCAGCTCTGGTAGCCTTACCTTTATCCTTTTCTCGTTGAACTTCAGCTTGTCGTTGCTGCTCTTTTATTTCCTCCACTGTTACGCCTAGTTCTTTAGCCATCTCTTGTAACATTTGCTCAGCAAGTATGTCACTGGCTTTCTGTGCTGCATATGCTTCATCACTTGAGTCAGATTCATGTGGAACTAGTTGAGACTTACCCTGTTGCTCTGGCTTAGGCTCAGCAATGATGACCTTTCTTTTCTTTGCTAGAGGCATAACACTTCTTTTCTTTCTTTTTACAATCTCAAACACCTTACTCTTCCCTTTATCCATTTGTGAAGTTGGAACAGACTCAGCTTCAACAAATTTTGGCAAATTTGCTTGAGGAAGATTGGTGTGAACAGCTTGAGATGTTTCTTCAAGTGGAGTTTCTGGTTGAGCTTGTGAAGTTGTGGTTATTTGGACTGTTGGAGCATGTTGTTGTTGAGAAGGCTGATCTACAGTACTCATGAACTGATCATGAGCTTCTTCAAATTGTACTTCCTCTATATGCTCCCCCTCAACCTTATCATTATACTTATTTGATTCTTCCTCCCCCTTTTTTTCATCATTAATAGGGGAGGGTCTGAGTTTGAACATGAAGCTTTCCAAGTTGGCAACAGAAGTTGACAAATCATTAACTTTGTGCATCAATTTGGCTTTGTCAGCTTTCCTCTTCCTGTGAAGAAGCTCAAACTGAGTTTGTAAATAGTCTATAATGACTTGAGCATCGGTATTCATCAGCTTGAACTCCTCAGGTCTTCGTCTCACGTCAACATCCTCTTGTCCAGTGGAAGAGTGTATTTCCACCATAGGAGTAGCTATTGAGTGTGTGAGAATAGAAGAGAAGAATTTCCAAGTTCGTGAGGTATGATATTAGGGTGAGCTAGGCTTATTGGTGATGAGGGGGGTAATTGACCCTGGGGATTGGTCTGTATTTCAATGTTACCTTCGTGGGGCTGTGAAGACACATAGGTAGGCTCTCCCATGGCACCAGTAAGTATGGGCTGAGTAGACACCATACCTAGTATAGGCTTAACGGTTGAACTGAGCCTAGAGATTTGCACCTTAAGAGAACGTGTCTCCCCCTCAGCTCCTGCCGGTGCAGGTATCAATGTGATATCAACTCCCGTGTCCTTTCGAGGTGAAGGACGACCTTTGGCAGTTTTCCTTGTATAGGTGTAGGAAATATCCTTGGTAGCAGTAGGCTGACGAAGGTTGGATGTAGATTGTAAAATAGATGGAGATGTTTGAAGTAGAGGAGACAGGTTAGACTGAGTTGGGCTTGACTCAGTCCTATCTCCTAAGTTTGGAGATGGAGAAGTAAAAGAGAGAGAAGGAGATAAGGGTTGAGAAATCATACCTGCTGCACCTAGTAGTGGAGACTCAAAGCTAGGAAACAAACTCCTTTGCTCAAAACTCGAAGTTGTGGATGAAATTATTTGAGTACGAGGTCTGAACTGAGTCCTAGGTTGATCAGCTTGAGAAGACTCGGCCTCAGACCCAACATCGTCACCCACTTCTTCCGCAGCTTCCTCCTCTGTCTCAGCTTCACTTGACTTAGGAGTCGGAAGCTATACATACGCCCTTATCTGAGCACTCAATGTAGGGTGCCTAGGGAAAATATCATGGGCAAACATCCTGTAGCTGAGAACAGGAGTAGGGATTGACTCATATTGAGCATCATATCTTCTACCAACCTGTACTCGACGACCATGGATATGAATCTTGCAAAGGGTACAATGGTGTCCCTTACGTTCTTGGTCACCAATGACTTGAATGCCTCAAAGATTAAGTCAGCGTAATCCACTCGTCGATCATAAAATAAGTTGTATAATAATTGCATTTCAAAGACATTGACATTATCCAGGCCACCCACCTTGTATCCAAGGAACGAACCACAGTGGATACCATAAATCCCCATGCAGTCTGGAAAACAGATTTCCGTATGACGCCAATAACTTGAGGATGACCCATTAAGGGTAAAACACTTCTCGATGTTTCCCTAGAAACCGTCGCTTCATACTGATTATGAATCGGAAAATGAAGAATTCGGTGGAGATAGTTTGCATCGATTTCAATCGCCACTTGTCCACTTAGAACTGTGCCCCGTATAACCGGTTGAGTTGCATCCAGTTTACACATATACTAGAATTCCGTAAGAAGTTGAGGGATGAGCACAGCAGGTCCACGAAGAAATGCATGTGCCAGGGGTCCCTTGCGAATGTAGGAAACCCACTCCTCATATCCCCTGCCAATTTTGGACTTTGGAATGTCTGTACATACGATGACGTTGTTTTGTTTGTAGATGGGGAGTGTGTTGTTCTTGAAATTTCGTCCACGGATCATTTGTTCAGTTAGATTTAGAGTATACCCCTCCATTGAAATCGAACTTATCGAAATGAATTGCACTTAGCAACGTTAGGGTTTAAGAGAGAAGAATATTTTGGAAGTTTAAACGAAATATGATGAACAATCTCTCTTATTTATATCTTTTCAATGTGAGAGAAAAGTTACCGTTATCTGAGGGTAATAAATATGACCGTTACCGTAAAAACTTCTACGCAGTTTGTTACAACGGCTAAATTCATTGTTAGTTACCCAAACGCACACAGTTATATTGAAAAAATATTTTATAACAAGTATTAGAAAAATTACTAAACGACTAACATTTATTTACCGGACACACCGTAAATATATTGGACTTACCATATTATTGGACGTACCATATTGTTAGGACTAACCTAGACTTGTGGAACTTACCACACTTTGGAACTGATTACTTAGCTGGTCCTGAATGGTCAGCTTATATGGAGTATTCAGCTGATCCTGAACGTTCAGCTTATATGAAGCACTCAGCTGATCCTGAACATTCAGCTTATGTGAAGCACTCAGCTTCATTTTGAGCACTTAGCTCAGATTGCACTCAGCTCAGATTTTGACACTTAGTCAACTATAGCACTTAGCAAATATTAAACAAAGATAAAGGATGGAACATACCAATTAAGGGTTGAGCATTCCAAGCTTGCTGAGTAGAGTTGTAAATCTTGTGCCTTCTATTGGTTTCGTGAAGATATCCGCAAGTTGATCTTCAGTCTCAATGAAGACTAACTCTATCTTTCCCTTTTCTACAATATCTCTGATGAAGTGATGTCTTATCTCAATGTGCTTGGTTCTTGAGTGAAACTCTGGGTTGTGTGTAATGTCAATAGCACTTTGATTGTTACAAAATATGTGAGTCTTTGAATAATGCAGATCAAAGTCCTTCAGCTGATGTTGCATCCACAGTATTTGAGGACAACAGCTTCCTACAGCTACATATTCAGCTTCAGCTGTTGAAATTGCCACTGAGTTTTGTTTCTTGCTCGTCCAGCTGACTAATTTTCCACCTAAAAGTTGACATCCTCTAGTTGTACTCTTTCTATCAAGACCACATCCTGCGAAGTCTGAATCGGAGTACCCTATCAGCTCAAATACTGATCCTTTGGGATACCATAAACCTAAGTTTGGTGTTCCCTTCAGATATTTGAGTATTCTTTTAACAGCTAGCAAGTGTGATTCCTTTGGATTAGCCTGATATCGTGCACAAATACATGTAGCAAACATTATATCAGGTCTGCTTGCTATTAAATAGAGTAATGAACCTATCATTCCTCTGTATGTAGTCTAACATACAGACTTTCCATCAATGTCCTTGTGTAGTTTGACATTGTGTAACATTGGAAACTTTGCGGGATGGCTTGAGTCTAATCCATATTTCTTAATCAGATCAAGGACATACTTGCTCTGATTAATGAATATACCATCTTCTTTCTGATAGATTTGAAGTCCCAAAAAATATGTCATCTCACCCATCATGCTCATTTTGTATTGATTAGACATTATATTGGAGAACCAATCACACAGTTCTTGGTTTGTTGATCCAAAGATAATGTCATCGACATAAATTTGAAACAGAATGACATTTCCTCTGCTCTTTCTTATGAATAGAGTTTTGTCAATACTTCCTCTGACAAAATCATTTCAAAGCAGATAGGTGGATAGTGTATCATACCAGGCTCTTGGAGCTTGCTTGAGTCCATACAAAGCCTTGTCCAACTTATAGACATAATCTGGATGTTTACCATCAATAAAGCCAGGGGGTTGTTTCACATAGACCTCCTCCTATAGTGCTCCATTTAAAAATGCACTTTTAACATCCATTTTATACATTTTAAAGTTTTTGAAGGCTGCATAAGCTAGAAGCAACCTTATAGCTTCAATCCTTACAACAGGGGCAAAGGTCTCATCATAATCAATACCTTCTTCTTGTCGATACCGCTGAGCTACTAGCCTTGCCTTGTTGCTGATCACTACTCCATCCTTGTCCATTTTATTTCTATAGACCCACTTAGTGCCTATAATTGTTTTTCCTTTGGGAGCAGGGACAAGGGTCCAGACCTTATTTCTTTGAAATTCTGTCAGCTCCTCTTGCATAGCTTCAATCCAATCTTCATCTTTTAGAGCCTCTTTAGTCTTCTTTGGTTCCATTTGAGATAGAAAACTAGAGTAGGCAACATAGTTTGCATTTGCCTTACATCTACTTAACACACCATCTTCAACGTTCCCAATAACATCATTAAGTGGATGGTCTTTTAATACTTTGAAGGTTGTTGGGGGAGACTGAGGTTCTGGGTCTGATTTAGAGTAGTGTCTCTCAGGCTGAATAGGACTTACTTCTTCAGTTTGAGCAGGAATTTGATGATCACTTAGATCTTCAATCTGACATGTACCTGACGATTCACCGAGATTCTCAGGCTGATTATCTTCAATATTGATAATTTCTTTTAACATATACTGACTCTTCAATTACCTTTCTTTTAAGATTAAACACTCTGTAAGCTTTGAAGATTGAAGAATATCCAACAAATATCCCTTGATCAGCTTTGGGTTCCAACTTATGGAGCTGATCTCTTTGGTTTAGCACATAGCATGTTGAACCAGAAATATGGAAATATCCAATGTTGGGTTTTCTGCCATGATACATCTCGTAAGATGTTCTACCATGTCTTTTCACTATATTTGATCTATTCTGAGTATAGTAGGCTGTACTTACAGCTTATGCCCAGAAGCTCAGCTTGAGCTTTGCCTCACATAGCATGGTTCTAGCAGCTTCAATTAAGGTTCGGTTTCTCCTTTCAGCAACTCCATTTTGTTGTGGAGTTCTTAGAGATGAGAAATTCTGGATAATTCCTTTCTCTTCACAAAAGCCTTCAAGGGTTGAGTTTCTGAACTCAGTCCCATGATCACTTTCGAGTTGTTTTAGAGACTTACCCTTTTGCAAACTCATCAACAATCACTAGAGTATACTTTTTGCCACTTAGACTTGGGGTGCTGATAGGTCAAAATAGATCCAAATGCAACATATGCAATGGTTCTGTGATTGAGAAATTCTGTTTGGACGTGAAGGATCCCTTATGATGTTTTCGCATTTCACAGGCTGAGCAAAGTTTGTCTTTAGCAAATGTGATCTTAGGCAGACCAGAGACTAACTCCTTGCTAGACAACTTGTTAATATATTTGAAAATTAAATGAGACAGTCTTTTGTGCCATAACCAGATCAGCTTAGGAGTTAAGTCAGAATACAAGCAGGTTTCAGTTGAAGGATATGTGGACCTGAGATCTAACTAATAGATATCTCTCTCTTTTTTGCCATTAATAATGGTTTTCCCTTCTTATCATAAATAGTCCCTGCATGCTTTCTGAAGGTGACTTCATAATCCTCATCACACAGTTGACTGATACTTATCAGATTGTGTTTAAGGCCTTCAACATATGCTACCTTTTTGAAAGTGACTTTTCTAGCAGTTATCTTTCCATAACCTTTAGTCCTTCCTTGAGAATTATCCCCAAATGTCACCTTAGGTCCTTCATTGTTTTGGAATTCACTTAGAATCCCCTTGCTTCCAGTCATGTGCCTTGAGCATCCACTATCGAGATACCACTTATAGAAGCCCTGTACATGATCAACTAAACGTATTAGTTTCTTTTTGTAACCCACTGTTTGGTGGGTCCTGAGGATGAGCACTTAGCTGATCCTTTGGAGTTTGATTTATCATCTTGAACAGATTCTGGATCTGTTTTGGACTGATCATCCTTTTCGTTTTCGGGTCTAAGATTGATACTTACACAATCTTTGGCCTGATGAAACTCTATCACCATACTTATAGCATTTTCTTCTAAAGATGGGTGTTTGTGTGATTTCTTTCAGTTTTCCAACATTAAATTTGCATTCAGATTTAGGGTCATATGATGTGGATAACCTTTCAATCCTCTTCGACAGTTTGTCTACTTGATTTTCACTGACTTTGGACTTGCCTTTGTCAGCTTTATGGTTACCTTTATTTGGTGAGGTCTGACTTACAGACAACTTTATGTTTTTAGACATTCTTTCATGTACAACTTGAGAATTATGTCTTTTTGAGTTAACATGAGATATTATATCAAAAGCAATTGTTCTCACCGGATTGTAATCCAAACGACTTACAGTTTCAGTTGGATCTTGAACATTGAGCTTGATGGTTTGAGTGAATAACATGAGGACTTTAGGTTGGTCTCACAAACTTATTGGTTTTGACCTGTTTCCCTTCCTTGTTCCTTAAGAATGTTCTTGGGAGTATGTAATCTGATTTCATCGTTTTGTCTTCAATACTGACTTGATCTTCGATGATTTCATCAGCAACATCACTATAATCTCCCCCTAGTACTGCCTTTACTTGATTTGGTATCTGCTGGTTAATACATTTTTCTGCTTCTCTTGATGACTTACACCAAGATTCACAGATTTTTCTTAGATTGTCAGCTTTTTCTTTTGATTCTTGCTAGTTCTTCACTTAGAAGTTTGTTTATATGAAGCTGACATTCATAATCACTTTGGATCTTTTTACCAGCATTTAAGAGAGTTTCAGAGTGTTTAAGTTTATCTTTTAGTTTTGAAATTTCAGTTTTCAAACCAAATTGAACTGTGAGAGCGGTTTTGAAGTCATTCAACAAATAGTTGAACATTAGACATTTTTGTTCATCAATGTAAGAGCTAAAGTTATTTACCTTATACATTGAGGCAGGATCCCAGTTAATGTTTTGCTTACTCAGCTTAGCTGCTTCTGCTAGATCCTTATCAAAGGAACTGTCTTCTAACTCATAGTCAACTTGTTGCTCTTCATCCTCAATGGCCATTAAACACCTATCTGGCTCATCATCATTTGAAGCAGATGATTCAGTATCCCAAGTTTGAGCAAGGAGGCCTTTGGTGTTTTCATCTGGCTTGCCTTTGAGTCTTTGATATTTCTTTTTATATTTATCAGCTCTGTAGGCATTCTTGTCAGCTACTGAAGCTGATTCTCCCTTCTTTACTCTGCACTCAGCAGCTATGTGTCCTATTCTCTGACAGTTATAGCACTTAGCTTTCTTAGGATTAGAATTAGACTTACCACTTTTGCTTCTGTCAGATTGACTCCTTCCTCTTCTGAACTTTCTAAAATTTCTTGCTAACATTGCCATTTGTTCAGTAAGAGCATCCATCTATTCATCATCTGAACCAGAGTTAAGACGTACTTCCTCAGATTCAGATTCAGAGTCAGTCTCAGCTTGAGACTTTTTAGATCCCTTCTTTTTCTTTTCTACAATTAATGAAGATCCAACATCGTTTATAGATTCTTTTAGTTGTTGTTGGGCCACTTTCTTCTGTTCCATGATCTGTTGAGGATTTAGAAGGAAACCATAGATAGATCTGAGATCGGAGATACATGTGTTGTTGGGCCACTTACTTCATGGTACATGTCAAGAGTAACTCAGGATGATAATATCATTTCGTCCTTAGACCGGAGATACATGTGTTACCACGACATTGGTCTGCCTTGTTCTGATTGCTTTCAAACGCAGTCCGTAACTAGTTGTTATAAAGGAAGCTTTTGGGGAAGGTATTACCGATGTAATGGGGCAATGTAGTCAAAGGAATTTGTTCCTCTGTTCCATGATCTGTTGTTGGGCCACTTACTTCATGGTACATGTCAAGAGTAACTCAGGATGATAATATCATTTCGTCCTTAAACCGGAGATACATGTGTTACCACGACATTGGTCTGCCTTGTTCTGATTGCTTTCAAACGCAGTCCGTAACTAGTTGTTATAAAGGAAGCTTTTGGGGAAGGTATTACCAATGTAATGGGGCAATGTAGTCAAAGGAATTTGTTCCTCTGTTTAGAGAGATATCTTTGGGCCCCTCGATGATTTGGCGCTGACATCAAAATGCACGGCCGTGCTCATGCTTGCAATGATAGTTGATCAGTTGCAACTTTCATATTTTGGTCACCACCAATCTTGATCGAGAAACATAATCGTGAACGATCGGAGAATGACTTTGTACCATGTCTCGTGTTCACCCGGATATCGCGAACAATAGGATGATTGATCACTTATCTGTAGGACCTTTTCAAACCCGTTTGGATTGTGATTAGGTACTTGTCCGGGATGACATACCTCGCATTGATTTAGGGGCAGGGATGTCTTGCTAGAGGCCGCTCCCTGTCTGTGATGCATATGGGTATAGTGTGTCATGTGCAAGTGGGAGATTGATGGAGATCTGCCCACTGACACATGTATGCCGGTATCACTGCTAATGAAGCGCGAGCCTATTGGGTCACACGCCAAGGATTGATCCTGACAGCTTTATGTGGAAGGAGAATGTCAAATAATCAAAAGTGTTTTGATTCGGGGCTTCACGACCGTGAAGGATGCTCCACAGGTCGTGAAGCAGGCTGCCCTAATGATTGTTCGACAGCCGCCACGCGTCGTGATGCCTTTGGGCTTCACGGCCCGTGACGAGGTCGTAAGGGGTTGTGAAGGTGATACCCTTACAAGTCTCGACCGGGCGGCACGTCTCGTGGAGTTCTAAGTCCCCTCGTGGCGCACTTAGCCTTCACGGCCCGTGAGAGCCCGCGAGGGGTCGTGAAGAGGGTAGCTGCAGTGACACTTGTGTTTTATTAGACCATTTGATGGTCCAATCAAATGACATGCAATTTGGCCGAGTTTCTGGTGTCAATAGGCATGGTTTGAGGCTGGAGAACACAAGCAACCATATACAACTTATCTCTACTCCATTTTCTCTCTTGGTACTAAATGGGTTTCATGCTACAACACTAAGATGGTGATCTTGAGTGTTCATATGAAGATCATTGGTGCAAGAGGAGAACATCTTTGGGCTATTCCAGATGGTGAAGTCTTGATGGACGTTCATCTAATGGATTGCTAGTACAATGGGATCAAGCATACTTGGTGTGGACTTGCAATGGAGAAGAAAGACCTTTGTTTTCTTCGTGTTCATCCCAATCCACATGAGAAGCTCGATTTCCAGCCATGGTAAGGAGGTACTTTCTTCCTCCTTTTTCTTGTTCTTTAGTTGCAATTTGCTTTGTAGTGTGTTCCACAATTGGAACAAGTTGTGGGCTTTGTGTGTGCTTTCATTTTATGTCTTTCATGCTACTTTCTTGTTTGCTTCCGCTGTGTTTGTGCCCACCACAAGTTCCAACAATTTGTTACATGTAAATTGTTACTAGTAACAAATTATATAAATGTATGTATATCCTTGTTACAACTAAAGAGTTACTAGTAACAATCAAGTATGTATATAAAATACATGTAGATGTATTTTATACATAGTATGACATATCTAGTATATCTTTTATATATATAAAAGATTAATAGCTAGAAATTTACACAATGAGCAAGAAAGGGGCCATATGGTGTATTCTTGCATAAGACTTAACCAAGACATGCATATATGGGACAAGTAAGGAAGCAAGAGGCAAGAGTAGACCCTCCCACCTCTAATTTTCGTCCATAATGCAAGGGAGGGGGTCCTCCCTCTCTTGCTTTGCTTCTTGACTTTTATAATTACATACATGGTCCCTTTTGTAACATACTTGCATGCTATCACCTTTCTTTGTGTTCTTAGAATTGTTCTAAGTGTTTTATACTTGAAAAACATCCTTACTCTCTAGTATTGGTGTTCTTCAAGTTAGCAAAGGTGATACATAAACACATACACAAAATACATACATCTAGTTCAAAAAGAAGAACAAGGTTGTTGCTTGCATTCTTGAATTTCAAGGTTTGGAGAAACTAGCATTTCAAGGTGTTGGAATCATTGGCTTGTGGATGCCTTGGAGGAAGTCTTCTCTTGGCTTCTCATAGATCAACCACCTCACCAATGGTTTACTCACGCTACAAAGGTTGTAGTTCTAAACACCCTATGGTTGGTTTTGTTTCTTAAAGCTTGCATATGGATCATTGGTGGGGAGTTTTCAAAAGTTTAAAATTGTTATTCATACTTCCATTGCTAAAATATATCTTGAAAAACAGAACAAACGCCAATAGTGGTATGAGAGCCACTTATGCATTGTTTTAAGAAACTTTATTTTTGAGTATGTATTGTTTAAGAAAATGGACAACTTTTCTTTTGTTAGAAAAGTTGTGGATTTTCTTGTTGGCAACTTATATAATTTTATATATTTATTTTTGGATGCAACCAAACCACATGCGTGTTTGGTTGTAAAAGTTACCTAAATATCAAGTGTTGATATATATGTTTGTTTGAGTGTATGTTGTGCATAACAAGCCATAAACCTTTTGTGATGTGTTGGAAATTCGATTTGGTTGTTAAATTATTCTTTCATTTGGTATGTAATAATAATTTTAGTTTTGTTTCATCTTGTTGTACTTTGTAAGTAGTAGAATAGTTTAGACTAGTTCACTTTTATAAAAATGTAACAAGATGGAGAAATGACCAAGTTGAGTTTTCAAGTGTGGTGGAGTCAACCATGAAGGCTTGAAGTCATTTGCACTACAAGGAGTTGTTTTGGCAAGTGGGAGCTTCAAGTTCATCACAAGAGGAATTTTATGATCCTTAGTTATGACATGGTATTTTGTATGGCTCACAAAAATACCACTTAGGATAAATGGCTTAGTTATGCACTTATACATATTATTTGTGTGTTTTTATGTTTATATTATTATGCATGGTTGAAAATAGGATTTTTGCATGCTAGATAATATTTTTGACATAATATAAACCACACAATAGGAGTTTGGTATTTTAAGTTGACATAACACAAGATGTAAAATGAATTTTATATAAAAAGTGTTTTATAAAGATTAAAATTCATCATGTCAAATTATATATATATATATATATGTACATATATATGTATATATATATATATATATATGAGTTTTATAAAATAGAGATTTTAAAAACTCAACCAAACTCCATTCAAGCTTAATAATAAAATGGTTTTATTACAAGCTAAATTGGCCATATTCGCATGCTTGAAACTACACACGTTAATATATGATATTAATACTAGTTTAAAATTGAACTCGTTGAGAGTTCGTAAAATATGGATTTTAAGAATACTCAAGACCAATATATATATATATATAAAATATGATTTTATCAACACGTGGACTTATTATTGTTTGCATGCAATATTAGTCACACTACTCGTTTTGTTTTATTTAATAAATATACAAAACGGTTAAATCCCTTTTTCAAAACGTAAGTCTATGCCATCCCATTTTAAGACACTCGCTTGTTGCAACGACACTCACGTGGAGGGAACATTAGCCAATTGCGTGGATTGTTTTTGTAACAACTGAGGTGTTTTTCCGCGAATTCCATGAATGTCTTGGGCTGGAAATTCACCGTCTTGAAATAGGACGACTTAATCGGAATTTAATTACGGAGAGAGCATTAGCCAAATGTAAGGAAGCCCGAGCATAGATGAGATCAAACATGCCAAAATTGACAATCATTGTCTAGGATCCCATAAAGATGTAGGAATTACATACGAGATGTAATTGGTAAACTTATCTACCTTGTTGTTTTACCTTGATGGAGAGAGCATTAGCCAAACATTTAAGGTTAAGTTCAACTTGTATCCTAGCCTTTAAAAATTAAAGAATTTTATAAATTCTAAAGGGTATTAATTATTAAAGGATTAAATATTGAAAATACTAAATTGAACTTATTTTAATTTTGTAGATGGCTCCTAACTCAACTACGTCCGTTAACAACTTATCTCTTCGTTCAATCTTAGAGAAAGAAAAAGTCAATGGTACAAATTTCGTAGACTGGTATCGTAACTTGAGAATTGTTCTTAAGCACGGAAAGAAATTGTACGTACTTGAGGATCCCATTCCTGAGGAACGTCCATTGACTGCGGCCAAAGCCGTTAGGGATGCTTGGGTGAAGCATTCCGACGACTCGGTCGAAGTTGCATGCCTCATGCTTGCTACCATGTCTCCGGATCTTCAAAAGAACCTCGAGGAGCATGGAGCATATGAGATGCTTCGCCGACTTAAGGAAATGTTCCTAAAGCAAGCGAAGCAAGAACGCTTCGAGGTCACTCGAGCGTTCCATGCATGCAAGATGGAGGAAGGTCAATCCGTTAGTGACTATGTGCTAAAGATGAATGGATACATTGACCAACTTGCTAGGCTTGGATCTCCCATAACAAACGAGTTTGCACTGGATATGATCCTTAACTCGTTGACCAAAGCTTAGGACCAATTCGTCATGAATTACAACATGAACAATTGGGAGAAATCTGTCTCAGAGTTGCATGGGATGTTTAAAACTGCTGAGAGCAAGATTCCAAGCAAAACACCTCATGTCTTTGAATGACCCGTGCTTTGAATGCGGGGTAGTAGGACATCGGAGGCGCAATTGTCCAACCTACCTCGCGGAGTTGAAAAAGAAGAATGCTGGGGAGGCCAACACTTCAAGTATATATATGATTGAAATGTATACTTTTTCTATTAATTCCTGGGTATTTGATACCGGTTGTGGAACTCACATTTGTAATAATGTGCAGGGATTGAGAAGAAGTATGCTACTGAAGCCAGGCAATTTGGACCTCCACGTGGGCAATGGAGCAAATGTTGCTGTTGAAGCCCTTGGAACTTTTGAATTACTATTACCAAATGGCATGTACTAAATATTAAAAAATGTTGTTATGTACCTAGTTTAACTAGGAATATTATTTCAGTAGCTCGATTGAGAGAATCGGGATTCACTTTTAATTTCGTTGATGATGGCATTCATGCCTTCAAAGACGACATTATGTATTTTGAGGCTCGCCCTCTTAATGGAATATATGAAGTTAATCTTAAAAGATTTCTTGATGATAATCCTATATATATCACTTGCACCAAACGACCTAAGCATGACTTAAGTCAAACATACCTATGGCATTGTCGACTTCGTCATATAAACAAGAAATGCATTGCAAAACTTCAAAAGGATGGAATTTTAAAATCAAACGATTCTAGCTCATTTAAAGTTTGCGAATCATGTTTATATAGGAAGATGACTAAGGCTCCTTTCTCCGGTTCAAGGAAAGAGCCAAAGATCTATTAGGAATCATACATACGAATGTATGTGGTCCTTTTAGATCAATGTCTAGGTATGGTGATAGATACTTCGTTACATTCACCGATGATTATAGTAGATTTGGTTAACTTTAATTAATGAAACATAAGCATGAAACATTTGAAATGTTCAAGTTGTTTCAAAACGAAGTACAAAATCAACTCAACAAAACAATCAAGGCCCTTCGTTCCGATCGAGGTGGCGAGTACTTAAGCCAAGAGTTTATGGATCATCTTAGTAATTGTGGGATTATCTCACAGCTTACTCCTCCTAGAACACCACAACATAATGGTGTATCTGAAAGGAGGAACCGAACTCTACTAGATATGGTTCGGTCTATGATGAGCCAAAGTACTCTACCCTCGTCCTTTTGGAGTTATGCTTTATTAACTGCAGCGCGCATATTGAATATGGTTCCAACCAAGAAGGTAGATAAGACACCATATGAGATGTGGTATGGAAAGGTTCCAAACTTATCTTACTTAAAAGTATGGGGTTGTGAAGCTCATGCACGACAAGAGGCTTCAAGCAAACTCGATCCTAGATCTATCAAATGTAATTTTATGGGATATTCTAAAGATTCATTAGGATATTATTTCTACAATCCAACTGAGAACAAAGTGTTTGTTTCAAGGCATGCCACTTTCTTAGAGAAGGATTTTCTTTCGAAAGAGGCAAGTGGGAGCAATGTAGACTTTGAAGAAATTCAAGAACCACAAAATACAAGTCAGGTTGGCACTAGCACTCAACAAACAGTCGTTGAACCTGAACAATTTGTTGTTCAAGAACCTATCGAAACACAAAGTGTTCGTAGATCTGGTAGACCTCGTCAAGAACCCGAGAGATACGGATTTCTCGTGTCTAATGATGAGATTTTCTTGGTAGACTCTTCTGAGCATACTAACTACCAAGATGCTATATCGGATCCAAAATCCGATAAATGGCTTTATGCCATGAACACTGAAATGCAGTCCATGTATGAAAATCAAGTATGGGACTTGGTTGATCTTCCTCCAAATAGTAAGACTGTAGGGAGCAAGTGGGTCTTCAAGAAGAAGACCGACATGGACGGAAATGTACACACATTTAAGGCAAATCTAGTGGCGAAAGGTTTCACTCAAACTCATGGTATTGACTATGATGAAACTTTCTCTCTCGTAGCTATGATTAAATCTATTAGAATACTTATTGCCATAGCCGCATATTATGACTATGAGATATGGCAAATGGATGTCAAAACGGCTTTTCTAAATAGACACTTAAGTGAAGATGTCTATATGGTTCAGCCCGAAGGTTTTGTAGATCCTAAGTATCCTAACAAGGTGTGCAGGCTTAAAAGATCCGTTTATGGACTAAAGCAAGCATCTCGAAATTGGAATCTTCGATTTGATGAGAAAATCAAAGAGTTTGGTTTTATTAAATCAAAAGATGAACTGTGTGTTTACAAGAAAATTAGTAGGAGCGTAGTAGCATTCCTTGTCTTGTATGTTGATGAAATACTACTCATTGGACATGACATCCCGACCTTGCAAGATATTAAGTCTTGGCTTGGGAAGTGTTTCTCAATGAAAAACTTAGGAGAAGTCGCCTATATTCTTGGAATAAAGATCTATAGGGATAGATCTAGGCGTCTTATTGGCCTATGTCAAAGTTCATATATTGACAAGATCTTGAAACGGTTCAAGATGTAGAGTTCTAATAGAGGATTCTTGCGAATGGCACAAGGCACGGTTTTGAGTAAAGCTCAAAGCCCTAGCACGAAGGAAGAGCTAGATAGAATGAGTGAGATCACATATGCTTCTACAATTGGATCCATCATGTATGACATGCTATGCACTAGACCAGATGTCTCGTATGCTTTGAGCATGATGAGCAGATACTAGCAAAATCTAGGAGATAGCTATTGGATGGTAGTCAAGAACATTTTAAAATACTTGAGTAGAACCAAAGACATGTTCATGATCTATGGGGGTTTGGAAGAAGATCTTTGTATACGTGTTACACAGATGCTAGTTTCCAAACAGATCGAGATGATTCTCAATCACAATCAGGCTATTTCTTCGTTATGAATGGATGCGCAGTTGCTTGGAAAAGTTCTAAGCAAAGTGTAGTAACACAATCCATTACAGAATCTGAATACATTGCTGCTTCTGAGGCTGGACAAGAAGCTACATGGATGAAGAAGTTCATTGCTGACCTTGGGGTAGTAACAAGCATTCAAGACCCCATAGAGATATTTTGTGATAACGAAGCTGCTATTGCCCAGGCAAAAGAACCTAGATCACATCACAGTACCAAACACATCCTCATGCGTTTCCACTACGTACAGGATATAGTGGATAGAGGAGATGTGTGTATTCGCAAACTTCGTACACATCAAAATCTCGCAGATCTTTTTACGAAACCTCTTGCCTCGACTAAGCATGAGTCTCATAATAGGGCAATAGGTCTTCACTTTGCAAGGGATTGGATTTGAATTGTAATTTAGTATTTGGATATTTTGGAACATTATGAAAATACTTATTTTATCTGAATGATATATGGGATATGATCACTTCATTAATATTTATTGTGTTCTTTATTAGCATGTTTAAATCCATGAATAATTCTTTATTCTAAAACGTCCATAGTCGGTTATAACTATGGGAATATTTATGAATTAAGACTAATGTGAATCGGTTGGTTGACTTTCATTCGTGATGAAAGTAGGCAAAAGGGTTTGTAGCCAAATTCACTAATGTTTGTTAGGTAACGGACATTGGACATGACCCGCTCTCAAGATCACTTATTGGATCTGTGTCATAGGCGAATCATGAGAAAAAGGTGGTATCTTTGTATCCTTAGACCTGAGACACGTATTGGGACTCGAGTATGATGAGTATCATGCTTTAATGTGGTTAAACGCTATCTTTAACCGGGTAGTTATAAAGGCCATTATTAGGTATGATATGAGTATTATAAGAGACGTATATGGTCAAGAGGGAATTTGTTTCTCTCATTTAATTGGGAGTATAATATATCTGGGCCCTAAAACAAGTTGAACACCATATGATAATTGATGACGATCCATGTCCCATGTTCAACGAGATGTTAAAAAAAGGGATAATTAATGACTAACCTATAACAACGATTTGTAGCTAGTGAGTTAATTTCGTTGGTGAAAGTGTTGATCATAACACTTTATTTATTATTAGGGGCAATGGGATGTTGCTAGACGTTCTTATCATTGTCTATATCGGCTTAAGTTGTAACTAGTGCAAGTGGGAGATTGTTGGTTCTATGTGCACAAGACACAAATTAATACGATATTACTGATAATAAATAAACCCATAGGGTCACACATTTACAGTCAATGGACACCAATTACATATTTGAATATGATTTAAATATGTTTCCAACTCATTATATATAAGTATATATATGCATTGTTGTATATTATTATTTATGTGAAATAATAATATCACTCTTATATATTGATATAAGATAATGCATATCAAATACATAAATATAAACATATGATTCTATATATATGTATGTATATATATATGTATAAATATATATTTGTTACATGTAAATTGTTATTAGTAACAAATTATATAAATGTGTGTATATCATTGTTACAAGTAAAGAGTTACTAGTAACAATCAAGTATGTATATAAAATACATGTAGATGTATTTTATACATAGTATGACATATCTAGTATATCTTTTATATATTTAAAAGATTAATAGCTAGAAATTCTCACAATAAGCAAGAAAGGGGCCATATGGTGTATTCTTGCATAAAACTTAACCAAGACATGCATGTATGGGACAAGTAAGGAAGAAAGAGGCAAGAGGGGACCCTCCCCCCTCTAATTTTCGTCCATAATGCAAGGGAGGGGGTCCTCCCTCTCTTGCTTTGCTTCTTGACTTTTATAATTACATGCATGGTCCCTTTTGTAACATACTTGCATGCTATCACCTTTCTTTGTGTTCTTAGAATTGTTCTAAGTGTTTTATACTTGAAAAACATCCTTACTCTCTAGTATTGGTGTTCTTCAAGTTAGCAAAGGTGATACATAAACACATACTCAAAATACATACATCTAGTTCAAGAAGAAGAACAAAGGTTGTTGCTTGCATTCTTGAATTTCAAGGGTTGGAGAAACTAGCATTTCAAGGTGTTGGAATCATTTTCTTGTGGATACCTTGTAGGAAGTCTTCTCTTGGCTTCTCATAGATCAACCACTTCATCAACGGTTTACTCGCGTTACAAAGGTTGTAGTTCTAAACACCCTATGGTTGGTTTTGTTTCTTAAGGCTTGCATATGGATCATTGGTGGGGAGTTTTAAAAAGTTTAAAATTTTTGTTCATGCTTCCGTTGCTAAAATATATTTTGAAAAACCGAACAAACCCCAACAGATAACTCATGACGAATTGATCATACTTGGTGGGCAGGGAACATAGGATTAAATTCACAGCTAGCTCCCTCCCCGTGGTAAATCCAAGCCGTTTCATACTCTCCACATTTGCTTTCATGCGCAACACGTGAGAACGCACGTTCCCGCCATCAAACATCTTGCTACCAAGAACCGTCTTAAGACACTCAAACCTCTCTTGTCTCGTTTGCTGCTGGAACATTTCCTTAAGCTGAGCGATCAAGTCAAAAGCACTCAAATGATCCATTTGCTTTTGGAGCTCGTGGATCATAGTACTTATGATGAGGCAAGTAATGTCCTCGGTATCCTTGACACGCTTCTCATAAGCGTCTCGGATAGGCCGAGTGGCATTGGCAGCAGGAGCCTTGGGTAGGGCCTCCTCTATGATAACCATCTCCCCTTCTTGGTGTAAGACCAGCTTGAGTTGCCTAAGCCAATCCAAAAAGTTGTTACCATTGAGTTTCTCCTTCTCAAGGAAAACTCTTAGCGAAAAATGGTTGGTGGTGTTGGTGTTGCTTGAAGACGCCATCTAAAATAGCAAAGTAGTTTTAGTTAGTTTGGAAATCCTTGTTAAAATAAGTATCCATAGTTTTAAATAAAACAATTATTCGTAACAAAGACTAAGAACCTTATTTCACCTCACACCGTGACGGGTTTACCGCGGATCACGTGGCGAAGCTATTTAGGCCGGCAACCATTTTACCAATTGTAATCTATACTACAACTCTTAGACACTTATGGGATCCATTGACATCCATTATGTCGGTTAGCATGTTTGATCCCTTCCTTACATCAATCTTAATATATAATTTTTGTTTAGCTCGTTCTTAGCTCGACAACTAACCAAGAATTATATACTAAAATTGTAAATCGTCCGACAAGACACACGGGTGGCACTCTCGACCATTAATTGGATCGTGCTTAGCTCAACAACCAACCATGCGAGTTACCCCTCTCACCTTCCACACAACTACACAATGAATGACTGGTGCTCAGCTCGACAATCATCCTTGCTTCGTTAGATTCGGGTGGTGTCATCTTACGGATGGTACGTGATTTACATTTTGAAAAACGGGATTTTGTTTCCGGTTTATAAAAAACCTTTTGTGAATTAACAAAATAAGTGTCAAAACGATTTTAAGCACTTTTAAATATAATACCATCTTTATATTTCCTTTGTCAATTCTATTCGCGCGAGATTGTTAACCATTTTAATAAACGTTATATTTTATTTAATTTTAAAAGAAAAATTATCTAGCATGCGAATCCTAAACCATGCATAGAAAATAAAATACAACCACGCAAATAAATATAAATCGGTAACATGCCCAAAAATCCTATGCATTTTCCCCGTGAGCCACAACGGGGAAAACAAGGCCAAAACCTAAGGACAAGGTAATGTATCATTGGGTGAGCTCCCACTGAATCCAACACCTCCAATAGCGTGTTGACTCCTTCTCGCCAAGACGTCATCATCATAACTCCCGTTGACATCTCCGGTTCAAATTCTATGCTATTTACTAATACATAGAATATATAAACGACACGCATGCCACATTCCTACACTACTTATACAAATACATGGAATAAACGAAATGGCGTGCAAGCCGCACCAATATATAAATAAATAATATTACATCAATACAGCACGTAGGCCGCCAAAAACCAAATTAATCAATTACTACAACACATAGCTCTAAGGGCATATCATGTTACCGAAACAAACCAAACGCAACAAAAATGAAACATGGTGTGCCACACAGAAGTACTTTGAGTCTAATTTCTACTCCAATTGGTCTCATCTCAAAATAATATCGTTTGATCATCAAAATAAATTAAAACATTTTAGTGCGCAAATCTGGATTATTGGGACAAAAGCATAGTTAACTTATCCGCACTATAAATCACTTATTTTGATGAATAAAACCGTGAGATTCATACAAGACAAAGCTTTACGTGTCTATGGAATTCTGTAAAAATTTTAGAAATTAATTCGTTTGTTTACTATTTTAAATAGAAATAAACTTTCTGTCGCGTAAAACAGAGGTATTTTCGTGTTAGTCGATTGTCACGAATTTATTTTAAATATAGAAGTAAAACAATAAATTCTGGAAAAAATTAGGGTTTCATCTAGATACATGGAAGTACATTTCATAAAAAGTTCGAATTTAACGAGGTTATTTAGAGGGGTTTAAAAAATACAAAATGGGACTACAAATTCTGCTAGAAAACTACTTGAATCCAAAAAAAAGTATTTCTAGAAGCATTAAAATAAAATAATGGAATTTATAACAAATCTAAGTGATAATACAAGTATACCTTACATAAGAAAGGCATTATTCGAATTATTGGATACAATACAAGAGCAATCTATCAAAGTTAGATTGCTACCTAAGAGTTTCACACCAGAGGAACTAATGTCATGAAACCTATTGTAGATCTTTGAGCGGAAAACATCTCACTAGCTACTACCAAAACTCAAGGTGAGTACTCATGACCCCTTTTACATGTTTTCTTGAGGGGAAAATGACACTCAATAAATTGCTTTATTTTTCATGCCGTGAATTGAAATTCTTTTCTTTTTGACAACGTGGATTATGTGTTACATGCTTGTGTGAACCCAATGATGGGTTAAGTCAATTAAACTAACCCGATGATGGGTTAAGTCAATCAAACTAACCCCGTGATGGGTTAAGTCAGTCAAACTAACGCCGTGATGGGTTAAGTCAATCAATCTAACCCCGTGATGGGTTAAGTCAATCAAATGAACCCAGTGATGGTTAAGCCAATTGAATTCAAATTACCCAACTTAGTGCTGCAGCTGGTAGGCCTTGTTGGATGACAAAATAATGTTGGACATTGTGGTCCGGTTATCATTATTCATATTGGACATTGTGGTCCGGTTATCAATATTCATATTGGACATTGTGGTGCGGTTATCATTATTCCTATTGCGAGTATGTGTTACACTATATCCATTGTCAAACTATTGTATTCATGGCAAATCAATTATTTTTTTAAACCTGCGTTCTCACCAACTATTGTGTTGACATTTTTAGAGTGTTCATTTTCAGGTAATACTAACGCTAATGCTTAAGGATCCTAGAATACTCTAGTCGGGCCTTAGCGTGACTCATAGCGCGAATCGAACTCTTCTTATTATTTTGTTATGTGGGTGTTTGTTAACACTTCAAATTATTATTTGGTTTTGGGCTTGTCGCCCGTATACTTGACCCGGGTTGTGGGGTTTACTTTCACACGATCATTTATCTTCGTTGGTTGTCTATGTTGCCGTGGAACCGACTTAACACGGTTCAAGACTCCTCTTGTGTCAGGGAAATGTCGTGACACGTTGGATTAATTGCATTTAGTGATTTTCTCTACTTTATATCAATGTGTTATGACGATCCTCTCCGTCACACTTCGCGATTCCGCCTTGGCGGGGTGTGACATATTGGTATTAGAGCCATTGGTTATAGAGAATTAGGTGGCTTGACCTAGACTATAACCTAAGTACCTCATCTAGTTGCATAATAGAAACTATATGTGCACGCTATTTCATTTCGCGAATCCTCGCGCTTCAACCAAATCGGCTATACCGCGGACAACACCCTTCAAAAATTTAACCTCCGTTAAGTATTCTATCTAGTAAACGATGGTACGCACAATTCGAACCCCTACCAACTCTGCGTTGTCGATCGCTTCCTTAAAAAGGAAACTCGAGGAAAGAGATGAAAAAATCGAAGAACAAGAGAATGAAATGCGCCGACTCAAAATAGTAATGGAATCGGTCGGGATTATTCAAACAATGGACGGGCGGCACCACGTGCCTGAACATGAGGCGACGAGTCATCCTCAATACGCCCCTCTCGGTCACCCGGAGCCCGTACCGGCAAGGTACGAGGGTCCATACTAAAGAGTGAGAGTGGTGGGGGAGAATCGCACCAACCATCAACTTCAAAATCAAGTGAATATACTAAAAGAGAGGGCAGATCGCCAATCAAGGGAACAAATGCAACAAGGACAAAGGATTCTAGAGCTAGAAGAAAGGCTCAATGCACAAATGAAACTAATAGAATTACTAAGGGGAGCGGAAGGAGATTTCGATAAGACCCTGAGGAAGACCCTGAGGAAGACCCCGAAGTGGATTCCGGGGATCCTAACAACGAATAGCGAGCGCCTATCTTATATATTATTATTTATAAGCTTTGTACGGTTTTCGAACCACTAAGATTAAGTATAAATAAAGAGGTGAGTCATTTAATCATTTATTATCTTGTTTACGCATTGTGTAGTTACAAATTTCCGTGCAACCCAAGCATACATGCAAAGCCTCTTCGAATGATTAAGTGAAAGTACTTGTTTTTTATTTTATTTTGTTAGAAAACAAAGGGAGGGGTTGTGTGAGTACTTCTAATAAGGTATGATTCAAATCGTATAGACTTAGAATTCTTGACCTAGCTTTACTGCATGTTCTCATTTGATGTTGCTTTAAAGTAGGGCCAATAATTTGAATGACTATGTGGTCTAGTGTCATGCATGGCCGAGTGTTCCTAACTACCTAGACCTATAGGAAGTAGGGTATCGACCTATGTTAGTGAATCAGGATGATTAGTAGTGCCTTAAGGAGAGTTGTGATATGTATGGATGCATTGCGCCTGATCACCGCCATGCACACATGCCTGGCACGAGGACACTTAAAGTATTTTGAAGCATCCTGTGCAACGGACTACGGTTTCAGGTTAAGATAGTGCGTGAGAGACCAATATCTATAACTGTATGGTTGAAAGTAGTCAAATGCTATGACACATGACCTACAAAATACTAAGAGTAACGATACCCATGATTTGTCTTCCGTTCAAATTATGTACTTACCTTCGTATATAGCATACCTCCAAGAAGATATAAACGCAACATAGGTCATGGTGCCAGTAACGGTGGTGTTACAAATGATAACAACGATAACCCCAAACATTGTTGAGCTTATAGCCTAGCAACTGCAAGCCCTAATTCATAATCTCGTCACCCAGATCAGCAACAACCTAGGTAATCAACATAACAACGGTGGTGGAGATGATAACAAGAACCTTAGTGGTGTTGAAGTTAACAAAACGGGGAACGACCAAAATGACAATAAGAAAGCTAGAGTAGCAATAGAGAATTCATGGAGGCTAACCCTACCAAGAAGGAGTATGTGGACCAAGCACCAAAGTGTGCCAAAAATGTAATTATCACTATTTTCAGAATGTGTCATGTCGTAACCGCTTAGGCCATTATGCTAAGGACTGTAGGACCGGGGCAAAATGATAGCGCTAGTGAATACAGTGAACCCAACAAGTAATTGAGGAGATTGTTTTGAATGTGGAAGTATAGACCAATACATATACGTATACCCCAAACTAAATAGAGCACCTGCTCAAGGAGGAAACCGTCCAAATCAACCGTTGGGCATAGAAGGAAATCGCAATCAAGATAACAATGGAAATCAAGCTCGTGGGAGAGCATTTGTTTTGGGTGCAAACGAAGCCCGCCTAGACCCAAACATTGTGATGGGTACATACTCTTTAAACAACTACTATGCTACTAGTTAATTGATTATGGTGCTAATTATAGCATTAGTTCCACTAGATTCGTGACTTTAGTGGATATGAAACCTAGTAACCCATACACTAGTTATTTGATAGATATAGATAAGGGGTTGAAACCAGTAAGGTTAGTCGTGAGTGTAACTAGGAATTGGAAGGTGTTTCATTTAGCATAGGTTTGATACCTTTTGTACATGGAAGTTTTAATGTGAATGTGGGGATGGAATGGTTGTCAAGATACAAGGCCAAAACCATTTGCCATGAGAAGATAGTCCGAATTCCCCTACTTTACGGAAAAGTGCTTAAGATTGACCTGAAGGAGAGTTGAGGCACTCTATGAGTACAAAAACGGAGGAGAAGAAACTCGAAGACATCCCAGTAGTCCGAGATTTTCCAGAAGTATTTCCAAGGATTGATGACCTATTCGATCAACTACAAGGCTCGCGATATTTCTCCAAAATAGACCTTGTTCCGGCTAACATCAATTGAGAGTACGTGAGGTTGATATACCAAAGATCGCATCTATGACTCGCTATGCACTTTGAGTTCACTGTTATGCCTTTCGGATTAACTAACACACCCGCGGAGTTCATGGATTTGATGAACCGCGTATGCAAACCATTTTATTGGATTAGTTTGTCATTGTCTTTATCGATGACATTTTGATCTATTCCAAGTCTAAGGAAGAACACGAAGTGCATTTGAGATTACTCTGGAGTTACTTAGGAAGAAGAAGCTATACGCCAAATTTTCGAAATGCGAATTTTGGTTGCAGGAAGTACATTTTCTCGGTCACGTGGTTAATGATAACGGAATTCATGTGGACCCCAGTAAGATGGAGGCCATAGAGAAATGGAGAAACCCTACGACACCCTCAGAGATCCGCTCATTCTTAGGATTGGCAGGCTATTACGGATGATTCATCAAAAAAATTTCAAAGACCGCCAGCCTCTCACCTTACTAACCCAAAAGAATAAGAGCTTTTATTGGGACAAAGAACAAGAATAAATTTTCAGACGCTAAAGGACAAGTTGTGCAACGCTCAAATACTGACTCTGCCAGAAAGACGAGATGACTTCGTAGTGTATGGTAACGCATCGAACCAGGGTTTAGCATGCGTATTGATGTAGCGGGGCAAATTAGGTGCGTATGCCTCTAGACAACTAAGGATTCACGAGAAAATTTATACCACGGACGACCTAGAGTTAGGTGCGGTGGTATTTGCTCTCAAAATTTGGAGACACTACCTATATGGGATGAGAAGTATCGTTTACACAGATTATAAGAGCTTGTAGCATATCTCCGATCGGAAGGAATCAAACATGATACATAAACGTTGGGTTGAAATCTTTATAGACTACAATTATGAGATTTGTTATCACACGAGTAAGGCTAATGTAGTAGCTGATGCGCCAAGTAGAAAAGACAGGGCCAAACGTAGACGAGTTCGAGCAATGAGCATGACAAAACAATCGGGACTAAAGGACAAAGTACTCAAAGCACAAATTGAAGCGTCTAAGGACCTAAGGGCTCCAGTAGAGCTAGTTCGGGGTTTAGACAAACAATTGAGAAAAAGAGAAGACGATGGATTGTATGTCATAGAACGAATTTGGGTTCCAACAAAGGGAGGTGTGAGATCCTTGATTATGGATGAAGTTCACAAGTCAAGATACTCCATGACTCCTCTTGTGTCGGGGAAACGTCGTGACACATTGGATTAATTGCATTTAGTGATTTTCTCTATTTTATATCAATGTGTTATGACGATCCTATTCGTCACACTTCGCGATTCCACCTTGGTAGGGTGTGAGACTACACTTGCCGTGTAACCCAACACGGGCCGTGTGCTATACATTCTACACGACCACACATGACCACATGGCCAGTGTTGTTGACGTCTCCTACACGGGCCATGTACCTCTACTACTACACGACCATGTACTCCAAAATGGCCCTATGACCGCCTTCTACACTACACGGGCCGTGTACCTTATAGACAATCCAACAGTTCATCTTTGAAGTAGCGGCTTTCGACTGAAAATCCGCAAATAGTAAGGAAACAATACTAACTCATTAGGATCATTTCTAACTTGTTTAACCATGAATCAAACTCTAAAACCCCATAAAAATTTCAAGAATCCAATCAATAATCTTACCTTCAACTTGTGATAAGTTAATATCAATAGGAACCACTTGCTCTTGCTTGTACTAGCTTCAAAACTCAAGAAACTCAGCTTCTAAATTGCTCTCGTGAATAGAAGATGAAATGGGTTTGCCAACTTTGACTCAACAAAGTCAATTTCTTCTATATATATATAAACTTTGCAAGTTTGACACAAATGATCCTTGTACTGTACTAGTACCAAAAATGACAACATAAGTCCACCAAGTTTCTAAACACCTCCTAATCTCAATTAGGAAATACCAAAACACATTAAATCGAAAAGATAGTAATTACGGGAATTCCGAATCTTGGGTGTTACAACTCTTCCCCACATGAAAACGATTTCGTTCTCCAAATCAACTGCTGAAGAGTTCTGGGTAGTTGCGCATCATCTCATCCTCCGGTTCCCAAGTATAATCCGACCCTTTACGGTGTTTCCACTGAACTTTAACCAATCCAATCTGTTTATTACGTATAGCTTTAACTTTTCTTTCCAGTATAGCAACAGGTTGCTCGACATAATTCAACTTATCATCAACGCATACATCTTCAAGTGGCACAAATGCAGACTCGTCTGCTAGACATTTCCTAAGATGAGACACGTGAAAGGTATTGTGTATCTTGGATAACTCTTCTCGAAGTTCCAGTCTGTAAGCAACTTTCCCCACACGAGCACTAACTCTGAATGGTCCAATAAACCTCGGACCCAGCTTACCTCTCTTTCTGAATCTAATTACTCCCTTCCACGGTGACACCTTTAATAACACATAATCACCCACTTGGAACTCTAGTGGTGATCTTCTTTTATCCGCATAACTCTTTTGTCTGCTCTGAGCTGCTAGCAATCTATCTCTTATATGCTAAATCTGCTCTGTCGTACGCTGTACCACCTCGGTACTTCCCAACTCTCTCTGACCACTTCACCCCAACAAACCGGAGTCCGACACTTTCTACCATACAACATTTCATAAGGCGGCATTCCCAAACTAGAATGATAACTATTATTGTAAGAAAACTCTACAAGTGGTAGATAAGAATCCCAACTCCCTCCAGAATCCACAATACACGCGCGCAACATATCCTCCAGAGTTTGAATCGTTCTCTCACTTTGACCATCTGTTTGTGGATGAAATGTTGTACTAAGATGAAGCTTAGTCCCCATTTCCCCATGAAATTTATTCCAAAACTTGGAAGTAAATCGAGTATCTCTATCTGACACAATAGACACTGGCACACCATGCCAAGATACTATTTCTTTCATATATGTAAAACCCGAAATTTTATAAAATTATAAAATTATATGCAAATGCAAGTATTAGTAAGAATTGGTAACATTATGTGTTTAAGGTGTTATTTACATGTCCTATATATATATATTATGTTGTGCTTTTGGATATATATATATATATATAAATGTGTGTGGGTGTCTTGTGTGTAAAGATTGATGAACTTGGAGGGCTAAATGGGTTAAGTGTGAAGCTAGAAGGGTCAAAGGTAAAAATTGGCTATAAATATCTTCAAATTGACTCAATTGAATTAAAAGAAGAGTTCCAAATATGGAACCATCAAGAATGAGGAGCCAAAGAAGGGTCTTCAAAGCCAAAGAAGAAGTCAAGGAAGAAACTTGGTAGCTCATGGTGTTTTCTTAGCCCATAGTGTGAATTTGGCACCCTATCCTCCATTAAAGCTTGGGTTTTGAGTAAACAAGAGGCTAACAAGTTGGGAAGATGATCAAGTAAGTTTTGGTTATTAATTATGCTTGAATTTAGTTTTGTACAAGGTATTTGGTGAGGAATTGATGAAATATGTGATTAAAGTAAGCAAATGGGTCAAATCTTTTGAGGTAGGGTTTAATCACCGAAGTTATGATAATTATAAGTCATATGATGTTATGAAGGTTGTTATGTGGAATCATGGGCATTATTTCATGTTATCTTGGAGTTTTGTTGGGAAGTTTTTGATATGGATCGGATTTACAGCAAGAAAAACAGGGTTGAATTGTTGTCTGCAGGTCGTCGCGGCGCGACGCATGAATGTCGCGGTGCGACGCAGCCTGGTCTGTGTGATGTTGTTCCAGCGAGTTTTTCGCGGCGCTAGCTACCCTGAAGCCTCCTAAAATGATATTTTGACCTTTTTTACCTTATAAAATTTTGGGATTTGATTCCAATGGTTATAAGAGGTTTATTTGGAGTCTTTTAAGACCCGAAAATGTGTCTAAGTCTATAATGGAGTCTAGAAACCTTGTTTTTGGTTATCTTATGTTAGTTAACCTTGTGTTTTATGATCATAGGTTTATGATCAAGGGTTTGAGCTATGGTTTGGATGGGGTTGTGATCCTCATCACACCCTCAAGTGAGTAAACCCTCCGGCTACCCAAAATTGTTAAAGTTTTCAAGTCATCACTTATGTGTTTTGATTGTTTGGCAATAGTTTGATGAAACTTAATGAATCAAAGTTCATGGAACTAATGAGTTGTTTCATAATGCGGGTTATATGATTTGCAACTGTTTGTGAAATCTTAAACTTAAAGAATGTGCATACCATGTACTGTTTTATAATATGGTTTACGTGAATTGTAATTGCCTTATGAAACCTTTGGGTTTAAGGATGTGAAATATTAGACTGTTTACAATGTGGTTGCATGAATTGCAAATGTTTTAAGATGATGGATGCATCTAAAAGAATTGTTGAGATTGTAAATTCAGTACATGATGTATTTTGAGAAATGATTTTCAAATAGTACCATTGCTCCATTTTGGAGATGGTCTATGTTAAAACTTGTTTTTACATGTCGGTTTTGAAACTGATACTCCATGATTGGAATAAGCTTTGAGTTGGTAATAACGAATATGGTTTTTGAAACATAACACTCCATGTTGGAGTAAACTTCGATTTTGAAACAAAAGACATGGTTTTGAGTAATGAATTTCATGTTTTCAATTAAGATGTACTTTGGGCATTGAGATGCCAACTATCAAACGATTTTGGGTAAATAAAGATACGTTTATACCAATAATGTTTTGGGCATCGAGATCCCAAAAGTGATTTTATGACCCTTCGGGGTAAGTGATTTTATGACCCTTCGGGGTAAGTGATTTTATGACCCTTCGGGGTAAGTGATTTGATGACCCCTCGGGGTATGTGACTGTTGGTCCGAAAGAGGGTAAACAAGCAACCGATACAGTGTAGAAGGGGGGGATGAATACACTTTAAACAACCAATTAAATTTAATCAAATGTATATTGACTAATCAAATGAACTGGTTACAATTTTTAATTTCTAATCAAATCAACAGGATGATTTGATATTACACTGATTATAAACTCAACTTCTCTTTAAAAACTCTTGAATCACAAACTAATTGATGATCGAACTTCTTGTTAAAACTAATTAACAAGAATTCTGGAAAACTCTCTTTTAACTTTGAACTCACAAAGTTATCGCAACACACGCGTATCAAGTATGAACACAGGCTTCGCAACTTATGCTGTTCTTGTTCTGTGTATCACGCATACATTGTGTAAACCCATAAAAGGTTTATATTTATACTTGATGTATCTATGAATAAATCGCAATTTAAAGATAGAACTTATCTTTTCTTTAAAACCGTAACAAACTCCTTAATTAGAACCTATCTAACTAATTCCGTTTGAGATTTCTATCCAACTAATAGATAGTTTAAATTAGGTTCAGATACTCTAATTTAAATGTCGTAGATATTGAGAGTTTATAGCAGAATTTTAAACTTACTTAAATTCTTTAAACTGACTTCTGGCGCTGAACTGACTAACTCAGCTTGACATTGTCAAGCTGAGTTCTTGAATCCTTGGTTCTTGAATCTTCAAGTCTTCACTCTTGAAACCTATCTCAACTTAGAAGTTACTGAGTTATCTAGTACTTACATAGAAAACTCTATATCTGTTTGTACGCTGACTAGTCAGTCTACAACAGACTTACATAATCTCCCCCTATTTGATGATGACAAAATATTGAACATAGGACTAACAATCTCCCCCTATTTGATGATGAAAAAATATTGAATCAAAGTAAGTATAGGTTAAAGAATTATGTTGAACAACTCTGGAACTGACCAAAGTTAGTTCTTGAAATAAGTATTGAACTGATCTATACCTTTTCATCATTTCTTGAACGTACAAGACTTTAGGTTACAAATATACTCTAACACTTGTATTCTAAGTATTTGAACATACTACACTTAGACACTTAACTTATCAGAATTTATTTAAGTTCTGAACTTACAAAACTTTTAACACTGAACTTATCAGTTTATACTTGAACATATCAATAGTCAGCTTAAACTTACTAAGCTGTTTATTTGAACACATCAAACCGTTGAACATATTAAACTTGAATTTTCATTAATGAACATATCATTTACATTTTAGCTTGATCATTTTGATCAGCTTATGCACACTTAGTGCTTACAAAAATTTATAGAACTAATCTATTTAATCAACAGAATTTCCAAATTCTAACCACATATTATAACACTTAAGCTCCCAGATGGCTGCTTCTTTGATAGCACTGATAAGAGTTTCTTCACCATCTTGATATTCTTTCATCTCATCCCTTCTAGATATGATAGCCCTGTTAAGCTGATATCTGAATGGTGAGTTCTGAACTAAGTCATCACATAGAATCCTCAGATACAAAATTTGCTCTAAGCTAGCCAAGTGCATACTGGCTTCCTCCAAGAAACATTTATTTCCTTCGACATCCAAGTACATGAAGCCTCCTAGGGGTTGATCAATATATGTATTTCCTTGAATTCAACACCCTTGGGAACTTGTAGGCTGAGAGTTCTGTCTTGTCTTTGCCTAGCTGCTCTTTCTCTTGCAGCTTTGTTTCTGTTGAAGAAGACATCGAACTCAGCTGTGGGAACTTCTCCAAGCTGATCAATTTTAATAAATATTCTCTTCATCTCATCAATGACCTCTTGTTTGATCTGACTTTTATTCATCTTTCGCACAATTGAGGCCACTATTTTTAACTCGGAGAATCCCAACTTGTATAATCTCCTCAGATCCAATCCTACTTCAGCTTTGTTTTCTAATACAAAGTTGAGTAGCACCAACTCACCTTTTCTGCTCAAAGTTAGAGTTTTAATCTTATGACCAAAATATTTTCTCTTGTAGCAGTATCTAAGATCATCGTCAGTGTATGTAATTGGCTCAGCTCTAGGTCCAAAATAGTCAGCCTCAGCTTCAGCTAGTGCAGCATCAGCTTTGGCCTGTTCTCTTTGTAGTTTAGCTTGCCTCTGCTGTTCTTTCAATTCTTCTAATGACATACCCAGTTCTTTGGCCATTTCTTGTAACATTTGTTTAACTAATATATCACTGGCCTTCTGTGCTGCATCAACTTCATCACTAGAGTCAGAGTCAGCTTCAGCTTCAGCAACTTGGGACTGACCTTGTTGCTCAGGCTCTGAAATGATGACTTTCCTTCTCTTGGCTTGAGACTTAGTACTTGTTCTTTTCTTTCTCTTTACCGTCTCAAACACCTTGCTTTTCCCTTTATCCATTTGTGAAGTTGGAACAGACTCAGCTTCAACAAACTTTGGTAGCCCAACTTGAAGGGGTTCAGCTTGAGGGATCACAGCTAGTGGAATGTCTAGTTGAGTTGAATGCTGTTGAGAGGGTTGATCTACGGTACTCATGAACGGATCATGAGTTTCTTCCTCTATTTGCACTTCCTCAGTATTCTCCCCCTCAACTGTATCATCATCTTTCTTTGATTCTTCCTCCCCCTTTTTGTCATCATCAATAGGGGAGGGTCTTAGTTTGAGCACAAAGTTCTCCAAGTTGGCTACAGAGTTAGATAAATCGGTCAGCTTACGCATCAACTTGGCTTTATCACTCTTCCTCTTCTTGTGCAAAAGCTCAAATTGAGCTTGTAAATACCTCATGATGGAGTTAACATCAGTGTGCTCAGCAACTATGGTCTCCACCGGTCTCTTTGTAAACTCAAAGTCCTCCTGTCCAGTAGAGGAATGTAGTTCCAATGTAGGAGTGGCTGTTGAGTGATCCTTAATAGGTGAGAATGTGGGCCTCATATCCATAGGTTGGTGTTGACTTAAGGAATCAAGGGGGCCAGACTGGGGACCTTGTAAACCTTCCTGGTGTATGAAAGATTCATTGATAGGTCGTGCAATAGGGTGTGAGAAGAGAAATGAAGTTGAAGGACCAATGTCGTGTGATTGGGTGATAGGTTGGGCTAGTCTGAGTGGTGAGGAGGGGGTTAGTTGATACTGGGGAGAGATAAATTGTTCAATGTAACCTTAATGTGTCTGTGAAGGCACAGTAGCGGGTTCTCCCATGGCTAGGATAGGTATGGGCTGAGTAGACACCATACCTGGCTTAGGCAGACTAGTTGAACTGAGCTTCAAGGTTGGCACCTTAAGACAAGGTGTCTCCCCCTCAGCTCCTGCCGGTAGAGGTGACAATGTGACATCAACTCCAAGGTCCTTTTGAGGTGAAGGACCACCTTTGGCAATTTTTTTGGTATAGGTGTGAGATATAACCTTGGTAGCAGTGGGCTGACCAAGGTGGGCTTTAGAGTGTAAGATAGATGGGGAAGTTTGTGGTGGAGGAGAGGGGTTAGACCGACTTGGGCTTGACTCAGTCTCATTTCCTTGTTTAGGTGATGGATAAATATGAGAGAAAGAAGGAAAGGAGGGAAGAGACGTTATACCTGCACCAATTAGTAGGGACTCTGAGCTAGGGAACATACTCTATTGCTTAGAGCTGGATGTCGAGGACTCGGATTCAGAAGCATTGATGCTTTCTGTTTTCTCCTCATCATTAGTAACTTCCTCGGCTTCACTTGACTCTACGGTCGGAAGCTGTGCATATACCCTCATCTGAGCACTCATTGTAGGGTGCTCAGGGAAAATATCGTGGGCAAACATCCTTGAGCTGAGAACAGGGGTAGGGGTTGACTCATATTGGGCATTGTATCTTCTACCCATTCTGTCCTCGATCACCATCGATGAAAATCTTACAAAGGGCACAATGGTATCTCTTATTTTCTTGGTCACCAGGGACTTGAGTGCCTCAAAGATTAACTCAGCGTAGTCCAATCTTCGATCATAAAATATGCTGTATAGAAGTTGCATGAATCCCCATGCTGTTTGGAAAACAGATTTCCTTATCACTCCAACGACTTGAGGATGACCCATTAAGGGTAAGACGCTCCGTGGTGTTTCCCTCGAAACCGTTGCCTCATACTGATTGTGTACAGGGAGATGAAGAATTCGTCGGAGACAATTAGTATCTATGTCGATCGCCACTTGTCCACTTAGAACTGTACCTCTTATTACTTGTTGATTTGCATCTAGTCTGCACATGTACCACACTCGGTGAGGAGTTATGGGATAAGCACAGTAGGACCAGCAAGAAAAGCGCATGCCAGGGGACCCTGTCGAATGTAGGAGACCCACTCCTCGTATCCCCGGCCAATCTTTGATTTGGGAATGTCGATACAGGCTACGACATTGTTTTGTTTGTAGACGGGAAGCGCATTATTCTTGAAATTTCCACCACGGATCATCTAATCAGTTAAATTTAGAGTGTAACCCTCCATTGAAAGCGAACTTATCGTATGGGATTGCACTTAGCAGTAGTAAGGTTTAGCACTGTGCAATGGGCACTTCACACAGCAAGATGAGGGTTTAAAAGTAGAGAGGAAAGAGTGATTTGGAAGAATTAATTGGAAGCATAAACTAATTACGGTGAAGAGTATCTCTATTTATACCTTTTCAATGTGAGAGAAAAGTTACCGTTAGTAGATGGTAATAAATATAGCCGTTACAGTGAAAACCGATTACTGATTCGATTATAACGGCTCCTTTGACATAGGTTACCTTAACATACACTGTTACATTGATCCGAATTTTATCAAGATTAATGAAATTACTTTTAAGAACAAATATTTTAAAAAATTATAAACGACTTACGTCTATTTTAAAATAGGACATACCGTTAATATTTTGGACTTACCATAGGGTCGGACTGACCATTTGTTAGGACTAACCTTGGCATGTGGAACTGACCACACTTCAGGACTGATTGCTCAGCTCAGATTTAGCACTCAGCTCAGAATGAGAACTCAGCTCAAAATGACACTTAGTCAAGGTTAGCACTTAGCATATATTAAACAGAGATAGAGAATTAATGGACCATACCAAATTAAGGGTTGAGCATGCCAAGCTTGCCAAGTAGAGTCATGAATCTTGTGCCTTCAATTGGTTTAGTGAAGATATCTGCAAGCTGATCTTCAGTCTCAATGAAGACTAACTCTATCTTTCCCTTTTTAGTTATGTCTCTGATGAAGTGATGTCTTATCTCAATGTGCTTTGTTCTTGAGTGGAAAACTGGTTTGTGTGTAATGGCAATAGCACTTTGATTATCACAGAATATGGGAGTCTTCGAATATTGCAAATCAAAATCCCTTAGCTGATGTTGCATCCATAGTATTTGAGCACAACAGCTCCTTGCTGCAACATACTCAGCTTCAGCTATGGAGATTGCCACTGAGTTTTTTTCTTACTTGTCCAGCTGACTAACTTACCACCCAACAGTTGACATCCTCCAGTAGTACTCTTTCTATCTAGACCACAACCTGTAAAGTCTGAATCCGAGTACCCTATCAACTCAAATCCTAATCCTTTGGGATACCACAAACCTAAATTATGTGTTCCCTTCAGGTATTTGAGAATTCGTTTAATAGCTAGCAAGTGTGATTCCTTTGGATCAGCCTGATATCGTGCACAAACACGTGTAGCAAACATTATATCAGGTCTGCTTGCTGTCAAGTAGAGTAATGAACCGATCATTCCTCTATAAGTAGTCTGACATACAGATTTCCCATCAATGTCCTTGTGCAACTTGACATTGTGTAACATTGGAGACTTTGCAGGATGGCTTGAATCTAATCCATATTTCTTAATCAGATCAAAAACATACTTGCTCTGATTAATGAATATACCATCTTCTTTCTGGTTAATTTGAAGTCCCAAAAAATAAGTCATCTCACCCATCATGCTCATTCTGTATTGATTAGACATTATCTTTGAAAACCAATCACATAGACCTTGGTTTGTTGAACCAAAGATAATGTCATCCACTTAGCTTTCTTAGAATCAAAAGTAGACTTACCACCTTTGCTTCTGTCAAATTGAGCCCGTCCTCTTCTGAATTTTCTAAAATTCCTTGCTAACATTGCCATTTGTTCAGTAAGAGCATCCATCTCTTCATCATCTGAATCTCAGTTACGACTTACTTCTTCAGATTCAGATTCAGAGTCCGTCTCAGCTTGAGACTTTTTAGATCCTTTCTTCTTCTTTTCTGCAACTAATGCAAATCCAGCATTATTGATAGATTCTTTTAGTTGCTGCTGGGCCACTTTCTTCTGTTCCATGATCTGTTGATGATTTAGAAGGAAACCATAGATAGATCTGAGATCATATTTTCCTAAGGTTCCTCCAGCATGCAGTGCAATGGTGATCTCATTGAATTGTTCTCGTAACACATCCAAGAACTTGAGTACCAACTCACTTTCATCTTTCTTGACACCTACCAAGAGCAGATCATTAATCAAGCATTGAAATCTGGTAAACAGATCAGCCAGAGTTTTATTCCTTTTGGCAAAGAAAATCTCATAAGAACGACTTAGATTTGTCTTCTTATGTTGCTTGACCAAGTCAGTGCCTTCATATGTAACAATGAGAGTATCCCACATCTCTTTTGCAGTTTGGCACCTAGCCACAGTATGCAGAAGAGGGTTTGTCAAAGCATTTGCTATAATGCTCTGTACCTTGTCATCAAGGTTGATAGTTTACGATCCTCTCCAGTCCAAGATGCTTCAGGCTTGGGAGTTTCTCCACAGGGAACAGATTTGTCAGGGGCAGTAATATGGATGTTGGGTATTATTGGGCCATCTTGAATCACGATACTCATCCTGTGATCCACGAACTTCAGATATAGCATAGCCTTGAACTTCCACATAGGGTAGTCAGTGCCATCAAAGATAGGACACCCTTTTGCCGCCATTGTTGGGATATGACTTGATTGCTTGTTAGTTGACATCTTAACTTCTTGTCAGCGGATCTTGATCTTCAACTTATGAAGAAACTCGCTCTGATACCAGTTGTTGATCCCAAAGAGGGTAAACAAGCAACCGATACAGTGTAGAAGGGGGGATGAATACACTTTAAACAACGAATTAAATTTAATCAAATGTATATTGACTAATCAAATGAACTGGTTACAATTTTTACTTTCTAATCAAATCAACAGGATGATTTGATGTTACACTGATTATAAACTCAACTTCTCTCTAAACACTATTGAATCACAAACTAATTGACGATCGAACTTCTTGTTAAAACTAATTAACAAGAATTCTGGAAAACTCTCTTTTAACTTTGAACTCACAAATTTATCGCAACACACGCGTATCAAGTATGAACACAGGCTTCGCAACTTATGTTGTTCTTGTTCTGTGTATCACGCATACTTGATGTATCTACGAATTAATCACAGTTTAAAGATAGAACTTATCTTTTCTTTAAAACCGTAACAAACTCCTTAATTAGAACATATCTAACTAATTCCGTATGAGATTTCTATCCAACTAATAGATAGTTGAAATTAGGTTCAGATACTCTAATTTAAATATCGTAGATATTGAGAGTTTATAGCAGAATTTAAAACTTACTTAAATTCTTTAAACTAACTTCTGGCGCTGAGCTGACTTACTCAGCTTGACATTGTCAAGCTGAGTTCTTGAATCCTTGGTTCTTGAATCTTCAAGTCTTCAATTCTTCAAGTCTTCACTCTTGAAACCTATCTCAGCTTAGAAGTCACTGAGTTATCTAGTACTTACATAAAAAACCCTATATGTGTTTGTACGCTTACTACTCAGCCTAAGCTAACTAGTCAGTCTACAGCAGACTTACATAATTCCTAATGTTTAACCTATCATCTATACATATATATGGTTTGTCTCATCAAATCTAACTTTTCTGAAAATAGGACTAACAGTGATTATATGACCCTTCGGGGTAAGTGATTATGTGACCCTTCGAGGTATGTGCTTATGTGACCCTTTGGGGGTATATGTGCTTCCGTCTAGACCACTGTGTGATATTAACTCTGTACCATAGGGTTCCTAGACATTGTTACGTACACAGAGGTTCATGTGGCTTCAGCAATTGAGGAACCGCGAGGTACGGGTGGCTGAGGAATCGGTGTAGAGAGTGGAGGGGTATATAAGTAGCCATCATGACCGTGTGGGTTCACTGGGCTGACGAGACACCAAACCCATGGCAACACGAGTGGATTTGGTGAACAGAGCATGCACTCTAGATAACCGTTGTATGGTGGACTTCTTCGTGCATCCCCCACCTTGACGGGGTGATGTGGTTATCCCCCATGTGGGCACGTGTTGACCGTGGCTAGATACCATGTGGATACATTGTGGCCCAATGGACAGACCCGCATCCTTATGTGCTATTATGTGTGATTTTAAAAGATATTGATTGCCAAACTTGTGTTTTCAAAAGAGAAAAGGATGACTTGGTTTTGAAAAGACAAAAGATTTTGGTTGTACTCACTAGCTATGTTTATAGCTAACTTTCTGTCTAAAAATGTTTTGTATCCGCAGGTTGTATACAGGCCTTGGTGAGGCAGGTAGATGACTTGGGGCATAGTATTGGATTGTCTGCATTTCCTGTAAACTCGGATTTCCTACTCTCTGTTTATGGTTGTGAGATTGACTATAGTAACACCAAACAGTTTTGGGAAACATTTATGAGATAAAGTTTATTGTATTTTGATGAAATATTTTAAGAACATTACGATGCTTCCGCAAAAAGTTTAAAGAGTTTTGCATAAAGTATGATTTAAATTGAGTTTTGGGAAATTTAAATTTGGAACGAAATTCAGGGTGTTACAATATACACCTCTTACAGCTTCTCTGAAGAGTAAGTCTCTTTAATGGGAATAAAATGTGCGCTTTTGGCTAATCTATCCACAATCACCCAAATAGCATCGTAACCTCTAGGGGTCTTAGGTAATTTAGTGATTAGATCCATAGTAATATTCTCCCACTTCCAGACAGGTATTTCCAAAGGTTGCAACTTCCCATGCGGTTTCTAGTGTTCAGCTTTCACTTACAGACACATAAGACATCTCTCCACATACTTAGCCACATCTCGCTTCATACCTGGCCACCAATAATCCACTTTCAGATCTTAATACATTTTAGTCTCCCCGGGTGAATACAGAATTTAGATCTGTGAGCATCACTCAAAAGAGTTTGTCTGACTTCTCCATGATTAGGTACCCACACTCATCCACAACATAAGAATAGATCACGACTATCCTTAGCAAAATTAGTTACTTGCCCTTTAATTCGTTCTTTATTGTGGTTTTCTTCTTTAACTGCTTCTAGCTGAGCATCTCTTATAATATCCAACAATGGTGTAGTCACTATCATCCGTAATGACTAATTCTTCAAAAGTACCGACCCCGACTTCCTGCTCAAAGCATCTGCCACCACATTGGCTTTTCCCGGGTGATAAAGAATTTCACAGTCATAATCATTCAGGAGCTCTAACCACCTTCTCTGCCTCATATTAAGATTCTTCCGATCCACAAATTATTTCAAACTTTTGTGATCAGTATAAATAGTACACTTCACTCCATACAAATAATGTTTCCAAATTTTCAATGCAAAAACCACTGCTGCTAACTCCAAATCGTGAGTTGGGTAATTAATTTCATTCGGCTTAAGCTGTCGAGAAGCATAAGCAATAACTCTACCTCTCTGCATCAAAACATATCCCAACCCCTCATAAGAAGCATCACAAAACACTATCATATCTTCCATTCCTTCTGGCAAAGCAAGAACAGGTGCCTCACACAACTTTTCTTAAGAGTTGAAAACGCAGCCTCTTGTTCATCTCCCCATATGAACTCTACATTCTTCCAGGTTAGCTTGGTTAATAGAACTGCAGTCTTTAATAAATTCTGAATAAATCATATGTAATAACCTGCTAACCCTAAAAAGCTTCTGATTTCGGTAGGGTTCTTCGGAGGTTCCCATTTCATTACTGCATCGACCTTCGCAGGATCAACTTTGAAACCCTCTTTATTAATCAGATGACCCAATAATTGAACCTCTTGAATCCAAATTCACACTTGGAGAATTTAGCATATAGTTTCTCTCTTCGCAGCGTCTCCAAAACTTCCTTCAAATGTCTTTCATGTTCTGTCGGGTTCTTTGAGTAAATGAGAATATTATCAATAAACACAATCACAGATTTTTCCAGCCTCGGACGGCAAACTCAATTCATAAGATCCATAAATACTACAGGCGCATTTGTAAGACCAAATGGCATAACAACAAACTCAAAATGCCCGTACCGCGTCCTAAACGTAGTTTTAGGAATATCTTCCTCCCGAACTTTCAACTGATGATAACCCGACCTTAAATCAATCTTTGAAAAGCATGACGCCCCTTGTAACTAATCAAACAAATCGTCTATTCTGAGCAAAGGATACTTATTCTTCACAGTCACTTTGTTAAGTTCACGATAATCAATACACATTCGAAACATACCATCTTTCTTCTTTACAAACAAAATGGGAGCACCCGATGGTGAACTTATAACACCCGAAGTTCGAAATTTCGTAATTTAATAAATAATCAAGTATTACAGTTTTGATGATTTCCTAATTAAGATTAGGAGGTGTTTAGAAACTTGAGGGGTTAGAGTTGTCATTTTTGAAACTAGGAAAGTGGAAGGACTAGTTGTGCCAAATCTCAAAGTTTATATATATATATGTATATATATATATATAACTAGATTTGACATTTGATAGTCAAACCAAACATATAAACTTCACAGAACTTCACGGAAGTTTTGGAGCAGCATATTTCCTCTGAGATTTGGAGCAAGTACAGCTAGAAACAAGTGGATACAACTAGTCATAGCTAATCACAAGGTGAAGGTAAGGATTCTTGATCATGTTCTTGAAGTTTTTAGTGGGTTTCAAGTGATTCAATGGTGAATCCTGGATTAGATCTTGTTTTTGTTGTTGTTTATTGCTTAGAAGTTGTTTGGGGTGTAGGAAAACACCCTAGTAGTGTTTTTATGAATTAAAAGTGAGTATTTTGGTGTTTTGGTCAGAAAAACAGTGTTCTGGCTGACTTACTGGTGCAGACCAGGGGAGGCACGAGCGTGCCTGTGGAGGATACGGGCATGCCTAATGCCCCGTGGCAATACTTAGTCCATACGGTACTTCCGGTGCCTTTTGACTGAGGCATGGGTGTGCCTGATAGAGGCATGGGCGTGCCTAAAAAGGGCATGGGCGTGCCTAGGAGGGCACAGGCATGCCTAAGACAGGCACAACCATGCCTGGGGGAAGGCACATCCATGCCTAGGGGGTGCCTTGCCCTGTTCAGTTTGTTAAGAGCTGAGTTTGACTATGTGATTAATACCATGATTATATAGTGTAGGAATTACTGTTTGACGTGTTCTGAGTATATCTGGCATAACTCTATGTGGTACTAATTGTGGTGGTGAGTTTCCTAAACTCTGATTCATATATGTGATATGTGTGTTACATTTCAATGTGTTATAAATGATCAGAGGATCATGGTATGCGAGAGTAGAGCTATAGCATGCTACTTCGTGCGGTAGTGCTATGGACAACATTTTAGCCTTCTTGGGGGATGCTAAGATGGTGCAGTACTGTATCCATAAGTCCTGTTGCGGCATTCATATCTGTGTATGCGCATGCTTATATGATTTACAGTTTAGCTTTCTCACTAAACTCTTGTAGCTTAGTAGATACAACTTGTTGTTGTTTTGTAGGTTGTGTTAGCACCAAGGCAAGGCCCCGGTTTGACTTTTGATGATTGCTTGCTTAAAACGTGGTTTGAAACAATAACGCTCCCATTTGTGTAACGGAAAGTACTTTTGATTTAAATGCGCGCATATTTCTTTTTATACAAACCCGGGGGTTTAAACGAAATGTTTTATTGGCTTCCGCTAACGATAAGCTTATTGGAAACTGTTTTTGACGTGAATTGTGGTTGTATTACCTTTTTGTACGAACCTGAGGGTTCAAGAATACTTGGTTGGTTTCCATCAGCTTATCAAATACTGTTTTTAGACAAATACCTATTGTTTCAAGCATTCTTTTAAATTTTGGAAATTGGGGCGTTACAACTTGGTATCAGTGCCACGGTTTGAGGGATATAGAGGTGTGTTATGCATCGTCTGGACTTAAACAATGGTTGTGCGGATTTTTGTCAAACTGGAGGCTTGCAGCTTGGTGGATATACTATGTATTGCATTGAGAATATGCTAAATGTTTATGTTATTATGATTGGTATTGATATACCCGAAAGGTGAAATATATTGATGCAAGATAGGTGATGCCTTATATGACATAGTATGCAAGTAAATGTTATGCATTGATTTAATACATAAGATTTGATAGAGATAGTATCTTATGATTTATGTGGCCAGTGCTAATTCTTATAGGCAATGCGTGATACCAGACTGTTAAAGGAGGTGTTGGTTATATGTTATATTGTAATTAACAATGTGATACATGGCCTAAAGCCTATGAATCGGGACTTCTTGTGGTAAAATTAATATCGAATATATATAGTGTGTTCGGAGTAATATAAGGTACCATATTATTATTGACACACGATATACGTTGGAACTTCATGAAATCATGGGGAATCTTGTGAATCGGGTGAAGGGTACTTGTAGGAGATAGTACACCTGTAACACAGGAGTGCCTTAGTATGAACAGGGCTGATAGATGTTTAAACAGTGATTGTATAACCTTCAAGCAATTAATGACAAGATGAATATCGAGAGAGAGAGAGAGCTACACACACTTTCACGTTCAAAGGATATTTCATATATTTTAGGAAACGTAAAGGCATCTACCGCCCATGGTACACATGTCCTATATATAGGCTAAGCCTACTACTTGGGCCTCATGGGCTTTCCTACATTTTATCTAATATTAACAATCTCCCCCTAAATGGAGAGGAAACCATTACATTGAAATTTAAATGAAGAAAGTAAGTAATTACAAAATAGATCGATTTCTTATGCCAAACATCATCTGCCACCTTCTAATAATCCGCCGGCTGTCTAATGTCCTTTTGACCTGTTCAATGGTACGTATCAGCCCAGCCAATTCAGTTTCACTTAACTCTGAATGATTCTTTTCGGTCTTTTCTTAGAGACTGTGAAATAGAAGTTTAAGAGTCCCATCTGAGTATGCCATTAAGTCTATCATCCAAATCATGATATTTCTGCGGCGTTGATTGACAAAGATGACACCTCTTTGACCCGCGAAGCTAGGGTGATGTTCATTAATGATTGTGAGCTCCTCAAGGGTTTGTAAGTCTATATGATGGTGCAGTGGTCAGAGCAGATTCACTTCGAGTTGATTACTCTCGGCGCCTAATTGTAGATCATGCTCCTATATAAATTCAATAAATCTCCTCATATATTTCATTAGAGTTGATCGTCCTTGTTGTTCTTCATAGGACTTGTTGATCTTTGTGGAGAGCTCCTCGTATATGAACTCAATGTCATGCAGCTTTACATGTCTGAAGTTTGCTTCATTGAGGGAGATTTTCTGACCATCTGCTCTTTGTACATCATACACAGCAAATCTGTACCTTAATGATTTTTGCATGCTAACGCAAAGTACTTTGCTGATTGGGTACTCTGACACTATTTGCTCCCTTGAGGTTTTGTATTCGTTGAGAATGTGAGTGTATCGTCTCCTTTGCACATCATCAAGACCTCTCATTTCTAGGGGAATCTTGTCTCTGATTTGAGAAGCGTAGATGGTAGGGATCTGATCCTAAAGGTAAGCAACATTTACACCATATTTTCCCCAAATAGGGTATTTCATAGCTTCCCTGGTGTACATGTTGTGTCTATCAAAGCCTGGGTCTGAAGTAGTTGGAATCGGACGTGCCGGTTGGACATTAGGAGGAATAGGCCAATCTAATGATGTTTGTTGTTGTAATAGTGCCTGCTCAGTTTCTTGATTTTTCCTTAGGATGTCGGCAGCAGACACCTGGAATTTCTTAGCTTCAGGAGGAAACAGTTGATGAACCTCCTCCGATATGCCCCGAAGAACCCTGGTAAGATCTAGCCTTTTAATGGTCTCCTCCATTTGCTTTTTACTGACCAACTCCCTCGCAGGCTTTGCAACCCTTGAAGAAGCTGGCTTTTGAACAGTTTGCACAGGCTTATCATCAAATCTATCCAATATCTGAACCTCCTCGGTTCTTTCTGGCAGCCTTTCAAATGAGAACCCTTCTATCTGTTTCAATACTTCATCTGACTCATTCCTTTCATCAGTATCGGTAGTTTCCATTTCAAATTCAAAATCTAGGATGGCAGGTTCAGGCTCAGACATATGTTGTTGCTGTTGCTGTTGTTGTGGTTCTGGTTCTGATTGTAGCTGTTGTTGCTTTGGTTGTTATTGCTGTTGTTGTTGTGGTTCTGGTTCTGCCCCAATCCCCATAGTAGCTGCAAGTCGTTCGGTTAGAGGGGTAAAGGTCAAAACACGGGGTCTTTTCTCCCTCTCGTGGCGATCATGATTGGGATCATCATCATCACACCTATGTTTTGACCCAATAGCTTGGGATTTACAAGTAGTTTCAAGCGTTGTAAGCCTTGTTTCGACAGAATCTAACTTTTGAAATACCACATTTCCCAGATTCTCCATTGAATTCATGAATGTTTCCTTAAACTCAGAGAGGTTGCTACCCTTACATGTTTGTTCATTGCGAAGGGTTTCAAGGAGATCTAGGTTTTGTTCGTGACCGGGGGCTCTTTCTAGTAACCGGGCATAAAGCAGTGATTTGAGTGTGTCAGTATATAAGCTCGAGCCGTCATCAACTTTTGATTTTAGAGAGGCAAGTGTTTGTTTGATGTCAGCTATTCCCTCAGTAATAGTGTTTAGAGCCTCCTGCAATTCTTCTTTTGTAACTTACCGAGACTCACGTACAGTGCTCGTTGAAGTCTCCGCCACAGAGGCGGAGCTACTCGTATGTGGAGCTGATGTTGTAAACACTCCACCGAGATTTCCACACGATCCTCGAATTGCACTTTCAGTAGTGCCACCTACGGGTGTTCTAGACGGTTGTCTGGTAAACAACGTCGTAATATGTGCTAGTGTGGTTTGGTGTCTTGAAAGAAACGCAGAAATCTGCGGTATATCGATGTGCGCTTAAGAAAGGGGCGAGGTCGAGAGAGGAAGAACTCTGGTTTCAATACCAGCCATCTCCGAATGAGAGGCCAGTAGAGTATGTGTATAATCTCTGTGGAATGAAACAGATGTCTGTTGAGAGATACCCGTGTGGCCGGAGGGGTTAATGTGCACTGTTGGGATGACAGTGACTGTTTCAACACAAGAGCCGACAATGTCAACTCCGATGGCAGGTGTGGCTTCCCGACTCTTTGGGCTTGGGGGACCCTCAGCACTCTCTTTTTCTTTTCTCTTTTCTCCCATCTCTCTCCTCTACCACAACCTCTTCTTCTTCCACCTCTTCCTCTTCCTCAAAATCATATCCTACACTGCGTGCATTAAGAGGACCCGATTGATAGCCGTATAGGAATTCAGTTTCTGAGTCGAAGGCTTCAGGTAGATTTGGAAATAGATTAGAAAAGCTCAAATCTTCCTCTTCAGCCACTACTGGTGTTTCGGCTCGTTGTTTGTCTGTATTATCACGAACCAGTGGTGCTGCTCGAGGGGTAAAATCAATAACAGCTAAAGTATCAGAAGCAAAATCCGGAGCAGTTGCAGCTGTAGTTATTTCTGGTGTCGAGGATTCCGGTACATGTTCAGGATCTGGAAGCACATCGGAAAAGGAATCTATCATAGCCTGGATTTTCGCAGCGTCATACTCCACCCCTCCCTCGCTATGTGTTTACCGACATCCCCTTCACCACCCCTCTCATCACTTTTATCACTTGTCTCTCCCCGCTCAGTTTCCCCCTTGGAAGGCTGAGGCCTAGGTTCTAGTACCTCACTTGGAGCTATGGGCCCTTGGGTAGGTGCAACCGGTTCTGGTTGTGCCATAGGACCAAGTCCTACACTTTTCCCATATGCTCGCACCACATCATTTTGTGCACACAAATCCAGGAGCGAAGCCGGAAAAGGTTGAGGTTGAACCTGATGATCAGCAATGAGAACCTTGACATACATGAACTACTTTGGCCTGATAGAAGCATGATTTGGCCAGCGGGAAATTTTGTCATTTCTGTCCATGGCGAACTGGACCATCATCGGCAAGAATCTTTGGTAGGGCAGAAATCTGCCCTTTGCACGTTTAAGATCAGAAAGCTTGCCTTCAACTTGCTGCACAATATCTAGAAATATCAAAGAGGCATAATCAATGTGTAAGTGATTAGCCGCAACATATATAAGTTTGATCTGATTTGTGTTTGGATATTCATATCTAGTATGCTTTGGAGTGAGACATCATTGAAGAATGGTGAGAAATGTATAGAAGATGGGGTGAAGGTTTGCTCGTTTGAAATGGGAATGGAGTTGTACGTTCCCAATGTACCCCATAGCACGAATGCCCTCAAGGGCAGTTGACTCATCAGGTATCTCCTCAAAATCAAGGAGAGGAGGCCTGCTTCTTGAGGTTGGAAGTTGAAGTATTTCACGAAGGCGACTTGCGGTGATATTGAGGGTGATGTGATCTACATCACCACGAACGGAGACTCGGCCAATATTTGGATTTGTATGGGTGTGAACGGTGTTCCAGAACTGTTGTACATACAACTCTGGAACATGAGTTCCAGAGGTTGAGGGATCAAATGTAAGGGCATGGTTTAGGGGGTGTATGCGGAGTATTTCAGTGATGATTGGGAAGTTTGGGTTTCTGAAGTTGTTGACGTTGATGAAATGGTTATTATATGGGTGACCACTGAAAGAAATTGGGTTCTTGGAAGGAGTTGGTCATCAGGGTTATGGCATTGGCTGGCTGTCGAAGAACGGTACGAGACAAAATTGTCTTCCATAGCCATAGTATGTCCTGTAAGAATAGCCAAATGTGTTAGACAATTGATCATTCACATGTGAATCTCTTGGTCTAAACCCAAAATTTTATAACACCCCAGAAAATATTCATTGAGGAAGTGGTGATTTTTATGAACAAAAATGTTTTTAGACACATATTTTACAATGAATACATGTGTCTAAACATTTACTTAACACTGAAAATTTTCCCATTTTGCTCATAACATGAAGATTTAGCCAAAAAATGAAATCAAGGCCATCTTCATCCACACGAAGAACACTTTTCAAATTTTGTTAGTTTTTCTTTGATGAAAACTTTTTTCATGTGTTCCTAAGACCCATCGAAAGTGTGGATTAAGTTAACACAATCGTTTGAAGGTCGAACAATGCCTTGGAAGTTCAAAAAGATGGTTTCCGAGTTCTATAGTAGAATGTTCGTTTTTGTGCATTTGAATGCAAAGTAAACTTGTTTTGTCATGCATTTGATGTATACCTTTGGGAAATGAGCACGTTTATAAGAAAAGTTCAAAATTTTGGCAGCAACGTATGAATACTTATCGCACAAAAATCGTAACCGGAGACTCGTAAAAGTAGAGGTAAGAATGCGTATGAAACACGTCTTTCCCACATCTATTTATAGTAAAAAAAATTCAAACGGTAACTATTCAAATAGCACGCTCGAAGTGTGAAGAGATTCGAGGTAAAAAGACGCGCTCGAAGTGGTCTTGAGGACCATTGTTGAGTTCGAAGTCCAAGCGGCTTTGAATTCGAAGTGTTAAAGCTTCAAACTCGATGTGAGTTAGGTTTGATCACTGTTCATGTCCGCTCGAAGTGCATTGAATTGGCACTGTTTAGAATGTGAAGTCTACTAGCTTCAAATAGAAGCTAGTAAACGCGCTCGAAGTGCACTTAGGATTAGTGACTTCCTATTCAAAGTCAACTGAGTTCGAATTGGCTCCCATAGAACACGCTCGAAGTGGCCTTGGAATTAAAACCCTCGTATGTGTAGTCCATTGACTTCGAATTGTCTAAAGTCCGCTCGAAGTGAACTCGAAATTGAGGATTTCGAGTTCGAAGTGCTCTGACTTCGAATTTAAATTAAAGTGCTCGAAGTCCACTTTTGATTGCATGCTTTGTGTTCAAAGTCCATAGACTTCGAATAAGACTTGTGAGTTCGAAAATAATAAAATCTTTTTGTATTTTTCAATTTTCAAAGAAATAAAACATATTTTTGATATTTTTCTTTTATTTTGTGAATGTTTTTGGTATTTTCTTTGATTTTTTAAATGTTTTGATATTTTCTCCCCCTACAAGCATACGTACCTTGAATGAATGATTGACACACCCCCTCAAATAGTGCTTGGATTATCCGCAACATGAACAAACAAAGTGAACTACCCACTCAATAAAAGACTGGTGGTCAAACTTTATAATTCAACATACCTAATTTGGATACTAAATCATTAAAACGAGATTCATCTAATGGTTTAGTAAATAGATCAGCTAGTTGATCATCAGTCTTTACATATTGAAGTTCTATTAGACCTTTCTCCACATTATCTTTAATAAAATGATACCGTATGTCAATGTGTTTGGTCTTTGAGTGGTGGACTGGATTGCATGAGATGGCAATGGTAGATTGTGAATTACACAGTAATGGTATCTTGTCATAGTGTAGGCCAAAGTCAGAGAGTTGAGTCCTAATCCACAAACTTTGAGAGCAGCACATTGCAGCAGCGACATATTCAACCTTAGCAGTTGAAGTAGAGACACAATTCTGTTTCTTAGAAGCCCAACACACTAACCGATCTCCCAAAAAGTGTGCACTGCCGGATGTACTCTTTCTGTCAAGCAGATGTGATTCCTTTGGATTAGCCTGGAATCTAGCATATAAGCATGTAGAAAACATTATATCTGGTCGACTAGCCCATAGATACAGTAATGAGCCAATCATACCCCTATATGTTTTTAAATCAGCTGCTTTTTCGTCAAGATCAGCAGTCAGTTTTGCTTTGGAAGACATGGGGGTAATTAGTGAAGAACAACTAAGCATGTCATACTTCTTCAACAAGTCTTTAATGTACTTGGATTGACTAATGAAGATGCCATGACTCAGCTGTTTCACTTGTAATCCTAAAAAGAAGTTCATCTCTGTTAGTCCCAGATTGAGTACACAACAACAAATGTTTGTAGAAGGGGGGATGAATACAAACTTTAGCTTTTAAAAATTTAAAAACACACTGATATACTTTTATACAATTATTATTAATATTAAATCAAGAATTACATGTACTAGAAGCGGAAATTCTAAGTACAATAAAAGGTGGCAATCTATTTGTCTAACACATATACAAGCTAACTCTAAAACAACTAATGTATATAGAGTGTTCAACACATGAACAAGTTTGATTCTAAACAATGCTTAAACTCTACGAATTTCTCAACTTATGAGATTTTCTTTCTGTGTAGTAGAGACTTCACTGTGTTGTGTGTTTGCATGTCCACCATGCATGAGTATATATAGAAATCTTGGTGAATCCGGTTGCATGAAGGTAAGAGACAAATAGGATGTGGAAATATAATATTTTAATTGTAAAGGTAGTGGGTGAAAAGTAATTGTACTTTTCTGCGAAAGTGCAACCCATACGCAATATAAAATATTAAAACCCACATCTACTGTCATGTAGAAGTTTATTTCCCTTTCCATGCTTGTACTTTAATCAACACCATGCTTCTGTTTGATTTGACTTTACCAAGTATGGGATTGCCAGCCATACTTAGTTGTTTGAACAAATCTTCAAGATCTTCGTCTTTTTGAGGTATCATTATCCTTTTCTAGTGGATAAGATCAAACCTTTTTGTCTCATACTTGATCCAAAAAGTGCATTTTTACTTTTACAAACAAAGATCTAAGGCATAATAGAACAACAAATTTTTTGCCTTTTACATATGACTTACAATCTAAAAATATAGAGTAGATTTGACATTTCTCACGACTCAGCTAACAGATTGTACTAGGAACTCTGATATTCACTACTCAATTGGCAAAATATATCAGTTGATCACTTTTTGCTAGGACTCAGTTGATACATATTGCTCAGCTGATCATATAGATGCTCAGCTGATCAATAGTAAGCTTAGGAGGGCATAACCTCATGTATTTGTTTGATCAGTTGATCAAGAACGCTCAGCCGATCATTCAAATACATCAGTTTATGAGGGGAGATGACTTGTGTAAAGGAAGAATTACTTAGTTGATGCTCTGGGTCTCAGCCGATCCATTTGTTCACTCAGCTGATGGAGTAGGTACTCAGCTGATCAATTTCTTCACTCAGTTGATGGAGTATTTTCCTCAGCTGATCAACTTTTTCACTCAACAGATGGTTTATTTTCCTCAGCTGATGGTCTTCTTTACTTGTTTTCTTCATCTAATGCTCCTTGGCTGATATCCCTTGGCTGATACATTGAGTAGGATCTGATGCTAAGCTGATGGTTCCATACTTAGCATATTTTTACATAAACTGATTCAAACAACACATGTTTGAATTCTTTCGAAGTCATACTGAATGTAAGGTTTGGTTATCATCAAATTCTATGTTTTAGGATAGGCAGAGTTGATTATTAGGGTGAAGTGATTATCTCCCCAACAATCTCCCCCTATTTGATGATGATAAAACCTTTTTCTTTTTGAAGAATCAGTTTGACTTCGAATACAAAATATTGGAACTTTTAAGTACATTTGGCTACCTAGCTATCTGTTTTTGGTAGCTTTTTTATTTTGAACCTTGTTCTGTTTTTCGTTTCTTTTCTAGTGTTCCATTTTGTTCTCTTTTTGTGGAATCTTTTTCTGTGTTGTACCATTTTGTTCTGTTTTTGTGGTATCTTTTCATTTTTCCATTTTTATATGTTTTTGATTTTCTGATATACATAAACATCACTTGAAATAACAGAATGAAGAAATGTACAGAAGTATTTATAGAGATTAACTATAAACTAACTAGTCTATAATATACAATCAACTAGATATCAACAAATCTTCAGAGTTAGAATCAGTCTTCAATCATCCCACCATGGTTCTTCTTTTACTTCAAAATCTTTGGCATGGGGATCTGCTTCAGCTAAGACTTCACATTGGGCTTGTACAAGGGCTTCAAAATGTTCATTTCCAGTTCTGCCTCTTGTAGATATCCTTAGCCCAAAGAGAAACTTCTTGCTATCTTTGAGAATTCCAGACTGTCTAAAGAACCTCCAAGTGCCAACTCTGTCCAGAAAGAATATACCTTCAACAGGCATAACTATAAATTTGTACAACTCAGTGGTGATGTTCAATGGTGGAGATGTGTTGAGACCCTCAAAGTTGGATAAGTATTCATGCTGGGGTAGTACCTTTCTTAGCTCAAATGGTTTAAAGGGCTTGGAGCCTTTCTTGTGGAGATTATCAACTGTGTGCACATGTCTGTAATAGTCATCTGGAGTGAAGGCTCTTTGTGACACAGCTAGAGCTATCCAATTTTGAATTTTCTGAATGTATTGAACTTTGAGCTTGGATTTGGATTTGAATAGAAGGTACAGGATCTCAACTAACTCTGTGAACCATAGATATGACACCTCTCATAGGATACAACTTCACAGCTGTTGAAGTTGTTTTGCCTTATAGCTTTGAGGTAGGGTTCACCATCACCTTTGTGGACATTGGCTCTTGTGATTGGAGTTGGTTCTGTTTTGTTTCTTAGAATGTTGATCTTTTCTCTGAAGCTTTGAAGTCTTTGTTGACTTAGATTGTAGGGAGCAGATAGATCAAGGTTGAAGAGGGTTTTTATAGCATCCGCATGAGATCTAGCTTTGAGCAGTTCAGACTGAGATTTCTCCCTTGCCAATTTGTGTTGAGTAGCAGCTTGATTTTGAACATGTTCTTGTTCTTGCTGATATGCTAGCTCATTGGCTTGGTAGATTTCTTTAACTGAAACACCCAATGCTTGAGCCATTTGGGCATTTTCCCTTTCTTCTTGCTCTTTAAGTGCAAGCTCCCTTTTCATTTATTCATCTGCTTCAACTTGCTCAGATGTCATTTTCTATTTGCCTTTGCTATTAGGAGCAGAGGTTGAAGCCTTTTGGACTGATGGGGTTGATTGGACTAATGGAGCAGATGGTTTTGGGCTCTGTCTTCTTCTTCCAAGGATGTCAGATAGTGCAGTATCATCCTCATCATCAGAATCAGACTCAATGGCTATTGGTGGAGAGCAGCCCTCAGCAACTTTTATTCTTGGCTTTGGCCTATTATCCATTCTTTTTAACCTTTTTGGAAACCTTTGCTCCCCCTCAGAAAGTGCTTTTCTTTTGAGAGTAGGAGGAGCTGTTGCTTTTGGTGCTTCCTGCTGCAGAATTTTTGTGTTAGTTTCATTGTAAGCAGCATCAATGTCCTCAGACTCAGGATCATCCTCCCTAGAAGAACTTGAGAATTTCTCCCCCTTTTTGGCATCATCAAAAGGAGGAGGGGAGTCACCTGTTGTTGGTTTAGGGAAGTTGGTAGAGGCAGGGGTTGAGGAAGGGGTATAAGTTGGGGTAGAGGTAAGTTTAGAAAGCTGAAGGGAGAGGCCATCCTTGAGATCTTTTATGGCTTTCCACAATGAGAGATAACTCATCCTGGATTGTTTAGTTAAGGTTTCAATGTCATCAAGGATGCCTTTAAGATAGGAAGGCATGGGTAGGAGTTGGTTTGGGATAGGGACATAAATGTTTGGGTTTATTGGGCGTAGGGTTTGGAGTTGGGATAGTAGGTTGGAGATGGTTTGGTTGAGGGAAGAGATAGTTGATTGAGGAAGGATGGGAGTGGGTGATTGAGATGGGAGAAGGTTAGAGAGATGGTCTATTTTGGTTGGGAGGGGGGTAAGATCAATGGATGCAGGGGAGGGTTGGGGTGGGGAAGGCTTGGAAGGTTTGGGTTAGGTTTTCAAGGTTTTGGTTTATGGTTTGGATAAGGGTAAGGTTTGTTGTTTGGGTAGAAGTAGATGGTTTAGAGGTGGAAGAGGTGGAGATAGGTTCAAAGAAATTTGGTAAGGTTTGTGTCCCCTCATTTGAGCCTTGGTGTATAAGCTCAAATTCATTAGGAAGGAGTGTTGAGCCCTGTACAAGTGGTTGGTTTGTACCACTAGCATTGGCAAGCTGTGCTTGTGTAAGAATCAAATTGATAAGGGGTGCAAGGTAAGTGGACTGAGTGTGGGATGTACTTAATAATAGGGAATCCCTTATTGGATCCACATTCTGTTGTGAGAATGTGAATGGTATAGGCTGACTCAATAGTGGGAGAGACACAGTATGACCTTGGGTTGAGGTATGTCTTTCAATGAGATCAACCTGTTGGGAGGTTGTGTCAGCTATCGGCTTAGATCCCATTTTTACAGATGTATCCTGTTGTGAGGATACATCCACCAGAATTGCTCCCTCTCAACATGAGGAAGGGTAATTGGAGTTGAGGTCAGAGGTGTGGATTGCACTCCCTCAAAGTGCTCATAATGAGTCACTTCTTGTGTACATGTATATATGGTGCTACGAATTGGAGTAGAACTAGTGACCACATGAGGTTCACTAGAGCTTGGCTGTTGGATTAGTGTATGGACTGGAGAGGATGATGGGCTATCAAAGGTTGGGACTACCATTTGAATATCCTCCGAGATGGAATCAGAACTGTCCTTACCTTGGGACATGATGTGCCTGCTGCAGTCAATGAGCTCCAGAAGTTGCTCAGATATTTGTTGTTCTTGGGCATCACCATAATCACCAAGAGGACTTAACACCATTAGACTGATAGGAGTAAATTCACCAGCATCCCCATCATCAGTATCATCATCTTCATTATTAGTGATAGTGTCACTTTCATCAGCATCATCATCACCATCATTATCATCATCATTTTCATCATCATCACCAACATCAACATTGTCGTTTGCAGCATCTATTAACTCTTGCATTTGGGCAGTGATTGGAGGACCTCTGTTTTCCATTAGAAAGTAGAATATATTTTCACCCATGGCAGGGATAGGAATATGCTCTAGATGTTCAATTAAGCGCACGTAATCATCTTCTCCAATCTCCCTCATAGCTATCAGGCTTAAGAATCGAATGTAGGGCACCTGAGACCTTGATGATTTCTTGTTTGTGCTCTGAGTGATTTTATCATAAGATCAGAAAATATGACTTGAGCAAAGTCGATGTTTACCCCAAAGACTAGGGCATAGAGCACTAGAAGCTCGGTTTGATTGGTGAGATGGTGGCTTCCAGATTTTGGACCGAAACAACGTATGACCACATTGGCCAAATACTTCCACGGATGAGAAAGAGTAGAGATTTTTACTTGACCATGCACTACAGGTTCATTGTAGCCGATGGTTTGCAGAACGGTTTGAACTTCTGCTTTGGAGGGAAAAGCTGTGTAAGGTGGGAAGTGTGGAATTCCAGTGGCTTCGCAAAGTGTTTCTGTGGTGATTTGGAGATGGTAGTTTCCTTGGGCTAGGGTGCAGTGGATGGTGTTATTGTTTAGGTTGTAGGTTGCGGAGTACCATAGCTCACCGATAATGGTAGGGTATATGTAGTATGGATCAGAAGTGAGACTATCGAACAAGGGATGAGCTTGAAGAAACTGAACCATTGGTTCATAACCTTGATGTTCTCACGAGGCAGGGATGGTGGTGCAGAGTAGAATGTTGTTTGGAGTTATATTCATTGGTTGATTGGGTGCAACATTCTCACCAGGGTTGATAGCAGGGTCTGGAATATAGGTGGCCATTTGGTAGGGATGATGAACAGTGAGTATCGAGAGAAAAGTTAGGGTAGTTCTTTGTAGAGAGAGAGAGAATTTGGAAAGTTTGAACAGGTAAAGGTGAATGAGAGAGAAAGTGGGATATTTATGAAGGTTAGTTAACAAAGATCGTTAGATACTAATAAAAAAATCTAACGGAAAACAAATTAATTAGCTATTAAATGAAATCGGACAAACGGAGTAAATAACTAGGGTTAAAAAGCATTAAATGAGTGTAAAAGTGAAAATTTACTCTGTGTAGAACCATCAGCTGATCATAGAAATGTATCAGCTGATGAAAAACTATCAGCTGATAGTGAAAATTTGGAGTATCAGCTGAGAAAAGTACTTAGCTGAGCATGTCTTTCTTATCTTAGAGTGATCATCTGAGTAAGTTTGATCAGCTGATAGGTATCAGCTGAGCATAATTACTCGGTTTACAAATTATGTAAGCCTTAGATATGCTTAAATAAGTAACTTATAATTTTCAATACTTATAAATTAACACAAACTAAATTACCACTATTCGAAACTAAAAATTAAGCATACCTAGTTAGGATATTAGGAAATTGAACCTTGCTTCATCTAATGGCTTTGTGAATAAATCTGCAAGTTGTAAATCAGTGTTGATGTAGTATAAAATTACCTTCTTCTTTTGCACATTATCTCTGAGAAAATGATGTTTGATTTCAATATGATTTGTCTTTGAATGCATGACTGGATTATTTGAGATGGAGATTGCACTTGTATTGTCACATAGAATTGGGGTGTCTTCAAACTTCACATCATAGTCAAGTAGTTGATTTTGTAACCACAAAATTTGAGCACAACAACTTCCTGCAGCAATGTATTCTGCCTTTTCAGTGGATGTTGACACTGAATTCTGTTTCATACTAGACCAACTAATCAATCTTCCTCCTAGAAGTTGACAACAACCTGAAGTACTTTTTCTGTCTAATGTACATCCTGCAAAATCAGAATCAGAATATCCAACTAACTCAAAATCTGAGTCTTTGGGGTACCAAAGACCAAGATTAGGAGTTCCTTTGAGATATCTGAATATTCTCTTAGCAGCAGGAAGATGTGATTCCTTAGGATCTGCTTGGTATCTTGCACAAAGACATGTTGAAAACATTCTATCTAGTCTACTTGTAGTGAGGTATAAAAGTGACCCAATCATTCATCTATAAGTAGTAATGTTCACTGATTTACCATCAGTATCCTTTCCTAACTTGATAGAAGTAGACAAAGGTGTTTTCATTGAAGAATAGTTTTCAAAATCAAACTTCTTGTGTAAATCTTTGACATACTTTGTTTGATGAATGAAAATACCACCAAATAAATAAAGTGTTATCAATGCATCCTCTTTTAAAACCTTTGTTAATGAGAAAAGAAGAGAGGATATCATACCAGGCTCTTGGAGCTTGCTTAAGACCATATAAAGCTTTGTTTAGAAAGTAAACATGATCAGGTAAGCTTGACTCCTCAAAACCAGGAGGCTGTTTTACATACACCTCTTCTTTCATATCTCCATTCAGAAATGCACTCTTTACATCCATTTGGAACACCTTGAAGTTTTTGAAGGCAACATAGGCTAGGAATAGTCTTATAGCTTCCAATCTTGCAACAGGGGCAAATGTTTCATCAAAATCAATACCTTCTTCTTGACACTACCCCTATGGCACTAGCCTTGCTTTGTTTCTGATGATTTGCCCATTTTCATCTAGCTTATTTCTGAACACCCACTTTGTTCCAATGATGGATTTATCCTTTGGTTTGGGTACCAAAGTGCATACATTATTTCTTTTGAATTCTGCCAGTTCCTCTTGCATGGCAGACACCCAGTGGGGATCATTAAGAGCTTCATCAACCTTTTTTGGTTCAATCATTGAGACAAATCCAGAATACATACAAATGTTGCAAGCTCTAGATCTTGTTCTAACTGGATCATCTATGTTTCCTATCACCAAATTATGAGGATGGTGCTTGAGGTCTTTGAAGGCTTTTTGGATTGCTTGGGAATTTGGATTCATTTGGATTTGGGGAGAAGAAGTTATATGGTGGCTATCAGCAGTAGAAATGAGTTCATTTTGAGTGGTTGATATAACTTCATTGTTGCAATTTATGGGTATCTCTACTGAAGAGAGAATGAGTGATATGGAATTTGAATCCAATGATGTTGAGTCATTTTCCACATGATTCAGTAGAGGTATAGGATTGGATGAGGATAGTTGTACATGGTTAAAGATTTGGATAGGAACAGGTTCATCTACATCATGAGCAGCTGGTGGAGAGGGATCTACTTGCTCTGGAGAAACTTCTCTAGTTTGCATAAGATAATTAAATTCTTCACCTGAAACATGATTAAAAGAACAAGAAGCAGCAAAGTCATTTTCATTGAAACTTACATTGATGGATTCCTTTATGACTTTGGTTCTGAGGTTGTATACTCTGTATGCTTTAGAAATCACTGAGTAACCTACAAACACTCCTTCATCAGTTTTAGGAGCAAACTTCTGCAATTGATCATTTTGATTGAGTAAGAAACATTGACAACCAAAAATATGCACAAAGCTTATGCTTGGCTTCCTTCCCTTGAGCACTTCATATGGAGTTTTGTTGTGCCTTTTGATAATAAGGGACCTGTTCTGTGTGAAACATGCACAACTTACAACCTCAGCCCAGAAATTAAATGGTAACCCACTTTCACACAACATGGTTCTGGCAGCTTCAATCAATGTTCTATTTCTTCTTTCAGCTACACTATTTTGTTGTGGCGTTCTTGGAGCAGAAAAGTTTTGAGATATCCCTTTCTCATCATAGAAGGATTCCAGAGTTTGATTTCTGAATTCAGTTCCATTATCACTTTTAAGACTCCTCACCAAATTGCCATTCAATACTTCCATCTTCTTGATAAAACAAACAATTTCTTCAGCAGCCTCACTCTTTGCTTTAAGAAAGAAAACCCAAGTGTATCTTGAGAATTCATCAACCAATACAAGAGCATACTTACTTCCACTGATACTAGCATTTGCAACAGGACCAAAGAGATCCATGTGCAACATATAGAAAGCTTCTGTAATTGAGAAGGCCTGCTTGGATGGAAATGATGTCTTATGTTGCTTTCCCTTCTCACAAGCAGTGCAAGGTTTAGGCTTAAGATAAGTCAGAGAAGGTAGTCCTGACACTAGTTCACCCTTGCTCAACTTGTTGATATTTTTGAAATTATGGTGGGAAAGCCTCTTATGCCACAACCAATTTGTATCATCATTATTCTTGGAGTATAAACATGTTTCCTTTGAAGGGTCGCTAGAGGACATGTCAAGTGTATACACATCCTTGGTTCTCTTGGCACTAAACACTATATTGCCTTCTTTATTTATGATGGAGCCTCCTGTCTTTGTGAAGTGGACTTCATTATCTCCATTACACAATTGACTTATGCTTATGAGATTAAATTTCAGCCCTTTGACATATGAAACTTTCGGTAGCTTGAGGTTCCCATTATGAAGTTCACCATAGCCTTTTGTTTGCCCATGGTTGTTGTCACCAAAGGTCACGCTTGGACCTTTCTCTTTCTTGTAGTTACTGAGTAAAGCCTTGTTACCTGTCATGGTTCTTGAACATCCACTGTCAAGAAGCCAAGAACCAACACCCTGCATAAATTTGAATGAAAGAAGAGTTAGTGACACAAGTAGGAATCCACTACTTAGTGGATCCCTGTGAAATGCACCTAGCTTTCCACTTCATCTCAGGTTTCTTATGTATGAGAGAAATGACTATGTTATCATCACAAGTCTGCTGTCATGAATTTCCTTCTAAAGAACATTCAAATGCCTTATGCTCTTTGCTGCCACATTTATAACATTTTTGAGATTTGTGGCCTTGGAGCATTGAACAACATAGTTTGAATGCCTATGAGATTTCTCATTAGTCATCCTTTGACTAACTTGACCATTCAACTTATGAAGCTTATCCTCCAAATTTCTTAGGTCTTTATTTACAGGCACCTTAGATTGATCTTTGTTTTTGGAAAGTTTTTTACCAATCTTTGGAGTGGCAGAAATGTGAACAATGTGAACATCATTGTTTTTACTCATAGTTTATTCTATTGAAAGAGAGTTGATTACTTCTAGATCAACTGATTGTTTAGAATATGAGCTATGATCAGCTGACAGGTTATCAGCTGAGCATTTATCATCTACTAACCTATCAGTTGATGGAGTAGTATTAGCTAACGATTTTTCAGTTTGTTAAATGCTAAGATTTAAGTCATCTATTTTCAAGGTTTTACAACATAATATCTCTATGGTTTCAACTAATGATTCCTTTCCTTTACTCACATCCTTTGACTTAATATTATTAGTATTTTTACATTCTGAAATCTTACTAGAGGATGATTCAACAGAAGGAATAATTGATTCTTTTGAGTGGGAACTCTTGCTTCTAACAAATTTATTTGTGAACACACTTTTGCCTTTAACAGTTTTGTGAAAAGTTTGTGGCAAAATGTCAGTTTTGTCTAAGATATTAAGGTTCTTATTAGAATCAACATACTTAGCAGCCTTAGAGTAATTTCCACCAATAATAGCTTGAACTTGTTTGGGTATCTACTCCTTGACACACTGAGTGGTCTTTTATGCACATACACACCAAGACTGTACTACTTTTTGAAGGTCATTAAACTTTTTGGTTGCTTCACTAGTTTCTTTTACTAATATATCATTAAGTATCTTTTGATTATCTAGTTCCTCATTTAAAATTGGTATCTACCTAAGTTCCTCATCCTTAAGAATTAACTTTTCCTTTAGTGATTCTACTTCTAGTTTTAGCTTCTTCTCTCTTTGAATAGCAGACTGGAAATCAATACACAAGTAATCAAACATAGCATTATTCTCATTATCATCATAGTTAATAAATTTTCCAACCTGATACATAGAAGAAGGATCCCAGTTGGTAGTTGAACAAGCTTTTTTAGCCTTTTTCATGTCTTCATCAAAGGAACTACCATCATTGTTGTTGGCCATCATGCATAGTTGAGTAGAGATCACCTCATCTTCATCTGCCCAATCTTCTTCTTCAGCAACAAGAGCTTGGCCCTGGGCTTTCTTCTTCTTCTTCTTCTTGTCAAGGACAGCAGCAAGGAGTTTCTTATACTTGGCTTCATAATCAATTTTGCCCTCCTGCTTTTGCACAGATGAAGAACTAGTGTTATATTTGGACTTACAGTCACTGGCTATGTGGCCAATCTTGCCACACTTATAACACTCTACTGTAGAGGCATCAAATGTAGATTTGGGCTTGACAAACTTTGATGACCTCTTGCTAAACCTCTTGGCACCCTTTCCCTTCTTAAAAGGTCTGAACTTCTTAACCAGCACTGCTACACCTTCAACCAATTCCTCCAGGTTACTTTCCTCACAATCATTCTCCTCATCACTTTCTCCAACACTCTCCTCTTTATCTCCTTCTTCATCAGAACCAGAATCAATAGCTGCAAAGCTTCTCATCTTTGTATCTCTTGATACAAGGGCAGTTGGTTCAGCTTTCACGACCTCCTTCATCTCCTTGGATGACAACTTTCTTTGTTTGACTGATTGCTCATGGTTTAGTAAGTTACCATAGAGAGAAACCAGAGACATTCCCTTAATCTTCTCACTATGTCTTAGAACAGTGACAAAGTGATCCCATGTTTTAGGGAGGGAGTCTAGAAACTTGTTCACCAAAACAAAGTTGCTCTTGGTTATGTCTGCCTTTTCAAGTCATTAACTAGGCAGTTGAACCTGGTGTATGTCTGTGTAAGACTCTCACCTTTCTGTGCAAAGAAGAATTCATACTCTTTGTTAAGGAGGAGCTTCTTGTTCTCCTTCACCTCTTCAGTCCCTTCATATGCAACTGTGAGTGTATCTAACATCTCTTTAGCAAAAGAACAGTTAAGTACTTGATGATAGATTTCATTAGGTAGTGTAGAGACAAGAGCTGATCTAGCCTTAACATCTAGGCTAACCAACCTCTTATCTTCATCTGTCCACAGATGCATGTGTTTGGTTTTGATTCTTTTTGTTGTAGAGGTTTGACCTTCAGATTCTGATGTAATGGATAACACTGATGTTGGAACATAAGGACCATCAGTGACTATTTCAAGCATTTGGATATCAAGGGTGGATAAGAAAAGATGTGCTCTACTTTTCCACAAGGAGAAATTTTTTGCATCAAACATGGGATATCTTGTTAAGGACCCAATGTTTGAGATATTCATATTATTTGATGATGAGGCCATATTGAGAGGGGTAGAAGCAGTTGTAGAGTAAGCAAAACAGATCTAGATATTGATTATCTAACCTGCTCTGATACCAGTTGTTAGTCCGAGATTGAGTACACAACAACAAATGTTTGTAGAAGGGGGGTTGAATACAAACTTTAGCTTTTAAAAATTTAAAGACACACTGATATACTTTTATATAATTCATATTGATATTGAATCAAGAATTACATGTACTAGAAGCGGAAATTCTAAGTACAATAAAAGGTTGCAATCTATTTGTCTAACACATAGACAAGCTAACTCTAAAACAACTAATGTATATAGAGTGTTCAACACATGAACAAGTTTGATTGTACACAAAGCTTAACCTCTACGAATTTCTCAACTGATGAGATTTTCTTTCTATGGAGTAGAGACTTCACTGTGTTGTGTGTTTGTATGTCCACCATGCATGAGTATATATAGAAATCTTGGTGAATCCGGTTGCATGAAGGTAAGAGACAAATAGGATGTGGAAATATAATATTTTAATTGTAAAGGTAGTGGGTGAAAAGTAAAGTTACTTTAATCAACTGTTTGATAAAAGTAAATGTACTTTTCTACAAAAGTGCAACCCATACACAATATAAAATATTAAAACCACATCTACTGTCGTGTAGAAGTTTCTTTCCATTTCCATGCTTGTACTTTACCAAGTATGGGATTGCCAGCCATACTTAGTTGTTTGAACAAATCTTTAAGATCTTCGTCTGTTTGAGGTATCATTATCCTTTTCCAGTGGATAAGATCAAACCTTTTTGTCTCATACTTGATCCAAAAAGTGCATTTTTACTTTTAAAAACAAAGATCTAAGGCATAATAGAACATGTTCTGCCTTTTACATATGACTTACAATCTGAAAATATAGAGTAGATTTGACATTTTTAACGACTCAGCTAACAGATTGTACTAGGAACTTTGATATTCATTACTCAGTTGACAAAATATATCAGTTGATCACTTTTTGCTAGGACTCAGTTTCTACATATGCTAAGCTGATCATATAGATGCTCAGCTGATCAATAGTAAGCTTAGGAGGGCATAACCTCATGTATTTGTTTGACCAGTTGATCAAGAATGCTCAGCTGATCATTCAAATACATCAGTTTATGAGGGGAGATGACTTGTGTAAAGGAAGACTTACTTAGCTGATGCTCTAGGCCTCAGCCGATCTATTTGTTCACTCAGTTGATGGAGTAGGCACTTAGCTGATCAATTTGTTCACTTACCTGATGGAGTATTTTCCTCAGCTGAACAACTTTTTCACTCAGCTGATGGTTTATTTTCCTCAGCTGATGGTCTTCTTTACTTGTTTTCTTCATCTGATTCTCCTTGGCTGATATCACTTGGCTGATACATTGAGTAGGATCTGATGCTCAGCTAATAGTCAGCTAATGGTTCCATACTTAGCATATTTTTACATAAACTAATTCAAACAACACATGTTTGAATTCTTTCTAAGTCATACTGAATGTAGGGTTTGGTTATCATCAAATTCTATGTTTTAGGATAGGTAGAGTTGATTATTAGGGTGAAGTGATTATCTCCTCAACAATCTCTCCCATCATACTAATTTGAAAGCGATTTTGCATGGTATATGCAAACTCATCACTGTACTTTAGATTTGTGGAACTAAAAATAATGTCATCCACATAAATTTGTACTAAGATTAATTCCTTTCCTTTGGCTTTGGTTAACAAAGTGGTGTCGGTTTTTCCTTTTATGTATCCCTCACTCAACAAGACATAATACCATGCTCTCGGGGCTTGTTTTAGTCCATATAGGGCTTTGACAAGAATATACAAATGTTGAGGTAATTTGGAATTGACAAAACCTTCTGGCTGAGACACATAGACCTCCTCCTTGAGGATACCATTTAAAAAGGTTGTCTTAACGTCCATTTGAAAAACCTTGAAGCTTTTATAGGTAGCATAGGCTAAGAAGAGTCGAATGGCTTCTATCCTAGCTACAGGAGCAAATGTTTCATCGTAGTCTATACCCTCCTGTTGGTTGTAACCCTTAGCAACCGGCCTAGCTTTTTTTCTAACCACTGTTCCATCGAAATCCCGTTTATTCTTAAACATCCACTTAGTACCAACCACTGATTTTCCCTCTGGAAGTGGTACCAGTCTCCAAACTTTGAGTCTTTCAAACTGGGTGAGTTCTTCTTGCATTGCAATGACCCAATCTGCATCGTTTAAAGCATCATAGACTTTGGCGGGTTCTATCATGGATAGGAAACTAGAATAGAGACTCTCATTTGCCGTTGCAGAATGAGTTCTAACTCCATCTTGAACATTGCCTATTATTTGAGATTCAGGGTGGGATTGTGTCCATCGTATTCCTCGGGGGTTTTGGATCGGAGGAAAGAACTCATTTAAGCGATTGGAGAGTTCAATGTCTTCCTTTGTAGATATAGGGTCTGAATCATAGACTTGAGTTCCCTCATAAACCGGCTCATGAGGAACTAAGACTGGATTAACAGTTGGTGTAGACGGAGAATCCACGGTTGGATACAAAGACGAGTTGTCAACCTCCGTTGAAGTTGTAGCAGGAGACACTGCATCATTCTTGTCACCAGCATTTTGAACATCAGATTCAGACTGTAAGAAATCAAATAAGAAATCTAAATTATTTTCTGATTATGATGGATTTGTATTTGCTTCTTTGCTTTGAAGTGCTGGTCCTGAACTGACTTGTCCAGAAGCAACTACATTTCCCTTTTTAAAAGTGTTAACATCCAACATGTCATCAATTGTAACATTTATACTTTCCATAACACAGTTAGTTCTTTTATTTAACACTCTATAGGCTTTTGACTCATGTGAATATCCTAGGAAAATTGCGTCATCAGCCTTGGCTTCGAATTTCCCTAGATTATCCTTTTCATTGAGTACAAAGCACCTATTACCAAATATATGAAGATATTTGAGATTAGGTACAATGCCATTTGCTAATTCATATGGTGTTTTATTGAAACGCTTATGTATGAAAGAACGATTTTGTGTGTAACACGCAGTGCTGACGGCTTCAGCCCAATAGGATGGCGGAGGACCAGAATAAGCAAGCATGGTACGAGCAGCCTCAACCACAGTTCGGTTGTGTCGTTCCACGACTCCATTCTGTTGTGGAGTTTATGCTGCAGAAAATTGATGAGTAATCCCCACGAGGTCAAGGTAGTCTAACAAGCATTTGTTCTTGAACTCAGTTCCATTATCCGTGCGAATGGAGGCTACACTGTGTTCATACTTGTTCTGTTGTTGTTTGATAAAGCTGATGATAGTAGGAGTTGCTTCATCTTTCGACCTTAAGAACTTGACCCAATTATACCTAGAGTAATCATCGACAATTACTAAGATATACTTCTTCCTATTGCGTGTTTGTATTCTCATCTGACAGCATAGATCCATGTGTAGAAGCTCCCTGATTTTCTTTCTACTGGGGAATTGCTTTACTTTGTGTGATGTGCGTTTCATCTTCCCTTTTTCACAGTCTGCACATAGATGATCTTTGAAGAACTTCAACTTAGGCAGGCCTCTCTCCAGATCTCCAGTAACTAGTTTGTTGATGTTGTGGAAGTTGAGATGGGAGAGTTTCCTATGCCACTACCAAGTTAGGTCTGATGAGGCCGTGCTGAGTAGACAAATGGAAGTCTTCGTGTTGAAGTTATTCAGATTTATTGAATATAGGTTAGACTTTCGTGTTCCCGCAGGAAGTACATCACCCATGTCTATTGTCACTGAACATGAATTCTTTTTTAATGTAACTTCCAAATCATTGTCACAGAATTGGCCAATTCTAAATAAATTATGCCCCAATATTCCACATAGAGAACTTCTTTATTTTTATATTTTTCTTTTCTATATCTCCGTACCCCAATATTGGTGCAACATTGTCATTCCCAAAACGAACATTCCTGGAGTACTTAGGAACGAAGTTGTTGAGAAGACGTTTGTCACCGGTCATGTGCTTTGTGCATCATGAGTCCAAGTACCAGAGATTTGGTTCCTACATACAGAGAAGAAAGAAGGTTTAGGTACCCATTTTGAGATGGGTCCTTGCGTGTTAGATGAAACACTGGTGTGAACTATGTCTTAAAAAATGCAGTGTAATCTTTTTGCTGTCTTCCATTGAATCATTTGTTGTTCTTTGTTAAACCTTGAAGTTTTCATCCAGAAAGGATCAGGAACAATCTTTGATACAATGGTTAGAGGAATTTCTCCTCTTTCAAGAATTTGGGAACTTTCTGTGTTTTTGATGTCCATAACTTCAACCACATCTTTTCTTTGCCAAATTTGAATCATTTTTGGTTTTGCAACTGTTTGAGATATGGGTTTCGTTTTGGTGGGAGTATGGTTGGATTTAATGGTGAATGGTTTTGTTTCTTGCTGTTTGATTGATTTTGCTCTTGAGCTTGAGGTTTTTGATTTTCTCTTTGATGAATGAGACTTTGTACATTGTGATTACGATTTTTGTGTTTTAGATTCTTTTTTATTCCAAGCCTTCAAAAACTCTTTGTAGCCCCCCTTTCTATATGCTTCTAGCTCTTGAATCGTGATGAGTCTATTTTCATAGTTCCAATAATTCATGAGTTTTAAAGCGTGTTTAGTCACCCACTGATGAATGACTATACCATATGAGGAAATAAAGGAGGCATTTACTTGATTTGACCCAAGTAGTCTCCACCTCTCACATACACTAATACCAAATTGTTTAGGAAGCCTGTCATATTCACACTTGTATTCACAATGTCCATGCAAACATCCATTACTTGTGCATAAATGTGTGCTTGCTTTCATTTCTTTTGAGGAAAGTGAATTACAATTACTAAAGAAACTTGTAATGTGATGACACTTTTTGGAAAAATCAAAACACGGCTTAGAAACTCTGGGTTCAAACTTTCTTGTGATTCCATTCGAGCAAACACTCTTCATCTTGTTGTCTTTTCTGCTTGCAGCTGAAACATTCAAAACGTGGTTAGGTGTGAATGGTTTTATGTTCTTGTGGACAACATTTTGTTGTGACTTTGATTTGTTTTTTGAAGAGTGTGTGAGATGGGCTTTGGGAATGGCATTCAGTTGCCTTTTGGTGGCTTCAGTTAATTTATGTTGAGACTTTGAAGTCCATGATCCTTCCACCGTAGATTTCCCTTTTTCGTCTCTGGTATATTTGCGTGTTGGTTGAGAAGTAGATGGAGTGGAAGTGCATGTCAAGATTTTCCTTTCACAGTGACATGAAAAACTCTTTTCTGATTTATTTATTTCTCTTTCCAAATCATCAGTGATAATGATTTGATAATAATAAGCGAAAAATTGTTCAAGTTGCATTTGTAACACCATATGTGGTATATATATCCGGGCTTCTAGAAATGTTTGTGGCCTTTTGAGATCATCAGGATAGGTGAAACCGTTAGAATCATCTATCATACTGAGCTTATGAGGCTCAAATGAGATAGAATCATTTAATTCCTGATAATTAAAATAAATTTCAGATTTTAGTGGATTATTTCTTTTAAAATCTTCTTCCATAACCTCTTCTTCTCGTCCAACAAATACCATTTTGTTTGTGATGCCACCATTCATTAAGTTAAAGTCATATAATTGCTTGGCTGTCACTTTCTCATTGATTTGTGGGTTTTCAAATCCAAGACCATCATAGGTCAATTTTGAGTATTTTCTTTCTTTGGATTTGTTTAGAAAAATTGTTTGTTCTGTTTGAACCCGTTTGATCAGTGTATCTTCAAGCTCTTTTATATTTTAGCACAATTCACCCTTTTCCTTAAGAATAAATTTTGCATCATTTTCGGCGATGATCTTCTCTACTTTTAGGTCATGCAGTTGAGTGCTCATGTTTGTAGTTAGCTCAATGAGTTAGTTTTCCTTTTCAATGATTTTCATATTAAGCTGTCCAATTTCTTTATCAACATGTTTGGATTCCATTTGTTGATTTCTGATTACTTCTTTTAGTTTTTCTTTGTTTAGTTTTGATTTTAGTACCTTTTTTTCTAACTTGTTCATTCGTGATATGATGATCAGAACATGTTCCATGCTCAGACCACAACCTGTAACGGAGTTAGAGTGTACCTCATCATCATCATTGATAGCATCGAGCCCTTCATCATCAGAATTGTCATATTATGCCTCTGGCTCGGCTTCATCATCACTAAACTCTTCTTCAACGTCTGCCATTAAGCAGAATTGAGCTTGTGCCTCTTCCTCAAGATCATTGTCATCAGTATCAGTGACGATTGGTCTTCTTCCACCAAATGGCCCTTCCTGCACTCTTCTTTTTGGCCAGTCTAAGCTTTTATTTGTAGTACTCGGCAACTTTCTTCTTTTCACTGTGTAGTCTTTTATGTAGTGGCCGTTTCCCCCACAATTGTAGCATTTGCAATCTTCTTTCCTCTCGTCCTTGGCAATTCTTGGTTTCTCAGCCACCTTATAATTTTCTGGTCTTCGGAACCCAGAAGTGTACCTTTGGCGATTGTTTGTTTTAGAGTACCTATTCTTAAAAGCCTTGGTGATGAATGACATAGCTTTGATGACTTGTTCCATTTCTGTACCATCTAACTCATCAAATTCTGAGTCTGATAAAGCCACTTGTTTGAATTTCTGAGTTTTGGAGGACTCGCGGAGGGTTGGTTCTGAAGCAATTAAGGCCAATGGATCAGCTGTGAGTCTGGCAGAAGTTTTTGAGACCTCATCTTGATATTGCTGAAGGTCCTAAAAAATGTTGTGGTATGTGACAATTGTAAGGTTTCGGTTGATGTGTTTGTATAGCTTGACATGCTCTTTCCATTCTGGCCCCAGAGCACGAAGAAATACGCAATTGATATCCAAGTCTGTCCTTTCAACCTTGTTTGTCCTGAGTTCATTCTAGAGTTTGCAGAAACGACTGTAAGTGTTAATTAATAGTTCGTTCTCCCTAGTAGAAAATTCGTGAAACATGTTCACCAATTGTGTTCTCTTTATGTGCTCTCCTTGCTCAGTCCCTTGCAATTGTCGTTTGATCTCATCCGAGATCTCTTTAGTGGTAGCTAAGCTGTCAACTTTCATGTACATTTTAGAAGATAGACCTTGCTTGAGATAATACTTAGCCAACCTATCAGCTTTCTTTCTTTCTTTCTCTGCAACTGTTAACTCATCATGAGTTTTCTCTCTCACTGTTCCAACAATTGGAGGATTGTTGTCTGGTTGTGCATCCATGATTCGATATAATTTATTTTCTCCGTTGAGAATAGAATCGATCATCATTTCACCATAAAGTTCATTATGTTCAAGAAAATCCATGAACCTCCCTTTCCATACAAGGTAGTCATTTTGAAAGAGAACAGGGGGTTTGGAATCTGTGCCAATGGCCAGTATCTCATTGGAACATGACATTTTTGATTGAATTACCTGAAAGTTTCAAAATGATCGTTAAGTTGAAAAAGTTGGGTAATTGGGTTCGAAGAAGGATTCTTCGAATTGGAATAGTTCGAAGTGGTGAATTCGTATTGAGCTATGAGTTCGAATTGGAATTGTTCGAAGATGATTAACTTGGAAGTAGTTTGAGGTTCATCTTGGAATTCGAAGTCAAATTTGAAATGAACTTCGAATGGAACAGTTCTTTTGACCTTTTTCTTTGAATGTTTAGTTTTCGGAGTCAACTTCGAATGAAATAGTGACTTCGAATACGAAATGTGATCAAAGGTTTCAAATTGTATTCTTAAGACACGCTCGAATCTGCGGTAATGCACTCGAAGTCAAGGTGTTGATATAGACTTTGAATTCGAAGTGTTGTTTGGAATCAAATCCGCTCGAAGTCATGGAGTTTGAATGGGCTTTGAATTTGAAGTGTTCTTGTCGAATTAAATCAGCTCGAAGTCACCTATGACTTGTTTCGAACTTGTACCTTGTGTTGATTTCGAATTCAAAGTGTATAGTCTTCGAACTCGAAATATAGTTCCTTCGAATTAAAAGATTTGATACGCTCGAAGCCTTCTATAGGCAACAAATTCCGGATTTTACGGGATCTGTTTTCAACAACCTCGCTCGAAGTCTTCTTTGATGTATTAGGCACGCTCAAACTCTATAGGAAACACCAAAAACCTTCAAAAAATTGATTTCACTCGATCAAACACTCAGATCTCGACTGTTCTTCATCATCTTCAAACGTTCTTGGCAAAAATCACAATCCTTATAAAAAACAATGCAAGATCAATTGATTTTTATACCCTCTTGGTCGTAATCCTTTGTAGATCCAGAGTATAACAATTAATTCATCATTCCAATTAAATCAGATGAACTAATGAAGCAAAACCGTAGATGTATCCCACTAAAAACTTCACGAATCCGTTCGATTTTGATCCAACTCAAATCATAATTGATTGTTTAGAATTTAGAGTCGATCTCGAGATGAATAGAATCAATTTTAGTAGGATAAACACTCAAACCTTCATAGCTTCGATTTCAAAACAGTCGCCTTCTTCGATGATGCCTGTTAGTCGATGTTTTCCCAATCAAGAGCCAACTTTGATCAAGCTAGGCTCTCATAACAATTGATAGATGTTAAAACAGTGATTGTATAACCTTCAAACAATCAATGACAAGATGATTATCGAGAGAGAGAGACAGAGAGAGCTACACACACTTTCATGTTCAAAGGATATTTCATATATTTTAGGAAACGTAAAGGCATCTACCGCCCATGGTACACATGTCCTATATATAGGCTAAGCCTACTACTTGGGCCTCATGGGCTTTCCTACATTTTATCTAATATTAACAAGGGCTACTTCAGATTTGAGAATAGGTGTATGGATATGCTGATTGAGTATGAACTGTTTGATATAAAGGATAGTATCGTAAAGCTACCTTATGCTTAAATACTTTATTTATACTTCAAGTGTAGTGAATACGAGGATAAACCAGAATGAGTTAGAAGGAAACCTAAGTAGTTTCTTGTTGTAAAAGTCATGTTTGACATGAATTCTAGTATCATAAATATAAGAGATTCTTGAGTAAGTGATATTTCAAAGGATGGCCCTAGCACTAGGCTAGAGAAAATAGAAACTAGTAAGAAAGGTGAGAGAACAACAGTAAAAGTATAAATTATCAAATCAATGCAAGTATTGAATCCGATAATGAGTTGATGTTAGAAAGACATGCTAATAAGAGTTAATATTGACGTTATTTATAAATAAACGATGAAGATGGTATGATATACCTTACTAAGAAGGAAGAGTTATATGGGGCTTGACTAAGGCTAAATCTGAGTGTAAATGAAATAGTACGAAAATACTATAAACTATTTGGGGTGTGAAAAAAATATATTACTGTGAGAAAGTTTTATATAAAGTGTAACACCGTAAATCTTAAGCCATTTTTTTAAAAACGCTGCGGAATCATATTCTACTTTCATTTAACAAAAATATCCACAAAGTGCAAAGTACTTTTACAAATTACAACATCGGTTCGTGTTACAAAAGATTATAAAACATGGCCCGTCTCTTCTCAAACATATTATCAGAGTATTGGTCAAATTTTCCCTTCCACAAACAAAGCTAAACAGCTATACACAAAAACCTGCAAAAAGCAATCAACCCTGGAGGGTTAGCACAAAGCTAAGTGAATGGAAGCTACAAACAAACTAACAACAAACACAGTTCACCAATGAACCACTAAACATCAATCCTCAATCAATCCGTCAATTCAACAATCTCTTCAATCCCGAGGATCGGCGGTTTTGCAGAACCTACAACTAAAGCCGGCCAAAGCAACGGTTTACCGATAGCTACCTGCCGATTGGCACAGTGAAATTCCCCACTGATACAACGCATGCATCAGGAGGACTACCACTGCTCAACCAACCGCAGACGAGCCCAGCTCTTGCAAAAGCAGCTGACCCCAACCAGCCCTTTCATAGAAGCTGATCTCTACCAACCCGTTACACAGAAGTTGGTCCTCAAACAATCCAGATAAACTTCCAGTCACAATGACAATCAAAACTCTTTCACGTAGCATATATGAACATATAATTTTCGTTTAACAAATAGGAGACTTAACAATCTATCATGGCATATCAATCAATCTATCTTCACATACCTAACTTGACAGTCAATGACCATATTGCATAAATAATAATTCATCACCGCATAACCATCATTTCTCAAATCAAACAACTCATAACATTACCACCAACACCACCCGTGAGTAAACTTCTACTCACCTCAGTCCTCGATTCACGCGTGCTCAATAGTTTAATGTCACCGAGTCTGTGGTTTGCCTGAAAACACAGCAACAACCGAATCAGTCTCGAATATATAAATATATCTTTCCACATATATTTATATCTTATATTCATGTAAATGGCTCAATATAATCATACAATTAATAATCCAATTAATCCAAACGAAACACAAACAAAACAAGTAATATTCTGAAACAGGTCCTGTCGCGCCGCGACATACCCCTGCGTCGCGCCGCGACGCCATCGGATTTCGAATCCGAATTTCAACAATCGGATTTGAGTGTCGGATTTGGTATTTCTCGGATTTCAGGATCGGATTTCACACTTGTCGGATTTCCAAGGTCGGATTTGAAACTTCTAGCGGATTCTCCACAAAACCGACTCAAATTGTCGGATTTCATGAAGGTCGCGCCGTGACGCCTAAACGTAGCGCCGCGACACACGGATTTACAGACCATCTCCTTCATTTTGTCGGATTTTCAGCCATCAACTTCTCTTGTAAAAATTACTAACTTCATCTTTCTTCACTCCAAACTCACATATACCATATATTATGTATATATAACATCATAAACACCTTTTTAATCATTTAAAACAAAAAGATCATCAAAACTCATTTCATCCATTTTCTTTATGAACCAACAATGGTGTTTCTCATTAAACACATGAAAACACAATAAAAAACACAACCAAATAATCAGTAACATGTAATGATCATAAGCTAACCTCCGTTTTGAATTATGAATCACAAAATCTCTATCTTGAAATTTCAAGTTTCCTTCTTTTTCTTTGTTTTTCTTTCTTCTAGAGAACTCACACACATACACACTTATTTTCTTTCTTTTCAAATATTCATCAGATTTCTTCAAGTTGACATACTCACACATGCACGTGTACTTTATAAATCTTCTCAAAGTATTAGGTGTCACAACCTAACATGCACCAACTCACGTACATACATACATACATGATATCATACATACAATCACATACATACATACCTAACCTTTTTCTTTTCTTTCCTTTTCATCAGTACATTAATATACCATATACAAATAGCAAACCAAACCACTTAATTAATTTCATTAACCCCACAAAACCACTTAACCAACTAAACGCAATTTAACACAAATACACACATACCGCTAACCCGCTAATCAACTAGCCCGGGTTTGCGGGTGTTATAAATCTTCCCCCATTTAGAGGATTCCGTCCTTGGAATACTATAACACATCTCAAACGGAATATCCATTTTTCATATTCATTCATTACTGACTGTTAAATTCTTTGTAACGCATATATATTTCCATCTTACTGTTATTCACATAAATTCATCTCTACTTATCTTTGTCATCTTATAATCATTAGAGTTTAACAACTCTTCTTTAACTCAATCATATAACTCATAAACTCGAGACACCTGTCTTTCAATCATTTTCTTTCACACTTACATCTTTAAACTATATCAACACATCTCTTGAATACTTGTTCACATCAATCTGTTTATTCTCAATTAGCTAACTCCACATATATGTTATTCACTGTCTGTCATATATAAAATATCCACACATCTCTTCTCTCTTTTGTTTCCAATATGTCAAACATTACTACTATATTCACATATTAGCTCACCACTGATACCTTAACATTCATCAGATAGTTATCACAACATGTTTGTCTAACCAGTTTAATTATAAATTCCACGAATCATCAAAATCCAACACAAGTTCATCCTCGCAAAACACAAGTTCATCCTCATTTATCTGCACAATTTTTCTACTCAACTATCTCATAAAAATTTAGTGGTAGAGCTCATTTCATATCTCATTTCTTGTCGTAAATTCTTCTAGAATTTTAGTCATTTCCTTCAATTCTCATCAGAATTCTCTAAGTATAAAAACATTATATCTTTAAATCATCTCATCAATATAATTCTTCTCAACAGATTACGTTCCATTGATGGTAATAATATCAACACTTTTTGCTAATCAGTCCATAATTACTTGTGATACGTCAATTTCCTTTTCATGTACTAAATTAAACATCAACTCCGTCGTATCTTGTCATCACTATCACTCTTGTAACTCAAATTAACTCAACAGTTTATAAATCTCTGATACTCTGTTTTGACGCATACACAATCATATCACATTTCTACGAAAATATATTTCATATTCACTCCTTTTTGTAGTCATCAATCATTTATTTTATATGGTATTATATTATTTAGCCCTTCCAAGTGCATTGGCAATATAGTTCTGTAAGTATTGTTCAAAATGAATTTCCAGTTCCAAGAGAAGGTACCTCCTAGCAAAGGCAATTCATGCATATGATTCACAAATCTTCACTCCATATGTTCAGGCCATTATATTTCTATTTTCTCATTGTCTCGTGAATTCAATCTGTCATTCTTCAAATCACCTACATCTTCAGTTCACAAGTATCAGCTGTCATTATAACTAGGTCTTTCTCATGTATAATTTCTTGTAATTGGGCACCCATAACATCTTTTATTCAAACAATTCTATACATCTCAAGCTTGTCCAATTTGTAGCAATTTATCTCTTTCTTTTACTTGCTCATCTATGTAATTAATCCATCCACTTCAGTAAAGTCATCTTCAATTTCCATCTATCCAGTCAAGTATGCTTCAACTCATACAATTTTTTAAGGTTATTGTCATAAATCCCCTTGTGTTTCCATATATTTGTCAACAATCTGTCTTTCCAATGTAACATCAGATCTCTCAATCACATTCTTTGATTCATTATAACTATCATCTTGGTCACATGTTAAGCTCATTAATATATATAAACATCTGCTACTTCTTTTAATACTTAAATCAATTTCACATATCTTTCTTTATAACCAATATCTTCATAGTATCAATACAAACGCATCTGCTGCAACTCCAATGGCATGGAATAGATCATTCCTCTTAAGAATCTTCAACTGTTACCAGCCTTAGACCATTGTTACAATTTCATAGCATAGCATCTTTTATATCAACTCAACAAATGCAATATCTCAACGAATTATCAATCTCCTCAAGTTCATTAATCGAAATCACAGATTATCTTCAATCGTTAGTTTTACCAAAAACCCGCAATCCCAGTTATATCTTTATTAACAACATCTCTTGATCATCACAAAACTTTCCAAACTTCATTAACTCATTCATCTTCCTTTTTCTTTGTACAAATACATACATATACACATAAGCATATAAGCACAGAAGGCAAGACAACTCTTGCAACACATAACTTAGCATACAATTCTACAAATCAAAAAACATCTTTCTAGGGTACTTCATACCCAATTCACGTCATATCATATGTCTCATCATTTACCGTCATATTACTTACTACCATATGCATCAGACAATTTCACAATGAGATATCTCTACTTTCTAAAGAATCATACTCTTTAGAAACAATCAAACACACTTAGCACACATAGGCTTCAGACATTTACAATTAACTCTTAAAGTAAATAAACTTACATACAATTATATAGGTTATCAAAACGTACCCGTTATATCATCAGTAGTGGCAATATCATCAGCCATCATATTGAAAATTCTACCCTCTTGCTCAGAAGAGTTCTTTCTCTTTCGTCCACTTGCTGACGAGGATCCCTCAACCGCCACAGCTCCTGACCCTGACTCTAATTCCTTGCTAACTTTACAATCTCTTGCACGATGATCTTCCTCAAAACATATCCAACATACCTTTCGTGAGAAACGACACTCTTTCAATTCATGGCCATTTTGCCCACAAGTCAGACACCACATAGTCTGAGACATACATGGTCCTGTGTGGTGCGACTTACACTTTCTACACCGTGATACTCGTTGATTAGATACATCAAACGCAGGTCTATGTTTCAAGTTTCTTTTACTCTGGCTCCCCTGCCCTCTTTGCTTTTTAACATTATACTATTCTAATCGAAATTTCTATTGAGAAATATGATCTCGATTCGTTCTATCTCTAGCCTTCAAATCATCTTCAAACGACTTTGCTAAGGTAAATGCCTGCGACAGTGTACTAGTTCATCTGGTAGTACTTCGATACTCTGGAAGCAAAGCTCCCACAAAGTGTTGTATCTTCGATGCCTCATCGGGCACCCATTGCTTCACAAAACACAATCTCTCATTAAATTGTTTGATTACTCCATCCACAGTCATGTCTCTAGTCATACGTAATTCCATGAATTCTCTTTTGATACGGGCTATCTCAAAAGTGTTACAATATTGCTCACACAGTTTCTCCTGAAACTGTTCCCAAGTGACACTGTGATGTTGTTGTTTTGAAAAATGACCGGTAAGGGAATCCCACCAAACTATTGCATCTCCTTTAAGCATACGAGTCGCAAAACAAACTCTCATTTCATCCTCACAATTGCATGCTTCAAAAGCCTTTACCATTTCTCGCAACGAATTCAAAGTTATACTGGGGTCTGTACTTCCATAGTACTCTGAAGGCTTACAATCCAGGAATTGCTTATAAGTACACGGTGGTTTAAATCCTTGATATGCAAAAGGATATGCTCCTTGGGTAGTAAACGGATAAAAGCTCGATGGTTGTGTCACTGGTGATATTGAAGGAAACAGAATCATCACTCGCACGGTTGTAGCTTGAGTTATAATAGATGTAGCAATCTGAGTTCGTTCATTCTGGATAATCCTCTCTCGTTCCATATTACCCATAGCATTTCTGAGTCCCACAACTCATTTTCCAACTTGGAAATATATTCTCTCTAATCCATTCCAGATTCAAAACCTTAAGTACCAACTTGACCTATTACATTCAAAACATCCACTAATGAAATTCCAGCCACTTCTTGGGTCACAGGATTGTCAGCAGGGGTATCTCTGTCAGCCATATCTGTACAATCAAATCATCTCACAAGCTCATTAGATAAACCATTAGTACATACCATACTAACTAACACACAACAATTCCAGTTCACTCTAAATCCCTCCAAAGGAAAGTTTGACCCAACACGAGCCAAGATTTGGGAATGCAACACTCTAGCCGTGCCTACATTGTTAAACCTTGGCTCTGATACCAACTTGTAACACCGTAAATCTTAAGCCATTTTTTTAAAACGCTTCGGAAGCATATTCTACTTCTATTTAACCAAAATATCCACAAAGTACAAAGTACTTTTACAAATTACAATATCGGTTCATGTTACAAAAGATTATTAAACATGGCTCGTCTCTTCTCAAACATAATATTAGAGTATTGGTCTAATTGTCCCTTCCACAAACAAAGCTAAACAACTACACACAAAAACCTCCAAAAAGCAATCAACCGTGGGGGGTTAGCACAAAGCTAAGTAAAGGGAAGCTACAAACAAGTTAACAACAAACACAGTTCACCAATGAACCTCTAAACATCAATCCTCAATCAATCCGTCAATTCAAAAAACTCTTCAATCCTGAGGATCGGCGGTTCTGCCGAACCTACAACCAAAGCCGGCCAAAGCAAAGGTTTACCAATAGCTCTCTACCCATTGGCACAGTGAAATTCCCCACTGATACAATGCATGCATCAGGAGGATTACCAATGCTCAACCAACCGCAGACGAGCCTAACTCTTGCAACAGCAGCTGATCTCTACCAACCTGTTACACAGAAGTTGGTTCTCAAACAATCCAGATACACTTCCAGTCACAATCACAATCAAAACTCTTTTACGTAGCATATATGAACATATAATTTTCGTTTAACAAATAGTAGACTTAACAATCTATCATGGCATATCAATCAATCTATCTTCGCATATCTAACTCGACAGTCAATAACCATATTTCATAAATAATAATTCATCACCGCATAACCATCATTTCCAAATCAAACATGGTTATTAATAAACATCTTATGTTTTGAAGTATTTTTTTGTGCTGATTAAATTGTTCATGTGTTAAAACCTTTATAAATCAATTAAGTGTGATTCCGCAACTTCTTAGTTGATTGTGATCAAACTAAAAGATTGTCTTTTAATTATTCTGATTTTATTCAAAAGATAATTCTTGTTATTGATATTAGCAATATCTTGAGCAGAGGGAATCAAGACCCTCTTGTATGTTTGAAGATTTGGCAATAAAGAGTTTAGACAAACTTGCACAAATCGGGGGTACATCAAAAAGAGACCATATTTGGTCCCGAGATGTTTTACCATTCCATTAAAAATTAATTTAGAAAAGTTGAAGCAACGATTGTTGGCCAAACAGATTAAGGCCAAAGCAATGTTACTTCCGAACTCATTATAAAGCAAGACAAACAGATCAAAGTTTTGTCAACTACTTTGAAGAAGGCTACAGATGTACTTCAAGCTCATGATCAAATTCTTAAACAGTTCCATGCTAGACCTTCTCAAACAGTTCCAATCAAAAAGGGGGAGAAGTCAATTTTGAAGAAGTAAGTGCAAAGTGTCAAAAGTAAACAAACAATTTTGCATTCAAAAGAAACAGCTGCACCAGATACTTAAACAGTTGCAACTCCAGAAACTACAGTTGCAACTCCTAAAACAACAGTTGGAATTTTAGAAAAAACAGTTGCTCCAGATCAATAACAAACAACTGCAAATGCTCAATCAGATGAAGAAAAGTTGTCTGCAGTCGATAGAGTTTTGATCAACAGTATGATCATGTCTGGGGATTATCCAACAACAGATATATTTAAATCATGGTCCAAAGTAAAACAAGATCATTTGATTGAAGTGGGTGCTCAAACTCCTAACATCAGCACATTCAAAATGGCTCAAAAGATTGATGATGGGTGGCTAGATGGTAAAGTTTCAAAGCTAGAGCCGATTGCACCTAAGCTAGGGTTCAAAGGCATTGCAATTTCAGAATCTAAGAAGGATGAGAAGATGCCTCCTATGCTAGGTAAGGGAAAGAAAATTGTGATTAATATTCCCAAGATAAAACTTTCAAAAGAATAACAAGAAGAGCATGATCATGAGTTCGCACAAAGGTTGAATGCTGAGATTGAGCAGCAAGAAAAGAGAGATCTTGAATTAGCTCAAAAGCTGGCAGCTGAATTCACAAAGGAAATTGATGAAGAAGAAAGAGGAAAGAAGGTTGATAAGGGAGTAAGGAGAAAAATAGTTGAAAGGAAAAAGCCAACAACTCAGCCTCAACAGAGTCAAACAGTTCAAAAATCTTCAGAAAAGGATAAAGCTGGTATGGTTCAAACCATTCTACAAGACAGACTCATAGTGGAAGTTGAAGAGAAATTGGATAAACTTGTGGAAGAACAACTAGGTCAAAAATCCAATATCACTGAGTGGAGATTTGAAATGTTGAGGATTGAAACAAGAAAGCAAGGGGTAACAATCGTGAGAGAGCTATTGAAATCTGTGCTAGCTTCTTACATCTAATGGAAAGCGTGACCAGAAGGGATGTACAAGAGATGTATGCATATGTCACAAGACATTATGAAGAAGCTGCTGAGATTGAAATCGGAGTATTGATGAGGCATTTAACAAGCATATGTGATCCATTGAAAGTTATGCCCATGTTGATAGCTGAAGAAGCCTTTCCTATCAGTCTATAAAGGTATATGCTAAGTCAAGAACTTATCACATGGTGACGGGAAATGTAATAACTCAATGGTTTGATATTGAATTCATAGAGAACAACAAAACAAAGCTCTTATATTTGATGAAAGCAAAGTTCTTCGGCCCTGCTAAAATCAAGGAAGATCTTATTAAGAGGTTGAAAGAAAAATTAGAGTCCTTACAGTTGAAGAAAGTGTAATTTTCTTTCTTTATATTTTGATGGTAACAGTTTGACTTTGCATACTTAATATTTTCTTTGCTTAGGTTATTTTTTCTGTGGTTGAACCCTATAAAGCAACTTAAGTGTATTGTTCAATACTTTAAGTTAGGAGGAGATTGTTGGGAAATTGGCTAAGTGATTGAAACTGTTGGACATGCAAAGGTAAAACTATTAGAGTGATTTTGAAGAAACGGTTGAAAACTGTTATATTGGTTTGTGAAAACAGTTGTAACTAACAGTTGCGGTGAGTGTTGCAACTGTTAGTACAAAGAGCTCAGAACTGTTAGTGTGATTATAACAACTGTTAGAAGAATCTCAGAACTGTTTATTCAACAAACAGTTTGTGTTGAGCTATTCATGGAAACTACTATCTTTATGGATTTGAAGGATATCTTATCAACTTGAAAGATTATCAAGATTATCTTGCAAGATAGAAGATTAACCAACTGTCAACTATTCAAGGAGAATCAAGAGTCTATAAATACTTGTTTAGAATATTGGTTTAGTACCGATGATTTTGTAATTCGATTCTGCTAGTTTTCGCACTCATTCGTATTGTTGATTGTTTTCAGAAAGTGTGTTCGCCTCCAAGTTTCTTTGAAACCTAAGAACAAAGTGTGTTCTTCATCTAACAAAAGAGTTAGATTGGAGGTGTAGGTGAATATTGTAATTATCATTGGTTATTAATAAACATCTTATGTTTTGAAGTATTTCACTATGCTGATTAAATTGTTCATGTGTTAAAACCTTTATAAATCAATTAAGTGTGATTCCGCAACTTCTTAGTTGATTGTGATCAAACTAAAAGATTGTCTTTTAACTATCCTGATATTTTCAAGAGATAATTCTTGTTATTGATATTAGCAATATCCGTTCCTGACAAGTGGTATCAAGACCCTCCTGTGTTCAATTTCTTAGAACTAAGGATGAAACTTCTGAGTTAGTTAAGTCTCTTATTCTTATAATAGAAAACAAATCTAATTTGAAAGTGAAAGTTATTAGTTCTGACAATGGTCCTGAGTGGTTATTTGATATTGATGCATTGGCTAAATCTCTTTCTTTTGAGTTTTCTATAGAAACAGTTGTAGGTGTTCCTACAGCTGTTAGTGCAAACCAACAAACTGTTTCCAACAATTCAAACAGTTTTGAAACTGTTAGCTCAAGACCAACAACTGTTGGTGAAAACAAAGTTTCTAAAGACTTTGTAGTGATTCCCTTGTTTCAAAGTGATACTTCCAATGTTGTTAGTCAAATGAATGATGATGCTGATCCTTCAAAGGACATGGAATCTCATGTTCCACAACAACAAAGTGCAACTGAACATCAAACAGTTGTAGATCACGTATGTAACTCATCTGGGAATGAAAGTGAATATGAGATTGACATGTCAAATTTGGGGAATGTACTGCCTGAAGAAAACATCCCTATATCAAGAATTCAGAAGAATCAACCCATAGGGTAGATTATAGGTGATCCTACCACTCCTATTAGAACAAGAGCTATGCTGCAAAGTGAAAATAGTGGTGTGAATCTTGAACAGTTTGATGTGAATGTCTGCTTTCTATCTCAAATAGAACCTAAGAAAGAAGTAGAGGCATTAAAAGACCCTTCATGGGTAGAAGCAATGCAAGAGGAACTTTTATAGTTCCAATTCAGCAAGTTTGGAAGTTGGTTGAACTTCCAAGAGGCAAAAGAGCAATTGGCACCAAGTGGGTGGTTAGAAATAAAAAGGATGAAAGAGGCATAGTCATCAAGAATAAGGCTAGACTTATTGCACAGGGTTATACACAAGAAGAAGGCATAGATTATGATGATGTTTTTACACCAGTTGCAAGAATAAAAGCAATTAGATTGGTCCTTGCCTTTGCAAGCTTTAAAGGATTCAAGGTGTATCAAATGGATGTCAAATCAGCTTTTCTCTATGGAACTATTGATGAGGAGGTATATGTGTGTCAACCACCTGGTTTTGAAGACTCAAAGTATCCTGACAGGGTTTATAGGTTGGATAAAGCTTTGTATGGGTTACATCAGGCTTCTAGAGCTTGGTATGAGACATTATCGTCTCATTTGATTGAGAATGGTTTTAAGAGAGGCACTATTGATAAGACATTGTTTACAAAGATTGTTAAAACAGAAATTTTGCTTGTTTAAATCTATGTTGATGATATAATCTTTGGATCCACTAATGACAATCTGTGCAAGGAATTTGAGGTCATCAAGCATAAAAGATTTCAGATGAGTTCCATGGGAGAGCTTACATTTTTCTTGGGATTACAGGTGAAGCAGAAGCCATCTGGTATTTTTCTAAATCAGTCAAAGTATGTCAAGGACATTTTAGACAAGTTTGGTTATCAAGATGTGAAGCTAGCAAGTACTCTAATGGAAACACACAAACAGTTGGGAGCAGATCCTGAGGGGGAGGATGTAGACATACACTTGTATAGGTCTATGATAGGTTCATTAATGTACTTAACTACTTCTAGACCAGATATAATGTTTGTTGTTTGTGTTTGTGTTAGGTTTCAATGCAATCCAAAGATGTCACACCTATTTACTGTAAAAAGGATCTTTAGGTACCTCAAAGGCCAACAAAAATTAGGTCTTTGGAATCCTAAGGATTCACCATTTGAATTGGTGGCATACTCTGATAGTGACTATGGTGGAGCTAATGTGGATAGGAAATCAACTTCTGGAGGATGTCAATTCTTTGGCTCAAGGTTGGTATCTTGGCAATGCAAGAAACAAACAACAGTTTCAACTTCAACAGCTGAGGCTGAATATATTGCTGCATCATGCTACTGTTCACAAGTGTTGTGGATCCAGAATCAGCTTCTGGATTACAGTATGAATTTCTTGAATACACCTATCTACGTTGATAACACAAGTACTATTAGCATTGTTAATATGTTGGGAATCCATGGGGATCAAAGCACGCAACGGAAGCAACAAAAACACACAAAAGGATCCCATGATTTCCCAATGATGGTAAAAACTTGCAAAAACATGCATGCAACCAAAAACAAGAACAAAGAGAAGAAGGAGATCAAATCATACCCTCGAAGACTTTAATACTTGGCTGGAACATTCGGATTTGGGATGTAAGCTTGAAACAAAAGGCTTCAAGCCCTAATGCAAGTCCACACCAAGAAACCTTCAAGCTCTTTGTACTAGCAAACCAAACCACCACCAACACTTGATGGATCTCTTCTGAAACAGCCTTGAAACACTTGTGCACAAATCACCAACACTTGATCTTGCTCTCTCTCTCAATGGAAGAACTCACAAGTATATGTATTGCACAAAAGGACCAAGAGTATGAAATGAACAAAGAGACCCTCTTTTAAAGGCCTCTAGTCAGTTCAATGAAACACAAGTGTCACTTGGAATTCTGCCTTCACGACTTCTTCACGGGCTCTCACGGGCCGTGAAGGATAAATGTGCCATGACCGGCCATTTATCCTCCACGAGTCGTGCCGCGCCGTGCAAGAATTGTGAGGGTTCGTGCCTTCACGACCTCCTTCACGGGCCGTGTAGGGTCGTGAAGCCCTAGGGTTTCACGAACCATGCGGCCCATGATAGGACTCGTGGACACGAGCTGCTTCACGACCCGTGGAGCATCCTTCACGGTCGTGAAGCCTAGGTCAACTGGAATTTGACCATTTTGACTCTTTCTTCTTATAGTAGGCTGTCGAGATTGAAACTTGGCGTGTGACCCAATAGGCCCGCGCTTCATTGGTAGTGATGCTGGCCTACGTGTGTCAGTGGGCAGATACCAACAAACTCCCACTTGTACATGACACACCGTATCCATGGGCACCACAGACAGGGAGCGGCCTCTAGCAAGGCATCCCTGCCCCCAACTAAACATGGGGTATGTCATCCCTGACAAGTACCATGATAAACTAAAAGAGTTTGACATGGTCCTATAGATAAGTGATCAATTATCTTATTGTTCGAGATATCCAAGTGAACACGAGACATGTTACAAAGTCATTCTCCGATCGTTCACGATTATGTTTCTCGATCAAGATTGGTGGTGACCAAAAGGTGAGTTGCAACTGATCAACAATCATTGCAAACTCGAACATGGCCATGCATTTTTGTGTCAGCGCCCAATCATCGAGGGGCCCAGGGATATCTCTCTTTACAGAGGAACAAATTCCTTCGACTACATTGCCTCCAATACAATGGCAATACTTTACCCAAATACCTCCTTTATAGTAGCCAGTTACGGACTACGTTTGAAAGCAGTCAGAATAAAGCAAACCAAAATAGTGAAACACATGCATCTCCGGTCTAAGGTTAAAAGATATTATCATCCTGATTTACTCTTTACATGTACCATGAAGTAAGATCCGGTGTGGGTCATCCAATCACTTGAAACTCCTTTCAAGTATAGGCGAAATATTGCGTCCCTTGTATTCAATCCCTATTGAACACTATGACCAATCATTTCCCTCGATCTTCGTTCATACTTCCTTCCTTGAAGAATGACCGATTGTGGACAGTTTAGAATGTAAAACATTCAAGGAAGTGATAAAACATGCAAAGTTGGAACACAATAATGATTTAAAGAAAGTATTCGCTACACGCGTATCATTAAATCTCCATTTAATAATCAATACATTAAAAAATACAATATTGCTTAATGTTCCCAATAACATATTAAATACATCGATTAAAATAACCAATATACAACTCAAACCAAGTCACTAGCAAATCTAATCCCAATAGCACGTGTGTGGGCATCGTGCTTGGCTTGCGACAACGGTTTACTGAACGGATCCGACAAATTGCTATCCGTGTGTACTTCACTGATAACGATGTCTCCATTTTTGACCACGTCCCGGATAAAATGATATTTACGCGGAATATGCTTCGTGCGTCGATGAGACCTCGGTTCCTTGGTCAAAGCAACGGCACCCTTGTTGTCACAGAAGATCTCAACAGGGTCGCTGATGCTAGGAACCATTCCCAGATCAAGCAGAAATTTCCTTATCCATACGGCCTCCTTAGCAGCTTCAGTAGCTGTAATGTATTCCGACTCAGTAGTGGAATCGGCCACGGTGTCTTGCTTGGAGCTCCTCCAGGATATAGCACCGCCGTTTTATCGGTTTGGAAGCTTGCATTAGAGTAATTCTTTACTCTAAGCTCTTCCTCACCTCCGTACCCCAAGAACATCTCCTTAGTCCTCCGAAGATACTTGAGAATGCTCTTCACCGCCGTCCAATGAGCTTCGCCAGGTTTGGCTTGATATCTACTCGTCATGCTGAAGGCACACGATACATCAGGCCTTGTACATAGCATGGCGTACATGATCGAGCCCACAGCCGAAGCATATGGCACTCGCTTCATTACTTCCCGTTCCTCCGGGGAACTAGGGGACTGAGTCTTACTCAATACCAAACCATGTGACATTGGAATGAACCCCTTCTTGGAATCTTATATCCTAAACCGCTTTAGGACTTTGTCAACATATGTACTTTGGCTAAGCCCAATAAGCATCTTGGATCTATCTCTATAGATTTTGATCCCAAGAATATAAGTCGCATCTCCTAGATCCTTCATTGAAAAACAATTCCCTAACCAAGTTTTTACACCTTGAAGGGTCGGGACATCGTTTCCAATGAGGAGTATGTCATCGACATACAAGACTAGGAACACAACTATGCTCCCACTACCCCTGACATATACGCATGGCTCATCCTTGCTTTTCGAAAAGCCAAACTCTTTGACTTTCTCATCAAAGCACAGGTTCCAACTGCGTGATGCTTGCTTAAGTCCATAAATGGACTTCTTAAGCTTGAAGACTTTATCCGGGTGCTTGGCATGTACAAAACCCTCGGGTTGAGTCATATAGACCTCCTCGCTAAGTGTCCCATTAAGGAACGCGGTTTTTACATCCATTTGTTAAATCTCATAATCAAAAAATGCGGCAATTGCCATGAGTATCCGGATAGACTTCAACATAGCCACCGGGGAAAAGGTTTCATCATAGTCTACACCATGAGTTTGCGTGAAACCCTTAGCCACCAGTCGGGCTTTGAAGGTGTCTACCTCTCCATCTATGCCGGTCTTTCTCTTAAAGACCCATTTGCACCCTACGGGTCTACACCCGGGTACCGGATCTACCAAATCCCAGACTTGGTTATCCGACATAGATTGCATCTCGGACTCCATAGCCTCTTTCCACCTAGCGGACTTAGGGCCCGCCACGGCGTTCTGATAAGATGATGGTTCATCATGATCCACCACTAGGTCGCAGCCCTCAGACATGAGAAACCCATATCTCTCTGGCTCATTGCGACTCCTACCGGATCTCCTAACAGGTAAAGGTTCCGTGTCAGGTTCTCCAGCAGCGCCGTGCTAAGAATCATCTTGTGAACTAGTTCCAACTTCAGGTTGGTCATTGGAAGGTTCTTGAATCTCTTCAAGATCTACCTTTCTCCCACTAGCATCTTTGGATAGCATCTCCCTTTCAAGAAAGACGGCCCTCCGAGCAACACATACCTTGTTCTCGGACGGTTTGTAAAACAAATATCCCATAGACCCGGCAGGGTATCCAATGAACAAACATCTCTCGGCTCGGGGTTTCAATTTGTCCTCCACCTCACGTCTCACGTAGGCCGGACAACCCCAAACCTTTAGATATGAAAGCGATGGAACCTTTCCATGCCACATCTCAAAGGGTGTTTTCTTGACCTTCTTAGTTGGTACGAGGTTAAGGATTCTAACGGTCGTTTCCAATGCATAGCCCCAAAAGCTAATGGGTACATCCGTACGACTCATCATACACCGAACCATATCCAATAATGTCCGGTTCCTCCTCTCGGCGACACCATTTAATTGTGGTGTCCGAGGAGGTGTCAATTGCGAAACAATTCCACAATCTTTTAGATAGTCATAGAATTCCGAACTTAGATACTCACCAGCACGATCCGATCTGAGCATCTTAATTCGTTTACCCAATTGGTTCTCAACTTCGTTTTTGAATGTCTTGAAAACCTCAAAGGTTTCCAACTTTTGTCTCACGAAGTAGACATACCCATACCTACTAAAATCATTGGTAAAGGTTACGAAGTACCTTGAGTTATCCCTAGTGACATGCTTGAACGGACCACACACATCCGTGTGAACGATATCCAACAAGTCTTTGCCCCTCTCACAAATGCCGGTGAAGGGTGCTTTGGTCATTTTGCCCAACAAGCAAGATTCGCATACATCACCCGACCCATGGTCAAATGATTCCAAGATCCCATCTGCTTGGAGCTTGGCGATGCGTTTCTTGTTTATGTGGCCCAAACGACCATGCCATAAAGATAACTTATCCAAATCACATTTGGATTTAGAACCAACATTCATGATTGATCTATTACTTTGCAAGCATACGCTTGTCTCATATATGCCACGACATTGATGTGCTTTAAAATAAATTAAATCATTTTTAAAGCATGAAATAATTCCATTAGAGAAATTAAAGTCATATCCATCGTCAACAAGTGCATAAAATGATAAAATGTTTCTTGCCACGCAAGGCGAATAAGATACATTTAATTAAGTAATAGATAAGCCGGATGGAAAGGCGAGGTCCACGCTCCCTATCTTCTCAACCGGGACAACCACCTTGTTTCCCATGATGAGATCCAGCTCCCCATCAACCAAGTCCCTACTTCTTCTTAGTACCTGCACATTATTAACTATGTGAGTACCACACCCGGTGTCCAAGAACCAAGCGTTAGAAGTAGAAGTGTTATGGAGTTCAATCATATACGTACCGGAGGCGCCTTGTCCCTTGGCGCGAAGCCTCTTGAGCTCCTCTGTGTACTTAGGGCAAATACGCCGGTAGTGTGCCTTCTCCCCGCAGAAGAAGCAGGTGGCCTATTCCGGTGAGGGGGCTATAGGAGCGGGTTCCTTCCCCTTCGGCTCCGGCGCCGGGAGTGGCTTAGGCTTGGGTGTTGCCACCTTCGCCTTCCCCTTTCCCTTGCCCTTGGAGCTTGAAGCGGGCCGCTTCCTCTTAGCACCTCCCTCATGGATGGCTAGGACGGGTGCGGAGGTCGATGGTTTTGCCTTGGCCATGTTAGACTCGGGGTCTTCAACATGCTGTTCAACTCCATCAAGGACTTATCCATATTATGCATATGGTAGTTCACAATGAATGGACCATATGCTTGAGGCAAAGATTGGAGGATAATTTCCGTAGCCAACTCTTTCCCCATAGGAAAGCCCAACCTCTCGAGCTGGTCCACGTATTGCTTCATTCGAAGCACATGGGAGCTCACGTTCCCGCCCTCCTGCATCCGGCACCCTACAAAGGCCTGGACACACTCGTAGAGTTCTTGCCTCGCTTGCTGCTGGAACATTTCCTTTAGCTGCGAGATCATGTCAAACGCACCAACGTCCTCGAATTGCCTTTGCAATTCGGAACTCATGGTCGTCAACATGAGGCAAGTCACCTCATTAGTGTCTTTAAGGTGCTTTTCATAAGCATCCTTAATGGCCCGTGTAGCGGTGGTAGCAGGAGCCTCCGGAAGAGGTTCCTCTAGGACGTACAACTTACTTTCATGGCGCAAGACAATCCTCAATTGCCTAAGCCAATCCATGAAGTTTACGCCTATGAGTTTCTCTTTCTCCAAAAATGGACGGAGTGAAATGTGTGTCGCGGTGTTGCTTGTAGATGCCATCTAAAAGAGGGCAAAGCACACAAAAGGTTAGTTCGACATATTTTAATCCTTGTTAAATAATTACCCAATAGTTTAACACTTAAATTTAACAAGGGCTAAGAACCCAACATAACTTCACTACATGACGGGTTTACCGCGGATCACTTCGTCAAGGTATTTAGGCCAGTAAACACTTTACCAATTTCAATCCGTGATTACAACTCTTAGGCACTTGTGGGATCCTTCAGTACTCATAGCACCGGTTTGGCATGTTTGATCACTTCCCACACCGATTCCTCAATAAGCCGATTTGATAACTCGGTATAGGCACGACAATTATCAAGGCGTATTAAATTGGAATTGCAAATCGTCCAACAAGATACACGATGACGCCATTGACAATAATTGGCTCGTGCTAAGCTCGACAACCAAAGATTTCAAGACGCCACACGCACCTTCCACACAAGTCCACATGGAACAACTTGTGCTAAGCTCGACAATTGTCCCTTGCTTCATTAGATTCGGGTCGTGTCATCTTTTGGATGGTGTGTGATTTACGTTTTTGAGAAAAACGGGACTTTTGTTTTTCCGGTTAAAAACCTCTTTTCGTTTTGATTAAAAATAAGTGACAAAACGCATTTTTCACCAATTGAACATAAACACTTTATATTCGTTTGTTAATCATGTGAGCGAGCGGGGTTTGTTAACCAATTAAGGAAAACAATATAGTTTTATTATTTTCAAAAGATTTTCTAGCATGCGAAGATCCTACAACCACGCAAGAAAAAAAAATAAATAAAACTACACAACCACGCATACAAAACCGATTTGAGCCAACCTAAGTGTTCCCCGGTGAGCCAACCGAGGAACTAAGTCTACTAAGGACAAACAATTAAAGACATCGTGATGTGCTCCCACTCGATCCCGCACCTCCGGATCCGAGGTAGCCAAGACATCTCCCAAGACTCCCGTTGGTGCCTCCGGTCTTCTCTTCTCATTACATACATAATTTAAAGAGAAATGGCATGCAAGCCACACAATCTATTCTAAGCTAATATACAATTACAAAGAATAAATACTTTGGTGTGCAAGCCACAAATAAATAAATAAACTATTACAAACCGGATTAAATAAATTATTACAAACCAAATGTGGTACAAACCACCAAAAGAATGAATAACAAACAAAGCAACCAAACAACCACACAAAGATCTAGGCTCAAACCGGTGCTCACAAAAATGAAACAACCACAAAGCATGGTGTGCCACACCAAACCATGCACAAAACAATATCCCAATTAAGTTTATTCAAAAACTAAAGGCATAAGAATAAACCTTGTACATATGCATTAGGATTCCAAACACTTTGAAATCCATATTCATATATACACAATTTACATGTATGCATGTGTGCATTTTATGCCAAAACCATCCAATACATACATATAAAAGAATTAGGATATTATGGGGCTTAATCTACAAGGCTAAACAGCCTAAAATGATTCTGGAAACACCAAAATCAAATGCTAAAATCCATATCAAGTTTTCTTTTCCAAAAGGCCAAAAACAGCCTGATCACGACTCCTTTACGAGCTAAAATCCATATCACGGGCTGTGAAGGCAGTACGCTCCACGACTCGTGAAACAGATTAAAAACCTTTCACGACCACCACCCCACGAGACTGGTCGTGTGGCCTTCACGACCCGTGAAACAAGCTCCACGGCCCGTGAAGACCTTATGGACAGAATGTCCAAAATCGAAAATATGGATTTTCAAGCCACAAAGGTGCATGCATCTTACAAGTATAGCTCTGATACCACTGTTAGGAATCCATGGGGATCAAAGCACGCAACAGAAGCAACAAAAACACACAAAAGGATCCCATGATTTCCCAATGGTGGTGAAAACTTGCAAGAACATGCATGCAACCAAAAACAAGAACAAAGAGAAGAAGGAGATCAAATCATGCCCTCGAAGACTTTGATACTTAGCTGGAACAATTCGGATTTGGGATGTAAGCTTGAAAAAAAAGGCTTCAAGCCGTAATGCAAGTCCACACCAAGAAACCTTCAACCTCTTTGTATTAGCAAACCGAAGCACCACCAACACTTGATGGATCTCTTCTGGAACAACCTTGAAACACTTGTGCACAAATCACCAACACTTGATCTTGCTCTCTCTCTCTCTCAATGGAAGAACTCACAAGTACATGTATTGCACAAAAGGACCAAGAGTATGAAATGAACAAAGAGACCCTCTTTTAAAGGCCTCTAGTCAGTTCAAAGGAGCCAGAGTCGGACCCCAATGGCACCATATCACTGGACCAACTCAAATGGTCCAATGAAACACAAGTGTCACTTGGAATTCTGCCTTCACGACTTCTTCACGGGCTCTCACGGGCCGTGAAGGATAAATGCGCCATGACCGGCCATTTATCCTCCACGGATCGTGCCGCGCCGTGCAAAAATCGTGAGGGTTCGTGCCTTCACGACCTCCTTCACGGGCTGTGTAGGTTCGTGAAGCCCTAGGGTTTCACGAACCATGCGACCCATGACAGGACTCGTGGACACGAGCTGCTTCACGACCCGTGGAGCATCCTTCACGGTCGTGAAGCCTAGGTCAACTGGAATTTGACCATTTTGACTCTTTCTTCTTATAGTAGGCTGTCGAGATTGAAACTTGGTGTGTGACCCAATAGGCCCTCGCTTCATTGGCAGTGATGCTAGCCTACGTGTGTCAGTGGGCAGATACCAACATAATAATCCTGTGAAGCATTCAAAAACAATGCACATAGAGATCAGGTTTCACTTCACCAGAGACTGCAATGAGAAAAGTTTAATCCAGGTTATGAAAGTCCATAGTGATGATCAGTTAGCTGATCTGTTCACTAAAGCATTTGATGTGAGTTGGTTCAACTTTCTGATCTCCAATATTGGAATGATTAACTTAGAATAACGGTTTGTTTGCTTATTTATCTGTATGTTTGTGTTTTCTCACTAACAGTTTGAAACTGTTAGTATTAAGTCTAACAACTATTTGTGTAAGTGTTCAGGGAACAGCTGTGCAAAATACAACTAACAGTTCTCAACTGTTAGTACATGGCGGTTACAATTGTTAGGCAAGCTTCCTGTTCATTTAAGGGGGAGTATTACAGTCGAAGTTCATTAAGATAACAGTTCTCCACTGTTAATTTTGTGTTTCCTTCAACTGTTAGTCAAGGGTATTTCAGTCTTTGAAGAAACTCTGAGGAATTTTGAATTGCATTTAATATGCATCACATATATAAGCCATTCCCTCCTCGTAGTTTTCATTACGCTTACTAAACTTCTATCGAACGCTAAACCCTAGAATTTCTCTTCGAAATCGCCATGGCTCCCCTTCCGTTTGTCAAGGAACACAATATGCTCGCATTCATCTCGAAACCTGCTGATTTGCATGTCTTTCATGATATGATCGACTATCTTTTGCTGTCAAACCTCCATACTGCTCTCACCATCAATCCAACCATCTACACTTCTCATATCGATCTGTTCTAGAAAAATGCCACAATCAGAGAGGCTGATGGAGTACAATGGATTGATTCAAATGTTGATAATCATGTTGTTTCTCTCTCTAAGAATATCATTCGCAAACACCTTCACTTTGATGATCTTGAGAGTGAATATTCTGATTCTGTTTCATTGGAATTCTTGCACGCTGAGTTGGTTAAACTAGGGTATGAGGGCCCTAGGGGAATGGGTACCTTCTACAAAGGGAAATTTTGTGCACTCTGGAAGTTTTTGATTCACACTCTACAACAGTGTATCAGCCCCTAACGAACTGGTTGGAATGAGTTTGGAAGTAACATTGCTTTGGCCTTAATCTGTTTGGCTAACAATCATTGCTTCAATTTTTCTAAATTAATTTTTAATGGAATGGTAAAACATCTCCAGACCTAATATGGTCTCTTTTTGATGTACCCCCGATTTGTGCAAGTTTGTCTAAACTCTTTATTGCTAAATCTTCAAACACACAAAAGGGTCTTGATTCCCTTTGCTCATGTGGCCTCCACATTGAGCAAACTCTTGATAAATGGTAAGAATTTTTCTGGTGCCATCACTCCACCACTCTCTACAATGGTGGAGTTTCTTTCAACAAACAGAGCTGCTAGAGTTGAGCATGAAGCCCAAATCATTGCTACACCACCAACTTTAGAACCCACAGCTCATGATACTCAAATATCACCCTCTGCTACCGTTTCTCAAACGACAACACCAGTCCCCACTATTATAACATTTAAAAAGAGGAAGAGAATTGTTGGTGCTCCTTCCACCACAGTCCCTATCACTCAAGCTGTAAACCCTGCACAGGTGCATTCACGTGTGTAGATATCCAAAGATAACCCACTTTGCTGTCTCCCAGGCACAATGAGGAGGTGATCACTCCAAGGGAGAGTGACCATGTGGTTCTTGAGGCTGACACTACTGTTTCATCCGCAAGGGGTGAGCAGGACAGTGTCAACATAGGTAAGACCTCAACCACGGCAACATAGGTTGGTCAAACAGCTTTTGGAAATCCCTGGTACTAAGAACAAAGGGGTACTGGTGAGGGAACTTCTAGGAGTGGCCCACCAGTTCTATCTACCAATGATATGTTTGAGGTGGCAACACTGGCTGACATTGAGATAAGTATGAAACAAAAGGCATTGACGAATCTAGACCTTGTACCATTCCTTGCTGCATTCTTCTATCTCAAAAAGAGGAACTCTTTACAAGACAAGCTTCTAGCCAAGCACAATTAGCTCATTATAAAGCCAGACAAACACATCAAAGTTTTGTCAACTTCTTCGAAGAAGGCTACAAATGTACTTCAAGCTCATTATCAAATGCTTAAACAGTTCCATGCTAGACCTCCTCAAACAGTTCCAATCAAAAAGGGGGAGATGCCAATTTTGAAGAAGCAAGTGCAAAGTGTGAAAAGTAAACTAACAGTTTTGCATTCAAAACAAACAGCTGCACCAGATACTCAAACAGTTGCAACTACAAAAACAACAGTTGCAACTCCTGAAACAACAGTTGCAATTCCAGAAACTATAGTTACTCAAGATCAACAACAAACAGTTGCAAGTGCTCAACCAGATGAAGAAAAGTTGTCTATATTCGATAGAGTTTTGATCAACAGGATGATCATGTATGAGGATTATCCAACAACAGATATATTTAAATCATGGCCCAAAGTAAAAAAAAATCATTTGATTGAAGTGGGTGCTAAAACTCTTAACATCAACACATTCAAAATGGCTCAAAAGATTGATGATTGGTGGCTAGATGGTAAAGTGTCAAAGCTAGAGCCGATTGCACCTAAGCCAGGGTTCAAAGGCATTGCAATTTCAGAATCTAAGAAGGATGAGAAGATGCCTCCTATTCTAGGTAAGGGAGAGGAAATTGTGATTAATATTCCCAAGATAAAACTTTCAAAAGAATAACAAGAAGAGCATGATCATGAGTTAGCACAAAGGTTGACTGCTGAGATTGAGCAACAAGAAAAGAGAGATTTTGAATTAGCTCTAAAGCTGGCAGCTGAATTCACAAAGGAAATTGATGAAGAAGAAAGAGGAAAGAAGGTTGATAAGGGAGTAAAGATAAAAAGAGTTGAAAGGAAAAAGCCAAGAACTCAACCTCAAATAGTTCAAAAATCTTCAGAAAAGGCTAAAGCTGGTATGGTTCAAACCATTCTACAAGACAAACTTAGAGTGGAAGTTGAAGAGAAATTGGATAAACTTGTGGAAGAACAACTAGGTCAAAAATCCCACATCACTGAGTGGAGATTTGAAATGCTGAGGATTGAAAGAGGAAAGCAAGGGGTAACAATCGTGAGAGAGCTAGAACCAATTGAAAGCTATGCTAGCTTCTTACATCTAATGGAAAGTGTGACCAGAAAGGATGTACAAGAGATGTATGCATATGGCACAAGGAATTATGGAGAAGCTTCTGAGATTGAAATCAGAGTATTGATGAGGCATTTAACAAGCATATGTGATCCTCTGAAAGTTATGCCCATGTTGATAGCTGAAGAAGCCTTTCCTATTAGTTCTATAAAGGTATATGCTAAGTCAATAACTTATCACATGGTGATGGGAAATGCAATAACTCAAAGGTTTGATAGTGAAGTCATAGAGCACAACAAAACAAAGCTCTTATATTTGATGAAAGAAAAGTTCTTCGGCCTTGCTAAAATCAAGGAAGATCTTATTAAGAAGTTGAAAGAAAAATTGGAGTCCTTACAGTCTAGGAAAGTGTAATTTTCTTTCTTTATATTTTGATTGTAACAGTTTGACTTTGCATACTTAATATTTTCTTTGCGTATGTTAATTTTTCTGTGGTTGAACCCTATAAAACAACTTAAGTGTATTGTTCAATACTTTAAGTTAGGGGGAGATTGTTGGGAAATTGGCTAAGTGATTGAAACTGTTGGACATGCAAAGGTAAAACTGTTAGAGTTATTTTGAAGAAACAGTTGAAAACTGTTATATTGGTTTGTGAAAACAGTTGTAACACACGATTAACCTACCACAAAATTCTACAGATACAAAGTAGCGATTTACCCCTGAATCAAATAATACTCTAGCAGAAGTAGAGTTTATCATAATCATACCGGTTATAACATCATTTGTAGTAGTGGCATCATCCACATTCATCCTAAATGCCCGACCCTCGGTAGTGGGTGGATTCTTTCTTTTCTGCCCAGCTGAAGATGATCCCCCAGCACCTCCCCCTCCTGGCCCAGATCCTATTTTCTTGCTCAATAGGCAGTCACCAACCCGATGCCCCTCCTTTTGACAGTTCTAGCAGACACTCCTCAACAGTCTGCAATTCTTCAAGTCATGGCCAAACTGGACATATTTCACACATCTAATGGATTGGGGTGTACACTTCTCGTGGTGATAGGACTTTCACCTATTGCACCAAGATGCCCTCCGAGCAGACCCACCTGCAGTAGACATCCTACTCTGATTTCCCTTTTGGTTTCCACTGCCCTGCCCTCCTTGTCTTTGTTGAGTGTTGTAGTATTCAAATCTCGATTTTTGTTGGGAAATTCTTTCCCCACTCGACCTATTCCTTGCAATCAAATCCCCTTCAGACAATTTGGCTAAAGTAAAAGCCTGGGATAGTGTGGTAGCCCACCTGGTGGCCCTACGAAGATCAAGATGTAATGCCCAAATGAAATGGGCAATCTTTGACTCTTCATCGGGTACCCAATGCTTCGCAAATCGCATTTTCTCGTTGAATTGTTTGATTAATTAATCCACAGTCATGTTTCCGGTCATCTACAGATCCATAAATTCTTTTTTAATCTTAGCAATCTCAAAAGTACCACAGTACGGCTCGAAAACTTTCTCCTGGTATTGACTCCAGGTAATACTCTCCCGTTGCTGCTCTGTGAAATGGCCGGTAATCGAATCCCACCAGACCATGGCATCTCCCTTCAGCATCGTCGATGCATATTTCACTTTAAGTTCATTCTCGCAATTACAGGCATCCAGTGCCTTTATCATCTCCCTCAGCCAGTTCAAGGTGATACTGGGATCAGAACTCCCTCAGTATTCAGAAGGTTTATAGTCTAAGAATTGTTTGTAAGTGCACGGTTGTTTATATCTTGGAAACGCAAATCGATAACCTTCGGATTATGGATACGGAGAAGAATGGTTGTTGCATTATTTGAGTCATTGGTGGTAAAGGTGCTGACATTGGTGGTACGGTTGCTTGTGTGGAAATCGCAGTGGGTACAGGGGTTGGTTCAGGTTCATTCAATCTCTACTCCATATTAAGGACTTTATTTCTGAGATCCATCAACTCATTCTCCAGTTTGAAGATGTATTCACTTTGGTCTTCCTCTTGCTCTTGCCCAGATGTTCCAGCTTCGTTTACATTACTCAAGTCTTCAATTACTGGTGCCTCTGTTGCAGCTTGGGTCACAGGAGGTAGGATGGGAGTCTCTTTATCAGCCATAATCTGTTACAATCACATCACCTCATAATTCATTAGTATAAACCGTTAGTATCCAAAATACTAACTACTAAAGACAACTCTAACTCACCCTAATTCCCCCGAAGGAAAGCCTGACCTGTAACGAGCCAAGATTTGGGAATGCAACACTCTAGCCGTGCATGCATCGCCAAACCTAGGCTCTGATACCAAACTGTAACACCGGAAAATAACAAGCCATTTTTTTAATTGCACAGCGAAATCAAATTTTAAAACAACTTAATTACATTAACCAATAATAACTGGCTCGTCTCATCTGCTACTGTTTGGTGCTACAAAATAACTGGCTCGTCTCTTTTTCAAATCAAGTATCAGAGTGTGGTCAACTCTTCCTTCTTCAACTACAAACACGAACCTGCAAAACATCAAGTGAGTGGAATTAGCACAAAGCTAAGTGAGTAGAGGCTAAAACAACAAATGTAAACATTCACAATCAACATCATAACATGTAATCACATATCCTGAGAAGACCGGCGGTTCGGCACAGAACCTACAACCAATGCCGGCCAAAGCAAAGGTTTACCGATAGCTTTCCACTGAATTGGCACGGTAAACTCCACCTCTGAGCAACAAATGCAATAGAAGGGCTACTACTGTTCAACCAACCAGTAGACAAGCCCAGCCCAAGTCCACGTATAGCTGACTTCTCAATGCAACTCAAAATCATCCTAAGAGTGCATATCGACCAAATAGTCATGCAACAGATATCAACATTTAATATCACAATTAGCAGTTCAATAAATCCAATCTCAATCAACAATCATGCATTACATCAACAATATTAACTGCAATCTTTATCATTCGCGATTAACGTCCACTCACCTCTATTTCAGCACAAACACAGATATCTAATTTTACTGAGCTTTTGGATTGTTTGAAAACTCAGAAATAACCAAATCAGTCTCAATCTCATAAATATATCTATCCATATATTTATAATTCATTTATCAAATAAATAACAACAATAAACAACCACAAGTCTAAAACATAAAGTATCGGAACTCCAAAACCATCGGATTTCTAGAAATCCGCTACATAGTGTCTGATTTCCTCACAGTCTTAGATTTTACTTCACTCGGATTTGGGACTATCAGATTTCAAGTACTCGGATTCTAGTAGTATGGGACTTGACTTAATCGGATTTGGGTATAGGTTTTGAGTATCGGATTCTATCATTCGGATTTCATGGTTTCCGGTTTTAAAGTCACGGATTCAAGGTTTCGGATTTAGGATTCAAGAGTATTGGTTTCTCAAGTGTAGGATTTCACATATAACAATCGGATTTGGTTTCTTGTATCGGATTCTATTATAGGATTAGTGTATCGGTTTATAGGTTTCCGAATTCCAACTTCCGGTTTATGGATTATCGAATTTAAGCTTCGCTTTTACTCTCGGTTTTTACCATACGGAATTCCAAACCATCGGATTTTACCTTCTTTCCCACAACCAAAACCGACAGATCATAATCAAATCCGCCATCTTCAAATCATCAATCATAACTTTCAAAACTTCATCCAAACATACCAAAAACACACTTTAAACATATTTGAACATGTATTCATATATCATTTCATCTTATAAACATGTAAATCGTATGAACACATAAAACTCATATTTCATCAAAACCGATTCTTGTAATCTTCATATATTCAGGTTTATTTCAATCATCAAACTAATCAAACTAGCATGCAAACACATCAAATATATATATATATATATATAACCTTTACTTGAATGTGGAATTAAATCCTAGAAATTCCGATTCTTCTTCTTTTTCTTCTTTCGGTTCTTTAGTAGAGGATTTCACAAAACTTCACACACTACACCTTTTGCTAAATTGATATAATCAAGATTACCCACTAACCCCCCCCCCCCCCCCCCACGTATACAACATGAAAAGCAGGAGGTGGCATTCTCTCTCTTAACACACATACACATGCACACACATATATAAATATTCATGCATGCATATGTAAACATACATACAATAAATACATGCATATTAATTAACCACATTTCAGAATTAAGTCAAATAATTAATCATTTAATCATAATAAAACAATTAAGCACGTACCACAAACCCGCTAATCTCCTAGCCCAGGTTTGAGGGTGTTACATTGAGACCTTTAAAAGTACCAAAGGCAAGGAAAATATGAATAGCTTCTAGGCAAGCAGCTGGATCAAACATTTCATCATAATTAATACCTTCCTCTTCACCATACCCTTTTGCTACTAGTCTTGCTTTGTTGCGAACCACTATGCCGGTTTCATCTTTCTTGTTTCTAAACACCCATTTAGTGCCAATTATAGGTTTATCATCAGGAGGATATAAAAGTTTCCATACTTTGTTCCTTTCAAAGTCATTCAATTCCTCTTGCATGGCCACTACCCAATTAGGATCTTTCAGAGCCTCGTCAACTTTCTTTGGCTCCTGTTGAGAAATGAATTCAGAAAACATGTAGAAGGCTGAGGTAATCTTCTTTCGAGTTTGTACACATTTGTCAGGGTCTCCTATAGCATTGGTAATAGGATGAGCACGAGTCCATTTTGTGACTCTTTAATGGTGCTCCTGACCTTCTTCAGATGAAGGGTCATTTGGTGTAGGATGGGTTTAAGTGAATTGAAAATCACTTTCTAAAGGCTGATTTTTAGTAGGATTAAGCAGGCTTGCTTGTGTTGTAACGTCAAGATGCACAATGCCTTGAGAGCTATCTTCAAGTTCATCATCAGCTCGTCCATGTAGTAATGCGTCACCGTCTTCTGATAATTCTTGATTAGTGTGCTAAAGACTTCTCTGAACATCAAATTCATCAAAGGTAACATAAATAGTCTCAACTACTGAATGTCTCTTGGGAATAAATATACGATAAGCTTAAGAAATTTCAAAGTACCCAAGAAAAGCCCCTTGTTTACCTTTTGGATCAAACTTGCTCTTCTGATCCTTTGTGTTTAGAATGAAACATGTACTCCCGAAGACCTTAAAATAACCGACATTTAATGTCTTCAAATGGAGAAACTCATAAGGAGTTTTACCATGTCTCATGACAATTATGGAACTGTTCTGAGTATAGCATGTTGTATTGACTGCCTCAGCCCAGAAATGTCCTTTTAGAGAACATTCAACTAGCATGGTGCAAACAACTTCTATAGAGTTTGATTTCTCCTTTGAGCAACCCATTTTGTTGTGGAGTATAGGGTGCACAGAAATTTTGAATAATACCATTTTCTTCACAAAACTCTTGAAGAGTTGAGTTTCTTAACTCCGTTCCGTGATCACTACGGAGTTGCTTGACTTGTGTGCTAAACTATCTTTGAATTCTTCGTATGAAGTTCATGAGAATGTCAGCAGTTTCACTCTTATTATATTAAAAGAAGACCCATGTGAACCTTCTAAATTCATCAACCACAACCAATGTATATTTCTTTCTACTCATGATCGGAGAGCTGACAGGCCCAAATAAATCCATGTGCAATAGATGAAATGCAGTGTTACTCTAATCACAGTACTTAGATTTATACACTGATTTCTTTTGCTTTCCTTGTTCACATGCATGGCAAATTTTGTCCTTCACAAACCGGATAGAATGCAGTCCTCGAATCAACTGATGCTTTGAAAGTTTGTTAATATTTTTGAAGTTCACATGCGATAGACGTTTATGCCATAACTAGTTGACCTTTGAATTAGCTTCAGAATAAAAGCAAGCATCATTAGTAGATGAGGAGGAACTAAAGTCTACCACATACATGTTTCCCTGCCTTTTTACTTGGAGGACTTCTTTCCCTTTGGTATTGAAAATATAACCTTTTGATTTTATGAATAGTACCTCATAATCAGCATCACATAGTTAACTGATGCTTATCAAATTATGTTCAAGACCTGTGACATGAGTGACATTCTTGATGCTCATAGGAACTTGACTCAAGCAACCATACCCGCCAGTCTTTCCACACTTTCCTCCTCCAAACGTAACCTTCAATCCATTTGTAGTTTTTAAGCCATTCAGCACGGACTTACATCCAGTCATGTGTCTTGAACATCCACTGTCAAGATACCAGATATTGTCGTGATGATTACCTTGCATAGATAATAAAGAGATTAGTTCTTTTAATGAGTCTAAGTTTGACTGGGCTCTAAAACATAATGCTCGAGGGAGCGAATAACTTTTGAATTTGTGCATTACGTCAGACAAGATGCCGCCTCATGGCCTCTTTTACCACATTTGTAGCATTTTTGGGTAACTTTGGTATTTTCTCGCCTGATCCTTTTAGTTTTCTTGGCTTTATCTTTTACTCCAAATAATTTCAAAATTTTGAAGACAAAATCTTTTACTTCTTTAAGCTTTGAAACAGGTAGAAAAAAGGCTTTGTTAATCTCAGTTGATGTTTTGGTTTCAAAAAGATTAATCTTTTCAGTAGAGGATTTAGGAAGTTCAACTGACACATTATTACTGAGGAATTCAAGTGGAACAGGGACATCATAGAAAATATCAATCTCAGGCAGAGATTCAGAAACAGAGAACTCGATAGACTAACTTTCAAAGTTTTGTTCTAAACTATGTTCAAAGGTATTTTCAGTCGGTGTTTCAGAAATATAAGGTGTTTTAGAAAAAGATCGTGCTTCACATTGATCTTGTTCTTTTAAAAACTGGTCTGAACTTTGTTCAGGAAAGGTTTCAGAAAAATTTTCATATGGTTTTTTGTGCTCAGAAGGAAGTTGAATATTTCGAACTTCGGGATTTGTTCTTTAAGTTAATCCTAAATTTAGATGTCCAGATTCATTATAACATTTGTATAACAAATTTGGATTTCCAATGTCGTTAATACTTACTGTTGGGTTTTAGCATGGCACGCAACGGAAGCAAGAGAACAAGAATCAAACAAAACTAAGTGGTTCAAATAACCAAAATGCCATTAAAACCCACTACATGGACCAACCTCTACATGCAAGTAATGAAACAATAAAAACAAGAGAGAAAAAGTTATACCTTACACAATTTGGAGCTGGAGAAATCGAATTTTGTGGATGGATGTAGAAAGCTAAGCAAAGCCTTCCTCTATTGTTAGTCCACCTCGAGTTTGTTCAATCTCCTTGTACTAGCAAGCTTTTGGTGATCTTCAAAGACTTGAAATCACATCAAGAACAACAACCATGAAGCTCCAAGCAAAGCTGCTCCGAGAACATACCAAGAACACACCAAGAACTCTTCTTTTTCTTTCTCTCAAGATACCTTAAGTGTGTGTGTATGTTAGAATGTTCAAGAGAGCCAAGTGAGCTGATGCAAGGTCCTCTTATAGCTCCCAAGATACCTTTTAAGTGCCCAAAGGCCGGCCAAAAAGTCTTACAAAGGATGGACATGCATTGGTAGAGGTTAGAGGCAAAAAGCCAAAAGCTGCATGCAGACTGACACAACTTCACGCCATGAACTCTATAGAGTTCACACGAGAAATCTTTAGAGTTCACACAGTGAACTTCCTCTGGCACACTTTTAATGGAACTCAAACACAATTGATTCCTTTTAGGCCTTCCACTTTGGTTGTTGTCGAGATCAATCTCCAGTGTGTGACCCAATAGGCCTATGCTTCATCGGTAGTGATATTGGCGTACCTGTTTCAGTAGGCATACTCCAACACTTACATCATTAAAGAACATTTCATCTATATGTTTACACTTTTTCATTCGAAATATCCAAATCGCTTTTGACACTTTTGAGTTCATTGGTGAGAATTTCTAGATGACTTTTGAAAGCATAAGATTCTTGAAGATATTTTTCATTTTCAGTTTAAAGGCATTCACTTCAAGAGTAAGTTCAAAAATAGTTTGCTTAGATTGTTATGAGCAATAGACAGATCACACAAATAAACAAACATATCATCCTTTTCATTCAAATTGTAATTCTTAAAATTTGATACCTTGTACATCATTGTGGGACTCCAACCTTCAGCAGAACTAAGTTTTTCTACTTCAACCATATCAGCACTGAATTTGCTCTCAGTCACCATCAAACACATTTCAGGATGTGCTGATCCAAACGTCTTTTCGGTAACTAAACACTTTCCTCTGATAGCATCACAAACATCCTCATCAGAAGTGGTGTCAGAGTCAGTCCAGTTTAGGTCTTTAGCAACCATGTCCATTTCCTTCTTCTTTTTATCGGTTGAAGATTTCAATGTTTGTACGTGGCCTTGTACTTGTCAGCCTTAGAGGGATAAATCTTCCTTTGATGAGAAGAAGTCTCTTGACATAACATTCGGCTGCAAAATGACCAAGCCTTCCACATTTGAAGCACTCATTTTTGGACTTGATAGATGATCTTCGTTCACTAGTGTGCTTCTTGTCAAATGTTTTCTTGCCATCTGATTTGAACTTTAAGAACTTCTTTTAGTTCTTCATTATGAATGCTTTTTCTATGCATTCATTATTAGAATCTTCTTCTTCTTGAGCGACTTTCTTCATCTCCAATTTAGATCCATCTTCTGATTCAGATTCTTTAGTGAGCGGATTCTCAGCAACTAGAGCCAAAGACTTCTTGAAAGCCTTCTTCAAATCGAGCTTTTGAATACGAGTTTGCTTGTCATTCAGTAAGATCCCATATAGCTTACGCTTGTTCATGTCTCTGAGCATATTGTTTGTTCTCAGAATCATGCACATCATGTCCCTTTCAGAGGGAAGAGCATCAAGAAAATGATTCTGTATTTGAAATTGTTCTCTACCAACTCCAACTTCAAGCATATCATTCAGAAGACAAGTGAATCTAGTATAAACATCAGTTAGAGTTTCAAAGTATTTGGCACACAAGCATTCATACTTCCGGATAATATTTGGTTTCTTGTTCTTTCTAACTTCAATTGTTCCTTTAAAAGAGATGCAGAGACTTTCCCACATGTCTTTGGCAGTTTTTAGAATACAAACAGTATGGAAAATCTCATTAGGTAAAGCGATCACTATACTGTTTCTTGTTATAGCATCTAAGCTAATAAGCTTTTTCTCCTCTTAAGTCCATTCAGATCGAGGTTTTGGACGTGAAGGGATAGGAGCATCAGCAAGACCAGTCTCCATTGAGATAGTCAAATGAATAAAATGACCTTCTTCAAGGATGGAAATGGAATTGCAATCAATGTTTTCTAAGTACAGAAGCATATGATTTTTCCAACTTGAAAAATGTTCAATAGAAAACTTGGGAGGTTTGGCAGAAGACCTATTTTCCATGTATTCAAATTTAGACATCTTGAACAGATTACTAACTTATCAAAGAAATTTGAACCTATTTTGATACCAATTGTTTTTCCCGAAAGATGTAAAAACTAACAGAGATAAATATTAATGTAAGTGCAGAACTAATTTTTAAATATGAACACACGGAAATTTTCAAAGCAGGATTATATTAATAATCAAACTTCAAAAAGCACTCAAGAACAGACTTAAGTACATAGTACAAACTAAAATCAAGAACTTACTTGAAACAAAATAGTGAACAAACGCTTGCCTTTCTCAAACAAGTAAGAAGGTATTTATACGCTAAGTAAACTAATCCTGACCATCTAATTTAATTGCATGTGTATTGCTTTACATGAAATTAAGGAGTGCTGACTTCGCACATGCCAAACAGTTAGATAACAGTACTGAAACGTGCGTTCATTTGTAAGAACCTCTTTACAACTGAAGACTTACTTTAGTTGTGATTTTCCTGTTTAGAGCTACTCAACTTTTCTTCAGATAAATATTCAGGCCTCTTTCTTCAAATGTGTTATGTCAGGACAGTTACAATGAATAAAGAATTAGCGTTCAGATACTTTCTTCGAAAGACATCTTCAGGAGTGGAATATAGACAAATACAAACAAATCTAGAGTCTCGGTCACATACAATAGACAACCATATGCCATGTCTCGAAACAATCTCGTTAATATACAATTGTGCCAGTCCACTCAGAGACGCCATCTCACAAGTAGCAAGAAAATGATCACTCTTTATTAAACGATCCACAATTACCCATATCATGTCGTGATTCTTCTGAACATGCGAAAGCTTTGTTAAAAAATCCATCGTGATGTGTTTCCTCTTCCACACAGGGATCTCCAGTTGTTTTAATGATCCATATGGCTTTTGATGTTCCGTTTTCACTTGTGCACATACATGACATGATTTAACAAAGTGTGCCACATCCGCTTTTATAGTTGGCCACTAGTATAGCACCTTCAAGTCATTATACATTTTGGTGCTTCCCGGGTGTACCGACAATCTAGACTTGTGTGTTTCTTTTAAAATCAACTTCTTTAGTTCTCCAAGCATAGGGACCCAAATACAAGACTTGAACATTTTCAATCCACGCGAGTCATCAGTCAGTTCCTCTTTCCTTTTCTTCATCAGTTTTGCTTTCAGATTTTCTTCCTTCAAAGCTTCCAATTGAGCAGATTTCAGTCTATCCACTAAATCTAATACAATATCCATTCGCATAAATTGGATATGACCTCCAGCTTCTTACGACTCAATGCATCCGCCACCACGTTTTCCTTTCCAGGATGGTATCTTATTTCGCAATTATAATCCTTGATTAGTTCCAGCCATCACCTTTGTCTCATATTCAGTTGTTTATGTGTAAACACATATTGTAGACTTTTGTGATGGTACAAATCACACATCTAGTACCGTATTGTGACATTCGGCAACAAATTTCCCAGGTTAGACATTAGAAATTTATATTTTAAGCCTAGTATGACTAAAAATAGTATTTATGATTTAAATACATCCATAATAATATTAGATTTCATAGAAATCCCACCTATATAGTTATAACCTTCCGGAGCTCGAAAAATCGAATTATTACGAGTCAAGAATTTCAAATCAGGTACAATAATAAAAATAATATTAATTAAAATAATTAAATAAATCATAATAAATATAAATAAGTTAAAATATAAAACATATAAAAATAAACTCATAAAAGTAATGAAAACTTTGTAATTAAAAGATTTAAACAAAATCAACAATTATACAAAATTTATTTAAACAAATTACACTTAATTATTCAAAAATAAATAAATAAAAGAAAATCCCCCCCCCCTTCCATGGCCGGCCACCCTACCCACCCCCCCCCCCTCAAATTTCTCTTGCCTCCTCTTCCCAAGAATCACCACTTGATCTCCCCCATGCTCTATATAAGCCTCCTACTACTCTTCATCATTTCCTTTACCACCACACTCCATCTCTTCTCTTTTATCTCTTCTTCTTTCACAAACAAAAATCTCCCAAGAACATCTAAGTCTTGATCAACTTTTGAAGATCAAACACAAAATCAAAGAAAAGAGTTGGTAAGATGATCATAAAACACTCATCTCTACTCTTCTACCTTTCTTCTCTTCTTCTTTCTTCTTTCTTTTATTTATTTCCTTTGTTGTTCATCTTATTTCCTTTATTTATATATATATATATATATAATCATGTAAATATAAATATCCTACCAATGTTGTAAGGAGCACATGAAATGTGCATCATCCTACCGTTATTGTATGGAACTTAATCAATTAAAAATCAAGAAAATAAGACTTTGATCATGCATGTGTTTCATCTTAACAAATATTGTAAGGAACACATAAAATGTGTATCATCCTACCATTGTTGTAAGAACACATGGATTATCAAAGCTTATACTCATACAAGATGATTAATCATGAATATAAACATGTTATATTAAAGTTATGACCCATAAACAAAAAGAATAATAAATCTGGCAGATTCTAATGCTAGAACTCCCCACTTGTTTTTGTTATATCTGGAGTTCTAGGTATCAAAATCGGTTGATTCTTTTTGCTAATCTTAGTTTAAAGTGTTACCTTTCATTTAAACCTGGATTCACTAATTTTCATTAACGTTTGATCCTTCAAACATATTTAAAAAGACCCATATGTTGAATCTGGAAATCTGACAGATTTAGAAGGGTACACTTTCAACGCGTGTAACTTACTCATTCTTGGGTCAAAATACGTCTAGTTTTTTTTTAAGTTTCATCTTTGAGTCGTGGTTATTTCCCAGTTTGAATCATGTAAAAAGGAGGTTGTATGAGCCCTAAACAGACGTTTTAGTAACATGTCATCCTGATCAGTGGACATCCTATATACTTTTAATTATTAAAAATACTATAAATGGATTATAAATTCCTATATTTTTACTTGACATTCTAGAAACATATATGAAGATTATATTAAAATATCAAGCCTTAATATGACTCCTAAATTACAGTTTTTAATTTTTAAAGTTCAACTTAAAGAACTGAAAATTTCAGTGAACACTTATGATTTATGGAAAAATAGAGACAACCTTTAACTATTTAATAAATAAGTTAACAATAAATATATAATACAAAATAATAAATAAAATAAGTCTAATAGAGCTACATACCTCTTATATTAGGAAAGGAGCTTCGGTAGGAACAAGAAATCCTTACGAGTGAACACCTTTGCATACCGAGTGAGTATCATAACCCCTTTTTACCGTATTTCATATTATTTTGGGGTGAAAGCATGTGTATACGTTTCCTGAAAAGTTTATTGCCTATCTTCTTATTTATTTCAAATATTATTTTGAGCACTTATGGTATTATTCTTTGATGTGCTTGGGTGATCGTTGTAAGGCCCTTTCGTTGGACATTATTCCTTAACTCCACTAGCGAGCCGATGGTATTTGTAAGTAGCGCTATTTGGAGATTCCGACTTCTCCCATTTATGGTTGACGAACTATAGATGTACTTTACCACTACTAACGTCATTTAATATAGGCGTTAGGTTTATCATGGGCAATTGGTTGTCGGCTAGGTTGGATAATGGCTCAAGCAACAATCATCATAGTCTATTACTACCATGTGCAACGTATTGAGCAATATAATACATCTTCTATCATTATTTCACACTTGGATTTTATTCAAAAACTTCCATCAATTATTTAAACTTTTCTCATTTAAAAGATATTTTGTGCATATATTAAACCTATGAACTCACCAACTCTAGTAGTTGACCGTTTTCTTTCTTTTACCCATGCTTTCAGGTGATCGTCGTTTGGTACCTTATGCATACAAACATGATGTGTGGCATCTTCATCTTCATCGTCTCGTTTTATAAAAACAATATCTATTTTATTTTCGCATCGTACAAGACAATGTCATTTAATTTTTATTCGATTATGTAACTTTTATTTATCTTTTACCCGAACTACCATTTTTTGTTAAGTCAATATAATGGTTATTGTCTATTTACCTTGTGCGATGATATCTTGTGCTGTGACACCTCGTGTTTCCGCTTTAGCGGGGTGTGACAGATTTGGTATCAGAGCCGAAGGTTATAGAGAATGATGTTTTCCTTATGGGGGAAAACACCAAATATAACCAAAGGTTTATAAAAAAGTTTTCAAAATAATTTTGTTTAAAATACATCAAGTGTATTGATGATATAATTAAGTTGAGTACCACATTGTTATACCTCAATTAGACAAATCTTGATCACCTATGTCTAATTGAGCTATGTACAATATGGGACTTAGGTTAGTTATAATAAAAATATACTTAGAAACATTTTTCATTTATTTTCTTTCTGGAGCACGATTATTGTGTGTGTGCATAAGCATGGCATATCATAAGTACTTGCATATATTAGCACACTTAGTAACCAATTTTATATAAATCGAAGTCTGTAATGTCATCATTAGGTTGACGCACTAAGATTACATATTCTTTATCGATGGAGGTTAGAATAGAAACTTAGTAGGAGAGTCCCCGAGTTTCACGACCTAGTGTATTATCAACACCAACTTCCTGTGAAGCATGTGTTAGGCTCACGGCTAGGAAAAGAGTCCCCTTACCAACGAGAGTAACATCATGACCTTTTCATTAGGAGGGAGAGAACTGCTGATTTAGGGAGCACATAGAGGCACCCTGAGTAGTAACGGGAACTATCGTAAGGACATTAAGGGTGACCCCCAAAGACGGAAGGTGGGTACAAAGCATATCACTAGAACTGAGTATTCATCATACTAGTTTAGACCACTGGCACCATGTCCTATGTAATTTTTTTTCTATGCTCTCGGAGTCGCAACACCGGGAAGCGTTAAGAGATGTGGGGACTACCATTGCAACAAGGAGGGCCGTGTAGATGATTTAATTATATATGTGCCTGGGAGGATATTTTTTTATAGTGATGGTGAGATTGCTAGTAAGTATGATGGTACGCTAGCGTTGTTTTTTAAGGAGATTGAATTAGTGAAAGATTTGGAGTTTCTTTCGATTATTAAACTTGGTGGTTTATTTTGATGATTTTTTAAACATTAATCACTAGATGTCTTTTAGGAAATCATTTTGGTACTTTTGGGAACTATATGATTGAACATGTGTTGCTTAAATCATGTTATGAAATGTATGGTTTTAAAATTTTACATGCATTGCTATATGATTGAACGGGAGTGTTAGTTGTTAGACATTATATCTTAGGATCACCATAACCTAGCTAAGTAGAATTTGTACAAAGGAGAGACCCGAATGTGATTACTAGTATGTTTCTTCTAAACAATTATAATGCATCAATGCTATCTGACTCTAGAATATATAGAAGCTTCGTACCACTAGTTTTTAGGCCAAAGCTCAATCTAAAATTTCAAATATTGAAAGAGGCCTATTTCATGGAATTTGCTAATGGACAAGAATTCAAGACTAGAGATATAATCACTAACTATACCTTGAACTTAGCCAGCAAAAACTTTAACGTAGACCATACCAATCAAACTAGGGAGCTTTGATGTAGTTGTTGGTATGTATTGGCTATCCAAAAATCAAGCTGAAATATTTTTATACAAAGATCGTTCAAATTCCACTATCACAAGACAAAACGCTTGTCGTATAAGGAGAAAAGACCATGAAGAACGTCAAGGTGGTATCATGCATGAAAATGAAAAAATATTTAGGAAAGGACTATATCGCATTCTTCATGCACGTTGTAGAAACGGAGGTTTAGGAAAAGCACATTCACGATTTTCCAATTGTTCGGGATTCTCCCAAGGTGTTTCCGGATGAATTACCTGGATTACCCTTAGTTAGACAAGACAAATTTGGATTGATTTAATCCTTGGAGCCGCACCCGTAGCAAAGGCTCCATATCGGTTAGCCCCATTGGAAATGTAGGAATTGTTTGCACATCTTCAAGAGCTACTCGACAAAGGAATTATTCGACCAAGTACCTCACCATAGGGAGCCCTAGTCCTATTCGTCAAAAAGAAAGATGGATTGCTGCAAATGTGCATCGACTGTAGGGAACTCAACATATTGACCATCAAAAATCAATACCCTCTTCCTCGAATCGATGACCTGTTCGACCAACTTGAAGGCGCCAACTATTTTTTAACAATCGATCTTCGCTCGGGATATCACCAGTTGAGAGTTCGCGAAGAAGACGTCCCTAAGACCGCCTTTAGAACCCGCTATGGACATTATGAGTTCTTAGTTCTTAGTTATGCCTTTTGGGTTGACTAATGCTCCAGCAGTTTTTATGGACTTAATGAATAGGGTATGTAGACCATATTTAGATAAGTTTGCAATAGTGTTCATAGACGACATTCTCATCTATTCACGACACAAGGAAGATCATGAGCAGCATTTGAAATTAATCTTAAAACTACTCAAGGACCAGAAGTTGTATGCCAAATTCTCCAAGTGTGAATTTTGGATCCGAGAATTACACTTCCTTGGTCATGTAGTTAATTCAAACGGAATTCATGTCGATCCAGCAAAGATCGAAGCAATCAAAAAGTTGGAAGCACCAAAGATGCCAATTGAGATTCGAAAATTTCTGGGTTTGGTAGGATATTATAGGCGATTCGTCGAAAACTTTTCACGCGTGGCTCAACCATTAACGACTCTGACTCAGAAGGATAAGAAATTCATTTGGGGAGATAAGCAAGAAGAAGCCTTTCAAACCTTAAAGCAGAAGCTATGCAACGTACCTATCTTGGCATTGCCAACTGGATCAGAAAACTTTGTGGTCTACTGCGACGCATCACACCAAGGGTTGGCATTGCCAATGGAAGGTTCATGAGAAAAAAATACACTACTCATGATTTGGAGCTAAGAGCGGTAGTGTTTGCACTCAAAATATGGAGACACTATTTATATGGCACCAAGTGTACCGTTTACAATGACCATAAGAGTCTCCAGCATATTTTTGATCAAAAGATGCTCAATATGAGACAAAGGCGATGGGTAGAACTACTCAATGATTACGATTGCGAAATCAAATATCACCCAGGCAAGGCCAATGTGGTTGCCGACGCGTTGAGTAGGAAGGAAAGAGTAAAACCAACGCGAGTACGAGCATTACGAGCTGTTATGCAAACCAGTCTGAAAGGAAGGATCCTCGAAGCTCAGGAGCAAGCATTAAAAACAGATAATCTAAAAGAGGAAAACCTCCGTCATTTGGAGCACAGATTCGAGATTGGAACTGATGGAGTACGTTACTTCGAAAAGAAGGTTTGGATACCCAAGGCGAATAACATACAGTTAACGATATTTGATGAGGCACATAAGTCTAAATATTCTATTCATCCCGGAGCCGATAAAATGTACAAGGACTTGAAAGAATACTATTGGTGGCCCGGAATGAAGAAGGATGTCGCCCTATACGTGGGGAAATGTTTAACTTTTGCAAGAATTAAGGCAAAACATCAGAAACCCTCTGGATTACTGTAGCAACCGGAAATCCCGGAATGGAAATGGGAACAGATAACAATGGATTTTGTGACTAAGTTACCCCGATCCGCTAAAGGGTACGATTCCATCTTGGTAGTAGTAGACCGGCTTACAAAGTCAGCACATTTCCTACCCATTCGTGAAGATTACAAGATGGAAAAGCTGGCACGAATCTACATCAATGAGATCGTCATGCGTCATGGAGTGCCCATCTCTATCATCTCGGATAGGGATAGTCGCTTCACTTCCCGATTTTGGCAATCACTTCAGAAAGCATTGGGAACGCGAGTTAATTTAAGCACCTCTTACCACCCCCAAACAGACGGACAATAAGAAAGGACTATTCAAACGCTGGAAGATATGTTACGTGCTTGTGTGTTAGATTTTGGTGGGAGCTGGGACTCGCATTTGCCACTGGTTGAATTTTCATACAATAATAGTTATCACAACAGTATCCAGTGTGCACCTTATGAAGCATTGTATGGACGCAAATGTAGATCCCCGCTCAGCTGGTTGGAAATCGGAGACCGACAATTGTCCAGACCAGACATCGTACAGGAAACCACTGATAAGATAAAGATTATCAGGGAAAGGCTCAAAACCGCTAGGGACCGACAAAATAGCTACGCCGACAATCGTAGGAAACCCCTAGAGTTTCAAGTTGGCGATAAAGTCCTACTAAAGATATCACCTTGGAAAGGGATAGTGCGTTTTGGTAAAAAGAACAAGTTAAGTCCCAGGTACGTTGGGCCATTCGAGATAATTGAAAGGATTGGACCGGTAGCCTACAAGCTAAAACTGCCACAAGAACTGAGCGCAATCCATGACACGTTCCATGTGTCGAATTTAAACAAAATGCCAAACGGAGGAAACCTTAGTCTTACCCTTAAAAGATGTGCAAGTTGATGACCGGTTGCACTTTGTAGAAGAACCAATAGTAATCCTTGACCGGGAGGTCAAAAGACTAAGGAGAAGCAAGATCCCTATCTTAAAAGTTCGTTGGAACTCAAGGCACGGGCCTGAATACATGGGAGCGAGAGGATTATATGAAACTCAAATATCCGCACCTCTTCGCCAAAAAGCAAGTACAGGACGTCAACGATTAATTTCGGGACGAAATTCTTTTAATCAGGGTAGACTGTGACATTCGGCAACAGATTTCTCAGGTTAGCCCTTAGAAATTTGTATTTTAAGCCTAGTATGACTAAAAATAGTATTTATGATTTAAATACATCCATAATAATATTAGATTTCATAGAAATCCCGCCTACATGGTTAGAACCTTCCGGAGCTCGAAAAATCGAATTATTACGAGTCAAGAATTTCGAATCAGGTACAATAATAAAAATAATATCAATTAAAATAATTAAATAAATCATAATAAATATAAATAAGTTAAAATATAAAACATATAAAAATAAACTCATAAAAGTAATGAAAACTTTGTAATTAAAAGATTTAAACAAAATCAACAATTATACAAAATTTATTTAAACAAATTACACTTAATTATTCAAAAATAAATAAATAAAAGAAAATACCCCCCCCCTTCCATGGCCGGCCACCCTACCCACCCCCCCCCCCCCTCAAATTTCTCTTGCCTCCTCTTCCCAAGAATCACCACTTGATCTCCCCCATGCTCTATATAAGCCTCCTACTACTCTTCATCATGTCCTTTACCACCACAGTCCATCTCTTCTCTTTTATCTCTTCTTCTTTCACCAACAAAAATCTCCCAAGAACATCTAAGTCTTGATCAACTTTTGAAGATCAAACACAAAATCAAAGAAAAGAGTTGGTAAGATGATCATAAAACACTCATCTCTACTCTTCTACCTTTCTTCTCTTCTTCTTTCTTCTTTCTTTTATTTATTTCCTTTGTTGTTCATCTTATTTCCTTTATTTATATATATATATAATCATGTAAATATAAACATCCTACCAATGTTGTAAGGAGCACATGAAATGTGCATCATCCTACCGTTGTTGTATGGAACTTAATCAACTAAAAATCAAGAAAATAAGACTTTGATCATGCATGTGTTTCATCTTAACAAATGTTGTAAGGAACACATAAAATGTGTATCATCCTACCATTGTTGTAAGAACACATGGATTATCAAAGCTTATACTCATACAAGATGATTAATCATGAATATAAACATGTTATATTAAAGTTATGACCCATAAACAAAAAGAATAATAAATCTGGCAGATTCTAATGCTAGAACTCCCCACATGTTTTTGTTATATCTGGAGTTCTAGGTATCAAAATCGGTTGATTCTTTTTGTTAATCTTAGTTTAAAGTGTTACCTTTCATTTAAACCTGGATTCACTAATTTTCATTAACGTTTGATCCTTCAAACATATTTAAAAAGACCCATATGTTGAATCTGGAAATCTGACAGATTTAGAAGGGTACACTTTCAACGTGTGTAACTTACTCATTCTTGGGTCAAAATACGTCTAGTTTTTTTTAAAGTTTCATCTTTGAGTTGTGGTTATTTCCCAGTTTGAATCATGTAAAAAGGAGGTTGTATGAGCCCTAAACAGACGTTTTAGTAGCATGTCATCCTGATCAGTGGACATCCTATATACTTTTAATTATTAAAAATACTATAAATGGATTATAAATTCCTATATTTTTACTTGACATTCTAGAAACATATATGAAGATTATATTAAAATATCAAGCCTTAATATGACTCCTAAATTACAGTTTTTAATTTTTAAAGTTCAACTTAAAGAACTGAAAATTTCAGTGAACACTTATGATTTATGGAAAAATAGAGACAACCTTTAACTATTTAATAAATAAGTTAATAATAAATATATAATACAAAATAATAAATAAAATAAGTCTAATAGAGCTACATACCTCTTATATTAGGAAAGGAGCTTCGGTAGGAACAAGAAATCCTTACGAGTGAACACCTTTGCATACCGAGTGAGTATCATAACCCCTTTTTTCCGTATTTCATATTATTTTTGGGTGAAAGCATGTGTATACGTTTCATGAAAAGTTTATTGCCTATCTTCTTATTTATTTCAAATATTATTTTGAGCACTTATGGTATTATTCTTTGATGTGCTTGGGTGATCGTTGTAAGGCCCTTTCGTTGGACATTATTCCTTAACTACGCTAGGGAGCCGATGGTATTTGTAAGTAGCGCTATTTGGAGATTCCGACGTCTCCCATTTATGGTTGACGAACTATAGATGTACTTTACCACTACTAACGTCATTTAATATAGGCGTTAGGTTTATCATGGGCAATTGGTTGTCGGCTAGGTTGGATAATGGCTCAAGCAACAATCATCATAGTCTATTACTACCATGTGCAACGTATTGAGCAATATAATACATCTTCTATCATTATTTCATACTTGGATTTTATTCAAAAACTTCCATCAATTATTTAAACTTTTCTCATTTAAAAGATATTTTGTGCATTTATTAAACCTATGAACTCACCAACTCTAGTAGTTGACCGTTTTCTTTCTTTTACCCGTGCTTTCAGGTGATCGTCGTTAGGTACCTTATGCATACAAACATGATGTGTGGCATCTTCATCTTCATCGTCACGTTTTATAAAAACAATATCTATTTTATTTTCGCATCGTACAAGACAATGTCATTTAATTTTTATTCGATTATGTAACTTTTATTTATCTTTTACCCGAACTACTTATTTTTGTTAAGTCAGTATAATGGTTATTGTCTATTTACCTTGTGCGATGATATCTTGTGCTGTGACACCTCGTGTTCCGCTTTAGCGGAGTGTGACACGTATAGATAATGTCTCCACAGTTTCAACTAGCGTGAAGCATATGCAGTCACGCTATATCTTTGCATTAAAACGAATCCTAAACCAGCAAACGATGCATCATAGTACATAATGAAATCATCAGATCCACTAGACAAAGCAAGGATAGGAGTTTGACATAATAACTGCTTCAAAGTCTGAAAAGCCATATTCTGATCATCACCCCATACAAACTGTAGACCTTTACGAATTAACTTGGTCAATGGACCAACAATCTTGGAGCTAACTACTAGCCCGGGTTTGCGAGTGTTACACGTAGGAGAGTTCTTTCTTTTTTGAGCCATGACTGAACAAGATCCCACAGCCACTCTTGCTCCTGACCCCGATCATGTCTTCTTTTCAGCTTGGCACTCGCATGCTCGGTGCCCCTCCTTCAAACAACAACATATGCTCCTAGGAAAGTGACAGTTCTTGAACTCATGGCCAAATTGACCACATTTAACACAATGCAATGTCTGAGGCGTACACTGCCCTGTATGCTATGACTTACACTTGGTGCACCACGGAGCTCGTTGGTTAGACCCACCTACAGTAGCTCTACGGTTCTAGTCTCACTGTTTCTAACCACTCTCCCTCCTTGCCATTGTTGGTTATTGTAATGTTCAAACCGGGATTTATACTGAGAAATCATGTCTCGTGTCATTTTATCTCTTTCCTTGATATCTCCTTTAGCTAACTTGGCCAAAGTAAAAGCCTGGGACAGTGTGCTAGCTCACCTGTAGCACCATGGTAATCATGTAACGCCCGTGATTTTCAAAATTTCACCATTTACAAAAACCTTTTATTAAATAGCAAAAATATGCAGCGGAAGTCTTAAAAATCATAAATGGAAATAGTTGTTTTCGCCATAGAGGCAATTACAGATCCTTCATAAATTAAACCATGGGGTTACGACCGTAGTCATCCAAAAGTCGGTACAAGTTTAATGTTATGAATATATTACATAACCCGATTGTTCGTTGATACCAAAATATAAACCATAACTAATACTACCCTCCTCGCAGAACCACAACCTCTAAGCCACATGCGCGAGTACAAGACACATTTCAAAGAAACAAGTGTCAGCTTATGCCAAGTAAGTCAATAGGAGTTGTAATCAAAAACCATAAAATACGTTTGTAAGCAGAAATATGACATGTAAAAAAATACCATATCCCACCCTTCACATATTTGACCCGTACCGAGAACCCGCAAATCACATAGCACCCTTCAAATATTCACAAATCATCTCATGAAGTCAATCGCACATAATCATAATCCTACCGCATAATATTTCATAGATCATATTGCATCATACTTGCATATATCATTCCATAAATCATATCACATCCTCATTGCCTAGGTCATATCAATAGGGTGATCTTTGTTGGAATATGCCCACTAACAAACACGAGTTGGTATCACTGCCGATGAGGCATAGGCCTATTGGGTCACAGGCCAAGTATTGATTCCGGCAACACCTTTGAACAAGAGAGAGAGAAAATGTGCCAAAATAGGTTTTCCTTGGGCCGGGCACGGCCGTGCCTTATGGAGGTACGGGCGTGCCCTATGCTAGGTACGGGCCCAAGGCCGGCGTGCCTAGGGCGTACCCATTGGGGCAGGCACGGGCGTGCCTCGTGGAGGTACGACTGTGCCTAGTGTGAAAGCACGAGCCCAAGTCAGGCGTGACTTGGGTGTGCCCGTGGGCTGGCATTGGCGTACCCATTGAGGCACAGCCGTGCCTCATGCTGAAACAGCCTATTAAACTAGCCTTTTAAGACTAGATTATTGGGATATTCATGACTATTGATTGCCATTACTCCTAGATCGGTTATGAACGTTTTAGGCTTCAATGTGGAGTTTATATAAGTTCAAATGAGCTCATGGAACATGGGTGGTTACTACTAGTTGTTTTTGATACATGAACTTGTAACTTATTTGTTAGTTCATGCTCTCTCTCAAAGAAAACACACTTGAAGATTAGTAACAACACACTATTGATATTCAAGTTGTTGTAAGTTATTGATGAAGCTTCTGGCAGCGTCCAAACATAGCTAGCACATGGGGATCATCAGCACTTGGTGTGGAAACCGATAGTGGTACATTACTTTGTGTACACATCTAACAAAGGCGATAAGAAGAAGATATATTTTGAACGGTATAATTCCTATCTCTTCTTCTCTTTGTTTTACTTGCTTTGTTATGTCTAGAGTTTTGGTCTGCTTGGTGGGCGTTGAATGATTCACAAACGAAATTATTTTTCCTACTTTTGCTTCCGCTGTGTTTATTTGAACCAAGAAAACCCAACAGTGGTACCAGAACCATCTCTAATATGGCTTTGCACTGAAACTGGAATTTTAAGTTTTCTATCAAAATCTGATTTTCCGGTGACCGGGCACGGCCGTACCTCTTGGGGTACGGGGCGTGCTGGCGGCCGGGGCACGACCGTACTAGTGGGTGTACGGGCCGGGCCAGCAGAATATTCGTATGCTTGAAACTGTTTAAACTGTACACTAACAAAAGAGTAGGCACGCCCGTACCCTTTGGGATACGCCCGTGCCTTGTGGTTTTTGGTCAGAATTTTGTTCTTGAAACAGTGTTTTAAAATTATATTTAAATTCCAGATTTGCTGGTTGGACTAGTCTTGGATCTAGTTTTTTTCCCTACTATATTTTGATTCCTTGAATTTATATATTTTGAATGGCTTGGCATGAAGAGCATAAAAATATATATATTTAAAGGTGTATATATGAATATGTAATTTTAAAGGTGTATTAAAATTACTAATGCATATGTACAAGGATTGCCTTTTGTGCCTTGGGTGTTTTATTGGCAATCTTAATCAAAATATGTTTGACATGGTTTTGTGGCACACCATGGTTTTGCTTTGGTTGTGGTTTGGTAACTAGATGCCCTTTAGACCTATGTGTTGTGGTGTTTGGTTTATTTGGTTTTGGTGGCCTGCGTGCCGTATTGTTGTAATTTTTATAATTATTATTTGGTGCGGCTGGCATGACGTTTATTTATTCCTTTGTACTTGTATTAGTAGCATAGGATTGTGGCTTGTATGCCATTTCTTCTTCTATGTATTTATGAAATAGTATAGAAGTTGACATTGTATGTAATAAACCAACGGAAATCACGGTGTTGATGACTCGGCAACATGGAGTTTGGATTGCCTTTTAGAGATGCCGTCTTTAGTGGGAGCATACCCGGCTAGGTGCTTTGGATCTTGGATTCCTTTGTTGACCTTGTTTTCCTCGTATGGCTCACGGGGAAAACGCATAGGATTTGGGCATGTTACCAAACTATTGTGTATGCGTGATTGTTTTATATATTTATTATTTTGCATGGATGTGTAGGATATCACATGCTAGATAATTTTTCCAAAATATATAAAACACAAAGATTTATAAAATTGGTTTATATTTCTTTCCGCGCGTATAGAATTAACAATATAATATAAATTTGTATTATATTATAAGTGGATAAAAATTGTATTTATCACTTGATTTGTTAATTCGCAAAATGGGTTAAAATTGTTTTAACCGGGAAAAACGAAATCCTGTTTTTAAAATGTAAATCGCGCGCCATCTGTAAGACGACACCTCCCGAATCTAGTAAAACTTGGATGATTGTCGAGCTTTAGCACGAGTCATGCCGAGTGGAACTGTGTGGAAGGTGAGTGTGGTAACTCACAATATTGGTTGTCGAGATTAGCACAAGCCAATTACTGAAGAGAGTTCCACCAGGTGTCTTGACGGGCGGTTTATAATTCTTTTTGTGACACTTAAGTGGCGTCGAGCTCTAACCGAGTTATTTAAAGGGATCAAGTTAGAATTGGAGCGAGAAGGGATCAAACATGCCAAAAGACATTTTGATTGTCACTGAATCCCGCAAGGATCTAGAAGTTGCAAAGTGTTTGCAATCGGTAAAATGAGTACCGGCCTAAATAGCTTTGCTTTGGGATCTGCGGTAAACCCATCATAAGGTAAAGTGAATCATCGTTTCTAGCCTTGTTTAAATAATTGGTTTTGAAAACTATTTGTGTAATTATTTATACTAGGATTATATCTAAATTCAGTAAAACGCGTACTCTAAAATTTTAGATGACAAACGTTAACAACGCAACCCCGAATTTATCACTCCGTTCGTTCCTAGAAAAGGAGAAACTCGTAGGTGTGAACTTTGTGGATTGGCATAGGCAATTGCGAATTGTCCTTCATCAAGAATCTAAGTTGCACATCCTCGAGGAACCTCTTTTGAAACCACCTGCTTCCAACACAATTTGGGCCACTAGATATGCCTTTGAAAAGCGTATCGAAGACGCAAAAGATGTTTCTACTTTCATGTTGTCGACTATGAGCTGCGAGCTGCGTAAGCAACTTGGGCATATGAGTGCGTAAAAATGATTAATCGGTTGAAGGACTTGTTCCAACATCAGATTAGAGAGGAACACTTTTTGTGTGTCAAGGCCCTTGTCGGTTTCCGGATGAAGGAAGGTGGGAAGGTTAGTGTTCATGTGCTTCGTATGAAGGCATACATTGACCAAATGGAAATACTAGGATTTCCCATTGGGAGGGAGCTTGCGGCGAATATGATTCTCCAATCCCTGCCCACGTCTTACGATGAGTTTATGAAAACTATCAAAAGGACAAAATGGTAGAATCCTTAGACGAGTTGCATGGCATGCTTAAGACTTTCGAGTCTAACATGGCCAAACGCAAGTTCGTTCCCACCCGGTTGTTTGAGGAATGTAAAGCCGAGAAAAAGAATACAACTCCTAAGGGAAAAGTTTGCTATTTCTGCGGTAAATATGGAGATTGGCGCCGCCACGCTTGTCCTAAGTGTCCGGAGAAGTTAAAGCTTCCTATGAGGCAAGGGAATAGCTCATCGTCATAAGGTACATGCTTGATTAGCTCCATTGCTTTTCTACTTCTTAGCTAGATTTATTGAAATGCTGGCTATAACACTCACGTTTGTTGCAAAATTGTTTTGTTACAAAGTTTAGGTGTTAAACGGAAGAAGTAGTTGATAAAGCATGGAGAGCTGGAGCTCAAGATTGGGAAACTTGGATGTTGTCTTGATTGAGAGGATTGTGAGTTTGGATCTCGCCATTTCATCTAACTATTTTATTACTTTACTAGATTAATATATTATCTACCATGCGTGGCAAGAGAAATATTAAGTCTATTATGCAATGTTTGACGATGGATATTACTTTGTATTAGATATATATATTGGTGGTTTACTTTGTATTAGATATTACTTTGTATTAGATATATATATTGGTGGTTTACTTCAAAGTTTATCCATGTCATGGCATTAATAAGCTTTTGCTTAAAAGTAATAAAGTAATCATGAATAATGTATTTAAATCCAAAATTGGTTTGAATTAGTTATCCAAGTGACAAGATTATTTAGCTATGTAAACAAGACTTGCTTCACCAAGTTCCGTGTGGTTTTGAATCTTGGATGCATTTGATAATTAATCAAATGATGAGTGCAAGAATTGTTTATTAGGCTAAATGACTTGTACATTTTTCATCGACGTATGTAAGAGGATTGAGAGCTTGTTGTAATTAGTTCACACTTGTGTGTTTAATTCGTTCAAGCAAATCCACGGGGATAACTACATGCACTTCGTTACCTTTACCCATAGTGGTAATAGGGATTGGTATATTTTGAAACATTTGAGGTGTTTGATAATTACCATAACGATGTTTGTGGGAAAAGGTTAAGTTACTTAAATCTTGTAAAGATGTTGAGTATCTTAACTTACGAATTTTATGATCATCATAAGAATTGTGGGATTTATCTCATAATCTATTTCTCCTAGGACTCATTGGCATACGGGTCACATAGAGGAGGAACCGAATATTCTTGGATATGTTCGGGCCTTGATGGATCACAAATTCGTACCCAATGTGTTGGGATGCTCTTATGTGGCGGGAAATGTTTTATATATAAAATCAACAAAGATTGTTTAGTATGCATCTGAGGAGAAAGGACTAGAAAGAGTGTCTTTACATGTCTATCTCAAAACCTAGATTATCCAGCCTACTCCATTAGGCATTTTACTGATACCATGAGATATTTGTTTCATAAACTTTGGGACAATTTTTGTCGCTCGATAGCGAGTGGAAATATCTTTGGGAGTCAGTAGGAGTAAACTGAGCCTTGAATGGTAAAACCTGATGTTGGCACTAGCATGCAATCAGTAATGATTGGAACTCAGCATGGCGATGTTGGAGTACCTGGCATAATTCGTTACTCTTCCTATTTCTAATAGGAGTGGTCGTAGGGCCGGATGGAAATATGTTTTATATCTAGAGGAAGATAACTCATTGATGGATTAGTTGAATTCATCAACTATCAGAAGTCGTAGTGGACCTAGTGTCTACTAAAAGTAGAGAGGTAATGAGAATGGGATGCAATCCCTGTAGGATATCCAAGTATTGGACTTGGATGATCTAATGCCTTGGTGTGAACCTAAGGGTATGCATGAATTGAGATGTAGAGAACTTCAAATGCCGACCGATGGTAAAAATTCTAATATGATTGACCATGAGGACGGTATCATAAAAGAGATTTTTCTTGGTGGTTATGTTGAAGTCTACTTGGATGACTTATGTTGTATCACTACCTTCTCATGGCTATGAAAGTATGGAAGTGAATTGTAAAGACCCTATTCCTTTATGGGAATTTTGAGGAAGTGTTTTAATACTCTCCGAGAGTCTTATACATTATTAGTATTCTCGTATGGTTTACTAGCCCAAGAAGTCTATTTATGGACTTGAACTTCAAATACCAACTAATGATAAATGTTCCGTTAAGATTGACCATGAGAATGGTATCATAAGGAAATTTTCCTAGTGGTTATGTTGAAGGTTACTCGGATACATGTGTTTATCACTACAATGTAAAGATCATGTTCCTTCATGGGAATTTTGAGGAAGGGTGATTTAACACTTTCCGAAGGTTTTGTACATTGAAAGTATCCCCGTAGTCTTGAATAAACATCGCAAGGTTGTAATCTTCACTTTAATAAGAAAAACATAGGCTTGAGTTTTCGAAAAAGGAAGATTAAACTTGGATGAATGCCAGAGCTAATGGGAGCGCTTGTGTTCCTTAAATTGTGTATCCATAATATACTTCTTATTGAAGATAATATCCTAACTTGGCAGTTCATAAAACTGGGGTTGAGAAATTATTGCTTCATAAGAAGAATTGGGAGATACGAACATGAACTTTTCGGAGTGACAAAACTAAGAGAGTGACATTGAAACATATCATTATTCCTCTGCGTGATCGAAAGTGGTATACCTATCTGACACGATCGAAAGTGGTATACCATGTCGGGAAACAACTTTATCTATATACAACTGAGCCAACTTACCGAGTGATGCCGTTTCACTGGTAGCCAAGAAGTAAGCACTCTTGGTTAATCGGTCAACGATCACCCAAATCATATCATTATTCCTCTGCGTACGTGGAAGTTTAGTTACGAAATCCATTGTTATGTGCTCCCACTTCCACTCTGGAATCTGTAACTATTTCAATGATCCATAGGGTTTCTGGTGCTCTACCTTAACCTATGCACAAATATGACAAGACTCCACAAACTGTGCAACATCCGTCTTCATTGTAGGCCACCAATACAACACCTTTAAATTGTTATACATTTTCATGCTACCTGTATGAACAGATAGTCTAGACTTGTGAGCCTCAGTCATAAGTAAACCCTGGAGACCTCCAAGCAAAGGCACCCAGACACGAGATTGATAAACTTTCAATCCTCTAGAATCATTCATCAGATCATTCTTTTTCTTAGTCATAATCTCTGACTTCAGGTTTTCATCCTTCAAGACTTTTACCTGAGTGGCCTTCAATCTTTCAATCAAGTCGGAGACTATTTCTATTCGCATAAATTTGATATGTTCACTAACTCCCTTGCGACTCAAAGCATCGGCTGCCACGTTGGCTTTCCCGAGTGATAGTGAATCTCGCAATCATAATCATTAACAAGTTCCAGCCATCGCCTCTGTCGCATGTTAAGTTCTTTCGGTGAAAATACATACTGTAGGTTTTTGTGATCCGTACAAATGACGCACTTTGTACCATAAAGGTAGTGTCTCCACAATTTTAACGCAAAAACCACAACTGCCAATTCTAAGTCATGGATTGGATAGTTCTTCTCATTCCGTTTCAATTGACGAGAAGCATATGCAATCACTCTATCCCGTTGCATCAACACACAACCCAACCCAGCCAATGATGCGTCACAGTAAACTATGAAGTCATCTGACCCATCCGGTAAAGCAAGAATAGGAGCCTGGCTCAAGAGTCGTTTCAATGTCTGAAAAGCTCTCTCCTGTTCATCACTCCATTTAAATGGAACCTCCTTGTGAGTCAATTTAGTCATGGGATTCGCAATTTTAGAAAAGTCTTTGATAAACCACCTGTAATACCCAGCCAATCCCAAGAAGCTTTTAATCTCAGAAGGCGACTCCGGAGCCTCACAGTTCATCACTGCTTCTATCTTTGCCGGATCAACCTTGACTCCATCACTGCAAATGACATGCCTCAGAAAGTGAACTTCTCGCATCCAGAATTCTCACTTAGAGTACTTGGCATACAATTGCTCCCGTTTCAGAGTTTCAAGAACCTGTCTCAAATGAACTTCGTGATCAGCTTCAGATTTCGAATAAACTAGAATGTCTTCAATAAATACTATCACAGATTTATCCAAAAAAGGTCGACAAACCGGTTCATCAAATCCATAAACACTGCAGGTGCGTTAGTAAAACCGAACAGCATGACTAAAAGCTCATAATGGCCATACCTGGTACGGAAAGCAGTCTTAACAACATCTCCATCAGAAACTCGTACCTGGTGATAACCCGATCTCAAATCAATCTTCGAGAAATACGAAGCACCCTGCAACTAATCAAATAAATCATCAATTCTGGGCAGAGGGTATTTATTATTCACTGTCCGCTTATTCATTTCTCTGTAGTCAATACACATACGTAGAGTACCATCTTTCTTTTTCACAAACAAGACTGGTGCACCCCACGGTGAAGAACTTGGACGACTAAACCCCCGATCCAATAAATCCTGAATCTGTGTCATCATCTCCCTTATTTCAGAAGGAGCCAACCGGTAAGGAGATCTAGCCACTAGATTAGAACGTGGTATCAAATCAATGCTGTACTCTACCTCTCGAACAGGAGGTAGCCCAGGCAACTCATCCGGCAACACCTCAGGATATTCTGATACGACTCGCACATCAGTAATTGCCCGTTTCTCCTTTCAAGCATTGATCGCATATGTCAGAAAACACTCGCATCCCTTACTCAAGGATTTCTTGGCTTTCAACATAGAAATGATAGGAAAGGCAGACTTGTTCTTTTCCCCTCGAGCCACCACACGCAACCCATCAGATAACGGAAAAGAAATCAGCTTCCTATGACATTTAATACTTGCCCTGTTCTTACTCATCCAATCCATCCCCAAAACCACATCAAATCCTGCTAATGGCATCAATAGGAATGATATAGGGAAGCACTTACCATCTATGTCAATCTCAGCACCCGTCACAGAAGTCGTAACAGGTACTATCTTACCATCTACTACTTCTATTTCAATCGGCACAAAGATAATAGTAGTAGGCAAATTCAACTTAGCACAAAATGCTACATAAATAAAGGAGCGATTCGCTCCAGAATTGAATAACACACGAGCTGGTAGGGAGTTTATAAAGAACGTATCGGTGATAACATCATCAGTGGCAGTAGCATAATCTATTGTCATCTGGAACGCCCTACCCTCCGGAGTCGGAGGACTCTTCCTTTTCTGCCCCCCTGCCGCTGACGAACCCTTAACCGCTCCTGCCCCTGTCCCTCACCCTGTCCCAGCCACCGGTCTTCTCCCTGTAGGGAAATCACCGGCCCTGTATCCCTCTTGATGACAATTCCAACATACATTTCGAGGGTACCGACAATCCTTTGATTCATGCCCGTGCGTTCCACATCGCACGCATCGCATCGTCTGAGCAGTACACTGCCCAGTATAAGTAGCCCTGCACCTCGCACACCACTGAGATTTACTCCCCAAATCCCTCGTGGATACCTTCCTGTTCTGGTTACCCTGCCACTTCTTTTTCTACTTGCTACCCCCAGCCTGATCATACTTAGGCTTCTGTAAAGCTGCCTCATCTCGAGTCTGCCTATCCTTGGCCCGGATGTCCCCCTCAGCAGATTTTGCCAAGGTGAAGGCCTGGGATAGAGATCCAGCCAAACGGGTAGTGCTCCTATACTCTAGCAATAATGCCACGATAAAGTGCTGAACCTGGGAATCAGGCACCCACTAAGTCACGAACCTTAGCTTCGCATTAAATTGCTCAATCAATTCATCCACCGTCATTTTCCTTGTCATCTTTAGTTCCATGAACTCCTGCCTTATTTTATTCAATTCAAAGGCATTGCAGTACTGTTCACACAGTTTGTCCCGAAATTGATTCCACGTAAATGAATCCATCTGTGCTCTCGATAAATGGGTGGTAATGGAATCCCACCAAACCATCGCTTTGCCTTTCAACATACGGGTAGCAAAGCATACTCGCATCTCCTCCTCGCAATTGCAAGCATCCAAAATCCTTGCAGTATCCCTCAGCCAGTTAAGGGTAACATTGGGATCCGTGCTGCCATGATATTCATCTGGTTTACAATCCAAAAATTGTTTGTAGGTACATGGCTGCCTGTATCCCATGGCAGGTCGAAATCCTATATACGGATAAGAATAGGACCCTTGTGGCATCGACCCCTGCGGAATAGATCCTTGAGGATAGGGTCCTTGCGGAAACAACGGATAGTAGAAAGGTTGAGTCATCGGTTGTGTAAATGGTGGTATCGGCATTGACATCGGAGGAACCTCTACCAAACTAGTAACTGCTGGAAAGATAGGTGGTATCGCAACAGTAGTTGCTGTTATAGGCATAACTGGTGGTTGTGCTACAGGAACCTGTCTCTGCTGCTCTAACTCTTTCTTAGATCCTGTAGTTCATCCCTCTCATCACCCGCTAAACCAGATGTACCAGCGTTAGTAGGAACTTCAACTGATGAAGTAGGGACCTCAGTAGAATATAGGACAGTAGGGGTACTGGTTGAGAAATCACGTTCAGCCATTGTTATCTATAACAATCACATCACCTTACGATTTATTAAATAAATCCGTTAGTTCACAACATACTAACTCCACCACACTCCAATTCACCCCAATCCCACACCCAAGGAGTAATCGACCTACCACGAGCCAAGATTTGGGACTGTAACACTTCCACTGTGCCTACACTGCCAAACCAAGGTTGTGATACAAAACTTGTAACACCGTATTTTCAACCCAAATATTTTCATTTTAATTTACACCGCGGAAGCGTTCATAAACACCAAAGTAATTACAACTAATTACAAACCACTGTTTACAAAATATCAATATTACAAAACATGGCTCGTCACAAATAATCTATGAGAGTCCTAGGTGATTACTCCCCAAGCTAACCACTCTCAGCCAAGCCGCTAACATACCAAAACCTGTAAAAAGAGTGAGAGGTGGGGGATTAGCACAAAGCTAAGTGAATGGAGTAACACACAATAGATATATCAGCCTGAACCGCATGATATCAACAACCAAAAATAAGCACCCTTGGAAGACCGGCGGTTCTGAAGGAACCTACAACCAATGCCGGCCAAAGCAAAGGTTTACCTATAGTCCATTTGCTATTCTCACACAGTATTATCCTCTGGTATCAACATATGCATCCCAAGGTCCTAATACTGCTCAGCCAATAGCAAATGAACCCAGCCCATAAGCCCAGTCGAAAATTGACTTCCCTTCCAACATGTATACATATCACAGAATACAACAATTAACATTCAACATTTAACTAACAAATATACAATCTATCCAAAAATAGTTGCAACCAAACCAGTAGAACTAATATCACCCGTGAGTAAACATCCACTCAACTCTAGTTCTCAGCTATTTCCACTCAGTGATCTAATTTTACTGAGCCTTGTCTGTCCCTGAGAACGCAACAACCAACCATTAGTAATCAACTCATATATATATATATATATATATATATCCTTTTAATCAAACATAAACATGTAAGATTCACATATGAATGCACATATATCACATAGCATTAAACAATGCAATCAACAATACAAAACTGTCCGATTTCATAAGAAATCCGACACTACTATCGGAATCCGCCAAGAAACATCGGATTTCAAAGAATCCGATACACCCATCGGATTTGAAGGCAATCCGTAACTACAATCGGACTTCCTTCCCTTGATGTATTTAACTTAGTACCCACAATCGGATTTCATAATTAGAATCCATCATCGGATTTAAGCCATCGTATTTTAAGGATATCGGATTTAAAGTTGCAGATTTCACTAGCTCCGGATTTCAACACCCGGATTCCAAAGTCTCGGATTTCCATCATCAACTCCACAATCCGTCACATTCACCCTTCAGGAATCTGACAACTTCAAGTCTTGTATAATTCTCATTTCCAGATTATACAATTCATATACAAGTTTATAGAAACAAATATAAACATGTTTAAACATGCAAGCATGCATCAAGAACACCTTTTAACACCAAGAACACCAAATCCGACAACCTCATAAAATGTTCATAACAACACCCAAGTGTGTATATCAAAACCGTGGCATGCTTATGGCAATCAAAAGCATGTTAACAAGAATCATGTTTCAAGAAGCATAGAATAATCAACAACCATTTAGCTTGAATCACAAAATCAAGAAACCAACAATCCTATTGCTTCTTCTTTTCTTTCTTTCTTCTTTTGCTCTCGGTATACACACAATACACACACATACAATTGCTTCAAAGTGAAGAAATGAAAGTGAAACCCACGTATATCTATTTACAAGCATGAGGTGGCATGTTTAGACAAAGCTAAACACATGCACACACACACAACTCTAATCCATATATATATATATACACATATCAACACATATAACATTTAATTACATGATTAATAATCAATTAAACATAAATCAAATTATAATTCACGTGTAACATACCCAAGCCTACCAAGCTACTAGGCCCACTCTCAGGATGTTACACACTTGAAGATTAGTAACAAGGCACTATTGATATTCAAGTTGTTGTAAGTTATTGGTGAAGCTTTTGGCGGCGTCCAAACATAGCTAGCACATGGGGATCATCAACACTTGGTGTGGATACCGATAGTGGTACATTACTTTGTGTACACATCCAACAAAGGCGATAAGAAGAAGATATATTTTGAACGGTATAATTCCTATCTCTTCTTCTCTTTGTTTTACTTGCTTTGTCATGTCTAGAGTTTTGGTCCGCTTGGTGGGCGTTGAATGGTTCACAAACGAAATTATTTTTCCTACTTTTGCTTCCGCTGTGTTTATTTGAACCATGAAAACCCAACAATCTTATGGTAGAGTCTAAACCCACACTAGAAAACCCAAGGTTCTTTACTTACGTGCCCAGCCAACCTATGTTTTCGAGCGGGGGGCGACTCCCACCCAAGAATATAAATCAATATATAAGTATATGTATAATAATGTTTACTTCGAAAATAAGGTTTTGTCTATGTACTCGGTTTTGTAAAACTCTACTGAACTCACCTTAGTCCAGAAAATAAACACAAATTCTAGATTCGACGAACTACACTCTCGGATTTTCAATAAATCGACCTCAATCATCTCGAATAACCTAGACATGCAAAATAATACTTCCGATCAACGATCAATGCGTCGCGAGCTTAGAAAGTCCATCAAAACATGCTAGAACGACATGCATGCAGCATATCAAGCCATACAACCGAAATATTAGCTTAAGTTTAGTAGAATATACCTCTCCGGTTAGCAAAACTAAAACACGATCGAAACTACGCCCATAGCACTATCTCCGCTCTCCCCGCACCTCGAATACGAGCTCCAACGAAACCCAACACTCTAAAACGTTCACTAAACTTGAGTTCTCTTGAATTTTGGGCAGAGTAACGATATGGTGGAAGTGTGTGTGTAAAAATTGGATGGAGATGAGCTTGTATTTATAGACCCACCAATCTTGCGGAGGCGTCGTGTCATGACCCTAGAACGCGTCGCATCGTGACCTTACTAACACACACCACCGGACTAACACACACTACCGCCTGACAGACGCAAGCTGACACATGTTTTGCCGCCCAAACGCGTCGCGTTGTGAGGATCCACGCGTCGCGTCGCGATCTCGCATTTTCAGAATTTTTCATTTTCTTTTATTTTATTTTGTTTTCTTTTAAATAATAATATTCCATTATTATTATTAACAAGTTGAACTTCGAAAATAATATTCATTTCTTGATATAAATATTATTATAATATTCGGGTCGTTACAATTCTCCCCTTCTTAAAAGGATTCCATATTCGGAATCTATTAAACAAAAAGTTGGGGGTATCTCGCTTTTATTTTTTCTTCGGTTTCCCAAGTCATATCCTCTCCATGCTTATTCTTCCATTGGACTTTCACCAACATGACCCGCTTCTTCCTCAATTGCTTGACTTTACGATCTAGGATTGCCACTGGTTATTTAGTCAACCCTTTATGCTCATCTACTCGAAGTTCCTCAAGAGCTAGTAGACTCGGCTCCTCTTCTAGACACTTATGCGAATAGACCAATAAACCGAGGTCCTAGTTTACCACGCTTCGCAAACCGAATTATGCCCTTCCATGGCGAAACTTTGAGCATCACTTTCTCGCCTACTTCGAACGTCTTTGGTCTATGATTTTTATTAGAATACTTTTCTGTCGTACACGGGCTACACGTAACCGTTCGCGAGCAACCGCAACTTTGTCTGCCGTCAATTAGACTATCTTAGGCCCAACGAACTTCTTTCTCCTGGTTCCAACCAACAAGTAGGGGTATGACACTTTCTTCCGTAGAGCATTTCATAAGGTGCCATATCGATACTCATATGGTAGGTGCTATTGTAAGCGAACTCCACTAGTGGTAGGTGTGTATCCCAACTACCACCATACTCAATCACGCCAGCCCTCAACATGTCCTCAAGCGTTTGAATCGTTCTTTCGCTTTGTCCGTCCGTTTGAGGGTGATAAGCTATACTCAAGTGCAACCTGGTACCCAACTCCTCTTGCCACTTTTGCTAGAACCGTGAAGCGAACTGGCTCTCACGATCAGACACAATGGATACGGGAACTCCATGCCTCGTTACCACTTCCCGTACGTAAAGTTTAGCTAGGTTTTCCAGCTTCTCATTTTCCTTCATTTCTAAGAAGTGAGCACTCTTAGTCAAACGATCTACAATCACCCAAATCATGTCGTTTCCATGCTGGGTCCTTGGTAGTTTTGTAACAAAATCCATAATGATTTTGTCCCACTTCCATTCGGGGATTTCAATCTGTCGAAGCTCCCCGTGTGGTTTCTGGTGCTCCGCTTTCACTTGCGAACAAGTCACATACTTAGCCACATAATCTGCTATATTTGACTTCATTCCTGGCCACCAATAACTAGGTCGTAGGTCACGAAACATCTTTGTATTGCCCGGATTTATAGAATACTTGGACCGATGGGCATCCCACAATATCTTGTCATGAAGCCCTCCAACCTTAGGGATCCAAACTTGTCCCTTGAAAGTCTTTAACCCGCGATTATCTTCTTCAAGCAGCATTTTTCTACTTAACCATGACCTCATCCTTTAAGTTTTCATCCTTTAACCCTTCACATTGAGCTATTCGAATCTGCTCGATTATATCAGGTATAACTACCACTCCCATAGATTTTAGCCAATATGTCGCTCGAGGCTCCTTACGGCTTAGGGTATTAGCTACAACATTTGCTTTACTCGCATGGTAGCTAATTTCGCAGTCATAATCAATTAGCAATTCCATCCATCGTCGTTGCCTCATGTTTTCCTCTTTTTGATTTTGGATGTGTTGAAAACTCTTATGATTCGTGTAGATTGTACATCTTGTACCATAAAGGTAATGTCTCCAAAGCTTTAAAACAAAAACCACCGCTGCTAGTTCTAAATCGTGAACAGGGTAGTTCTTTTCCGCGTCCTTCAACTGTCTCAAGGCATATGCGATAACTTTCTTTCGCTGCATAAGGACACACCCCAATCCAGAATAGGATGCATCACTATACACAACAAAGTCCTCATTTCCCTCAGGTAGGGAAAAAATAAGGGCCTCACACAAAAGGTTCTTAGGCGTTAGGAATGCTTCCTCTTGCTTACTCGACCATACAAACGGCTCCGTCTTCCTTGTCAACTTTTTCAAAGACGTAGCTATTTTCGAGAAGTCCTGAATGAACCTCTGATAGTAACCCGCCAAACCTAAGAAACTCTGAATCTCAGTAGGGGTTCTTGGGGTCTCCCACTTTTTAACCGCTTCAATCTTTGTAGGATCTACTTTGATCCCATCCATTCCAACCAAATGACTGAGAAACTAAACTTCCCGTAACCAAAATTCACACTTGGAGAATTTGGCGTAGAGCTCCTCCTTTCAAAGAGTATCCAGAACGTCACGCAAATTCCGCCTATGATCTTCCGAAGTGCGAGAGTATACAAGAATATCATCAATGAATACTATAACCGATTTGTCCAAGAAAGGACGACAAACTCGATTCATCAAGTCCATGAAAATTGCTTGATCGTTGGTAAGACCAAATGGCATCACAAGGAACTCGTACTGACGGTAGCGAGTTCTAATTGCCATCTTAGGAATATCCGGATCTCTCACCCTCACTTGATGATTGCAAGACCGCATGTCAATTTTTGAGAAGTAACTCGCCCCTTGGAGTTGATCGAAGAGATCGTCAATCCTTTGAAGTAGATACTTATTCTTGACCGTAACTTTATTCAACCCTCGGTAGTCGATGCACATCCGCATGAAACCATATTTCTTCTTAACGAACATGACTGGGGCTCCCCAAGGCGAAGAGCTTGGCCTGATGAAACATTTCTCGAGAAGATCTTGAAGCTGCGTCATAATCTCTTTCATCTCTGACGGGGCTAACCGACATGGTGCTTTAGCAATGGACGCCGCACTAGGAACAAGGTCGATCTGAAACTCTATCTTTCGTAGTGGTGGCAAACCGGGTAACTCATCTAGACAGACGTCCACATAGTCCCGGATCACCTCCACTTCGGATAAAACCGCTTTCTTTCTAGACGTCTCGACTACGTGAGCCAAGAACGCCAATCCACCTTTTGCTAAGCACTTTCGTGCTTTAAGAACCGAGATTAGGGACAGAGTCCCTAGATATTTCTCCCTGTAAGAGATTGCATAACCACCCGCTGTAAGAGGTACACGCACGATTTTCTTGGCACAAAGGATTTCTGCACGGTTAAAAGATAACCAATCCATTCCGATAACCACATCAAATCCTTCTAGATCCATTGGGGTCAGTGTTAGATGGAAGATATTTTCGTTAATTTCAACCGCACAATTTTCATATTTTTCCCTGACAGTGACGGGTTTTCCAACCGCCACTTCAATTTCCAACACCGACTCTAACAGACTTCGTGGTAACACAAAACCAGAGCAAAAAGAAGTAGACACTATAGACCTACTTGCACCCGAATAAAATAATATATTGAAGGCACGTCCTTTGGCTTTCGGTGCCTCTTGCTTTTTCTCTAGAGCTCCACCTCGAACCTTTGGTTTTGGGCAATTGGTACTGATGTGCCACATCTCCCTGTAGTTGTAGCATATAGGTTCGGTACTCTTACAATCCTCAAACTTATGACCAGTCTTTCCACATCGCCTACAACTTAGATTGTGGCTGCTACACTCTCCCTTGTGAGAAGAGTGGCAAGTTGTACAGTAACGGGGTTTGTCCCCCTACTGACCTTTCCTTGGAGGGAAATCCTTCTTCTTAGAGGATCCAGATGGTCCCTCCCATTTTCGTTTCTCCTCCCTTTTGAACCCAGTCTTCTCACGCTTGGTTAAGTCATGCTCAACCCGACTTGCCTCATCCATTGCCTCCCTCAGAGTTCTCCTCATCCTCAAAGCCACTTGATAATCAAAAGAAAATCCCTCAGCATATCTGCCAATTTGTTCTTCCTCAGTAATACAGTAGCTACTACCAAACTGCAACTTATCAGCGAAAGCAGCATAGTACTTTGCAACCGTCATGTTTCCTTTCTTTAACTCCAAAAATTCCCTTTTTGCCTTCTCTCTTGCCCCCAAGCGACAAAATCTCATCTTGATCTTATCTGTGAACATCTCCCAAGTCCAACTGTCTAACATGTCTTTAGAGAGTGTCCGCTTAATCGTTCGCCACCATTCCAAGGCCTCTCCTTCAAATCACATGACCACATAGTTTACCTGTTGGTAATCAGTGTAACTCGCAACGCAAAACACCTGCTCCATCTTCATGATCCACCATAAGCATCCTAGTGGGTCCTCACCTCCTTTGAATGCTGGCGGTTTGCATTTCATAAAACTTTCAAATGAGGTTCCTTTACCTCCTGCTTTTCCCCGCTTACCATGCTCCAACTCGTGGCGTGAGACGCTGTCTGCCTCACTATGCACCGACCATTCCTCATTTTCATCCTCTCCTCAACCTCGTGCCTCTCTTCGCAATCCAGCAATCTCAGCATCCCTTGCTCGTGGTTGTTCCTCCAAGTGTGCCTGGCGCGCAATTCTACCGCAACTTCGCTGGCTTTGATGGGTCCTCTCTGGCTCATCATTGTGACCTTTGTTCTCAGCTAAATTATGGTTCGAGCGGTAAATCGAAGAGGTATCCTCGGCATGGGGAATTTCTTCAATAATTGGGTCACCACTGCCGGCTGCACCGCTTCCCTGACCAGCTTCAAGTATGGTGTTGTTGTTGTTTCTACGGGTACCCACCATTTCTTCTGCAAGACAACAAGATGACGAGTTGAAATTTAGAGAGTTAGCACGAGTGAAGATCGAGAGATTCTAAGGCGATTAGAGGAGAGAAGAGTCCTATATGTAACAAACAAGTAATCCCTAAAAGCACTCTGTCATACACCTCCCCCTACTTAAAGTCTTCTTCATTCCTATACGAGCCAATCTAGTCATGAGTCTAAATGCCGGTCTGAGCACTCAGTTCACTCACAGCGTGGCTCTGATACCAACTTGTAACGCCCGTGATTTTCAACTTTTTACCATTTATAAAAACCTTTTATTTAATAACAAAAACATTACAGATCCTTCATAAATTAAACCACGGGGTTACGACCACAGTCATCCAAAAGTCAGTACAAGTTTAATGTTATGAATATATTACATAACCGGATTGTTCGTCGATACCAGAATATAAACCATAACTAATACTACCCTACTCGCAGTTACACAACCTCTAAGCCACCTGCGCGAGTACAAGACATATTTCAAAGAAACAAGTGTCAGCTTACGCCAAGTGAGTCAATAGGAGTTGCAATCAGAAACCATAAAATACGTTTGTAAGCAGAAATATGACATGTAAAAAAAATACCATATCCCACCCTTCACGTATTTGACCCGTACCGAGAACCCGCAGATCACATAGCACCAAATGGGTCAAATATTCACAAATCATCTCATGAAGTCGATCACACATTATCATAATCATACCGCATAATATTTCATAGATCATATTGCATCATAATTGCATATATCATATCACATCATCATCACCTAGGTCATATCAATAGGGTGATCTTATGGTAGAGTCTAAACCCACACTAGAAAACCCAAGGTTCACTACTTGTGTGCCCGGCCAACCTATGTTGTCAAGCGGGGCGCGACTCCCACCCGAGAATATAAATCCGGAGACTCCGCTTTCGCTACTCCGACGGTGCGAGTACAAGTACTGCGTTGTCATTTTAGTACGAGTCCAAATGAAGCCGATCATATTTCAACTTCTCCTCACACTCACGTGATGTATGATCTAGCCTCCTTGGCCTACATCACTCCAGTACTTGAGCACCGAAGTGTCCGCATACCACGTGTCAAAATAGTCGTCTAGAAAGCCCAAATGACTCTTGTTGGCTAGCACTTTAATCCTAGAAGGTCAATCATGCCAACTAGGCCCGCAAATCCACAACATGGGTAATATCGTATACTACCCCCGCCACTAAAACACATGCATGCAATAACTCGTAAGCAGTCATATGTAAATCACAGTAAATTGTGAATAATCGTAACATGCGTATTTCGTGTTTGATCATGCATGCAATGAGTATTTAACTTAGAACACATAACATGTATCATCAATCAATATATAAGTATATGTATAATAATCTTTACTTCGAAAATAAGTATTTGTCTATATACTCGGTTTTGTAAAAGTCTACTAAACTAACCTCAGTCTAGAAAATAAACACACGATCTAGATTCGACGAACTACACTCTCGGATCGGCAAGAAATTGACCTCAATCGTCTCGAATAACCTAGACATGCAAAATAATACTTCCGATCAATGATCTACCCGCCGCGAGCACAGAAAGTCCATCAAAACATGCTTGAACGACATGCATGCAGCATATCAAGCCATACAACCGAAATATTAGCTTAAGTTTAGTAGTATATACCTCTCGGGGTCACCAAAGCGAAAACACGATCGAAACAACGCCCGTAGCGCTATTTCCGCTCTCCCCGCACCTCGAATACGAGCTCCAACGAAACCCGACACTCTAAAACGTTCACTAAACTTGATTTCTCTTGAAACTCGGGCATAGTAACGATATGGTGGAAGTGTGTGTGTGAAAATCGGATGGAGATGAGCTTGTATTTATAGACCCACCAATCTGCCTGATGCGTCGCGTCGCGACCTTACTGACACACGCCACCGGACTGACACACGCTACCGCCTGAGACACGCAAGCTGACACGTGTTTTGCCGCCCAAACGCGTCGCGTTGCGATCTCTCATTTTCAGAATTTTTCATTTTCTTTTATTATATTTTCTTTTCTTTTAAATAATAATATTCCATTATTATTATTAACAAGTTGAACTTCGAAAATAATATTCATTTCTCGATAGTAATATTATTATAATATTTGGGTCGTTACAAATCAGGGTGCAAGGCTCCCACAAAATGCTAAATTTGCGTGCCTCAGGCACCCATTGCTTAACAAAATGCAATCTTTTGTTAGATTGTTGGATCAGATCATCAACCGACATATTTCCCGTCATTGGCAAATCCATAAATTCTCTTATAATCCTAGCGATCTCTAACGTGCTACAGTACTGTTCACATAACTTTTCCTGAAACTACTCCCATGTGATGTTATCTTGCGGTTGCTTGGTGAAGTGACAAGTGAGGGAATCATACCAAACCATGGCATCTCCTTTTAACATTCGTGTTGCAAACTTTACTATCGATTCATCTTCACACTTACATGCATCCAACGCCTTTACCATCTCCCGTAACAAGTTTAGGGTAATATTAGGATTAGAGCTTCTATGATACTCTGATGGTTTACTATCAAGGAATTGTTTATAAGTACATGGTTGTTTATATCTAGTATAACTAAAGGGGTAAACTCCTTGAGAAGTAAAAGGATAGAAAAACGGCTGTTGCATCCCTTGGGTCACTAGAGGAAGCGGAACTGTAACTGATTGTGTTGTCGATTGAGTTGTAACAGTAGTAGGAATCTAGACCTACTCAGCCTGTGTATGCCTTTGCTGCTCCAAACTACAAACAGTATCCTAAAGTTCCTGTAACTCAATTTCTATCTTGTAGATGTACTCGTTCTGATCAGCCTCATACTCAGGACCAGAAGTACCTACGTGGTATGTTGAATTCAAAACATTAACCGTAGGTATTTCAGCTATAGCTTGGGTCGCAAGAGTTTGAGTGGAGGTATCTCTAGCAGCCATATCTGTGACAATCACATTATCTCACAACTCATTAGAATAAATTGTTAGTTCACAACATACTAACTACCACAGAGCATCTCCAATCACTCTAATTCCCCTAAAGGAATGTTTGACCCAACATGAGCCAAGATTTGGGAATGCAACACTCTAACTGTGCTCGCATCGCCAAACCTAGGCTCTGATACCAAACTGTAACACCGCAAAATCCTAAGCCTTTTTTTTAAAACATGTTGCGGAAGCATAATCGAAACTTTAACATAATTACAAATATTTACAATCTAGAACAAAATACAAACATTGAATCATCTGTTGTGTTACAAAACAAAATATGGCTCGTCTCAATTTTAAACATATATTAGAGTTCTAGTCAATCTTTCCTTTAACAAAAACCTAGGTAAATAACTACAAATACTTAAGCTACAAAAACAGTTCTATGGTGGGGAATTAGCACAAAGCTAAGTGAGAGTAAGCTAAACCACAATAGCCAATGGCAATAATCAATACAAAAGCATGCAATCACATAATAGAGAAGACCGGCGGTTCGGCGTAGAATCTACAACCAATGCTAGCCAAAGCAAAGGTTTACCGATAGCCCACCGCTAATTGGCACAGTTAGATCCCCTCCGATATAATGCATGCATGAGGGGTCTACAACTGCTCAAGCAATAGCGATCAGGCCCAGCCTAATTCTACGTATAGCTGACTTCTCAAACGCAACTCAATATCATCCAAAAAGCGTGTATCGGCCAAATAGTAAATAATCAATAACACAATCATCAAACATCAAACTAATTACACTATCAACCACAATCGCATGCATCAAATAAATCATATCAATCATAACCTTTACTATCCGTGAGTTTACATCCACTTAGCTCTTTTCTCAATCGCAACACTCAAATATCTAATATAATCGAGTCTTTATGTTTCCTAAAAACACAACATCGAAATCAGTCTCCAATACATAAATATATCTTTATATATATTTATATCAAGTATACCCATATACATCAAGCAAGATTCACATATAATATAAACATTCAATGTGCATTCCATAAGAACCAACAAACAAAAGCCTTCAACTGAAAGTTCAATGGTCGTGCCGCGACCAGTAAAGCCGTCACCTCGCGATGTGCAAAAGTCGGATTGGGAAAATTCGCACCAAATCAAAAGTCAGACCACCCAAGGTCGGATCAGTCAAAGTCGCATGCCTAAAAAATTCCAATGGCCAAAGTCGGACCAAGTCTGGGACGTGTCGCGAACTCGTATTTTCCAGTTTTTCATCTTCTTCTTGTTCATCTTCCAGCCGATTTAAAACACAATTTAATCATATCCTGAATCTGATTTCTATTGAAAACACTTCTAAGACAAATACAAACTTCATATATCATGATACCAGTCATCATAGACACATTAAAATCATTTAAAAATTAAAACTAACAAAACCTACTTAGCAAGTTTTCTTCAAAAGCTTCATAACTTAACAATGTTGTTCTTCATTTTTAATCATGAAAACCCAACAGCATATATGAAAAACTAGTCACGAATCATGATTATAATCAATAACAAACACATACAAACCTTTAGTTTGAATTAACTATCAGCAACTCTCCAATTCAAGATTTCAAGTTTGCAAGGTTTTGACTTTGTTCTTCTTCACAAAGCAAACACACACTTTCAAGGTATCAAGAAGTGAGGTGGCTTAATACTTTAATTTATATCTAAAACACACATACACAACTTGGTTTCTCAATCTAAGTATGAGGTGTACTAACTAAGTTCATGCACAATCATCCATACACACAAACAAGCATACAATTTTCTTTATTCATACATACATGATTAATTTCAATTAATAAATTAATAACTCATGAGGTATTACTCTTAATTTGAATATTCACATACTAATTATTTAAACACAAAAACTACGCACTGCTAACCCGATAACGAATAGTCTGGGTTTACAGCTGTTACACGTACCGCTATAGGGGATACTCAGCTACTTCACCCGGAACCTAGCTGCTAGACTTCCTAGAAAAATACCCACGTGTGTGTGTTACGTGATAGCCGCCGCTGCCCCACCTTGGGGTCTCGCTACCATGGACCTAGCTGTCACTAGCGGCTATCGATCGAGAAGAGAGTGGGCTGCCACAAGGGGTTAGTCGCCAGTGACCAACCTCCATAAACCACCACCATTTGCGGTGATGGTTTTTGGTCTTGACGGAGGAACATAAAGGGAGAGAGAGGAGTGTTTTTGTTTAACTTGTGGTTCAAGTTATTGAAATTGCTCAATTAAAAAATAATTAACAAGTTAATCCCCTTTTTATATATCTTTAGGTGGATAACGTTTTTAAGCCCGGCCCGGGTTTAAAACTTTAAACCCTTTACAAAAACTACCCTCAAGGTTTAACTATTATTAATTAACTTACTAAGTAATTAATAATCTATTAATCAAACCTTTAATTAAATATTAAACTTAATATTTAATCTCCCAAATAATAACTAACTATTTATTATTTATTCTCTTGATAATTAATAAACTATTAATTACCAATACACATACTGTATTTTCTATTAACTTGCTTCGAGTTGGGTGTGCAACCGTTTGACCCTTTAGTGCCTTATAGTGCTTGGATATGATGACACATGTACACTATCTATGCACACAACTATCAGCATTCACATCGGATATCATGAACAAAAGGATCAATGATCACTTATCTATAGGAACATTTTTTTAGGTTGGTACTTGTCATGGATGTGTAACGCCCCAATTTAATAAAACTGATATTTTCCGTAAAACCACATCTGAACATTCACCTGTAAAAGTTTTTCATAAAAGCAGAAGCGTAAACTATTCAAAAATCTGTTGTATCAAAAGATACTCACATATGTACAATCACAAGTTTAAAACCAAAACTTGTCATTTACAAACCTGCGTTAATTGTTTTTAAAACGTTTATCAAAATGTAGTTAAACTGAAGATTTGCCCTTGTCTTTACTGAAACCTACAAAACATTTTAAAAATAGAATCTGAGAAACTACTGGAGGTTAGTGAGTAAACCACACTACAAATCAAATAAACACATGTATAATATCACATATAGGCAATACATAATGATAACATGCTAGCCACAGGTTCTAGACCTAGGTCAGCAAACTGAGCTACAATACTATGCTATTTTGTGAGCCCACTATTGCATATAGCAGTATGCTGATTAACACGTATAATGAATACATGATCGTATTCCAATGTAATAACACACATACCGCACATATGAATAACAGTCTAGAAGACTCACCTTATAATCAGTAATGTTGTATAACAGTCCACAATTTACAATAATATAGTGAAAATGCCAATGACAAGTTTTTACATGAAATAATACCAATAATATATTAATCACATGCTGAATCTAATGTTAGAAAACTGAACAGAATAGGGGCACGCCCGTGCCTCGCTAATGCTCCGACTTTCTCATCCAACTTATTGATCCGACCTACAAGTCTGACTTATAGCTTGTAAGTCGCAAGACATAAAAGGCACACCGTGGTCCCCCAGGGCATGCCCGTACCAGGGTATGCCCAAACCTTATGAACTTATGGCGGTCACGACCGTTAGGCACGCCTGTGCCTCCCATACTTTGAGCCACGAAGGTCGCTCGACTTGCTGTTCTCCATCCAAAAACACATAAAAACACCAATTTTTGTTCACGTAAATTGTACATGGGGGTTTCCTACATCCCCAAACAACTACAAACAGCAACAAACTTCTAAATTTAACAATCTTTGATCTTGAAATCTAACAAGACCCATTTGAAGGTTAAAAACCCAAAAACAAACCATACCTCAAATTCTTTGAAGGAGATGATGATGATTTCACAACACTGATTTCTTGTTCACAATTCACAACTTAGGAGATGAAAACTGATAGTCATATACACATGTATGTACAGTAAACTTGAATGGTTATTGTGACACTAAAAAGTCAAACACACACACACATATATATATATATATATATACAAAAGTTTTCCATAATTACATAAATAGTCCCTTCACTATTACAGTTCTATTCTGACGGCTTTGGCCCCTCTAGTTTATAACCACATCTTATCGCATATATCCATTTATAACTCATATAACACTTTGTACATTTCTTGTATAAAATTTATTAATAAATTTTGGATGTTACAACTCTTCCCCACTTGGAATGATTTCATCCCTGAAATCAACTACCGAAAAGTTCTGGATAATTTCTCATCATTTCTTATTCAGATTCCCATGTGTAGTCTGATTCTTTTTTGTACTTCCATTGGACCTCAGCCAGTCCAATTTGTTAATTACATAAAGCCTTAACCTTTCCTTCTAACATACTTATATGTTGCTCCACGTAATATAGTTTATCATTAGTGCAAACATCTTCTAACGATAAATTGCAGACTCAAATGCTAAACACTTTCTAAGATATAATACATGGAAGGTGTTATGAATCTGTGACAACTCTTCTAACGATTCTTGTCTATAAACGACCTTTCCCAACATTTGTAGAAATTCTATATAGTCCATTAATTCTCGGACTTAGTTTTTCTCACTTTTGAATCTAATCACTTCCTTGCATGGTAACACTTCTAATGATACATATTCCCCTACCTAAAACTCGTATGGTGATCTCTACTAGTCTGTATAACCCTTTTGTCTACTCTGGGCAGCTAAAACTTTGTTTCATACCTTCTGAATCTGTTATGTCCTTTGATGTACCATTTTTGTACTACCCATTTCTTTCTGACCCACATCACCAATTCATTGGAGTTCAACATTAATATCATACAAAATTCATACGTTGGCATCCCGGTGTTGGACTGATATCTGTTTTAATACGAAACCCTGTCAAAAGAAAATATGCACCTAATTTTTTTCTGAAATCAATAACACACTCATAAAACATGCTTTTTATCGTCTGTATATTTCTTTCATTCTAGTTGTGCTGAGATGAAACTCAATTCTCAACTTTGTATGAAATCTGTTCCAAATCCTGGATGTGAATCTTATATCTCTGTCTGATTCAAATAGAGATTGTATACTATTACAAGGCACAATCTCTTTCATATACATACTTGTTAAATGTTTTGAAGAATAAGTCTCTCTTAAAATATACACTTTTACTTAATCTGTCTACAATCACCCATATCACATTATAACCTCGTAGGGTTTTGGGTAATTTGGTATTCAAGTTCATAAGAACATTTTCTCATTTCTAGACCGGTATCTCCATAAATAATAGCTCATATGGTTTCTAACGTTTAGCTTTCATTTGTACACATTTAAAGACATTTCTCCACTTATCTGACTACATATCGTTTCACATCCGGCCACCAATAATCTACCCTCAGATCCTTATACATTTGGGGTACTCCTGTCTGAATACAAAATCTAATCTTATGAGCTTCATATAGATGTATCTAACATGCATCTCCATAACCTGATACCCACATACGAACATATCTAATCAATACATCATGATTGTCTTTAATCGGATTAATTACTTGTCCTTTTTATCCACTCTATGTTATACTTTTCACTTTTGATTACTTTTGACTAAGCTGTTCTCATCACATTTTGAATAAGAGTGTTGTAATTATCATTTTGATGACTAATTCCACATAAGTATTGTTTCTGATTTTCTGTTCAAAACGTCGGCTATTACGTTAGCCTTACCTGAATAATATAATATTACACACATAATCTTTCAATAGTTCTAACTAGTGTTTCAGTCTCATTTGAAGGTTTTTATGATCCACGGAATATTTCAAAGTTTTATGATTAGTGTAACGTGTACACTTCACATCATAATATCTCCACATCTTAAGTACAAGAACCACTACTACTACCTCTAAATCATAAGTCAGGTAATTACTTTTATGCGATTTTAACTGTCTAGAAGCGTAAGCAATAACTCTGCCCCTTTATATTAATACACAACCCAATCCACTATACAAAGCATCACAACAATTCAAAATGGTCAAACAAGTTTGAACACGGTTTAAAGAATGTCGTCCGTCTTGATCTAAAGCGGATTATAACCCGACCTCAAGTCGATTTTTGAAAATCATGTTACCCATAATAATTGATCAAGTAATTCACATATTCTGAACAACGGATATATATTCTTGATGATCACTTTATTAATCTCCCAATTATTAATACACATATAAAAAAAATACCATCCTTCCTTTTCACAAATAATATAGGTGCACCTCATGAAAAACTACTGGGTCTAATAAAACCCCTTGTTTAGTAGTTCTTGAAGTTGTTTTAATAATTCATATATCTCTTCAGGAGAAAGTCTGTATAAAGCTCTGACAACCACACCACAACTATTCTGAACTCAATCTGTCTGTCTGGCGGTAACCTTGTTAATTCCTCAGTTGACACGTAAAGATACTCACATACTACTATCACATCTTTTAAACTTATTTGTTTCTTCTTCAATTTAATATTTATAACATAAACTAAGGAAGCAGTGTACCTATGCTCAAGATACATCCTATTTTTAGAACTAACCACACCTATGACTTTCTGGTTTTGATATTAACACATATAATCAGTTCTTTCCCACTTGGAATACGAACTCATATCACTTTCTATTCACACAATACTGTATCCTGGTTACAACCTAACCAGTCTATTTCAATCACTACATGGAATTCCCTCATATTCATAAATATATATATATACTAAGGAATTTAATAGTATCTGTTCCTATCACATTATTCTTATATACATCTGATCATTCTGTAACCATACTTGATTCTATTCTAGCTTCTTCGGTTGTTGTCTAGAAAGCTCACCCTATTGGTTATTGATATATTCTCTTCATTCACCTTCTTGAGTTCTCAGAATTTTTACTCATATGACCAGGTTTCCGTATTCAAAACGTGTTAGTGAATCAAACCTGTTTTCCCCCAATCAATGTTTCTTGTATATAGAGTAGTTAAGGTAGATCTTTCGCATCATTTTCTTTTCTAGAACCTCCATTCTTGTTTCTTAAACACCGGTACAAGTTTCTCTATCGGTTTCTTTTCTTTTCTGTCTCTCTAACTTTAGCTACATCCATCATGGATTTCACGTTTTGGTGTTTACAAACGTCTATAAATTCTCACATGCTAGCTAGAATGTCATTATATACCTGTACAATTTTATCTTTTCATAGACAACATAATCTGAACAAAATATGCGTTCTTCTGAAACTTCATATTGATTTCTGGAATTATCTTTATTGTATGTTCTACTTATGCAAGTCATTCATAATTCTGCTTATCTTTTACTATGGCACAAACTGCTCAATTATAATTTCTTTAAACTCTTCCCACATCATACTCTCAATTTACCTGTAATTCTTTTGTACGGCACTAATCTTTTGTCACACTTCTCATCTGTTCTATTGCATAACTCATTTTATTCTTAGGTCCATACAAACACATCTGAAACACACCCTTGATCTTTGAAATCCACTTATGATTGACAATCAAATCGGTTGACTTGTAGTACATTGATGGTTGACACGCGGAAAATCCTTGATACTTCACGAATAATAACTTGTGGTTAATAATTAACCCTTTCACCTTTTATAGCTAATATTGATCCTAGCTCTTATATGATCACTTCTTTGTCTTGTTCTTTCATCTGTTCCATAACTCGTGCAATGATATATGGCATATATTCTGTTCCATCACTTTACTATGTTTTCATGCACTGGATTCTCCATGTGTAGGTTTTGTTACTTAACGATTTAAATCTAGGGCTTCCACACCCTCGTCATGCTATATACTTATAAGAATACATTCACTTGTATACTTGTTTCTATCCCTTCGGATCGATGACTAGAACCACCCTTAGGGTTATTCACTACTCTTGAACCTCTTGTACTATCCATTATGAACTTTTAAGATGAAACTAGCTTTGTATAAATAGACATATATATATATATATATATATATATATATATATCTTCTCTTAGTTCTAACAGGTTTCACTCTTATGTTAAAGTAAACACTTAATGTATTAATCTCATATATTCTCTAATATTTAAAGAAAAGCGTAATCAACATATATTAGCTTTTTATCCTAACACACCACCCCTGACCTGATACATAGGTTACAACCATGATTCTGTCAAGATTTAGCATATGTCGTGTAATTGTAGTAGTATGGGACCCCTTAGTACTTCAATTTCATTGTACATACCAAATCTTAACTTTCGCCACTCGGTACCTTACTCCAAAAGCCCGTAAAATTCTCCACATCATGTTCTCATTTATCCGTATGATAATTCAATTCATCATTGATTCACATATAAAGCCAACTCTAAACAATTGTACACATATAGCATACCGGTTCTAAACACATCATGTACACATCCAGTTCGACAATTTTCAAAGCCACGGTTCAAATCCACAATGTGCATAGCACACATCCACACCCTCAAACCGTGGCTCTAATACCAAGTTGTAAAGCCCCAATTTAATAAAACTGATATTTGCACTAAAACCACATCTTAACATTCAACTTTGAAAGTTTTTCATAAAAGCGGAAGCGTAAACTATTCAAAAATCTGTTGTATCAAAAGATACTCACATATGTACTATCACAAGTTTAAACCAAAACTTATCATTTACAAACCGGCATTAATTGTTTCTAAAACGTTTATCAAACTATAGTCAAGCCGAAGCTTTGCCCTTTTCTTTACTGAAACGTGCAAAACATTATAAAAATAGTATCTCATAAGCTACGGGAGCTTAGTGACTAAACTAGACTGTAAATCATATAAACACATGTATAATATCACATATAGACAACACATAATGATAATCTGCTAGCCACTAGTTCTTGACCCAGGGTAGTAAACTAAGCCATAGTACTATGCTATTTTTTGAGCCCACTACAGCAAATAGCAGCATGCTGAATAACACACATAATAAATATATGATCGTATTCCAATGTAATAACACACATACCGCACATATGAATAACAGTCTAGAAGACTCACCTTATAATTAGTAATGTTGTATAACAGTCCACAATTGACAATAGTATACTGAACATGCCAATGAGAAGTCTCTACATGATATAATACCAATAATATATTAATCACATGTTGAATCTAATGCTAGAAATCTGTACAGAACTAGGGCACGCCCGTGCCCTACCACATGCACGTCCGTGTCTGGCTAGTGCTCTGACTTTCTCATCAAACTTATTGATCTGACCTACAATTTTGACTTATAGCTTGTAAGTCGTATGACATAAAAGGCAAGCCTGTTGTCCCTAGGGCACACCCGTACCATGATACTCTCGGCCCTAATAAACTTATTGGAGTCACGACTACTAGGCTCGCCCGTGCCTCCCATACTCTGAGCTAGAAAGGTCGCCTGACGTGTTGTTCTCCGGCCAAAAACACATAAAAACACCATTTTTGATCAAGTAAATTGTACATGGGGGTTTCCAACATCCCCAATCAACTACAAACAACAACAAACTTCTAAATTTAACAAGCTTTGATCTTGAAATCTAACAAGAGCCATTTGAAGATTGAAAACCCAAAAACAAACCATACATCAAGTTCTTTGAAGGAGATGATGATGATTTGACAACACTAATTTCTTGTTTACAATTCACAACTTAGGAGATGAAAACTGTTAGTCACGTATGTATGTATGTATGTACTGTAAACTTGAATGGTTAGTTTGACACTAAAAAGTCAAACATGCACACACATATACATATATATATATATATATATATACATAAGTTTTCCATAATTGCATAAATAGCCCCTTGACTATTACAGTTCCATTCTGACGGTTTTAGCCCCTCTTATTTCATATATCCATTTATAACTCATATAACACTTTGTACATTTCTCGTATAAAAAATATTAATAAATTCTGGATGTTACAACTCTTCCCCACTTGGAATGATTTCGTCCATGAAATCAACTGCCGAAAAGTTCTAGATAATTTCTCATCATTACTTATCCAAGTTCCCATGTGTAGTCTGATTCTTTTCTGTACCTCCATTGGACCTTAACCAGTACAATTTCTTTCGTTCTAACATACTTATATGTTGCTCCACGTAATATAGTTTATCATTGATGCTAACATCTTCGAACGATACAATTGAAGAATCCACTGCTAAGCACTTTCTAAGATATAATACATGGAAGGTGTTATGAATCTTTGACAACTCTTCTGACGATTCTGGTCTATAAACGACCTTTACCCACCTTTGTAGAAATTCTGTATAGTCCATTAATTTTCGGACCTAGTTTCTATCACTTTTGAATCTAATCACTTCCTTCCATGGTAACACTTTTAATGATACATATTCCCCTACCTAAAACTCATATGGTGATCTCTACTAGTCTGTATAACCCTTTTGTCTACTCTGGGTGGCTAGCACTTTGTTTCATACCTTCTGAATATGTTATGTCCTTCGTTGTACCATTTCTATACCACTCATATCTTTTTGACCCACATCATCAATACACTGGAGTTCAACATTAATATCAAAGAAAATCCATACGTCGGCTTCCCGATGTTGGACTGATATCTGTTATAATACGAAACCCTGTCAAAAGCAAATATGCACCCCAATTTTCTTTAGAAATTAATAACACACTCATACAACATGCTTTCTATGGTCTGTATATTTCTTTCATTCTGGTTGTGCTGAAATGAAACTCAATTCTCAAGTTTATATGAAATCTGTTCCAAATCCTTGAAGTGAATTTGATATCCCTGTCTGATTCAAATAGAGACTGTATACTATTACAAGGCACAATCTCTTTCATATATACACTAGTTAAATGTTCTAAAGAATAAGTGTCTCTAATGGAAATAAAATATACACTTTTACTTAGTCTGTCTACAATCACCAATATCACATTATAAACTCGTAAGGTTTTGGGTGATTTGATATTCAAGTTCATAGTAACATTTTCTCATTTCTAGACCGGTATCTCCATAAATAATAACATTTCATATGGTTTCTAACGTTTAGATGTATCTGACACGAATCTCCATAACCTGATACCCACATATGATCATATCTAATCAATACATTATGATTGTCTTTAATCGGATTAATTACTTGTCCTTTTTATCCAATCTTTACTATACTTTTCACTTTTGATTACTTTTGACTGAGTTGGTCTCATCACATTTTAATAAGAGTGTTGTAATTATCATTTTGATGATTAATTCCACATAAGTATTGTTTCTAATTTTATGTTCAAAATGTCGACTATAATATTAGCCTTACCTGAATAATATAATATTCCACTCATAATCTTCAATAGTTCTAGCCGTGTTTTTGTCTCATTTGAAGGTTTCCTGATCCACGGAATATTTCAAAGTTCTATTATTAGTGTAACCAGTACACTTCACAGAATAATAATAATAATAATAATAATAATAATAATAATAATAATAATAATAATAATAATAATAATAATAATAATAGTAATAATAATAATAACTCCAGATCTTAAGTACAAGAACCACTACTGCTAGCTCTCAATCATGAGTCACGTAATTACTTTTATGCGATTTTCACTGTCTAGAAACGTAAGCAATAACTCTGCCCCCTTTGTATTAATACACAACCCAATCCACTGTACAAAGCATCACAACAATTCAAAATGCTCAAACATGTTCTGAACAGGCTTTAAAGAATGTCCTCAGTTTTGATCTTAAGCTAATTATAACCCGACCTCAAGTGGATTTTTGAAAATCACGTTACCCATAATTATTGATCAAGTAATTCACATATTCTGCACAACGGATATATATTCTTGTTATTAATGTCACAATTATTAATACACATATAAAAAATATCATCCTTCTTTTTCACACATAATATAGGTGCACGCCATGAAAAACTACTGGGACTAATAAAACTCCTCGTTTAGTAGTTCTTGAAGTTGTTTTAATAATTCATATATCCCTAGAGGAGCAAGTATGTATAAAGCCCTCACAATCAATGAAGATTTCAACACCACCTCGATTCTGAACTCAATTTGTCTGTCTGGCGGTAACCTTGGTAATTCCTCAGTTGACATGTCAAGATACTCACATACTACTTTCACATCTTTTAAACTCATGTGTTTCTTTTTCAATTGAATAATAATAACATAAACTAAGGAAGTAGAGTACCCATGTTGAAGATACTTCCTATTTTTAGAACTAACCACACATATGACTTTCTGGTTTTGATATTAACACATATAATTAGTTCTTCCCCACTTGGGATATGAACTCATATCACTTTGTTTCACACAATACTGTAGCCTAGTTACAACCTAACCAGTCTATTCCAATCACTACTTGGAATTCCCTCATATTCAAAAGTATATATATATATACTAACAAATTTAATAGTATCCGTTCCTATCACATTATGCTTATATACATCTAATCTTTCTTATAACGTCCCAATTTTTTTTCCAATACTAAATCATACAATTAAAAGTCTACGATAATTGAAACACTGTATAATACCAATTACATCCCGGGCGAAAACCCTTAAAAATCTTGAGTTCAAGTACAATCTTTTTGGAATACATTAGAAAACTCATAAGGGTGAAAACGTTGCGGAAGCTTGTTGGGGATGAGCTATCAAATACGAGCTGGAGCCCCACCGTGGTCATCACCTGAAAAGATGGTAAACAACAACCGAAACCATAAATCTTAGTGAGTACTTTACTTACAAACCAATCAGTTCATCAAACACATTCTTCGCACCCACTATTGTAGTAAGTGGTCTCAACATTCCCGTCTGTTAGACGGTCTCGTCTCACACGTTATTGTCACAATGGTCTAACATACCCGGCACCGAGGTGCTGGTCTCATACCCAACACCGAAGTGCTGGTCTCATACCCAACACCGAAGTGTATGATCTCAACCCGACACCAAAGTGTACGGTCTCATACCCGACACCGAAGTGTGAGGTCTAACATACCCGTCACCGGAGTGCACAGTCTATCTTACCCGGCACCGAAGTGCTAGTCTCATACGCAACACCAAAGTGTTGGTCTCATACCCGACACCGAAGTGTACGGTCTCATTCCCGACACCGAAGTGTGCGGTCTAACATACCCGACACCGGAGTGAACGATCTTAACATACCCGTTACCGAAGTAAACGGTCTTGTAGAGCAATAAACGAGTACAAGTAGAAATCAAGATGAGAGAATATGTAGAAACACATTTAAGTGTGTGTATTCCATTTTAATATCTGTCAAAGGTTACATTGAAACAAGGCCAAAGACACTATTTATACTAAGTACAAAATTAACCATAAAAACACTAAATTGTATCTAAACCATAAACACAAATATAGTTCTAACATTCTCCCCCTTGTTTATGTCTAGCTTGTATTTCTCTGCTCAATCTTTCTCTCCCAATGTCTGATCATTTTTCTTTCGTCGCATTTGGCATCAAATAGTTTGATAACATCGGTATGTCTGACTCTGGGCGCTTGATCAATTTCTTACATTAAACTCATACTATATTCTAAGATTTTTAAAGTCCAAAATTTTAAAGATCCATCTGAGTAAGCATTGACTTCTTTCAACCTTAGGAAGAGCTTTTCTCTTTTACTATTGAACAGAACAATCCCTTCATCTCCTTCAAATTCTTCATCATCACTCCAGACAACTTGATACATCTTCAGTTGGTCAATTTTGGAATGCTTCGTGTTTGGCTTCAACAAATTGATTTTGGCTTTATCAGATTCAGCTCCCAAATAAAGATCAGTGTATTATGCTATTTGACATCGATGTCTGATGAACTCCGTGAGCTTTTTATAGCAAGCTGAATCCTGAGCATTCTTTTCCAATTTTACTTCGAGCTCCTCTAGTAGAAAGTTGACGTCACCAAGGTTTAAAATTTTTAGGTCCACATGCCCAATGGTATAACTCTTCATATCTGACCTTGTGACGAGAAAGCTGATCATTTCTTTGAATAAGACTCTCTGAATTCCAACATGGTTAAGCTTTATGATCTGGTGTGCTGATTTGATTTCCTCTTTCTTTCCGGTGTGCAAATTGAGAATCATTTTTGTTTTGACTTCCTCTGCACTTTTTGCAACCATCATATTTATATCCAACATCTCTTCGATTTCATTTTTGTAGATGTCGACTAACTTTTCTTCTAGGAAGGCCACTCGAATATCTTGGTACCTCCAGTTTCTGACGGTCTTTTTCAAGGCCTCCCTAGTCAGCACATAACTTCTCTTCACATTCGGTAAAGACCCAGTGTGAACTGGATCTATTTGAACGGTTTTAGGAATTTTCCATTCACACTGCTTTGATAATTCACTAATTTGACTTTCTATTAGTTGATGTTTTCTGATGTCTGCAGGAGTTGTTCTGAATTTTCCAGGAGACATCGGAAACTGTTTTGTTACTTCTTCATGTATTTGCATCACACTTTCCAAATTATATTTTTCAAGACCAAATTCATCAACAATCTTAGAAGAAGACTTTTCAACCTCTTGTTTACTCAGCCATAAAGCTAGTGTTAAATCTTCATCCTCTGCCTCAACCTCAGGCACATTCGATCTCAACCATCTCAGTCTGCTTGCCCTTATATTTTTGTTTGAAAGAAGTTTTCTCCAATCTGGCAGCAACTGCACCGATTTGCTGAGCAGCCGTGGTATCAAAATAAGTCTTTAATCTTTTCTCCCCCTCAGGACGATCGGTGTCGGAGTCATCATCGTCATTCCTAGGTCTTTTTGATGACCCGGCAGCAGTTTTGCAAGTTGACTACACCTCAGTTCTTAATAATGATAATATATCCAAATCCTCTGAACTGTTATCACCTTTCCCAATTAACTTTACCATCAACAAACTTTTCAATTCATCCACTGATAAAACATCTGTAACCTTATCTTTCATTTCAACTTCTTTCTTTTCAACCAAGTCATCTAGCCTTTTCTCAATTCTGGTCAATCTATCAAGCTGTAGTCGTTGGATATCATCGATATGTACATGCAGGCGCTCAATAGCAGCATCAAAATGAGCCTTGGAAACAAATTCCTTAGCCGATTCAGAATCAGTGTGTGTAACACCAGGATCACTTAGATTACCTGTTAAGGTACCATCACCTCCAAAAACGAATTCTGAAGATCAAGGAACACCCACTTTCACAGCTGGATTGACGTTGGTTGTGGTGGGATTTCCTACTAATCCTCGGATATGGCCTGTTAAGGCTTCACCTATAGTAGGTTCAGCAGGTCTATCACCGAATAAACCAGTTAGTGCCTCAAGTGTTTACTTGTGTTTGGAAAGAAAATCAACAATCTGTTGATAGTTATCAATGTGCGCAAAAACGACAGGCGTGGCTTGAATAGGAATGCCACTGGTTTCAATAACAGTTTCCTCCAAATGAGGATCCATTAGATTATGTGCTTGATCTCCGTGAAATGAAACAGTATCCTTTTGAGAGGATACTGAGTGGCTAGGAGGGGTTTGTGCATGCTCTGGTGGGAAGCCAGAGTCTTTTTCAATGCCATGTATAAACCCGACAGTGGATGTGGTGTCCCGGCTTGAAATGGCTGGGGAACCCTCAACTCTCACATTTTCTTTTCTCACCTCTCGCACTCCCTCGCTTTGTTTTTGCCTCTCAACATCTTCGTCTACATTAAGCGCACTAATATCATCATACAACAATTGAGTATCAACATCCGAAAAGTCCATCATTTGTTCATATTCAGGTAAACTAGGATGTACTCTTTCACCATCAGGACCTAACTCCTCCTCTATTTGTTCATCTTGGTTTTGAAATATTTTATCAATATGCTTTTGAAACGAATCAGTTTCATTGTCAAAAGTCTCTAGAGCAACTCCCTATTTAAACTCACTTACACCTTCACCTTCTTCTCCACCCCTCTCATTTATTTTTTCACTTTGCCTTCCCCTGTCAGCTTCTCCAATAGAAGACTGACCCCTAATTTCACTAACGCTCAGGGATCCTAACATTCTCGGGGTTGGATCAACAGGCTCTTGTTGATCCATAAGAACAATGTTATTACTACTCAGATACTCCTGGACAACTACACTTTCTAGATCCAACAAATGAACCAATTCAGCAGGCATCACAAACGGTTGAATATCAGGCATCGCCAGGATTTTGTACAGTTTGATCATCATTTGTATTTGCACCGGTGGCTCATCATCGCCTCGAGATATCAGTATCTCTAGCCATCACCCGTTGAATTATCATTGAAAGAAACCGTGGAAACGGTAAGAAATTTCGTCGTTTTCCAGGCATCACTTCCGCCTTGACCACCTTGGCTATCTCAATAAATAACAACTCTGCATAATCAAAATGTAAGTGTTTAGCCATTCCAACCAACACCTTCAATGCAAAGGCATTGGCACCGTCAATTCCTTTTGTCACGCTAGTCAAACATCTCATGATTATTGCGTAAAGAGTTTGCCATTGGGGAACCAATCCTGAACGTTTGAATTTGGACATTCCTGTCAGTTCATCTCCCCTCCATCCGAGGTCCATCACATGTGTTAGGATTTGTTTATCGGTGGGTATGGGATCAATATCAGCTTTGGTTGGGTAAGTGTTTGGTTTTGGTAATCTGAGAATACGTCTAATGCTTTCCAGGCCCATTTCAAATTCTACTTGTTCAATTTGGCCTGCAAGGATGGGAAGACCTTCTACACTTTCAGTTAAAGAAAGTGAACTCCACAGTTGTTGTACATACACCTCTGGAACATGAGGTATTGATTCAGTAGGGTTGAAAGTGAAAACATGGTTTGAAGGATGGGAAGTTATGAGTTTGGTGATGATTGGGTATTCAATCTTGGTTATATCGGGTAGGAAGTAAGAGTTATTGAGTTGGTTTGGAAGGTAATTGGCTTCGAGGTAAGGGGTATTGGATGAAATTTGAGCCATCTATGAAATAAAATAGTTAGTACAAATCTCAAAAATTTCAAAGATTTTTTTAAAATTCCTAAGTGTTGGCAAAATCCGACACTTAGAAATCCGACACCCTTTTTCTTCCAAAATCCGATATTCTTGAAAATCCTACACTTATGTTTTAAAATCCGATGGAAGTTTAAAAACCGACACTCATATTTTTCAAAATCCGATGAATTTTAAAAACTGACATTCATTTTACTTCAAAATCCGATATTCTCAAAAACCAACAAGTATTGCAAATCCGACAAGTATTTTACTTGAAATCCGACATTGAATTTGAAATCCGACAAACACTCGGATTTATCACAATCTGATAAACTTCCTAAATTTAACAAACACTCGGATTTACATGAAATCCGACAACTTTGAAATCCGTTTGTTTTAATTCCGACAAAGTTCTCATTTTAATCAAACACTCGGATTTTTCAGAAAATCCGATTGATCATGAAATGCGATAAACTATCGGATTTACATGAAATCCGACAGTTCATACTTATGAACCCAGTTCATGTTTTTCGACAATCCGGCTTTTTCAAAACACCCATTTCAATCACTTAGCACTTAATAATCAAAACATTTATGCAATTAACCCTAAACTAAGATCTCCTTTCGACTCAAACCACACAAACAACAACTAAACACCTTCGTCGTTTAGTCCAAAAATCCCGATTAAACATTTGAAAACCGACAGATTCAAATCTAACAAATACCCAACTCAAAGATCGATGACATTGAAATCGAAACACAACCCACTAATCTATAACCAAAACCGAGTTTAACAATGTTAACTAAACCCTTGATTTCACCGATTTGAACATCGAACATTTTGAGGGTTTTTCAGTCAACAAATCCGATTAAAAACCATTTAAAGTTTGATGAAATTTCAAAAGAAGTATACCTTTAGATTCAGAAACGAATTGCGATCAATGATCTATGATTTGTTTGTAGAATCAAACACTTCAATAATTTTTAATTTCTTGAAGAAGCTCTCGGATTTTTCGGAAACCGACAATGTAGTCGGATTTTTTGTTTTTATAGAAAAATGATAAAATCCGACCCATGAAATCCGAATGGTTAAAATCCGATCCACAAGAATCCGAAACCCACAAAAACCAACAAAACTCTCAGTTTGTCAAAATCCGATAGATGTATCGGAATCCGACAAAAGTATCGGAATCCGATAAAAGTAGCGGATTTTGACTTAATCCGACAACTTTTGCGGATTTTAAATACTTATCATTAAAATTTTGATTTTTCAAATCATTCCACTCCCCCTAAACTTCACATTTCATCTTAAAAAATAATTCCTTGATTTTGAGGATGAAATTTTAAAAAATTTGACAAATTTAATTAAAAACAAAAATAAAACTCCCCTCAAATCATGCACAGATGTACAACAATTTGAGATGAAAGAAAAAAATATTTTTGAATTTTGTTTATTTTGTAAATGTTTTTTATTTTTATTTAATATATACAAAACCTGATTTGTTTTCTCCCCCTACAAGTGTGAATCCTCAGTGATTCATAACTTGTATCTGATTTGTTTATCCTTCGACTGAATTTGACTTGCACATCTAACACATACCATGTAAGATCTGTTGATTCAGAATGTTTTGTTAAACAATCAAATTCAACATTCCTAATCTTGACACTAAAGCATTAAAACGAGATTCGTCTAACGCTTTGGTGAAAATATCAGCAAGTTGATTATCTCTTTGAACAAATTTGAATTCTATTAAACTTTTTTCAGCATAGTCTTTAATAAAGTGATATCTGATATCTATATGTTTCGTTTTCGAGTGATGTACCGGATTGCATATAATTGCATTGGCACTTTGAGAGTCACACATTAAAGGGATTTTGTATACCAGAACAAAGCCGAAAATCTGAGTCCGAATCCAAAGGCATTGTGAATAGCAGCTAGCAACAGCAATGTACTCTGCTTCAGTCGTTGATGATGAAACATAATTTTGCTTATTAGATCCCTAGCAGACCAGTCTGCCTCCCAAAAAGTGTGCACTCCCAGATGTGCTCTTTCGATCTAGCATGCATCTGGCATATCTGCATCAGAATAGGAAATTGTCTCAAACCCCGAATCCCTAAGATACCACAAATCCAGATCTGGGATATCCTTAAGATATCTAAATATGCGTTTTAGCGCCAGAAGATAAGATTCTTTGGGATTTGCTTGGAATCTGGCACAAAGGCATGTAGAATACATAATATCTGGCCTACTAGCTGTTAAATATAGCAATGAACCTATCATCCCTCTATGTGTTTTCAAATCTACTACTTTTGCCATGGGTGTTGTTATTGATGAACAACCAGTCATATCAAATCTCTTTAACAGATCTTTGATATACTTGGCTTGATTTATAAAAATTCAATCGCTGAATTGTTTAATTTGCAATCCGAGGAAAAAATTAACTTCCCCCATCATGCTCATTTCAAATCTCTTTTCATAGTGTTTGAAAATTCATTCCATACTTAGGGTTCGTAGAGCCAAATATTATGTCATCGACATATATTTGTACCAATACGTAATCATTTCCAATTTCCTTTTTAAACAGTGTGGTATCCGTTTTCCGTTTGACGTATCCTTCATTTAGCAGATGTGCTGACAACTCATCGTACCAATCTCTCGGGGCTTGTTTTAAACCATATAGAGCTTTGCCCATAATGTAGACGTCATTGGGTCTGTTAGGGTCTATAAAACCTACTGGTTGACTTACGTACACTTCCTCTTTCAAATTGCCATTGAGGAAGGCAGCCTTCAAATCCATTTCGTAAACCATGATGTTTCTGTAAGAGCCATAGGCTAGGAAAAGTCGAATTGCTTCTATCCTTGCTACAGGAGTGAAGGTCTCATCATAATCAATCCCTTCAAGTTGATTATACCTCTTAGCCACTAGCCTATCTTTATTCCTAACTACCACACCATCAGAATCCTTCTTGTTCTTAAACACCCACTTCGTTCTGACAATTGATTTTCCTTCTGGTCGCGGAACTAGTCTCCAGACTTTGAGTCGGTCAAACTGGTTTAGCTCTTCTTGCATAGCTAAAATCCAATCAGGATCAGCTAGAGCTTCCGACACTGGAGTGTTGTATAACAATCCACAATTGAGTGTTGGCATATATTAGAAGTGGCAGATCTAGTTTGAACACCGGAGTTCAAACTTCCTATGATTTGTGACTCCGGATGACTCTTCAGCCAAACAGGTTCAGGGGATTGAACCTAAATGTAGTCATTATGATTTTGAAGATCGTTTGAGTTAATATCTTCTGCTCATTGATCGTATCTTGGATTTTGTTCGGTTGCAGGGATATTTCTAGCTTCAAACTCTGATTTATGAGAATTTGTAGTCTGTTGAACTGTAGATATACTAGGTGGCTCAGTTATTGACACAGACTCTTGTTGAATATCATGCAAGACAATAGATGTGTTATCATTTTTTTTAAAGAAATCAAACATAAAATCCAAGCTTATATCTTCTTCATCTCTGAATGACTCATCTATTTTGTTAATTGTAAAAATTGAACGTTAAGATGAGCTAGGTTTACTCGTTAAAGAATTTAAATTGACTAAATCGTCAAACGTAACATTCATGCTTTCGAGAATCATGTTAGTTCTCCGATTTAGAATTCTAAAAGCCTTTTTATCCATTGAGTAACCTAAAAAGACTCATTCGTCGGCTTTCGAATCAAACTTTGACAGTTTGTTCGATGCATTCAGCACAAAGCACCTATTACCAAATACGTGAAAGTATTTCATATTAGGTACTACTCCATTACATAATTCGTATGGAGTTTTATTGAAGCGACAATGTATTAAGGATCTGTTTTGGGTGTAGCATGCAGTGTTCACGGCTTCAGCCCAGTAGGATGGTGGTAGCTTCGAGTATTGTAACATTTTTCTAGCAGCTTAACCGATGTTTTGTTTTTCCTTTCAACTACTCCATTCTGTTCCGGAGTATATGCTGCCGAGAGCTGATGTGTAATTCCCTCAGATTCCAAGTAAAAGTCTAATGTTCTGGTTTTGAACTCTGTCCCATTGTCAGTTCGAATACTCTTCACCGGTTGTCCGTTCTGAGTCTTGTGTTTCTTCAGAAACAGAATCACTTGTTATGGTACTTCACTCTTGTGACTCACAAACCGGACCCATGTGTACTGGGAATAATCATCCACCGTCACCAGAATATATCTCTTCGCGTTTCTGGACTGGAGTTTCATTGGTCCGCAGAGGTCCATGTAGATCAGCTGTAAAGGTGCGGTAGTTGAAGATATTTGACTCACTTTATGTGGAACTCTCTTCATTTTCCACGCTTCGCAGTCCTTACACAGATGATCTTTTTCAAATTTGAGCTTGGGTAGACCTCTGACCAAATTACAATTCACTAGCTTGTTTATATTCTTAAAGTTTAGATGCGACAACATGCGATGCCATTAGCAGTTTAGATCTGATGAAGCTTTTGACAACAGGCATATTGGTGAGCCGGAACCTTTCTCAGACAAGTCAATTGTATACAAATTTGACTTTCTATTGCCACCCAAAATTTCTGCTCCTCTTCTGTTCTTAGGGAACATGAGCTTTTCTTGAAGACGACCTCCATTCCTTTATCGCAGAATTGTCCTATGCTAAACAGATTATGGCCTAAGCCTTCCACATAGGAAACCTTTTCTATCTTCAGATTACCAGTTTCTATTATCCCATGGCCTAAAATCGGTGAAACTTGGTCACTCCCAAACTTTACATTTCCTGTGTACTTGCTCACAAAATGTTTGAGAAGACCTTTGTTCCCCGTCATATGTTTTGTGCAGCCAGAGTCCATGTACCAAAGATGATCTTTCTTCACATGGAAAAGAAACTCGTTTGATCTTTTATGTTAGATGCTTTAGATGTTTTAACAAGATTCAAACTTTCTTTGTTAACCACTTTCTTTACAATCCATTTCTTAGTTTAAGATTTTCTTTTATTCTGTGACTGAGTTGATTTAACCACTGGTGAAAACTGCTTGGCTTTCTCAACATACAAGCTTTTCACTTTAGGTTGATATGATAAATTTGTATTCATCATTTGTTTTTGGTTCTTCTTTGAATTTGGTATAATCGATGAATATGAAGCAGCTCTCTGTTGGACATGTTTGTTTGGTGGGAACTTGTTATGATTTGATGGAGTTGGTGTAGATTTCTGTTTTTCATTCATTATATTCAGATGTTCTCTCCACTGTCCTGGCCGGACTGGTATCTTTCTCTTAGCATACCTTTTCAACAATCCAGCTCTTTGATGTTTGTGAATCCATTGGTGAATGATGAATCCATTTTGTTTACAAACCAAAACACAATTTTATCATCATTGGGATTCTTCGAGTTTCTGTTCGATTTTAATCCTCTTTTCATTCTATTTTGATCATACTGACTGTAACATCCGCAAACCTGGGCTAGGAGATTAGCAGGTTTGTGGTAAGTGCTTATTTTATTTAATATGATATAATGGTTAATAGCATGATTAATTAATTTAGTTTTATTTTGTGATTAATAAATATGTATGAATTATAGATATGTATGTGTGTAGCCGTATGTATGGATGTATATGTATTAATAAGTATGCATCATGTGTATGTATAAATTAGTAAACGTGTTAGTGTAATTGGAATTTAGGAGGTGAGACGCCACCTCTTCCTTAATTGCATGTATACGTGTATACGCATGGTACATCTCCTTCCCTGTAGGTTCATATTCTAGAAAAACCCAGACTCCATAGCCAAGATCAAACTTTCTCAAACTCAACTAATTCATTTCATTTTTGTTTCAAAACATTTCTCCATTCATATAAACACTTCCTTCAAGATTTAAACACATTTCATCAAGTATTAACGCTCATATCTCAAATTCTTTTCTCTTGTTCTTCATAAACCCAAAACCCATATTCTAACTTCTCTTATAATCATTTAAACAAGCTAAAATTGATACCTACAACATCATAGTGAGGTAGGAAATATTACCTCATGATCTTTTCAACAATTCCTTGAGTTCACAATGATTCTTGGTTTCTTGTTTTCCCTTCTTGTTATGAGAAACACACACAACACACACACTAGTTTTCTTTTGAATGGAATAGTGAAGATGGTGGTGTTGGGGGCTGTACCCTAAACCCCCTTAAATACTTGTTTTCTAAAAAGGCCTAAACCCAATTCCCAATTACTTAAGCCCAAGTGGCTTATTTACCTTAGTCCATTTATTCATCCATATATATATATATACATATATATATATATATATATTCAAGCCCAAGTACATCAAACTAGTCCACCATTAAGTCTATATCCCACACAATATTATTTTCTCGATAAAATATTCTTTTTATTTATTTTCGAAGTTCGGGTATTACATTTCTATGACCATACTTGATTCTATTCTAGCTTCTCCGGTCGTTGTCTGGATATCTCTCGGTTTTGGTTATTGATATATTCTTTTCATTCACCTGCTTGAGTTTACACAATTTTTACTCATATGACCCGTTTTCCATATTTAAACATGTTAGTGAATCAAACATGTTTTCCTCCAATCGACGTTTCTAGTATACAGACCAGATAGGGTAGATCTTTCGCATCATTTTCTTTTCTAGAACCTACATTCTTGTTTCTTAAACACCGGTACAAGTTTCTCTACCTGTTTCCTTTCTTTTCTATCTCTCTAACTCTAGCTGCATCCATCTTGGATTTCACGTTTTGGTGTTTACAAACGTCTATAAATTCTCACATGCTAGGCTGGAATGTTATTATATACCTATACATTTTTATCTTTTCATTGAGATCATAATCTGAACAATATGCGTTCTTCTAAAACTTCATATTGATTTCTGGAATTATCTCTATTGTATGTTCTACCTGTGGAAGTCATCCATAATTCTACTTATCTTTTACTATGGCACAAATTGCCCAATTATAACTACTTTAAACTTTTCCCACATCATACTCTTAATTTACCTGTAATTCTTTTCTACCGCACTAATCTTTTGTCACACTTCTCATCTGGTCTATTGCACAATTCACTTTATTCTTATGTGCTTACGTACACATATGAAACACACCCTTGATCTCTGAAATCCACTTATAACTGACAATTATATCGGTTGACCTATAGTACAATGATGGTTGACACGCGGAAAATCCTTCAACGTACAACCCTTTGATACTTCACGAATAATAACTTGGCGTTAATAATTAACCCTTTCACCTTTTATACCTAATCTTGTTATTATCTCTAATCTGATCACTTCTCTGTCTTGTTCTTTCATCCGTTCCAAAACTCGTGCAATGATATATGGCATATATTCTGTTTCATCACTTTACTAAATTTTCTTCCTCTGGATTCTCCAAGTGTAGATTCTGTTACTTAACAATTTAAATCACAGGCTTCCACACCCCCGTCATGCTATATCGTTATAAGAATAAATTCACTTGTAATACTAGTTTCTATCCCTTCGGGTCGATGACTTGAACCACCCTTAGGGTTATTCACTGCTCTTGAACCTCTTGTACTATTCATTTTGAACTTTTAAGATGAAACAAGCTCTGTATGAATAGACACATATATCTTCTCTAAGTTCTAACAGGTTTCACTCTTATGTTATTGTAAACACTTAATGTATTAATCCCATATATTCTCTAATAATTAATGAAAAGCGTAATCAACATATATTATCTTTTTATTCTAACAAACCACCCCTGACCTGATCCATAGGTTACAACCATGATTCTGTCAAGATTTAGCATATGTTGTGTAATTTTAGTAGTATGCCCCCCTTAGTACTTCAATTTCATTGTACATACCAAATCTTAACTTTCACCACTCGGTACCTTACTTCACAAGCTTGGGTCAAATTCTTTACATTATGTTCTCATTTATTCGTACGATAACTTAATTCATCAACGATTCACATATAAAGCCAACTCTTAACAAATGTACACATATAGCATACCGGTTCTAAACACATCATGTACTCACATATGATTCTCACATAATACATAATCAATATAATTGCTAGTATACTCACCATGCTACAAGACTCCCATTTGACAATTTTCAAAACCATGGTTCAAGTCCACACTGTGCATAGCACACATCCAGATCCCTCAAACCATGGCTTTGATACCAAGTTGTAACACCCCAATTTAATAAAACTGATATTTGCAGTAAAACCACATCTGAACATTCACCTCTGAAAGTTTTTCATAAAAGTGGAAGCATAAGCTATCCAAAAATCTGTTGTCTCAAAAGGTACTTACATATGTACTATCACAAGTTTAAACCAAAACTTGTCATTTACAAACCGGCATTAATTGTTTCTAAAGCGTTTATCAAAATGTAGGCAAACCGAAGCTTTGCCCTTGTCTTTACTGAAACCTACAAAACATTTTAAAAATAGTGTCTGATAAGCTACGAGAGCTTAGTCACTAAACCAGATTGCAAATCATATAAAAACATGTATAGTATCACATATGGTCAACATATAATGATAATCTGCTAGCCACTAGTTCTAGACCCAGGGCAGCAAACTGAGCCACAGTACTATGCTATTTTCTGAGCCAACTACTACAAATAGCAGCATGCTGAATAACACATATAATGAATACATGATCACATTCCAATGTAATAACACACATACCGCACATATGAAGAATAGTCCAGAAGACTCACCTTATAATGAGCAATGTTGTATAACAATCCACAATTGACAATAGTATAGTGAACATGCCAATGACAAGTCTCTACATGAAATAATACCAATAATATATTAATCACATGCTGAATCTGATGTTAGAAAGCTGTACAGGATAGTTGCACCCCATGAAATACTACTGGGTCTAATAAAACCCCTTGTTTAGTAGTTCTTGAAGCTGTTTTAATAATTCACATATCTCTGGAGGAGCAAGTCTGTATAAAGCCCTCACAATCAATAACGCTTTCAACACCACATCGATTCTAAACTCAATCTGTCTGTCTGGTGGTTACCTTGGTAATTGCACAGTTGACATGTGATGATACTCACATACTACTTTCACATCTTTAAACTCATTTGTTTCTTCTTCAATTTAATATTTATAACATAAACTAAGGAAATAGTGTACCAATGCTGAAGATACTTCCTATTTTTAGAACTTACCACACCTATGACTTTCTGGTTTTGATATTAACACATATAATTAGTTCTTCCCCACTTAGGATACGAACTCATATCACTTTCTGTTCACACAATACTGTAGCCTGGTTACAACCTAACCAGTCTATTCCAATCACTACTTGGAATTCCCTCATATTCATAAGTATATATATACTAAGGAATTTAATAGTATCCATACCTATCACATTATGTTTATATACATCTGATCTTTTTGTATCTATAATTGATTCTTATCTAGCTTCTTCGGTCGTTGTCTGGAAAGCTCTCGCTTTTGGTTATTGATATATTCTTTTCATTCACCTTCTTTAGCCATATTAAAACATGTTAGTGAATCAAACCTGTTTTCCTCCAATCGACGTTTCTTGTATATAGAGCAGATAGGGTAGATCTTTCGCATCATTTTCTTTTCTAGAACCTCTATTCTTGTTTCTTAAACACTAGTACAACGTTCTCTATCGATTTCCTTTCTTTTCTGTCTCTCTAACTCCAGCTGCATCCATCATGGATTTCACGTTTTGGTATTTACAAACGTCTATAAATTCTCACATGCGAGGCTGGAATGTCATTATATACCTATACATTTTTATCTTTTCATTGACAACATAATATGAACAAAATATGCGTTCTTCTAATACTTCATATTGATTTCTTGAATTATCTCTATTGTATGTTCTACATGTGGAAGTCGTCCATAATTATGCTTATCTTTTACTATGGCACAAACTGCCCAATTATAATTTCTCTAAACTCTTCCAACATCATACTCTCAATTTACCGGTAATTCTTTTGTACCGCATTAATCTTTTGTCACACTTCTCATCTGGTCTATTGCATAATTCACTTTATTCTTAGGTGCATATGTACACATATGAAACACACCCTTGATCTCTGAAATCCACTAATGACTAACAATCAAATCGGTTGACCTGTAGTACATTGATGGTTGACACATAGAAAATCCTTGAACGTACAACCCTTTGATACTTCACGGATAATAACTTGGAGTTAATAATTAACCCTTTCACCTTTTATAGCTAATCTTGATACTAGCTCTTCTCTGATCACTTCTTTGTCTTGTTCTTTCATCTGTTCCACAACTCGTGCAATGATATATGGCATATATTATGTTCCATCACTTTACTAAGTTCTCCTGCTCTGGATTCGCCAAGTGTATATTCTGTTACTTAACAATTTAAATATAGGCTTCCACACCCCTGTCATGCTATATTGTTATAAGAATACATTCACTTTGTAATACTGCTTTCTATCCGTTTGCGTCGATGACTAGAACCACCTTTAGGGTTATTCACTACTCTTGAACCTCTTGTACTATCCATTTTGAACTTTTAACATGAAACTAGCTCTCTATAAATAGACACATATATCTTCTCTGAGTTCTAACAGGTTTCACTCTTATGTTATTGTAAACACTTAATGTATTAATTCCATATATTCTCTAATAATTAAAGAAAAGCGTAATCAACATATATTAGCTTTGTATTCTAACACACCACCCCTGACCTGATCCATAGGTTACAACCATGATTCTGTGAAGTTTTAGTTCAGTTTCATTGTACACACCAAATCTAAACTTTCACCACATGGTACCTTACTTCACAAGCTTGGGTCAAAATCTCTACATCATGTTCTCATTTATTCGTATGATAATTCAATTCATCAATGATTCACATATAAATCCGACTCTTAAAAATTGTACACATATAGCATACATGTTCTAAACACATCATGCACTCACATATGATTCTCACATAATCTATAATCAATATAATTGCTAGTATACTCACCAAGCTGCAAGCCTCTAGTTTGAAAATTTTCAAAACCATGGTTCAAGTCCAGACTGTGCCTAACATAGATCCAGATCCCTCAAACCGTGGTTCTGATACCAAGTTGTAACGCCCCAATTTAATAAAACTGATATTTGCAGTAAAACCACATATAAACATTCACTTTAGAAAGTTTTTCATAAAAGCGGAAGCGTAAAGTATTTAAAAATCAGTTGTATCAAAAGATACTCACATATGTACTATCACAAGTTTAAACCAAAACTTGTCATTTACAAACCAGCGTTAATTGTTTCTATAACGTCTATCAAAATGTAGTCAATCCAAAGCTTTGCCCTTGCCTTTACTGAAACCTGCAAAACATTTTAAAAATAGTATCTGATAAGCTATTGGAGGTTAGTGACTAAACCAGACTGCATATCATATAAACACATGTATAATATCACATATAGACAACACATTATGATAATCAGCTAGCCATTGGTTCGAGACCTAGGGCAGCAAACTGAGCCATAGTACTGTGCTATTTTCTAAGCCCGCACATAGCAGCATGCTGAATAACACATATAATGAATACCTGATCCTATTCCAATGTAATAACACACATACCGCACATATGAATTAGAGTCCAGAAGATTCACCTTATAATCAGTCTTGTTGTATAACAATCCACAATTGACAATAGTATAGTGAACATGTTAGAGTTACATTTGTGTTTAATGTCTAGTCACAATTTAGTGTTTTTAGGATTTACTTTGTACTTAGTATAAATAGTATTGTAGCCTTCTTCACATGTAACCTTTTGACATATTATTGAATAGAAAACACACACTTTAAGGTGTTTCCATACATTTTCTCTACTTGAATCTATTGTGTACTCGTTTGATTGCTCTACAATTGGTATCAGAGCGTAATCTTTGCTAAGATAAGGTTCTTGATTGAAGAATTCGAGAGAAAAGAGCAACAATTCGAAGCAATTTGTCGGATTTGAAGGTATTTTGGTCGACATTTGGCAAAATCTGATTTCCATCATTTCAACACTAAAAATGGAGGTTTAGTAACCTATTAGATTCGCAATCATCATTGGAGTAAATCTGTGTAAGTCCGCGACCGATCATTACAACAGTTTGTAGTGAATTCGAAATTTTTGTATTTTCGGTTTTGAGAAAAATTTGATCTAAAATGTATTCTAGAGGTTGAATTTTGTTGTAAAATTGATTCTAAATTGTAATTCGATTGTTTACAAACCTTCTAGAAGAAGAAATTCACGAATTTGATCAAAATTCGGAGGAATTTGAAGTTTGAAAGTAGGCGGTTACAACTGTTGCAAAAACTATCGGATTTGCTCTTAAGAACAATCGGATTTTACAAAATCCGAAGATTTCTACCGGATTCTGATACTTTTCTAAGTGTCGGATTTTGACATTCGGATTTTGTGTTGTGGATTTTGGGATTACAAGGATTGACTTGCGGATTTGGAGTTTGTTTGCTATCGTATTGATTAGATTGCTATTGGTTTTGAGTTTCGGATTCCCCCAAATATCGGATTTTAGAGTCACGGATTTAGTCACTTACGGATTTGATTGATCGGATTTCTAAAGTTGGAAGGAATTCTTTTGGATTTCAAATCATCGGATTTGAATTTCTCGGATTTAGAATTAACCGGATTTCTAACTCGGATTTCAATCTCTCGGATTTCAAACTTGGATTGTCAAGCAATCGGATTTCCACACTAGTCGGATTTGAATTAATCAAAATTTTCAATTCTATCGGATTTCAAAACATCGGATTTTGAAATTCGGATTTCTCAACTGTTGGAATTTGAATCTATAGGATTTCAAATTCACTCAGATTTCTAGTCTCGGATTTTGGAGATTTGACAAGTATAGGATTTAAAGTAAAGCTTCGGATTTTAGTGAGTTAGTATCGGATTTCAGTTGAAACAAGAATTCTTCATTCAAATATCTTACAGAGAAAAGATCCTAAAGTAAGAATGAGTACATATAGTGAAACCCTTTCATTCGGTTCAGACACGAAGTCACCTGTATTGTACAGAGGAGAGTACCATGTATGGAAAGGTTGTTTCATTGATTTTATAGACAACAATGAGCAATATAGTAAGGAGATGAAGAAAAGCATACTGGAAGGTAATGGTATCTTCAGGATTGATCAAGAACCAAACCCTCATCATAATCCACCATTGGATGAATTCCACCAGGAAAAACTTCCATCTGAATATACAACTGAGGAAAAGCACAGAGCCACAGCAGATCGTAAAGTAAAATACTATCTAAAACATGGCCTTTCTTCATAATTTTACATTAAGGTGAATGGCCTGAACACTGCCAAGGAGATATGGGACGAGATAAAGAGCCAGATGGAAGGCACTGAGTCTGGTGTCTGGATCAAGGAAACTACACTAGTTAACTCCTTTGATCATTTCAAGGCTAGAGATGGGGAAGCGCTTATTGAAACTTACATTCGCTACTGTAAATTACACAATGACCTTAGAAACCAGAAACTTGATGATTACTCTAATCTCACGAAGAATAATAGGTTTCTAAACTCTCTAGGGACTGAATGGAGATCCCAAATGGCAATCTACAGATGACTCAAAAGAATCTCAATAAAGTTACTCACCATATGATTTTTGAGGAACTCAATCAATATCAGGATGATTTTGGTTTGGGGACACAAAAAGACACTGTAGATCCACTGGCTCTGGTGGTTAATGGGAAAAGGGTTAAGAGCTAAACAAAATCTGTTAAGATGAAACAAGTTAAGGAGACAGAATCTTCAGATTCGGAGGAAGAGAGTGTGGTTGATAATGAGAAAATCATGGAGGCAATGGCCTATTTAACCAACATGATGCAAAATAAGTTTCTAAAGAACAAAACTAACAACATCACGTCTTGTTCTAGAAGGAGAGATGACCAATTCCCAAAGAAGATGGTCAGAGATTGGAAAGGAGGTATGAAAGAAAAGTAGAAACTTCCCAGGAGAGCAAATGCTACAACTATGGCGGAACTGGGCATTTCATTATGGATTGCAAAAAGCCCAAGGTTAAGAACTTTGAATATTACAAAACTAAACTCAACCTCATCAAGCAAAGAAACAGTGGGAGAGCATTACTTGCTGAAGAGGATCAATTCTTATCTGACACTGACAACAATGATGAGGATCCCAATGTCCACGCCCAGTTTGTTTTAATGGCAGAGGTAAAGGAGTGTGAGTTTGAAGAAACCGATGGGGAAAGCGAAGACGAAATAGTAGGAAATGACTCTGGATTTATGGCCAGATTTGATGAGTCGGACATGGAAAGTGAGTATGAAAAAGAGGAAGAGATTGAACTTGAAGTTGCTACTGAAGGCAACAACTCATATGTTGCTAAGAATGAAGAGAAGGTATTGACTGATAATTCTGAATTTCCTACTGAATATATACTAACTCTTATGCAACAGGTGAAGATCTTAACTTCTCAGAATCAATCACTCACGAACAAGAACCAGAAGTTGAATGAAAATAATATAAGTCTAAAAATGGAAAAAGCAACGAAAAGTGAAGTTGAACTAAAAACTCAATTCTCAAAAATAGAACAACTTCAACAAGAAATAACAGACAAAGAAAATGCACTCAACAAATTACAAAAAGAAACAAAGTTAAAGTGCATGACTTGAATGTGGCGAAACTGTCTGAAGAGATAAATCTTAATTTAATAATGAAGGAGAAAAGGAACCTCACGAAAAAGTTCAACATCTTGAAGAAAGAGTTAAAAAGCAAGTCACTACAGGTCACAGTATCTTTAAAAACCTTGAACCAGATGTGAAGAACAAATATAAAGGTTTAGGGTATGATGAAAATAACTTTTTCTCAAAGATCAATTGAACTCAACTGTACCAATTAGAAAGAATGAATCAAGGTTGGACTTCAAAAATTGTGTTTGTGGGAGAAGAAGAAATTAAACATGAAGAAGAACTCAAAAGAAAAACAACAAAGAAAATGCAAAACTCAATTAGTTATGATGAACTGAACGAGTCATATGTAGACACTGAAAAGAGTGGTGGTTGTTCATCAAAAGAATGTTTCATTCCTATCCCACCTGCAGTGAAGAAAGCTGTTGAAGAAGGAAAAAATGGAACTGCAAGAATTTATATTCCACATATGGAACTGTAGAGAAGGCAGGAATTGCTTGAAGTAGCATGCATCGATCAGAAAATTGAATTTGATGTGGAAAATTGTGTTTTAAAAGAAACAGTGTTCAATCTTAACAAGAAGTTAAATTCCGCTGCATCTGAAATAAAGATTAAAATAACTGATGAAAAATTTAAAAATTATGATATTGCACAATACCTTATTCCACAATTTATTTCAAATGGAATTGAACGAAGAATGTTTGAAGAAAATGTGGAAAGATTGCTAACTAAATTGGACAGGTATCTTGATATTGTGTATCGACAGTGTCCGAAGGCTTGCAGGGAGTTTATGTCACATAAATGCAATCAATTTTGTGATCCAAACAGTATTACACAGAAAGGATCATCTTTGAAAACAAAGCAAATTCCTGAAATGCCAAAAATCAAAAAGTGATCAACTGTGCATGCTTTAAAATCTGTTAAATCACTTCACGTGTCTAACAAAACTTCCTTTTCTGAAATAAAATCAAATCAATCAAAAGGGAAAGAAGGTTCAAGCAAAAGCGTGAAGAAGTCAAACATCAAAGGTGTGAAGAAAAGATAGACGACAAAGGCACAAATGAAGTGGATTCCAAAGGAAGATCTGAAAGAAAAAGAGAAAAAGAATGCACATGTAATCAATGCTGATTCCAAGAAAAAAGTTAAACCATTTTGTAACATCCATAAATCATACTGCAATAAGAATTGTGAGTTACTTTTTTCTTGGAAAATCAAAACAGAAAGCTCAAAAGCAAAAATACTTGATAACAAAATGTGTTGTGCTGGAGTTGGCTGTCCTGAAGGACAATGTGAGTTCAAATGTGAGTATCATCAAAGTAGAATGAAAAGAAGGTTAAAATCGAAAAGAATCTGTAAGAAATTCAATGATGATAAACCTCTGTTTTGGTTTGTAAACAAGAATGGATTCATTATTCACCAATGGATTCACAAACATCAAAAAGCCGGATTGTTAAAAAGGTATGCTAACAGAAAGATACCAGTCCGCCCACGACAGTGGAAAGAACATCTGAACATAATGAATGACAATCTAAAACATTCACCAACTCCATCAAATCATAACAAATTCACATCTTTCAAACAAGTTCAAAAGAAAGCTGCTTCAAATTCTTCATTTATATCATATTCAACGAAGAATCAAAAACAAATGATGAATACAACTTTGTCATATCAATCCAAAGCGAAAAGCGTGTATGTTGACAAAAACAAGCATTTTTCACCTGTGATCAAATCAAATAAGAAATCAACTTAGAAATGGATTGTAAAGAAAATGGTTAACAAAGAAAGTTTAAATGCTGTTAAAACACCTGAAACATCTAACACAACAAATCAAACTGGTTTCTTTTACATGTGCAGAAAGATCATCTTTGGTACATGGACTAGGGCTGCACAAAACATATGACGGGGAACAGACATCTTCTCAAGCCCTTTGTGAGCAAGTAAACAAGCAATGTAAATTATGGGAATGACCAAGTTTCGCCGATCTTAGGCCACGGGGTAATAGAAATAGGTAATTTGAAGATCGAAAAGGTGTCCTATGTGGAGGGCTTAGGCCATAATCTTTTTAGTATAGGACAATTCTGCAATAAAGGAATGGAGGTCATTTTCATGAAAAGCTCGTGTTCTTTAAGAACAGAAGATGGCACAGAAATTTTGGGTGGCAACAAAAAGTCAAATTTGTATACAATTGACTTGTCTAAGAAAGTTTTGGCACACCAGTATGCCTGCTGTCTAAAGCATCATCAGATCTAAACTGGTCATGGCATCGCAAGTTGTCGCTTTGAATTTCAAAAATATAAACAAGCTGGTGAATGGTAACTTGGTCAGAGGTCTACCAAAGCTCAAATTTGAGAAAGATCATCTCTATAAGGACTTCGAAGCGGGAAAAATGAAGAGAGTTCCACATAAAGTGAGTCAGATATCTTCAACTACCGCGCCTTTACAGTTGATCCACATGGACCTCTGCAGACCAATGAAAGTCCAGTCTTGAAACGCGAAGAGATATATTCTAGTTATGGTGGATGATTATTCCGGGTACACATGGGTCTGGTTCATGAGTCAAAAGAGTGAGGTTCCACAACAAGTGATTCTATTTCTAAAGAAACACAAGACTTAGAATGGACAACCGGTGAAGAGTATTCGAACAGACAATGAGACAGAGTTCAAAAACAGAACTTTAATTCCTACTTGGATTATGAGGGAATTACCCATCAGTTCTCGGCAGCATATACTCCGGAGCAGAATGGAGTAGTTGAAAGGAAAAATAGAACATTGGTTGAAGCTGTCAGAACAATGTTACAATACTCAAAGCTACCACCATCCTACTGGGCCGAAGCCATAAATACTGCATGCTACACCCAAAACAGATCCTTAATACATCGTCATTTTAATAAAACTCCATACGAATTATGTAATGGAGTAGTACCTAATATCAAATACTTTCATGTATTTGGTAATAGGTGCTTTGTGCTGAATGAATCGAACAAACTATCGAAGTTTGATTCGAAAGCCGATGAAGGAGTCTTTTTAGGTTACTCAATGGATAAAAAGGATTTTAGAATTCTGAATTGGAGAACTAATATGCTTGTCGAAAGCATGAATGTTACGTTTGACGATTTAGTCAATTTAAATTCCTTAACGAGTAAACCTAACTCATCTACATATTCAATTTTTGCAAATAACAAAATAGATGAGTCATTCACACATGCAGAAGATATAAGCTTGGATTTTATGTTTGGTTTCTTTTAAAAGAATGATAACACATCTACTGTCTTGCGGGATATTCAAAGGAGTCTGTGTCAATAACTGAGCCACCTAGTGTATCTACAGTTCAACAGACTACAAATTCTGATAACTCAGAGTTTGAAGCTACAAATATCCCTACAAACGAACAAAGTCCAAGATATGATCAAGCAGCAGAACATATTAATTCAATTGATCCTCAAACTCTTAATGACTACATTCAGGTCCAATCCCCCGAGCCTGTTTGGCTGAAGAGTCATCCACAGACACAAATCATAGGAAGTTTGGACTCTAGTGTTCAAACTAGATCTGCCACAGCTAATATATGTCAACACTCTAGCTTTCTAAGCATGGTCGAACCCACACGTGTGTTAGAAGCTCTAGTTGATCCTGATTGGATTATAGCTATGTAAGAAGATCTAAATCAGTTTGATCGACTCTAAGTCTGGAGACTAGTTCCGCGACATGAAGGCAAATCTATTGTCGGAACGAAGTGGGTGTTTAAGAACAAAAAGTATTCTCATGGTGTGGTGGTTAAGAATAAAGCTAGGGTAGTGGCTAAGGGGTATAATCAATAGGAAGGGAATGATTATGATGAGACCTTCGCCCTTGTAGCAAGGATAGTGTTGGTCCAAAATAATAAATATATTGATGATGTTGGAACAAATCCACAATGATGATGTATGAATTGATGAGAGAGAAACTAGGAATTCACACACACAATTTTCAGAACAATGAAATGCTCAATTAACTTGGGGTAGGTAGACAAGTATATATACCCATTAGGTATTTACTAAATTTACCCTCTACAATGATAAATGACAAACATAACTAAACTAATATAATGAACACAATATTTATTCTAACAATCTCCCCCTTTGTGTTCATTATATAGATAAAGCATAATAAAAGAAAAATGTCTTCTTTGCTGGGGCAGTTGATCTGTGAGGGAATCTTCTGATTAGCATCCTCGTTATACTTCAGGAGAAAAAAATACCCTCCCCCTTGAATGAAGCTCTCAATCTTCATTGATGACTTGAGATCTTTTCATTTCCTTGTTCCCCCTTGATCTTACGAGCATATATCTTCTTGTGATAAACATCCACTCAAAAGTAAGGTGGTTTTATGAAAATTTTCTCTTTAGAAAGTCTTAAGAGATGTTTGACGGAGCGAACCACACATGGATATTTAAGCTTTGGCAAGGTGGGAAGACGTGCATTCGTGTTAGTATTCGAGAATGATCTTGTTTGACTAACACGTGCAAATGGATAAGCAGCATGATGAGGTGTACCACAATTCTTTTGAAGAAGTGTTTTCTCTTTCATTTCTTCAAAATTATCTTTGCTTTCATTCTAAAGCTTTCTCCGAAGCTTGACCCTGTTAATGAACTGCTTTGTGTATGATTTGGAACTTGAGTAATGATCCTTAGAGCATTTGGAGTTTAGACGCATGTGATTGTTTGATGATTCATCTGCAAGGACTGTTACAGGAACCACCTTGATTTTCTTTCCTTTGGCAAACTTACATTTTTGAACTTTTTGAGAATCAGAAGAGGTCTTGACCTTTTCTTCTACACAATTTTGAAAGTCTTGCTTCAATTTCTGAATTTTAATCACAAATTGATTTATTTCGGTCTCAAAATTCATTCTTTCTTCAGTTGACTTTCTTTGAATATCCAACAATTGTTGCTCAAGATTTCTTTTCTTGGCACATTCTTCAAACTCAAATTCTTGACATTTGCTCTCGGACTTGTGAAGTTTCTCAGTCAATTCAGAAAGTTATAGGGTAAGTTTTGCATTTTCTTTTTCTAAATCATCTGCCCTCTTTTTCTGTCTCTCGCCAAAATCTACCTAAAGATCAAATAGTTTAAGTTTTTCTTCATTGGTTTGTATCATGATTGTAATCAAGTGTTGTAAGCAAGATTTATGATGAAAGCTTCAAGAGATGAACACACACTTGATTTGAAATGATCGTTAACTTGAGAAGTAAGATTGTGATTGTGTTCAAATTCGAAATTCGTAGTGATCAAACGAGTTGAAAGAGTTCGAAGTTGTCACACCCCACGAAGGCAGAATCACGAAGTGTGACGGAGAGGATCGTCATAACACATTGATATAAAATAGAGAAAATCACTAAATGCAATTAATCCAACGTGTCACGACGTTTCCCCGACACATGAGGAGTCTTGTGCCGTGTTAAGTCGGTTCCACGGCAACATAGACAATCAACGAAAGTAAATGATCGTGCAAATGTAAACCCCACAACCCGGGTCAAGTATACGGGCGACAAGCCCAAAACCATATAACAATTTGAAGTGTTAACAAACACCCTCATCACCAATTAATATTAATAGTTCGGTTCTCGCTATGAGTCACGCTAAGGTCCGTGTAGAGTCTTCTAGGCTCCTTACGCGTTAGCGTTAGTATTACCTGAAAATGAACACTCTAAAAATGTCAACATAATGGTTGGTGAGCTCGCAGGTTTAAACAAAATAATTGATTTGCCATATATACAATAGTTTGACAATGGATATAGTGTAACACATACTCGCAAAATGAATAATGATAACCGGACCACAATGTCCAATATGAATATTGATAACCAGACAACAATGTTCAACATGAATAATGATAACTGGACCACAATGTCCAATATGAATATTGATAACCGGACCACAATGTCCAACATGATTTTGATAACCGGACCACCATGTCCAATATGATTTTGTCATCCAACAAGGCCTACCTGGAGCACTAAGTTGGGTAATTTGAATTCAATTGGCTTAACTCATCACTGGGTTCATTTGATTGACTTAACTCATCACGGGGTTAGTTTGATTGACTTAACCCATCACAGAGTTAGTTTGATTGACTTAACCCATCACGGGGTTAGTTTAATTGACTTAACCCATCATTAGGTTCACACAAGCATGTAACACATAATCCAAGTTGTCAAAAAGAAAAGAATTTCAATTCACGGCATGAAAAATAAAGCAATTTAATTGAGTGTCATTTTCCCCCAAGAAAACATGCAAAAGAGGCCACAAGTACTCACCTTGAGTGTTGGTAGTAGCTAGTGAGATGAAATCTCGCTCAAAGATCTACAATAGGTTTCGTGACATTAGTTTTTATAGTGTTAAACTCTTAGGTAGCAACCTAACTTTGATAGATTGCTCTTGTATTGTATCCAATACTTCGAATAATGCCTTTCTTATGTAAGGTATACTTGTATTATCACTTAGATTTGTTATAAATCCCATTATTTTATTTTAATGCTTTTAGAAATACTTTTTAGGATTCAAGTAGTTTTCTGGCAGAATTTGTAGTCCCATTTTGTATTTTTAAACCACTTTAAATAACCTAGTTAAATTCCTAAATTTTATGAAATGTACTTCCATGTCTCTAGAAAAAACCCTAATTTTTTCCAGAATTTATTCTTTTACTTTTATATTAAAATAAATTCGTGATAATCGACTAACCTGAAAATACCACTGTTTTACGCGAAAGAAAGTTTATTTCTATTTAAAATAGTAAACGAATGAATTAATTTCTAAAATTTTTACAGAACTCTATAGAGACATAAAGCTTTGTCTTGTAGTAGTCTCACGGTTTTATTTATCAATATAAGTGATTTATGGTACGAATAAGTTACCTATGCTTCTGTCCCAAAAATCCAGATCTGCGCACCAAAATGTTTTAATTTTTTCGGATTTTCAAACGATATCATTTTGAGATGAGACCAATTGGAGTAGAAAGTAGACTCAAATTACTACATTTTAGACCCAAGATTCGTGCAAAAATACCCCGAGAAGGCCAAGATCTGTCCTTCTCAATTCGGAACAACCTTTCTGCCCAGAATTTCAGTTTCATGATTATTAGACTTTTGATTTGAGAAATACAAATCTTTGGTTGTGTGTTTCCCCAAAACTCATTAAAGTCATATTTTTCCCTTCTTGAAGTATTATTTGGGAGTTTTAAAATGTCTTTAATCATCCATGATGCTTTTTTACTAGTGTAGAACATGAAGGAGTGAAAATGAAAGATATGAATAAGAAGTAACATGTACTTACCAAGAATTTTGATTATTGCTCACCAATCCTAGAGTTTCTTGATGGATGAAGATCAAACTTCAAGAGAGAATGAGGGAGAGAGAGAAATCGATTTTGGGAGAGAGAGGATGGAAATGAAGTGTTTAGGAAATAGTTCTAGGCATTTAAGATTGAATCAAGCTATTTTTGGTTGTGTTTTAAATTTTGAAATTTTTCTTCCTTTCCCCACCCCCCCATTTGGCTGAAATTTCATACATATATATATATATATATATATATATATATTATTGTTACTTAATATCATTATTATTTTGTATTTAGCATACTACATTTCTTGTAGGTGCATTTGATATTTCATGTGTTACAATTCATATTATTAGTTTAAGTTATTAAATTTTGAGAGTTGTTCTAGGGTTTTATTATTTTCATTTGTAATGCCAACTTATTTGTTGTGTTATTATTACCACTACTTTAATTTTGGTGTCATACGGTTGCTTGTTAGTGTGTTAATCTCCTTTAAAATTATTCGGGTCTCAATAGAGTTTATGTACTTATAACAGATGTTCCAAGAATTGCACTCTTATTCTCTTGAGCTCAATTTAATATTTGAACTTGTGTCACTCTTGATGTGCATTCAAAGTGCATGTAACGAATTTGTTTCACACTTGAGGCATGTAACTATAGGATTATCTAAGTGTCATGGTCTGAATAGTGCGTAAAGAGGATATACCTTTATCACTCATTTGGATTTTTAGGGTTTCAAGGGAATTTAAATGCATGAAACCTAATAACAATTTGAGAGTCTAAACTAGTTAACCGGATTTGGTGATGGATGTCACACAAGTTGATTTAAACATTTGTTCGAAATTAAACAAAGATTTAGAAGAATTTGGTGCTCGAAGTGAATGGTGAAATATAACGTGGTGCTCGAAGTGTGGACGGCAAAATAAAAATGATCTCGAAGTGAATGATTAATAGCGAGGTGCTGGAAGAACCCGCGGCCTTCGTATTGAATGGAGTTAAACCGCTTTGAATTGTAAATGGAATTTAATGTGTACGAAGTGTGTTAAAATGCTCGAAGTGGTTAATGAAATTCAGACTTTAAATTGTGGTAAAATAATAAGAACTTCGAATGGTAATTAGTGAGCTCTGAATGGTACGTGCATGGAATAATTTTGCATGGAGTTGATATGAGTTGCTCGAAGTGTGTTGTAATCAGTTGGGCGTCGAATTAAATTTAAATGTGCTAAGAATGTGGGTAAATAATAAGGACTTCAAATTGAATTAATATTGTGGACTTCGAATTGGAAAACAAATATCAGCTCGAAGTGAAAGGATTTAATTGTGCATGGAGTTCGAATATGGAATAAAATGTGTTCGAAGTGTATGGAATTGAATGCGTGGACTTCGAATGGAAATTAAATGCGCTCGAAGTGTATGTGATGAGGATTTCGAATTTAATTAAACTTGGACTTCAAATTGTAATTAAATCCGCTTGAAGTGCACGTGATATTCAATTCTTTGACTTCGAAGTGTGCTTGTGGATTTAATTGCTTGAAGTATAAGTGTATTGGCAAATAAAAAGCGCTCGAAGTCTGAATGGAGTTTAGTGACCTTTGAATGGAGGAAATTAAATCCGCTCCAAGTCAGCTAGGGAGAAAAAAATAGGCGCTCGAAGTCTTCACATGAGACAAGTTTCCTGATTTTCAGGGATATTGTTTGTAACAAACAATTTCAAAGTGAATAGGCGCGTGACTAATAGCTCGAAGTTGTCTAGCAAACCTTTTTCATTTGTTTTTTAGAGGAATTTTCGATCAAAATAATATTTCTTCACTGTTCTTTAACTTCTTCAAGTGTTCTTCAATAAAATTTGAATATTGATGAAACCTTTGAATAATAGCCTCGAAAGTTATTCCTTTTGATTAGTAGATCTCAGATCTCAATTAATAACCAATAAACAACTTCAAATTAAAGATAGAGAACAATCACACCTTAATCTTTGATGGTGAATACACAATCACGAGCCTTACTTTTATCAAGCTTGGCTCTGATACCACTTGTTGGTCCCAAATAATAAATGTATTGATGATGTTGGAGCAAATCCACAATGATGATGTATGAATTAATGAGAGAGAAACTAGGAATTCACACACACTATTTTCAAAATAATGAAATGCTCAATTAACTTGGGGTAGGTAGACAAGTATATATACCCATTAGGTATTTACTAAATCTACCCTCTACAATGATAAATGACAAACATAACTAAACTAATATAATGAACACAATATTTAGTCTAACAGATAGAAACAATTCGACTTTTCCTAGCCTATGCTTCCTATAGAAACTTCACGGTGTATCAAATGGATGTGAAGACTGCCTTCCTCAATGGCAAACTGAAAGAGGAAGTGTATGTCAGTCAACCTGAAGGTTTCATAGATCCTAACAAACCCAATGACGTTTACATTCTGGACAAAGCTCTATATGGTTTAAAACAAGCCCCGAGAGCTTGGTACGATTAGCTGTCAGAACATTTGCTAAATGAAGGATACGTCAAAAGGAAAACTGATAGCACATTGTTTAAAAAGGAAATTGGAAACGATTATGTATTGGTACAAATATATGTCGATGACATAATATTTGGCTCTACGAATCCTAAGTATGGCAATGAATTTTCAAACGCTATGAAAAAGAGATTTGAAATGAGCATGATGGGGGAAGTTAATTTTTTCCTCGGATTGCAAAACAATTTAGCAATGGAATTTTTATAAATCAAGCTAAGTATATCAAAGATCTGTTAAAAAGATTTGATATAACGGGCTATTCATCAATATCAACAGCCATGGCTTCTCGAACCAAACTATTTGCTGATCCGGAAGGAAAAGTAGTAGATTTGAAAACATATAGAGGGATGATAGGTTCATTGATATATTTAACAGCTAGTAGGCCGGATATTATGTATTCTACATGCCTTTGTGCTATATTCCAAGCAAATCCTAATGAATCTCATCTTCTGGCAGTAAAACGCATATTTAGATATCTTAAGGGTACCCCAGATCTAGGTTTGTGGTATCCTAGGGATTCTGGGTTTGAGCTAATTTCCTATTCTGATGTAGATTATGCGGGATGCATGCTAGACTGAAAGAGCACATTTGGGAGTGCACACTTTTTGGTAGACAGACTGGTCTGCTGGGGTCCAAGAAGCAGAATTGTGTTTCATCATCAACGGCCGAAGCGGAGTACATTGCTGCTGCTAGCTGCTGTTCACATTGTCTTTGGATTCGGACTCATCTTTCCGACTTTGGTTTGGTATATAACAAAATCCCTTTAATGTGTGATTCTCATAGTGCCATTGTGATTACATGCAATCCGGTACATCACTCTAAAATGAAACATATTGACATCAGATACCACTTTATAAAAGACTATGCTGAAAAAGGTTTAATTGAATTATAATATGTTCAAACAGATAAGCAAGTTGCTGATATTTTTATCAAAACGTTAGACGAATCTCGTTTTAATGCTTTAGTGTCAAGATTAGGAATATTGAATTTGACAATTTAACATAACATTCTGAATCAACAGATCTTACATGGTATGTGCTAGTTGTGCAGGTCAAATTCAGTCAATGGATAGACAAATCAAATACAAGTTATGAATCACTAAGGGTTCATACTTGTAGGGCGAGAAAACATATCATGTTTTGTATGTATTAAATGAAAAATCAAAAACATTTACAAAACACATAAAATTCAAAAATATTTTTCTTCATCTCAAATTGTTTTACATCTGTGCATGATTTGAGAGGAAGTTTTATTTTTGTTTTTTGAGTTTAACATAACATTCTGAATCAACAGATCTTACATGGTATGTGCTAGTTGTGTACGTCAAATTCAGTCAATGGATAGACAAATCAAATACAAGTTATGAATCACTGAGGGTTCATACTTGTAGGGCAAGAAAACATATCAGGTTTTGTATGTATTAAATGAAAAATCAAAAACATTTACAAAACACACAAAATTCAAAAATATTTTTCTTCATCTCAAATTGTTGTACATCTGTGCATGATTTGAGAGGGAGTTTTATTTTTGTTTTTTGAATTAAATTTGTCAAATTTTTGAAAATTTCATCTTCATAATCAAAGAATTATTTTTAAAGATGAAATGTGAACTTTAGGGGAAGTGGAATGATTTGAAAAATCAAATTTCTAATGAGAAATGTTAAAAATCCGCTAAAATTGTCGAATTCTGATACTATTCCGATACTTTTATCGGATTCCGAGTGTTTTATCGGTTTTGTGGGTTCCGGATTTCGTTGATCGCTTTCTTACCCATTCGGATTTTATGGGTCGGATTTCTTATAAAAGAATAAATCCGATTCCATAATCGGTTTTCCAAAGCTTTCAAACAATCCAAGTGTTCAAAGAATTTAAGAATTTCAAAGTGTTCGTTTGTGCAAACAAAGTACAAATCCTTGTTCGCAATACCTTTCTGAATCTAAAGGTATACTTCGTTTGCAATTTCATCAACATTTAAATAGATTTTAATCGATTTTTTTTACCGAAAAACCCTCAAATCGCTCAATGTATAAATGTTCAAAATCAAGTGTGTTATTACCATTGTTAGACTCGGTTTTAGTTGTAGATTTATGGGTTGTATGTCGATTTCAATATAATCGATATTTGGGTTGTGTAAGTCTTGATTTTGAATCTGTTGGTTTTCGAGTGTTTAAACGTGAGTTATGATCTAAACGACAAAAGGTTTTAGTGGTTGTTTGTGTTGTTTGATTCAAAAGGAATTGTTAGTTTAGGGTTAATTGCACAAACATTTTGACTATTAAGTGATAAATGAATGAAGTGAGGATTTTGAAAGAATCGGATTGTCGAAACATGAACTCTGTTCATAAACATGAACTGTCGGATTTCATGTAAATCCCATAGTTTATCGGATTTCATGTAAATCCGATAGTTTATCGGATTTCATGTAAATCTGATAGTTTATCGGATTTCATGTTCAATCGGATTTTGACAAATCCGAATGTTCACATTGTGAAGTGTCGGATTTAAATTCAAAGGATTTCATGTTAAATCCGAGTGTTTGTCGGATTTTAAGTCATACCGGATTTTCATATCATCGGATTTTGAAAATGTCGGATTTCAAGTTTGTGGACTTGTCGGATTTTAATTGATTCATCGGATTTCAAGTTAATGAGTGTCGGTTTTTCAATTCCATCAGAATTTGAAAATTGTATGTGTCGGTTTTTCATCTTCATCGGATTTTGAAAAACATGACTGTCGGATTTTGAAACTTATCGGATTTGGAACTTACTCTTTATTGGATTTTAACATATGTCAAATTTTGGAACAAAAAGGGTGTCGGATTTCCTTTATATCATATATGTCGGATTTCTAAGTGTCGGTTTTTGCCAACACTTAGGAATTTTAAAAAATTTTGGAAATTTTTGAGATTTGTACTAACTGTTTTATTTCACAGATGGCTCAAATTCCATCCAATACCCTTTACCCTCAAGCCAATTACCTTCCAAACTAACTGAATAACGCCTACTTCCTACCAGATGTAACCAAAATTGAATACACAATAATCACCGAACTCATAACTTCTCACCCTTTGAACCACGTATTCACATTCAATCCTTCTGAATCTTTCCCTGATGTTCTAGAGGTGTACATACAACAATTATGGAGTTCTTTATCTTTAACCGAAAGTGCTGAAGGTCTTCCCGTACTCGCAGGCCAAATAGAACAAGTAGAATTTGAGATGGGTATTGAAAGCATCTGTAGAATCCTTAGACTACCCAAATCAAACTCTTATCCAACAAAATTTGACTTTGATCCGATCGCCACCGACAAACAAATTCTAACCCATGTGATGGACCTCGGATGGAGAGCAGATGAACTGACCGGCATGTCAAAATTCAAACGTTCAGGACTTGTTCCTCATTGGCAAACTTTATATGCAATAATCATGCGTTGTTTGAACAGCGTGACAAAAGGAATAAATGGTGCCAATGCCTTTGCATTGAAGGTGTTGGTTGGAATGGCTAAGCATTTTCATTTTGACTATGCGGAATTATTATTTGTGGAGATAGCCAAGGTGGTGAGGGAGAAAGTAATGCCCGGAAAAAGACGTAATATCTTACCGTTTCCACAGTTTCTTTCTATCATAATTCAACGGGTGATGGCCAGAGATACTGATATCTCGAGGCGTGATGGTGAGCCAGCAGTGCAGATTCAGATGATGATAAAACTATACAAAATCCCAGTGATGCCTAATATTCAACCGTTCGTGATGCCTGTTGAGTTAGTGCATTTGTTGGATCTTGAAAGTGAAGTGGTCCAGGAGTATGTGAGAGTAAGTAACATTGTTCTTATGGATCGACAAGAGCCTGTTGATGCTACCCCAAGAACGTTAGAATCCCCGAGCGCTAGTCCAATTAGGAGTCAGTCTTCTACAGGAGAAGCTGACAGGGGAGAGCAAAGAGAAAATATTAATGAGCGGGGTGGAGAAGAAAGTGAAGGTGTAAGTGAGCTTAGAGAGGGAGTTGCTCTAGACACATCTGAAAGTGATACTGATTCGTTTCAAAAACATATTGAGAAAATGTTTCCTGAACAGATCAAGGAGGAGTTGGGTCCTGATGGTCAAAGAGTACATTCTAGTTTACCTGATTATGACCACATGCTGGACTTTTTGGATGTTGATACGTAATTGATGTATGATGATATTAGTGCGCCTAATGTAGATGAAGATGCTGAGAGGCAAAAACAATGTGAGGGAGTGAGTGGTGTGAGAAAAGAATATGTGAGTGCTGAGATTCCCCCAGCCATTTCTAGCCAAGACACCACATCCACTGTCGGGTTTATACCTGACATTGAAAAAGACTCTGGCTTCCCACCAGAGCATGCACAAACCCCTCCAAGCCACTCAGTATCCTCTCAACAGGATATTGTTTCATCTCATGGAGATCAAGCACATAATCTAACGGATTCTCATTTGGAGGAAACTGATATTGAAATAAGTGGCATTCCTCTCCAAGCCATGCCTGTCGTTTCTACACACATCGATAACTATCAACAGATTGTTGATATTCTTTCAAAACACAGGGACACACTTGAGGCAATAACTGGTTTATTCAGTGATAGACCAGCTGCAACTACTATAGGTGAAGCCTTCACAGGCCATATATGAGGATTAGTAGGAAATCCCACCACAGCCAACGTCAATCCAGCTGTGAAAGTGGGTGGTCCTTCATCTACAGAATTTGTTTTTGGAGGTGCTGGAATCTCAACAGGTAATCTAAGTGATCCCGGTGTTACACCATCCGAATCTGAATCGGCTAAGGAATTCGTTTCCAAGGCTGATTTTGATGCTGCTCTTGAGCATTTGCACGTATGAATTGATGATATTCAAAGATTACAACTTGACAGACTTACAAGAATTGAAAATAAATTGGATGAGATGATAGAAAAGAAAGAAGTTGAAATGAAAGATCAGGTTACAGATGCCCTATCAGTGGATAAGTTAAAGAGTTTATTGATGGTTAAATTGCATGGCAAGAGTGATAGCAGTTCAAAGGATTTAGATATCTTATCATTATTGAAAACTGAAGTGGAGTCTACTTGTAATGCTGCTGGTAGGTCATCAAAACGACCTAGGCATGACGATGATGACTCAGACACCAATCATCCTAAGGGGGAGAAACGTTTAAAAACTTATTTTGATACCCCGGCTGCTTAGCGAATTGGTACAGTTGCTGCGATATTGGAGGAAACCGCGTTCAAACAAAAATATAAGGGCAAGCAGAATAAAATGGTTGAGTTTGAGGAGTCAAATGTGCCTGAGATTGAGGCAGAAGATGAGGATTTCACGCTAGCCTTGTGGCTGAGCAAGCAAGAGGTTGAAAAGCCTTCTTCTGAGATTGTTGATGAATCAGGGCTTGAAAGATATAATTTGGAAAGTGTAATGCAACTGCATAAAGAAGTGACAAAACAATTTCCGCCATCTCCTAAGATATTCAGAATCACTCCTTCAGACATTAGAAAACAACAGCTGAAAGAAAGTCAAATCAGTGAAATATCAAAACAGTCAGAATGGAATATACCTAAAACTGCTAAAATAGAGGTTCACACTAGGTCTTTACCGAATGTTAAGAAAACTTATGCCCTGAAGAAGACAGTCAGAAACTGGAGGTACCAAGATATTCTAGTAGCCTTTCTAGAAGAAAAATTTGTCGACATCTACACAGATGAAATCGAAGAGATGTTGGACGTGAATATGATGGGTGCAAAAAGTGCAGAGGATGCTAAAGCAAAGATGATTCTCAATATGCACACTACAAAGAAAGAAGAAATCAAATCGAAACACCAGGTCATAAAACTTAATTTTGTTGGAGTTCAGAGAGTTGTATACAAAGAAATGATCAGCTATCTCGTCACAAGGTCAGATATGAAGAGTTATACAATTGGGCATGTGGACCTAAAATTCTTAAACCTTAGTAACGTCAATTTTCTGCTAGAGGAGCTAGAGGTGAAATTAGAAAATAATTTTGAGGATTCAGCTGGTTATAAGAAGCTCAGGGAGTTCATCAGGCACCGATGTCAAATAGCAGAATACACTGATCTTCAGTTAGGAGCTGAATCTGATAAAGCCAAAATAAATTTGCTGAAGGCAAGCACGAAACATTCAAAAATTGACCAACTGAAGATGTTTCAAGTTGTCTGGAGTGATGATGAAGAGTTTGAGGGAGATGAAGGGATTGTTCTGTTCAACAGTAAAAGAGAAAAATTCTTTCTAAGGTTCAAAGAAGTTGATGCCTATTCAGATGGATCTTTAAAGATTTGGACCTTAAAAATTTTGGAATATAGTATGAGCTTAAAGGATGAAGTAGACCAAGCGTCCAGAGTCAGACTAACTGAAGTTATTAAACTATTTGATGCCAAACGCGATAAAGAAAAATGATCAGACATTGGCAGAGAAAGATTGATCAAAGAAATACGAGTTAGACTTAAACAAGGGGGAGAATGTTATAGTTACATTTGTGTTTAATGTCTAGTCAAAATTTAGTGTTTTTATTATTTACTTTGTACTTAGTATAAATAGTATTGTAGCCTTCTTTGCATGTAACCTTTTGACATATTATTGAATAGAAAACACACACTTTAAAGTGTTTCCATACATTCTCTCTACTTGAATCTATTGTGTACTCGTTTGATTGCTCTACAGAACATGCCATTGATAAGTCTCTACATGAAATAATACCAATAATATATTAATCATATGCTGAATCTGATGTTAGAAAACTGAACAGGATAGGGGCACACTTATGCCTTACCACAGGCACGCCCGTGCCTAGCTAATGCTCTGACTTTCTCATCCGACTTATTGATCCGATCTACAGGTCTGACTTATAGCTTGAATGTCGTACGACATAAAAGGCACGCGTGTTGTCCCCCAGGGCACGCCCGTACCAAGGTACGTCTGAACCTTATGAACTTATGGTAGTCACGACCGCTAGGCACGCCCGTGCCTCCCATATCTGAGGCAAAAAGGACGCCTGACTTGCGGTTCTCCGGCCAAAAACACATAAAAACCCCATTTTTGAACAACTAAACCGTACATGGGGTTTCCTACATCCCCAAACAACTACAAACAACAACAAACTTCTAAATTTAACAAGCTTTGACCTTGAAATCTAAAAAGACCCATTTGAAGCTTGAAAACCCAAAAACAAACCATACCTCAAGTTCTTTGAAGGAGATGGTGATGATTTCACAGCACTGATTTCTTGTTCACAATTCACAACTTAGGAGATGAAAACTGATACTCACGTATGTATGTACTATAAACTTGAATGGTTTGTTTGACACTAAAAAGTGAAACACACACACACACGTACACACACACGCATATATATATATATATATATATATATATATAAGTTTTCCATAATTGCATAAATTGTCCCTTGACTATTACAATTCTAATCTGACGGTTTTGGCCCCTCCGTTTATAACCACATCTTATCGCATATATCCATTTAAAACTCATATAGCACTTTGTACATTTCTTGTATAAAATTTATTAATAAATTCTGTATGTTATAGAATGACATACCCTATGCTAACTTAGGGGCATAGATGCCTTGCAAGAGGCCGCTCTATGTCGGTGTTATCTTATGTGGGTGTGTGATGTGCAAGTGGGAGTCTTTTGCAATATGCCCACTAACAAACACGAGTTGGTACCATTTCCGATAAGGCATAGGCCTAGGGTTACATGCCAAGTATTGATTCCGGCAACACCTTTGAACAACAGAATGAAAAATGCCAAAAGATGGTTTTTGTGAGGCAGGCGCGGTCGTGCCTTGTGAAGGTACGGGCGTGCCCATTGGCTAGTTACGGGTCCAAGTTCGTTGTTACTTGGGCGTACCATTTGGGCACAGGACGGGCGTGCCGAATGGAGGTATGGTCGTGCCTAGTGCCAAGGCACAACCCCAAGTCGGGCATGACTTTGGTGTACTCGGTTGGGCCGACACGGGCGTGCCTAGTGGAGCATAGTTGTGCCTGGCTTTGTAACATCTTTATTTAGTCCTTTGAGACTAGATTAATTGGGTAATAATAACCATTAACCTTTGGACGGTTATATAAGTTTCTATGCTTCATTTTGGAGTCTTTATAAGGTCTAACATGTCTTTGGTACTATGGTTAGCTTGTTGATTAATCATATAACATATATCTCTCTCAATACACACTTGGAAGATAGTCAAAATACATTTGATCTTCAGTTGGTTTTAGGTCTATATGGTGGTGTTATTGGAGGCGTCTAAGTACTCTAGCAAGTGGGAGTCTCATAAGCTTGCTGTGGATACCAGTAGAGGAACACTTGTTTGTGTTCTCAATGCCTAACATGCATATCAATTAGTATCCCAAGACAACTGATTTTGCTCATCTATTTTGACCTATGAATTCTGACAATCTCGTCTAAAGTATGGTGAGCTTTTGAGGCAAGTCCTTCCGGTTCTAGATTGACCATAGGACTATAAAATACATACACTCCCTCACTTATGGTGCAATTCAATCATCAAAGTATAATGAATCAATCAAATAGTACAGGTTGACTACCACAGATAAGCACATGATAATTATTTTCTGGAAATCAAATGAAATGTTTCAAGCAAGAATTTTAGAATAATATTGGAGATAGAAATCGAGGAAAGGAAAGATTATCAATAGAAAGATCCACAAAGAATCAACTAAGGTATTCGAATGAAATGAAGAATGAATACCTACTTGAACAAAGAATAAATTTTGAAAAATAAAATCTTTTTGTATTTTTTTGAAACATTTCTAATGTTTTTGGCTTTTTTTTATTATTCAATGTTTTTGGTTTTTTTCATATCACCCGATTTTCACACTTTTACATCATTTTAAAATCGGGTTCAAAAAGTTAGAGCAGAAAAATAAAAATAAAAACTTCCCCTAAATTGATGCATAAAAACTTGTTTTACGTCAATTAGGAGAGAAAAAAATATTTACTTTGCTCCCTATGCAAAATACAAAACATTAGAGCACATGCAATATCAGTAAATGATAAAGTGTGAAATAAGCATCGCCGGTCATTGGACTCGGGCTAATGCTACACAAATTGAATGTCAGTTGTATTTGCGGGGAAAATATTCTTTTTATAGATGTGAGATTTGATCTTTTCAACACACTGAGCATAGAGATTTTCACCGTTGTCAGGGAGATCTTTAGTGTGCTCCAACAATGTTCCCCAAATCATCTAACTCAAAAAGGATTGACAAATTTTGGTACCTAATCGGTTTTGAGTCCTAAATTATTAGCCTTTGCAGTTTTTAGTGTCCAAATATTTAGACTTTCAATCATAGGTTTATGAACCTGCTTATTCAATGCCCTGAATGCCATTGAGGAATTCCATTTTTAACAACAAACTCATGTTTTATTTTTCATGTTTGACAAATCTTTTCTTTTGAAAGTGTAATTAAGTGCTTAATTGAGTAAACTACAAAAGGTTACTTTACATCAGTTTTTAACATAAAATTACCATTTGTTTTAGGAAAATATTTGTGTTTATTGTTTTTGTAAGTAAAATTATTTTTATTTTCAGATTAACTCTTTCAAATTTCTTGTTTTGGAACAAAATTAAATGAAAAATCATCATTAATGACGTTCTTTACTTTAAACTCTAAAACTCTTGGAGATGATTTAGGAGTTTTCTTCTTTGGAGTCCACGATGATTTCTTCACCTATACATTTGAATTATCACACAATGATTTTTTGTTGGCAGAATTCTTTTTTGAAATCCATGTCTGCTTCTAATTAAGCTTTGAATCACCTGTGGTAACAGAGAAACAACAATTAGAGATATTCTTATTAGCTTTAAAAGTATGTGTCTTTTGTTGGTTAGAGAGAGAAAAAAAATGAGATCGGCTACTATAATGAGAAACTAAATTAAAAGATTTTGATCCCGTCGCATCCAAAGTAAGTTCAGGAACTGTAGACATCCGCTCTATTCTTTCTTTCTTAAATTTCTCTCTCTTGTTGTCCAACTTCTTATGGAGCTCAGAAATTTTCTTTCCTTGGGCTGAGCTAGACATGAGTGGTTGATAAGAAGCGAGAAGGTGTTGTTCAAGTCGCTTGACTTTTTCTTGCAATTTAACTCTTGTATGTGAAAGGTTTTTCATAATTTTTTGATCATTATTAAATGTCCTTTCTGCACATTTGAGCTTTCAGAATGTTCAAACACAATTGCCATTACTTTGGCATTGTTTGTTTTTAGGTCATCTTCTCTGTTCTTTTCCTTTTCAAATCCTTGTAGTTTTGAAGGCCTAAAATTTATCTTCTTTAATGACTCTAGGTTTTTCGTACATAACTCTGTGTTGTGTTTGTCCACTAAGTCATTGTATAGAAGAAACATGTCGTTCAACATTTTCATCAAAAAATCATATGTCTTTAACAAGCAAGGGTTGATTGCTGACCGGTTAGAAAGATTTTCTTGGATAGAAACACCGGTCATATTCATTTTGTTGGCTTAAATCACAAAATGACCGTTAGAGTGGTAAAAGATTTGATTAGAACACCAAATAAACAAAAAGATTGAGAAAATTTTGAAGATATGACGGATTTCAGGTCACAAATTGATGGATTTTCTTTTGAAAAATATTTTGACCGAAATTGGTTTAAGAAGTGATTATGAAAATTTCAAAATCAGGTGACTTGACCGATATTGGATGTTCAAAACTAAAAGTTGGTTTTAAAGTCGGGTGAGTATATTGACTGATATCGGGTCCAAATGATTTGAAAATAGGTTGAAACTTGATGACCGATATCATGTTTCAAAATTAGATTTGGTTAACATATTACTAAGCGACTTCTGGTGTTTAAAAATGGATTATCAAAAGTCCTTGACCGAATTCGGTTGATATATGATTAACTGAATTTGGTTGATTGGTGATTCGGTTAAAGGGTGTACTTTGGTTGACACTTGGTAAAAATAAAATTTTGTTGATTCTTCCTTTGGTGACCGATATTGGCTAATGACTGAAGTTCGGTTGATTTATCCCAAAAAGTTTCAAGTGTCCAAAAACCAGCTCCTTTAAATCATCGAAGGATAAACTAGGTTGGTCATATGTTCAACGAACATATGTGTGATTTCTAAGAAATGTGTTCGGAAACACAAATTTCCTTCACCAATAGGGTCGCCTATCACCCTAAACGCTTCTTTAACTGTTTGTTCTTCAAAACGACTCCAAATCGGTTCTAATAGGCCATTTTCTTCAAGAAGAACCCGAAGAACACACTTACACTCAGATCTAAAAATTTACTCACTAAATGTAATCCAATTGGATTCAAACCACTAGGTAATGGATCTATACTTTAATGTGACTATAGTTCGAGTGAAATATCAAACAAAACACAAATTGTCACCAAACAATTTTAAAACCCGAGGCATTTAGATTTCTGTTTGAACAGAAAAACACAAATCTTCAAAAATTTCAACTTCTATCATGTTTCTAAGCCACTTGTCACATAACTTAGACCTCATACCACATGTTAGTGGTTCGTGATTCAAGCCGACTATAGATTTACTGGTTGTGAAGATAGATCTAGAGAGGATCATAGAAAGAGAAACACACACAAAACCTTAGATCTTATTCTTGAAAATGTGACAACCGACCACATTTCATTTTGTCATATCCCTGTATATACTCAAAGAGTACTTACATGATAAGCCCATAAAGCTTGCTTTTAATGCAAAATTTACCCACAATGTAAACTTATATTTCTATAAAATATTAAATCCTAACAAAAAAAATGATAAACATCTATAGTGGCACTTAATTTGCTAATTGTGGCAAAAGTTCTGTGCCACTAAAGTTGGTTTATGTTTTTGAATAGTAATAGTTTTTACTAGCGTAAGATTTGTGCCACAAAAGTTTTTCTTGTTTATAGTGGCAAAAAAAGTGCCATTGTACGTCCAAAAGTTTACCGCAGCAGATTAAAAAAGTGCCACTAAAAGGCTTCAGTGATAGCGTTTCAAGTTTTTTGTGTGCTGCAGTTTCCTAAAGGGGTCTTTAGTGACACTTTTTTTTGTGGTAGTTTTTGTATGCCATTGAATGACATTTGTTTGTAGTATCACTTGTATGAAATTTAAATTCGCTACGTTAATGTGCATATCAACATGATTTTTTTTTGAAGATGATCGTTCATACAATTTATTAAATATAGAGGAAGTTAAAAAAACACTAATACAATAAAACGACTAATATAATTTTTCCAAATCATCTATAAATCTATTATATTTGAAGTGTCTTTCATCAAGATATATGTTGGAGAAATAATCTAAAGTTATGTATAATAGAGAACGATTTAGTGAATAAACTTTCATTCGATGTGTTCTCACATTCATATGTCGTTGACCAGTCTCTCCGACTCTTTTTTGCTTCAACCTTTGACCTTAGACTTTTTGGCTCCGACCATCGACCATTTCCAAATTCTGTGAAGTATTCATTCCAAGGGTGTACTTCTATATGCTCAGGAGGGATAAACGGGTTAGAGCCTTTCTTATGAAGGGTCCCAACCTGGTACACATGTCTAAAGTAATCATCCTTAGTAAACGCCCCTTGGGATACTGCAAGAGCAATCTAGGCTTGTAACTTTTGGATGTATTGAGCTTTCAGCTTGCTTTCTGACTTGTAGAGAAGATAAAGAATATCAATAAGTTTAGTGGACCAGTAGAGATGACATTTTGGATAGTTCAAGGTTTCACAACGGTTGTAGCTATTTTCTTTAATGATTTTCAAGTATGGATCATCATTTCTCTTGTGCACACAAGTTCTGGAAATTGGAGTTGGCTCCCATCTTCTTCTGAGTATGTCGAAGTTTTTTCTAAACTTTCTTATTCTATCTTCACTCAAATTGTAAGGAACACACAGATTAGCACCAAGCAGGGCTTCATTATGTGATTTACCTTTGAGTAGCTCAGCCTGGGCTTTCTCCCTTGCCACTTTGGCTTGGGCAACTGCTATGGCAGTTTGTTTTTCTTGCTCCTATGCATAAGCAAGCTCCCGGGCTTGGAAGATTTCCTCAACATGAACCACATAGGCTTGAGCTACACTATTTAATTCTCCTTCCTCTTGCTCTATTCTCAAACTTTCTTTCTTTCTGCTTTGCTCTCTTTCAACTTGCTCAGCAGTCATGACCCTTTTTCCTTTTTCCTTTATCTTTTGGAGTAGAGGTAGAGGGTGCTTGGACTGGTTGGGTTTGTTGGACCAGAGAAGCAGAAGTGAAAGTCCTTAGATAGTGAAGAAGATGAGTTACTTGAGAATACTTGAACAAAAGATGAGAAATTTTAGCAAGAACAAGTATGAACACTTTGCATGTAACTTGAAGAATCTCTTTGTATTGCTTTAAACGTTAAGAAGACAGAGATTACAAAATGGCAAAGGTTGCCTTGCATAAGGAAAGTGGGCCACATGGCCCAAACTAATTAACTAGACTAGACTAAGAATTGCATAAGGAAAGTGGGCCAAGCCCAAAACACTAACTAGTCTAGAATAATAAATAATTCAATTAAATCAAAATTAACACAAGGCAAAAAAACAAATAAGTATCCAACATTCCCCCCCTTTTGTTGCCTTGTGTTAAAGTAGGTATTGATCATCTGTTTCTCTGACCAAGGAGCCTTTCCCAGCTCCTTATGACATTTCTCTCTTGGATCTTTTCCTCCAGCTGATCCGCAATTCTGGTCATTTTCACTAACTCTGATTGATCTGGCAAGTGTCAGTTATTGAAAAAGGTTCTGTGGAATTTAGATATACATCTTTGAAGAGTTCTATCAGAATATGCACTAAGCTTAGAGAGTCGAAGGAATGCTTTGCCGCTGTTAAGGGTTGACATGATAAATCCATGGGCTCCTTCATAATCCTCATCAAATTTCTCAATGATAGTGTATTTTCTTGCTTGTCTAGCTTAGAATGCTGTTGGTTGGGCCTTTGAACATTTATCTTTGCAAGATCAGCCTCAGCACCTAGCTGTAAATCGTGGGTTCTGCACAGGAGGATTTTCTTCTGCATGAAGTCTCTAAGAACTTGGAGAGCTATTTGTTCCTCCCGATTCTTTCCAGTCTTACAGGCCAGCCCATCTTCCATATGAGTTATGTCCCCCATATTCAAAAATCTTAGCTCGACTTCGTGAAATGTATACCTTTTCCCATCTGCTCTAGTGACGTGAAAGTGGACCATTGAGTAGTTGAGGAAGTTATGCAAATACACGAATTCAATCTTGACAATTGGATATTTGGAGGCTACTTGTTTTGTGCTTGTATGGAAGGTGGCGGCGAATCGGACAGACTTCTCATGCTCTTGAGAGTTCGGCACATATAAATCATCAACCTCTCTGACTTCTTCTGAAAAGATCTCTAGAATTCCCTCTTCTAGATATGGAGTATTAAGCCATTAAGTAGGCCAGCGAGGTTGGTCCTTTGCAAGTGCTTCCCTCGGCCTGATATTTGTAATGTTTGGCCTTTCTGCTATGATTCTCTCGTGAGTGGACAAGGGTTTGGGTCCTCCATGATAGGTTTCAGGTACTTGCCACTCACCCTCTTATTGGTCAGACCTTTGAGGTTGCTGCTGACTGATAAGATCTATGGGCGCAATATTGAATTACCCCTGTTCTAGTGGAAAAATGTCAAGCAGCTCCCTGTTTACTGTAGTGAAGACCTTGCGTATATTAATTAGTGGAGTTTCTTCCACTTCCTCGGCGATTGGCCTTTTGCCTTTAGATTTTTCGGTTGAAGATTCGGGAAGGGAAGATACTGGTTCTGTTATAGTTGTTTGGATTTGTGGGATTTGGATTGTTGGGGTTTCTGGCTTTTCTGTCTCTGACTCTGTCCCTTGACCAGTTTCAAATTCAAATTCTATAGTTTCGGGCTTAGCTGGTTGTTGTTGTTGTTGTTTGCTGCCAGTACCATTGCCACTCTGACCCTCTAACGGCTTGGATACTGGGACGGCCTCAATTCTTAGTACTGTACTTTGAGCCCCAATGTATCGCCGCTACTGTTTCTCCCCCTCATGATGTCCTGGATCCTCAGGATCCTCACGATCATCATGTCTCCGCTTCCAAGATTCATATTGGGCTTTGTAGGACTCCTCCACGACTTCCAGCCTTTTGCTTATATTAGATACGGTGGCGGTTAGGGCATTTAGGGCTTGTAGGACGGTATCTTGGAAGGTGGTGGAGCTGGAGGATGTAGGCAGAGGTTGTTGTTGTAGTGCTCCAAGGAGATTGGATTGTTCGGTGGTTATATTGGCAACACTATTCAGTTTGGAATAGAGAAGGTTATTGAGTTCATTGATAGAGTAATCTCGCTCAATGACAGTGGGTGGGCGTCTTTCAAGGGCATGGATTTGGGCTCTGAGGGAATTGATTTTAGTGTGAAGTTGTGTGTTAACATACTGCCTCAGGCCCGAGTCAAGACTGGAGAACTTTGAATCCATAGAGGATCATAGTTCCGTTGTAACCCCGAGCTCAGGAAGAGGCTCAGTGGCCCTCATGCAATGTTGGCATAACGATAGCACTGTAGGGACTTCCGCTCGATCCTCACGTTACCTCTGCAGGAGAGGCCGCTACGGGCGTTCCGGCAATGTCACGAAGACGTGCAAGTGCTGATCGTGTCCTCGCAAAAGATTGGAATCTAGTTAAGATTGGCGCTAGACTCGATTGTGCATGAAAGAAGACGGGGACCGGAGCTGCATGTCCTCCTTGGTTCAATATTAACAATCTTCAAATGAGATGTCAATAGAAATGTGCTATTTCTCCATGAAAAGTTGAAACAATTACCTTTTAAGAGATAATTGAGTAGCTGGGTAGGGTAAGTGTATTGCATCACTAGGTCCATGATGTCTATTTCAATACTAGTATAAAACTACTAGTAGATGTAGCTACCCAGATTGACACTGTTCAGTGAGGATCTTTCTTTTCTTTTGATTCTGTCTCACCCTCAGCTCTCTTCTTATTTTTCAACTTCTCCCTCGATCTCTCTTTCCAGAATGAAATATTTGTATCTCTGTTTGGATACACTAGGACACTTGTTCTTTGATGGTATGAATAATCATAATGAATGCTTTTCAACAAGAATGATTTTCAAGAAAGAATCTGTTGAAAGTGATTGTCAAGAATGATTTGTACAATCAAAGTATACGAACAATCATGGATTTGTGTAGCACAAAAATTTCAGAATGATTTGAAAAGGTAAGCTCAATTAATGTGTTGATCATTGGTACCCCCATCTCCAGTTCCATCCCTCTCTTTTTCATTTTACCTCTTCACATCAATCAGTATCCCTTGATAGCTGATTCCACTCACCTAGATGACCTAGTAAGTTACCCTTATTATAACTTTCTAGTGTATGGTGAGCTCCAGGGGCAGGTCCTTCCGGTTCTGGATTGACCATAGGAGAATAAAATGCCTACACTCCCTCACTCATAGTGCCATTTTGATCATTTGTACTTTGACAAATATGACAGTGATACACAAATGAACGGTTTATGTGGAAGGAAAACACAATGCTATATGAGATGCAAGGAGAAAGGATCTTGCAAAAGATCAACAAGGAACAAGTAAGGTATAGGATTTGATCAATGAGTGTATACCTTCTTGCAGCAAAAATAAACTTTGAAAAGGAAAATATTTTTGTTTTTTTGGAATTTTTGAATGTTTTTAAATTTTCTAATTTCTCCCCCTACACGAATGCATATTAATGTATTCGTGTACACTAGCGCACTGACAAAATTACAACAAACTCCCCCTCGAATAGTGCTTGTTTCATTGATGCGAGCGAGGTAGAGAGTTGTCAAATTTTCTCCCTCTACGCGAATGCGTGGAAATGTATTCGTGTAGTTTTATGGCAATGACACTCCCCCTATAACTGAGCGTCTTTATTCCTTCTTTTTTTTTTGAAACACAACTTTCAAACAACTCTTCTTCCCGTGTCTATGCTAGGACAGTTGGAGTCCATGAACCACCTGTTAGATACCTGCATAGAGAAAGACAAAAGTTGTTGAGGTACCCATTGGGAAGTGGGTCCTTGTTTGTTAGCACACGCAACAGTTTAAATGATTTGTTAAGTAATGAAGACGTTGCTTTTGCTTTGGGAACCCATACTTAAGTGGTCGTTTGAGGTTGGGACGTTGATGGTGTTACCAATTCTTTGGATATAGCGGGGGATTTGATTGTTTTTTATGTGACCATGGATTGTTCAACTACCACACGATTACAGCCCTTAGGTAGTGAAACATCATCGGCGATGTATTCACTTTACTTTGTTGGATTTATCATTTCGTTCGTGGCTGTTTTGATTTTGTGGGTTTTATGTTGAACTGTTGGTTGTTTATGCTGCGAGATTTGAGATTTCTTACTCATTGGATTTGGGAATTATGGTTTGATCTCAACAGCATTTTGATGGCTTGATTCCAATTATTGTAGTATCTGCGATTTGGAGTTCATGAAGTGTGACGATCGGTGAGATTAACTTTGGAATTAAGCTTAGTGGACATACTTTCATTGCTCATTTGGAATCGTGCTCTTCTAAAGCATTTCTTTAGCCAATAGGTTATCTTGTAACCTTTTCGATTTATGAAGGAAGTTTGTACATGAAATGATTCGAACGGTCTATAGGATGGATCTGGTTTAATCCCGCGGTTCTTGCAATCTTGGTCATACGCACAATGATAGGAGCAATGTCCTTCGATACAACCATCGCTCATGCAAAACATTTCAGGTTTAACAGAATTAACACGAATGATAGACGAATCATTACAGAACATTAACTTTGTTTGTTTTGAAAAGTTAGTAGGATAAACTAAAATTTCTTCTTGGCTTCCGTCATTAGTTGTCCCTGTCTTCTTCTTCCACCACCCTAGAACTTGCTTCAATACCCCTGTCACGCCTATACCTAGATGCATATATACGTTAGATGACGAGCATGCTAACATATCATCTTTGGTATAATGTTTGCGGGGTTTTGTTGTATGTTGATTGGTTCATTGTGCCTTTGATTGGGGGGGGGGGTATGGGCAAGCTAGGTTTACTGATCTTAGCTTTACCTTTTAAAGCTATTGATTTAGGTGAGTGGGACTTGAAAATTTTGTTCTCAATTGTATTGAGTTTTGATTGAAGTTGGAAAAGTTTGGATTCAAGATTTACACACTCCTCTCTATATTCTTTCCATCTCTCTTCCGAGTTGGCTAACTCATATTTGGTTTGGGACAATTCATTTGTGATGTCGATGGTGATGGAATCCGAACATGAAAAACACTCGTTTGTGTGCACGTGGAAGGTATGAGTATCAGATGTGCCTAGAGCAGCGAAATTATGTGATTGGGTGTTTTCATTTACAAGTTGATTAATCACATTATTGAGAAGTTCATGTTCAACCAAATTGAGGTGTTGCTGAAGATCCATATGAGGGATATAAATGCGAGGCTCAGGTGGAGAGTCTAAGATTGATGGTAAGGATTCCATTTCTGGTTGGGAATAACTGCGAAAGTAGTCATCAGAGATCATGGGTTCAAAATCATCTATTAGGTATGACTGGTTTTGACTTTCGTAGTCATATGGGATTGAAGCTTTCTTCGAGATTTGTCTCTTGTGTTTCTCCTCAGCAAGTTCGTCGACTTGTCCAACAAATACCATTTTCTTTGTTAACCCTAGATTCATGCTATTGAAATCGTACAGTTGTCTAGCACTAATCATGTCACTCTTGTGGGGATTAACAAAACCAAAACCTTCATATGTCCACTTTGATAATTTAACATCCTTAGGTTTGTTTAGAAAAATGGTTTGTGAAGTTTGGTCATGTTTTATTAACAAGTCTTCAAGACACTTGATTTTGGAGTAGAGTTGACATCTCTCCTTTTGCAGGAATTTAAAGTCTTCCTCTACCGAAACTTTTGCTTCTTTTAGATTATAAATTATTACCTCGTTTTCATTTGTTAAGGTGATTAATTCAGTTTCTTTAGCTATTAATATCTGTTGAAGTTCATTTAATTTTGAGGAACTTATCTTTAAAATTGGATCTTTCCTTGAAATGAATAAGTTTTCTGAAAACTTGATCGTGTGAAAAATAGAGTTGTAAGAATGACCGATTCTGTTAATTGTGTTTTTCGGTTAACACTTGAAAACTGGTTAGCAGACTTTAGTTGACCGAATTAGAGTGAAAAATGATTTTAAGATCAAGAATTCTAATTTGGAACAACGCGCGTCCGGGGGCAGCGCCCCTAGTAGCGGGGTCCAAGGGGCAGAGCCCCTGGCTAGGTCGGATGAGAAAATGCAACTGTCAAAAAATGCAAGAAAATTCAAATTTTGAATTTTCAACCAAATTTTGAGCCATTTAAAATGTAAGTCGGATGGCTTAAAAGTCGAATGGACTAAAAGTTCGGATGAGATACGATACGACTGTCGGTTTGTTTATGCAACTGTCGGATTGGTTATGGGACTGTCGGATTTCTTAAGCGACTGTCGGATGATGATGCAACTATCGAATGATTCGAAAGTCGGATGAACTTCCAAGTGTCGAAGTTAAAGGTCGGATGGACACTCTTTGGCAACTGTCAAATTGCTATGCGACTGTCGGGTTGTGCTATGCGACTAACAGATTGTGTTATGTGACTGTCGGATGGCTCTAAAAGCTTGTTTATGCAACTGTCAGATTGTGTTATGTGACTATCGGTTTGTGTTATGCGACTGTCGGATGCGCTTAGTTCAAGTGTCGGATGATTCAAAGGTCGGATCTGAAGAACAGCTTCTTCTCCGCACGTACTGTGTTCGAACCAGAAATCAAAAACCTTCAAAACTTGATTAAATTTGAAATTTCTTGTTCCTAAAGCTTTCTCCACCCTCGAAATACTTTTGCAAATCAATTCTTAGCACAAACAACAACAACAGATCCAAATTTTTGCAAGAACAGTAAAGAAAATCAAAAACTTTGAAAAACTGAAAAATTCAAATTAAGTTCTCCAATGTTGTTTGTTTTTGAAAATGAAGATACCAGATGTTTTCTCCACCTCAAATGCTTCTACAACACAAAAAAAACTTTGAAAAATAAGAAGATTTGAAGAAAATGATTTTTGACTCAAATGGGTTTTCACGATGAAGAACACAGAGGGTTTTTCAAACTTTGATGTTTGTTTCCAGGTTATCTTGAACCAATCTAGTAAGGAGTTGGCTTTGATACCAATTGAAAGTCCTTAGATAGTGAAGAAGATGAGTTACTGGAGAATACTTGAACAAAAGATGAGAAAGTTTAGCAAGAACAAGTATGAACACTTTGTATGTAACTTGAAGAATCTCTTTGTATTGTTTTGAACGTTGAGAAGACAGAGATTACAAAATGGCAAAGGTTGCCTTGCAAATTAGGTTTGCAAGGCTATAAATACAAAAGCCTCATGGGCTTAAAAGCCACATGGGCCCAAACTAATTAACTAGACTAGACTAAGAATTACATAAGGAAAGTGGGCCAAGCCCAAAACACTAACTAGTCTATAATAATAAATAATTCAATTACAACAAAATTAACACAAGACAAACAAACAAATAAGTATCCAACAAGAAGTATGTTTGGGTTCTTGTCTTCTTCTTCGGATGAGATCAGATAAGGGAACTTCATCCTCATCATCGGATTCAAGACTAGATGGGATGTCTATTGGTGGAGAACAACACATAACAACTTTCTTTCTCTTGGTCTTTTGCCTCCTAGCCATGGTTTTTCTTCTTTTTGTTAGCCTTCGCTCCCCCCAACTGTTGATTTCCTCTTTTCAGCTTGAGTAGGACGAGCTTTTTACTGTTTGGTGTTGAGCTTCTTCCTGTTGTTTAACCTTTGAGGAAGATTCGATATGCGCAGCATTGATATCCTCATCATTAGGATCATCCTCCTTTAATTCTATTTCACTTGAGTTCTCCCCCTTTCTGTCATCATCAAAAGTAGGATGGGAGTCACCGGAAGGTACTGAGTGCTTAGCAGTTGCAGCTGAGGTAGGAGTGGGTTCAGAGATTGAAGGAGCAGTGGAAGGTGTAGGTGTAGGTGTAGATGTGGGTGTAGATGTGGAAGGAGCAGTGGTAGGTTTGGAGAAGATAGGGCGATGTGGTTAGTTGAATGGGTTGTAGGTTGAGGCAGGGGTTGGAGTAGGAGTTGGTCTAATGGGAGTGGTGGTTCCTTGTGAGATTCGGAGTTCAATCTTGAGATCATTGAGATGCTTCAGCAAAGTAATATGGCTCTTATATCCTTGTGAAGATAGACTGTTAAATTCTTCAACGAGGGCTTTTAGGGGAGTGGATACCTAGAGTAGCTGATTTGGTTCTTCCACTGAGATGTTTGGATTAATAGGTTTTAAGGTTTGAAGGTTGGTTAAGAGGTTGGAAATGGTATGGTTTAAAGAGTTAAGAGTGGTTTGAGGTAGTATAGGGGTAGGAAGAGAGGGTATAGTTTGGTAGGTAAGTATTTAGTCTAGTTTGATGAGAATGGGTGTAAGGTCAGGTAGAGGTGCTGTGGCAGGGGTAGTTTGGAGTTGGGTTTTGATTGTCTCAATGTCCTTTGCAAGATTGGACAATCGAGTTTCTGTTTGGGTTGAGGTAGATGGTTTTGGATGAGAAGTAGAAATGGGTTCATGAAAAATGGGTAGGGTATTGGGTCCCTCTTATGAGCTTTGGTGTATAAGCTCCAATTCATTCGAAAGAGATGTTGAGCTCTATATCAGTGGTTAGCTTGTACCATCAATACCGATAGGCTATGTAGTTAGGTGTGTAAGAATTGAATCCATAAAATTTACAGTTGCTGTAGGTTGAGTGTGGGATGCACTCACTTAGGTTTCCATTGTTACAACTATGTCCTGTTGTGAGGACTCGAAGGGATGAGGCAGACTCGCTATTGGGATTTAGACAGTGTGACATTGGGTTAAGGTCTGCCTTTCAATGGTTACACCCTTTTGAGACGGTGAACCAAATTGCGGTTTAAATCCCTTTTGTACATATGCATCCTGTTGTGAGGATACACCTACTGGCTTAAGGTTAGCAACATCTATTTGCTCCCCCTCAACATAAGGAGTGAGTGGAGCTGAGGTGAGAGTTGTGGACGTCACTACCTCGGTGACATTTTCAATAAGAACATTCTCATTTGACCTTGATTTATCAGTGGTTCGAATGGGAGTAGAGCCAATGATTATTGGAGACTTACTAAAGCTTGGCTTTTGTAGGGATGTTTCATTAGGTGATGAGGATTGGTTATCAAAGAACAGGACAACCATTTGAACATCCTCAGAGATGGAGTAAGAATTGTCCATACCTTGTGTCTAAAGATGCTTGCTTTGGTTTATAAGTCGCAAGAGTTAATCAGACACCTCTTGTCCACGTTGATTATTTCTAGGAACAATTGGACTAGAAGGAGAAAACTTGAAACCTCCATTATAGTCCGCATCACTTTCATCATTTTTGGTTTCACCACCATCAGCCTTTGTACCAACAGAATCATCATCATCATTACCTCCCAAACTATAAGCAACAAAACTTGCACTTTCATTCTGTGCAGCAATCTCTATACCAATATTTTCACCAGCACTATCACCACCATCACCATAATCACCATCATTGTCATTATTACCACCATTGTTACTATCATCACCTTCTACACCACCATCCTCATTATCACCTTCATCATTTTAATTTGTCTCTGTAGCAGCATCAATCGCATCTTACATTTGTGGTGTTGTTGAAGACCCCTATTTTCTCTAAGAAAGTGGAATACTTTTTCACCCATGATAGATAAATGAATATACTCCAAATGCTCACTAAGACTAACATATGCATATTCACCCATTTCAATCATAACTAGCACAATCAGAAAATGAATGTAAGGCACTTGAGACCTGGTTGATTTCTTGTTTTTAAGTTATCTTATCAACCAGATAAGAGAATATCACATGAGAAAAATCAAGGTTGATACCAAACACTAAAGCATAGAGCATCATCAGTTTTGTTTGGTTGATCAAGTGGTGACTTCCAGATTTAGGGCCAAAACACCTAATCACCATATTTGCTTGGTACTTCCATGGGTGTGCTAGTGTTGAGACTTTGAATTGACCATGGACAATAGTTTTATTGTAACCAATTGCCATAAGAACTTATTGGGTTTGGGTTTTGGTTAGAAGGGTGTATAGGGAACAAAATTTGGTATGCTAAGGGACTGGCGTAGAGTATCAAGAATGAAGGAAAAGTTATGAGCACCACATGCCAGTGTACAAGAGGTCTAGGAATATATAGTGAGGTTCGGATATGAGGCAATCAAAGAGTGTGTGAGCAGTAAGAAACTCAACCATAGGTTCATAACCTTAGTTCTCACGAGATGAGGGGATAGTTGCGCATATCAGTAAATTATTGGGATAAGTGATACACCAGATAGAACACACATAGTCAAGCTAACTATAAATGAAAACAAACAAACACACTATAAATTAAGCATACCTAGTTTGGATATTAGGAGTTGAACCTTGATTCATCCAAAAGTTTGGTAAACAGATCTGCAAGTTGAAACTCAGTGTTGATTTTAGTGCATGGAGACTTTCTTTTTCTACACATTATCTCTCAAGAAATGATGTCTGATTTCAATATGCTTTGTCTTTGAATGCATAACTGTATTGTTTGATATAGAGATTGCACTTGTATTGTCACGAAGGATTGGGGTGTCTTCATAGTCAAGTAGTTGGTTTTCCAGCCACAATAGTCGAGCATAACAACTACCAACAACAATGTACTCTGCTTCAGCAATAGAAGTTGAAACTAAACTCTGCTTTTTGCTAGACCAAGTCACCAATCTTCCTCCTAGAAGTCGACACCCCCTAAGTTACTTTTTCTATCCAAAATGCACGCTACAAAATCAGAATCAGAGTATCCAACTAACTCAAAATCCGAGTCTTTAGGGTACCAAAGACCAAGATTAGGAGTTCCTTTGAGATATCTGAATATTCTTTTAACAGTAGCACGATGGGATTCCATAGGATCTGCTTGATACCTTGCACAGAGACATGTTGAGAACATTATATCTGGTCTACTTTCAGTGAGGTATAAAAGTGACCCAATCATGCCTCTTTAAGCAGTAATGTTCACTGATTTGCCATCAGTTTCCTTTCCTAACTTAAGGGTAGTTGACATAGGTGTTTTCGTTGAAGAACAGTTTTCAAAATCAAACTTTTTGAGTAAATCTTTGACATACTTTGTTTGATGAATGAAAATTCCATCAGTCTCTTGTTTAATTTGTAAACCAAGAAGATTGTTTAATTCACCCATCATGCTCATCTGAAGTTATCACACATGAGTTTAGATAACTTTTTACAAAGTTCAAAATTTGTTTACCCAAATATTATATCATCTACATATATCTGCACAAGTAGCGCATCTTCTTTGTACTTTCTAATAAACAATGTGTTATCAATACATCCTCTTGTAAAACCTTTGCTAGTTAGAAAGGAAGAAAGAGTATCATACCAGGCTCTTGGGGCTTGCTTAATACCATATAAATCTCTATTAAGAAAATAAACATGATCGGGTAAGCTAGGATCTTCAAAACCTGGAGGTAGTTTGACATACACCTGTTCTTTCAATTCTCCATTCAGAAATGCACTCTTGACATCCATTTGAAACACTTTGAAATTTTTAAAGGCAGCATAGGCTAAGAAAAATCTAATTGCTTCAAATATTGCAACAGGAGCAAAGGTTTCATCAAAATCAATAACTTCTTCTTAACAAAGGAGAAGAAATTCAATCACTCCTAAGGAACTAGCTTCGCTTTGTTTTTGATGATTAGCCCTTGTTCAGCTGCATTGTTTATGAACACCCACTTAGTTTCAATGATGGATTTATCCTTTGGCCTAGGTACCAAAGTCCATACATTATTTCTTTTAAACTCTGCCAGCTCCTCTTCCATGACATTTACCCAGTGGGGATCACTTATGGATTCATCTACCTTCTTTAGTTCAATTTTAAAGAAAAATCCAGAATAAAAACAAATGTTGCAGGCTTTTGATCTTGTTCTAACTAGATCCTTTATGTTGCCTATGACTAGATTTTGTAGATGATCTATAAGGTCTTTGAAAGCTTTTTGGATAATGGGAGAGTTGGGATCATTTTTTATTTAGGGAGTTAAAGTTATTTGTTGACTATCAGCTGTAGAAATGGTTTCATTTAGGTTGACTAAGGTAACCTCATGATCACAATTTGTGGGCATCTCTACTAAAGAAAGAGTGGATGAAATGAAATTAGAATCCTATGATGTTGAGTCATTTTCCACGTAGTTCAGTAGAGGTATAGGATTGGAGAGGTTGGGTGTGCATGGTTAGACATTTGGTTTAAAATAGGCTCATCAACATCATCTTAAGTAGTTGATGAAGAGGGATCAGTTTGCTCTGGAAGCGTTTCTCCAGTTTGTATGAGACCATTAAATTCTTTACCTAAAATAAGATTAGCAGAACAAGAAAAAACAAAGTCATTTTCATTAAAGCTTACATTTATTGATTCTTCTATAACCTTTGTTCTTAGGATGTAGAATCTGTAAGCTTTGGAAATCACAAAGTAACCTACAAACACTCCTTCATTAGCTTTTGGAACAAACTTCAACAATTGATCCTTTTAGTTGAGAATGAAACATTGACAACTAAAGATGTATAGAAATATGATGTTTGGCTTCCTTCCCTTAAGTACTTTATATGAAGTTTTATTGTGCCTTTTGATTACCACGGATCTATTTTAAGTGAAACACGCACAACTAATATCCTCAGCCCAGAATTTAAAAGATAGCCCACTTTCACACAGCATGGTTCTTGTAGCTTCAATTAGTGTTCTATTTCTCCTTTCAGCTACACCATTCTGTTGTGGAGTTCTTGGGGCATAGAAGTTTCGAGATATCCCTTTCTCATCAGAGAAGGCTTCCAGAGTTTGATTTTTGAACTCAGTTCCATGATCACTCCTAAGCATCCTCACTAGATTGTTGTTCATCAGTTCCAACATCTTGATAAAATAAATAATTTCTTCCACGGCCTCACTCTTTGCTCTAAGAAAGAATACCTAAGTGTATCTTGAGAATTCATTAACCAGTACAAGAGCATACTTACTTCCACCAAAACTAGCAGTTGCAACTGTACCAAATAGATCCATATGCAACATAAAGAATGGTTTAGTTATTAAGAGGCTTTCTTGGATGGAAAATATGTTTTATGTTGCTTTCCCTTTTCACAAGCAGAACAAGGTTTAGGTTTAAAATATGTCACTAACGGTAGTCTTGACACTAGATCACCCTTGTTAAGCTTGTTGATATTTTTAAAATTGAGGTGGGAAAGCCTTATGTGCCATAGCCAATTTGTATTCTCTATTGTTTTAGAATAAAAATATGTTTCTTTTGAAGGATCTCCAAAGGACATGTCAAGAATATACACATCCTTGGTTCTTTTGGTACATAACACTACTTTCCCTTCTTGTTTTATTATGGAACCCCTATCTTACTAAAGTGGACCTCAGTATCTCCATGACACAATTGGCTTATGCTTATGATATTATATTTCAGTCCTTTGACATATGAGACTTTGGAGAATTTGAGGTTCCCATTATCAAGTTCTCCATAGCCAGTTTGACCATGGTTGTTGTTACCAAAAGTCACCTTTAGACCCTTTTCCTTCTTGTAGTTGTTAAGCAAGGCTTTATGACCTATCATGGTTTTGGTGCAGCCACTGTCAAGAAACCATGTATTATTACCCTACACAGTTATGAATGAAAGAAGGATTAGTGACACTTAGGGCATCCAATATTTAGCGGATCCCTTCGGGTTGCACCTAGCTATCCACTTCATATCAAGTTTTTTATGAATGAATGGAACAACTACAATATCAGTACAAGTCCACTGTCTTGAATTCCCTTCTTGAGAACATTCATAGGCCTTATGTTATTTGCTTCCACATTATAAAATTTCTGGCTTTTTATGGCCTTGGAGCTTTGAACAACTTTCTTAGAATGCCCATGAGCTGTCTTATTAGTCTTTTGATGACTATGGGTCATCAGTTGACTAACTTGACCACTCAGCTTTTGAAACTGATCCTATAAGCCTTTTAGGTCTTTGATAACAGGCACCTTGGGTTGACACTTAGATTTAAAGAGTTTTTGATCAACCTTTGGTGTAGCAGATTTAGAAACAGTTGAACATCATTTTCTTTACTCTCACTTTCTCCTTTTGAAAAAGAGTTAAGTACTTCAGCATTAACTGAGTGTTTAGAAGATGACCTATGATTATTTGACAATTTATCAGCTGAGCATTTATCATTTTCTAACATATCAGTTGATACAGAGGTATTATGTAATATTCCAAATTTTCAGATGTTGTCAATATTTGGAAATAAGGCATTCTATATGGTTCAAAAGAAATCGTGTTTTAGGTTTGTAAAAGAAATTAGGGTGTATCATAGATAAATTAGGAATCAATGGTTATAACGGTGAGTATACCAATTTGGTGTTATGTGGTCATTAACCACAATTGAATTTAGTTTTATGGGTATGGATTATATCATGACAAGAATTTTGTAACTAAGGTTTAACACACAAGTATTTATTGCTCATCGGTGTCCATAATGTAAGAAAGAGAAGTAGAGGGACTAGAATTGGAAAATTATTATATATGTAAACACCCACTCTAGATTTTTTTGACTCAATTGTGAGTCTTAAGGGATGAAACCAACTAGAGGGAGAGAAAGAATTGGAGGAAGAAGATAAAGATCATGAGGTTGGTAATAGTATTGACTCTAAAGTCAAATTTGAAGTGTTCTAAGCTTGATTTCAACCATTGGTGGATGTTTTGCTTGGATTTAGGGCTGGATGGATTGTGAAGCTTTCAATAAGTAAGTTCTAATCCTTGAATGAGTTTGATTTAAGTGTTTTGTGGTGTAAAAAGGGACTTATTATTGTTGTTAGTTGAATTTCCAAGTCAAATGGGTCAAAATCTTCATATTAGAGATTAATCACCCAAGTTTATGTTTTGTTGTGGTTAAAGGTTGTTTTGGGTCGGTTTTGGTGTATTATTGAGTTACTTGTGACTTTATTTTGGATATTTGGTTGAATTAGTAACAAAGCATAAGACAAGAATGGTGCATCTACAGTGAAGCCCCCGTCGCGATGTGATTACTTCTATGTCGCGGGGCGACACGACGCGTTTGGCAACCAATTTTCTTCCAGCGATTTTCTCACGGCGAAAGGAGATGTCCTTCGCGGCGCGAAGCATCCTGAACACTCCAATAATCTTATTTTAACCTTTGACCTTGTATTTGGTTGTGGATTGATTCTGTTGATTATAGAAGGTTAAAATGGAGTCTTTTATGGCTCAAACATGTGTTTGAACTACGGTTTAGGCCTTCGGTTTATTAAGGAGTATTGTACTGGTTTAAGTATCTAAGATGATCTTGTATGCTTGCAACTATAGGCTTGACAATTGAGTGAATACTTGTGGTTTTTTTCGGTTGTGATCCTCATCGTACCCTCAGGTGAGTACACCCTGCGGATACCAGGTTTTCCTAAAAGAATATGAGTCATCATGAGTATGTTTTACATGTTTGGAAATTTGGTTTATTATACTTTATGAATTAAGGATATGGAACTTGTGTTTTAATGACTATTATGCATTATAAATATGAATCAAAGTGAGGGCAATGCTCCATTTGGGAGAGGCCATGTTCTTGATATATGTGTACTTGATGAATTTCTCATGTTTTGACACTCCATCTAGGAGCGAGATTTGATCTTGTAATAACACATTTGGTTTTGAGAAAGTGAATCATGTTTAAACTTAGAGTGTGTTAAGGGCATCGAGATTGCAAATATGCTTTAGTGTGTTGAGCATTTATGCTCAAGAGCTATGAGTTATGTGATGCCTATTTGCCTTTTGAAAATCTTAAATGCTTGAGTTACTTGGCCTTTATGGTATGTGTTTTATGGGACCTTTGTGGTATGAGTTTTAGTACGGACTAGTGTGGTTTCGATTGCACATCCAATTGTGTTTCTAACCACTGTGGGTGTGTGTGTGGTTCAAGAGACTATGGCAAACCGAACCATGCGACATGTGTGTGGTAAAGTTGAGGGATGTTGCACTTGGTGGAGGGGTAATAGTACCCATTATGACCGTATGGTTCAAGAGGCTGACGAGCAAACTAAACTAGTGTGTAGACTAGTAGACTTGGGGAACAGGTCATTCACTGTAGATAACCGTTGTATGGTGGACTGCTTCGTGCTCCCCCACCTTGACGGGGAGATGTGGTTATCCCCCATGTGGGCATGTGTTGACCGTGGCTAGCAACCACGTAGAGATAATGTGGCTCAATGGATAGACCCGTATCCTTATGTGAAGCCTATTATGACATGTACATTTCGAAACTAGTGTTTTCAAATATGATGACTTTATTTTATAGATTAATGTTTTTGGTGGAACTCACTAGCTATGTTTATAGCTAACTCTGTGTATTAATGTTTTGTATCCGCAGGTAGACTAGTGGCCTTTATAAGGTGGGTAGATGCCTTGGGTAATGCTTTGGCTTGTTTTAGCTTCCGGTAATCTTGGATTTCCTATTCATCTGTTTATGGTCGTGAGATTGACATTGGTAACACCAAAAGCTTTCGTGTCGTATTCGGCGATGAAATAGGTTGTTAAAATTTGTACTGTATTTTGTAAAATACCTTAATTGAATTTTAATGCTTCCGCTTTTAGTTAAAGAGTTTTATATAAACAATGTTTTAAAAAAAGTTTTGAAAATTTTAAATTTGGACTGAAAATCAGGGTGTTACAAGTTGGTATCAGAGCCTAGGGTTGAGTGAATCAGGCACTCTAGTTAGTGTTTGGTCTCAAACCAGGACGACCATAACAGAAAATGCAATTGTGCTAGGAGGGTAACTTGGGTTAGGATGAGAGTTTCCTGAGTGTTAGGTAATTTAAGTGTGTTACCAACCCTATGTTACTATGTTTGATTTCAGAAACATGCTAAGCCTTACTTAATAGTCTACCTTGAGTAGTGATTTAGAAGTGGATAGTACTGTTGTGTACTAAGAATAGTGATCCTTAACCGGACTGAACCTTTGGATGGTGAAAGAAAGCTGTTTAAAATAGTGCATTAAGACGATTACTGTTGTTAAGTCCTTGGTGGACTTTTGTATGATGATGTATTAGTTTAGATGGAAGATTTCCTTGATGATGTATAAAATGCTTTGAACACTTAAATGAGAAAATAAATTTTATTAAAGATAAGTTTCGCGAATATAAACATGTGATCATGTTGATGAAACCCAATATCAAAGTGTTCGTAGGGTAACAAGATGTAATGATATTATGAAAACCTTGACTAGCTTCCCTTAGATAGTAAGGTGAAGAAGTTTTAAACTTCATAGGATGGAGTTAGACAAGAAAAATGTTGTTTATCCTTGGTCCAAGGAGGGAGGCACCTTATGTGAAGTAACCTAATGGTTAATTTAGTCTATTGAATGAACCCTTTAGGAGACTTCGGTTGCAGGTTTTGTAACACTAACGTTATTAGTGATGAATTATCTATTGATGCCCTCCTATATGTTTCTGACTTGAGAATTTATTCTTTATTTAAGTATGAACCTTACTGAGATTATTGGTTAAGTTTGTAATTGGAACTATAGTTACGTTTTCATTCATGTTAGACTTACTTTAATAAGTTATGTTATAAGTGAAATAGTGTTTCTGCATTTTTTTCGTAGGAAATAAGAATATTTTTCTAAATTTTATCTTCTTCGATAGAAGAATAGATATCGTGTCACCATTGAAATGGTGTGGTTTAGTTCAAATAAGTTGAGTTTCTTATTAAAAGCATTTATGGATCATGTGGTCTAAAGAGTTTCATGATGAGATATGAAGTGAAAGGTATGAACTTGAGTGGTAATCTTTTGGTCATATAAGTCCCTAAGTTACCAATTAAAAGTGATAACCTATTCTTAGCACTTGTTTAAGTTCTTAGAAGAGATAAGAAGTATAAAATCAGTTAGTGGATTCCAATTTATTTTGTGATTGAGATCTTGTAAAGGAACACCTAAGTAAGGTTAGATTTTTGGGTAAGCCTTGTGATTAAAAATTTTGAATAATCTATGAGACTAAAACTCTCTAGTGTTTGGGACTCTTTTTGATATAAAGAATATGGTATTGGTGATTAATGATGTGCTCACTTAAGAACCTGTGTTATCAAGTCCCTTTTCTTTGATGACTTAGAGGATTTTTTAAAAGAAAGATAATTGTTAGAGTGTTGAACCTCTTACGAGCATAGATAAATTACACGGTCAATCTCTTGGTATGAAAATTTGATCTATACTTTGATGTGATCTTATGTATTAGTAAAATCCAAAATAGTGAACTTCATTAGATAGTTGTTAATGGCTAAGAACTTGATAAATTGAGTAAGTAACCCATTTTTGAGTGAAATTGAGAGAGTTTCTTAATGGTTACATCTAGTTATGGTCTACTCAATGATCACAATGATTTATGAATATGAATTATATTAAGATCATAAAGATTGCAGTTGACATTGTGAAAGGAAGTTTGTAAAGCTTCCTCGGAGATGAATAACCTTTAGGACCTCATGGTTGTTACCATCAGAATCAAATGTGATTATTTGAGTTTAATTAACTTTGTTTGTGTTACCTTAGAATAACATGTTGTTTGACACCTAAAGGAGTGATTAACTCTGCTTATGAGGTTTATTCCTAAAGTAGATTTTAGAGATCAGAAGAGTTGATTTGGATAGTAAGGCTTCTATTTCTGAAATGAGACATGTTCTCTGACATTGAGATAGAGTTAAGGCTCTTCTATCTTGAGGATAGATGTCTTTTGTGACAGAGCAGTTAACTTATGTTTCGTTAGACATAGTATGATGTCTTAGACCATAAGAGATGACTTGGTATTCAACCATAAGAAAGCATACAACAATGCCGGTAGCTTGAGTTGGTCGAGAGCTTTGACCTTGAGATCTGTTATATCCTAGCATGGAAAAGGTTGTGACCTAAGTTGGGGTCGCATGATTATATTCCCAATAGTTCTATTGTAGGTCTGTTAGACCAAAAGATATTTTGAACTTGATGAGGCGACTTAGAGGTGCACAACGAGAGGCCTTGAGGGATAAAGATCTCTAAGTAGAGTTGTGCCTACAAATATTATCGTCTTGAGGATGGTAACTATGTTATCTATTGTTGTTAGGTTGATGTAAACATTAAGGTTTGATATGAATCATGAGTTATTCATGCTTTATGTATATTGGTTCTAGTGAACCTTTCTTTGGAATTATGTTGTTTAAGTGAAGAGATTTGAATTTGTGTATTAGCTATTAAGTGTTGAGGGAAAGTATAGCCATTGAATTAAGATATGATCTTTTGAACAATTAAGTTATGTGTAGTGCCATGGTTTAATGGTAATTTATTTACCATTGGGATTTCTGAAATATAAGTTAGTTTTTATATTTTTGGTTATATGGCAAGGTTGTCAAGAACGTTTAGAGGAGATGACATAGAATAGGTCATTGTTGACCATTTAATAAAATAATGATTTCATTTTTGTAATAATTGTGAGCTTAATTTCCCAAACGTGTGGGCAAGTCTTTATAGTTGTGATTGTGATAAGGCATGAAATCATGATATTCATTTATGGAAAAATACTTTTGTGTTACTCCAATTATTGGAGAAATATTTATAAGGAACACTGATGCTCATGCGTGGGTTGCTTTCCCTTGCACTCAGTTGATTCAACTGAAACTATGTTTATGTTGAGCCAAGGAGTGTAGTGGGGCTTGGATTTTAGTGTTTGATAAATTTGTATGCTTCCAATCGAGATAATGGAAAAGTAGTGAAATTATCACTTGATGACGTAGATTTCTCAAGGAATAATAGGAAATGAGATAAATTGCAAAGAACCCTTATGAGGTATTATGGCATTTGAAAATTGAAAAGCAATTGTTAGTTCACTAATTAATGAGTATAATAGAAAGTCGTGATACTAGATGACTTAAGAGTCGTAAAACTTGGGTTATTGGTATGTAACTCCTGAAAGTACAAGTGGAAGTTATGTAGGAACCCTTTAATTGTGAGTTACTAGGTTGTTTTAAAGTCTAATTGATTTTAAATTTTGATTGAGAAAACTTGGATAAAAGGTTTATACTATTAGTTAATTATATCAAACTAAGACCAAAGTTCGAGTCAAATTAAGATAACTAATGGCTATAAGAAAGATTATAAGACTATAAAGTGGTGGATGCCATTAGTTAAGTTAATTGATCCTAGTTAGGATCTTGGTATAAATTGTATCATTATTTAAGTTTGTGGATTGATTCGATTTCGAGGACAGAATCTTTTAAGGAGGGAGGAATTGTAATATTCCAAATTTTTAGATGTTGTCAATATTTCGAAAAAAGGCATTCTATATTTTTCAAAATAAATCATGTTTTATGTTTGTAAATGAAATGATGGTGTATCATAGATAATTAGGAATTAATGGTTATAATGGTGAGTATACCAATTTAGTGTTATGTGTCATGAACCACAATTGAATTTAGTTTTATGGGTATGGAATATATCATGACAAGAATTTTGTAACTAAGGTTGAACACACAAGTATTTGTTGCTCATCGGTGTCCAAAATGTAAGAATGAGAAGTAGAGGGACTAGAATTGGAAAGTTATTATATATATAAACACCCACTCAGGATTTTTTTGACTCAATTGGAGAGAAAGAATTGGAGGAAGAAGATAGAGATCATGAGGTTTGTAATTGTATTGAGTTTAATGTCAAATTTGAAGTGTTCTAAGCTTGATTTCAACTATTGGTGGATGTTTGCTTGGATTGTGAAGCTTTCAATAAGTAAGTTATAATCCTTGAATGAGTTTCATTTTAGTGTTTTGTGGTGTAAAAAGGAACTTATTATTGTTATTAGTTGACTTTCCAAGTCAAATGGTTCAAAATCTTCATATTAGAGATTAATCACCCAAGTTTATGTTTTGTTGTGGTTAAAGGTTGTTTTGGGTCGGTTTTGGTGTATTATTGAGTTACTTGTGAGTTGCTTTTGGATATTTGGTTGAATTGGTAACAAACCATAAGATCAAAAATGGTGCATCTGTTGTGCAACCCCCGTCCTGACGCGACGAGTTCTATGTCACGGCGCGATGCACCTTGAACATTCCAATAACCTTATTTTAACCCCCTTTGACCTTGTATTTGGTTGGGGATTGATTATGTTGATTATAGGAGGTTAAAATGGAGTCTTTTATGGCTCAAACATGTGTTTAAACTATGGTTTAGGCCTTGAGTTTATTAAGGAGTATTGTTTTGATTTAAGTATCTAAGATGATCTTGTATGCTTGCAAATATAGGCTTGATCATTGAGTGAATACTTGTGGTTTTGATGGTTGTGATCCTCATCACACCCTCATGTGAGTACACCCTGCGGATACCTGGTTTTCCTTAAAGAAAATGAGTCATCATAAGTATGTTTTATATGTTTGGAAATTTGGTTTATTATACTTTATGAATTAAGGATGTGGAAATTGTGTTTTAATGAATATTGTGAATTTTTAATAAGAATCATAGTGAAGCGAATGCTCCATTTAGGAGAGGCCATGTTCTTGATATATGAGTACTTGATGAATTGTTCATGTTAGGACATTCCATCTAGGAGTGAGATATGATCTTGTAATAACATATTTGGTTTTGAGAAAGTGAATCATGTTTACACTTAGAGTGTGTGAAGGGCATAGAGATGCCAAATATGGTTTCCTGTGTTTAGCATTTATGCGCAAGAGCTATGAGTTATGTGATGCCTATTTGCCTTTTCATAAGCTTAAATGCTTGAGTTACTTGGCCTTTATGGCATGTGTTTTATGTGACCCTTGTGATATGAGTTTAAGTCCGGACTAGTGTTGTTTCAATTGCACATCCAGTTGTGTTTCTAACCACTATGGGCGTTTGTGTGGTTCAAGAGGCTGTGGCAAACCGAACCATGCGACATGCGTGTGGTAAAGTTGAAGGATGTTGCAGTTGGTGGAGGGGGATGATAGTACCCATTATGACCATGTGGTTTAAGAGGCTAACGAGCAAACCGAACTAGTGTATGCACGAGTGGACTTTCGGAACAGGTCATTCACTCTAGATAACCGTTGTATAGTGGACTGCTTCGTGCTCCCCCACCTTTACAGGGAGATGTGGTTATCCCCCATGTGGGCACCTGTTCATCGTGGCAAGCTACCACGTAGAGATACTGTGGCTCAATGGACAGACCCGCATCCTTATGTTCTTTTATGTGAAGCCTATTATGACATGTACATAGCCAAACTGTCTTTTCAAAGATGACAACTTTATTTAATAGATTAATGTTTTTGGTCGAACTAACTAGCTATGTTTATAGCTAACTCGGTGTATTTATTGTTTTTTATCCGCTGGTAGACTAGTGGCCTTTGAAAGGCGGGTAGATGCCTTGGGCATTGCTTTGGCTTGTTTAAGCTTCCAGTAATCTTGGATTTCTTATTCATTTGTTTATGGTCGTGAGATTGACTATGGTAACACTAAAAGCTATCGTGTCATATTCGACGAGGAAATGGGTTGTTAACATTTGTACTGTATTTTGTAAAATACCTTAACTGAAATTTAATGCTTCCGCTTTTAGTTAAAGAATTTTATATAAACAATGTTTTAAAACAAGTTTTGAAAAGTTCAAATTTGGACCGAAAATCAAGTGTTACATATTAGCTAATGATTCTGCCGATTGCTTAGTACTAAGATTTAAGTTATCTGGTTTCAAGGTTTGACAACATAATGTCTCTTTGGTCTCAACACATGATTCCTTTCCTTTACTCACATCATTTGACTTTATATTCTTAGTATCCTTGTATTCTGCCAACACAACAGAAGTTGAACCAGCTATAGAAGTGATTAAACATATTTCTGCCTTTAACAACATTGTTAAATGTTTGTGGCAAAATGTCAGCTTTATCTAAGATATTTAGGTTCTTATTAGAATCAACATAGTTAGCAGCTTTAGCGTAATTTCAACCAATAATAGCTTGAACTTGTTTGGGAATTTGCTCATTGAAGCACTGAGTGGTCTTTTTAGCAGATACACACCAAGACTTAAATATCTTTTGATTTGCTAATTCATCAATTAAAACTGTCATCTATTTTAGTTCTTCATCATTAAGATTTAATTTCTCCTTAAGTGATTTTATTTTTGTTTTTAGCTTCTTTTCTCTTTGAATAATAGATTGAAATCAATACACAAGTAATCAAACATAGCATTCTTCTTAGTATCATTGTAGTTAATAAATTTTCAAACCTGGTACATGAAAGAAGGATCCCAGTTGGTAGCAGTACAAGCTTTACCAATCTTTTTCATATCTTCATCAAAGGAACTACTACTACCTGTGTTGGTCATTAAGCAGAATTGAGCAGTGATCACCTCATATTCATCTGATGAAAGATCCTCTTCAGCTCAATCTTCTTCTTTTGCCATCAACACACGACCTTGAGCCTTCTTCTTCTTTTTGTTAAGTACAACAACAAAGAGCTTCTTGTATTTAGCTTCATAGTCCACTTTGCTCTCCTGCTTTGGCACAACTTTAGGACCAGTGTTAGTTTTGGACTTACAGTCACTAGCTATGTGGCCAATCTTGCCACATTAGTAACACTCTGCTGTAGAGGCATCAAAAGTTGATTTGGATTTGGACTTAATAAACTTTGATGGCCTCTTGCTAAACCTTTTGACACCTTTCACTTTGTTGAAAGGTTTGAACTTAAGAACCAGCATGGTAGCTTCCTCGAACAGTGCCTCTAGACTTTCCAAACTCCTCTCTTCATCAGCCATATCCTCTTCACCTTCTTCAGAACTGTCTTCCTCTTCTTCCTCTTCATCTGACTCAGAATCAACAACAGCTTCTCATCCTAGTATCTATAGATATAAGGGAAATTGATGAAGCCTTTACCACCTCTTTCATCTCCTTGGAAGACAACTTTCTTTGCTTGATTGATTGCTCATGGTTATGTAATTTACCATAAAGAGCAACCTGAGACTCCCTTTATCTTCTCACCATGCCTTAATATAGTGACAAAGTGATCCCATGTTTCAGGGAAGGAGTCCAAAAACTTGTTCACCAAGACAAAGTAGCAATTGGTTATGTCTGCCCTTTTTTAGTCATTCACAAGGTAGTTGAACCTGGTGTATGTCTGTGTAAAACTCTCACCTTTAAAAGCAAATAAGAATTCATACTCTCTGTTAAGAAGGAGTTTCTTATTTTCCTTAACTTCTTCGGTCCCTTCCTATGCAACTGGTGAGTGTATCTAACATCTCTTTTGCAGAAGTGAAGTTAAGAACTTGATGATATATTTCATTTGGAAATTCAAAGACAAGAGCTGATATAGCTTTAACATCAAGGCTAACCAGCCTCTTGTCTTCATTAGACCACATATTCATGCTTGGTGATGATTCTTTCAGTTGTGGAGGTTTGACCTTCTTGTTCAGTGAAGGTATTCGTTTGGCAAAAACAAGTAGCAACGGAAGCAAAGTGTACAACAAAAATATGAAGCCAAACAACGAATACTTCCCATGGACCAAAATCTAACATTGAAATTGCAACTAAAAGATAAACAAGATGAGTAGAAAGGTTTATACCTCAATGCATGTCACAAAGAAAACCTCTCTTGCCAAGTAGCTTAGAATCCAATAAAGAACTCCTCCAATGAAGTCCACCCCAAGATTGTTTGACTCCTAAGTGCTAGCAAGTTGATGTGAAATCACCAAAACAACAAACAAGTGCAAGAGTTTCTTGCTTTTGGTGCTCAAGAACACCAAGAACAAGATGAACAAGAGAGAGAGAGTTCTAGTATCCACCAAGAGACCAAGTACAAGCTTAAAGCCTCTACTAGAGCAGATAACTCGTGGTCTCTTTGTCTACCACAATTATGAGAACTTAACCCCATTAAACCAAGTGTTTAAAGCTGTTAATTCTGCTGTTACAGCGAACGTACACTGCCCGTGTTGATCAACACGGCCGTGTAGGGCCAAAGTCCACGGCCCCAATTAGGCTAAGACGGCCCGTGTCTAATAGGCACAACACGGCCTGTGTTCATCTACACGGCCCGTGTAGGCCCAAACTACACGACCTTGAATTAGGCTAATACGCCTCGTGTATGTTGGACTAGACACGGCCCGTGTTCGGGAACACGGCCCGTGTACCATCCTGCCAAAACCCATTTTAACCTCTTTCCTCTCTTTTGCTTGATCGTGTTGCCGGAATCAATACTTGGTGTGTGACCCAATAGGCCTATACCTCATCGGTAGTGCCATTAACTCGTTCGTGTTAGCGGGCATATTCCAACAGACTCCCACTTGCACGTGACACGACTACGTAAAACAACACAAACATAGAGCGGCCTCTAGCAAGACATCTATGCTCCGAAGTTAGTATAGGGTATGCCACTCTTGACAAGATCCCCAATTATAAAATGATTGTCCTAAAGATAAATGAACATGTACATCCCTTTGTTCGCGATATCCAATGTGAACACAAGGCATGGAATATAGTCAACCTTCAGATCTATCACGATTATGTTTCTCGATTCTAGATTAGTGGTGACCAACAAATCAAGTCAACATTGATCCATCATCAATATAACTTGAGCACGGCCATGCATATGAACGTCAGCACTCAATCATCGAGGGGCCCATGGATATTCTCTCTATACATAGAGGAACAAATACCTTCCGACTACATAGTCCCGCCACATAGATAATACTCTACCCAATCATCTCCCTTATAATGACCAGTTACGGACCACGTTAGAAAATGATCAAAGCAAAGCAGACCTATGCTTTGAGATCACATCTATCTCTAGTTTAAGGATGAAATGTCATTACCATCCCGAGTTACTTGTGACTAAAACCATGAAGTAAACTCGGGTGCGGGTCCTCCAATCACTTGAAACCCTTTTCAAGCATAGGCAAGAATCACGTTTTCTCAAAACCAATTCTTTACCTCAATCTTAATTCATACTTCCTTCCCACAAAGTATGACCAATTGTGGAGACTTACAGATTGTAAAACAATCTAGGGAAGAAATTAAACATGCAAAGATAGAACACAATAAAGACTAAATGTAAGTAACCGCAACACGCGTATATATAGATCTCTACTATATAAATCGAAACAAACATTAGTAACATTATTTCCTTCCAAGTTACTCTACTATATAAATCGAAACAAACATTAGCAAACCTAACACCTATCGCCGTAGTGTGAGAATCATGAGAAGCTTGTGACAACGGTTTAGTAAACGGATCGGCCAAATTTCCTTCCAAGGTTACTCTACTAATAGCAACTTCACCACTCTCAATCATCTCTCTAATCAAGTGGTACTTACGAGGTATATGCCTCGTTCTCTTGTAAGCTCTCGGTTCCTTCGCTAAGGCTACCGCACCCACATTGTCACGAAAGATCTCAATAGGGTAGGATATGCTAGGAACCACTCCAAGGTCTCGGATGAACTTCCTTATCCACACAGCTTCTTTAGTAGCTTTACTTACCGCAATGTATTCTGAGTCTGTAGTAGAATGAGCTACTATGTCTTGCTTTGAACTTCTCCAAGTAATAGCCCCGCCATTCAATAAGAACACAAACCCCGATTGTGATCAGCAGTCATCCCTATCAATTTGGAAGCTAGCATCAGAGTAACCCTTTACTTTGAGCTCTTCCTCACCACCAAAGATCAAGAACATCTCTTTAGTCCTCCTAAGATACTTAAGAATGTTCTTTACCGCAACCCAATGGGCTTGCCCTGGGTTTCCCTGAAATCTACTAGTTAAGCTCAAAGCGCATGACACATCAGGACGAGTACATAACATGGCATACATGATCGAGCCCACGGCCGAAGCATATGGTACTCGCTTCATTACTTCTAGTTCCTCTTGAGAACTAGGACATTGAGTCTTACTCAATATCACTCCATGCGACATAGGAAGATTTCCTTTCTTGGAGTCCTCCATCTTGAACCGCTTCAAGACTTTTTCAATGTATGTACTTTGACTCAACCCGAGAAGTTTTCTAGATCTATCTCTATTGATCTTGATACCCAGAATCTATGCCGCCTCTCCTAAGTCTTTCATCGAAAAGCATTTTCTAAGCCAAGTTTTAACACTTTTCAAGGTTGGAATATCTTTACCGATGAGCAAGATATCATCTACATATAAGGCCAAGAAAACAACGGCGCTCCCACTAGCCCTAACCTATACACGTGGCTCGCCTACACTCTTCGAAAAACCAAACTCTTTGATTTTGTCATCAAAGCATAGATTCCAACTACGAGATGCTTGTTTAAGATCATAAATGGACTTCTTTAGTCTACACACTTTATTAGGATGCTTCGGATGTACAAAACCATTAGGCTGCGTCATATACACCTCTTCGGAGAGCTTCCCTTAAGGAAGGCGGTTTTTACATCCATTTGCCATATTTCGTAATCATGAAATGCGGCGATTGCCAAAAGTATCCTAATAGATTTCAACATGGCCACTGGGGAGAAAGTTTCATCATAATCGACACCATGTGTGTGGGTGAAACCTTTAGCCACCAGTCGGGCTTTGAAAGTGTTGACTTTTCCATCCATGTCGGTCTTCTTCTTGAAGACTCACTTACACCCTATTGGTTTACAACCGGGTGTAGGATCAACCAGTTCCCAAACCTGGTTATCCTCCATGGATTACATCTCGTTATCCATTGCCTCCTTCCACTTAACAGACTCGTGGCCCACTACTCCTTCCAGATAGTTGGTAGGCTCATTAAGATCCACCAATAACTCATCGCCCTAAGATATGAGAAACCCATATCTCTCTGGCTCATGACGAGTTCTACCGGATCTACGGGGAGGTAATGGATGTATGTTAGTATCCGCATTGTCATGCTCAGACTCAACCTAACTAGGTTGTTGGCTAGTGCCAACGTCAGGTCTTTCATCCATTGACTCTTGAATTTCTTCAAGATCAATCTTAGTCCCGCCTTGCTGATTGGATACTAATTCTCTTTCTAAAAAGACCGCCCTCCGAGAAACAAATACCTTGTTCTCGGAAGGTTTATAGAATATATATCCAATACCCGCAATTGGATATCTGATGAAATAACACTTTTTGGATCGGGGCTTTAACTTGTCATCTACCTCACGTCGTACGTAGACTTGACAACCTCAAACCTTTAGATAGGCAAGAACGGGAGGTTTCCAATGCCACATCTCGAAAGGTGTTTTATCGACGTTCTTCGTTGGAACGAGATTAAGGATTCTTGTTGCTGTTTCAAGAGCATAACTCGAAAGGCTTATAGGTACTTGGATGTGACTCATCATAGACCGAACCATATCTAGCAATGTTCGGTTCTTCCTCTCGGCGACACCATTTAATTGTTGCATCCTAGGAGGTGTAAGTTGTGAGATAATTCCACAACCCTTAAGATGATCACGAAACTCTTGACTAAGATACTCACCACCCCTATCGGATCTAAGTATCTTAATCTTTTTGCCCAATTGATTCTCTACTTCGTTTTGGAAAGTCTTAAAGACCTTAAAGCTCTCGGACTTTTGTCTAACCAAGTAGACATACACATACCTACTATAATCATCTATAAAGGTAACGAAGTATCTAGAATTGTCTCTTGTGATGTGCTTAAATAGACCACACACATCGGAATGTATAATGTCCAATAAGTCTTTACCCCTCTCATTCACGCCGGAAAAGGGTGCTTTAGTCATCTTGCCTAATAAACAAGATTCGCATACTTCATTTGAGTCGTGGTCAAATGATTCCAAGTTCCCATCCGCTTGAAGCTTGGCGATACAAGTCTTGTTTATATGGCCAAGTTGACCATGCCACAAAGACAATTTGTCTAAACCATTTTTAGACGTTGAATCAATATCATGATTGAACAGTTATCACTAACGTACGCATCTACTTCATAAATACCACGACAAGGATAAGCTTTAAAATAACAAATATTAAACAAACAATAAATCCATTGTCAAAAGAAAAACCAAAACCATTGTCGTGTAATGCATGAAAAGAGATAATGTTTCGTGCCACAAGCGGCGAATAGCATACGTCCAATAATAATATGGAAAAACCGGAATTAAAAGACAATTCAACTTCTCCTCGAGCCTTGACCGGGACAATCTCCTTGTTTCCCATTATCAAGTCAAGCTCGCCATTCTCCATCCTTCTACTTATCCTTAGCACCTACACAATATTACAAACGTGAGTGCCACAGCCGGTATCTAATACCCAACTACCAGATGTAGAAGTATGATGGAGTTCAATCATGTACCTACCTGAGTCGGAAGTTCCATCGATGCTCAACCCCTTGAGCTTCTTAAGACCTTCTAGGTACCCCGGGCAATTATGGTGCCAATGGCCCTTCTTCCCGCATACGAAGCATTCCGCATCATTCGGAGTTTTAGCTTGGGGAACCATCTTCCCCTTGCCTTTACCCTCTGAAGCGGGGCTAGACTTGGCAGCACCAATCTTCCCCTTCCCCTTACCCTTAGGGGTATAAGCGGATCTCTTCTTCTTCTGGATTCGCCCCTCCCTTATAGCAAGAACGGGATTTGGAACGACGGGCTTATTTTTGGTCATGCTAGACTCGGTTGTCTTAAGCATACCGTGAAGCTCCATAATGGACTTATCCATACTGTGCATATGATAACTCATAACGAATTGATCATACGCGGTGGGCAGGGACCATTTTGCACCGTGACGGGTTTACCGCGGATCACGTGGAGAAGCTATTTAGGCCGGCAACCATTTTGCATTGTAATCTCAATTACAACTCTTAGACACTTGAGGGATCCGTTGACATCCATTATGTCGGTTGGCATGTTTGATCCCTATCTTACATCAAATATATAATTTTGTTTAGCTCGTGCTTAGCTCGACAACTAACCAAGAATTATATACTAAAATTGTAAATCGTCCGACAAGACACACGGGTGGCACTCTCTACCATTAATCGGCTCGTGCTTAGCTCGACAACCAATCATGTGAGTTACCCCACTCACCTTCCACATAACTACACAAGGAATAACTCGTGCTTAGCTCGACAACCATCCTTGATTCGTTAGATTCGGGTGCTGTCATGTTACGGATGGTGCGTGATTTACATTTTGAAAAACGGGATTTTGTTTCGGGTTTATAAAAACCCTTCTTGGTGAATTAACAAAGTAAGTGTCAAAACGATTTTAAGCACTTTTAATATAATACCATTTTTATATTTTCTTTGTCAATTCTATTCGCGCGCAATTGTTAACCATTTTAACAAACATTGTACTTTATTTAATTTTTATAGAAAAATTGTCTAGCATGCGAATCTTAATCCATGCATAGAAAAATAAAATACAACCACGCAAATATATATATATGTATATGATTCGGTAACATGCCCAAAAATCCTATGCGTTTTCGCGTGAGCCACAACGGGGAAAATGAGGCCAAAAAATCTAAGGACAAGATATGGTCTCGTTGGGTGAGATCCCACTGAATCCAACATCTCCAATAGCATCTTGATTCCTTCTCGCCAAGTCGTCATCACCATGACTCCCGTTGACTATTCCGGTTTTAATTCTATACTATATACAAATACATAGAATATATATAAACGACACGCAAGTCGCAATCCTATGCTATTTATACAAATAAATAGAATAAAAAGAAAACGGCATGCAATCCACACCAATAAATAAATAAACAAATATTGTTACAACAATACAGGACGCAGGCCGCCAAAAACCAAAAATAATCAATCACCACAACACATAGGTCTAAGGGCATATCTTGTTACCGAATCAAACCAAACATATCAAATAGAAACATGGTGTGCCACACATAACCATGATATATAAATATATATCTATATTTTAGTTAAGATTGTCAAAACATCAAAGGCACCAAAAGACAATCCTTGTACATATGCATAAGTGTACCAAACCATTTTTGAGACATATATTCATATATACATTTATAAGTATATATTTGTGTACACTTCATGCCAAGTTACAACAAATATATATATATAAAAACTAAAATATTAACAAGACTACGAATAAATCTATTCTAGCACAACAAGAGTCTCAATGAAAAACCAACTTTAAGAAAACACTTTTCTTATCAAAAAAAACTTTTATGGTTTTTCTAGACTCAAAAGTGCAAAGCCATGTTAGATATGGCTCTAATACCACTGAAGGTATTCGTTTGGCAAAAACAAGTAGCAACGGAAGCAAAGTGTATAACAAAAATATAAATCCAAACAACGAATACTTACCATGGACCAAAATCTAACAATGAAATTGCAACTAAAAGATAAACAAGATAAGTAGAAAGGTTTATACCTCAATGCAAGTCACAAAGAAAACCTCTCTTGCCAAGTAGCTTAGAATCCAATAAAGAACTCCTCGAATGAAGTCCACCCCAAGATTGTTTGACTCCCAAGTGCTAACAAGTTGATGTGCAATCCCCAAAACAACAATCAAGTGCAAGAGTTTCTTGCTTCTTGTGCTCAAGAACACCAAGAACAATATGAACAAGAGAGAGAGAGTTCTAGTATCTACCAAGAGACCAAGTACAAGCCAAAAGCCTCTACTAGAGCAGATAACTCGTGGTCTCTTTGTCTACCACAATTATGAGAAGTTAACCCCATTAAACCAAGTGTTTAAGGCTGTTAATTCTGCTGTTACAGCGAACGTACACGGCCCGTGCTGATCAACACGACCGTGTAGGGCCAAAGTCCACGGCCCCAATTGGGCTACGACGGCCAGTGTCTAATAGGCACAACACGACCCGTGTTCATCTACACAGCCCGTGTAGGCCCAAACTGCACGACCTTGAATTGGGCTAATACGCCTCGTGTATGTTGGACTGGTCACGGCCCGTTTTCGGGAACACGGCCCGCGTACCATCCTGCCAAAACCCATTTTGGCCTTTTTCCTCTGTTTTGCTTGATCGTGTTGCCGGAATCAATACTTAGTGTGTGACCCAATAAGCCTATACCTCATCGGTAGTGCCATTAACTCGTTTGTGTCAGTAGGCATATTCCAACATTCAGATGGAACAGATAGAACAAATGTAGGAACATAAGGACCCTTAGTGACAATTTCTATCATTTGTATGTTAGGGGTAGACAGGAAAAGATGTGCTCTGCTTTTCCACATAGAGAACTTTTCACCATCAAACATTGGACATCTTCTTAAAGATCCAGTGTTTGGTTTGTTCATAGTATTGGATGATTAGTCCATTTAAAGAGGGGATAGAAGTAGTTGTAGAGTAAGAAAAACAGATCTAGATATGAATTATCCAACCTACTCTGATACCAGTTGTTAGTCCCAAATTGAATATGTAACAACAACTGTTTGAAGAAGGGGGGTTGAATACAAACTCTAACTTTTTAAAATTAAAGACAAACGATTATACTTTTATATAATTCTTATTGATAATGAATCAAAAATTACATATACTAGAAGCGGAAATTCTAAGTAAAATAAAAGGTGGAAACAATTTGTGTTAACACATAGACAAGCTATTTCTGAACAACTAATGTTTAAGAATGTTCAACGCACGAACGAGTTTGTTTTTACACACTATGCTAACTCTAAAAACTTGTTCTTGCTTAAAAGCTTGAATTTGCTTCTACAATCGTTTTTTGAACTATGTAGATCTCAACATATGAGATTGCTGTGAATCTTGCATTTGCAACATGCATGAGTACATATAGAAGTCTTGGCATCCGGTTGGCAAAGAGGAAGGAGACAATAGGGACTTAGGAAAATTATATTTTAATTATAAAGTTAGTGAGTGAAAAGTAAACTTACTCTAATCAAGGATTGAATAAAGTAACTATACTTTTATGAAAAAGTGCAACCCACTCACAATATAAAATATTAGATTTCATACGTTCTACCTTGGATGTAACACCGCCTTCGTAAAACAGCAAATTTAGTAAAAATTCAAGTTTTTAATAAATGTAGATTCTGTCATGATTAAATATTATTAGATTACACGGAGGAAATTAGTTTCAAAGTTAGAAACCGGATATTTACAACCAAAAATCCAGTAGTAACATGTTTGGTGTTACACTAACCCACAAACCGACCATAATAAAACAACATAACATATATTGAGTGTTCCCTTCCAAAATAAGTACATCCAGCAACAAGCAACCCCTCTCACCAGACCGCCTAATCTTTACCTGTAAAAATGGTCAACGCAGCCACATTAGCTATATAAAATAGCTAGTAAGTACAAACTTATCACAAGTATCAATAAAGCGAGTCACATATTACAAGAATAAGCAATCAATGCTATCATATCACATTGCGGTGTGCTAACAAGATCGGTAAGAGTCATATCTTGTAGGATAGCTAGTCCCGCTCAACAACATTAAACCAGGGGATCAGACACAACCATCCGTGCTAGTAGGGGAGCATTTACCAGTCCACCAAGCATTGTTACAAAACCATAGGCTCCTTAGGTAATACGGCTACATTCCAGTTGATTACCATTCACGTTAAGGAACGGTGGTCCTGCAGAATCTATGACGTGGAAGTTCCAGCCTCGAGTCACTGTTAATCCCGAATTATGGCCGAAGTTTCGTCGGATCCAGCCACGGCGGCTGAGCTTAACCATGCTTCAAGTAGTTCGCGAACATTTCACATACACATAGTTGATCCAATCAGGATCAATCAATAAGCATGCATATTCATAAATTCCAACGAGGCGATTCCAATCTAGATCCTTAGCATGCATATCATCAGTTTCAACATAGTTGATCCAATCTGGATCCATGGCATACATAACAACAACTTTAACACGGCAAATCCAATCTGGATCCGATAACATACATAATATTAAGTTCAACTAGGCGGCTCCAATTTGGATTCCACTGCCATGCATACATCATATGATTAACAAATATTAAGCATGGCATATTGCATGAAAACATGTCATTATGTTAACTCATCAAGCTACGCAACTAGCAAGCGAGTCTCCCTTTATTGAGACTCATGAAAGCTGGTACTCACCTCATAAGCTTATAATAAAAATATTATTTTGCTCCGGTTCAGCTAACTCGACAAGTTCAACTAAAAACATCGTTAATCACGTTAAGGGTTTGCACATACGAGGTTCTATTACTCGAACACGTACGAGAACATCCAAGTGTTTATAAACATCTTAAAATGATCTTACATTAATCAATACTACATTAGCCTTAAAAACACTTAACAACAAAAATGGTCTTTACTGATTTTCATCGGACGTTTTGCGTCCAGGCACTAGACGCGTCACGTCGGGTTCTATGCGAAAGTCGGACCGTCAAAATTCGGACCATACATGCGATAGTCGGATCATCCATGCCATAGTCGGACCACTCATGTGACAGTCGGACCAATGAAAGTCGGATGGGTACAAAAGTCGGATGAACATGAAAGTCACACGAATCTTCGGCAATGCGTCGCGTCCCCTTATTTGACGCATCGCATGCAAACCTGCACTCCATCTTCTTCTTGTTCATCAACCAGCCGACTTAGTTTTGAAAACATATTATTTCCAGATCATGAAACTCGTTCAAATCACTTCTAAAACACCTTTAAACTTCATATAACATCTATCCAAACATCAAGAACTCATTAGCTCCAACTAAAACCATCAAACAAACAAAACCCACTAATCAAGTGAGCTTCATGTGTTCAACCATGGAGTTTCTTAATTTCAACATGAGTTCCAACAGCAAACACAACACACAACAAGCCCCGATCATACTTATAATTCTCAAAAACATCATACTAACCTTCCTTTGATTCTAAAACTTCAAATTCTTCAATCTTCTCCTTTTTAGAGTTCATGAGAGAGTTTGTGTTTGTATGTGTTTTCTTAGTTTGTTTGACTTTCTTATTCAACTTTGAGCATATATGTGTGTTTACACATATAAAAAAGAACTACACCGCCCTTGTTTCTCAAATATCTATCAAACCCATGATCATTTTATTATGTAAATCACATTATAAATAACTTTTACTTCTCATTTAATTAACTAAGACATATACATATTTAACTAATTACATTTAAGCAACTTTCTTATACACACATTCACATATACAACTTAGAATATTTACACATTCTATTAATTTACATACGCGAATTTACTAATTACAACTAGGCCTAATCGAGGATGTTACAAATCTACCCCCCTTAAGAGGATTCCGTCCTCGGAATCTGCTCGGTGATAAACAGGTGAGGGTATCTTGCCTTCATCTTGTCCTCGGTTTCCGAAGTCAGGTTTGGACATAAGTTTTGCTTCTACTACACAAGGACCAGCTTGATCATCTTCTTACTTAGTTTCTTGACCTTCGTGTCAAGAATTTCAACTAGTTTTTCTACGAGTCGCTTAGAAGAGTCAACCTTTAGTTCTTGTAATGGAAGGATATGTTCTTCTTCAACGTTTCACTTGCGTAAGTAGCACACGTTAAAGGTGTCATGAATACAAGCAAGTTCAGATGGCAGCTCAAGAGTTACCGTCTGATCGTTGACTTTACGAACAACTTTGAATGGACCTATAAAAATTGGACTCAATTTGCCCTTACGTCCAAAATGAATGATGCCCTTCCAAGGAGAAACTTTCAACAACACACCATCACCAACATCAAATGTAGCGGGACGGCGTCTGGGATCCGCATACATCTTCTGTCGGTCACGAGCCGCTTTCAGCTTTTCAAGGGCCACATTAACTTTGTTCGACGTGATCTTGACAATCTCAGGTCCAGCAAACTGGTTTTCACCAGGTTCCAACCAACAAGTTGGAGTACGACAGCGTCGCCCAGAGAGCATTTCGTAAGGTGGCATTCCAATGCTGGAATGATAAGAATTGCTATAAGTGAATTCAATCAATGGGAGATGAGAATCCCATGAACCACCAAACTCGAGTACATACGCACGAAACATATCCTCCAAAGTTTGAGTCTTGTGTTCAGATTGACCATCCGTTTGCGGGTGATAAGCAGTGCTCAAATGAACACGAGTGCCAAGCTCACGCTGTAAGCTTTGCTAGAAATTAGAAACAAACTGAGAGTCACAATCGGAAACAATTGAACAAGGAAGACCGTGACGTGACACAATCTCATCAATGTAAAGCTAAGCCAAACGAGTCAACGACGTAGAATCATTCGTGGCTAGGAAATGAGCACTTTTAGTCCACCGGTCAACGATGACCCATATCATATCGTTCTCTCTCAACATCTTATGCAGTTTTGTCATGAAATCCATCGATATGATCCCACTTCCATTCCGGAATATCAAGTTGTTGCAGATTGTCGTAAGGCCTTTGATGTTCCATCTTAACTTGCAAGCATATCTGACATCTTTCCACAAAGAAAGCAATGTCCTTTTTTAGAGTCGGCCACAGATACAATGTCTTCAGATCATAGTACATCTTGGTGATTCCTGGATGGACGGATAACTTGGATTTTTGGGCTTCTTGCAATATCAGCTCACGATTACCTCCAACAAATGGTATCCAAATCCTAGATTGAAAAGTCATCAACCTATGACTATCTTCACCCAATTGGTCTTTCAACTTCTTCGTCGTTTCAGTTTTTAGATTTTCTTCTTGTAATGTTATTTGTTGGGCTTCCTTCAACTTTGCAATCAAATCTGGCACCACCGTAATCTTCATAAACTTTGCTTCTGCTGACGGTCCTATATGGCTCAAAGCATCCGCTACAACATTGGCCTTATCAGGGTGGTAACGGATTTCACAACCGTATTCTTTAATTAACTCCAACCAACGGCGTTGCCGCATGTTGAGTTCTTTCTGGGTAAAGACGTACTGCAGACTCTTGTGATCGGTGCAAACTGTACACTTCGTGCCATAAAGGTAATGCCTCCATAACTTCAATGTAAACACAACAGAAGCAAGCTCAAGATCATGGGTTGGATAGTTCCTTTCATGAGATTTTAATTGCCGAGAAGCATAGGCAATCACTTTATCACTCTAAATCAAGACACAACCCAACCCTATGTACGAGACATCACAATAAACTGTAAAGTCTTCCAAACCATCAGGCATGGTGAGGATCGGAGCTTCACATAACAATCGCTTCAAAGTCTGGAAGGCTCCTTTCTGAGCTTCCGACCACACGAAGGCTACATATTTTCAGGTCAGCTTAGTCAATGGACCTGCAAGCTTAGAGAAATCACAGATAAACTGCTGATGTTAGCCATCCAAGCCAAGGAAAATTTTAATCTCAAAAGGAGTTTGAGGAACTCCCCAATTCATCACAGCCTCCACCTTAGCTGGATCTACTTTGACACCATCTTACAAATGACATGGCCAAAGAAATGCACTTTCCTAAGCCAGAACTCACACTTAGAAAGCTTAGCATACGATTGTTCCCTTTTAAGAGTTTCGAGAAGTTAACGAAAATGCAGCTCATGATCAACTTCAGTCTTTAAATAGACAAGAATATCATCAATAAAGACAATCACAGATCTATCAATAAATGGATGACAAACACAATTCATTAGATTCATGAAGATGGCAGGGACATTGGTTAAGCCGAACGGCATCACCAAAAATTCATAATGACCATAGCGAGTTCAAAAAGCAATCTTCGGGATATCTTCTTCATGAACTCCCACTTGATGGTACCCTGACCGAAGATCAATTTTAGAGAAATAAGTCGCTCCCTACAATTGATCGAAGAGATCATCTATTCGAGAAAAAGAATATTTGTTCTTTACTGTTCGCTTGTTAAGCTCCTTGTAATCTATACACATACGCATCGTTCCATCCTTCTTCTTGACAAACAACACGGGACCTCCCCACGAATTTCAGAAGGAGCAAGACGATACGGAGCTCTAGCCACCGGAGTAGCTCTTGGAACAAGTTCGATCTTATACTCGACATCTCTAACCGGAGGTAAACCCGGAAGTTCTTCAGGAAACACCTCAGGGTAATGAGACACTACCCTGATATCATGGACTGGTCGCTTCTCCATCTTGGCGTCAATCACATATGCTAAGAAGGATATACAACCTTTAGAAATAGACTTTTGAGATTTAATACCAGAGATGACAGGAATGTCAGACTCCTATCGCTCTCCTCGTGCTACAACATAAGATCCATCGGATAGAGAAATCTCAATCATCTTCTTGGAACAGAGAATCTCAACATTTTGACTCCTAACTCAATCCATCCCAATTACCGCATCAAAGCCCGCAATAGGCATCACAAAAAACGAGATAGGGAGACCATTCCCCTCGACATCAAGAACAGCTACGGGAACTTTCTCTGTAACAGAGACTACCTTACCACCAGCAACCTCAACTCTAAGTGGATTAATCAATGAAGAGATAGGTAATTGTATCTTTTTACAACAAGACATAGAGACAAAGGAGTAAGTAGATCTTGAGTTAAATAACACACAAGCAGGGCCGGGTATAATTAATAAGGAATGTACCCGTGATAACATCCCCCACTGCCTTCGCCACCTCTGCTATCGTCTGGAATTCCCTCCCTTTCGTTAGAGGTGCATCATCTCTCTTCTGTCCCTGGAAGATCCACTAGTTCCTGAACTCTGTCTGTAAGGACAAAAAACCATCCTGTGCACGGGCTTGTGACATCGGTAACAAACATCTTCCTTTCAGTCATTGAGTGCCCCCTCTGCCCACACCTCAAACATCTTCTGGTAGCTTTAGAACATTCACCAAAATGGTAAGAACAACATGAAGAACACCAAGGATTGTTAGGTTTTGGTTTCTTGGAAATATCAGTTCTTCCACCTCGAGAGGATTGTCCTTTTGAAGGACCCGATTTTTGAGATGGCTAAAACTTCCTTTTATAACTCCCACCGGCAGATTAGCCCTTGCACTGGATACGATCTCTTTCCATTTGTCGAGCCACCTCAACTTCCCGATCCAGACTCAAAGTTGCTCGCACATTGGCACGAAACTCCAATGATAGGGTCCCCACAAACCTTCTTATCTGGCATTTTCGTCTAATATCAAATGTGGAACGAACCTCATCTTATCAGTGAAAGTAGTGATGAGATCCTCCATGGATTTATCTCCTTTCTGGAGATTATTGAATTCCCTCTCCATGTCATACTCTGTACATTAATTCTTGAGTAACATCCTAGAAAACTGCTCCCAAGATAAAGCACTCAGCACCTCTTTACTAACCGAGACTTTTACCGTATCCCACCAGAAAATGGCACTACCTTTAAACATACGTACTACGTATTTCATGAAATACTCTGGTTCACACTCACACGATTCAAATGTCTGCTCCATTTCATGGAGCCACTTCATAGTAACTGTGGGGTTATCACTCCCCTCGAATGTCGGAGGCATGCACGACAAGAATTTCTTGAATGAACAGGTCTTGCGTGTTTTACCCAATGTGGTTTGCAACAAGAGCTCCTTGGCTATACGAAGCTCTTCTTCAAGACGCTTTATGTAATCTACCTGATCTGGCTCAGGTCGACCACCTTCCGCATGGTGTTGAGAACGTTCATCCTCAACTTGATAAGGTATATGCAAAGCCTCATCTTCCATTTCTTTTAGAGCTTTTTCGGTATTACCATGCTCAGCACACATCTTTTCTAAACTTTCTATATAACAAGGAAGAGTATTTAATACTCTACCATATTTACTTCTCGTACATGACAAGCTAGCTTACAACAAGTAACAATCATGCAACACTCACACTCCACCCCATAAGGAACACTTAATTATGGTCGGGCCCGAGTTTGAGGCTTAATACTCTTTCAAGTACCCAATTCCCTCAAAATTAGGCTCTGATACCTATTTGTAACACCACCTTCATAAAACAACGAATTTAGTAAAAATTCAAGCTTTTAATAAACGTGGATTCTGTCATGATTAAATATTATTAAATTACACTGTGGAAATTAGTTTCAAAGTTAGGCACTAATAAAGCAACATAACATATATAGAGTGTTCCTTCCCAAAATAAGTGCATCCAGCAACATGCAACCACACTCACCAGGCCGCCTAATCTTTACCTGTAAAAATGGTCAACGCAGCAACATTAACTATATAAAATAGCTAGTGACTACTAACTTATCACAAGTATCAATAAAGCGAGACACATATTACAAGAATAAGCAATCAATGCTATCCTATCATATTGCGGTGTGTTAACAAGATCGGTAAGAGTCATATCTTGCAGGATAGCTAGTCCCGCTCAACAACATTAAACCGGGGGGATCAGACACAACCATCCGCACTGGTGGGGGAGCTTTTAGCAGTCCACCAAGCATCGTTACAGAACCATAGGCTACTTAGATAATCTATCTATAGTCCAGCTTATTACCACTCACATTAAGGAACAACGGTCCGGCAGAACCTACGACCCGGAATTTCCAGCCTCGAGTCACAGTTAATCCCGAATTATGACAGAAGTGGTCTTTACTGGTTAGTTAAACATCTTAAAATGATCCAATCAGGATCAATCAATAAGCATGCATATTCATAAATTCCAACGAGGCGGATCCAATCTGGATCCTTAGCATGCATATCATCAATTTCAACATAGTTGATCGAATATGGATCCATGGCATACATAGCAACAACTTTAACAAGGCGGATCCAATCTGGATCCGATAACATACATAATACTAAGTTCAACTAGGCAGCTCCAATTTGGATTCCGCTGGCATGCATACATCATATGATTAACAGATATTAAGCATGGCATATTGCATGAAAACAACATTTCCAACCTCCAAGTGCTTATAAACATCTTAAAATGATCTTACATGAATCAATATGACATTATCCTTAAAAATACTTAACAACAAAAAAGGTCTTTACTGATTTTCACCGGACGTATCGCGTCGCGTTCTATGCGAAAGTCGGACCATACATGCGATAGTCGGATCATCCATTCGATAGTCGGACCACTCATGTGACAGTCAGACCAATGAAAGTCGGATGGGTACAAAAGTCGGATGAACATGAAAGCCGCACTAATCTTCGGGAACACGTCATGTCCCCTTATTTGACGTGTCGCGTCGCGTGCAAACGTGCACTTCATCTTCTTCTTGTTCATCAACTAGCTGACTTACATTTCAAAACTTATTATTTCCAGATCATGAAACTCGTTCAAATCACTTCTAAAACACCTTTAAACTTCATATAAAATCTATCCAAACATCAAGAACTCATTAACTGCAATTAAAACCATCAAACAAACAAAACCCACTAATCAAGTGAGCTTCATGTGTTCAACCATGGAGTTTCTTTATTTCAACATGAGTTCCAGCAGCAAACACAACACACAACAAGCCCCAATCATACTTATAATTCACAAGAACATCATACTAACCTTCCTTTGATTCTACAACTTCAAATTCTTCAATCTTCTTCTTTCAAGTGCTCACGGGAGAGAGTGTATGTTTGTTTGTGTTTTCTTAGTTTGTTTGACTTTCTTATTCAACTTTGAGCATATATGTATGTTTACACATATCCAAAAGAACTACACCACCTCTATTTCTCAAATATCTATCAAACCCATCATCATTTTATTATGTAACTCACATTATAAATAACTTTTACTTCTCATTTAATTAGCTAAGACATATACATATTTAACTAATTACATTTAAGCAACTTTCTGATACACACATTTACATATACAACTTAGAATATTTATACATTCTATTATTTTACATACGCGAATCTACTAATTACAACTAGGCCCAATCGAGGATGTTACATTGGAACTTTTAGTTTCTATTTCCATGATTGTACTTTTATCGACAGTCATAGTTCTTTCAGATTTGACTTTACCAAGTATAGAGTTGCTAGCCATACTTAGTTGTTGAAACAAATTTTCGAGATCTTCTTCTTATAAAGTATCTTTCCCATTTTTTAGATTTGACTTTACCAAGTATAGAGTTGCTAGCCATACTTAGTTGTTGAAACAAATTTTCGAGATCTTCTTCTTATAAAGTATCTTTCCCCTTTTTCAAAGGATAAGATCGATCCTTTTTATCTCTTACTTAATCCAAAATTTGTTTTAAACTTTTACAAAGACATATCTAAAGGCATAATATAACAACACATGTACTTCCTTGACTTAAGAATAAATACAAAGTAAACACCTAGCTGATATAACATATTTTGCGACTCAGCTGACAAAATGTACTAATCTACAAATAGAAGTTTACTTAACCTAAGGGTAGGATGATAATATGATCAAAACAATGACTCAATTGATGACAGATGCTCAGCTGATCATAGAAATGTTCAGCTAACAAACTATTAGAATTGGGTGAGGTGTAAAATAATCAACCTAGATGATCAGTTGATCAAAGATGCTCAGATGATCATTCAAAGTGATAAAGGATGATCAATTTCACTACTTAAATGTTCAATTTCACTGCTCATCCGACAGAGTAATCCTTCAACTAATGGTTGTAAGCACTCAGCTGATAAGGTTGTTACTTAGGTGATCGTTGTAATTTCTCAGCTGATGGTCTTCTACACTTGATCTTTTCTTCTCGGTTATCCTTAGTTGATGTCCTTCGGCTGATACTTAGTACTTAGCTGATCCTCAGCTGATACATGATACTTAGAGATTTCTTCTCTGATTCAAAACAACACATGTTTTGAAAACATTCTAAGTCATAGTTAATGTATGGTTTGGTTTTCATCAAATCCTATATATTTCAATAGTTAGGTTTGATTATTGGGTTAAAGTGATTATCTCCCCAACATATTTGTAGTTTGATTATTTGGTAACATTTTTAACCGAATCAAAATCGATTCATTGTGTTGGTTTGATTAGCTTTACAATTAACTCTGTCATCGCAAAAAGATTATTTTCTTGTAGTGAAATTGTCATGTAGCGAAATTGATATTTTTACCATTGTGTTGTGATTGATTATAAGTGTTTTTAGTTTGATAAGTGTTTTTAGTTTGATAAGTGTTTGTAGTTTGACCATTTTGTTAGTTTTGTTTTGATTACTCTTTTGTAATTTTACTATTTGGTAACATCTTTAACTTAAAATTGGTTCCTTGTGTTGGTTTGATTGGTGTTTATAGTTTCACCATTATATTGTGATTGATAAGTGTTTATAGTTTGACTATTTGGTAACATTTTTAACCGAATCAAAATTGGTTCAATGTGTTGATTTGATTAGCTTAGCGATGAACTCTGTCATCGCAAAAAGCTTATTTTCGTGTAATGAAATTTTCATACGGTTAGCTCTTGAATCATATGTGAATGTATTATATTTGTAGTGTCTTTTATGAACATATATGCTAGAGAAATAATCTAACCTTATGTTTACTAGAGAAAGATTTAGTAAATAAACTTTCATTCGATGTATTCTCACATTCAGATTTCATCGACCGTCTTCTCCGACTCTTTTTCGCTTCAACCTTTGACCTCTGCCTTTTTGGCTACGACCATCGACCATCTTCGACAGCTCCAACTAAGCTCATTATCGACTACTCTTGTTGTTTAGGGTTCATCGTCGACCCATCCGTTGCTCCTGTTGTTTAGGGTTCATCGTCGACCCCATCTGTCATCGACCATCGACCACTGCCAACCCCTCTAAATCATGGTTCTTTTTCGGTCCCACCTTTGTTTGATTAAGGTTCATCCTCAACTACCCCACCTCGAGTTACTCAATTTCAAGCTGGTTAAGCACAAGAAAATTCTAATGTAATGACATAGGTTTAAAAGTATTTATCTACTTCTTCTTATTTAGGGTTATTTGATACATGATAC